>AP025365.1:0-2500000 GCA_030295005.1 Cephonodes hylas
GGTCCAAGCACCAGCACTGGGATTCTCCAGCCTGGTTCGCCATTCCTCCACGGCGGCCGTACGGAGGGAGGCTTTCATTGCCTCAACCTCTCTCGGGGCCAGTCGATCCCCGCGACTTGACGCCTCCTCTCGCTGATGGTAGAGACGCGAGAGGAATTTGGCGTCTAGGTCCCACGGCAGGGACCCGGCCAGAACGCAGGCCGCCTCGTATGAGATCGTGCGGTAGCCCCTGACCAGTCGCTGCGCCAGCGCACGTTGAGGTTTGCGCAGAAGAGCGACGCAGCGGCTGTTCAGAGACTCGGCCCATACTGGGCTTCCATACAATGCCATCGACCGCACGACTCCCATGTACATTCTTCGGCAAGGGATGCCTGGACCTTCCAGGTTGGGCAGCAGGCCAGATAGAGCGCCTGCCACCCGCAGCAACTTCGGCTGCAACATCTCAAAATGGGCGCGGAATTCCCACCGACTGTCAAGAAGCAGCCCCAAGTATTTGAGCTGCTTGCCGATGGGAATTCGCACGCCCTGAACCTCAATGTGGGCCCCAGCGGGTGGTCCCATCCGAGGCCGGTGAAAGCAAATGGCCTCGGACTTGTGAAGGGCCACCGTGAGGCCCAGCCGCCGAATTCTCCTCGCCACGTTGCCAGTTCCAACCGCGGCGAGGTCAGCGGCCTCCTGGAAGGTCCCGCCCGTCGCAGTGACGAGCGTGTCGTCGGCGTAACAGAATACGCCGACGCCCCGGGGGTTGGCACCACGGAGCACCCAGTCGTAGCCGATGTTCCACAGAAGGGGCCCAAGAACCGACCCCTGTGGAACACCGCACGACACCGCTCTTCGGTGCCACCCGTTGGCGCCCGGATACACCACGTCCCTGTTGGATAGGTACGAGTGCACCAAGCGCATGAGATAGGGTGGCACCACGTGGTACCGCAGTGCTTCCTCTATGCAGGCCCAGGGCAGGGTGTTAAAAGCATTGGCGATGTCCAAGGACACCGCCACGACGAATTTGCCCCGGGCCACTTCTCCCTCCGCTTGTGCCTTGACACGCAGAATCGCCGAGATTGTGGATCGGCCCCGCCGGAACCCGAATTGGCAATCGGCCAAGTCCGGCCCGACCCTCTCGAGATGCTCGACGAGGCGCGCATGGACGATGCGCTCGAAAAGCTTGGCGACCTCGTCGAGCAGCACGATAGGCCGGTAGGCCGATGGCGACTCTGCGGGTCGACCTTCTTTCTTGAGCAGGACCAGTTTTCCCGTTTTCCACCTCGATGGAAACTGGCCCTGCTCAAGGCACGCGGAAAACAAGCCGCGGAGCCTCGCCTCCAGGAACTCGACTACGAGCACCCATACACGTCCTGGGATGCCATCGAGCCCTGGAGCGGAGTTCTTGCTCCGCAGCCGACGCACTGCTGCCTCTAACTCCCCGGGCGACACGCCCGGGGGTTGACCCTCCGGGGTCTCCCTTGCCGAAACGAACGACGACGACGATGCCGCCGAAGCTCTCGGCGGCATCGGTGGAGGAACGACGACGACATCGGTGGCCGGAAAGAGGGCGGCGACCACGTCCCCCAGGAGCTCCGGACGGAGACTCTGGGTGAGGGGGGGCGCAGGCGGGCGCAACTTGTTCAGCGCCAGCTGATACGGGCGCCCCCACGGATCGCGGTCCAGAGTCCCCAAGAACTCTCTTCTGGCCGCAGCCTTCGCCTCTTTGATGGCCACCCGCAGCACTCTCCTAGCCTCTTTATAGAGGCCGCGGAGCACCCGCTCCTGGTCCAAGTAATCAGCCTGGCGTATCCGCCGGCGCCTGAGTCTGCCGAGTCGGCGGCGCGCCACCTCACAATGAAACTTCAACTGCGCGAGCTCCGCCGACCACCAGTATACTTGGCGCCGCGGAGGGAGGCGTTGGACTCGAGGCATCGCCGCATCGCAGATAGAAGTTAATGCTGCCCCGAACCATTCGGCCTCCTCCTCAACCCGCACCGGTGATTCCGGCGCGGGGAGCCAGGCTTGGACCAGAGCGGCCAGTTCCAGGGCCTCTCTATCGAGGCGCTTCTGTGCCCATCGCGGGCCGCCCCCCATCGGGGCGTTCGGTCTGCCACCGGACTGATTAGCGGCGGGCGCGGTGACGTCGAACCGAATGTAGCGGTGGTCCGATAGCGTCTCCACGCCCACGAGGACTCTCCAGCCCCGGACACGGCGTGCGACGGTACCGGTGGCAAACGAGATATCCACCACCGAACCGCCGTTGTGCCTCACGCACGTGTCCACCGACCCCCGATTGAGGACGATCAGGCCGAGGGAGGTCGCCCACTCCTCCAGGGCCTCGCCACGAGCGTCGGTCACCGACGAGCCCCAGGCCAAAGACTTGGCATTGAAGTCGCCGGCGATGACGACGGGGCGAGGTTGGCTCTGCGACACCAGGGCCCCCAGTCGAGTGAGAAAGGCTTCGAACTCGACTAAGGGTCTGTTGGGAGAAAAGTAAACTCCCACAATCCAAACTCCTCCCAACAGAGCCGCTACGCATCCCCGGTCCTTTACTACTTTCTCGAATGGCGGGGAGCCCGCGGCACCCTGGGTAATAACGGCCACCGAACCGTCGAGGTCTCCACCCCAGTTGTCGCGGGGCGGGACGAAATAGGGCTCGGCGACCACAGCCACGTTTACCAACCACTGCGCCATAGACTGAAGGAGCAGATCTTGAGCTCCGGCGCAGTGGTTGACGTTCCCCTGGAGGATCTTGAGGTCCATTATTGGGCGACCTCCATTGGCTCACTCACGGCCTGCGATGGGCGGACGGGCTGCGGCTGGGCCGTGGCCTCAGCGGCAGTGCGTCTCTTCGTCTTCTTGTTGCGACGGCTCTGCTTGGCCATGCAAGCCTTGCCGCCGATCAAATGCCCCGCAGGTTTGTTGGCCGCGGCGCACAGAGTGCAATGCGGCCCTGCGGAGCAACCTCGCGCTATGTGGCCCGGTTGACCGCAGCGATAACACAAGTCGCTACGATCAACCTCGGCGGTGCAGCGCTCCCTGACGTGTCCTCGCTCAAGACACCGGAAGCACTGCAGGGGCCTGGGTTCCAAAACGGCTACACGTGCCGCCGACCACCCGACCAGGACACGCCCAGCCCTGGCCGCTTTCTCCGCCACCTGGGCGGGAGCACGAAGCCAGACCACGCCCAAGCCTGAGCGGTCCGGCCTGACCTCACCCACTTTCAAGCTTTCGACTGAGCACTGTGTGGCCGCGGCGAAGGCTTGTGCGACCTTCTCGGGGGTGACAGACTCGTCAAGCCCCGAGAGTCGCAGTTCCGCGCTTTTGACTGGCCGGGAGACGCGCACGTCTTCCGACCCGCTGAATACTTCCCTCAACTTAGCGGCGAGGGAGTCGGCCTTTACCTGGTTATCAGGCCCGCGCACCTCGATCATAGTGGCCCCTGTAACAGCTTTGCGCCACCTGATATCATCGATGCCGAGGTCTTTTAGCACAACACGCTGCTGTGCCTCGCCAACGACGCGAGCATAGGTAAGCCCCTTTTCTTGCGCTCCAGCAGCCAGCGTGATGGTGACCGCCGCCGACCGAGGTGGTCGAATGCGGGGCACTGGTTTGCGCTGGCTTCTTGGTGCCTTCTCTTGCGCAGTGTTCGGCACCGTTTTGCGCGCCTTCTTACCCTTGCCCACGACTGTCCAACCGTCGGATCTATTGGCTGGGGCTGTTGGTTGTGGGCGAGGTTCTCTCGATGCGGCCTCAGGTGCCGCGTCCCTCTTCTTCTTTCGCCCCATCCTGGGCTCTCGAGATGGTCCCGAGGTCACCGCAGCTGCGTAGCTCTTAGGCTGCGCAGGCTTAGGCACAGGTGCCTGTGAAGGCTTCCCAGTTGGAGTGCCCCTTGAAGATTTGGGCGCACTACCAGCTGTAGCCGCTTTCCGCTTGTCCGAAGCGAGCGGCGGACGAATGCCGGCCTCGGGAGGCAGCGCCAAGGCATCGAGTCTAGCATTCACGATGCTCAGTACTCTCTCCTCATGCTCCTTCAGCATCCTCTTCATCTCCTCCTGCTGGTTAGTCGTCAGCTCGTGGAGGCGCCGGATCTCTGCCATGCGACCCTCGTCGACCGCCCGCAGCCGGATGACCTCGGCTTCGAGGCTGGCAACTTGCTCATTGGATGGCACTTCCGCAAAGTTTAACAGCTCCTGGTGCACGTCGTTCAGGTCTCGGACGAACGTGCCCTTTAGATTGCCAGATTGGCTGGCGACCACCTTCACCTTGGCTGCGAGGCGGTGGCAGAGCTCACGCCGAAGAACAACCGTGTCCGCCTTCGCAACCGCTGAGCGTTTCTTCGCCTTCCGGCTCACTGCGCTCACCTTGGCCGCGGGCCCGCTGTCGTCGTCGCTGGCAAGCGACACACCAGAGCGGGAGCTGGACCGCGACCGAAGTCTTCCTTTTTGGCGAGACTGAGGGCGACTCTGCTCGGAACCAGAGCTTAACTCCAAAGCAGTCGCCGTCCTCTTTTCGCCTCCAATCTTCGCGGGCGTCTCACCCGGCTTCGCCACAACGTCCATAATCTCCGCCTCCTCGGTGAGAACCGAGGCAGGCAACTTCGTCAGTTTGATTTGTGGTATTTTGAAAGAATTGTCCATGTGAAGTCCCACGAGTATGGGGGAAAAGGCAGTCCACCCAGGCAGAGCCCCCTGTACCTGGGTAAGCCTAGCGTGACCCGCCAAGAGGGTCGGCCGGTACTCTGGCGGGGGGTCGCACTAGAGACTGAACCTCCCATCAGCCATGCATCCCCTCACGGTGCGCCGCCGCTTGGGATTCGGGGTAACTTTTTATAGAGGTTTTCTCCCTCGCGGCCCGGGTGGTTAAGCCAAGGCCCTCGCGCCGGCCGAACTGCGAGACATGACCACAGCTTCGACCGGGTTACGAGCACGACGGTGGGAATGGGATTCGCCCATTCCCTGCTCGGAGGCAAAAGATTGCTGACCGAGCCCGCCGACGACCCGGGACAGAACCGGGATGGCCCGAAAAAACGGACCCCACCGCGGCGCGGTCAACAGGACCGCCCGCCTCGTGTCGGGATTCGGCCGTCGGCACGGGCCGACGTTGCCCAGGGTGCACCGTCCCCGCCAGCATCCGTACTACCAGGGCACACTTGGAGGTATCCCGACCTTGCACCCCAACCTTTTTTTTTTTTTTTTTTTTTTTTTTGCGCGGGGAAAATCCCTTTACGGACCATCCCGCCCCGGAGGGGCGAGGGTGTGTCGGACTCACCGGCGCACTTCCGACCCAGCGAAGATGGTAAAGGTGTTGCCGCCCGTAGTTGTGTCGGGCGGCCGCTGGGCCGGGTCCCTACCCCATCTCTTTGCGCCGTCCTACCGACTAAAAACCCCGCGGGCCACCATCGACGCATTGACGAGACGGCCCCGGTTTACCCTGAAGCGATGCTATGGATTGGACCGGGACCGCCTCTGCGCTGTGCCAGTGGGCACACAATCTTCTTAAAACCAACAACAAATCATCCGTCTCCTGGGCCGCCTAAGATGGAGTCGGCGGCCCCCTGTGGCCTCACGGCGCCGGCTTAGGTGTTGTGCCGGCGCCTCCTTCTTCGTCTGTTAAGCCGAGCGGGATCGGTCTGCTCCCGGTCCCGCTCGGCGCTCTCCTTCTGCGACATGACACGTTCGCAGAAGGAGAGCATAGCTTTCCAAGACCTCCGGCTGCCGACCATGGCGGCGACCACAGTCGGCAGCGAGAGGTCACCCCCTACGACCGCTACGAGAGCGCTGCGCTCCTCGTCCCAGGCTGGGCACTCCACGAGCGTGTGCTGGGCCGTGTCCTCACGGCAGTTGCCACAATGGTGGCACACGGCGGTCTCCTCGGCTCCTACGACGCGACACAGGTACTCACCGAAGCAGCCGTGCCCGGTGAGCACCTGCGTCAGGCGGAATGTCGGCGCACCGTGGCGCCTGTCCATCCACTGCTGGAGGACAGGTCGCACTGCCGCCACGGTCGCCACGCCAGCACTAGGGCTCTCCAGCCTGGAACGCCACTCCTCCACGGCGGCCCTGCGGAGGGAGGCCAACATGGCCTCGACCTCTCTCGGGGCCGGCCTCTGCCCGGATCGCCGGTACGTCTCCTCCCGCCAAAAGAACGCTGACGAGAGGGACTTGGCGTCCAACTCCCACGGCAGAGTACCCGCCAAGACGCAGGCCGCCTCGTGCGAGATCGTGCGGTACCCCCTAACGATACGCTGCGCCACGATTCGCTGCGGACGATGCAGCAGGCGGACGCAGCGCACGCCGAGGGACTCGGCCCAAACGGGACATCCGTAGAGGGCCATGGACCGCACGACTCCAGCATACAGACTTCGGCAAGGGAAGCCAGGACCATCACTATTGGGCAGCAGGCGACCCAGAGCGCCCGCTGTCCGGACCAACTTCTGCGACAATACCTCGAAATGGGCGCGGAATTCCCACCGACTGTCCAGAATCAGACCGAGGTACTTCATCTGGGAGCCGATGGGAATTCGCACGCCCGCCACCGTCAAGTGAGCCTCCGGCGGTGGCCACGACTGAGGTCCATGGAAACATAGGGCCTCAGTCTTGTGCAGGGCCACCTGGAGGCCCAGTCGCCGAATCCTATCAACAACCAACTCGGTACCGAAACCAGCGAGCAGAGCCGCCCGCTGCGGGGTCCTGGCCGTCGCTGTCACCAACGTGTCGTCCGCATAGCAGACGACAGCGACGCCCCGAAGGTTGGTACCACGAAGCACCCAGTCGTATCCGATGTTCCACAGGAGCGGTCCCAGAACCGAGCCCTGTGGAACACCGCACGACACCGCCCGACGATGCCACCCGTCGGCGCCCGGATACACGACGTACCGATCGCACAGGTACGCCTGCACCAGACGCCGAAGATAGGGTGGAACTTCGTGGTACCGCAGTGCCTCATTGATGCAGGCCCAGGGCATGGTGTTGAATGCGTTGGCGATGTCGAGTGACACCGCCACGACGCACTTGCCCCGAGACACTGCATCCTCCGCCAGTGCCTTGACCCGCAGAATCGCATGGATGGTCGACCGGCCCCTCCGGAACCCGAACTGACAGTCTGCCAAGTTCGGGCCCGTTCTCTCCAGATGCTCGACGAGGCGTGCGTGCACGATACGCTCAAAGAGCTTGCACACCTCGTCGAGCAGAACGATCGGTCGATAGGCCGACGGCGACTCCACGGGTCGACCCTCTTTCTTCAGCAGGACGAGCTTGCCCGTCTTCCACCGCGACGGGAAGCTGCCCTGCTGCAGGCACGCGGAGAACAGGCTGCGGAGCCTCGTACCCAGCGACTCGACGGCGAGCACCCAAACACGACCGGGCACCCCGTCGAGCCCCGGGGCCGAGTTCTTGCCCCGCAGCCGACGCACTGCCGCCTCCAGTTCTTCAGGCGAAACCTCCGGAATATCCCTTGCCGAAATCAACGACGACGATTGCGCCGGTGGACGTGGCGCAATCGGTGGAGGAGTGAACTCCTCGGTGGCCGGAAACAAGGCCGCGACGACGTCCTCGACGAGCTCGGCCCGGAGACTCTCCGTCAACGGAGGCGCCCATGGGCGGAGCTTGCTCAACGCCACACGGTACGGACGCCCCCACGGATCGTTATCGAGAGTCCTCCGGGATTCTTCGTAAGCCGCGGCCTTTGCTCGTGCAATGGCCACCCGCAGCGCTCTCTTCGCCCCTCTGTGGAGGCTGTAGAGCAGCCGCTCCTGCTCCTGGTCGCCAGGCAGGCGGACCCGACGACGACGGTGCCTGGACAGTCGGCGCTGCGCAGCCGCGCAAGTCGCACGCAGCTGCGAAAGCTCCGCCGACCACCAGTACACTTGGCGCTTCGCCGGGAGACGAGTGACCCGGGGCATCGACGCGTCGCAGACGCGTGACATCGCTACCCCGAACCACTCCGCCTCCTCCTCGACCCGCAACGGCCCGTCCGTCACGGGGAGCCAAGCCTGTATGAGAGCGGCTTCTTCCGCAGCCTCCACATCGAGGCGCTTAGCGGCCCACCGCCGGCCGCCCGTGAATCGGGTAGTCGGACCCCCACCAGACTGCACAGGGGCCCGGGAAGCGGAGACGCTGTACCGGATGTAGCGATGATCGGACAGCGTCTCCTCGTCGACCAACACCTTCCAGCCCCGGACACGGCGGGCAAGGCCCGGGGTGGCAAAAGTGACGTCCACCACCGAGCCGCCATTGTGCCGCACGCACGTGTCCTCCGATCCCCGATTCAGGACGACCAGCCCGATGGAGATCGCCCATTCCTCCAGGGACCCACCGCGCGCATCCGTCACCGACGAGCCCCAAGCCAAGGACTTGGCGTTGAAGTCGCCGGCGACTAGCACGGGGTGGGTCTGGCTACATTGCACCACCAGGGCCCCCAGGCGGACCAGAAAGCTCTCGAAATCCGCCAGGGACCTGTTGGGAGAGAAATACACTGCTACGACCCAAAACCCCCCCAACAAGACCGCCACGCATCCCGAGCCCTTCGCTACTTTTTCGAAGGGCGGGGATCCGGCGGCGCCCCGAGTGGTGACGGCCACCGAGCCGTCCAGGTCCCCAGCCCAGTCGTCCTGAGGAGGGACGAAGTATGGCTCGGAGACCACAGCCACTTGAATCGACCACTGCGCCAGGGACTGAACAAACAAATCCTGCGCCCCAGCGCAGTGATTGATGTTCGCCTGGAGGAAATTAAATGCCATATTAATTATGGACGATCTCCATCATCTCCTGGGTGGGCGGTTTCGGCCGCGCCACAACCTCGGATCTCGCACCGCGAGAAGAGCGTTGCGGGACGGAGGAAGCGACGCAGGACTTGGCGCCCACCCTGTGCCCAGCGGGCTTCCCCGCAGCTGCACAGATTGTGCAGTGCGGGTCCGCTAGGCAGTCGCGGGCCAGATGGCCCTCTTGACCGCACCGGTAGCAGATCCCGGTGCGGTCACACTCTGCAGTACACTTGATACGTACGTGCCCCCTGAAGAGGCACCTAAAACAACGCAGGGGCCTCGGCTCCAAGAGCCGAACCCTAGCCGACACCCAACCCACCAGGACGCGACCTGCCCTGGCGAGCTTGTCGGCCGCCTTCGCCGGACACCGAAGCCATACGGCGCCCAGGCCGGAGCGCTCAGCCCGGATTTCTCCAACCCGGACGTCCTCGGGCGAGCACTCGCCGAGCCGGGCCACGGCCGCTGCGACTGCCTCGGGGGTGGCGGACTCGTCCAACCCCGAAACCCGCAGCTCCGCAGTCTTGACGGGTCGGGCAACACGTACATCCTCCGACCCGGCAAGAACCTCCCTCAACTTCTGCAAAAGGGAGTCGGCCCTTGCCTCCGACTCGGGCCCGGGCACCTCAAATAGGTAGGCCCCGGTGGCCACCCGTTTAGGCGTCAGGTGTTCGATGCCCAGGGTGGCGAGGTCCACACGTTTGGTGACGTCACGCAGAACCTCGACGTAGGTGACGCCCCGCTCTAACGCCTCCGGCAGCACCGTCAGCGTGACGGCGGCTTTGCGCGGGAGGCGGAGCTGGGGCGCCGGCTTGCGAGGCGGCTGTGTCGGCTGGGTCTTCTTGGGGGCGTTGTTCTGCCTCCCAGACTTCTTTTTCCCCCGCTTCACCACCTCGGTCCATGGAGTCTCCATGGACGCGGGTGGAGGGGGAAGAGGACGCGACGTTGGCGTCGGCGGTCGCGGTGCGGCGCGCTTTCGGTTCCCTCTCTTCTTTGCCCGCGACTGCCGCACGGGAACCGCTGCGAGGGCCACTGCATCTTGCCGAGTGGCGGAGGGCTGGATGGCCGAGGGGGCGGCGGGCTTCTGCACCCCTCCTTCTTTCCTCTTTTTATCCGCGGCCAATGGAGGTCGGAGAATCGGCTCTGGAGGCAGCCGGAGCATGATCGCCTCTAGCACGGCCTTCATTTGCGCGACTTGGCGCTCGATCTGCCCGAGGCGATCTTCCTTAGGAGGAGCTTCCGGCACAACTGTCGGCCGCAATTGTGACCGAACAGTGGCCGAGAGCTCCTCTACCGTCTTCGTTTGAGTTGTGAGAGCCACCTCCAGGGCCATCACCTTCTCACGGAGGCTAACATTCTCTGCCTCCACTCTCGCCACCTCCGCCGAGGGTGGCTCGTTTGCCAACTCTATCAGCTCCGCAACGCTGACGTTGACGTCCCTTTGTAGCCCGCCTTTTAGGTTTCGGGACGTCTTAGATACGTTGCGGAGCCGATCCGCCATTCTTAACAGGGCCTCCCGACGCGTGGCCGCTGGCGCTTCAGGGGCCTTCGGTTTTCTGAATGGGCAAGCCGCTTTTGCCCTTGCTAGCTCCTCTTCTTCTTCAGCCCTCCGCTTTGCTTCGGCGGCGCGCTCTTTCCTAAGGGCCGCGTTATAATTTCTATTTGCTTCAGCCACAGACCCATCTGAGGCTGAAGCCGCCGTGCAACTTTTACGCTCTTTTGAAGAGCCGTACGGAGTATCATCATCCGTGGTCTTACCCCTCCTTCTCCTTGAGATGCGTCTCCTCTTAGGCCGCGCAGAGTCGCAGCTCAGTCCGGACTCGGAATCGATCCGGACTGGCGCGGTCCCCTCCGCAGACTCTCCAAACGTTGAAGCACGAACCACCTCCCCTGGCGCTATGGCATCCAGGGAAGCGGTCCTGCTCAACACCACTGAGCAATTTAAAGAATTATTAATTTCCATTTTGTTCCCACGAGTATGGGGGAAATAACGGTCCACCCAGGCAGAGCCCCCTGTACCTGGGTAAGCCTAGCGTGACCCGCCAAGAGGGTCGGCCGGTACTCTGGCGGGGGTCGCACTAGAGACTGAACCTCCCATCAGCCATGCATCCCCTCGCGGTGCGCCGCCGCTTGGGATTCGGGGTAACTTTTTATAGAGGTTTTCTCCCTCGCGGCCCGGGCGGTTAAGCCAAGGCCCTCGCGCCGGCCGAACTGCGAGACATGACCACAGCTTCGACCGGGTTACGAGCTCGACGGTGGGAATGAGGTTCGCCCATTCCCTGCTCGGAGGCAAAAAATTGCTGACCGAGCCCGCCGACGACCCGGGACAGAACCGGGTTGGCCCGAAAAACGGACCCCACCGCGGCGCGGTCAACAGGACCGCCCGCCTCGTGTCGGGATTTGGCCGTCGGCACGGGCCGACGTTGCCCAGGGTGCACCGTCCCCGCCAGCATCCGGACTACCAGGGCACACTTGGAGGTATCCCGACCTTGCACCCCACCTTGCACCCCGGGGAAAATCCCTTTACGGACCATCCCGCCCCGGAGGGGCGAGGGTGTGTCGGACTCACCGGCGCACTTCCGACCCAGCGAAGATGGTAAAGGTGTTGCCGCCCGTAGTTGTGTCGGGCGGCCGCTGGGCCGGGTCCCTACCCCATCACTTTGCGCCGTCCTACCGACTAAAAACCCCGCGGGCCACCATCGGCGCATTGACGAGACGGCCCCGGTTTACCCTGAAGCGAGAGCTATGGATTGGACCGGGACCGCCTCTGCGCTGTGCCAGTGGGCACACAATCTTCTTAAAACCAACAACAAATCATCCGTCTCGTGGACCGCCTAAGTTGGAGTCGGCGGCCCCGTGTGGCCTCACGGCGCCGGCTAGGTGTTATGCCGGCGCCTCCTTCTGCGTCTGTTAAGCCGAGCGGGATCGGTCTGCTCCCGGTCCCGCTCGGCGCTCTCCTTCTGCGACATGACACGTTCGCAGAAGGAGAGCATAGCTTTCCAAGACCTCCGGCTGCCGACCATGGCGGCGACCACAGTCGGCAGCGAGAGGTCACCCCCTACGACCGCTACAAGAGCGCTGCGCTCCTCGTCCCAGGCTGGGCACTCCTCGAGCGTGTGCTGGGCCGTGTCCACACGGCAGTTGCCACAATGGTGGCACACGGCGGTCTCCTCGGCTCCTACGACGCGACACAGGTACTCACCGAAGCAGCCGTGCCCAGTGAGCACCTGCGTCAGCCGGAATGTCGGCGCACCGTGGCGCCTGTCCATCCACTGCTGGAGGACAGGACGCACTGCCGCTACGGTCGCCACCCCAGCACTTGGGCTCTCCAGCCTGGAACGCCACTCCTCCACGGCGGCCCTGCGGAGCGAGGCCAACATGGCCTCGACCTCTCTCGGGGCCGGCCTCTGCCCGGATCGCCGGTACGTCTCCTCCCGCCAGAAGAACGCTGACGAGAGGGACTTGGCGTCCAACTCCCACGGCAGAGTACCTGCCAAGACGCAGGCCGCCTCGTGCGAGATCGTGCGGTACCCCCTAACGATACGCTGCGCCACGATTCGCTGCGGACGATGCAGCAGGCGGACGCAGCGCACGCCGAGGGACTCGGCCCACACGGGACATCCGTACAGGGCCATGGACCGCACGACTCCGGCATAAAGACTTCGGCAAGGGAAGCCAGGACCATCACTATTGGGCAGCAGGCGACCCAGAGCGCCCGCTGTCCGGACCAACTTCGGCGATAACTCCTCGAAATGGGCGCGGAATTCCCACCGACTGTCCAAAATCAGACCTAGGTACTTCATCTGGGAGCCGATGGGAATTCGCACGCCCGCCACCGTCAAGTGAGCCTCCGGCGGTGGCCACGACTGAGGTCCGTGGAAACATAGGGCCTCAGTCTTGTGCAGGGCCACCTGGAGGCCCCCACCTTGCACCCCAACCTAACCTAACCTAACCTAACCTAACCTAACCTAACCTAACCTAACCTAACCTTGTCTAGTCCTAAGTTTACCATTATTTTATTCAAAATTTTAATTGTCTACATTCATTTCAACCCTGTGTAAAATTTATTTTAGTAATTAAGAAAACCAAATTGTACACCACCAGACTGGACTCACCACACATACACACACACTCTCACACACCACATTACCCTAAAGTATGATACACAAACTGGCAAGGGACAGGCTATCGTATCCAATAGCGAGGCCTTGTCTCCTTGCCAGCACACAGTCACATATACCACGACACTCCACAGTGAAACATACATTACCCCGACAGAGTAAAACTGGAAAAAAAAAAAAAAAAAAAAAAAAAAAAAAAAAAAAAAAAACCTAACCTAACCTAACCTAACCTAACCCCACCAATGCTGCCCTC
Source organism: Cephonodes hylas (assembly GCA_030295005.1). Lineage (NCBI taxonomy): Eukaryota > Metazoa > Arthropoda > Insecta > Lepidoptera > Sphingidae > Cephonodes > Cephonodes hylas. Next base: position 13,121 of record AP025365.1, read on the forward strand.
GCTCTGGCCCAGTTCACCCCCTTGGATCTTAGGATCCAGGAGGTTCGTCAAGCCGAGAGCACACGACTTTCCGGGACCACCCAATTCCTTCCCGAGGACATCCGCCTCGAGATCCCCACACCCATCCATCAGTTATTACACCCTGCGGACCGCATCACTTTTCAGTTGAAAACCTCCTGTAACCAGGAGGAGGTCAACGGTGCGGTCGGCACTAACACTTATCAAATATTCACCGACGGGAGTAAGCAGGATGACGACAAGGTGGGGGCCGCTTTTGTGTGCTTCGACCCTGGCGGGAAGATCACAACCACCAAGAAGTACAAGTTACACGACTGCTGTACGGTGTTCCAGGCGGAGCTACTTGCCATCCTCCGTGCATGCCAATGGGCTCTTGACCACAGATACACTGACGTTGTCATTTTTAGCGACTCTATGTCGTCAATTATGGCAATTCAGAACAGGAGCAACACCCACCCTCTGGTGTCCCAGATACATCGCGTATTATGGGACTATCGGGAGGTGGGATCGTTGCGACTGTCATGGGTCAAGAGTCACATTGGCATTCACGGCAATGAACTCGCAGACAGCGCAGCCAATTCGGCCTGCGACCTCCACAAAGCCCCAGATTACGTCAATTTCCCTATTAGTTTTGTAAAATTTAAATTACGTAGCTCCTCCATGGACACCTGGCAGTCGCGTTACATTGCAGCTGAACAAGGCCAACATACTCGGTCGCTCTTCCCGAGTCTCGGAGACATCCGTAGGCTTTGGAAGGCGACCGAACCCAGCTTCCACCTCACTCAGGTCCTCACCGGTCATGGTTACCACAAGGCATACCTCCATCGGTTCCACATCACTCCGGATGACCACTGCCCTTGCGACGACAGGACCAGCCAAAGCCTGGACCACCTCTTCGAGGATTGCCCACGGTTCGCCGCGGCGCGGTACTCGCATGAGATGGTCTGCGGACGCTGCGGAGTCGATCCTTATAAGATCAGCGACCTCCTCGCGAGGGGGAAAGAGAAGGCCCTCGCCTCCTATCTGGAGCTGGTCGACTCCATCCTGGGTTCGCTGAAGGAATTCAACGCCACCAACGACAACCCGGCTGGACCCTGAGGTTGACTAGCAACTTTAAACTTTTTATTTGTATTTTATTCACCTTTTTATCTTTGCCTATTAAATTTTATGTTTTTACATTTCATCACTTGTTATTATATAATTCTTAATGTTCTTTTTAATCTTTTTCTGTGTGTAAATCTATTTTTAATTTGTATAAATAATGTCTATTAGAGTTTTAATTATTATGTTTAAATGTTACCTAAATTTAATTTTATTTCTTTGTGTTATTTCTTTCAATATTGTGTTTTGTTTAAATCTGTTTCGGTCACTGCGGGTCGTGCGGACACCGCGAGGGGACGCGGTGGCTTGCGGCCCGCAAACCTCTAGTTAAGCTATATATAATTTTAAGTTCTGCAAAATTTTAACTGTTTTTCCTTTTTGTTTACCATTTATATAATTTTCTATTTTTACTTCATTTTGTATTAGTTTTAAGTTTTAATTCTGCTTAAACGACTGCGACTGTAATCACCTTTGTTTATCTTATATCACACAATTGTATTAGTTCTTAAGTCTAGTCTTTAGTTTACCAAAATTTTTACAAAAATTAGTTTGTTCACATTTATTTTTACCTTGTCTAAATTTATTTTAATATATAAGAAACCATATTGTACACCATCTGACTGGACTCACCACATATACACATACACTCTCACACATCACATTACTCTAATGTATGATACACAAACTGGCAAGGGACAGGCTATCGTATCCAATAGCGAGGCCTCGTCTCCTTGCCAGCACACAGTCACATATACCACGACACTTCACAGTGAAACATACATAACCCCAACAGAGTAACACTGGAAAAAAAAAAAAAAAAAAAAAAAAAAAAAAAAAAAAAAAAAAAAAAAAAACCTAACCTAACCTAACCTTACCGAAACCTAACCTAACCGAAACCTAACCTAACCGAAACCTAACCTAACCGAAACCTAACCTAACCGAAACCTAACCTAACCGAAACCTAACCTAACCGAAACCTAACCTAACCGAAACCTAACCTAACCGAAACCTATACAAATTCTGAGGACAAGACACAACGTAAGTAACAAACAAGCACTGCTTGCAAATAAACTAAATCATCAGTGTACGTCAACACTTGCGAGACATAACCGAAGTGAGCCATATACACTCACAGATATTACAAAGAAACTGACGAGTCCCCTAACAAAAAAAAAAAAAAAATAAACAAAATGTTTCTACACAGAACCCCAGCAAAAGATCCTAATCCTAAACAAACAGCGCTATCTGCAGAGAAAAGTCCCCTCGAAAATACAACAAGAAGTACCGTAGCTCAAGCTGGAAGAAGCATCGAATCTAAAATGACTGACACTGACGAGCATAGGAAATCACAAAGTCCCATTAAATCGAAACCTAAACCAGCACACATACTCAAACAGACTCCTCCGCAATCATAAGGAACATTAAGTCGGACAGCAGAAGCAAAGGCTTGCCTCATCAAAGTCAAGTTACAAATTAACAACAGTCGTAACTTGCGAACAGACATAAAAAATGATGTTATAGAAGCAACCGAAAACTGTTCAAACTTGTGAAGGAAGCTGAAGCTGAAGCTGGAAAATAGAGAAGTCGATAGGGAAAAATCAGGAAGGAATGCAGAAGACAGACAAAGAAGAAGAACCAAAAGCAAGACAGAAAGAAAGTCAGCTGGAGAAATCAAAGGATATAGAAATTCAGGAAACTGAACTTCTAAGGAAATTAGATAAACACAGCCGACTCCTAGAAAAAAATAGAGAAGAAATTAGCAAACTAAACGAAGAAATAAGGATTCATAGAGAAGAATGGAAAGAAAATAGGAGCTACGCAAGCGTAGTTAGTGGGACAAGGGAGAAAGAGCGAGGAATTGCAGAGATGCATTCCGTCGTAATCTCCTCCGACGACCACAACGCCACGGGGGAAGAAATCTTCAACAAGATCAGGACTACTCTAAACGCTAAAGAGGAAAGGATAAAAATTAAAAGCCGAAAGACAGAAAAGTTATAGTTGGCTGTGTATCAAAAGTAGAATTAGGAAAAATAAAAGAAACAATTAAGACAAGAGGAAAGGGCTTACACCTAGAGGACATGAAGAACAAAGAACCCATGATACTGCTGAGAGACGTCCTAAACTATAATAAAGACGAGGACATAATAGAAGCACTCATTAACCAGAACAAACACCTTCTGGGGGATGTGAGCGTGGACAGCTCAAACCTGAAGGTTAACTTCAGGAGAAGAGCTAGAAACCCACTCACATCCCACGTGGCTATACAAGTGCCACCTAAAATATGGATGCGGCTCACGGAGGCGGGGCAAGTCCATATAGATGTGCAGAGGGTTAGGGTGGAGGATCAGTCTCCCCTGATACAGTGCTCGCGGTGCTTGGGCTACGGGCACGGAAAGCGGTTTTGCCGGGAACAGGTCGACGTCTGCAGTCACTGCGGGGGGGCACACCTTAGGTCAGAATGCGCTGACTGGATGGCCAAGGCACCCTCCTCGTGCTGCAACTGCGTAAAGGCTAAACTCGACGGAGCCGACCATAATGCCTTTAGCTCTGAGTGCCCGGTGAGAAGGAAGTGGGAAATCTTGGCAAGATCCGCAGTGGCATATTGCTAAGGTAGACCCTAGGAACCCAGATCAGACCACCTCCTCAAAAGGCGCTGCGTCGACCCTCGTAGCACAATGCAACCTACAGCGTAAACAGCTGGCAACTTATGAATTCCTTTTGGAAGCAAAGACGAGGAGGGTTGACGTAACGTTGCTCCAGGAGTCTTATGTCGGGAGCCAAAGTAGAGTGAGAGACTATCGGGGTGTGAGGATCTTCCAGGGAAAAAACGGGCAGGGGGCCGTTGTCAAGTCAGCCATTGCTGTGTTCAATGACGGCTGGGCTGTGACTCCCTGTCCAACTCTCACCACGACCAACATCGCAGTGGTAAAGATCCACACAGGAACCCGCAATTTAGTGGTCATCTCGTTCTACTTTGGGCCGGATAAGCCCATTGGGCCATACTTGGAGCAATTGGGGAGGTTAATTGAAACACTGGGACCCCGCGGAATCCTTATAGGGGGCGACACCAATGCGAAAAGCATTTGGTGGGGCAGCGCGAGTACGGATGCCAGGGGAAATGAAGTGGCGGGCATGCTTGGACAGTGGGGACTGCAGGTGCTCAACGACGGCCTGACTCCAACGTTTGAGACAGTGAGAGGAGGTAAACTCCTCACCAGCTTTATAGATGTGACGGCCTGCACAGTGGATATCCTGGATCTGGTGAGCGACTGGAAGGTGGACGACACCATGGCGAGCTCGGACCAAAACGCGATAACGTTCACAATAAACAGAAGCAAAGGAAAGTACTCAAAATTAAAAACAAATACCACTAGGAAATACAATACAAAAAAAGCAAATTGGACAAATTTTAATGGAAAACTTGAAGAACTATTAATAAAAAACAAATTGACAGACATAGAAATTAAAAATATAAATAATAAAACAGATTTAGACGAAGTTATAAATAAATACATGGAGATAATCATAGAGAGCAGTGACAATGCCATACCATTAATAAAAAAAATAATAATATGAACTTACCGTGGTGGTCCGAGGAACTCGCCAAAATGAAGCAGGGAGTCGCCACCAGAAGAAGGAGAATCCGATGTGCAGCGCCGGTACGGAGAGCCAAGGTCGTCGATGAGTACCTGCAAGCAAAGGAAGAATATGAGAACGCAGCCCGGGCAGCTCAAACTGCAAGTTGGAAGGAATTCTGTGGAAGGCAGGAAAAGGAGACAATGTGGGATGGGATCTATCGAGTGATCGGTAGGACAGCAAAAAGATGCAAAGACGTACCCCTGGTCAAGAATGGAACACTTTTGCACCCGGAGGAGTCAGCGAAATACCTGGCAGAAACATTTTACCCGGAGGACCGAAGTGAAAAAGACCACAGAACACCAGCGCATAAGAGAAGCGGCCTCTACAATAAATGAAAGGGCCGATGATACTTACCATGACCCTCCATTTACAATAGTGGAACTGATGACCGCAGCAAGCAGCTTCAACCCCAAGAAAGCCCCTGGAGCAGATGGACTAACAGCAGACATCTGCAAGCAAGCAATAAATAAGTATCCAGAATTGTACCTATCGCTGGCAAACAAATGCCTTGAATTAGGCCACTTCCCGACCATTTGGAAGGAGGCCACGGTCATAGTCCTCCGAAAACCAGTTAAAGAGGACTACACACATGTTAAATCTTATCGACCGATAGGCTTACTGCCAGTGATGGGGAAGATTCTGAAGAAAATGGTAGTGGGTCGAGTAAAGTGGCATCTACTCCCTAGGATGAGTACCCGCCAGTTTGGCTTTATGTCCCAAAGAAGTACGGAAGACGCTCTATATGTCCTAGTGAAACATCTGAGAGAGAAACTTCGAGAAAAGAAGATTATCTCAGTTATCTCGCTGGACACAGAGGGCGCCTTTGATAATGCCTGTTGGCCAGCAATAAGGGTCAGACTGGCGGAGGAAAAATGTCGAAAAATCTGAGACGGGTAGTAGACAGCTACTTTGAGAGCCGAAAAGTAAGGGTTCATTATGCTGGCGAACAGCACGCAAGCTGGACCTCCAAAGGTTGCGTACAGGGGTCAATTGGAGGTCCAATCATGTGGAACCTGCTCCTCGACCCACTGCTGCAAGAGCTTGATAGACGGGGCGTCTACTGCCAGGCTATCGCCGACGACATAGTGCTTGTGTTTGATGGAGAGGATGCACTATCCATACAGCGACAGGCTAACCCATCTCTGGAATACGTGCAGGATTGAGGAATGAGGAATAAGCAGAAGTTTGCGCCGCAAAAAACCAAAAGCATGGTCATAACCAACAAGCTAAAGTTCGACACTCCAATCCTGCGTATGGGAGGTGTAGATATCGAGAGGGTTAAGGCAATAAAAATACTAGGACTGACGATAGACGACAAGCTCACGTTCAACAGCCATGTCACCGAACAATGCAAAAAGCCATCGGAATTTATAACAAATTGGCCAGGGCGGCAAAGGTGCAATGGGGGCTCTCAACAGGCATTGTAAAGGTTCTGTACACAGCTGTGGCAGAACCAATTATTCTTTACGCGGCAAGCGCATGGGCACCGGCAAGCAGTAAGTTGGGAGTAAGGAAACAGCTCGCTGTAGTGCAACGGGGATTTGCACAAAAAATGACAAGGGCCTATAGGACCGTCTCCCACAACTCCGCCCTGCTACTAGCCGGGATATTACCTTTGGATATTAGAATTAAGGAAGTCGCCCAACTTTACGAGGAGAAAAAAGGAATCTTCCGGCGCACAGTAGGAGATCGGGAGGTTGAGAAGCCTATGACCTTTGCTAAACTTGGACACCCGGCAGACAGAGGGGCATACGAGTTCAAATGTCTGGTGGACGGTGCAGCATTGAACCAGGTTGACAGACAATGCATTAATATATACACAGATGGGAGTAAAATTCAAGGCAAGATCGGAGCAGCAGTGACCATCCTTGAAAACACCACGGAAATTAAGACCAAAAAGCTCAAACTGGAATCGTGCTGCACTGTCTACCAGGCAGAGCTTCTTGCCCTTAGCAAAGCCAAAAATGTAACATCTTCTGCGACTCTCGATCCGCGCTAGAAACAATAGTGAGCGGCGTCTCTCTCCATCCCCTAGCGTTCAATATCACTCAAAATATAAAGAAAATAAAGGAACGCAACAAAATACTTAGATTATTTTGGATAAAGGCTCACGCGGGAATGGAGGGAAACGAACGCGCGGACGAGCTCGCAAAGGATGCGGCCTTGAAAATAAAAAGAAAGCCTGATTTCGACCTGTGCCCCATTTCATTCGTCAAGTGACAAATCCGCAAGGAGTCGCTTGACCAATGGAATGAAAGGTACAAACAAGGCGAAACAGCTTCAACGACTAAGCTATTCTTTCCTGATGCCGTGGTCGCCAATAAAATAATTAAGAAAATTGAAATCGACCCCATTGTAACACAACTCCTGACAGGCCACGGCGGGTTCTCCGAATATCTGCACCGTTTCAAGTGCAAGGAGAGCCCGCAGTGTATCTGCGAGCCAAATAAATTAGAGTCGGTGATCCACATTGTTCTGGAGTGCCCGGCTCACCTGAAAGAAAGAACAATGTTAGAAATAGAAATAGGCATAAAAATAGATAGAAATAACTATAATAAAAATTAAAATAAGCAATAAGTAGGGTCTCCCGACGAAGGAGATAGGCAATAAGTAGGATCTCCCAAAGGAGAAGCATAGATAGGCGGTAAGTAAAAAATTCAGACTAAGAGAACTAAGGACTCTGACCATTGTTAGGGGATGGAGAAAAAAAAAAACCTAACCTAACCGAAACCTAATCCATCCTTAATCCATAGTATTTCACTTTTTATTGTTTTGATTTATCATTTTAATTTACAACATTGTACTAATTATTTTAATGATTTAGAAACCCTTGTTTTTTTTTTGTATATCCATTGTGTTATTTTATTTTATATTCTTAGTCCATAGTTTTTCACTTTTTATTGTTATATTTTGATTTATCACATGTATTTAAGATCGTGTTCCAATTATTTAAATAAACAAGTTACTCTTTTGTACATCACACCTGACGGGACTCACCACACATACACTAACACCCTTACACAATACACAACAATAAACGTATGATACACAAACTGGCATGGAACGGGATATGGTATCCAACATAACTATAATGTATAACTATGTATTACTCCTACAGAGAAACACAGGAGAAAAAAAAATGACCTAACCTAATCCAAACATAATCTAACCTTTAATAATAAGTTATGTTTATTTTGTATGATCATTAATGAGATCCTATAAAGTAACATGAACATCATTTTATGCCGGGAATTGATAGGGTTCCTGTGGGATGAGCATATATTGTAACGCGAAAACGACACTGTTCTGGAACCACTGTTCTAGACCAATGGTCGCCAACCCGCGGCCTGCGGACGTCTTACTTGCGCCCCGTGGATGGCCGTGGCTCGCGTTATTTTTTTACGAATATGAGGTAAATATCATATGTGCGACCCGCCTTTTCTTATTTTTTTTTAGGAATCTGGGATGAATATCACAAATGCGGCCCGCCATTATATATTTTGCCATTTTAAGGCCCTTGCCAGCCAAAAGGTTGCCGACCACTGTTCTAGACAAAAAGAAAATATTTTTAGTCCTGTCGTGATGTTAAATGCATTAAAACCTTTATCATAAATGCATTAATCCTACACAAATCGTGTCAATTCGATCGAGTAATTCCCGACATTGCCACATTTAACTTTATAAACAAACTTTTCAGCCTAATAATTAAGAGCTTATGTAGATAAGAGATTACAAAAAAATCAAAAGAAATTTTGTTTATATACATGAATTGTTTTAGAGTATAAGTTAAGATATTCTTATGAACGTAGGAACGTAGGGAATTGACGTTTGGCTGTCATCTTAGACCTATCACGTCCTCCACTATTATTAGTACTAAGTGTACAATTTTAACTTTATGTTTAGTTATAATTATCTAAGTGGTAATTATAACACAGTACGGCTATGGAATCGCCACAGATGAAATATACCTCAAATTACACAAGTTCTACGGCACAAAAGGGCGTGGAAGCTAAAGAAATTGAAATAGCCAATGCTCGACTCGGTAACACATTTTCTTAATAGTAGGTACAGTATTTATTATTGTAAATATTCTTATATGTAATAGTAAAATAAGATAAATGTACTAAAAAACAAAAAATAATAAAATAGATACAGTCGTGGGAATTATAAACATATGCATAGACTAGACTAAAATAAAACCGTGGGGCACGTCAATTGTCTACAAATTATCGACTTAATGTGCGATAGAAGAATCGTTTAATTCGTCGTTAGGCAGTTGGCCCGCAGACGGTGAGGAAATTACTTACTATTTTCTTGCTCATGGAAATTCCAATAGTTTTACACTCCATGTAAATAAAAGAGATGTTTCAACTAGTTTATCGTTGGACATTCACACTGCTGGCTGGCGAGGAATCGTTTCACTGCTCGTAGTTTGTCTTTAATCGACAAAACATATGATAAAGTATTACTCGCTCACCACTAAGAAACCCTAAAACTCGCTTATAATCGAGCTTGCTAGCTTGTTTCCACATTCTAGCCCTACTTATCACACGTCCATCGTTGTCGGTTGAACAACTGCCTAATTATAGTGTAACATTATAAAACAAACATTTTAATCAACGATTGTAGACAATTGACGGGCCCCACGGTTTTATTTTAGTCTAGTCTATGCATAATATGTTTATAATTCCCACGACTGTATCTATTTTATTATTTTTTGTTATTTAGTACATTTATCTTAAACATTGCAATGTATGTTTAATATAAAACCGTTTAACTTAAAAAGTTTTTTACCTATTTTTATTTTCTAGTTTTTATTTCGCATTATTAATTTTATATAGTACATTGTATTCTACTGGTTGAGCACTTTCATTTGATACCCATATTGATGGGATTGATAAAACCTACGCTATCCACCATTTTGTAGCGGCCGCCATCTTGGATTTCAATTTTTTATAGTATACTAGCTTTTGCTCGCGACTCCGTCCGCGTAGACTACAGGGTTGAGTTCAGAAGGAAAATAAGTTGTAGTCTATTTTACTTCTCTGAGTCGTATTTATCTCCGTACCAAAAATCATACAATTCGGTCAAATTGTTCAAACGTGAAACCGTAACGCGTCGATCGGCGCCTTGTGCATCATTATTGCGCGCTTGATCAATATTTTAAAACTGCAATATCTTCTAAGATACTCAGTGAAATCAAATGATGTAAAGGGCAATTTTATTTAAAATTAAATACTTGTAATGAAACGTATTTATTTGGATAAGGATTAATATCATATTTATAAAAACACCTTCACAAATAAAACTTTATTTAAAAATTAATTTGGTTAAGATAAAAAACGTTATAGTGAGCCAACCTTACAAAATACTCATATGCTGTCGCGGACTTTTTTTTAGAACTTTTAAAGAGGAACATTTCTTTCATACATTATTTTAGCGAAACTTTAACCGTTTCCGCAGCGCACGCAGCGGAAGCTCACAAAAAGAAAAAAATGTCCCCGATTTTGAAACATTCTCTATTGCTGCTGCGCTCCTATTCATCGTAGGGTGATGTTATATAGCCTATAGCCTTCCTCGATAAATGTGCTATCTAACAGTGAAAGAATTTTTCAAATCGGACCAGTAGTTCCTGAGATCCTAGCGTTCAAACAAACAAACAAACTCTTCAGCTTGATAATATTAGTATAGATTGTATTCTGCTTGTTGAGCCCTTTCATTTGATACCGATATTGATGGGATTAATAAAACATAAATTATCCGCCATTTTAAAGCGGCAGCCATAATCTATACTAATATTATAAAGCTGAAGAGTTTGTTTGTTTGTTTGTTTGTTTGTTTGTTTGTTTGAACGCTAGGATCTCAGGAACTACTGGTCCGATTTGAAAAATTCTTTCACTGTTAGATAGAACATTTATCGAGGAAGGCTTTAGGCTATATAACATCACGCTACGACGAATAGGAGCGGAGCAGCAATAAAGAATGTTTCAAAATCGGGGACATTTTTTCCTTTTTGTGAGCTTCCGCTGCGTGCGCTGCGGAAACGGTTAAAGTTTCGCTAAAATAATGTATGACAGAATTGTTCCTCTTTAAAAGTTCTAAAAAAAAGTCCGCGACAGCATATGTCTATTTTTTAAGGTTGACTCACTATAACGTTTTTTATCCTAACCAAATTTATTTTAAAATCAAGTTTTATTTGTGAAGGTGTTTTTATAAATATGATATTAATCCTTATCCACATAAATACGTTATTCATTACAAGTATTTAATTTTAAATAAAATTGTCCTTTACATCATTTGATTTCACTGAGTATCTTAGAAGATATTGCAGTTTTAAAATATTGATCAAGCGCGCAATAATGATGCACAAGGCGCCGATCGACGCGTTACGGTTTCATGTTTGAACAATTTGACCGAATTGTATGATTTTTGGTATGGACATAAATAGGACTCTGAGAATTAAAATAGACTACAACTTATTTTCCTTCTGAACTCAACCCTGTAGTCTACGCGGACGGAGTCGCGAGCAAAAGCTAGTGAATTTATAATGATAATGAATAAACATAATTGTATTGTCACAATAAAATCCAAAGTGTATACAAAATTTCAGATTAATCGGTTGAATTGATTGGTTCAGAGGGTGAAATTTGAATTACTAAATTTGACCCAAGAATAAATAAATAAAACAAACGGGGTGAGCTAAATAAAACCGTTTAAAAAAAAAAGGAATCAAGAGATAGTTTTGGTATTCGGAAGCATTTGACTCTTTTTTTACAACAAATGTATGTTTGCAGACGTAGTGGATGTTTCTACATCGACACCACTCGGCATGGAGAGCTCCGCGCGAGACGGCGACGAGTGCGCCGCGCCCGACGACACCACGTCCTTTCTACAGGTAGCGCCATTGCATTTCTGCGAAATGACCTAAAGTCCGTGACTCCTTCACTTGTGCTAATTTAATGAAGGTGGTGGTGGAAAAACATCGCCGTAAACAAGAATGTGCAGCCGTTGCAGTACAAACTTCTACGCGACTGCCTTCCGCCTCAAGCCCCAACATCCCAAACACGGACAATAAGGTGACATCTAGCTATAAAGTGAATTTAGTTTAGAAAGCAAGGCGGTAAATGGAACGAGAGTGTGCAGAATGGCGCGCGCGGGCGGGGCGGCGCGTGGGGCGACGGCGGCTCGATGGTGTGGGCGGCGCCCGTGCTGGTGTCGCGCGCGGCGCTGCCGGGCCTGCACGCCGCCGACCCTGCCTACTGCTGCCCGTGGGTATTGCGACTGGTTCTCCATCAAGCCGCTATTACTACTTCCTAAGTAACTGCAGGGTGTGCGCAGGCGCTGCGGGGACGCTCCCTGGCCGGAAGAGAAGCGGCCGCGCAGAGACTCTGCTGCCACTGAGCATGAGGAACCGGATGTGCGTCCGCTCCTAACTGGAGGGGTACATATTTACTTTTTACCTGAAATGGTGATGGTATGTAACTACCTACTCTCAAAAGTATAAACGACGATTTCGATGTCAAAGATTTACGAAGCATTTTTTCTTTACGCAATTCTCGAAAGTGTACCTACGATAAACTCGCTCAGTACTACGTGGGGCATCTAGCGAAATGCGCATGTGAAATCAGATCGAAGCTTACTTACTTCAGGTGCAGAATCGAGAGTACGAATACCTACATATTTATAAAAACTTCACAGTGAAGCAAAGTCAAATAAAACAACATCAATCTCAACTTACCAACAAAAATCTTCTAAATAAGAAAAAAAAAATTTCTTATTTAGAAGATTTTTGTTGGTAAGTTGAGATTGATGTTGTTGTTAAGAAAAAAAATCTTTTTCTTATTTAGTTAGTTATTCAACAAGCGATTATTTCCCACAAAACTTTATTTGTCGAATTAAAATTCTTAAATTTGGTGGTGCTAAACGAGCGGAACATGAAACAGAAAGTACAGTTTGTGTAGGTTATGTTATTTATCATTGTCAAAATAATTTCGCGAAATAAGATAATACTAAAATTACAGAATTTATTACAGAGACAGAAGAAAAAATGGCATTTTTTTCAAGATTTGTACAGCAATAGTTTATGCGATGAAGGTGAGTTTTGTTTGAGTTTTTTCACAAATTAAATGCGAGAAGTGTGCGCAGATAATTATCAAAGTGCGTACTGCGTGCGTCCCGAGGGCCGGAGCGCGTGGAGGTGTACCACTTCGAGCACGGCGCGGGCGAGTACCTGGCCGCCAGCGCGGGCCCGCGGCCGACGCGCTGCGAGGCGGCGGCGCGGCGCGGCGTGCGCGCGGGCGCGGCGCTGGCGGCCGGGCTGCTGGCGGCGCCGCGCGCGCTTCTGGCGCTGCCGCTGGCGCTGGTGCTGCACGCGCAGCGGTGCGCGCTGGACGCGGCGCGCGAGGCGGCGGCGGGCTGCGCGCTAGCGGCGTCCGACCTGGTGCTGAAGCCGGCGCTGGCGGTGACGTTCAACGCGCTGGTGCAGCCGGCGCTGGTGTGCGCGCGCAACGTGCTGCAGGCGGCGCGCGAGGCGCTGCGGCCGGCCGCGCTGGCGCTGGCCGACGTTGTGGAGCCGCTGGCGCGCCTGCTGGCCGCCGTGCGCCTCGTGCACGTGCACGTCGCGCCCGCCTGCTCGTGCGCACACGCCGCCCACAACTAACACTCCGACGCCCACCTACACATTCACTGCACTCTCTCGCAGTGAAGCTCTTAAGTCTTTATTATGATATTGAATAAAAATAATACAAAAACTTTTCCAGATTTTATGTAACCTTATTTTTCAATAAACGTAGGTGATCTAATATCATAATTAGTGGGCATCATTTATGTATTTGGATTCATATTACAATCAAAAACTAAAATAATTATTGTTTAGCACATATAATGCCGTACTAACAAATGAACTAACTGTATTTTTTTTTTTGTAAAATACGGTCATGGAATGTGAGGAATGTCTTAATTCACTATTTTCGTTACATTTTACATAATGTAATAGTGAAATAAATAAATAAATAATGGTGGCTGCCATATATGGCTGACACGGCCCAATTGGTTTGGAAAATTTCAGCCATATGTGGCTGACAAGGCATTATATGTGTTAATATGATCAAAGCCAAGTTTTGAAGCTAATGCCTCAATAGCAGTAGGGTACCTAACTCTGTTTGTCTGCGACATGTGACGCGTGAACCACATTTATATGTACAAATGTTGGCGGCGGGACCCAGCTCCGTCTAGGCACTATTTTATAAAATTTTGTGCCTCTGTGTCCCATCTTTCTTTATTCCCAAAAGAATATCCCATCGATCCAACGATTTAGTATCGAAAACTTAGCAAACAGACAGTTACTTTCCCATTTTCAATAATAACTAGCTTTTGCCTGCGACTTCGTTCGCATAGAATTCACGAGTTGGGTGCAGAAAGATTATGATTAATAAGTGAATCTATAGTAGATACGTTTCCCAAGTGCCCAAAATGGCATTTATTGAATTTAAAATTTAAGCAGTGATGGCCTCGAGGTTTAGGCGCGCGGTCGAGAATCTCGGCGGTCGCGGGTTCGAACCCCAGGCACACACCTCTGACTTTTCGAAGTAATGTGTGTATTCAAATTGAATTATCACTTGCTTTAACGGTGAAGGAAAACATCGTGATGAAACCTGCGCACCTAAAAGTTCTTAGGAATTTCTTAGGTGTGTAGTCCGCCAACCCGCACTAGGCCAGCGTGGCGGACTATGGCCTAAACCCTCTCAATGGTAGAGGAGACCTGTGCTCAGCAGTGGGCGTATATGGGTTGATGAGGAAGAAGAAGAAGAATTTAAAAGGCCAGTGTTTTTTTTAAGTTCCGTTTTTATCCACACCAAATCGGTTCCATTGAATGGATCCAGATTGAACGTATACATTTTCCGTGATAAAAACTCTCCTATGTCACTTCCGTGGATCCCACCTATCTCCATACCAAAAATAATTTGAAATCGGTTCAGTAGATCAAGAAATACCAATTCCCAAGGGAAATCCAACTTTTTTCGGGATAAAAAGTATGCTATGTCCTTTTCTGGGTTCTAAGCTATCTCCCCACCAATTTTCAGCCAAATCAGTTCAGCCGTTCTAGAGTTATAAATAGTGTAACTAACACGACTTTCTTTTATAAATATACTAGATTTTGCCCGCGACTCCGTCTGCGTAGAGTTGAGTGCAGAAAGATAAAATAAGTGAATCTGTAATGCGTCTCCTAAGTGTCCTAAATAAGTTTACTTTGGATGTGCTATTTTTGCATTTGTAACATGTTTATTCCACGGGAACATTTAATTGTTACTCCACAGAGTCCTATTTATTTATTTATTTATTTATTTATATTCTTTATTGTACACCACAATAATACAACATTGATACAAGTAATTCTAAATCACGTAGTGTCACAATTTCATACCAAAAATAACACTGGACAACAAAATTGACACTTTTCTATGATGATTGACTTTTATCACTTGATGTTTACTAATTTGACATCGCTGATTCTAGATATGACCTCCGTTTTTTTGTATCAGCTCTAGTTTACGAGTTATAGCTATCACAAAAAAATCAAAGTATTACCGTGTTTGATTGCTCATTAATTCAAACTTATTATTTTTTAAAATATAATTTTATATGGCATAGTAAAGACGAGTTTGTGTGAATGATTCGAGTCGTTTTTTTTTCATTTGCGGAGAATATATGTACAAATAATGCCCTTTGAATGTGACAACGCTCATAATTGAGGCTTACAAAAGTTACTTTCGACACTCCCTGGAAATAAAAAACAAGTCTTAGATACAGCAAAAGTATTGCAAAACATGTGTTGAGTCCTTTACCTTAGAGGACAAATAGGAAAAGAAATAGATTGAACCGCTATGATGTAGAAAGGAGCCGTGAACCATCACGAAAACTGTAATTTTTGCTACGTAAACATAACACTAGTATTAGCTGTAAAAATCGAGCTAAATGGGAAAATCCATTCTTACGGTTCGCTTATAGACGTGTTTTGTGTCCTACTATATAACCTGAACCTCAGTCCGGTCCTTCTCTGGAGATATCTATGGATTTTGTGGCGAAAACTGACACTTTTAATTCAAAAAAGTTTCAAAAACTGAGTGCAGGGAAGATAAAAGTGGGTATCTATTTATTTATCGGGTATTTTTGATGGGTCACTGATAAAATCGTTAATACACTAAGCCAATTTGATGAAGACTGTGATAAATAGTGAGAAAAACGCATGGAATGAGTTAATTTTGTTAGTACAGATTTTTTTGAGAAATAAGAAAAGTTTGGTCTTATCTTATGACGTCCAAAAAGTATTATGCCACTATTAAAGGCTCGGAAGTAATATGAGCATCGAGGTACACTATTTTCATAACCATCTAAGCTTATTTTTCTGTCAATTTTGGGAATCTAAGTGAAAAACAGAGCAAGCGACTTCATCACCAGGTCATTCGTACGATTGAGGAATGTTATCAAGGCTCCTGGAACACATATATGATGGCTGGCTATTGTTGGACATTCAGAATAACTCTCTGCCTTTAGTTTTAGAAAGAAAGTAAAAAAAAACAAGATATTTTCGACTTCAACTGGAATAAAGAAGGATTATCCCCAAAATTTATAACGTTTTAATATGGAAACAAGCCATATGTCATATTTTATTAACTAGAGCTCATACAGAAATTTCAGTTACAGATTTGAAATTGTCGTTGAAAATTGGACCAATTTCATATATCATAACCCAATCATCAGAAATGCTGTTGTCCAGTGTAATATAACTTAGTCGAATAGTTTAGGGTAAAAGTACCCATACACACGGGAATACATTTCCAGGTTAAAGTATCCTATTTAAATTTGGTATGTCCTACCTATCTCTATGCCAAAAATCATTCAAATTGGTTCAGAAGATATTGAAAATAGCTATTCCCACGGACAAACTACATTTTCCGGAATAAAAGTCCGTCCGTCCGTAAAATCACTTTGGTGGGTCCCACCTATCTCTATGCCAAAAATCATTCAAATTGGTTCAGAAGATCCAGAGAATAACCATTCCTGCGGAAATACCACATTTTCCGGGATAAAAAGAATGATATGTTACTACGGTGGGCCCTACCTATCTCCATACCAAAAATCATTCAAATCTTGTATACTATTCAAATATTTTATCTGTTTATACTCATCCCACAGGAACTCTTCATATTCCCGGGATAAAATGTTGTTCGTGTTACTTCATAGGTAGGGACGGACTGGGAGTTTGGGGGGGCCTGGGCTAATATGTTCTTGGGAGCCCACCTAATTACTCAAACTATAGGATAACAATAAAAACAGAATATTTGATTTGTATTTTAATATATTATGCCTTAGTGTTTGTAAAGTAAAATCAGAAATAAATTTATAAATTATAAAGCAACCTTTCTTCACTTACCTACCTTTTGCGTATTCTTTAATTTGCAAAATTTATTTTTAAATCGCAGGATTGGTAGGGCAATTTTTTTTTCGAATTATTATCACTTTTTGACTTTGACTCTCGATGGTAGAGGACACCCGTGCCCAGCAGTGGGACGTATATATGTTGACGATGATTATGTATATATCCAAATAGATGATTGTCCGTTCAACCAAGTTAGTGAGTAAGTATGCATTCGATGGTAGTAGGTACATACTAATACTACCAATGTTCAACTCCACATCTTGTCCGTCAGAAACTAGGTGCCGTCTAGCGGCTCTTGCACTTGTTCTAAAACAGAAATTCGACATCCTCATATATAGGTCTCAATTGGTTCCCCGACGAAGGAGCCAGCGATTAAAATATGCGATTTGATTCGTAGTACTTAATCTTCTATAATCGCATTTTGGCACCTAGGCGATTTACCAGTACAAATCATTTCATATTTATAAAAAAAACATTTAAAATATTGCAGTAATACGTTAAAATATCCAAAGATATAAAATTAAATGAACGTCGAAGCCGTACGCTACGATTATTATTGTTGGTTCGGAGATGCAAAATAATTGCAGCGGGAGAATGGTAATTAAGTGAAACACAACGGTCACATCAATACACAGTTTATTGTCTAGAGTCAGGCGGGCGCGGCGCGGGCGAGGGCGGGTGCGCGGGGGGTGCGGCGATGTGCGTCACCACCACGTGCGACGGGTGCGGGGGGCGAGGCCCCGGCGCCGCCCCCGCCGCCTGCCCCGCGCCCCCCGCGCCGCCCGCACCCGCCGTGCTGCGCCGCAGGGCCAGCTGCTGCAGCTGCAGCTTACGCAGCGCGGCGCCTCCGTCTGCGCTCGCGCCAGATCCTCCCGCCTGTGGAGTACGGCAGAGTCAGTATATGGATGGCAATTTACAAATTATTCGTATCGGGTCTAGGTGTTGGTGAGGCTCAAAAATATCTTAAAGTTTCTGAAATCCACGATACCACACTTATCTTAGCATGAAGTCGGAACTACGGACGTGGCAGTCGGGTGTATGACGTATTAATAATAGAAATTATATATTAAGGACATAATGTCAAAATTAATCGCAAAGGCTAAGATTGGCTACCTGAGCGGATGGTGCGACTGTTTGATGGAGAATTTTCAAATGTCGCGCAGTGAACGCTTGTTGACGATAGAGTAATTGGGCAGTGGGCGCCGAGCTCGCGGCCGTGCCGGCGAGAGTGGGGCGCGGCGCCTCGGCCGCAGCGGGGCGCGCCCGTCGCACGTCGGGCTTGCCGCCCGCGCCCCCCGCGCCGCCCGCCGCCCCCGCGCCGCCCACCGCCGCGCCGTGCGCCGCCACTAGCACGCGCTGCGGCGCGGCCACGGGCGCGGGCGGCGGCGCGGCGGCCGTGGCCGCGGACGACGGCGCGGGAGTTTGCGGAGCCGCCGCTTTGAGTTTTTCCCGGGCGATGCGATCCGCACGACGCGCGGCCACCTCGACGGGCGTCGGCGGCACGTCGTAATCGATTCCGTGATCGGCGAGAAGCTGTGCATGTTTGGGATTGCGATGCGGAGGGTCCTCGAGACGGCGCTTGGGCGCGGCCCGGCGACGCTCGGCGGCGTCCCGGACGGCGTCGAGGCGGTGCAGCGGCGGGCGCGGGCGCTCGTCGTCGAGGCGGCGGCGCGCGGCGGGCGGGCGGCGGTGGCGGCGGCGCGCGCGCTCCGGGTCCGCGAGCGCCTCGTGTCGGTCGCGGCAGGCGCGCGCCGACCGGTACGCCCGTGCGGCTTCTCCGACCAGTTCCGCCACCCATTCCCAGTTGGGGGCGACGGCCGGCGGCGGCTCCGGCGGCAGTCTCTGCAGGCGCAGCGCGCGGCGCAGCGCGGCGTCCTCCGCGGGCGACCACTCCGGCTGCGGCGCGTGCGCGGCGGCGGGCGGGTGCGCGGGGCGCGGGCGCGGGCGGGGCCGGGGTCCGCCGCGCTCGAACAGTGAGGGGGGCGCGGGGGGCGCGCGGGCGGCGGGGCGGGCGCGGCGCGCGTCCCGGGCGGCGCGGGGCTCGCGGCGGTGCACGGCGGGCAGCAGCGCCTCGGCGGCGGCCCCGCGCCGGTACAGCGCGCGCGCCCAGCTGTCGCAGTAGACGTCTCCGTCGCCGGCGGGGGGCGTGGGCGGACACCACATCTGCAAACGAGTTTGCATTGTAGGATCGAAATGTACAGAGTAGAATTTGACGCGTCATTCATGTGACTCACCGGCATGCGATCTCCTACGGCATTCACCCATATCTGTAAATATTTTCATGATAAAATTTTTTATTCCATCAGGAACAGCACAACTGCTACAACAACGAATTGATGAATTTTCTAGGAAAATTGCCGTAGCCGAATAAAATTGATTTATGAGTAGTATCGCATACTCACCATAGGGTAAACCGCAATAATTCGTTGACTTAAAAAATTAGCCTCAAATGTCTAAGCTGTTTCTTCCATTAATTTACCAAAATAATCACTAGTAACGCACACATTGATTCCAGTATCGAAAATGAAATTTATCAATTCAGAAAGTTTATAACTTGTAGTTTGATTCAAAGAAAACAATTAGCTGTGGGCCTTTTTTTGTTATTTTGCCAATTTTTCTTTTGTTTGGCATGACAACGCATGTGATAGCATCAAAATGTTCTAGGTTGAAACACAGCATAGCGATCATTGTAATGAATAATCCAATATCAAATGGAGCTGTTTAAATAGTGAAAACCTTGAACATTCCGGTGAATAAGCACATCCGCCGCCGAGATATCTTCGATTGACTTTGACTTACGAACGACGAATTAAGAAATATTGAGACTACGATATCACAAAATTTATGTATCTAATTTCGATCCAAGTCGATCGTAGGTCTCGGCGACGCGCGCGCGGTCGGGTGTGGGAGGGGGGCGGGAGGGAGGGGGCGACGCCGGCTCGACTCCGCCCGTAAATGCTTGCGCGAGTTACGTCCCTGACGTTCGGCCCGGGGCCGCCCCAAGCATTTACGGAGGGACGTCGAGCGGCACCGGGGCGGGCGAACGTCAGAAACATAAACGCACGAGCCTAGTTCGAATCATTTATTTCGTGCGGTGGAGAGCCAAGCGTCGAGCGTGCCGTTGCGGAGCGCGCGGCGGCGGGCGGCGCCCCCCCCCTCCGGCGCCTCGTCCAGCGTCCACAGGTTGATGTGCACCGTGCCGCGCGACCGCGTGCGCACCGCCCCGCGCGCGCCCCCGCCCCCCGCACCCGCGCCCGGCGGCGAGGGCGGCGGCGACGGCGGCGGCGGCAGCGGCGGCGCGCGCGCTCGCCTGCGCCGGCCACGCACCTCGGTTCGCGTCTCTGCGCGACAATAAGTCAGCTCGGGTTCTCGGTCGGGCGAAGGTGGCGGCGCCGCTTCGCGCAGCTGCCGCCGCGCTTCCTCCCACTCGCGCAGTTGACGTCGCATCTCGCCCAGAGCTGCGCGTTCAGCCTCGGTTGCCGCTTCGCCGCTTTCCACAACCCGCATGGCGTATTTCTCGATGGGAGTGAGCTGTAGATGAGAACGGTGATCATGTGTAACGTGCAAGGTGTAGGGTCGCGGTGTGGGCGGCGGCGGGCGCACCTGGCTCATGAGCGCGGCCAGCTCGGCGGCGTGCGGGTCGGCGGCGCGGCGCGGCTCGTCGTCCAGCGGCACGCTCTCGTCGAACTCGGCGAGGTCTCCCTGCGCCTCGGCGCGGGCGGCGCGCGCGGCGGCGGCGTCGGCCTCGTCCTCGGCGGCGGCCAGCGCGGACTCCAGCTCGCCGCCCGCGCTGTCCGCCACCGCCGCCTCCGTGCCGAACAGCTCCTTGATGTTCGCCTGCCACATCAACAAAGCTGTGAAAATGTCGCTCCGGGAAGCGGCTCCTCGTCACGGTTACGACGCGAACATAGCTCACCCCGCGGAGATACGACGTTGTGAAATGACCGTCTTCTATAGCGAGATGGCCGAGCGCACGTTTCTGTTCCGCTTTGCGCAGGATGTTCTCTTCGACGGTCGCCGCGGTGACCAGACGGTACACGTGGACGTCCCGAGTCTGTCCGATGCGGTGACACCGATCTTGCGCCTGCGCGTCCATCGTCGGATTCCAGTCGGAATCATAGAAGACTACGGAATCGGCGCCCGTGAGATTGAGTCCGACGCCGCCACTTCGCGTGGACAAAATGAACGCGAATATCCGTGTATCCGCATTGAATCGGTCGACGAGCGGCTGTCGCCGGTCGACGCGCGTGGCGCCGTCCAGTCGCAAATACGCGTATCCGTGCATCGAGAGAAATGCTTCGAGTACGTCCAGGACTCGCGTCATTTGCGTAAAGATGAGCACACGGTGGCCGCCCGCTTTCAGCCGACGAAGTAGCACCGCCAACGTCTGCAACTTGCCTGCAGACAGAAGTCGGACTGTCAGCGCGATCGATGGAATGTCGGTGCCGTGCCGAGGATGCCAATACTGACCGCAGTCATACTGCAGCAGCGACGGATGGGGGAAGGCGACGGCTTGTCGCGATGCAGGGGCGTGCAGCAGCGCCAGCGCGGCGCGCGCGGGTTCGGCCACCACCTCCTCCACGCGCGCGCACTCGCGGCGCCACTCGCGCGCGCCCGGGCCTGCGCCCGCCCACAGCACGGGCGCGGGGGCGCGGGCCGCCGCCCAGCATATACTGAACCTGCGCATCGTCAACATCGTGTCAGCTCTCTCGTCAGGGATGGGAGCCGTCGCCAAGGACGACACTCACCTGTCAATTATTTCGTGCAGTTCGGCGAGCAAGTCACAGAGGTCTCGCGGCGGCACCGGGGGCGGACCGGCGCAAACGGCGGCCCGCAGATCGGCGCCGTACAGCGGCAGTCTCCAGCACCGACGTTCGTTACAGGCCGCCAGGCGACGGAGGGCCGCGCGTCGGCGCGCCTCCAGTCTGGCGGCGGGCGCATCGGAGGGCGGCGCGGGGGGCGCGGGCGGCGGCGGGGCGGGGCGCGCGTGCGGCGCCGCGGCGAGCGCGACGGCGGGCGGCGGCGGCGCGGCGGTGGGCGGCGCGGCGCGCGGCACGAGGCGCAGGTGCAGGCGCAGCGGCGCGGGCGGCGGGCGCGGGGGGGGCCGGCGGCGCGCGTCGGCCGCGTCCTCGAGCGCGCGGCGCGGCGGCGCCAGGTGGCGGGCGCGGTGCGCGGCGAAGGCGCCGGCGCCGGCCGCCTCGAGCGCCGCGAGGTCCCCGGCGAGGCGCGCGGCCCGCAGCGCCCGCTCGCGCACCTGCGCCTGCAGCACGAGCGCGGGCACGCGGGAGCGCAGCGCGCCCAGGTACAGTGGAGACGTCACGGGGCGCGGCTCGAACAGGTCGGGGTGGTTGCAGACCTTGCGCAGCTGCATGAGCACGTTGATGACGCTCAACAGATTTCCGGACGCGAGACTCTCCTTGGTTCTGCGAGGCGAATATTGAACGATTTGAGTGTTAGGCGCCCCATACACCTACAATAATATTGCGCAATATATTTCTTTTTTTTTTTTCTTTTCAACAAAATCACCAGCGTGGCTGCCGCCAAAACATCGTCGTCAGACATGTTACTCGCACGAAAATATTGATCAAAGTGGTTTGTCAATTTTATTGACAGAATTTATTGAACGTTTGGAATCAAAGGGGGTATTATCTAACAAATATTATAAAGAGGTAAGGTTTGTGAGTTTGTATGTTTGTGACGTTGTAGAAAGTAAACTCGGGATCTACTAAACAGATTTTGAAAATTGATATCTACAAAAAAGTCAGCGGTAGCATATATCTAACTTTTAGGGTTGATTCACTATAACCTCTTTTATGCTAACTAAATTTGTTATAAAATAAAGCATTGTTCGTTAAGGTATTTTTATCAAGATTATATTAATCCTTATCCAAATAAATGCGTTATTCAGTATAAGTATTTAATTTAAAATAAATTTACGAACGAAGTCGCGGGCAACAGCTAGTTGCACAATAAAAAGATTGTGCAATATTATAGTAGGTGTATGGGGCGCCTTAGACCGCGAGTGGTGTGTTGTAACTTGTAAGGCGGAGTATGGAGGGAGCACTGACTTGGCGCGCGCCATGAAGTCGTCGTAGAGGCAGCGCTGGCGCGCGGCCAGGCGGCACAGCAGCACGCGCTCGTACTTGCGCGGCATCTGGCGCTCGACGTCGCGCTTGAGGCGGCGCAGCAGGAAGGGCCGCAGCACGGCGTGCAGGCGCCGCAGCGGCTCCTCGGCGTAGCGCGCGCCCTCGGCCATGGCGCCCACCTCCGCGAACCACTCGCGGAACTCCGAGTGCGACGCGAACTCCTCGGGCATGAGGAAGTGCATCAACGACCACAGCTCCACCAGGCTGTTCTGCAGCGGCGTGCCCGTCAGCAGCAGACGCCTGCACACACACATTCGGTAACACACCTACAATAGCATCATTTTAATCAACTCACTCATACTCGTATACACCACCTTTCGGTTTGAAAATTCAGCAGCAGTTGCCATCTTTGAGACTTGAAGTTTTTGATATTCTGAGCTTCGTCTAGGATGAGATATTTCCATTTTTTTCGTCGAAAGCTTTGATGGTCTTGAACTACTAATTTGTACGAAGTGATGCACACATGGAAAGAATTAGCCTTAGTCCACCCGACACGTTTTTGCTTCCGTTCTTTTATGGTGCCATAGTAGGTTAGTATCTTGAAAGCGGGACACCACTTTTTGAATTCCATTTCCCAATTGAGGACAACCGAAGTGGGCGCAACCACCAAATGCGGCCCCCAGTCCAGTCGCTCCAGCGCGAGATGCGCCAGCAGAGCTATCGTCTGCACGGTCTTGCCGAGCCCCATCTCGTCTGCCAGAATTCCATTGAGACCCCGCGCGTGCATGGTGGCCAGCCAGTGCAGGCCCACGTGCTGGTACTCGCGCAGCGCGTGCTTCAGCAGGCGCGGCACGGGCGTGCCCACCGCCGTCTCCGACAGCGTCGTGCCGGTCGGCTGCAGCGACGCCGCCAGCGACGACGCTTCTTCCACGCGCCGTTCCGACACCCCGGCCTCCGCGCTCGGCGTCGTCGTCGGCGCGGCGCCCGTCGCCTGGGGATCCATATCTGTCGTAGCCGCAGGCGTTTCTTGCATCAATACTTCGAGCGGTTCTTCGGCGGAATCACTCGCGTCTTCCGAGTCGGAATCCGTGTCGGAATCGTCAGTGGAGGTGGCGGCGGTCACGGCCGAGTCGGAGTCGGTGGCGTGTGCGGGGGCGGCGGCGGGGGCGGCGGCGGGCGAGTCGGCGGCGGGTCCCTGCGCGTAGCGACGCACCAGCTCTTCGATGTCCAGGTCTGCGTCCCGGCGCAGCGCGTCCAGCTCCTCGGCGGCGTCGCGGCCGCGCTCGGCGCGCTCCTGCTCGGCGATGGTGCGCTCGTCGTCGGCGGAGTCGTCGTCGTCGGGCGAGTAGTCGGAGGGCGGCGGCGAGTGCGCGGGCAGGTAGCCGGGCGGCAGCAGGTCGCCCAGGTCGAGGCGCGACTCTCGGCGCAGCGCCTCGATCTCGTCGCGGTGCGCGGCGGCGTCGAGCCCCGCCTCGCGCTCGGCCGCCGCGATGGTCTCCTCGTCGTCGTCGGAGCAGCCACGCGGCGTGAACTCGTCGTCGGAGGGCGGCGCGGAGTGCGGCGCGGAGGGCGGCGCGGAGTGCGCGGCGACGGGCGCCAGGTTGGCGGCGAGCTGGCGCGAGTACTGCTCGGTGCGGTCCACGATATAGCTGAGCTGTTCGTCGAGCGCCTCCTTGCGCGCGCGCTCTACTCTACGCACACGCTTCCACTCGACCAACTGTGACAATTATATTTGATGATATTAATTTTTAATTTATATATTTTTTCAAACTGAAGGGTGCATGGCGATGTTACATCTACCATATTACTTGACATGACTATCAGTGCGGTTTAGATACTTAGATGTGAGACAACCATAACATAGAACACAAGACCGTAAAGACGAACCTTTTCCACATTGGACCAAAATGTTCGTATCTCTTTTGCGGCAAAAGCTGCGATTTTTTTCAATTGCATCTCTTGAGCTTTTTCTGCCTTTTGTGCCGCAACAGCTTTGTCTTGGAAATATTTCTGAACGGCACGAGCACACTGAAAAAAAAAATTCAATAACAAAGTCGAACACGCTGAAAACAGCAATTGCAACAAAACTGTAGCCATCAAACACAAACTTTTCGTGCGGCTTGTTTCTTCCATTTGCGTTCATGCGAAAAGTCTTGGGCGAGCCACGCCATCTCTTCGAGTAGGTAGTCCCAGTGAGACTTGGGGCGCGGCGGCTCCAGCACGCGCGGCAGGCGGCGCTCGGTCCACAGGCCGGCGCGCGACAGCTCGGCCACGCGCCGCGCCACGTACGCCTCTTGTTTCGCCTTCTCCACCATCTCGTCGGCCGGGGCGGCGCCCGACGACGTCGATACGGCCGTCGCGAGCGTCGCGGGAGGTTGCGCGGGCGCCGGCGCGACCGCAGCCGGCAGCGGGGCGGCAGCCGACGTCAGCCCCGGCACGGGCGCCACCGCGGGCGCGGGCGCCGGGGCCGGCGCTGGAACCGGCGCGGGCGGACACGCGAGCACTGGTGCAGATGCCGGCGCGACCGGGAGGCATGCGGGTGCAGGTGCGGATGCGGCCGTAGGCACCGTTGCAGCCGCGACCGTTGTCGTCGACGCGTGACCAGACGCTGGGGCGGTTATAGGCGCAGGCGGCGGCGCAATGGCCGACACGAGCGCGGGCGCGGCGGCGGACGGCGCGGCGGCGGACGGCGCGGCGGCGGACGGTTCGGCGGCAGGCGGCGGCCGGCGCGCCTCCAGGAAAGCCAGCAACTGCGGTGTCGCCGGCCGCCGCCGCCAGGTGGCATAGTCCATCATGTTGCCGCCCGCCTGCAGGAAGTACAGTTCGCTCAGGTGTTCCGTAAAACTGCAACAGACACGTAACGTTAGAGAGAGCCGGTGGAGCGACGGGGAGAGGCCGTGGGGATAGCTCGCTATTACCTGTCGCGCAACACCTTGAGTCGCACCAGATGACAGTCGAAGATGGCGCGGCGAAGCGCGGCCTCGTCTTCGGGGCGCGCGGGCCTGGCTCGCTTGCGCGGCGGCTCCGCGTCGGGCGAGGGCGCGGCCGCCGCACCCGCCGCGCCCCCCGCAGCGGCGCCATTAAGCGCGCGTGCGCCCACGCCGCGCTCCACGCCCTGTGCGCATTGCAATATTTGTTATTTAAATTTTGACAAAAATTACAAAACAACGTTATACTTGTAAATGTTATCTTTCACCATGGTCATTTGTCCGCTTGCCTGAGTTGGGTCCATAACTTAAATCCTACGCCAGCATACCGACTAAAACCTCTCGGTGACCATCATGCACCTTTAGGTCGGTTTTGTGGCATCTCAGGGCCTCAGCGCACCGACCAAATATGGACCCCTCCAAATTGGGAGGACTTGCGGTGCCCACCACTTATGCTATTAGGACGTTCATTTGTGAACGTCCGCGACAGTTAAGAGATCACGCCCTCTGCCGCCAATCTCAGGATGGCTATCATAGGGTACCGCCCCCGCACTACGCCCAGCTACCCCCGTTACCCCTGTAAGTCACCTCTTACGACAGGTAGGGGATACCGTGGCGGAATTCTTACACCCCAATCCACAGGACGGAAAACTATCCACCTGCAAATGCCACAAACTTGTAATAGGCGGAAGATCACAGTTTCCTATCTATGTTGATATAAAATATTCTTCCTGAAAGGTTCTTTTTTATTAAAGACTAGTTTTTGTCCGCAACTCCGTCCGCGTTGACTTCTGGGTTTGGCGCAGAGAGATTGAATAAATCTATAAATCAAAATTCACTGATCGTTGTAATAGATGACTGGTAGTCATGAATGTTTCAGAAAGTCATCTAAATTACATTTCGACACTTTTCATCAACTCAGATCGTATCACAAATTCATCGCAAAAATGTCACCTAAGTGCTAGTAATGGTATCTAACATCCCATAACGACACTAATCGCCATCTAAATGCACATTGTAACATTTTATTGAACTTAAGTAGTGTAACTTAACATCATAATGACACATCTTAAAATCACTAAAATAAAATCATCTTTATGTCTCATAAGTTCCAAATATGGCACTCAACTATTAATGATACCAGTCACATTCCTATAAAATCTTTTTAAAGGCACCTTATTAATGCACGAAATGGCACTCTAGTGTGTATGATTAGGTGCAATCCAGTGTTGGGCAAATTTTAATTAAACTAACAATTAAAAATTAACAATTAATTAGTTGTTAACTGCAGTGACAGCAATTAACAACTAATTATTAATCATGGTTTCATACGATTAATAACACAGGTCTGCGACCAAAAAACTGCATAGGATTTTTTTACATTTTCTTACAGATTTTGACCTCCCAAAAACATAAAAAATATTCAAATTATTATATCACATAAGTTTTTATGTATATTGCAGTATCTATGTTCATTATAATAATAATTATGGTAATAAACCCATATGATTTTTATTTGATAATGGAGAAAAACAACCTGAGCTGTTGGTGAGACTGGGAATGTTTTAACAGGTTGATAGTAGAGCCAGAGAACAGCACTGGAAAAAAAGTGATTGGCCATCCCGAGAAACTTTAAAACCTGGAGAGAAAAATGTTATAAACACTACCTTGGTACCACCAGAAAAGGTTTTGTTGCCCCCTCTTCATATCAAATTGGGGTTGATGAAACAATTTGTAAAATCGCTGCAAAAGGATGGAGACTTTCAAATATTTATGTACAAAATTTCCGAAGCTGTCAGAAGCAAAGTTGAAAGAGGGAGTTTTCACCGGCCCCGACATAAGAAAACTTTTAACGGACCCTTCATTTGTGGAAACTATGAATGAGAAGGAAATAGAAGCTTGGGTATCGTTCAAGGACGTAGTGCGAAAGTTTTTAGGAAGTACCAAGAATCCTAACTATAAAACCATTGTGCAACGGATGTTAGCAGCATACGAAGCTCAAGGCTGCAAGATATGCTTGAAGGTCCATTTTTTACACTCTCACATAGACTATTTTCCTGAAAACCTGGGAGCTTACAGTGAAGAGCAGGGGGAGCGATTTCACCAGGATGTGCGTGATATCGAGAGAAGGTACCAAGAGCGATGGGATGTCACTATGCTTGCTGACTACTGTTGGCTGCTTAAGCGAGAAACTGAAGATAAAAATCGGACAAGGACTCGTCAAAGTATCAAGGAAAAGAAGAAGAGGTTTCATAAAGAACATGAATAAGTATATGTATCAAAATAATGTTTCGTTTGCTTTAAAAAAAATACTTATTGTTTGAAAATTTTGAATAAAGGAGTGCTTTAACCAATATTTTGTGTTGGAATTTGCAAAAATTCCTTATGTGATAGAAAAAAATGGCCATCACTTTTGAAATCAGCGCACTTTAAAACATATAATTCAGTAAAAATATCTAATGCAGCTAACAAAAAATTTTTTTTCGCAGACCTGTGTAATTGATCAATTGTTAGTTATTTTACAAAAAAAATTAAAAGTTAACAATTAACAATTAATTTTTGTATCAAGTATTTTTACTAACACTTGAATATGTCAAGGGTATATGTGTATCCAGTTGTAGAACTGGACCACCCTATTGAACAAAATTTGCAAAAAAATTAATTGTTAGTTTTAATTATTTCATCAATCAATTAAAAAAAAATTGTAACACGCAATTATATCTCATTCACGATAAGTTGATTCTTTTGGCATATCGACTAATGATGGGAAACAGAAAATATCTAGTAGTTCAAAAATATTGCGTTTTAAAATACTGCATTATGTGTGAAATTCTTTATTGCTTTCGACATGTAAAACATTATGTAGATAAGCGATGGCGGGTCAAAGTTCATAATAAGTACCTATCTAATATAACAGGGTTATTTTTAGACCTCCCGCCAAATTTAAATAAGTGTTTTAGACCACAAAAGTAAACAACTTCGCCAAAGAAAGACGGGTCGAAAAGTGAAAAAAAATTCAGACCTTCTACACGAAATCGACCACGTGAGCAGTTTTCTATGGGAGGGTCGAATTATTTGTCACGTTTCGACCCATGTTTCTTTGGAAAAGTAGTTTAGTTTCATAGTCTAAACCACTTATTTAAATTTTGCGGGAGGTCCAAAAATGGCCCTGTATGTAAAAATTAAGATTGAAAAATAAAATAGTTTTATATCTAAAACAATTTTTATTAAGAAAAAGGAGCACAGCCATGATGATCATAGTGTTCAGTAAAATTATCAACGTGGACATCGATATGAACGATGTTACGTCCCTTTCCGTCCGACCGATGTAACATTGTACAAGTGTCTAATATTTTCAGTGTTCCTATTTTAATTTTACTTTGAAGCAATAAAGTCTCAAAATTTTCGGATAACGCTTATATATTTAGGGACTTTTGTGTTGTATGTATTTTTTCAATATTTATCAAATCATTAAAATAATAAAATAATACGTTTTTTATTTCAAAGTCACATCTCAGAAAAATTGACATCTGCCAAAAGAATCAAGTTATCGTGAATGAGGTATAAATGTTTAATTGCAATTGATTCAATTGCAATTAACTTAATTGCAATTAATTTTTTAGTCAATTGATTAGTTCAATTAAAAGTTAATTGATTAATGCCCAACACTGGTGCAATCAGTGAATAGTGAGTGACAGCAGGTGCCACTTATGAATAATGTGATGTCAAATTAAATTAGTGGCACCTACATGATGGCAAGGGCCATTGCTGAAAGTCATATGAGGAGGTGCCATAACTGGAACTTATGTCAGTCTCAAAGTCATTAGTGGTGATTGGGTGACAACAAGAGCTTTTAGTAATACTCATGTGAATTTTGCTGTTAGTGGAATTTAAATTGTGAAAGACACCATTATTTAAAGTTTTCTAGATTATATGAACTGATGTTAAATTCTAAAGTGCTGTTGAATAAATTTAATTATTGATTAACTTTAAACATTGGTAGTATCTGGTAAGATAGCACATACCTGTAATAAAGTACCATTAGTAGACATTAAATTCCATTTTTGGAGCTGATGAGGCATTGTTAAGATGTTGCGTCACATCCAATACAACAAAATGTTATTGCCATTACGGGCACCGAAAGAAGACTGCATGCAGCAGAAATGCGAATGTTGCGATGGATGTGTGGTATAACACGGAGTGACAGAGTGAGGAATGAATATGTTAGGGGAAGTCTGAAAGTAGCTCCTGTGATAGAAAATATGAAAGGAAACCATCTGTCATGGTATGGGTACATTATGAGAAGGGATGAATCATATGTAGGAAAAAAGGTGATGAATATGAAAGTGGATGGATGGGCGGGCCGAGAAAGGCCAAAGAAGAGATGGATGGAGTGCGTGACTGAGGATATGAAAAACGAAAGGGGTGAATGAAGACATGACGGCTGATAGGGATGTGTGGAAGGAGAAAACATACTGCGCCAACCCTAAGGAATAAATTGGGACCAGGGCAGGGGAATGATGATGCATATTTAGGAGTTCAGCTTTAGGGATTTTTTTTTTTTTAAACAGGCAGAGAACTACAACTTGGATTGAATTAAATGTATTCCACTTTATACTACAACATATAAAGGATAGTCCCTATTACTTTTTAATGTTACTTAGAAAAAGCATGAGTGGCTTGACCAAAGCAATAGATATATATTATGATTGGACCAAGCTCTGTCCACACCACAAACCCAGATAAGCATCTTTACATGTGTTAAGAGATTAAGACAAATAGTGACATTTTGTATAAATATGATAACTTACACATGGATATGTGGCTCTGATAGAAATTTAGCATAGTACTTACTATGTTATAAAGTATGTTCTTTAATTATTAAACACATTGATATTAATGTGTTACAATTCATGACACATCTAAATTGAGACATAGTCATAAACTTATGCTACTGTAAACAATATCAGCTCTCTGTCAGAAAGAGAATAAACTACCACTGTAGGACATGCATATTTATAATGCATATTTGTAATATTTATAGACAACAGACAGGTTTTTTGACAGAACCTGTTTACTAGTGTGTAACATACATTCAATCTTTGAGCTTGTTTTAAAATTAAAGTCTCTAGTGTTGGACTTAATACATATAAACAATGTCGGTTTACTCAGGCTTACGTCTTGAAAAGCAATTACGCATACAAACCGAATTGAAACAGTGAGGATTATGAGTAATGTTAACAAGAGGCTACCGAAGGAACAGCGACACAAGTGACACCGCCTCGGCGCGAACTTGCATACGTTCAGAGCATATGCGGCATCAGTTGTCAAGAGCTGTGTACCGTATACGTAATGTAATTTATCACGCCCGTTAACGAGCGTTTCAACTATGCCGGAGTAGTTCATACCATGAGTTGCGGGGTTGCACAGAGATCGGACGGCGCGGCGAGCTCATCGCGTCCGTTCATGTTGTGACATCTCGAGTTAATACTTAATGCACTGTCACCAATTCCTTGTAATATATCACTGCAAGCACTGCACTAATCACCGGTCCCAGCATTGAAAACACTATCAACTAAGAATCGTACCTATTTTATTACAATTTCTTACTAAACTATTAATATTATTGAAAGTGGTAAAGGGCACTAATGTCTTTTACAAAAAAAGTTATCTTGTCACTGTAACACAGTCATAAGCGAGGTCGTCTGCCGACCCGCCGTAAACAACAATGGATAGATACAACCCGGCGGCCATATTGGGCGACATAAAGTGAACAAGTTCGCGTCATGTCACCAGACAGAAATTAATCTTTCTAGTTCATCACGATCATTTAACATCACGATTAATTACTCAGTAGCAAATGTATTGTTGATTTTTTCAACCTCGTTACGACCATATTTCTAAATATAAAAGGCTTTCCAACGCTAACTTCTATTCTGCGCAGAATAGAGATGTGAGCAAGCAACTGATTACGATACTCGATACAGTATAAGGCACTTATAAGGTCGGTAAATATGTAACTTCCTCATACAGGGTCACTACGGTCACCTAAAGACTAACATTTGTAGTATAAATTTAGAAAAATCGTTATTTAAATGTAATTAATATGATTTTTATAAAAGCAAATTTGTTATTCCCTTTTACAGTAGGAAAAGTAAGCGTCTATCATTTTAATCAGTTCACTAACATATATTTGTTAGATATCTAATCACTCAAGTCCTCAGAAATAATTTATTTATGATTGAAGACGAGACAATTTGGAGTACTGCTCTCAATCGTTGTATTTTGCATTCACAGCTCGAAGATTCCTTATTTATTGACATTTTACACTGTACCATGAATGAATTCACACGTTGACATGTTTTTCTTGAAAACATAAACAGAAAAAATATAACTAAAGAAATTTACTTTATAGAAGTAAAATAATCATCAATGCTGTAACAATAGTTAAATACTATTAAACTAAAAACTCAATTAAAGGTAACAATTAGAAGGTGTTTTATATAATACATGAATAATAATAATATAATTAACTCGATATATTACATGACCATCACTACTGTCATTACGAAAAATAAAACATTTCCGTATGCTTTTAAAAGCACTTCGCGATAGGAACATAGTCTTTTGAGTTTATGGTGGTTTCACATTTATTATTTTTGAGCTTTTATTTTTTAACCTTTTCTCGTTCAAATAGACAAAAAACCTAGAGTTTAGATTTAACAGGACACCAAGCCATCACAAGGTTATGCCCAGAGTTTAAAACTACTAACTGCCTACCTTCGAGGACTTCGTCCACTGAGCTGGCGTCGTATTTAGTAGGTACCTATAATGTCTAAAGTGTGGCCTACTATTGAATAATTTACTTTTATATAAATACAACAGAAATTGTAGGTATTGCTCCATTACAAAAAATGTGTAAGACGTGAGTTAATAAATATTGTTAACAAAATAATGTGGATATTGATAAAGACATGAAATACAATAAATACTGGTGGGCTATACATTGAGTGGTCTCTGTTTTATAAAAAAAAGGTTCTTGAGAGCCAAAACTACTTTTTTTCCTTCGTAAATGTCAGAAAGATGTGACGTTTGTTGTCACTTGTCAGATTATTGACAAGTCCGTGTTACGTTCTTATTATTTATCGGAGAGACCGTGTATTTAGTAATCATTTTAATGTAATCTAGTCTTCGCAACCAAATAAATAATAAAGAATTTTTATTAAACCGTGTAATCATATTGATATATCAATTTCATTATATACATGATCCACGGAACGGTTGTATGTGCACTGGTCAGCGCGTACGTGGAGCAAGGAAATAATTTCTTGTGTAAATAGACGCGTCGGCGGGGAAGATATAAAACAATTCGTTTTAGAATTGCAATTTTTAATGTAGGTAAGTGTTGCGCTATCAAGTATCGACATTGGTTTTGTTCTTAAGGACTCGCGGCGCGCTTGTTCATTCTTAAGTAATGTTCACATTCCACACCAAGTCTTTAAATGGTGTTTTCTGCAACGTGTCTAACATCTATAATTTTGGTTTTTTGGTGTATTGCTGCGAAGGTTCAATCCTCGGTGAAGTAATCTTCGCGTTCACGGCAAGAAGTTGACGCGCCTTCAGATTGATTGACAAAGTGCAAAGCTTTCTGTTCACTCACGATTGTGACTTTCTCGCAAGCTTTGCGCTGTGTTGGTGAGAAAGTAGATGGTTACCACATGTCAGCCAGAGGAAACAAAACTTTTAACAATTATATTACAATTGATTTTGAGCAATAAAACTAAATTGTTGCAGGATCTGTTTAGATACTAACAAGAAGCTCTGTATCTACTAGAGATCGTAAGTGTATGACATAGCCTATATTATAATGTTTGCAGTCCAAGGTGTGTAAAGTGTTGTTTAGGTGCTGTGCAGTGAGCTCTGTCACATGATGTGAAGAAGTCTATCTTGGACATGCTTCTTATCTTAAATTAATTGTAAACATTCTATTTTATGTTGAGTACAAATAATTGGAATTCTGATTCTGTGTAATGGTTTTGATATTTTGATAGCATTGTCTAGTAGTTGAGATAGCTAATGCTGTTTTTTAGAATAAACTAATTTTTCATGGAAATATTTAGTTAGCAGTTAGCATAAAATTTATTCTCATCTTATCTATTTATTTATTAAAGTAAAGGCATAATACTCAGTCAGCTACAGTAATGTGTTTCCTTAAATAACTTTTCTTTATATTCTAATACATAATGTATATTTGTATGGTTTAAATCTTGTTGCTGTAATATAATGGTGATATATTTGTCTTATTAACACTAAATAATACTTTAATTATGATTGAGATTTATATGGTCCATAACAACTAACAATCCCAAGTAGTTGAGAAATATCATGAATATTATTAACAATATGAAATTAAAATGAAATAATTACAGTATTTAATTGTTGCATGTTTTAAAATCAAGATAAGAGTCAATAGTTATTTTTCAAAAATGATGACACATGTTGAAATACTAGCAATTAAATTCTCACCTCCAGTCAGTGTTATTCTATATATCATCTGTCAATACTTGTACAAGGCAGTTTAAACCTTTTTAAAATATACAAACAAATTGTTTATATCGCTTTTTATAGAAGTATATGTATATTACATTAGACTTCACTATTATAAAAAAAATAGTATCTTCCTGGATTGGTCAAAGGAACACAAAAGATAACTAAGTCTTTAGAAAGAACCTCTGCTCTTTCACATATTGTGCTGAATACTTAAATAGTTGTGAACATAAGTAATCTTAAGTAGCAGTAAAACCTAATAGGCTCAAAGTAAAGGTGTGTGGTTGAGAATGTCAGAGGTCCAGGGTTCCAACCCCAGGCACACACCTCACACCTCTGATGTTTTGAAGTTATGTTAAAGATGCTTTAAAGGTGAAGGAAAACATTGTGATGCAATCTGAAGACCTAAAAGTTTGCCATTGTTTGATTAAGCAAGACTAAAACCAGAACAAATAAGTAAGACCTTTGTTAACCATGTTGAATAAGTACAATTTGGGTGGACTTTACATTACTTTTAAACAATTTTAGTGATACAGAATTGCCTTTAAGGGATTAATTTCCTCTATGGTTATGATATATTTATTTTCCTTTTAGAGAGATATACATTTTTATGTTGATCTAAATCAAAGTTAAGAACAGCAATTATTTAAAAGCTATTATTTTATATCATAATATTAACAGCCAAACAAGCCTTTACCTCAATGATCTCAAAGTTAAATAATAAATGTTGTTTGTATTTTGGAACAGTCTCTAACTAGCATTGGACTTGGTTGTATAACCATTAGGGATTGCAATCCGGCGTCATTTTCAGTCTGGCCGGATCCGGCCGGAAATTCCGTCAATCCAGTCGGTTCCGGCCAGATTTATCCAATTAGGATAATTTTCGCTTTTTACTATGAAATAAGAGAGTTAATATGTGTAACTGTAATTATACAGACAAAGTTCACAAAGTTCAGTTGCCACCTAGCGCCCCATACATCTATATATCTATAATATCTAATAGATACAATTAATCTTACATAGTTAACTGTAATTTGATCAATACATTATATTATCATTATATTAAGGAATTCTAACGAACAAGTCTAAGAGGCATTTATGACAGAAACCTACTAACATGATTTTATGAATCTGTCGACCGAATGAATGGCAAAAATGTTTTTAGTAATCATTGTAAGAAAATATAAGTCTTAATGAAAATCAATATTGATTTTGAAAAATGGTCGTAAAAAACAAATATGTTAATTATTGTGTTATCAGCTAAACGACATATAATAGAGCTGCAAATATAGCCTGCGACCGAAAAGGTTCTTTAGATTCTACACTAATTGTGGGCTTTATTGTCAGCTGCACTCGGTGGCGAACAACTAGTACGCACAAACACCACGCGCAACGTATTTTCAATGCAAAAGCAATATTATTTTTACACAAACTGCTAGAACCGGATTCGGTTATCGGATTGCAGTCCCCAATAAGTACATAGATGAGTGTAGAGTCGCGGCGGGCAGCTCGGTATCGGTGTGGTGTGGCAGGCGCGGCGCGATGTGGCGCGGCGCGCGGTGGCGCGTGCTGGCGGCGCTGGCGGCGGCGGCGCTGGTGCTGTGGGCGTGGCGCGGCGGGCGCGCGCGGCGGGACGCGCTGGCGCCGGTGGAGGGCCGCGACCTGCCGCTCATCTTCATCGGCGGCGTGCCGCGCTCGGGCACCACGCTCATGCGCGCCATGCTGGACGCGCACCCCGACGTGCGCTGCGGCCAGGAGACGCGCGTGGTGCCGCGCATCCTGCAGATGCGCCAGCACTGGGCGCGCTCGCAGAAGGAGAGCGTGCGGCTGGAGCAGGCGGGCGTGTCGCGCGCCGTGCTCGACAACGCCATCGCCGCCTTCTGTCTCGAGGTGATCGTGCGCCACGGCGAGCCGGCGCCGCGGCTCTGCAATAAGGACCCGCTGGTGCTCAAGATGGGCACGTACGTGCTCGAGCTCTTCCCCAATGCCAAGTTCCTGTTCATGGTGCGCGACGGGCGCGCCACCGTGCACTCCATCATCACGCGTAAGGTGAGTGAGAGGGGGTGGGGGGCTGGTCGGTGGCGCGCGGTGAAGTGACGGAGGTTGTGTGCGCAGGTGACGATCACCGGCTTCGACCTGACGAGCTACCGGCAGTGCCTGACGAAGTGGAACCATGCGGTGGAGCTTATGTACCAGCAGTGCAAGTCGCTGGGCGCGGCGCGCTGCCTGATGGTGCGCTACGAATCGCTGGTGCTGTGGCCGCGCGACACGCTGCGCCGCGTGCTCGCCTTCCTCGACCTGCCGTGGGACGAGGCGGTCATGCACCACGAGCGATACATTAACCAGCCCAACGGCGTCGCGCTCTCCAAGTCAGTACATTTAAACCTTTTTTTTGTTCTCGGGGGGAAAGCTGTTTATGGCTCTACTTCCCGCCAGCCCGGGGGAGGGGGGCGGAAAGTGTATGTCGGGGTCACCGGTCTTCCAGCCCGGCGCGCGGCGACGTCATATCCGCGCAGATGTTAATGCCGGGCTGGGTCCCTAACAAAATCCCTAAACCGGCATACCGACCAAAACCCCCCGGTAGCCATCTCCGCGCCGAGTGGAGCGACCACGGTACGCGGGCGAGAGGCGCCCACCGTCAACCGCAGCCGCCCGGTGCGCCTCCGAGACGTAAATGTCTCGGCCGTCTCGGAGTTTTAGGGGGCACAGTTGCACCCCCACTATCTTGGTTCGGGCGCCCCGGTTGTAGATGGGCGCCCGCGACGTACACAGGCCACAGTGCCGCCGCCCCTCTCGGGGTCACTTTCAGTGAGGACCCCACAGCACGTCCAGCGACCCCAAGGGCCCCTTTAAGTCGCCTTTTACGACAGGCAGGGGATACCGTGGTGGGATTCTTACGCCCCCTTGCCACGGGGCAGAGTACATTTATACCTACACTTTACTAACCACATAGGAAATCTTATAAGCCGTCACGTTCTGGGTTCCATTCCTGGAGCAGAAAAATTTGATGTCCACTTGTGAGTTTAACATTAGTCAAGTGATCGTTGTTTGCAGTCTTTTTTTGGAGGCAAAGTTTTTCTATCCGTTTGTTACGCTTTCACCCAGAATCAGTTCAAATAAGTTTGCCATAGACACGGATCGATAATTTGCAAATTGTTATTTATAGGAAAAAAATAAAACGGTAAAGAAGTATATTTAAACATTTCTTAAATTCCTGATTTGAAAATTCAAAGCAGATTTAGGTGGGCGATGTTGTATTTATGGGAATTTCCCATTTAATACGATTGCGCTTACAATAAGAAAGTGGTTTCAAATAGATGTTTTAGCAGTAAGTAGCAGTAGTATGTGAAGCTTTCGTAGAATGAAAGTCACCTCAATAAAATATTTATATTTTAATTATTTTTTTTAAATTCCGGTACGGAATATTCTGTGTAGGATCGTTGAGAAGTAGTTGGTAGGTGAGTGGGGAATGACTCGCGACTCGCGGTCACTTGACAATCAGCTCCGCTCCATATTTGTTACTTTTGAGGAAAAGGTTAAATAAAATAATAAGAAGTTCTACCAATTGTTTGTTGTACGGTCTTTGATTGCGTTCAGAACAGTGTTAGACACATGACGTCAAAACAGCAATCATTATATATTGGGTGATCCTAATACATATTTGTTGAATGTTTGAATGCTTGTAACGGTGTAAATGATTGTTTCTTTTATCACGTCGTAAAGTGGTGTCGACACGCAGCGCTCGCAGACCTGGGCCTCGCTGCGACTCGTACCGACGCGCGGATCACGTGACCACCGACACTGAGACATAAAACGTATTTTAATTTTACTTAGATTTAATTAAACTCAGATTTCAATTATCCACTGCGATTACTCAGAGCAATTAAACATGTGTAAATAATTTCAGCTATTTCACAAGTGCTGCATTATCAACGTACTTCCGTGTGAGATAATATCGAACATGTTTCAACTCACAAAACGATTATGACTTTGATTGAATGTTGTTTGAGGTGCAGTCGGCGATGTCAGCACCTTGGTCTACCGTCAAGTACATTACCAAATTAAATGAACAATAGATAAAGCCCATACACTGTCCGCCTCGAAACGTCGAGACCCCGTGATACAATTCGTTGTTCTTATTATTCATATAAGCTATGCATTAATAATATCATTGATGTTATTATTAAGCCCATGTGAACTTGGGAGATTGTGCTCCAATATCAACTGCGGTACGCACTGTGTTGACGCTGACCACTGAAGCTCAGCGAATTTAAGGGAACAACTTTGTCATCATCTCAAACATCTGAAGCAGTTAAAAATAGATTTGTCCTCGTTCCTCTTTAGCAAAACGGGTTCGGCTCACTGCTGGTGAAATCCCCATACATCGCTGTTAAATATGATGATGATCTCTTCCAACCGATTTGGGCCATTGCGAACACTTCTGTTCCGTTAAGATCCTCGGCTTGCATAGTGGT
Organism: Cephonodes hylas; assembly: GCA_030295005.1. Classification (NCBI taxonomy): domain Eukaryota; kingdom Metazoa; phylum Arthropoda; class Insecta; order Lepidoptera; family Sphingidae; genus Cephonodes; species Cephonodes hylas. The sequence continues at coordinate 52,353 of AP025365.1, forward strand.
AGGTGATAGCCTCTGGTGGTCGGATTTCCAGGTGATCAATGATTAATAAGGCGCCCCATACACCTACAATAATATTGCACAATATATCTGATTGTACAATATTATTGAACGTGAAACATTGCGCAGTAATTGAACAAAAGATTGAGCGGGCTTAATTTTTATTGTGCAATATTTTTTCTTGCGCTGTGTAGGCTTAATATTGCGCAATATATTTCTTTTTTTTTTTTCTTTTCAACAAAATCACCAGCGTGGCTGCCGCCAAAACTTCGTCGTCAGACATGTTGCTCGCACGAAAATATTGATCAGAGTGGTTTAACAATTTTATTGACAGAATTTATTGAACGTTTGGAATCAAAAGATTGTGCAATATTATTGTAGGTGTGTGGGGCGCCTAACAGTAGCAGTTAAACCTGATCCATTCCACTCCATCGTGTCTAAAAGATTACAGTGTGTGACCGCGAGGATCTGGGCTATATTCCTGAGACGGCCAAGCGTTATTTAATTTTTCCCTTAAAAGTTTTGAGGAGAACACACAATCTGACGAATAGTAACCAGGCTCGCCGTGTATTACGTGACACTTAAATAAATATAGGTACCCTTTATTATGGAATAGGAAGACTCGACTGCTTATCCTCGCAATATTTCCGCCGCAGGCACATGCATGACATGTTCATGTATGTGTATGTGCCATTTACTTTCTGGTGAGGTGCCGAGGATTGTGGCTCGTGGGATATCTGTGACGGAGTTATGAAAACAATACATTGTTAAATATTCGGCCTTCAGTCAGCACATAGCGAATGCGCGCCGACACGATTCGAATGGTAAACGTACACACACACACACAGACGGTGAGATACAAGTGTGACATGTGTCGAATCTCCAACAAGGCGGGTGCAGATGAGCCGCGCGGTGACGCCGCCGATAGTGATTATGCACAGTTAAATAAACCACACTTATTTATCTAAACGTGACTTGGTTATCACTCATTATTTCTGCACACGACCATGCTTTAAATTACGTTGCTCGATATTGGCACAATATTGTCGGTACAACCGTTAAAGAATATTTGTAATCATGTTGACTTGGTTAATATTTTAATGCATCGTCAATGACTTATACATAATATAAATCACGATTTTGTCATTCGCATTTAATAAAAGTTAATTCTTTGTAAATACATTTTTGAACGAGTAGCAGAATGATGATTGAAATGTGTAACTAGTTGAGATGTGCGCGTGTTGCAGCGTGGAGCGGTCGTCGGACCAGGTGGTGCGTCCGGTGAACCTGGACGCGCTGGACAAGTGGGTGGGGCAGGTGCCGGCCGACGTGCGCGCCGACATGGCCGAGCTGGCGCCCATGCTGTCCGTGCTGGGGTACGACCCGTGGGCCAACCCGCCGCGCTACGACGCGTCCCCCCCGCCCGACGGCGACGCACCCCCCGCACACCCCGCGCACCCCCCGCCAGACACCACGTAATATACCACTTGCCCGTTACATGTGTTGCGTTTCATTGACTACCACAAACCTATCCGCACACAGTCCCGATACTGTCCCTCCCTTATGTTACAACTAGGGGATTCGATCCCGGTCGATTTTTGTAATCCCGGGATTTCGGGATTATCGACAGTTAATCCCGGGATAGTCCCGGGATTGTATCTATACTTAATATTATAAAGCTGAAGAGTTTGTTTGTTTGAACACTAGGATCTCAGGAACTACTGGTCCGATTTGAAAAAATATTTCACTGTTAGATAGCACATTTATCGAGGAAGGCTATAGGCTATATAACATCACGCTACGAAGAATAGGAGCGGAGCAGCAATAAAGAATGTTTCGAAATAGGGGACATTTTTTCCTTTTTGTGAGCTTCCGCGGCGTGCGCTGCGAAAACGGTTAAAGTTTTGCTAAAATAATGTTTGAGAGAAATGTTTCTCTTTAAAAGTTCTAAAAAAAAGTCCGCGACAGCATATGTCTATTTTTTAAGGTTGGCTCACTATAACGTTTTTTATCCTAACCAAATTTATTTTAAAATAAAGTTTTATTTGTGAAGGTGTTTTTATAAATATGATGTTAATCCTTATCCAAATAAATATTATGTTATTCATTACAAGTATTTAATTAAAAAAAATTGCCCTTTACATCATTTGATTTCACTGAGTATCTTAGAAGATATTACAGTTTTAAAATATTGATCAAGCGCGCAGTAATGATGCACAAGGCGCCGATCGGCGCGTTACGGTTTCACGTTTGAACAATTTGACCGAATTGTATGATTTTTGGTATGGACATAAATCGGACTCTGAGAAGTAAAATAGACTACAACTTATTTTCTTTCTGAACTCACGTCTACGCGGACGGAGTCGCGAGCAAAAGCTAGTGTAGCAATGTGAATGCAGCCCGAGGTCCCGGCGCGAGTGAGGCGGGTGTCCGCGGCCGGGCGCCGGGTGGTGTCCGCCGGCACTTCCACACCATCGGGAGTCGGGACGCTCGGACATTTATATCGACACAGATACATTTATACTTATAATATCAAATAACTATCTATAATATGAAATAGGATCTTTTCAGAACAAAAATTGTTTTAATTAAAATAGTGTATTGGATAATATTTCTATTTTTTTTCTTATTTTTTTATATACAAGTACCAACGTTTTAGAAGTGTTATTTTATTGTCTGCACTCTACATGATAAATAAATGGTAATTACATTTAATACTTATATCTTTATAGCTATATTAAACTTAAAATATAGGCACGTATGTCACGCTGCCGCTATTGTAGTATGTAGTTTACGTACTACCTCAATTATAAAAAATAAAAGCATCAGCATTGGTATACCTATAGTATATTTCCAAGTGTTGTAACTAGAGGTATCGATTCCCGAAAATCCCGGGATTAAATTCAATAAATGTTTAGATATAATATTAATATAATATTACAATACTCGCAAATGATACTGCCTCGTCGTTATGAGCACAACTACAATGTGCCCAATTCCCAGAGCGGACACACGCGTGACGCGACACATCCTGCATTTTGTTCTATGTATTTTAAATATAAAACCAAGGAATATTGTTTTCGTCCTTATCTTATTCTGGTGAAGCGTGATTCTGTTTAGCCATATGACAGTTTTATTGTTCTTCTTATTACTTTTTTTCTCTTCTTGCTATCTTTTAGGTACCAGTTTTTTTTAAATCGATTGATTCTTCAAATTCATTTTTGTAAGAAGTACTAACAATGTACAGAAACACATTGAACTCAAAACAAAACAGAGTTGTTGGCGCTACGTCACTAACGCGTAATCTCACAAACCGGGTCATAGTGCTGCCTGAGAACCAATACAACCTCGCATCATTAGGACCCAGAACGGCTCTGATCGGTCTTCCGTAAAACATGTGAGACCATCTGCCCGGTCTTGCCGCCCCTTCCCCTACGCTATGGATTTGAGGAGCTCCCAGGTCCCTTTAAAAGTATAGATCAGTGTCACTACTAACCGTTATAGTAAACTTGTCAAACATTTGTAAGAATGTGAGTCATCGTGCTAGGAATTCGGATACGTTAGCAGGCATTTTATGTTAAAATATACTTTGTGGTTGCTTTGCTTTATATAGGTATGTATATATCTGATAACTATACTTATAGTGCAAACTGAATCCTCGTATCAACAAAAGACATTTACACGGACGAAGGCAGCGTTTTTCTTGTTTTGATCAATAAAAAATGTATAACTATTACCTACATTTATAAGGAAACATTCTGAATGAATCAGTCATTGGTAATCCGAAAAGGTTGCATTTTATGGTAATGACTGACGTTTACCAATATTTTTTCTGAAAAATAACTCCATGTGGAATATGGAAAGTTTTGGTGTTGTTTTTTTTGCATATCAAGCTTTACGATAATAATCAATAAGAGTGAAACCATGCCACGCAAAGGTTAAATCGTTTTGTATTGACAGAGCAAATTTGTACAAAATTGTTAGTCACTGTCGTGCGATTCAAAATGAGACTCGGTTCGGCCACATAACAGAAATTGCTACGATTATATTAGCATTGGTGCATATAGGTGTAGAGCGCACAGACGTTATGGTTTACATTCACAATGTAATCGCGGCACGTCTCACTAAACAATACATAGCTCAGTGTATGTATGGGACGTTACATGGCCGCCGTGAATTTACTACCAACTCGTGGGAAAAATAACACGAGATTAGTAATAAGATTTCGAAATATAGATACTAAATAGCGCCATCTGTGTTTTACTTATGGTACCAAGTGATCAAGAAGGTGACTATCCTAAACTCGCTATGAAGTGTAGGTAGTGTACGCACACCGGCTGAGGAGAACTCGACTCTTGAAAATTGCAACAGATGCCACTAGTTGATGAATATTAAATATCGTAAAGCTCTTATAAAGCTCGTTTGTTGTGTCAAAGTTCTTTTCGGGCGAATGCCGAGACGAAAGTTACCTGCAACTCACTTGCGGTTGGTCAGTCGCGCTAGCCGGTTCAAGTTTTGAGACAGTAATGATTTTATTGATAAGTTACAGCGGACTGACAAGAACTTAAACAGTTATATATGTAACATGTCTCTGTAAAGCGTCTCTGAGTTGTAAGTTTCACTACTTTAGGTTCCATCTGAAAGCGATTTTTCTAAAGTTATATTCACATAAGTTTTCATTTCTACCGGATAGGTATATAAGATAAGATCATCATCCGTCCATATATCTCCTACTGCTGGGTCATCAATATGGCTGAGAAAGAACACATCTAAGAAAGTTTTATTTGTGCAGAAGTCCTCACGATGTTTTACTTCACCTTTAAAGTAGGCGATAATTCAATATGAACGTACAAATTACTTAGAATAATCGAGGCCATCAATATTTCAATTTTGTAAAATTGAACAAAAATTGAGTCACATTTAATTAAAAAAAGATTGCTCTTTTACATCGGCATATAAGTAGGAAGAAGCTCAAGTTAGGAGTGCTATCTACATGTGAATTGTCAGCAGACAGCTGCCTTTCCGAACATTGAACAAGGTTGAACAAGGTTCTGTCACGTCTCCCTTTAGTGAGCCATCACTGAAGTTTTATTTCGTAAACAATGAACGCAACACTTTGACTCGATTATTTTCATTTCGTAGTGCAGGCTGGGTTGCGAAAGTACTTAAAAAAAAACATGCTGTGATATAGGCAATGCCATTGCGTTGCTAATATTCTGCTTTGCAAACAAAATAATTAGTACAAGTACCGTAAATATTGCCATGTGGTCTTTTCTGCATCAGTTCATCATATTGTGTGGAGCGCGCGGCGCGTGCACCGTGCGTACGGAGGGGGAGGACGGGGCAGGCGCGGGGGGGACCCGGCCGCCGCTCCGCCGGCATCGCGTGCAGCGCGCCAGTCACACGATACCTCTCGGGGTGGAAGCTCGCGCCGTCCGCTCGCCGAGCCAATAACCACGTGCGATACCATCGCGACCGATCTGTTTTTACGAATAATAGTAGATCCATTTCCGTGGCGAGGGAAAAGATATTTGAAAGGGTGAATCCAACCGGTCGAAAAGTTACGTCGCAGCGGTATCTCGGATCGGACTGACTTGTGGTGTTTTTGGTGATGAAGCCTCCGGTCGAAAGACACGGGCGGTGAGCCTCGGCGAGATGGTGCCGGTTTTCGGAGTGTTGGTCGCATGCAGCGTGTGGTGGGCGGCGGCGGGCGGCGCGCGGCCGCAGCCGCTGGCGGTGCCGCGTTGCTGCCCGGCCGGCCGGCGCCTCGACCCGGCCGCGCTGGACGCGCTCGCGCTCACGCCGGCCGCGGGCGCTGCCGCCTGCTCGCCCGCCGCCGACGAGCCGCCGTGGGCGCCGCGGGTGTACGCGCCGGCGCGGGGCGGCTTCCTGGACCGCGGCCGCGTGCCCCCGCACTGGCGCGTCGGTGAGGCGGCGCCGCCGGACTGCGCCGAGCTGCGAGCGCTGCCCGAGCACGCTGCGGCGTACGCGCTGCTCGCCAACAACGGCTCGCTGATGCTGCTGCGCGGCGCCGTGCGCGTGCTGCCGCTCGACCGGTTCTGCGTGGACCCGACCGCCGCGCTCGTGTGCGCTGAGGACGTGCCGCGCGCGCCCTCCAAGTGCTGCGCCGAGGGCCGCGCGTTCGACGGCGCGCAGTGCACGGCCGACGCGCAGCTCGCGGCCGAGGCGCTGGAGGAGCTGACGGCGCTGGCGAACGGCAGCGCGGTGGGCGGCGGCTGGCCGGTGTGCGCGGGCGGCTCGCGGTACGCGGTGGCGGGCGAGCTGCGCGGCGCGCGCCTGGGCCCGGACGGCGCGCTGGAGCTGGGCGGCGCGGGCGCACGGTTGGAGGCGGGCGCGTGGTGCGCGGAGGCGGTGCGCGGGGAGGCGGGCACGCGCGTGCTGGCGTGCGAGGCGGCGGCGCGCGCGCACTCGCCGGCGCGGGGCGCGAGGCACGCGCTGTACGGCGCCGGGCTGGCCGTGGGCGCGGCGTTTCTGGCGGCCACGCTGGCGGCGGGATTCGCCCTACCCGCGGCGCACCACGCGCTGCACTGGCGCTGCCAGACGCACTACGTGGCGGCGCTCATGCTGGGCGACGTGCTGCTGGCGGCCACGCAGCTGGCGGGAGACCGCGTGCCGCCGACGCTGTGCCGAGCGCTAGGTGAGCCCTGCGACCGTGGTCGGTGGTGTGCGGTGGTGCCGTGTCGATGTTGTGTCTAATGGTTGCTTCCTGTCCACATGTGCGGTGCAGCGGTGTGCATGCACTTCCTGTTCCTGTCCGCGTTCTTCTGGCTCAACACGATGTGCTTCAATATCTGGTGGACATTCCGGTGAGTGTTTCATTGAGCTTCGTTTGTGTATGCGCTGGGCACGATGTTACCCCGCGCCTCGCGAGCCATTAGGGCGGGCACTGACGGTGTGTTCTGTGCAGCGACTTCCGGCCGACGAGCCTGGAGCGCGGGCAGGAGGCGTGGCGGCTGCGCGTGTACATGGTGTACGCGTGGGGCGGGCCGCTGGTGGTGGCGGGCGCGGCGGCGCTGCTCGACCACCTGCCGCCGACCGCCGCGCCGCTGCTGCGCCCGCGCTTCGCCGTGCAGCGGTGCTGGTTCTACGGCGACATGGAGATCCTCGTGTACTTCTTCGGGCCGGTGGGCGTGCTGCTGCTGGTGAACCTGGCGCTGTTCATCTCGACGACGCGCCAGTTGACGTGTGGCCTGTGGCGCCGCGACGAGGTGAAGTCGACGTCGGAGCGCGCCGCGCTGGGCCGCGTGTGCGCCAAGTTGGTGGTGGTGATGGGCGTGACGTGGGGCGCCGACGTGGTGTCGTGGGCGGCCGGCGGGCCCGAGTACGTGTGGTACGCCACCGACCTGCTCAACGCGCTGCAGGGCGTGTTCATCTTCCTGGTGGTGGGGTGCCAGCCGCACGCGTGGGCGGCGCTCAAGCGGTGCGCGGCGGCGTGCTGCGCGCGCGGCTCCGAGCGGGCGGCGGCGCGCGCCACGCACTCCTCCACGCACCTGCCCTCGTGCGGCGAGTCGCTCACGCACACCACGCAGGCGGCGCCCGCGCCCCCGGCCCCCGCCGCCGCCGCCCCCGCGCCCGCCGCACCCCCGCCGGCGCCCGCGCGCGTGCCCATGGAGACCGTGTGCTGAAAGTGTCGTGCGGACTCGAGGACCTATCCCCACCCGAGCTTTAATGTATTCTCGTATTGAATATTTATTAACCAGTATTATTTTGTATTTGTTGTGACGAGTGCGTGGCGGCGAGAGAAGCCGCGTCGCGTGACGAGTGCGTGCCGATGGCACTGTGTTATACATGTTTATTGAGTGAACCGATGACGTCTTGCCCTTTTAGAATGGCTGTTGAACCAAAAAATAAATTGGTGAAAACGTAAAGTGTTGTGTTTATTTCTCCCCCTGCGGCGGCCGGGCGCGGCGGCTCGCGGCGCAGCGAGCGCGTTTATGTCTTTTGTTCGTGCGCGAGCCGCCGCGCGGTGTGGCGATATGATCTGCATGCAGTGCTGTTAACTCATGTTTCGAGGAGCGCTCTTGTGGTGGAAATGTACTCGTTGATGCATTATACAGATTTACGGTCAAACCTCTCATTCCATTATAACTTAAAACTAACAATAAAGCCACTAATTCGCCGCAGAACTGTTGATTCACTGGCAAATAATTGCTTTCGTTTGTAAGAAATATGAAGGATTTTACATGTAATAGCACAGGTATTATGACCACGAGCCAATGAAGTCCAACGTGGTGGCCGTGTGTTGAGCAGGTCCGCGTGACGTCACTAGCTATTGTTTGCGCGTTGTTTTGATAAAGGTTGGTCGATAGCGGCGCGGCGGAGCATTCTTGTTACGAAATGATAAGCGTGAATAGTGTTTATTAGTTTAACGTTACGAAGAAACGTAATCTGAAGGAAGATTCCGGCAGGTCGGCATTACAGTGTCGAGTGAGGAGAGATTCATGGCCTATGGCTAGACATCTATTCTACAGTATAGTAATTATGACAGTGCCCCGTGTATACTCTGTACGTACAAAAAAGGCAGCTCAGAAAACCGGTCTATGGCTGCTCAAGTTAATTGATATCACCGAACAACAAGTTTAGATTTGCAGTGTGTTGTTTTAAGTAATCCTTAGTGAATACTTACATATGTGTCGTTGCTTTGTTACTATGCGTCTGGTGGTGGGTGGTATGGAGGTGGTCCCGTGCCGCAGGGCCGAGCTCGCGACACAGCGGCTCCACTGGGAAAACGGTCAGGGGGCGGCGGTCAACGCGTAGTATCTTCTCATGAGGAAAGTGATGCGAGCAGCGATGTCGCACCACACCGACACATTGCCTGCTCCCACGGGGATGTCGCAACATTTTGTTTATGGGCCATCATTTCCTTTCCCTCATTCGTAGTGCTGTTCCATTAGGATGAATTGTCTCGTGACGGCTGTAGTGTGAGCCCGTAGCGATGTAGTCCACGCAGCAGTCGGTCGGCGGCGCCATGTTGCGTCACCGTAAGACACCGCCTTATTGTTCGTGTGTCGCCAATTAGAAAGTGGTCAGTGGATGTGATGCGTCGGTGTCGACGACGCGCGCATTCGCTCCCCGCCGCTTCTTCACTCAACATGTTTGTCATACGGAGACAGTACGCACTGTTGCGGTACTATCGGCCAATACATACATACCTGTACGTATGTATAGATGTAAAAGTCATTTGATGGGGAGAGTGGCCGCGCGGGGAGCGGGGCGCGGTACTAATATCAAGCGAACGACAATTGGTCGCCAATTTCATTTGAGCTTATTCTCAAACTACTTGTTCAGTGCGCGGTTAAATATTCTAAAATCAATTTGTACTCTGTGCTACCGCAAGCTAATATAGTTCAGTGTGTCGAAACACATATATAATTTACCCAGCGTGGAACCAACGGCAGATCACAATTCACAGCACATCATTGTTTGCGGACACTAAAGTACGGACCATATCATTACGGCACTCTGACTAATGATGTACCATACCAGTATAGTGGTGTACTGCCATATAGCGGTGTGGAATAATAATGGTCGTTAGAGTAAGATCAAAGGCCACGGTTGAAATCGAGAGGTTGATGAGATCTTTGTGATCGTGCTAAGATTGCTTTACCTCGTATGAAGTGACATATTGTTTACACTACTCGCGCTGTTCCTAGCGACACCGTGATAATGATGTTTTTAGACGTTATCCGCATGCTTGCAAACTTTGCCTTTAAATCAATAGAATTCATTTCATTTCGTCAGATATTAAATGTTTGTCTGTCGCTTGCCGACATCATTTATTTATTAAAAAAATGTAACATCATTTACATAACGGTTAATGAATGTTTGTAATGTGAGTGTTAGACTAACAGTTCACGGGAGGCAGGGGATCGTTGTTCACACGCCATGTGCGAGTCCCGGCCGGTGCCTGCTCCCCTGCGCTCCCTCGGAGACAACCTCCAAACACTGCCCGAGAACCTGTATAGGGGACATTATTGTACACCGTGATCCGCTCTTACGTCTGATATAAAGTCATTTCTACGTGTCGTTCAACTGTTACACCGTTTGCAACTACGTAATTCAGTTACATATCGAATATTACTATTATTATACTACTATTATTTTAATACACAAAGTGACTGAGCGTGATTGTGACAGTAAGTAGTGTAGACAGAGTTAGTGCAGATCTGTCCGGAGGTGGGCGGTGTGCGTGCAGGGCGGGGGAGGGGGGGGGGGGTGTCGCCGGATGGGCTCGTTGACGAGAGGCTATTGTGCCCGAAATAGGAGCCGGCGCGGGTCCGCCAGCCGCAGCGCCCGGGAGACACTCGCGGACAATAGATGACTGCCAGGGAAACCCGCTGATCAATACTTATCCACGTGAAACTTCTGAGTAGTAAACATTGTGTCGCTGAAACTGCAATGCTAATATCTAATAATGAATTTACCTATCAGCGCTTAGTCGGCTGAGACTGTCGTGTAATATGTCGCAGTTGTGGGTTTGAATCTCATGCAATCACCTACTTTTTGAAGCCGTTTCTTCACTTTAAGTAAATGATGCTGCACTTTGTAGTTGGAGTGCACCGGATGAAAAAAATAAAAATAATTCAGAGTGCACCTAAGAGCAATAGCCAGAGCTTGTCATGTGCAGCCCTCCAAAATTCACTACACTTGAGGTGGCTTTGTGAACTGTAAACAATATTATGATATTTAGTCTGATTTGGTGTGATTTGTGTAGTTGTAACAACACAGACATTAACAAACTGTGCTAGTGTGTGGTGTCGGCGGTGCGGGCCGCGCCTTGTGCCCCCGCCCTGTGCCCCCGCCCTGCGCCCGCGGCCGACGCTGCTGTTTGCGGAGCGCCGGCGGGCCCTAATTTATTGTCGCTTACTGCAAACACTTACACTGTTTACTAAGAGTGCTCCCGCGCTACTGCAATAAAACACACAATATTAATGCTAACACAATAACACGATGCGACGTGCGCGGCCCTTGCCCTCAGGACGACAAACACACAATTTTTTTGTTTGCATTTAATATTTCGCCCTATGCGCAGAATAAAGTTATATGTGCTTTTGCACAACTTCTCTTTCTCAGCGATTTAAACTTAATTGGGCACAAAATTATTAGTAACTTTTTGTTCTTCAAACAACAACAAAATTTATGATCATTATTACTTCACTAGTGCAATATATGTATAAACAATTTTATCTCTATTATAGACATAACAAGTATTTTGGTGTTATAGTCATAAGTAACCTTATTCTATGCCTAGGTCGATTTGATTGCCTCATGATTGCAGTACAAGTGTCGTACGTTCTAGAAAGGGGAAAGAGTTATTGGGTTTTTTCTATTCGTAATTCTCAGTAGCAAGTCAAGTATAGAACGAAAGTCGAGAAGTGTGGAACTATGCCCCAAAATCGGCAGCAAGCTCGCTCGTAGGGAGCGTTCGTGTTATCAAATAACAATTGGCAAATATTGAGCACAGAAATGAGCTTTTATTAGCCCTTTGGGAACATAGTAATGAGTGTTTATGAATGTAAATGTTACGAATATAATTAAATCGTAAATGTTTCCTAAGGTGCGACTCGTTTGTTCCGCAGCAAACAGTTCGCAACCCCACACCGTGCCAAATGATTTTTCTTTGTATGTACATTGTACATATATACTTATACCCCACTTCTCATAACTGCATTAATTAATGTGATAGATTTGTATAGAAGTGTGGAAAAATACAGGTCATAGCGGTCATACCGAGCGGTTGTACGAGTGAAGTTGCTAAGTCGAGTTGTTGGGGCGAGGGCAGTGGTTGCCGCGAGCTTTGCGTGTTGTGCCGGTAAACAAAACTCTACATACAAAGGAATATTTCCACTCGCGGCGCGATTGCACAGAACTAGTCTTCCTTCGTGTTTGTTGTACACCATACAATGAACTATGCCATGGTATGATCTTCCATGAGGAGCCGAGTGCCGGAGCACTTCTCGTGATTACGAGTAGCCATCGCGATTTTGGTTATAGCTTAAAGAGTAAGACCTCTGCAAATCTCTCATATCCTTTTCATATTTATATAAATGGCGTGCTGTTCCGTTCTGGGGTCCGGCCTACTCAAACTTTTGTACTACACTACGGAAGTAATAGCTACTGCAAACATTAATATTGTATGTTTCAATATAGTGTTTTAGTGGAAGTAAGCAAGTCCGTGTGATGTCGCACCACCGCTAACAACACGTATTTGCAGAAGGTGTATTATGGCTTTATATTTAAGACGTCCTCAGATATTAAAGATGCGGAAAAGTGCGTGTGGTCACGTGTCGCCGGCGTGCCGTGCAACAAGTGCCGGAGGAGCCGCGCTGCCCCCCCCCCACCGCGACCATCTGCTGCGGTCAGCGGGCACCACACGGCACACATCACTGGTCGGCGGCTCGACCTTTGTTGGTCTAATGGTACGTTCCTCAACCATTTGATGAACATGTGGTTTGTCGTCAGCGCTGTCTAACACATTGGGCAAAATACGCGTCGGAAATACCACCTCAGTCAAGATTCCCCAGACATATTGTACTCTTTTGCTTTAAAATTCACCAATAAGGCTTTTATAAAAAAATCTGAACGAAGCAAATTGTTATTGATACGACGATCACTAGCGTGCAGGGCGGCCGTCGTCATGCATCAGTCCCGGCGACATCATTATTCAAACAATCAATCGCACAGAGTAATTAGAGTCGCCGTCGTTTATCAACTTTTTGTTGTGTGTACCGGCGTCGACTCCACTACCAACATGTCGACGTCAGCTCATCGCAACACTCGCGGCACCGCGCAATATCTTTTGTATACATAATAGTTAGCTTCATAACTAACATTCAACTACGAGTATAAACTTTCAGAAATCGGTGATTTTTAACATTTGGCGATAACAGAAGGATAACGACGAATAGTTACGATCAAAAGTAAATAAGCTACTACAGGTAGCTGAAGAGCTAGCCAACTAGCTAATGTATTGCAGCAGTGGAAAGAAGTGTAGGACATGTATAGACTTACACAAGTCTAGTTAGTGATTGCAGCTGGCATTTTCACTATGCGATAAGGTAGTCAAGTGGTGTGATATTTTGCTCAATCGCTCTAGAGCAGATGCCTCATATTATAGATGAGTGATTTGTTGCCGTTCTCCTTAGATACCAGTGAGTGCATGCATGTAGATGTGTCGGCGCGGGCGCGGCGCTGCACCGACTGGCACCGACCGGCCGCGCGCGGAGTACAGCGCCACTATTTGCAGAGTTAATTTTGGCGAGGGTCGTCGGCCGAGCTCGTGTGCGTCGCGTGTGCTCGCCTCTCCATCTCTCCTTACAGACATAGACTACTGTTTAATTTGTGATGTAGTTCATTAAAGATTGAATTGCGAGTAGAACCCGAGGTGTGAGGTGAGCACTATGAAGCGAGTTGGTGGTGGCGGCAGGGTGCTGTCGGTCGGTGGCGGTGGGTGCGGTGGTGTCGGCGGCGGTGCCATGTGAGCCTGGTGAGGGTGCTCCTGCGCCGGGGTGCCGCTGCCCTACTTCATCACTGCCGGCTAATTTCGGGCGCGGACACTCGCTCGCGGCGCCCCAGTGAATGTCGCGTGCAGCAGGTAAACAAAGCGTAATGTGTGTCACAACATGCACCTCATCGCCAATTATGAGAAATTCTATTGAAATAATGAATGGATTGATGGCAGCTTATAAGAAGTTTATAAGTTAACGTTTAAGACGACTTCAGTAGAATAGTCAACTTCCGCAGGGACCGATATGTGCTGACTACACAATATGTCAAGGTTCTTTGTGTGTGAAATAGGTACATGCATCCACGGTATAAGAGAGAACAATCTTCCAAATCGTGCTGTTTGTTTGTTTCAAATAAGGCAACTGTGTCACATGTACCCTTTGAAAAACAGTGTAAACTGAGAGTGAGAGGGGTTGCGTGTGGTGCAGGGGTGAAGACGCTGTGCCGTTGGTAAAAGCCTTGCCTTGGCTATTGATTGACGTGCGTCGGTGGCGCGGGGCCGGTGTGAGTGCAGCCCGGGGCTCCGCGGAAACACGGTGCCCCACCGGCGTGCCAGTACTCTCATCTTGCTTCTACTACCTGAGGCTTGATTGACGCGTTTGTAACTGCAGACCATTGTGACTAACATTTTTTATAATTAGGTACTTAATTATAATTATTTGTGCTTACACAATAAATGTCCGCACAAATATTGGCCGTCCTCGCACAGCCACGATATGAACTGTGTGCGCTGTACAGTAGTGTTGTTCGTACAAATGTATCGGTTTCTTGTCGTGGTCGGTAATTTGTTACGTTATCGCCGGCGGAGTGCCGAGTGAGCTCCAGCGCATTGAACTCTATGTCAATATTTACCGCGAGAAGTTCAAATAATAAGATAACGTTCAATTTCCATTAGCCGTCCGTAGAGTGCGGTTTGCATTGACAAATTCATTAATGTACCGTTACCGAGATGACGAACAATATTAATGACTGCAAACATTCTGTGCGCCGCCGTGACTCACCCGCCTAATATTGCACAATTTGTGGTGTTTGTGTGTGTGCATGTGTGCGGATATGTTCCAAACTTGGCCGAGGTGCAGTGGCCTGCGTAGGTGATAGTCCGTGTGTCCTCGCACAAGGCCGTAGGTATCGTTGATAATTTCAACATACATGGACGGCTGGCAACAGTAGACAATGTGTGTGGCGCGTACTGTCGCAGTAATGCATGAGGTTCATTCGCAATGTGTCGTCGGCGTGCGCCGCGGTCCTAACTCCCCGAGGCGCGCCGTGAATGCGAAATGACACGCGGCGGCACAAAGCACTTCTCTAGCCACACACTGATACTGTGGCAGTCGTTCATCATTCACATGTGTCAACAGCCTAGAAAATGTTACGTCAGTGCCTCCATTACTGTATTATTTCCATATTTTGTCAATAAAACTGGTGACTCACAAGAAAATAGCGAGTGAAAGTGTAGTTGAGCGGTTCCACGGTGGAGCGGCCGCCGCACCGCGCCGCCTCAGTCAATGGCGTCCATGAAGGATGATGCGCGTATTATGCAACACTTGTCCGGCGGAAGGAGGCCGCGCGCCAAGTTTGGTGGTGCTAATAACCTGCAAATATGTCGCGCGGCCGCCCGGCGCCTGCACCTCGCGCCGCTATTTATACCCGCGCCGGGACTCCTCCGGCCATCCCATGCGATAAGTCATAGCACTCGCAACAAGCTCGTAGGTAAAACACAGGTGCGACACACCGCCGGCCGTGCATTCGTGCCGGGCGCATTCGAGACGGCAGTACGAGTGTCATGTACACATACATATGTCGGAGTGCGCGGGGAGCGCGTGACGTGTGCGAGTTATTTCGATACACATAAAAAGAGAGAAATATGTGGCGACATTGAGCGCGTCATCGAGCGAGTGCTCCCGCCGCCGCGCCCACAGCTTCCGGGTGCTCGCCGCTCCACGTCGGGCGCACGGGGAAGGTGGCTCACATTGTGCATTCTGCCGGACTACCATAACGGCGATTGAGTTATTACGAGCGCGCGAGACACCTTATATAGACAATATCGTCTGCGCGTGTTGACTCATTCGATACCTTTTAAAAACTCAATACCTACTATACTACATATTGTACATATGTACATATATGTAGGCAGAGGAGGCAGTCCGGGCGCCTGTGGGTCCAGGTGTAGTAGCGCGAGGTCACCGCGACGACCGGACCAGTCGCGCGACCAATCTGTTCCACGCGCACAGGCGGCGGGTAGGCGAGCGCGCGGCACACTACCCGCCGCCGAGCATACATGTGTGGCTTGTGGACATGTTGAATTCACTTCCCCACAACACACCATTTTGCCTTTATATCACTTCACATATATGATTGTATTTTATACAAGTTGCAAAATATAATTGGAACATTCAGACGTAGTTTTACGTTGCATGACAGCCCCTCCACACCGGCTTTATCCAAGACGTACAGACAGGATTGTATATATAGAGCGCGGTCGTGGTAAGCCGACACTCGGTACGCAGCACGGGGCATCCGCTGTGGGGTGCGCGACACTCCGAACACTCCGGGCACTTGTACTGTCAACTCGACAGATGCGAGCGCGCTCTCCGAAACCACGCCAAACTTCTTATCCGGGTTACATCTAACTACTTAAGTAGATAATAGTTGGTTTCCGAGACATGGCAATGAGGATAAAAATAATGTGTCGGATGTCGTTAAGTCCAGTTAGCCCAATTCAACGCTTAGTGTGGCGGACGCGATGCCAGCTGCCGTGTAATGTGAGAAGCACACGTCTCGCCGAGGCCTCTCTGCTGCATTGTGATGTGACGAGTGAGGGAGCGGCGCTCGGGGTCAACGTATTTGCATACTGTTGTGCTTCATATCGTTTTGTCGCAGTCTCCAGACTTCGCAGACAGCCAGTTGGCGCTCGGCCGAGTGTACCCCCCCCCCCACGCTCTCCCCGCACACCGCGCCCGCCCCCGCCCCCGCTGCGTCAAAGTTTTGCTGATTGTGGTTTCTCCTGCTGTCGTTCGGTGTGCACACGTGCGGCGTGCAGGCGCCGGACACGCAGGACATGCAGGGCGGCAGGACTGGCAGGACGTGGCGAGCGACGCAATGCGGACGTCGCGCCTGCGGAATAATAAGTTCGCCTCGCAATGTGAACATTTATTTGCTCGTCGAGTGGAACACAAGTTAGATAAACAGTGGGTGTAGTTGGGTGGGAGTTGGTATTGTTCCACCGTGTGCCTTCGCGTTGTTCTCACAACTAGACATGAACTTGCTTCCCGGCGGAGATTACATAGCTTACGAGATTACGTACACAACGCGGTACCTCCTGCCGTACCGTACATGCTCGATGTCATCTCATTTGGTAACTCCATGCTCAACAGTTGTGTATCTACCCCAGACGCGTGTAAGTACATGATGTGCTTCACAAACATTGTTTCAACTAATAAAATACTCGGTGGAGAAGCACAGGTGCGCGACACCGCGACGCGACAAATAACTGCATAATGGAACCGATTTGTGTTCTTCGATACAATACATAACATTTTACCAATTGGTTGTAAAAGAGAAAATGTAAGGAACAATCAGTTTGCCTTGAAACTGACAACAACAACTGCTGTGTACCAAAAGATTTGCGTTTTTCGACGGCAGTCCGGATTTTTAATCGCCATGGCCGTGATCTCTTACAAACAAAACGATGTACTAAATTGTTTACAAGACAAATTAGTACACCGTGTTTCCTATTTTGTTTTCTCGTGTCTATAGTTATTTATCTTTCGACGTGGGGTGAACAAACATATCAGCAGACCGGCATGAGGTATTTAAGTTTTTTATGATTGTAGTTCCTCGGCACTTGATGCTTTATTCTAATGGCTTCGTGCTAACGATCAGGTACGATATTATTACTTCCTCGTGCTCGAGTAGAAAAAAAAATACGAGTGTGCTTTAAACCATACGTCCGAATTAAAACCGAACATAGTTCTTAGTTTATACAACATACTTACATTTATAAATAAATACACCCAACAGTCACATACATAGTCCTGACCCCACACTAAGATACAAGTCTTGTGTCGTGGGTATCAGAAACTACGAGAGACTTTTCGGTGTCACAAACACCCAGACCACACTTTTCGTCCCCCATTGCCCAGTTGAAATTCCAAGTAAAGCGTGCGGTAGGAAGTTTGACCCCAATTAAAGAATTTTACGAACCCATTCTTAATATTTTGAAGGTCATTTTCTGCATACAGCATTTATAGGTTTGAATAAGGTAACAGACTTCATTATTCAATCGTTGAACAGTGAACAGTGAACAGTGCATGCGTGCTAACATTATTGGAGCGCGCCGCGTGGTTGTGGGTAAACAGACAATTAACTGCTTGACATTGGTAATGGCAGCGCAAACACACGAGGGACATGACGAGATATAGTGTTCATCAATTTGTCAAAATCATATTGTATAGCTAGCACGTGGTGTTTCATCTTCTGCCTCGAGTAGGACTATTATCATGCTTCATTAATTGGTACAAAGATTTTCTAATGTGAATCAGTTTGGCGACTAAGATTGTTTGATGACTCGCTCACTATCGTTCAATTGGGTACCAGTAGGCGACAACTATGGTCGTATATGTACCTTACTATGCATAGACTATTCTGCGTCAGGTCTCTTCTATGCTTCATATAAAAATATATTTTACGCAATGCTATAAAACAGTAACTGCAAGTGTTGCGAGTTATTGGTTATTGCAGCGGTTCCCTAGGGAAGCGAAAACACTAAGCGAAGCCTAAACACTAGTTTCGCATTAAAAAAACAAGAAAATAATTGCAAATCAAATACATTTAGCTCCGAGAGCTACACAAGCTTTCAGTTGTGGAATCAACGCTATACAATTATAAAAGCAGTTGTAAAAAGTGGTCCAAATCCAATGTGTTTTGTGTTTTGCAAACATTTTTTTATTGTAGTTCAAATGAGCGGGACGTGCGCGGTGCGAGCTGCGCACAGAAAGGAAAGTGATTTGCCCCTCCCCTCGCCGCTCCACCGCCAGAGAAAAACAACATCGCCTGAGGTGAGGTACGTGCGGGCACACCGGTGGGCGCAACCACTGAATGTACTGCGACCAGCACTCGACTCATTCCTAAGCATTTTTGTAACATTGGAGTGATGTCCAACTCGTGAGTTCGAATTGCGTTATCTACTAGTGAGCAGCGTTTATTGGTGTTTGCGGACCTGACGCAGTGCATATTTGTCTTTAGTGTCGGGCGCGCGATATCGGCCGCAGACCGTCCCTAGCTACTAGTGCTTAGTAAACATAGGAAGCGACCGCGATGGAACACGGCGCCGTTGTTATTGCATTACAAGAGCAGCGTCATTGAAACACAATAACATTCGGAGAAACGGAAGTTGTTCGTTAGAATGGATGGTAATTCAAAACCGAATGACTAATCGTTGCAACACACTTTCGTATAATGAGTGGTGTCGGTGCGCGGACACGTAGCGCTGACGCGGCGATCGCGCTCCTACACTATCTACTACAGTACAGTGCTAGGTTCTTAATGTGTGATATATTGAACAGATAGTATTTACAATAGAGAGTAGGTACAGTTTGGCGATACTGGTTGTTGTCTAACCGCTGGCGTGTGTGCGTGTGTGCGTGACGTGCGCGCTCCGAGGATCAATGTAATTAGCTTCTCGTCGCAGGAATGCCGTTTGAATAACTACCTCTAATGCGTTGAGTAATTTGTACGATAGCTGGCATCAACAACCGTTAGCTGCACGTCTCCGCGCCGCCATCGCCGCCGCGCGCCCTGCGCCTTCTACCTGCCGGGTTTCAATACCATTCAACGGAATATATGTACAATGTACATAGTATAACAATTAACAACTCTAATATTACTTTAGGCTTTATAGTAATACAAAGTCAATAAGGATAAAAGTCTATTTACGAATATGGACGTCAAAAATCGTTTATTACGATTGAAATGTAAACATTTCTATTAAAGTAAATCGAGCAGTAAAACAATATTCATTGGCACTAATTGTTCGTGCTCGTGTGGACGGCACAACACGTACATGTGTAGAATGAGTGGTGCGTGAGGCACCAATCTAATGGTCATGTTTGTTATTCTTTTTTTATAATGAGAGGTAAGCGCCTTAAGCTCCATTTTCGGAACTTCGGGGGAGTCCTCTCAAGGGTATGTCGGTGTCTCTGACCTTCCAACTTGGCGCGCGAAGCAGTTGTCCGCTTAGCTGAATTGGGTCCTTAATCAAAATCATACGCCAGCATAGTGACTAAAATCTCCCGGTGACCATCATGTGCAATTTGGGCGAGAAGTGCCCTGAATAGTTCACTGCCACCCAACGTATGGACTCCTCAACATTGGCCTTGAGTTTCCCTCCACTCACCCTATTTTGGACGCTCACTTATTATGAACGTCCGCGACAGTAAAGAGGCCGCGCTCTCCGCCGCACATCTCGGGGTAGTTTTTTGTCATAGCGCACCAACCCCGCAGTACGCCTAGCCAACCCTGGGCCATGTTAGTCGCCTCTTAAGACAGGCAAAGGATGCCTCGGCGGAATTCTTACGTCCAAAATCCACAGGGCGAACGTTTGTTATGCTAGTAGTGTAAACCATTGGGGACGCATAAGAGAGAAGGCTGCGCGGGCCGGCCGGGAGCGGCGCGCTGCTTGTGGCGGTGCGATGGTATCGCTCGCCAACTGCGGGAATTTACGAGCGGAATCGTACGACACGTCTGTTATGGAAGCGACGCGGAGGCTTTTATGTCCCGCCGCAAAAGGAATGAAGGTCGCCGCGACTGCATACGTTGTACATTTGGAGTGCGGCGCGGCGGCGCACCAGCTCCAAGGATATACTGGGCCTTATGAGCCTTATGAACCGTGCCATGCTTTCTTTACACCAATGCATTCATGTGAAAGTTATAATGCATCTGCTTCCACATTGTCTTACCTTTTTTGTAAGTAAATAAATATTCATTAATGCCATTCTCAGAAACGAGGCACTTTCTAAGAAACGACACCAAATGTTTCACCGACTTCATGCTCTGAGATTTCGTATAAGTGAGAAGCAACTGTAATGAATACAGTTGAATTACTTTTATACTTAATGAAGGTGTCTCACAGGTTTTAAAATTATATCATTGAACAAGTCATATCACATTACTAAGAAATCATATGAGGAGAACACTGAAGTATGCAAGTATCTTCGTAATGTTTCCTTTCCCGAGAGCTCGTTGCATTAACCTTGTCCAAGTGAATAAGGTCAAGAAGCTGTGTTATGTAATATTAGTGTAAACCTGTTTCCTGGAATAGGACATGGTCGTCCATATGACAATAACTTACTCGTCGGTCATAATAACTCTGGCATGTGTGTCGAGTTCTCACATAGTGTCCGGTTTCTCGCGCGCCGCTTTTGTACCGACGAAGAAATCTTAAACATATCTTTCTTCAGGTGATCTCTTGTCGGCATTGCACGATAATAAACTTAATTAAATTTACTCACCGCGCCGTCCTGGGAAATTACACTCACGACCCACATTGGCGGAAGTATTTAATTTGAGTTGATAAGAAATGAAAGAAGATACATCTATGTGAGGGATATATTGAAAAGACATAAGGTTCGGTTCATGGGGCCTTTTCTCAATAAATTGCGACTTTACGAAGCTCCGCTACAGGCTTACTATGTTGGTTGAATTTATTATAGATTTGTAATGTTGTAAAAGCTAGACTCGGCACTGATATGTAATAATACACATTACTGCGTTTGCTCGGCCACTTGAGCTCGACGCTGGGATTACGGTAACTTTCACGACAGCACGCCGCCTGCCGCCTGCCGCCTGCCGCCGACCCACTGCTTCCAAGAAGAGCGCTCGGCTTTACATTTATAGTACCTGGAAATTCGTAGTCTTTTGACGTGCAGTTTTCAACATTCTTCCTAAAATTGCACTAATCTTAAACGTTTTTGTTAATGACCCGGATTAAGAGCTTAGTTTAATTTTTACGATCTGAAACAAATGAAAAGTACCTATTGAGAAATCGCTTTTGTTTCAAATTCAGTAAGAAATACAATTGAGTGTTCGAGAATATTGATGATATGATTGTGGATAAAAGGTTACTCGTAATAATAACAAGGATGGACACGCTCGTTGTTGTGTACACGAATACAGATAGGTACATATATTGCTATTAGAGGTATTTGAAGGGTGTGGTTTATTTGAGATTGCTCTTTACTAGCGCTGGTGGAAGTTGTGAGTGCTGAGTGCGTCAGACCGCGCGGGCCGGGGGGGGGAAGGGGCGTGCAGTGGTCCCCTGTCCTTTGGCCGCGCTAACCGAATTACTCACCACTTAAAGCTGCAGTTCTTGCACAGGCACGTAAGTAAAGGGTTCAGTAAGGGGGCCTCTATTTACATTTTATTATTGTCTTAATATTTAAATAAATAACAAAATACTCTTTTAAATTCTTCAGTAGCCATGAGCCGACACGTATTTATGGTATGTAACGATATTTTTAATGAATCATCAGGGTTGTTGTTAGTTTAATAGATAAGAATGCGAGTGAGCAGCACCTCATTGTGCGGAGGTAAAAGTGTGTCGCGTGTACATTGATATGTAAATAGTTCGTAATTAATGTCGGCACGTCGACGAGACACTCGAGTTCACTTTCGCTTTCTTCGACATCAATTCACACTCCCACACGTCGCATTCTTGTGTGGCATTTGTTAATCATTCTCATTCATAATCAATTTTAGGATATCGTATTGAATGAATACGTGAATACTTCGGTTGGTAGTAGAAAGTAGTAGAGATTACGTCACGCTCTTACATGACGTGCTAAAGCTAATGTACTGTTATTACAAGAAGTGCACAAGATGTTTCTGTTTTGTTTTCCTTCCCGGCACCCCGTGTGTGTGTAATTTGTGCTGTTCCGTGCCCCTGTACTAGTTGGTCCCCGCAGCCAGCCCCCCGCGCCGGGCCCGAGTGCGCCGCCCGCCGCACCGAGCGCCACTCCGCACGGGCGCTCGCTAACTAACTGCGTTGTGCTTTTCGTGCTGTTCCGTGAAGCTGTGCTGTCTGCACCTACGTCAATGGGCCCTCATTAACTTATGCTGCCTTCTTGCACCGTATAAACACTTTATTGTTATTAATTTGGATAGCGTATTTGGCTAAGTTATTTAAGTAGTAAGTTGCTGATTGTTAAATGGAAGAATAACTGTTTGATAATATAAATTAAAATTATCGGCGATCTGTTAGGATGGCTCACCGTGGGTCCTTTTTAAAAAAAACTACTACA
Source organism: Cephonodes hylas (assembly GCA_030295005.1). Classification (NCBI taxonomy): domain Eukaryota; kingdom Metazoa; phylum Arthropoda; class Insecta; order Lepidoptera; family Sphingidae; genus Cephonodes; species Cephonodes hylas. Next base: position 75,173 of record AP025365.1, read on the forward strand.
CTTGAACACCAATTAATATATTCTCAAGAACAATGTTTACAATTAGAACGTCAAGTTTGGTCTGCTGTTTATACATGCTAAACACCTCTTTTTATACAAATTTATTTATTAGTGTAAGCAAATTTGTCTGTACTAGGGATGTCCATAACAGCTCCCCCTTTAAAACGAAGCATTATCCTTTAAGGATAAGCGAAGTTAAATGAAATATATTATATAGTAAAATAAAATAGAAAGACCAATTTTGCTTACACCTTACAATGACATAATATAAGAAAAACCTAAATATATATTATTATTAATTTTTCCTTTTTTTTTAAACATTAAAAGTTATACAAATTTCTGTTCGATTGATTCAGATCATCCGAATTTTTATCATGATCTGAAGAAGATATATCTATCATTTCAATAGAGTTTGAAACTTTGGAACTATGTTTTACTTTCTTCTTATTGTTACACTGGTTGTAAATATTTATACAACACATAGTATTACTCCTTTTTTTGAAACATTTATAAAGTTTGTATAAAACAAATAAAAATATTAAAACTATTAAAATGTAAGTAAATGTTGAGAAATAGGTAGTATACTTCATTACATGGGATTGATTTTCAATATAATTTAATTGTTGTTCTAAGTTATCTAATTTATGTGAAGCTAAATTTAAAGAATCTAAGTTTACATTATTCAATGATATGGGAGTTAATTTATGTAATGAGCTATTAATTAATTCATATTTGCAACAATCGTCGTTAGTAATATCAAAATTCACAGATAATGGATTAGGTGAATTTAAAGAAATTGTGGATGATGGACTAAATTGTAAAGTTTGATAATAGGCGTAACAATCATTTTCCAGGTTTAGTAAACCAGTACCACATATACTATAGTCTTTTACATCATCTTTGCATTTAATAGTTAGTTTATTGGCACTACTTAATACATATATCCATTTATTTCCGTTTAATTTATGCCATATATTTATGTTACCGTATAAAACTTTGGAATCGCAATCATCTGGTAATGACAAAGTAACTTCTGTTAAAAGTTTTGTTTCACAAGTAGGGTTGTTAATTGACGATAAAATAGCTGGCAAAGGACAAATTTGATATGAAAACTTTTCAGTTTTACAATTACTTAAGTCATCTAAAAGTGCGTAACTAAGCCTATCGTCACTTATCGCTAGATACATTTTGGAAGGACGAATTAACACAAAAGAATTATAATTATTGACATCATAAGGAGTCGGCAATGGAATGTTTTTATATACATTGTATTTAGTTAATGCTATTAAAGGTATCCTTAGAACAAATATAATTTTCTTGTTATAGAAATAAGAAGTAAGTTCAGATAAATCTATAATAGAGTGCATGTTGTCTAAAGTTAATGGTAAAGGGAAATCAACATTTCTTTTAATCATGTGGCTGTTTGCTGATAATTCTTTAAATAATGTAGTAGGGCTTAAAACGTAAGGGTGAAGTATGTTAATTTTTGCGAAAAGGATAGAGTTTAAAATTGTATCCAAAATATTTGAAACTGATAACAAGGAACTTTCTAATAAATTCATTATAGTATTTATTTTTGCTAAATTAACTAAGTTGTTATTAATTTTTGAATTTTCAGTTAGTATCATATTTAGTTTTTCCATTTGCTGATTTAATTTGTTTTCGTTTTCATTTAACTTTTGAATTGAGGAATTAAAATGTTTAATTGTGGATTGGACAACATGGATATTATTCTTCATTAATGTGAACATTTCTTTTTCATTTTCTTGGCAAGCAATAATAGCAGAGTCATATTTACGGGCATCCTCAGCATCTAAGGTGCCGAAAAAGAATTTCAAAATTTCACCGCCAAATTCTAAAGATCTTTTAAATCGATTTGGTGGGTTATTAGTAATCAAATGTGAAATGGAATCATACTTAACGAAGTTGGATGATAACAATATTTCTAACGGATTTAGTGAATCTTTGCAATCTAAAGTGATAACCATGTTTTCTGCGTTACTACATAATCGGTTCATATTGAATAACGCTTTTTCAATTTTCTTTAAATATGGTTCAAAAGAGACTATTTCTATATGAGTAATCACGTTCCAATAGTCATTATAAAAATAAGCCGTCGAAGTCGGGTCAAAGTATATACCAGGACTATGCGTGATTGGAGTGACCGCGCTGTCGGCTAGGCATTGATGTATTAATAATCTGAAAATGATGGTATAATGCATTTGTTAAAAATAAAATTCTAAAAATTATATAATTGGTGTTCTAACTAAGTAAGGTAATTAAGAGTTAATATCTAATTAATTAATTACGACTAAGAAGTAGTAGCAGGTTTAATTTCATTAACATGATACTTTATATTTTTACGACCTATTTTTAAGGTAACGTTATTGTTCTGCATCTTAATAATTTTATATGGGCCTTTCCAAATTGGTGAAAGAGCTTTCCGAAGTCTATGGTGGTGTTTTAAGTATACCATGTCACCACTTTTATATTGAACATTTCGAGATTTATGATCATAATACTGTTTTGATCTTGTTTTGTTCTCTATTATATTTTCTATAGCTTTCTGTCTACTAAAGCGCATTCGATATTGCAAAGCGCGTATGTATTCATTATATGTGGTATTTGATATTGTTTCATATAATGAAGTAGGTATAATAGGTTTATGACCATACAATAATTCATATGGAGTAAATCCAGTAGTACTGTGTGGTGTTGTATTATATGTTAAAATTGCGGTAAATATGTAGCAATGCCAGTCATTTTGATTTTCATTAACAAATGACTTTAAATATTCTTTTAATGTGGCATGTGATCTTTCGAGAGCTCCATTCGTCTGAGGGTGATATGGAGTCGTAAAAAGAGATTTAATTTTTAAGATTTCTGTCAGCTGTTTAAATAAGTCTGACGTAAAACATGTACCTAAGTCTGTTAAAATAGTTTTAGGGAATCCAAAATGAGACATAAAATGAACTAGATTTCTGGCAATTTCTTCACTGGTAGATGAAACCATAGGATAGGCACTTGAAAATTTCGTTAAATCATCTTGTAGAGTCAATATAAACTTAAACTTTTGAAAACCTGCCTCTGGTAGAGGACCAACTATATCTAAAGCTAATCTTTCAAATGGTTTAGTGGATGTAGATGTTATCTCCATTGGAGCTTTATTTGATGCTCTCAATGGTTTATTAATTTGACACAACTTACAATTCTTTACATAAGTTTCGATATCTGAACGCATGTTTTTCCAATAATATGCGGTTTTGATTCTATTAAACATACGTTTTGAACCTGGGTGACCTGCAATAGTGGAGTCGTGGTTTTCTTTTAATATATTTTTGACTTCGACTGGTGTTGGATAAATAAGTTGATTTTTATAAATATGAATTTTTATCTTAGAATTATGGAAAATATATGCAATCATATTGTAAATTTTAGTATAAGAAAGTTTTGAAAAGGCATCAGAAAAATCAGGTAGAGCGAGGTTTTCACCATTTGGAAATTCAGTTAAAATTTCATCTCTTAATCGTATTAGTAAATTATAGGTATCTTTATATTTTGTTTCCTCATAATGATGGACCTTCGTGAAAAGAAAATAGAATATTTTGTTTTTATCTTTAATAACTTTTATAGTGAATGGTTCACGCTCTGAATTTATGATATTATCTGAATTTTCTAATAGTGATAGTATTTCTGTGCAATGGGGTTGAGACTCATCGAAATCTAAAGAAACTGGTAATGCAATCAATTTATGTTTAGAGTTATGAAGACTTTCAACACATTCTTGAATTTCGGTATTCGTATCGTTAATTTTATTTAAGAATTGTTGCTTAAAGTAATCTTCATATGAGAAATTATTCAAGTTAGAATGAGTCAATGCGTTGACTGGACAACGTGACAATGCGTCTGCGTTTGAATTTATTCGACCAGGTTTATAAACGATTTCGTAGTCATACTCTTCGAGCTTTAAACGCCAACGAATGAGTCGACTGCCTGGGTCCTTGACATTAAAAAGCCAGACTAAAGGTCTATGATCAGTAACGATTTTAAATTTGTGACCAAATAAATAAGGTCTGAAAGTTTTTACACCGAAAATTATGGCAAGTAATTCTTTTTCTGTGGTTGAATAATTTCCTTCAGGTTTATTGAGTGTTCTAGAGGCAAAAGCTATTGGCTTATCTTTACCAATATCGCCTTGAGAAAGTATCGCGCCTACAGCGTAGTTTGAAGCATCCGTAGTCAATATAAAAGGAGAAGAAAAATCTGGATACTGAAGTAACGGAGCTGTAATAAGTTTTTCTTTAAGAACTTGAAATGAAATATCTTGTTCGGATGTCCAATTAAAAATAACATCCTTTTTTAATAATGAAGTCAAAGGTTTAGTTAATTTAGAGAAATTTTCTATAAATCGTCTATAGTAGCCAACTAAACCTAAAAATGATTTTATTTGTTTGGTATTAGTTGGAACTGGGAATTCAGAGACAGCTTTGACTTTATCTGGGTTTGGGGATACCCCTTTGTCTGTGATGATATGTCCCAAATATGCAACTTCTCTTCGTAAAAACTCGCACTTGTCAGGTTGGAGTTTTAAGTTAAATTTCCGAAATCTATCAAACACTAGTTTAAGTTTAGACATATGAGATTTAAGGTCATGAGAATAAATAATACAATCATCTAAGTACACATATGCATGAAGACCTTGTAAACCGGAAAGTACTGTATTCATTAAACGTTGAAAAGTGGTAGGAGCGTTTTTCAACCCAAAAGGCATTCTGGTAAACTCATAATGACCAGATATGTTTGAATTTGAATTTATTGTAAAACCTGTTTTTTCAGCATCTTTACTACTCATCTTTATTTGATGAAAACCACTTGCGAGATCTAATGTACTAAAATACTTTGAGTGTCCAAGTTGATCGAGGATGTCAGTTATAAGAGGCAGAGGGTAAACTTCAGAGACAGTGGCATCATTTAGACGTCTATAGTCAATAACTATTCTCCACTTCTTTTTACCCGATGCGTCCATTTTTTTCGGGACTACCCATACCGGTGCACTCCATGGAGAAATTGAAGGACGAATTATATTTTGATCGAGCATTTTACGTATTTGTTTATCGACTTCCTCTTTGTGACACTCGGGGAATCGATAAGATTTGACATTAATAGGAGGTGTATCACCTGAATTGATGTTATGTTCAACTGCATTTGTATAGCTTAGGGAGTCGCCTTCAAGATAGAAAATATCAGTATATGATGCACAACATTCCAAAAGAGATTGTTTTTCTTCGTTATTAAGATGAGTACATCGAATTTCATTAAGTACTCTATCTACTCGATTAGATTCAGTTTTAGTCAAAGAGTGAATTTTTTCAAAATTATTTACTGAATTCAAGTCCTTGTTATAATCGATAGGTGTTAATTGAACTTTATAATCTTTAATATTTATATCAGCATCGGTTGTATTTAATATACTAATGTTTACCATTTTATTGTTTTTTATTGAAACAATGCTATTCGCAACATAAACACCGTCACCTATAATATGATCCAATATCAAACCTTCATTGTTATGATAAAGTTCAGGGACGTAATTAGACACAGCGCATTCTATAATCGATTCAGATCGGGCTGGTAATACATAGGCAATTTGGTTAAAACATATGGGAATATGATAACCTTCCAATTCGAGGGAATTTTTAGAATAGTGAATATTAATGTTAAAATATTTTATAAAATCAGTACCAATAATACCATCGTATTGTAAATTAATAGAGTCGCTAACTGCATGAAATGTAAAGTTAAAAATTATTTTATTCTTCATAGTCAGTTGATATTCAAAATTTAACTTTATTGATCCAAGAGATTCACAATAAGAGTCGTTATCACTAAGACCCTTTAATTTAATAATATCGGAATTGAGCACTGGTTGATTAGGCAAAGTAGAATATTTTATAATTGATATAGAAGAACCAGTATCTATTAAAAAAGATAACGGTTTCTCGCTATTATTAACTTTTAAATAAACATGTGGAAGTGAAATCTTATTAATGTTATTTATTTCATAAATATTTTGCGAACTCAATTTGAATTTAGGTGCATTTCGTAATGCTGAATCGGCACTGCCGATCTCAGGCGTTTTGTTAACTTGCACAGGGCCGTACTTGGGTGTGTAAGAATTATTGTAAAAACTATTTTTATGAACTCGCGCATGGCAAGATTTATAAGTTACTGGCGCAGGTGCGGACTCAGTAACGCGATAATTAAAATTATTATTTTTAATAACTTGCGCAGAAACGGACTCAGGGACGCAAGAATTATATTTATTATTTTCATTAACTTGCGCAGAAATAGACTCAGGGACGCAAGAATTATATTTGCTCTTTTCTGTAACTCGTGCATTTAAAAACTCAGGGACACGAGATCTATTTTTAACTTTAGTATCAATTTTTCGCGCGGGTACAAAATCAGAGACGCGATATTTATTATTAAAGTTTTTCGTGTCGCTCAAATAATAAGGTTGTTTCGGCGGACACGTTACCGAAACCCTTACTCGTTTAAATTATTATTATCATTATTCGTAACCATATGGACTTTGACACTGTCTGTTACACGTGCCGAAGAATCAGTTTCTGTTTTGCAATATTGCTTATTTTTGTAATTTAATTTGCGGCATTCTGATATCAAATGTCCACGATGTTTACAGTAAACGCAATATTTATTCGAAATTGGAAACTTCCTGTTATTATTGGAATTATGATTTGCGTAATTGTTATGAGTGTTCAATTTATTAGATGTTGTTGGATGATTAAAATTAACATGGTAAAGTTTGTTACGATCAGAATGTTTTTTATTGTTATTTTTGTAACATTCTGATGATGTATGACCACTTTTGTGGCATAAAGAGCATTCCTTATGAGTTCTCAAGGATAACTTTGATAATTTGTACAGTTTTTCTTCCTCTATGGCATGAGATATTGCCTCAGATAAAGATTTAGGATTTCTACAACGTACTATATGAGAGTAATTATTATTTAGACCTATGAGAAAGGTATTAAGAGCTAAATCTTCCATTCCCGCAATTCTCCCAATTAGTTCATTGCGATCTTCACAACTATAATGTATGTCGGATTGAAGTCGCGTAAGACAAGCTTCTATACGTAGGGAATATTGTGTCACATCTTCAGAGGGCAATTGTTTGCAGTTTTGCAAATCTACTAATAAGTGAGTTGAGTGCTTCTTTTCTCCAAAAGTTGCCTTTAAAAATTGTTTTATTTCAGACCAGTTTTTAAAAGTTTTTAGACTACAGGCAATTTGGGCCTTGCCTTCAAGTTGTGACAAAATATATTTACATAACACATTCTGTTGTTCTGTGCTCGCTAAGGATATGGCATTAGTACAATTTGTAAGAAATGCTGGGAGTGACTCACGGTCCCCATTGTATGGTTTAATAAATTTTGTGAGTACTCCAAGAGTAACTTTATTTTCAGACATTTTACTTGTTTTTTGATTTTCAGATTTATGTTCTGAATCTGACTCACTGTCGGATAATTTCTCTGAAATTTCCTTTTTAGGGTGTAACGATATCATTAGTTATAAATTAATAAAACAGCAGTACAGAACATCAGACACACATAAAATATAAAACACAAGATTAAAATATGCAATAAAACATAAGAAAAATAGCAATAAAATAGAAAATTGTAAAAATCTCTTGAATAGAAAATGATTTTTAAAAATGTAAAAGTAAAAATTATATATGATAGTAAAATTTAAAAATGTGTAAATTATTGAGCAAAAAACGAGTTTAACGTAAAAGTATTCTTAAATTGATATTATATTAAACAAAAATATATTATATTAAACAATATATTATATTAAACATATTTAGGGATGCGAGAGAAAACTACTAAAACTTACAAAATAAACGTAGCACTCGCGAACATCCTGTAGAACCCGAAATTCGCAGCTTACTTGAAGACGTCAAACGGCGGCGTCCTATTTGATCAAGTGCGTGGATCTTCGGAGCGCGTTCCCGGAGCAGGAGCGGCGTAGGCAGGATGAGCGGCAGACTCGACGTCCTAATCTTGAGAAGTGACGCAGGCTCCCACCAGAGAAGCGGAGACTGACCGTCGATCTTGATGTTGTCCGGAACTGGGGCGCGTGCTACCACTCGTGGGGTGGAGGCTTAACGTCGACCCAAACAGCAACGGCACGGCGTGTAGTCGGCAGCGGCCACGTAGGGGCAGCAACCAGGAGAGCGGCAACAGCGAGGGGTTGTCCACTGCGACGGCGGCGGCAACAGCGAGGGGTCACCAACAACCGGAGTACCACGTGCGCGGGCTTGAGCTTCTGGAGCGAGCAAGACTTATCGTCGACACGGCGAAGGACCTTACACCACGGGCCAATTCTTAGAAATCTTCAGGATTCTTATGATATGTCCCAGTCTTGCAGGACATCCCACTTCTGACACCAATTGTTAAGATGGCTCACCGTGGGTCCTTTTTAAAAAAAACTACTACACTTGAACACCAATTAATATATTCTCAAGAACAATGTTTACAATTAGAACGTCAAGTTTGGTCTGCTGCTTATACATGCTAAACACCTCTTTTTATACAAATTTATTTATTAGTGTAAGCAAATTTGTCTGTACTAGGGATGTCCATAACAGATCGTAAAAACAAAAAAGTGTTTCGAAGCTGTTAATACCTATGAGTTATGACACCAAAGATTACAATTAAGATATTTTTTACCACTGCTTTATCATGTTGACTCAGTCGCAGGCTACATTCCTACTCAGCGACAATACTTTGTGTTGCGCAGTTCAACGCCAAAAGGCGTGTAAGAGTAACATTGGTCAGAAATTGTCAGTGGTTGAGATAGTGAGACAGGATTAGTTTCATACCTGTCGCAGTGGTCTGTTCGCCCTTTACTGTCTGATAGCTGTGTTGTGCAGGCGGCGAGGTGGGCGCGCCGGCGGCTGTGAGTTGTTCATTGTTATTTGTTCAGACAGAATGTCATTCATGACATTTCGTAGGCTTTGCAGTTTGTATCGAATTCTGATACATTTACAGTGAACTTTGTTTTAATTTCTTGTAGAATTTACCAAACGTTGCTCTTTTGCAAGGGGTTGATTTTATGTAAATATCTATGGGTGAATCGTTTTGAAAATTTACTATCAGGAGATGACGATAATAATGGGTAAGTTTGCACATATGAATGCTGACTAATCTTGTGTCCGAGGGAGTCACAAAACCTATCGTCCCTTAGCTAACAACATCGCGTAAGTCAATTTTGCCAACTTTACAGGAGACAGAAAAAACTGTGCTGTGCTTAGAGACCAACCGACGTGCGCGCTGCCACTACTTTTCGAATTACGGCTTCTGCTAGGCTGAAACCTATATCTTGTGATCTATGGTTCGACGCGCAATGAGTAGCTCTATCCAATGAGATTCAAATGTAGAAACCACCAATTTTCAACTTGAGCGATGTTGTTAGCTAAGGGACACTATGTAATCTAGAATCTATCTCTAAAAATGCTATTGTAATTTAATCAAAAGTCACACAATAGTTGTTAAGAGAGGCGGCGACCCCAGCGGGTAGACAGGGGCGCCGCGTGCAGGCGGACGTTTCCTCCTCACTCGGCGGTGGGAGACAGCGCGCCGATTCCATCCCGTATGAGTGCCGCACTGCGCCGGCACTGATACAAATGTAGTCACGATACATTATTGTTGAGTAGTCCGCCTTTGACATCCACAAGTCAGGTAATGTAGGTATTCAAATTTGTTCAATATCGTCAGACCCAGTCGATGACACCGTAATGTAAAAAGTTACATTATTGGTTGGATGTGATGAAATTATTACTATGTGTTATACATATCATGATGGTGATGATGATGAACAAATGTATCTGCTGGGCCACTGGACATGTTCGCCAACAAGGGTATACAGACTGAACAAGATTGACATGCACAATTAGTACGTCGCAGCCCAGTGACTAATTAATTAAGAGGCTCCGAGCTCCATTACAACAGTAATTATTGTTTGTTTATGAAAAGTATTTGTTGTTGGCGCATCAGTGCCCCGCTGACGTCACAGTAACCGAACCCCTTGAATAATATTGAGAAGGTCTAATGAGCGGGTGTCGTGTTCCCCTAACCCCGCGCACCCCCCGCCCCCCCGCATGTTGGTGGCAGCACGCGCCGGCTCACACTGCCATAGTCTCAAGTCGCGATGTTGCGGTTTGTGCAGGCGACGTTGACAGGTCACATGTACGGTCCATACACGGCAACTAAACCACCGTTTGACAACATTATTTCTGTATAACAATAATTTTAGTTCACTGTACATCACTTTCATTGTTGACAACCAATACGTTGTCGACACCGCGGGTTTGGCTAAAACTTAAAAGTAATATATCGGATAGCTGGTTACACTGTAGCTGCTTTGATACCAACTAATCTATATGTACGTTGTACACTGACTGATTATATAAGTATTTTAAAATTGTAATAATTAATACCTATAGCACACGGAAGGCACAGGTTTGTCTAACGGTATGTTTGTAGACACTTGTATTGTGGTCGGTATAATTATCTCGCGGAATGCTCCGACACGTACCGCCTTGTGCGAGAACCTGTTTCTTATCTGCAATGTGGCGCGTTTCCGACTCACTTGTCTGCATTTATATTATTAATGCGTAACATTTGAATCACGCTATGTGTTCGAGTTCTATTTGGTATTGTATATTGGATTGGATCGCCTGTTTAAGAAATAATCTCCGCTTACCATTTAATAAATAAATGCAGCCACATACCTACACAGTTCTAGATCCAACTTTCGCCAAAAGTATTATAACTAGTTTTTTATCAAGTTCATATATATGTACAACAAATAATATTAACCGTTATATATATTTTTTTCGAAAACTTAAAAAAATTACAAAATCAACCATACCTATATAAAAAAAGTTTAGAAAAAACATTGTATCAAATAACAAAAAAAAAATTTCTGAACTTTTTTATACAACAAAAAAATATACGACATATATACGACTAAATTTTTTTTTTCTCCAACACGTTTTTGAACATGTTGACTAGGAGAGCCAAAAATCGAGCTCAGTGGCGTGCCACAAGAGAGGCCTATGTCCAGCAGAGCTCGTGAAAGGCAAAAATTGTTTTAAGAATTAATTTACTTTATTGAATTAAGTGTTTGGCTGTAATCCATCAGGAGCGCCTAGAGAGGGTTGACAGACTACACAACAATAATATTTTGTTTCACTTTCATTACATTTAAAGTGTACTTGGTCAGCAGGTTACACAATGCAAAATAATTTATATGCATCGAAATGGCACAATTAAGATTAATTTTTCGGAGAAATGAATTCCAAATCTGGCGCGTCGCCCTTCGTGTGAACTGGTACAGTAACGGTAAAATGTAATGTGTCACAAGAGTTACCGACATTTTTATCAAGTTCATTTTTTGTGCGGGTTCTGTTCCCGGGGCAGGTCGTTGAATACGCCGGGCAACGTCGTAAAAGCCGAAGAAGTGAAGAGACAAACTGCCTGAGGGCTCTTTGTAGTTGGTGTGGTGAGGTCGTCGCCCCCGGCGCAGCCGTGCAATAAATTAGAAATTAATGAGTTTCGCGTTATTATTGTTTGTGCGAGGAGCAGTTATTTTGAGTCTCACTTGATTTAATCAATGATGTTTTATGCGTGACTCAGTGCCCAAATATATTGTAGTCAGTACCTACAACTTGAACACATAAATATGTGAGTGTTCGCGGTCGCATTGTTGTGAATCAAACGAGTCATTGATTTGCATTAATTTATTGTTAACATTTTTTTCATGCATTTTTTCTTATGTAATGTTCGAAATCTCTCACATACTTAAGCCGTTTTATAAATATTCTAAATGTATTTTAAAATTTTTTGATATTAGTTATAAATAGACTCCTTAATTAGATTTATTTTTAAATAGTTTTCTAAAATTAAGATTGAAATACTAAAATATACTGCTGTGCTATTGCAAGTTTAATATTGTGTTTTGAGTTATATTTAAACTGCAATGCTCGTTGTTTTCCGGAAGAGTGTTAGCTCGGTGCGTGTGGGAGTGATGTATTGTGTGGGTATCGGGACGTCGCCGTCCATCACTCGGCGACTGCTGTTATCACTCACAAGACAGTTTATCTCGTGTCGGCGGCAGGGTCACGCGACACGGCGACAGGGCGACAGCCCGGGGTCGTTGCGCCGCCACACCGCCACGCCGCCAGCGACAAAAGCGCATCTGCATATAAATTGTCCCCAAATGATTGGAGCCGCGTGACCCTCGGCCCGGTCGCTGCTGCGCGGCGGTGGCGCCCTCTGTTTATAGTCGCCGCGATTAATGGAGATTTGGATGCAAGCCCACGTGCCCACTGTCGGAGATACTTTCCTATTTACTAAACGTTTCACACTCGTTAATCTGTGTGGCAGCGCTGGAGCTGCCCGGTAATTTTATCAATCTTTATATTTTATTCCCTTAACGTTCTTCACCTCGGGACTTTCTTCTTTATCGTCTGAAGTATCATTGTTATTTACGACTTTAATACATGTACCTAAATAATTGAACTTTGTTTTAAAACTAACTTTTTAATCAAAAAATTGTACTTGGTAATGAAATAGTTGTAAGGAAACCTGTAAATCTTAAAGATCTTAGCGATTTCTTAGTTGTGTAATGTGCAAAGCCGTACTAGATCAGCTTGGTGGACTGACGCGGCCTAAAACCTCTCAGGTGTAGAAGAGGCCCGTGGAGTAGTGAGATGTATATGGACTGATGAATAATTTTTATTCACAGATTAAATTGAAGTAAAAAATAAAAAAGGTTACATTAGACTACTGTTTGTGTTTCAGCTTGGTTACTAATTCGTTTCCGCTTGAGATTTATCATGAGAATTATAAAGAAGTATTAGTATGTAAATGACTATGCATTAAATGAAGTGATCCCCGCGCAGACATCTCCGCCGAGTCCCTGTGGCGTTTAAAGTTTCGCATCAACATGAGCTTATTGGCGCGGCTTTAAATCACGCGCACACAAAAGAGACAAAGTAATAAAGATGTGTGTGTCCCGCGCGGAGCCCGACAACGGAGCCTCCCCGGGGACCGCGCCGGGAACCGAATTATATTACATTACAGAGTTGGTAACAGAGGACAGGGTTAGTTGAATAATTCGGTTACAATGGCGGCCGATTAAGATCGCGGGGGCGGCGCGCAACTGTCTCGGCCCCATAGCAACATCATACGTACATACATAAACTCACGCCTATATCCCCCAAAGGGGTAGGCAGAGATGCATTTCTGCACCCATATTTCGCTAGACATGTATCAGTCCCACGTAATAGGGGGCGAGTCTATTGCTGTTTTTCGGGCACATTTCCAGTCTCCGTGCTGATACTGAGAAATTCCTAATAGAAAAACCCAATAACACTTTGCCCGACCCGGGAATCGAACCCAGGACCTTTAGATCGCACGGCACATACTTATACTGCGAGACCACGAGGCAGTAGCAACACCATACTCGGGGTTTAAAGGTCGAGTGGGTACAGACCCCGCCAGCCCCTGTGTTTACAGTGTGGAGTGCACGCGCGACGCACTAGAACGCGACAATGCCAAGTATTTGCACAGAATCAAGCGATACATTCAACTGTCGCGGATATTAAACGCGTTCCTGTGTACGCACTGTTCTGCAGCTGTCTGCACCCCAAGCGTACTTACTAAATGTGGATCGAATTTCTATTGTAATATTGGTCCGTTAATTTACGCAACACTATATTTAAAAGTAAGTAATAATAATTGAAAGGATCATAAATTTTTACGAGTCTTTAGATATCCTCGTATATCATTACGACATTGAAATCCGTTTCTTTGAATCTGAATCGGGTAAGTGATGTAAGTAAGAAACATTGAATAATGTCGGCATACGTGGTAGTGATTAGTGATGCAAGCGCGCGGAGAGAGCGAGCACTCTCCGCCGCGAGACAATTAATTAGCGGCGCGGTGCCGCTCACTCACTGCACCGCTCCACTCGCGGACAAGCGGCGGAGTTAAACACGGTGCTGTTTCTACATATTATCCCTCAATAACACACCAGATGGCACGGCGAGAGCGGGGTGTGCGAGGGGCGAGGGGGCGGACACTGCACCCTCGTACACAGCTGATACCCCGGGCCGCGGTACTCCACGGATCGGCGAGGAGACCTGCACACAATAGGGCTCCCACGATGATAACACCATCTATTTGGATTTAATCTGTCATATCAAACATCTATATTTTATCTGGCGTACCACAATCAATTGTTTTGCGCTTTCACATCGCGCTGTACGCTTATCCGTAAATACGACAGGGGATATGCTATTAGCTGGTAACAATGAGAGGTGATTTGATGCCAGATGGCATTATGAAATCACTAAGAACATTCACTTGCTAATTTGGGCAAACTAAATATATGACAATCGAAAAAAAAACATTAAACAAGTGTCTTTTTGTCCCTATATTACAGTACCTACTGCACCTACTATATCGTACTAGTGTAATTGCCAAACCTACAGATTTTATATGAATGTGCACAAAGAACACAAAGAAACGGTTCGTCTGCAGAGTAAGTAACACATTGGGACGATATCGGGGCGCGCATTGTGCGGGACAAGTGAGTTGTGAGTTGTGAGTCGCGCCGGCTGAACAACACTGGGCGAAGGATCCGAGACGACCCCTCGCATTGCTCTGAATGTTGGTAATGCTTCTGTGAAACATTAGTTGTTAAAGGGTATTATAAGACGGAGAGGTATCGTCTATTGTCGGTATTTATTAATAGAAGCCAAGAAAAAAATCGTAACATGAGTTAAAGTATATTCATCATCTTTATTGTACTTTTAAAAGCCTGATTTCATACGATGTATAAATAAATCAATTCACATACACGACACCGCTGTAGATAAAAAAAAACAGCGTTTGACTTTTTGATTTCCCAAACACCCGGACACGACAGATATTTGTGGTTCACTCAAATATTATTTTAAATGAGCTGGTGGATTCGTCAACTAACTTTCTTAATTCCTCGTCCGTGCCTAGTAGTATAGGAGTGGTGAATGTGTACGTCTCGCGTGCATGAAGTATAATAATATCTGCACGTCGGTAGTGGAATGCGCGGCGGCGACCTTGAGCGCGGCGAGAAGAGTGTCAGTGTGCGAGTCGCGCAGCCTGTATTGTTCCGTGTCGACGACCCTCCGACACTCGCCGACACTCGGCGACACTCGCCGACACACGCCGACACACGTCGACACACGCGGACACACGCCGACACTCCCACACACGCACCGACACTGCACGCGCTTTGTGTATTACTTAAAACTATTCCGTCCCTCACGGGAGCCGATGAACCAGGTCGCTTTGTGTCGCCGTATACGAGTACGAACAGATCGCTGGGAATCGCACAAAACAGCGCTCAAGACCAGTTCTATCGACTACCTTTTTGTGCATTATTATTGTGTAAAAAGAACATTTCTCGACAGTCGACGCTATTGGAAGAGATCTTATTAAAATGGAAATAAAAATGAGACACGTCTATTAACCTGTCATATTGTCATTGATCTTGTTATAAGATTTTAGAAAATTATTACTAGATACTGTGAGTGTCGCTACAGGATATCGAAGTTAATGATCATAAAATATTTTGGTTTCACTTTCTTAATCCATTATACTGTGATTTGTAGTTTGTAAGTGATTATCTCGGCTTAGTTATCTTGGAAACATTGCACAAAGATTGAATTTACGTAAAGCTTCGGTGAAAGCTCTATTGAAAGTAATAATTGGTATGATCACCGGACGATAGGACGAGATATATCGCACTTTCGCTTTTGAAGCAAGTAGTCAGACAATATCTAATCGCAGAGAACTTTCTAATTTGACAATTAATTTAATAAAGTAAGGTTACGTAACAAATGACGATCGAGTTGACTAGAAAGAATCATATCGAAAGTATCCGCTTTAGACATCAGTACATTTTAAATGACAAATTACGAATACCGTAAGTACCTATATTAAGTGGTGACGAGTAAGCCATTCAGATTTATTAGATCTGTCATATTTGACTCGCCAGTGCGCCTGGCGTTCCGTGTCGCTGCATCCGCGGTGCGCACCTGATGAGGGGAAAAGCAGGAAAAAGAGGAATTGGAAGATTCCAACTGTGCGATATTAAATAAATTTTCTGATTACTAGATCCTAAACTAGAAAGACATTTTAAACGAATAAATTAGACGTTGACCAAAGCTGTCACTATTTACACCAATTTATAGAAGCACAGAATATTTCATGGCCACTTCCGTAAAGCCAGTGGAATTCCGCCATTACAGTCTCGTTAACAACATGTAGTCCCGCTGACACACACCAGATAGTGTCGGTGATGTTAATGTAGACGTAAATACTTCTGCGGAATTCGTTTAAAGTAGTTGTGGCCGCAGCCTCGGCGGGCTCTGCGACCGAACGCAAATAAACAAATTAATCAATATGAACATGAGCGACGGTTATGTGTTATTTACGAGGGCGGCGGGCTCCAGGTGGCCGGGAGTGCCAGTGTAGAACTCGTCGAGTAGTGCGAATGTGGAGTGGACACTCGACGGCTCGATGTATCTGCGCTGTGGTGTCGGTGGCTGCAGCCGGCCGGAGAGCCGTAAATCATTCACAACTGGCGTCGGAGCCGCTTCTCCGCTAATGTACCGACGTACATTTGTTTCATTAATTTCGGGGCTGCCACACTCTACACGGCATATACCTACTGACAGTAAAATGAGTTAGGATAGTTGCAATGCGTGGTTTTAGTGCATGCCGGCGTAATTCTGTTGCCTCGTGAAAATCGTAATCGTTTTTTGGAAACTGATATGTTATGCACTTAAATATATGCCTGTTTGTGAAAGAATTTAACTACTATAACTATTTACGTTAATAAATACTAATAGATCATAAGGATAATCCAAAGTGAACATCTGTTTCTTTAATTTATGTTGTATAGATGTCCCCGTGCCCAGCGTACATATTTTAAGAGTATTTAAATCTTTATTGTACACATACAAATTACAAAGTAAAGTAAAATGACATACATTAAACAAAACACATAAGTACAAAAGGCGGCCTTATCGCCAAAAGCGATCTCCTCCAGGCAACCGGGGATGGACATGTAGAAACAGAAATAGAAGGTAGTTATAAGTGTACAAAAATATATGTTAACAGAGAACAACAAAAAATATATTATCATAAATAAATAAACATACATACATATGTACATACATAAATACATGCAAACATATATACAAACATACATAGACAATTCTTAATTTAATGTGGCAAATAATGCTCTTTCAACATCTTTTTAAAAATAGGCAGTGACTTAGCCAGTCTAAAGGACACTGGAAGCCAGTTCCACAATCTAGCCGCTTTGACAGTGACGGAGTTGTCCATGAAACTGGAAGTGTGGACTGGTTGAAACTTAAAGTTTCAAGTTATCTGATGACCTCAAGAATCTTGAATGAGAATCATGAAGGACACGACAACGAGATTCGAGATAGGGAGGAGTAAGAGGATTAAAGATAATGTTATATAGGAGAGAAAGAACGTGAGTATTCCGGCGAAGTCGAATAGGTAACCACTTGAGCTGAGTACGAAATTCAGAAACGTGATCATATTTTCACATATTATATATCGACCTATGCATAGAATAAGGTTACTTATGACTATAACGCCAAAGTACTTTTTATGTCTTTATAGAGTAAAACTTGTTTATATATTGTACTAGTAAAGTACCTAATAATTATAATTAACCATAACTTTAGTTGTTGTTTGAAGAACAAAAAAAGTTGCAGATAATTTTGTGCCCAAATAAGTTTAAATCGGTTAGAAAGAGGAGTTGAGATTTTGCAAATATGACCTTATTCTATGCATAGGTCGATATGTGGGCTAATAATGGTGCTTTTATTACTTAGTAAGGATTTCCATTATATGTACCTTATATTAAAGATCTTGAAAGATTATTTGAGTACCGTGGTATTACACGTGAATTTGGTGCAGCCCTGGGCTTCCTCCAGTCTCCACACGAGTATCGTTTGGTTCGCTGCGTACAATCGCACTCTCCACTAAATCTCGGAGCCCTCGCCACACCGCCCGTGTCCATACGATTCTAATACGTGGGCTTGCGTATACACTTTTGCTTCCAACTATGCCCGAGTGTGGGACGATGTGCTATATTAAAAATGTAGATGATTTATAAAATAGGAAACTGCGTATACTAAACAGTTTCGTGACATTGTTGCGACTCGCCCCGTGACTGTAATTAACCGGAGCCAAACATACAAACATCTGTAGACAAATATATTCACGCTTGTATACCCCAATGTTTCACCAAATGTTCGTTAGTCCCACGTACAGTAACCAAAGGGGAATATTCGTATTTCCTATCTTGCCACGGAATATAACATCTAAGTGAGCTACGTGTCGAACGTACATAATTGCGTCGCGCTCCATAATCAGTCTGAGTATTCATTTAAACTAATAACACATTAATGTAGTAGTATCACTCCTTTTAAAGTGCCATAATAAAACTGTCCTTGAGACATAACAACAAAAATCTGCTTTTGGACCAAGATAAAATTCAGCCGGGCTTTATTTATCTTTATTGAGCCATTCATTGATTGAGTACTTCAGTACTTTTGGACGTCGTCAGCATTCATATACATAACTTACTCATAAATAATGACAGTGAGGCAATGTTCCGGGGATGGTGCGACATATCACGCCAGCGACTAACGAAATTCCGTGATTTACCGAATAGTCGGGCGACGGGATTTGTTTTGGGTTAAAGCCAGCCTTATTTGTATGCTGCGACAAATAATGCTTCGCCGAATAAGTAACTGTTATTGGAATCCTAAAATATGGCGGCCGTTACCAGCGGTGCGGAGAAAATGCCTACTGTTACTCTATTACCGCGCAGTGCTACAAACACACGGATTTGTTGCGTGTGCGTGTACTTGGGCGAAGTACAACTAATTTATGTGCGAATGTTACATTGTCACATTTGGTTTATGAGAGAGAGCAGTGAATAGACGAAACGATGTTGACTAGGAGGAGCAGTGCGCGTGGTGTGCAGCGGGTGTGACGCACGCGCCGCGCCGTGACGTCAGCACGTGCACCGCCGGAGAAGCTTTCCATCTGTTTTCGCGGAATGTAAACACTGGGATAGTTCAGCCGTTTAGAGTGTGCCGCCTGTTTGGGAGGCAATACATCTCGTGCTATCCGTGGGAGCACTTCGCCTTTCATGTCACACTGTGGATGTGGTGCGGGGGCGCGGGGAAACTGGGGGATCATTAGAATGGGGCTTGTGCTCTCGTGTGGGCGAATGTTGGAGGAAAGTCGGCATCGGGCCGTGGGCGAGATTTTATGGAACGTTCATTGACAAATGCTTTATGGCGTGTTTCCCGGACGTGATTTATTGCGGGATATAGGTATATAGGTCGAAGTATTAGGTAAAGCTATAATGGGAGTAATTTTAACATTTTTTTTACTTCCTTTCTTACATCTACTTGGATCGATGTAGTATTATAACTGACGACAAACAATTGCGACCATCATTCCTCAGTCCACTTGTGATAACTGTGTAGACTAGAACAGATTTCATTAAAAGACAATGCAAACCTGCATAGGAGTGGAAATTCTTACGCTAGAATTGGACTCGAATACGTTCGCTTACATAGACAATGCGCTCAGTAATGTGAGCTCACTGCGAGTGAGTTAATGATGTGGCACCGCGCGCTGTCGCTCGTTCAGAGGAATTTCAGCGCGTGATCGATCAAACAGTGCCGCCGAGAGTCGGCGCCGGGAACGAGCGCTATCACAATGCATCGTCCTCATGCATTCAATCGATTGTTGGCACTTTGCGGCTTGTCTCTATTATAAATACTTGCGTGGTGTGGTAAGTGAAACTCGTCATTGTTGGCGCTCAGCTGGAGTTTCATTTGGACCGCAAGTGACAAGGTATCAACATTTTGTTAAACATATTCCCATTCGTACAATCTTATGTATTTAAATGACATGCACCTAACGTGTCGGCCACTTGTCCGCGATCCTTAACAACAATATGTACACACTTGTGTAATCCGCTGTAGGAAGTGAAGCAGTCAATAATCACGTAAGCCGCTGAGCTTTGAGCTAATCGCGTCTAGTGAGTGAGTGCGAGCACCAAGTCGTGTGCACCTCGCCGTGTAATTGTACCGACGTGCCACCGCTTTGGCCAGTGTCGGCGAGTATAGGCAAGTGTGTCGGCGAGTAGAGGCGAGTGTCGGGAGATCACACCACGTACCCACGGCAGCGCGTGCGTGCGCCGTTTGATCCAGCTAATTGTTCATTAATCGCACAAATAAACATTCAGTAATGCACCGCGAGAGCTCCCACAATACTATAAATATTAACAGTTTCACAGAGCTGCTATTTTGGTAGCTATTAAACATCAAATACTTAGTTAACTGATCGGACCCATTTCAAACAATCGCTCCTTTACACCTGCGTTCCTAAATTTACGACAACTATTTATAGAGTATGCCTTTTCTGTTAATAGCTCGCTCTAAAGTGAACTGACTATTTATTTTTTAAATGGTTTTAATTACTGTGGATTGACTGAGCGTATTTAAATATATGTAGTATATGTAGTATCAATGAAACTGCACTCGATGTCCGCACTACACTCTGTTACTAAGAGCGGTAACTTCGATAGATGCACATTAATCATTTCATACCAGTAATCAAAGAAAAGTTTCATCAAAGATCTATAGAAACAATATTTGCATGCATAAGATAAAGATATGGAGCAATACCTCGTGACCTTTGTGCGGTAGTCAGTCGGCCGGCGTGGCGTCACTCGAGAACGGGCGGCTCTATGGACGTTCACTTCGTCTTATGCTCTTGTTTGTTACCAATAATGAACTTCTAATCCTATACTTGTAACTACACACATGTATGACTATTTGTGAATTCCTTTCATTGCTCCTTTCTTATCACTTTATTAATAAAAGTTTTAATGCCTAAAAAATGTGTTCTAATGTTCCTCGTGATTTGTGCGTGACAACGGTCTTCTATTCATAAGAGTTATGACGAGTGTTTCAGTTCGTCACGCTCGTGTAGTGCGAATTCGTGGTAATTAATAATGTAAATATAACCAAAGTTATTGTACTGAGTGCAGGTGTCGATAGCCTCTCGCTAGAGCTGCGGGTATTTGTACCTGCTGGGACTAGCTGTAATCCCTTTAGTACATTTTTGAGCGAGGCTAAAACGAGCGCCACTTAGCATTCGTTTGAATAATACATTGAGCCTAATATAAATCCCTTCTCGCTGATACATTTTTAAATTAATGTAAAAATTTAATACTGAACTAAAATAAGTAATTCTATTTTAGTTCAGTTCTTGAAAGCTTGATTAGGTTAGGTTTTGTTATTTGACATTACAAATGCAGCTTAATAAAAAAAAATCATCCAACAAGTTTGTTTAATTGAGGACGGAAGGAAGAAAATATGAATCCAAAACAAGTGTAAAGTATCCAAATAGGAAGTGCATATTTTCCGGGCTTATCGTTTTACGTACGTGTTGTAACATTCAACATTTCATTTCCTGAACATGTAATCACGACTAGATTCGCATGTTATTCTGTTCCGGAACATGTCTTCTCTACTCGCAGCATGTTCGGTATCCAGAGTATTGTACGTGCCGTGTGTCACTCGGCCGCACCACTCACCCACTGGCACATGTCTGAGAGCTACAGCCGCCCACTCCGCACTATTCGCAACGATTTATTGGGCCACATTGTTGTGTTAATTCAGCCCAATAAGCTCAGACGATTACGCACTATTTGATTTAGTGAGGCGGCCTACTGCTCCCACTGAAGTTAATCTCGGCCTTACAGAGTATCGCTGTGATGTGATCCAGACTCGATACATGAATGACCGACGTATACCGCGAAATAAAGTAACACATTTCGGCATTTCCGAGTCGTCAACCTGTTCGGAATTGAATCAGCAGAAACCGTTTGTTACACTTTAATGTATTACGCTATGAACTGCAATTTTAGTCACAGTTGTGCAATTTCGAACAATTGTGACGTAATTCATTGGTAGGGAGATATTAATTGAATGTAAATAGAGCAAATGTACGTCTATGGGTGTTGTACGGAATTAAAAAGATATTTTTTTCACCTTAATAGCCCTGTTTACACCTTTGCATAATAAAACAAGTGACATTTGTCCAGTTTTGGATACAGGTAAGTAATAAAAATTAAATAAATTTTATTATCTTGTCTCATTGCAAAAACCATTTTGTTTCTGTTAAGAAAAAAGTATTTCTATCAATGATTAGTTACTTCGGTGGTCATATTCCTGCATCCATGCATCTAGAAGTACAAAACATCAAGTATTTAGTAAACTATAGTATTATGTGAATGCTGCACGCTGTTGCGTCGGACGGCTAGCGGAAACTCGCAGTATTATGTTTAAATTGTAATGATGTCAATGTGCGGAGGTGTGCGGCGGAATGTGGAACTGTTATTATCTGCGATGTATTCACACTGGCAGTACTCGCACCAACCTGTTCGCGCCGCAATGTTTACACTAAATCGGCAAACAGCTCGCCATACTTCACCAATTTACATTACACGAGTAACACTCGGAGGGAGCGTCTGTCGAGATGTTATCAAAGTAATGCGCTGGGGGCGAACCGACGGACACTCTGAATGGGCTCTGTGTTCATTAGTACCGGCGCTGGTCGACACTTGCCAGATTGTAATCGCATCTAGTTTGTCCTGAATTCCAGCGAGATGCGCAAATTGCGCTTGTGTATTTGTACTCATGTAGTGAGCAAATGATTTAGCAGCTCATTACCGACGCACTAAATAATATCTGCAAACGCATTACAATAGCTGTTGATTCGGCTCGATTCGCAGAATTTCTCGTCTCCATTTAATATGTTAATTAATGTGATCCTATTAATTATCTGCTCGGGTGGACAATAAGTTCACAATGTTTCTCAATTAAGTGAGCAGTAGGTCAATTGGACGTTGATTTGACGGCGAACATGATCTACGTGGATTCAGGTTCAAGAAACTTCCATCTTTTCCAAGTCCAACACAAATTAATTATTAATACGCACTTTATAAACATCATAGCGATGTAAGTAGAAAATGAATGGTGTGGTTAATTATCGTTTCTTAATAAAAAAAAAAACAGCTAAGACGTTAATCACATATGAACCGGGGCAACAGCACACCGCCTCGGGAAACAGGTCCGTCTGGCCGACGACATATCTCTCTTGTAATTATCAACTGCACACTCGAGAAACATGTAGCATACCGACATAAGTGGAACAACTGCAATGCACAAATATTTGTTGAGGTTGAATGAACAAAAGCTGGGAGACAACTAGATGTGGTTCATCGAGACGTTTAATAACTTTACCTTTTAACGCTCTACAACACAGCTCGTGTACAAAAAAATATAATTAACAGCATCGACGCGTGGCTCGGTCAGTAAGTTCACACGATTGACGTCCTGGCCCAATCACCATAATATGTTTATCGCCTCATCTCTATCACAGTAAACAGAATGTCGCTACTAAAGGATTCGATCCCGGGATCCCGATCATATTTAATTCTGAAAATTTCGGGACTGAAGTATGAACGGGATCCCGGGATCGAATCCTGTAGTCGCTACGCTCCACACCATTTAGCATAATGTCGTGTGAATACGGACATGTTCATGTGGCCAAATTTACTTTCGTGCCGTGGTTGACCAACATGAGGATTCCGCGAAGGTATCTCTTTTTGGTGGGAAAGGACTCAGGAGTCGAGTTACGAGAAGAAACAAAACAAGCGATTGTTGCCAAGACTACAGCATTGCTTACTTACATAATTTATTAATTTAGATTTGGAAAATAAGGTCCATTTATTAATTTTTTTTTTAAATATTTGTCGTCGATAAAATTTTTGTTACAAAAAAATATATATTTACAATTCACATTAATATTGGCACCAAAAGTTATCTTAATAGATTCAGCAGTCTAAGTGAAACCGTAACAAACAACAATTAACTTACTTTTTCCTTTCACGTCATTAGTGTCGTAATGTGTGTGTTTTGAATTTTAATTAGAGTCATTCGAGTCTTTAGAAATGCCTTGCTTGAAAATAATTTAAGTTTAAAAAATATATTGAAAAAATTAATCACTAAATACATTTCTAAAACCAAATGTACAGGTATCCGCCCAGCTTTAAAGGAGAGTTCTAAGCTATAAAACGCAAGAAGAAAGTTTGAAGTATTTCGTTAGAATAAGTGTGTACGTTCTGAGCACTTAATAAAGTTGTAAGCGAAGTGTGGCGGTGCGCTGTGTGTGTGCGACCCTGCACCAAACGGAGCAAGGTCACGGGGTCACCGCTTCAATCTGTGAGATGCCGACGCGCGCCCGACACGCGTCCGACACGACGCCGACACGATTCGCTGCCCTGAAAGCGTCGCTAAGTTCCTTGCTCAGCGCTGCACATCCACAGCTTCGTCGCAGAATATAGCAATATGAATGTGTTGGGGCTCGCAGCTCGACCTACATCTTGATCGCGCACCGCATACTTGGAACTTTTCGCGTATGAAGTAATTGCAGTTCCGTTATGTCTGCACGTAGTGTCATGTTACTGAATAATTAGCGCGTGCTAGTGACACAGTTTTATATCTCGTCCGAATATATACTGTAGATTGGACTCCTAGTCAGCATACATGATTTTCTACTTAAAATTAGGTTCCATGTTACTTCTTCGGTGCTCCAGTATTAATATCGTTGAAACGAACTTTCCTAATGAATGTATCGTAGTAACTAATAAGCTGTGATTTGTTTTCATTAGCCACGAGCAGTCGAGTGCGCCAAGCCGTGAAATATTTAGTAGAGTCACAACCTTATGTGCTTAATTGGCACACAGTGTGTTCAAAGTGTTTATCTGCCGACCTTCCTAGTTCCGAGGAGTCCTTCACGGGGCTGTGTAAGCGCCGCGACCTCCGCCGACCCTCGGGGGCAGGAGGCGCCGTCATGCATGCTAATGTTGGCTCGACGCAGCCGGATACACTGACTGGAGTAGTCCCCGAGGGCTCCACCTTAATACTCTCACAGTTACACTGACCGCTATCACTTACGGCATCGCCATACTCAATACAGTTTACTAACTAGTTTGCAGACACTTCAGTATAAGCTATGAATGTTAGATATCAATTAAATGAGTCCTTCGTTCGAAGTCAAAGGAGTTGTTACAAGTTTAACGATTTAATCGGTTTTAAAATATTACCTTAGTTTAATTCTCAAATTTTGTTCGGCGTTAGTGATCACTTTGACTTTGTCACGCGGTTCGCTCTATGATATTGATATCTATTAAATTTTTGTGTGGAGAGGGCACCAGCCCCGTAGTTCTGTGCGACATCTCTCCGGAGCCCTTTATTAATGTACGCCTTGTCTCCGCTTCCGGTGCGACTACACCCCGCGCCGTTGATTGAGGTCACCGCGTTACATTTTATCGACTAATCATTTTACGATTGAATTTATTATTCTGTTTCCTCTCCGAGCATTACTTCACTCCGGCCTGTTTGTACACAACGCACGAATAACATGGTTTACTTTGGGGCGTGCTATTTGCGTGAATACGCTATTTATACGTAATAAATAAATCGATGATTCACATTTCCAATTACTCTTCTAATCTTGTATTCTATAAGCAGTTGAATATATTTGGATCAGAATTTCTGGAGGAGGGTTGCTTTTAATCACTGTAAAGCAAACGTATTTGTATTTCCTGACTATATTTATATGTAATAACAGAGACACTACGTCTATGTAAACATGTTCTCATTTAATGTTTCCTGATTAGTGAGGTGAAGTGTGTCCCGTCCCTGCGTGCCTAATGTATCGTAGAGTCGTCGAGCGTCTCGCTGCAAGGCGCCGCCGAGGTGTCGGAGTGTCGGCGCGTCCTTCAGCCGTGACGTCGCCGTGACGTGGCCGTGACGTCAGCGCGCGGGTCAAGGCCGACCACGCACCGACACATTTACATACTTCTAGTAGACATTTTTTGCAACGAGGACACGCACACAACAACTGTATTGGCGTTAGATTGCACGCCATGACTCATCTACCTATTACGTAGGAGAGGATATTTCGATTTTGTCGTCTTTGTAATTGAGAACAAAGGCCAATTTATAGCTTTAAGTGCTTTTTATTAAAGCTTGTTTGTAATGTAAATTGATAATAAAGTGGTTATACTATGCTTACGTCACACACACAGTGCCTCCTTTCAAATGCATACTGCAGCAGATGCCGGTCGAGTAAAACTAGACTCGTATAGAAACGTCCATGGAGCGTTAATAATGGGTGTGCTAAGTGAATTTGCAAGAGATCGGCGGCGGTGGAGTTGTAACAATACAGTGATTTGCAGCCAATTAGCGCCGACGTCCGTTCGTGTGGAAACCGTGGAGCAGGCCGAGCGCGTCGCCAGTGAGTGCTGACCACCTGGCGACCGGCCGCGGAGCAAGACCAATACATTAAATGCTCTTCATTCAATGCATATTACAAGCCAACCTATGCTGGGGGAGGCCTATGTCCAGCAGTGGATGTCCTTTGGCTGATGATGACGATGATTACAAGCAAATCACTACATGTCACAATGATGTACATGATAAAATAAAATTTAAATCCTTAATAATAATGAGCGTATAAAAGCTATACCCAACTCTATTATGGTAAATTTATTGCGCTTTCATGTCTTAACCGCCGAAAATATGATGAATTTGCTTGCATAGATTATTGCGGACTAAGAGACGGCTCTTGGCTTATTTTACATGCACTTCACGAGTAGGGTAAATTGCAATTCTGCCCCTGCTTTTCTCAACTATTACTATTAAAAACGATAGTGGAATTGAAAATTCAAATTGAGACAATGAATGCCAGCGAAAGTACTAAAAAATTACTTGTAATAAACATTTTTTTTTAAACAATAAAATATAAGGTAAAAAGGTACTTTTCCATGTTAAGATAACAGAGAGGTTGCTAATAGGAGTGGACTAGCAATCGTATTGTTAATTAAAGAGGGGCAGAAGGAATACGCTCGCAGTTGTACCGGCTGACAGCTGTACAAAGCTTTCTCGGGAGACTGTAGTTGTTTGTACGATATTAATGGATTAAATATTCAGTTGTAATTACAAGACGCCCGCGCCGCCCGCACCCCGACACCATCCCTCGTACATAATATACACTGATAAGAGATCTCACCAATGGAGATGTTTCTCTTAACAACAGTGAAATTTTGCAACTTTAACGATCATTTATAAATTCTTATCAACTTTTGTGTGATGCGTAAGGCGGAGATTGCATAAAGGTTAGAGAAAGAAGATATTTGAAGTAAAATGAACGTATAAAATAATCACTACTTTGTGTTACTCCCTACTCTACAAAAGCTAATAAAAGTGTGTAGTAACTGTTTGGCACGCGAATAAAGAGCCGGTCGCACTAACCGATTTCATTGAACCGGCCATTATTATTATCATGTAAAATATACGGCCAATAAATGTGGAGAGAGCACATGTAACTGTTTCCACGGAGCAGTTAATGTCGGCAGTTCAGCGCAACGCAACCGAACTTGACCCAATAAGTTGCAACGCGAGCACGCACCGCCGCGCCATGTGTGCCGCACGCACACACACACACACATACACGCACACACACACACACACACACACACACACACACACTACTTCACGTCAAATTACCAATCACGAAGTAAAAGTAAATTTGCTCAACATTTAGATAGTTCTTTCACGTTAACGAACTATTGAAAACCGCGGCTGCTGTAACGAACTTCATTATTCGGCGATAACTATCAATAACTAATCAAAATGTTCATCATTTAGTTACGCCATTATAATTGATTTCCTTTTTTTTTCTTGATTTTTCATTAATGTTAGTATGTTATTACCAAAATTTTAAAATCTTTAATGGGCGAGAGAGACAGGTAATCGTTGTGTGATTTCTGGTACCTACTACATAATGAGATTTGTAATTATATCGTGAATCGAATAGATAAAATAATTATCTCAATAGCAATATTCGAATCAAAATTTTAAGTTATTTTATCAACTTTACTAGTTTCTTTCAGCCCGTTTTATATGACTTCAAATTGCACTTGTTGGATTCACGTGAACATACCGGCATGATTAATTTGTCGGAGCTCGTTAGTGCGAGCTGTATATCCGTGGGAGAGACCCGATGTAGGACCCGATGTAGGCTCCAGCAGCTCCGTGAATGAGCGTCTTGTACTCTCGATACACATCTACGCATTCTCAGACGTTCGTGGGCGTACTGCGTCCTTTCGTGCCAATATCTATTAATTGACGGCGTATCTTGATTCTTGCAACTGTTTATTGTCTATTTACTGTGTATGTTTACGGCGCTCAGAATGTCGTCAGGTCGACTTTAATTTAATTTAATGAAATTGTTATTGTTTCCTGTCGAGTTTAGGGTGGTTTTTGTAAATTATGCATAATTATTAATATTATACAATAAATGTTTTATTAAAAAAATAGCGGCAAGTAAGAAAGCATTTTTTATTCTTTAAATAACTTATTCTATCTGTAATTGCATGCGTGTTGTTTGACTTCAATTCAAGATTCACTTTCAAACTTTTTATAGGCGAGCCAAGGTAGAGTTGAACCGCGCCAGATGCAAGATAATAAGCCACGTCTAGTCTGTATGTTGCTCCCGCTTTCGCTCTATGTATGTGACCTACATTTTTAAACTCCTAGTTTATGCTTGCAACTGCAATTACGTGAATTCCTCAGTGAAGTTTTGAGAGGTATTAAAAGTGGGAGTATCAATAAAAAGCGGACGCACATGTAATTTCGTTCCGACTATCTTCAGGAAGTAACAGTCGCTTTTCACGAAAACAAAACAAAACATACCTTACACCTATATTCCCCGAAGGGGTAGGCAGAGATGCATTTCTGCACCCACATTTCGCCAGGTATGTATCACTCCCACGTAATAGGGGGCGAGCCTATTGCCGTTTTTCGGGCACATTTCCAGACTCCAGACATTTCACGAAAACAACTAGCGTTAATAATAATCCAAGTAACAAACATTAAACAAAACAATATCAAACTATTCACACTAGTGAAACGTATTAGTAGGGTGTAAACGCATACGAAATACAAGTAGTAAATGTCAACAGCGAGTGATGATTTTGAATGTGGTGGGCATACAATGTGCGGAGTGTCGAGATGTGAGGCTCGGAGGGCCGCGGGCGAGGCCGGGGCGCAGGCGTCTGAGGAATGCGAGTGAAAGTGTGGGCCAGCGGCACTGCGCCACTCGCCGCGCGACACACTGCGCCAACTCACCTCCCGACACACAAGCACACACGCAACTCTTTTTGGACACACGTTACGAAATCGACCATATCCTGTTTGACGACATGTCCGACAACGTGTTTGTAGGTCCGTGCGCTCGTAGGATGTCTTGAGTAACGTAGATATTTGCAAAGTTATTTTGAAATGTGCCGCCTTTGTAATTATACTTATATTTGATCGTAATTTCATACAGATAAAAGTCAAAAACACGTTAAACAGCTACAAGCTTGTGGAATGTTGCCCCAGGTCGTTCGGCCGCGTTTCGAGATAACTGCAAGAGGACGGCGCGCACGAGCCTGCGCCTCGCGACAAGAAGCGCGGCCTTCATATTGCTTGTAAACTTATGGGAACCAATAGTTTTATTATTGAGAATTCCAAGGATTATTCCAACGATACGAATCATTAAGTACATAAGCAAATGTGTTTACAGTACTGCAATATTTGATATCCCATCCCCTCGCTATTAATATTGTCGGTAAAATTGAAAGTCGGTGTCGGCGAGTAATGGAGTGGCTTCGGCGCCCCTTCCATGTTGGATGGGGTTGATAGTGGTGTGTGTGCCGGCTCGCTCATTAAGATAACGTAATTAATCTCAGCTCACATAATGGCTTGTTTAATATATTGTGAACAGAAGGGGTCATGCTGACATTCATGGGTGTTGTAAAGGGGAGAATCGTTTCGTTTCGAATATTAAAATGTTTTTGATAGATTAACCTCCGCAGCTACAGCTCATCAATTCAGTATGTCAGAATCAGATCGTTCAGTTCTATATGTCTGAAACATTGTATACTACGGCAGATTTTACACACCAATACTAGTGTCAACGGACGGATTAAGCTGGGGACTTCTTGCAGTAGCAAGAAGCACACTAAGTATAGTACAGCTCCATGGTGGTTTAACAATCAGTGAATGAGTTGAGACAGCCGTGGTGTGTGTCAGTGGGCACATGTCGGTACATTCCGGCGCACTCGTGCCGGTCGCTGCGACTGAGCGACTCGCCGCCAGTCGCCACCCCGCTCGCCTTGAGCTCCACACCGGCATACACCGGCCGCCAGCTCGCCGGACACATCTGGGACAGACACACTTACACTCATTACTTATTCGCAGTACTTCAGCATTTTTTTTAAATCAGCCGTGATTATTATTGATTATTATTTACTAGGTAAGGGAGTATTGATTGCTTCGTTGGACATTTGACGCTAACTCTTTGTTAGTCTTCCATAATTTAATAAATAAATAAATAAATAAACAAAATCATTTGTATTTCGTACTATTAAACGATCGATTCTGGCAACGCAATTGTTGATTTTGTTTCTAGGAAACTTTTAAAATAGCAGTTGAATAGTCGGTGCAGTAAATTAAGAGTACAAACCTGGAAATTGCAAGAAGCTTTTAGTTTATTGCAAAGACTTCAGTGTGTGCCAATTTAGTTTTTATTAAATGAATACTTTCAGATAATTGACGTGCAATTGGAATCCAATAAAGTCCATTCGAGTGAGAGCGTCCATTTAGGTCAAACGGTACAAGTTAAGTGAGCTCCATTACTCGCAGGAAGCTACCCCGCCGAGATGCACGGATGCTGCGTCCCAGAGATACGTGGGGTGCGACTGCGTAGGAGGTTGGGGGACGAGTAAAGGTCAGCACTGCGAGCCTCGATTTCCCCTCAAAGGAACTATTCTCAAGATGAGACCTCCTGCAAATTGCCTCGGTATTTAGCTCTACATAGCTTATTCGTCCAGCTTGTTTAGCGGTCTTGATATATAAATTTTAGCATGGATAACTGGATAACATGCCAACCGAGAACTTTTTGAGTGGGCGTAAAATAAAATACCGAATAAACATATTTTCATAATAATAAATTTCAGTTATTTTACTGGAGCGATGTTCAAATAGCTAGTTTTACAAATGGCATTTTAACCGCGTGCTTTTTGGATAAATATATCTAAAATGAGAAATTTTGTAAAAGCATTTGCGTTTTTATTTTAAGGCATTTTTATTACGAGCATTCGGCCAAGTAATTCACATATGAAAATCTATGGTATAATTGTAGGACACAGATGTACCAACACATCAATAAATCAGCCTATCGCCGTCCACTGCTGAACGTAGGCCTCCCCAAGAAAGCGCCAACCAACACATATCGTTTATAAAATATAACCATATACATAAAAGTGTTAAAGATAAGTGAGGAAAGTTTTTGTTAGGGACTTGTACTGAAAAGTTAAGTATATTTGAACAGGTACACGAGGCATGGTCGTGACTCGTGACATTGATTCCTCGCGCTACGCGTGGCAGATGTGGGCAGCGCTCGCCGCTCAGGATCGTAAAAGTATGCAACACTTCCACGAGATCCGAACCGATTCACTTTTATAGCCGTCGTAAATAAACTTTCATGCGAATGCCAACATTTTCTCCATTCTTATATAATTGGAATTCAAAATGATCCTCGCACACACACACATACACCCACACAGACAACTCTATAGATTCCCTAGCGCTATATATCTGTCGTCGCGGCCGGTCCGTATCTTGAATGCCTTTTCAGGAATGCTGGAGAGTATCCGCCTTTCTCCACGGCCGCCCGTCTGTCGACCGACTGTCGACCGACAGTTTAATTACGTGTTACCTGTCTCTCAACACGCTTTCGTATCCCTAATAAAGGCGTATGTTAAAACAAGAAAACTTTGCATCCGGTTTTGGTGCATACATCGCTTAGTAACATGGTATCGCATAAGGGTGATTGTACAATGAATTTCTATATTACTTGAACTTTACAAATTGTTCCAAAAAGTATTTTCCAATAGCAAACACATAAATGAAAATTATCTCACATATTCTTTACAAAAAATATTTATCAATTTTCATGACATGCTTACAATAGCGGAACTTCATGTGTTTCCACGACTATCAGTAACGGGACATCACTCGGGTGACAGAGTAAATACACTAACATTATGAACAAGCGGACAAACTTGTGTTGTTTGTCGAGTGGCGCGTGATAATAGTGATAACAAGCCGCTGGCCAGGTGGGCGCTTTATTAGCTTTGGGAAACGTTCTGTGCCCATTCCTCGTACCCCTTCATGTGTTTGTTTGTGAAAGAACTTATAATTGTATCGGATTTCTGTGAACACGGCTCGGTATTTGTGCCACAATGTTATCATTATAGTCGAAATGTATAAAGAAATTTACTGCACGTAATACAAGTCGCTATTAAAAGTAATATTTATTGTCCGTAATTACGCGGTGAAGCTCGTTAAAAGTTAATATCGGTAAACAATTACCGTGTGAGTGTTGAGTACGAGGCCAGCTTTCATCGCATATTCGTGTTGTTATGGAATAAGGGCGGTGTCGCGGGTTGCGTTCCCGGTGCGGGACGGCGCGCTACGTGCGGCTGTTTATCGCGTCGTTAATGTTTTAATAATGTGCCCGCGGAACGGTTGTCGTGCGAGAATCTCCTTCACACACGTATGTATGTAGATGCAGTTACATACAGCGCACTCACTCTATTCCACTTTCATCGATGATTTCCATATCATTTAAATGCAATCTTCATCATCAACCCACATACGCCCACTGCTGAGCACGGGTCTCCTCTACCATTGAGAGGGTTTAGGCCATAGTCCACCACGCTGGCCTAGTGCGGGTTGGCGGACTACACATCTAAGAAATTCCTAAGAACTCTTAGGTGTGCAGGTTTTATCACGATGTTTTCCTTCATCGTTAAAGCAAGTGATAATTCAATGAGAATACACACATAACTTCGAAAAGTCAGAGGTGTGTGCCTGGGGTTCGAACCCGCGACCGCTGAGATTCTCGACCGCGCGACCAAACCTCGAGGCCATCGTGTATCACACCATTAAGTGCAATGATAGGTTGCAATTCTTTACTACATTCTGACAATTATCAAATGATTTTACATAAATTCAAAGTTCATACTATATTGTTCCACTTGCATTCAGATATTGTTGGTACCTATAAAAGTTTACGAAATAGCTCAAAAGCCAAATATAAAATAGAGTTTGATGCATAAAAGAACAACCCTTTTTTAAGTTACACGCAAATTAAAAAACCTGATTGCTATCATTAATGTTGTGAGTACCTTGCTTCAAAGGAAAGCGCGTCACACACACAGCATGCAGTTTGTTCACCAAACCGCCATCGGGTCGCGTCCGCTTAAACACAAACCGAGACGAATTCTACTGACAATAAAGTTATTTATAAATTCCCAATCCTTCGTTACATTTCTGACTACTAACGACAATACTTTCCACGTTGATTTGGTTCCATTTTAGTTTTATCTTCACGGCCGTCACCCGAGACTAATAGTTAAGCTCGTGCTACAAAAAATACTAAATATGTGTGGAGTTGAGATGTTTATGTGTCGTGGTCCCACGTCCGTCACTCGGCATTACCGCTGCACATGATGGTGAGTCGCGGTGGCTCGGTGGCGCGCCGGGTGAGAGAGCGAGGGGCGCGGGTTTATAGTGCCATAAAACACTCGCTCAATAATTGTATAAGTTGAGCTGTAAAGAAGAGTTACGCCGTAATAAAGTTTTTACAAGTCGCGCTACATTAGTTTTATGTGTATCCAAAGCTTCCGCGGCGCTTTCAATATACTTTGTCGGCGGCGATTTTAATAGATTCCCCAATCTGTGCCAAATCGATACTGGAGATAGAGCGTCGCCGCGAATCTGCTTGTTTGTTTTAGATCGAGCCAAATCTGCAGTATCATCAGATTCAAGTCTTGTTAGTGATTAAGTGTAAAACACTTCGAGAGTATATTGACAAGTGTATATGAATTTGGTTTCACTAGAAAGTGTGTAAAAAGCTACGTGTGCAGAAAGTTATATAAATAACACTTTTATTGAAAATCGAGAATAAATTTGTTTACATATATGTTGTATAGAGTTTTGAATGAAAAGTTTTAAATGCAAAGATGTCAGATTCACTCTAAGAGTTTTGCTACTGGTGCACAAGTTCGAGATAAATCCATACATAAATAAACTCAAAGCTGACTTCCATCGGGGTAGGCCGAGCCTATATACTCAGCCTATCGCCGTCCACTGCTGAACGTAGGCCTCCCCAAGTAAGCGCCAACCATCCCGGTCCTGAGCGGCCCTCATCCATCCGCCACCCGCCACCTTTCTCAAGGAGGCCGCCTTCTACCTTTAGGCCGAACCTAAGGAGGGCCAAATGCTAAAGATTTCAAGAACTCTTTATAAGGTTTAGGACGTCTTCGACTAACTTCATCATTCGCTTCCACACAGTAAATCATGCGTCTTTTAAACTTAGCTTAAACATTAAGGCAGCAATTTATTGAGTTTGAGGTACATTAGTTATTAATAAAATTAATGTTTTATGTTAGCACACAGTCCCACAGTACCAAGTATTTATGTTCCAAGTGTATTGAGATACAGTCCAGTGCATTTGCTACTATCAGCGTGGTTACACATTGCATAAGAGATTACATTAAACACAAGACACGTTACTGTTCTCACTAATATAAATACACTCGTGGTGATTACTTAGCGCTATTTACTCTCCTAATGGCCGATAATTTTACAAGCTTATTAGGGACGGCTGTAATCCGAGCTTTAATCTTCGGCTCGTATTAATCCTTAGTAATGAGGTGTTTTAATATTATCTCCTGTTGTTTTAGGAAATTTAAGTCGCTTCTTTACTTTAAAGTGAGGATCAAATATTGTTTTCCCATGTTTTATTATCAGTGGTTTAAAATTAATAAAAGTTCTGTAGAAAATGGCACGTAAATGTCTATCATCACGATCTGTGAGTTTTGAAAAAAGACAAATGAATAATAATGCCCATTATCTACGCCACAGATAATATCTATTGCAGCAATACAACTGATATTGAGCAATTATTTTTATTAGTACTAAACCGTTCCGATAACCAACTTAGTGTGAAATAACTATATTATTATTAAATGCAAAATTTACGTTTATTGCACTTTTTCCGGATTGCATTCTAGTTTAAGAAACAATCGACGTAGTTTATTTTTATTAATATTTTCGTACTTCCCTATACTAAGCCTTTGAAAGTGGTTTGTTTACGTGGTAACATCAGTAGATATGGTTATTGGTTGGGTCGTCATCCCCGCCTTGTTCCTTGATACGGATCACTTGGCTGATAGTACAACTGTACCGCTTCTATTAATACTGCGATAACGGCAACCTTCTGACCCAACGCGACCTGTAATCACTAATAACGATAGCTCATATGGCGATTTTATCACATTACACATCATACATTACTGGTCTGGTATGACCCATCCTAAATCTTAATCAGTACTTTACGCGCAATGTACTAAGTATTACTTTTTCTTGTTTGATCGGCGTAAATGACAGGCGCGTAGCGTGGCGTTGAACTTAGTTGCAAGCAGGCAGTAAGGCAGTGGGTCGACGACCGGCACTGTTCGGTGCACTGTGCAGTACGTACGGGGCAAGGGGGGGAGGCCTGGGGGGGGGGAGCCAGTGGGTCACTTGTAAGTATGTGCCCAATAAATGTACGGTTATAGACCATAGCAAGTAGTCACATGTGTGATCTGCTGCATGTAGTTTGAGATGACGACGTGAACGTTACGTTTTATTAATTAAGTATAATAAAATATAATTCAAGATAATAATAGTTATAATTTATTACACAGAATTACAATTACTGTTAACGCACAAATTGTTGTAGAACGCACTTGTTTCTCAACATCTGATTTGCACATTGACGGGACACGCAACAAATGCACAGCGGGGATGAAAGTTGCGAATTGTTTATTTGTTCCTGCCCTATACAATTGCCTGACCTATCTTTCAACACAATATGTTTGCGCATGCGCAGTACACGTGACGAAGGATGCGTGCACACGTGCGTCGGGAGCCGTCCGCCCTGAGGTTTACCGCAACTCCTGCCTTTTGTTTATAAATAAGTTGGGTGTAAGTGAGAGGCGGCGGCGGGTGGGGTCGCGTGTGTCTTTATGTCGCTGTGCCTGGGGTCGCGGGGTCGGTGGGGTCTCTGTGACCCGTGACGGCGGGGTCTGATTTAACGCGCGCACTCCACCATGCAACCATTGTTGTGTTTTGGAGGTCTTGCTAGTTATTTGGAACGAAAGTTTGTTTTTGATTTTTCGCTCGTTATGAATGACCTGGTAAGTCTGTTTTAACGTGTCGCGTAAACTCTCATAGCGCAATAAATTATGAGTAGCTGTGTCGTAATCAGAAATTAATGAGCATAACTTATCTGTGGTGTTCGTTAAGTTTGTTGCAGTTACTATTATTGGATAGCAATATTTTCATGTCTAAATTCTCGCGCTATTACTGTGAATTACTAAATAGAAAATGCTAACTCGAAATCGATTCACGAATTTTACGTGACCTTTTTGTTATCCACGAAGAAATGTTTGAATGTTAAACAAGGAGTTCCGCCGTTGTCCGTGTCTCGCGCCATGAGGAAG
This sequence comes from Cephonodes hylas, assembly GCA_030295005.1. Taxonomy (NCBI): domain Eukaryota; kingdom Metazoa; phylum Arthropoda; class Insecta; order Lepidoptera; family Sphingidae; genus Cephonodes; species Cephonodes hylas. Next base: position 112,112 of record AP025365.1, read on the forward strand.
CATTACCCGCAGTGGTTTAGCGCGGAGTGGAGCGCGCTGCAGACGGGACAGTGAGCGATACAACGCGCACTCGCCCTTCCATCACCGTCCAGACAATCCGTCATTGTCCCGCGACACTCACAATGGAATTCGTTTAGCTCCATCAATAAACAACCTGCTTTTATTGTCTTTACCGAACAACTCCAGTAGCTAGAGCTACGCATATAACTCCATTTCAAACACACTCTGTTATGTAATCTTAGCGCTATTGTCAAAATGTATGAAGCGTACATCATATGTAATGAGTGACGGGCGCTGATTATCTCGTTTGTAGTACATTTGGTCTAATTAACGTTGTTTCAATTAATTCCATGCTCGTTATTCTATAAATTGGGATTGATAAATTACGCAACAAATAATTCCAAATATCTTTTCAAATTTTGTTTAAATAATAATAGTAATAACTGTAGATTATAAATCATCACAAGAAATACAGCATCCCATTGACCGAGCTAGCAATTTAAAGAGTAGATTGTGGGTATGATTTTTAAGTTTACCTTTCTGCAGGATAACATATAGTTATATTTTGTGATCCTAAACTCCTAAATTCTGCCATCGTTTGCAAGGTGTTCCGTAGTGAGACGTCAGCCAGGCAACATTAAATCGCAGTTAAAGCGCAATAAGACTAATACGTCAAGCGTTCCCATGTAAAGCTTGGATAAAAGAATTGCACGTTATTTTTACTAAATATAGTAAAGTTGAAAATAATTTACTAATAATAACTGATGCTTTTAACATTAAGCTTGATCATGTGGTTGCAATATATTAGCAAGCATCTGGTTGTTGCAAATAGGGACAAAAGGAACGCACTGCCTCGCACCCACACTCCTCCCACTCGGGTGCACGACAAAAAGGCCAATGGAAAGTGAGCACTGCATTACCATAATTATTATGTTGATGGCTCACATCTAATCTTGTACATTATACAGATAGAGATTCTTTGTTTGCACTGGGTAATTTGTGCAAGTGTTTTTGTTGTACTGTGGCGCGAGAACATCAACACATCAACAGATTTACGTAGTTCGAGTGTACCCAGTCTAAAACATAAGGATAGGTCGCTGCCGATGCCAGGTATATGGGCGCATACGAATATCCTACAAACAAAATGAAGCCTTCGACAATTCCGCTCGCTGAATAAAAGCAGTAGGTTTGCGTCAGTATTCTTTAAGCGTGGTAGTTTAAATAAAGCGTCCTATAAAGAGACGAAAAACACTGTATTTACTAGTCTGAGCATTCAAAATAATCTGTAATAAATATTATTGCTACCTATATAGGAAATAGCATTGCCTTGCCACAGTCGTGGGAACATTACTCACGCCGTGATAACCGCAGCGTGGTGACTCGCACAGCACAGATCCCGTACGGAACCTCTTAGTGCAAGCTCTGGGAACTGTCAGTCTAGTCTCATGTGACGTCACACTCACACGCGGCGTATTGAGGGACCAACACTAGCCCTAGAGAGTGTATATGTTTTTATTATGTACATGGAAATACTTATGGCGTCACTTATCTCCTCCTCTTCTCACCTAATGACCGAGATACTTCATAAACAAAAAGTAATTTTACCTATGCTATAAACCCATAGTTTTAAAAGCTGTTTTGTTGCTAGAAGAAGCAAATGAGCAGGATGGCATTTACCGAGGACTTCGCTCGTGTTGTTTTATCGCGTGAAAAAGAAGTTGCCGTGGTGGGTTGCGGCTGGATATTCTCATGGCACAATAAAAGTTATAACGAGTTTCCATTTTATTCTCTCTTTAATTATTTGTCACGTGCCATATTGTGAAGCAGAAATAATGAGCCATGGACTATTTTAACGTAAGCCAGTCCAGAAGCGAATGTATTGTGCATTGCAGTTACATTGACGCGCTCGTTTGCATTGAAATGGAGGAATTCAATGAGAGCGCGCAATGTATAAGCGGTGGCTGTGGCGACTCGCTGTTCCGTAACAGTTTTGTTTCAGCGCCCGTTATTGTGCATTCCTCATGACTCTGACACCGGTTATGGTTTGACGATTCAAATAAATAACTAACACCAAAGTACAGTTCATTGTTTCACAGATCCAACCGCGGCTCCAAATAGCAGACATTTCTAATAATATTATTGCGGCGTCATTTATAAATATCTTTTAGTGTTCTATTGATGCACTGATGACATATAGCTATTATAAAACACGTACAGAAACACTCCACGTAGATGTGAAATAGAAAAATATTGAGATTAAAATTGCACGAATAACTCATGGAAGAATAAACCCTTCATAAGAAATACTAGTGATCTCTTCGGGCATCGCCAATCACTATCACTACATAGTATAAAACAAAGTCGCTTTTTCTGTCCCTATGTCCCTTTGTATGCTTAAATCTTTGAAACTACGCAACGGATTTTGATGCGGTTTTTTTTAATAGATAGAGTGATTCAAGAGGAAGGTTTATATGTATCTTCTTCTTCTTCTTCATCAACCCTTATACGCCCACTGCTGAGCACGGGTCTCCTCTACCATTGAGAGGGTTTAGGCCATAGTCCACCACGCTGGCCTAGTGCGGGTTGGCGGACTACACATCTAAGAAATTCCTAGGAACTTTTAGGTGTGCAGGTTTTATCGCGATGTTTTCCTTCACCGTTAAAGCAAATGATAATTCAATTCGAATACATGATGATGATAACATCCATTAAATATCAGCATTGCACCGTGCGAAGCCGGGGCGGGTCGCTGTTGAATAATAATTTGATTCCATTTTACCGTTTGACTGTGTCTATGTTCGGGGATTTGAAATGTTTCAGTAGCAAGTACATAATATAGTTGAGAAGTAGTTGTCCATTTAAGAAAATTTTACGATAGTATTTTTTTGATTGATATCTAGTTGCACCTCCAATATTTCCTTTATTTACAATTTGCATTTGTGACTATGATTGCAACCAGTTTCGGCACAAACATATGATTGAGGATAACTGCACTCGATCTATAGTTTAATAAATAAATGCGGACGTAGTTTATCGTACAAGTGTATGATACAATAAATTATTATGCAAATGGCGTCGTCACGTATTCCGTATATTGCAAGTTATGTTCTATTTATAGAGTACGTTATTTATTCGCATTCATTGCATTTCTATCGTAGATATAGACTACGTGCTAATGCTTATTTGTGGAGCGAACACAAACGGCGATAAGGAAATGTTTGCACTTGTAAATAGTGTTAAGTAACTGCAATATAAGCAGTGATGGCCTCGAGGTTTGGGCGCGCGGTCGAGAATCTCGGCGGTCGCGGGTTCGAACTCCAGGCACACACCTCTGACTTTTCGAAGTAATGTGTGTAATCACATTGAATTATCACTTGCTTTAACGGTGAAGGAAAACATCGTGATGAAACGTGCACACCTAAGAGTTCTTAGGAATTTCTTAGGTGTGTAGTCCGCCAACCCGCACTAGGCCAGCGTGGTGGACTATGGCCTAAACCCTCTCAATGGTAGAGGAGACCCGTGCTCAGCAGTGGGCGTATATGGGTTGATGAAGAAGAAGAAGAAGAACTGCAATATAAACACTAGTAGAACTACTTACTATGCTATGTGTACATTGTATTATAACTAGCTGTTTATCTGCAGGGCTCCGAACCTTGTCTTGTTATGTGCGCGGGATGGTTGTTTAAATAACAAGCTTATTCTTGCGATTTGCGTTTGTCGATGCAAATTGTAATAGTGACCAGCCTAGTTGACGAAGTTACAGTTTATTTAATGTATGCAAAAGATTTATGTCATAGTCCTTAAGGCTTTTTTTTAATTGCAAGCACAATTTCAGTCTCCATGTCCTAACTGACTAATAATTATAATTCTTTGTTTGACCCGAAGGTTAAACCCAGGACCTCTAGATCGCATAGTACATAATTATGTGGCGTTATCACCAAGTAATCGGAAGTCAACCTAAAATATCTACTGATTTTTCAAGCATTTTCCCTTATTTTTGGAAAACACGAAAGTCGCGTATTCTTTTTACTTAAGCGTAAAATTTAGACTATTGAAATAGTGTAGAAACAGGATATTTTATATAATTTTTTTTGTAATCTGATATCTAAGAGTGGACGCCAACAGGTGGTAGGTCGTTGCGCCAATATCGGTGGGAGCGTAATGTTATTAGCCGCGGCCCCGGGCGATGCTCATAATGTGTGGGGTGTGGGACGAGACCCTCCGCGGGTCGCGCACAGAACAAATACTACGTGTCACCAACCATATTTCATTTATTTATTTATTTATTTATATACACTTTATTGTACACCAAAAATATATACAAAGAAAACAACAAACAAAATTAACAACAGTAAACAAAACATTAGGTGAACAATAGGCGGCCTTATCACTATTTGTGATCTCTTCCAGACAACCTATTTTACAACAGGAATATAAAAAGACTAAAATGGTACGGGTAATTCATCTACAGATAATAAACATGATGTACAAAAAAAAAAAAAAAGAAACAAACAAAACAATAAATAAAATTCTTATAGAAATAATAATAAAAAAAAAAAAAAACAAAAATGAAATAAAATAAATAGTTACACTAAAATCTTAAACAATTATTTTTGTGAATAAAATGATCATTCATCAATCAAAAAAATCATTTAGTGTTTATTTAAAACCAAGACAAGGGTTCCCTTGTATGATTATCATTTTTGAAGACCACGCCAAATTCGGAAAGGATTGCGGTCAACCGATCAGATAAGAGTCACAATGGAAATCAAATTAATATCCTGTTTCATTTTGTTATGTGCGAGATTGTCTCGAATTGTACTCAGTAATAATGTAAATGTGTTCTCACTGTGGCTTGAAGGGATACTAAAACTAGTTGTCAAAAGTGATCATTAACTATTTAGATTAAGCCCGTAAAAACGATCTAGTGACATAGCGATGTGAGCATCTATTTCGCGCACATGCCATATTATAGACGTATACAAAACCACACAAGTCGCGCCTAGATTCCTCGAGATCCGCCGTCTAAAGCGCTTACATAATAAATATTAAAACTGCAAATGGTAAATAGGTGGCGTGCGGAATGTTGCGTCGCGCGGACTACATTTAATTACATTCCTGGTGGACATCGGCCGCCCTACATGGCCAGATATTGCTCGGGAGGTACCTGCAGTGGAATCCTCGCAACCCGCATTACTCGCGACCACTCACTCTGCATTGTACTGCACCACGTCTCATATTCTCAGGACGCGCTGCTCATTTGTCTACATTATGTAGCGAGCTCATATTTTTTGAGTAATGCGTCTAGGTCCTTGATGAAAAAATGTCTTGTTAAGAAGAGAGTAAGTTTAGGGATTAAAGTTGCGTATTTGTGCTCGGCTAATAAATAATATACTGCATTGAAATTGAAAACACAATTGCTATGAAAAAGCTTTGAAAAAAAAACCTTGATAAGGCTTCTTAAACTAAGATTCTCAAATTATTATGAAATATTTTGAATAATTAGAATTGTGTTCATGTAGAGACGTTTAGAAACAACGAATTGCTGAAAACATAGTTGTGGAGGCTCTAGTGGTTTCGAATTCTTTCATCTATAATCTAAAGTAAAATAAAAGACCATCCATCAATAGAGTATTATCCGCTTTCAAACATCAATGAGATAAAAACGTTTATGAAGAGTATAATATTTATACCCTCTGAAATATTTATGTGTGTAAGGAGGGTTTATGTTCACGAGTGTGTGGTAACACGGAGTGTCCCGGCGTCGCCCCGGTGTAATCCGCGCGGTGATGGCCGGCTCACGGGACAAACACCGCCTTATCCGCAAATATACTGGCTTATGCACTAGTGTTGCCGTGCATACGGAACTTAAACAAATCTAGGGAACCAATATTTAGTCACTGGGCTTTATAGATGTTATTCAGGAAGTTTTTTTTGTGAATGTGTCATCCTTCAACCAGCTTGATACTACAGTCTGACCGCAATTATATAGAAAGACCGTGACTATGCTGTTGGTTACTTAAATTGGTTGGTATTGTTGATAGTTTATAAAACCTTCTACTTACAAAGCCAGTATTCATTAAGCAATAATTGTAGATGCCTTATAGGTATATGTACGGTAACTTGTTTCATAAATAGCAATCAATGCGTCATGCGATCGTTTACGAGTAGTAATCACGGTAAGCTGTTGCATTATTATTAACATTTCTCTTTGTTTTTCCAGCTCAGCAGACTACTAGCATACAGTAGCGCTGCGAAATAAAAGTAGGGTGACTCCTCCTGAATAAGGTGACTCCCACCTTCGAATTAAAAGGTGTAGTATGGAGCGCGTGGCAACCCCGAGGTGTGCGCCACCCACGGCGGCGCGTCGCTTCATCTGTTTATAGCCGTTCATTCATAGTGTACCTGCAGAGACGATTTATTCGGGTGGACACTTCGCTTCACACGACGTCACACCTACATACCAACTCACATATTATGTCATATGTTACCGAACAATTTATTTTTGGAACAGAGTTATTAATAACCCAAACAGGGTTGTACATTTTTAAAGAAAAGCCGTATTGGAAAATAACATGGTTTCCTTTTTAGAAAAAGCGTGTGTTTATTGATAGGGATTATTGCAAATAATTATTAAACGCTATTCACAATACTATTTTTGATCACGCTGCACTAACAAATCAAACTCTAAACTGCAAATTTAAGTTAAATTGACCCCTAACTAGTTGTCAGAACAGAGAATGAGTATTTATAAACAGTTGGGCGCCTACTCGCCGCTCGAACAAAACAAACTAATAACAATCTGTCCAGTGGCACATGTGTGAAGCAAAACTAATAAATGAGTTTAAAGCTCATTCCCATTATGGCCGTCCCACCGGAGTTGATGTCGCTCTCTCCATGAGTAACGAGCCATCTCTATCGAGAGCTGTCGAGTGGTCGAGGAGGCCACTTCCCTCACAATTTGCAATTGAATCAACTGCGCCTATCACTTGTCGCTACATCTTTATTGACCATAACACATGGATTTACGACCTCCTATTTGCGCGAGGGATGTTAAATTTAATTGAAGTAAAGAGCTCTCGTGACGCGACGGTCTGTGCATGCAACTTATGTTAAGGTCAAACCTCATTTCTATATTAAAGTATGAGCAATACAAATACACAAATAAACTCTGCACTCATACGGCTCTGGCCCGATATTGTGATAGTAGACTCGTAAGTAGGTAGCAAGTTATAAGCGAAATATAATTACACTCGTTTATTTCAAGTGAAAATCCTGTTAATTTAATATTTCTGTAGTTATAATTAGACAAAAATTGTGCGATATCGGTGGTGCAAATGATAATGGTATATAGAATTGAACTGATACTACAAATCAAATGGATTTGATTTAATTCGGATTTGAACATTGATCGAAAATAAACTTTGTTGTTAAATGTACGTTGCCACTTTCAAGTTACTTATCACCATGCAAATGAATAAGGCCTATTAAAAGTTATGGCATTAAAATTGCATGTATGGTTTAGCATTAAACCGATGCAGCCAATGTAATTATGCAGTTACTGCTTCAGTAATAACACATGTGCAGTAATGAGCCTCAATGCGATCAAAAAACATGCTGAAGATAAGGCGAGTGTGACAACTGAAAACACAAAACTAGAATAAAATGAAAAAATAGAAGTAACTAATGACATGTGATTAACATTACCCGCACGTTTAAGAAGTATTTTGTTAAGATAACACTCGTATAATAAAGAAACTGCCCGCGCTGCGACTCATCGCAGACTCTCGCTTTAAAATGAGTATATCGCGTGGCCATGTTGAAAAATGAAAGCCTCTTTATTGCCACAATGAACTTTAGCTTTTATAGTGCACCTAAAATTCGTCGCAAGAATTCCGTGAACTCAAAAATAAAATACAGGTGCAAGTTGCCAAGGGTTCTTTATTGCTCTGACTAAATATCTAAAAGCAAGTAGTTAAATTACACTACGATTACTTTAAAACTATATCAGGAATTCGTGGCGATGTTTCTTTACTTTATAATATTTTTTTAACTAATTTTAATAAAGGCGAAAGTAACTCTTACCCATTTCCGTCTAAACCGTGGCTAAGTGTCCCAGTGGCATGAAGATGGAATTTAAAATTAGTTCCGTAAATGCCTGGGTACAGCTAACTATATAGTACTTACATATAATATTAGTATAAACTAGAATAACTTTATACTAAACATTAATGTGAATATTGGGAAGTGTTGGCCGCTAGAGACCCGCGAGTTATTTCGGTCCCCATTAAATTGAGTTATCTAACAGTTTACATAATTCGAAAACCTAAATAACCCATTACAAATTTATAACTTTGGCTAGGATATACGTGTTATGCATAATATTAAGTAGTATTGTCGATTTTCTTTTATTCATAGAATGTGGAAACTAAAAGCCTAAAAGTTAGTTAGTTGCCTGAAAGTTATAAAGTTTAAAGTCACGGTTTAGGCGAGGATATTTATGTTTTAGCGCACCTTACAAACTCCTTGTTACGACTAATTTCGTACCAAAAAAGAAAAAAAAACACTTTCCGACCCGAAGATCGCGGATTAAAAAAATTACAGTAGCAACAGCAGGCTTTTTTTTTTTTTTTTTTTTTTTTTTTTTTTATCACGAGAGGAAAGCGCCTTAAGCTCCCCTGTTCGGTACCTCGGGGGAGGCCGTAAGGGGTATGTCGGGGTCACTGGCTACGCCAGCATACCGACTAAAACCTCTCGGTGACCATCACGCGCATTTAGGGCGGTTTTGCGGCATCTCAGGGCCAGAAGTGCCCTAAATGGTCCGCTGCCGCCCAGCGCACCGTCCAATTATGGACCCCTCCAAATTGGGAGGGCTTGGTATGCCCTCCACTTAATCTATTCGGACGTTCGCCTTTCGTGAACGTCCGCGACAGTTAAGAGGTCACGTCCTCTGCCGCCAATCTCGGGGTTGCTATGATAGGGTACCGCCCCCGCAGTACGCCCAGCCACCCCAGTTTCCCCTGTTAGTCGCCTCTTACGACAGGTAGGGGATACCGTGGCGGAATTCTTACACCCCCAATCCACAGGGCGGAGCAACAGCAGGCTTAGCAATTAGTGAACACGGAAAAATCAGATGTTGGTGCTCTTGTAAACATTTACATGTAGCAACTCGAAAAATAGCCAGCGATAAACACAACGGTTCGTTGGTGAAGGTCAATCCGGCCGTGTGTCCGTGTGTCCGCGCGTCCCTCATACATTAGTCGTATTAATACCATTGTTTGTAATGAATTTGAATCACATTCTCGGAAACTCACTGTAATGATATGTGATCTTTTCAATTTTGCCGTTTGTTCATTTGTTGTGAAATCGCATTCCAATGCAAATATTTTTGTAAATCATCTGCTGTAAATTTATAACGTTTCGGAATTAGAAACACTGGTTAAATTCAACAAACTTGTTTAATTGATACACAAGAGAGTTAATCAAAGTGCGCTAGTACAGTCTAGACGTAAAGATTCAGTAATGAGGAGAGGGGAGTCGTATTTCACAGGCATTAGGTAAATAAATCTGGATGTAGAGTCGTGCCCACGCAGTGTCTGCCGCTGTAATGATAGCTGACAACAAGCGGCGAGATTGACGGCTCCATGCGCTTTGATGTGCGCCGTTCCGCCACAGAGCGTGCGGCCTACAAGTACCTGCGGGCGATCGCGTCTGCATTCGACGGGAGTACAACTATCGCTCGCTACTTTTACTAAATATTTCCATTGTTCCCGCTTTGATGTGAGCGTTTCATTCCGATTTACGATTCAATATAAAATGAAAATAGTAACAATAGTAAACTTGAATGTATGGATATTATAACCAAACAATTGATTGTAAGATAACGTTTATTTATTAGCTAGTTTATTATCAGAAGTGCAAATTAAAGTTTTCATGATGGTGGTTAAAAAACATAATTACAAAATAGACCGATTGCTAGCTCTAATTTTACATACATACGTCCTATTAAACAAAAAATATAGATGTAGGTATGGTAATTTTGTGACGATTACAAGCAAAATTAACTTTTGCTGACCATCACAAAAAGGCAATACTATCACAAGAAGGCCATACATAAGAACACAATAACAAAGACAAATCACTTTTCACAAGAACAATAATGCATTTCCAATGGAGTATGGCTTCGTAGAGTTGTTTGCCAATAACAATCCCCGCGATTCCATTGAAGACTTGCTGCAAGTGGAAGTATCTAGTGAGGGGGGGGGGGAGTGTCCGAGTAGTGGTCATCTGTGTGCATGCATGAGCTGTGTGTGTGTTTTCTTTCTTTGTTGCCTTCGTCATTCCCCGTGGGACTACCGTTAGGTATTTCTTCACGGGGGAAGGATTTAGCTATTTAGTAACTTATTGCTTGGCTAATGCTCTTATTAGCTCTTTCTCTTTCTTGGGCACGCAAGTCTGCATATAAGCCATATGGGCGTGCAACTTGCAGGTCTTCCAGGAGGTCACCGTAGAGGCTGGATACGTTAGCGCTAAGCTTGGAGATATATGTGTGTGTGTGTGGAATCGATGGTCGTCTGTGTGATGGCGGCTTGTGTATTATCTCGGACGAGCCATCGCTTATTAAAGTCCGCGGGAAATAATGTTGGCACGCGCTCCTACCATTGACCCCTTGCGCCTTCCACTATCCAGCTTTTTTGTTCCCAATCTGTCTTTGTGTATTTATACTCAATGATAAACAAATCACGATCGCAATCTCGCGACGCCAGTAGCGCATGCGCAGATTCATGAATGACTGATGAAATTTTACAGTGGTGAGATTCATGAGATTTAGGCTACCGATTTATTAAAAAAAAGACCAATTAATTTTTAATTAAATAAATTCATTATTTGCCATAGCTCTCTTCACTATAAATTGATTGTAATGAGATGTTATTGTAGTGAAACGTTTCCAGTGGTGAAGGCAGTTCGTTCGCTAGTTCCTTTTCACATTGGAGTGGCAGTATCGTATCGGGCAACTGCAGTGAAAGCACGCCGAGGGGTCTCGAGAGAAAGTTTAAATGGGCCAGGTGTGCCTGCAAGCACGCATTTCATTACTGCTAATAACAATCTACATTCTTAAATTAATTTAATTACTGAATCATTGCGAGTAGATATACAAAAACCTATTGTTATTTTAATGCACGTTTGTGCAAGCAATTATTGAAAAACAATTTCATACCCTAGTGTGTTCAGACGACGTCGGCATAATAATGCTAGTTAATTAATGAGTAGGCGTATTTGAACATGAATTCTGTCAACACGGAGGCGTGATTGTGGTTAATTTATGGATATTGAAGGATGGTGTAAAACACACATGTCCCCCGGGAGCTCGCGGATTAGTAACCATTACCATATAATCATGTGTTTTAGACTATTCAATATTTACTCTCGCCGATGTGTTCGAGACTGTGACCCCTGGTAGGGGCGCCGGGAGCCGCCGTAGGGAATGCGATCTCGATTAATTTTATCAAGAAATAGAACATAAGATCGCGCTTTATAAGAAAATCCAGATGATATTGCTTTCGCGCTGGCTCGGGTTAATTAATGCAGCTCAGTTAAGTGCTTCGTCGTTATCTGTTGAACTCGCTGGAACGAATTTACAATGGAAATTTCTACACGGGATAGTGTTGCTCCCCCCGGGACAGGGTTATGGTCGGGAGCCACTGAACCTTGTTGGTAACGCGTGGCTGGTCACCACCCTACTATCTTTTTGAATCAATTGGCCGCTGATTCCCGAGCGTCAGTATTAAAAAAAAAACAAATCACTAGATTACATTTGAGAATTCACATTTATACATATGCGAATATGCGAAAACGGAACGAATAGGTAGAGGAGTCTATCTAAATCTGCGTTTCGCCAACTTTGTTTGAGTTCCATGTAATAGGAATAAGTTTATTACCGATCACCAGAAATTCTTGTGCACTGAGCATTATGTAACGAAAAAAAACCACAACACTTTACCCTCCTTGGTTATTGAATTCGAGATTTATCGATTGCCTATAACAACAGGAATCAGTTTGAGTTACGGAAATAGGGTGTATTTCAAAACATCATTTATATAAATAACTAAAATGTATACATTTTAGTATAGTTACAGAACACGGCGCGTGCAACTTTCTACACAATCATGTCGCGGCCTGACTCTACATAAATCTTTAGTACTAACAATTTGTTTGCCTTTCTCTCTGTACTTGGACAGTTAGGTTTAATGAATAAATACCTCTAAGGTATTTTATGTTTATTTTAATTGAAATCTACTTTATCAGGGCGATCCTTTTCTCGCGGATATTGATCACCGTAACTGAATTGCAAGGCTACAATGAATTAGTTTTGGTCGTAGCTCTTTTTGCAAATTCATCTGCTGGCAAAGGTCTCAATATTTTATATAGGGTGTGTTCAGACCATGATCGAAATCTAAGGCAGGTAATGGCTGGGTGCGTAGGTAATGTAGGTACAGGATATTATTGGGTATTCAAGGTTTGATTGTATCTCATATGTATGGTCAAAAGCACATTGGTTATGACTGCGACACATGATCACTTCTTGATCATAGTCATCTCAATACAACAAGAAAAAACAAGACCTTGAAGTCTAGACTAATAGAGATCCTGTGTACGTGTTTGGGAGACTCCGTCGCGACACAAGATAAAGGTAAACAGCACCGAGCATTCTCCAGTCGCGACTAGCACCAGACGGGTTTAACTGCGGCTTTAACTTGACCGGATAATTGGACGAGCGATTAAACCGCTCCGTTAAACCTACATGTACTCGCGAGTCCTACGTATTGTGCAGGAGATAGCACGCCGGCGTCGTGTCGGCGTCGTGTCGGAAACGTCCCGGCGACGTGTCGGCGCGCTATCTCACAAACTTCACTTGTATCTGTTTGGCAACTGTCGACTCAACTTGTGTTCGTTTGTCACAGTAGCTGTATGCTGGAGAAATGTGCGGCGCTGATTCAGCAAACAATATTCTCACTTCTACTACGTAGGTTCAGTAACACATTACTATGTTACTCGAAGAATTGTTGCTCAGAATGCCGGTTATTAATTTAATTGTCCCATTATTTTTAATGTAAAGGTATTACCAGTGCCAAATTGAAGGTAATACACTCGGGAGATGTAAAAATAATTTTAAGAGTAAAAACTTATAATACCTAATAGCTTAAAAGGCCAGTAAAAGTATTTAACACAGCAACATTTTTTTCTTGAGAATAGAATAGGAAGTGCTTGTCATACGTAGCTACTTCCACAATGATAACACCGTTATTTTTTTAAGTAAAATGTAATTATATTTAACACGAGGCGTTAGTAGCCACTCGTGCCTTGTGTCGGTATAAAACGAGATTGAACTAAAGCGATTGAAAGAAAGTAATTAAAGAGGTCTTAAGTTCTGTTGTTCGAGTCATAAACAACGAGATTAAGATGGAGCTTTAGTTCCCGTCGACCTCGAGCTCGCTCACAGAATGACTATTTGCTTTCAACGTTACAAACTAGGAAATAGTAAATAAAAAGGTCGTACTATCATACTTGGGATCGGAGCGAACCTTTGAGAGGCTTATGGCAGGGTATAGGTACATCCAAATTTAATCGTTTTCGTTTTATTATTATATTTTACGCATGAACGCCAATACGGTTCGAAAAATACTTTATTGATACTGAATATTTTGCATATAAAGTTCATCGACGCTAAACTAACGTATATGGTTGATAAGTCTCCATCCATCCATCTCCATCGAAAAGTGCTATAAACACCAATATCATATTATTTATTTAATCGTAAATGGTCAATTAAATAATTCCAGGAAATGTACTTAAAATGTCAAATCGCTGAGTATTTACAAGCGACGATAGTGAAGGCAGTGTCCCGTTACATTAACTGTAGTTGTGAGGACACACTGCGTGCACACCACGCCACATTATCTCCGGCTCGCTCGTCCTGCGCAGCGCATATTCCCGCTATATGTGTGTGCCGTGCATTTGTTCAAACAAATGACAATGGAATCTGGTGTTTTGATCATCTTCACGACACTTACTACGCTCTACTTGTTCCGCACGTGTGTTTACTCTAAGATAGTAGTGTTTATACTAAGTTCTGCTTACTTATCTGCTGTGCATAACAGAAAGGCACGGCATGACGACTAAAAGTTTATTTATGTTACTGATTGTTGACAACTTTCGTGGGGCCAGGTCAATAGCTGTCTGGAACACTAATCTACGGGTGCGATTTCCGCACAGGTTCGTGTTTATGTAAACTTCATACTAAGGAGGTATTGAAACCTGGAGTTCACAACCTCACACGCGTTTATGTCGGTTTAGTGGTGTAGGATTTTGGTTCCGGACCCAACAAAGCCAAGCGAACAATAGTTCTGCGCGTTGAGTTTGATCCCGACATATCCTTTTTGACCCCCAGGCCCCAGTGAATCGAACAGAGAGATTTAAGTGCTTTTCTCTCTTTTAAAGTCTTTACAAAGATTATTACAATGAAGTCCAACATGACATAAAAGCGTCTTCAATGATCACTAAACGTTGTAGACTTTAGTTATTAGAACAACATTACAGTGTAATAGTAAACACAGTTGGCAGGTGGCTGGAACACTGAACATACGCCGTAGACTCGCTACATAAATATTCACGATACATTCGCAATACTTCGGAGCCGCACAGTTTATTTACCAAAGTTTGCGCTTAACATTAACTGATAATGAGAGATTTTTAACACAAACAGAGCTATTCTGGTACAAACAGTTCTTTGATGTAACAACAAGGTTACACGTAGGCACTTCTCGGATTCGACTGATAGAGAAGTGAGAAGCTCGCGGCGATCACAAGATCTAAACAGAGAAGCATATGTATTCCGTCCGCCACCATCAAACGATACGTACTATTTATTATGACATTTCGAATGCCACCTGTTACAACCATGTGGATAGTATGGTTTTTCACCCTCGAGTCTTTTATAGTTTTTAAATATTATGATAGAGCTACGCCGTAGTGAGATTAAATGTTCGATGAGGAAGATATCCGCAGGCCTGCCTATCTGGTGTCTACTAATGTAGACAGTAGCACTAACACTACCTATGTAGGCTTTCTATAGACTATAGAAAGTACATCGTGCACTAAGTATGGTTAAAGATATAACGATTTTACCGTGCACTACATCAATCAAATAAAAATCATTATGAGTATTACTATCTACTGTTTCAGACTGTCTATACTCTATTCATAAGTCGCGAATACCATTGAGTTTTGCGTTTACTTGCTAATTAATGAATGCAAAATAATTTGCGAATGTTTGCTCGAAGTATTGCCAGCAAATAAATAAAGAAGTAAAGGAACAACTGTTAGTACACAGCGTGTTTCGAGAGATGTACGGCGCTGACTTGTTTACCTCGGGGGGTATTTTTAACGCGGCCAGATGGTACGCGCTGCTGTACTGTAGCAGTTGAGATAACTTCCTCTTTATGTCTTGGACTTATGGGTATGAAAGGGGATGTTTGCAAAATTTTGATAATGGTAGTAGATGCTGAGATATATTAGTATGTTCGCGGGGAGAGAATAACAAAATTTTATGAATGGGGAGACATTAAGTCCAGCAAAGGTAAGCGGGAGCAGGAAGACATGAAAGATAAAGAGGTAAGAAAAATAAAAACGGTAAATAATTCTTACTGCTACCTGACAGTAAAAACAGTGCGGATTGCCTTTTAAATAAGAATAGACTACAAATGTTAACTGTCATAATGCCTTCTAGATACGTACAGTTTCCGGAATAAGACACAGGTGCGTGTCCCAGCGTTCCTTACAGTCTCTACTTCGTCTATCATCATCAGCCCATATCATGTCCTATTGCTGGGCCTCCTCTACAACTGCGTCGGTTTATGCCCTACTCCACGCTCACCTACTGCGGGTTGGCGGACTTTACAGATATTTCGTCTATACTCTGACAATATAAACGACGATATTAGATAACAGTACACTTGATTGAGTTGTAAGTGTGGAGTGCAGTTTGGGGTCAGGTCGGTCACGTAGGCGCCGCGGGGCACGGGTCGGCACTCGGCAGCGCTTCCACAATCTGTGCCACTACATACCAGATGTAGCTCTTTATTCTCGTTGCAGTGGTAAAACAGCCGAGTCAGCGAATGGGTTTTTAGAATAAAAATAATATGGTCAATAACTTATGGATATAAAATAAAGAATTTTTTTTTTGAAGGCAGTCGATAAATATTTGTTGACTGTTGAGCGTAATTGAATGCAAATGGTAAGAAATGAAATTTAATTTTTAGTTGTTGTATGTTTTCATATTTATTGATGTTATTAATACAATTTACCTTCTAAGGCGATGCGATGCGTATCATTAAATTGAATTTTCGACGAGAACCCGTATAATTGCGAAAATACATATGAAACACAAGTCTCATAAAAGGAATGAAAATATAATACGTATATGATTATATTTTAGTACTTAATAGATGTCCACACAACAAGGTGCCTCCTAATGTAGCAATATAATACAAGAGGCAATTAATTCGCCATTAGCTGCAATTATGTTGTACTTGAAGTAGTGTCATAGTCTCGGCGCCCTCTCGACAACTTACAAATTAGTGCAGTAAGTGTAGGCAATATAAATCAGAACCACTTGGGTTGTGAACACGACATATGTAAATACCCATCTAGTAGTCATATGACGTCATTGGGGGAGGCCTATGTCCAGCAGTGGACCAGGATTGGCTGATGATGATGATGATGATGAGTCATATGAGTAATAGAAGAACTGATTGGGACTTAAGCTTGTCGCAATTTCAAGGTTTCTGAAACGTGTAGAGCCAAACGAGTTGAATTTATTAGAAGAACGCGTGCAACTGTTATGTTCTACATCATACTCGTGACTTTTATTTTTTGCAAAATATTACGAATTAAAAGGATTAAATGGAGATCAAATTTGTTAAAGAAGATGTACCTACCAGTATGTACTTTTAGAGGCGAAGATTTAATACAAGTTTGTGAAAAGTTTCAGGGATATGACGATGAAAAGAATGACGTCAAAGTTGAAGATAGACGGTCATAAAATGGTAAGTTAA
The DNA here is from genome assembly GCA_030295005.1 of Cephonodes hylas. Classification (NCBI taxonomy): domain Eukaryota; kingdom Metazoa; phylum Arthropoda; class Insecta; order Lepidoptera; family Sphingidae; genus Cephonodes; species Cephonodes hylas. Next base: position 129,226 of record AP025365.1, read on the forward strand.
ACAATTTCGCGACGTGCATCACTCGTACACACAACATGTCGCCCGACACCACATGCGCGTGGGATAACTACCCACGGGAAAATTGATACTCGATGCGATAACTTTATACTTGACTTTCTTTAAAGATATCGGACAGGGGTGAAGGTTAAATGATATATCGATTACTGAACAAAAAGTATTTTTGTTTTATGATATCTAATTGTTAAACTACATAAATATGAGATACATGGAAGATAGAAGTGGTGTAGGACAGGGTGAAGAGAAGAGTGTAAGAGCAGGTAACTTTCGAGAACGGGGGAAGGAAAATCAGCCTAGAGGATGGAGTAAATAAGAAACAATGAAGAATAAAGGAAAGAGAGTAATTGCGGAGATTGTAGAAATAATAAAACTATAATGAAATGAAATAGATGGAATACTGAAACACAATTTAAAAATTAAGGTGAACCTAAAGATCTAATCCTGTCTTATTTTAGTCGGTTAAAATCGTCTTAAAATTATGTAGCGTTTCAGTACTCGGCCGTAAAATAAGTGCAGTCCAAGAGAAACCAGGTGAGAGGAATAGTTATTCAGCGTAGGTGGTTGTTGTTGTGAGAATAATGAGAAAGTTATTTGTCTAGTGGCGCGGATCACTTAACTCTGCGGTTTGTGCCTAAATACCTGATAATATTCAAGTTACAACGGATAAGAGATCGTCGGAAAGCTCGCGGCATATCGCATTCACGCCACCTCAAGCGAGCGGCTGGAATAAGTTCTGTATATATTATTACTGAAATAAAAAGCCTTACTTATAAATAAACGAATTTTTATTTAAATACTACCTGAGCAAGCAAATTAAACAATTGTCTCAGGCACACTTAAATTAACTAACGTTTATTAGTACAGCCGTTTTAAAGTACCGGGATATTTTGTAGAAAGTAAAATTTGTGCCGTTGTATGTGTATTACGGAACATGATGGTACGACATCAATATCAGCGAATTTGTTGATATGATAACATTACTATTGTAAAAGTAAACACTACTACTTCTTCTTCTTCTTCATCAACCCATATACGCCCACTGCTGAGCACGGGTCTCCTCTACCATTGAGAGGGTTTAGGCCATAGTCCACCGCGCTGGCCTAGTGCGGGTTGGCGGACTACACACCTAAGAAATTCCTAAGAACTCTTAGGTGTGCAGGTTTCATCACGATGTTTTCCTTCACCGTTAAAGCAAGTGATAATTTAATGTGAATACACACATAACTTCGAAAAGTCAGAGGTGTGTGCCTGGGGTTCGAACCCGCGACCGCCGAGATTCTCGACCGTGCGCCCAAACCTCGAGGCCACTACAAACACTACAAAAACAGGTAAACATAGGTATATCTATCATATCCAAAGTACTTTAAGCCCAAATTATTAGAATACATAGATGCTCCGTGGTGTCCCGCGGTGTGCTTCTAGTGTGTGCAGGTTGATCTTCCACAAACTATTTCGCTTATTCTGTCTGAGCCGACAACTCAAATCATTTCAACACTTTAAGGGCGCGCTAAATATATCAGTTACGGGGTAAACTTATAGCCAAGTACTTAAATAAATACCCTTTTAGCTTTTTTTTTCCCAATTTAATTCTAATAAATACCAGATAAACTATAGTCCCATATCCGGCACATACTTGGGCCGCGAGACCACGAGACAGTAAATAAAAACTAGACAATAAACAGTTAAATGTATTATGAAATCACTAATGTTAGAACCGTTTCTTGTCACTAACTTATTCAATAAAGTCTTCGTGACAGCAAAGTATTTCGAGATTCAATATTAAATAATACGCTTTTCATAAAGTTAATTTCATAACTGGTATACGTTTACTTTTAAATTCTTTTGTAGTATTCTTGCTACAATATATTCTATAAAAGAAATTACGTCTTAAATCGGTTGAAGATTACTGTAAATTCAAAAATATAAGTTTATTCTTATACGAAAATACCTATTAAAGTTATTACATAATTGCGCCTTAGCGGTGCTTTGTAAATGCTTAGTAATTTGTCAAGAAGCGCAAGGACCGCAGTTGGTGGTTTTATATATTAGAGCAATATATTAATGTAATTGTTGGACGTCCATCTGTAGGTTAGAATTAAGACCTCATAATGACCGTAAGACTCTGCTGTACGTGTAAGTACTCTCTGGAAATGAGGGCGTCATAATTCCAACAGTAGTTTTTTTTTTTTTTATAATAAAATTATGTAATGATACAGTGACGGTGAGGAAAAACCGATTCTTGATGTTAAGTAGATGTTGCCGGATTCTCGAAATGGTTGTAAATGTGACCCAACAAAATGCGAAATTTAAAATATTCTACCATGATTATGTAATGACATCTGTTAATATTTAGTAGCAAGAGAGTTAACTTTATATAAAAATCTAGAAACTGAAACGCCTAGATAGCAAGAAACTTTCTGTAACTATTTTTTAAGTCTGTAGCAAAAATCTTGCTTGAGGGGCCAAAAGACAGGCTCTAACAAAATCATCGAAGTGAGAAAGATCTCGCGACCCTATACGCCAAAAACTATTTTCTTGTATCAAAGTAAAAGAACTGACAAAGTGAAAAGTTTTAATGGAATAAAAAGGTGTCAAAAGTGTTGGCATTTTTCTTATTTCTCTTGTCTCTACTTTGTTTTGTTGTATTACAATTTTAACAAATTTCAGCATTCCAGATTGACTTATCTTGAAGAGGACGACGGCGTTGCCACCAACATAAGTACTTAAAGCGACAATGAGAAATACGTTACGTCTATATTTATATATTCATGTGTTTTTCTAAAACCTAGAGATCATTTTTTAGTCATGGTTTGTCTAATTTTTAGAGGATTATTCTACAGCCTACAGAAGCAGTGATGGCCTCGAGGTTTAGGCGCGCGGTCGAGAATCTCGGCGGTCGCGGGTTCGAACCCCAGGCACACACCTCTGACTTTTCGAAGTTATGTGTGTATTCACATTGAATTATCACTTGCTTTAACGGTGAAGGAAAACATCGTGATGAAACCTGCACACCTAAAAAGTTCTTAGGAATTTCTTAGGTGTGTAGTTCGCCAACCCGCACTAGGCCAGCGTGGCGGACTATGGCCTAAACCCTCTCAATGGTAGAGGAGACCCGTGCTCAGCAGTGGGCGTATATGGGTTGATGAAGAAGAAGAAGAAGATTCTACAGCCGTTAAACTGCACGTTTTATCTGTACAGTGAAGTTCTTGCTAAAGATGCTTTACCGTGGCGGAAAAAAAAAACAAAACAGCTTGGTTCGCAGAAGTTTATAATGGCTTGTGAAACTCGCGGAGTCAAGTGTGGAGCAGTTTCCGCCGCGGAACGAGGCTGAATGTACTGGAGCAACTCGGCGATTCATTTGAAATGGACTCTTTTAACGGGCTTTTTAATAAACAACGGACGAGAGATAAAAGGTTTCTGGATCGCGGAAAGCGTTTGCCGTGACTCATTACATCGGTATGTGCTATTTACTTTTGGAAAGAAGTGGTTAATTAAAAAATTGGGTGGGATGTTTGTATCCGCTTCGAGACTGACGACAAGTACCTATAATACAAATTAACATTCGTAAAATTTGCATAGCGACTCAGATTCAATCCTAGAGGTCCAAATTATAGTGTCGATTGGTAAAAGATAATCGTAACAATTTAATAGATTTTTTTTTATATAAAGCAAACGATTTAAGGACACAGAGGCATTGAAAATATTTCCGTGTGTAAGAATATCTGCGGTATCAAATCCGAGACCTTAGGTATCTCGATCGCGTCGCCACAAAGGTCGGCACATAATAATATCGCGAGTACTTAACGCTGTTTACTTGCTCTTCTCATTAACAATAACCGACTTATTTCCCGATAAAGCGGATTTTTAAATATCAAAGTAATAAGTACGCACACGTCCACCTTAGTGAGATACTAACAACACTGTATAGTATAATGGTTTCCGACTTTTCATCTGACGCTAAAGTATTACCTTTAGAAAGTATTTTAATATTTTGTAATGAATAAAAATGATGCCCAAGATTTTTTTCATTATCATAAGCGCGTATTTAGACAAAGATTTAACATTTGAATATAAAAAACAAATGCGGAATGTTTGTATGCAATACAAATATTAGTTTCGAACTCGCAACTATAGAATCCTTACAAGCTAAGTACTTCATATTAATGAACTAAACGGTATATTATCCCACAATAAAGTGGGAGGGCCGAAGATTGAGCCCAGTGGCGTGCCATAGGAGAGGCCAATGTCCAACTGTGGACGAATAAAAGCTGATGATGATGATGAAAGTGGGATCACCATCAAGCCGTCATAATTATTCGGATTTATCAAAAACTATACGTTTGCTTGGAACCAAAACGTTGAGGTACATCTTACATAATCCGAACCAGAATAAATATTTATATTTGAATGTCGCGGAGTCTACTTTTTTTTAGTAATTTCTAGTTTTAAGGCTCCTCTGAGACTATGGCTAAATGTGCACTAGACGCAGATTTTAACTGGCTAGCTGTAAAATTTACTAGTTCTTAGGTTAATGGATATAGCTAAAAGTATTTTATTGCTCTCAATAATTATATCTCACGTCATTACCTTTGCAGAATCTACAACTAGGTATTAGACGAATAATGTTCGCTAATAAATTTTTATTACTATTAGCTATGAAAGTTTTAATGGCAAGATTTTAGAACATTGTAGAGGGTTTTTTTAGCCTATAATCCTACGATATGTACCCGGATGAATGCGTGGTTTCGCCTATTATTACTAAAGTATCGTGCTAATTTTGGGAAAGGTGGGGCAAATTTTTCATGTCAGTCTAAAAAGATTTATTGTAACTTTATCCTTTTCATTTTTCATTGATGCGTTGTTCTAATTGGTGTAATATATGTATAAACTACTAGCTGTTGCCTGCGACTTCGTTCGCGTAGACTACAGGGTTGAGTTCAGATAGAAAATAAGTTATAGTCTATTTTACTTCTCAGAGTCCTATTTATGCACATACCAAAAATCATTCAAATCTGTTCAGTAGATCCAGAAATACCCATTCCCACTGGAATACTACATTTTCCGGGATAAAAAGTATCCTATATGTTATTCTGATGTATAAGCAATATTATTGTAAAATTTAATTAAAATCCATTCAGTAGTTTTTACGTGAAAGCATAACCGACAGACAGACAGACAGAGTTACTTTCGCATTTATAATATTATTATTGATAACCTTTCTTAATGAATGGGCTATCTAACGCTGAAATAATATTCCATATCAGTTTAATAGACCCAGAGATTACACCTACAGGTTACGAACTTAAAAACTTCAACTTTTTTATATAATTATTTTCTATCTTATTAATGACTCCAATACTTACCGCAAATTCTATCACATATTCGTATATGTTCGTAAGTGACTTCGTTTGTTTTTTGTCACAAATATCGCTAACATACGCTGCCAAAGAAGGGAAAGTAATAGCAGGCAACAAAATACCTCCATCAAAGTCGTAACATACTTTAAAAAGTAATTTTTAAAACCTGCCAGTTCGTTACAAAAATAACTCAAAGATGCACAAAGTTTTGTTTGAAACCCGCGAGTGAATTTCCCGCGAGCCGCTTTGTGAAGCGATAATTAAATTTCTTCAGAATTTTACCGATGTATCATAGAACTTGTAAAAATAACTTTCTCTCATGGCAACTTTATGTGAAGTTACATCACCGTCGCCGAGACGTCTTATACAATGTTCTGTACGATATTGTTGGCGTACGATTTTATGTTCATTACGAGGAATTCTTTAGGTTAATGCCTGAATGTTGTTACCGTGCAGTACAAATAAAGCGTCTCGTATAGATATAAGCTACTATTAATGGTATACCCGGCACTAAATCCTCTCCCTTTGTCTAGTGGGGCGAGGGTCAAACCAATAAGTATAACATCAAAACGCTATTTGTGTGCAATCCGTCAGCCCTGCCCGGGCCGGCGGAGGTAATAGCCGTGTTTGGGTAGAGTAGCCCTGAGCCGTCCCCGCTGACCACCGGCAGAGGCCGCGGTCTAGCCGGGGCTATCGATCGGTATCATTTTAGGGGACACTCTTTCGGTTGCATTTTGCATTTATTTATACGTCGCGACACGATTAATCGTTGCAATGTCGATTAATGTCAGTTATTCACTGAATTAACTTAAAATTATTGACAAATATGCTAATATTATTTAGTGATTGATAAACGTCTGTTTTTTTGTGCCTCTATTTGTAGAAGTATTATTTTTCATCCAACAGAAAAATTTTTAGTAGATCATTACGTCAGCACAATGCAACCGATATGCAAATGCATTAATAATAAAAATGCAAACATTGTGTAGAGCAGAGGTCAATGTTTTGCACACTGGTTGATGGTGTGATGATAATATGTCTGTCATCACTTGACTACGTGAGTCGCATCACGCCTCAGTAATTATCACCAGAATGGTGACCATTGCCAGATGCCAATCACCATCACGACTGTTATGGTTCGAGGACCTTATGAGGTAAACAGTTATCATATAGTTTTTGATTGAATTAGTCTCAAGGTGATGAATATTATTTGCCTAATGCCTTGTAATGTGAATAATTCATACGGGAATTAAAAATACAATAACACATGAGCCACAAATATGATTCCAATATCAAATAATGGAGATAGCAACTAGAGATTGAAGATTAAAGGTGTGTTTTTAAATTTGTTGGAACTAATTAAAATTCGAACCGGCTCGAACCCCAGGCACACACCTCTGACTTTTCGAAGTTATGTGTGTATTCACATTGAATTATCACTTGCTTTAACGGTGAAGGAAAACATCGTGATGAAACCTGCACACCTAAGAGTTCTTAGGAATTTCTTAGGTGTGTAGTCCGCCAACCCGCACTAGGCCAGCGTGGTGGACTATGGCCTAAACCCTCTCAATGGTAGAGGAGACCCGTGCTCAGCAGTGGGCGTATATGGGTTGATGAAGAAGAAGAAGAATTAAAATTGATTATGTATCAGTTGTTTCCCTCATCATCTTTAATCTTTATTTGGCGCCATTAAGCAAAAAATTCTGTTTTGTTTGGTTATAGCCGCAATAAAATTTTCAATGGGAATACGGTCTCGTAAATTAAGTATGTACGTAAATAAGTTTCTATTCATTCGTCCCCGATATCGTGTGGTGTGAAGTGTATGTCGGTGTCGGCGCGGCTCGCGATCGCGCGCGGCTGAATATTTCATCCCACTATGAGCTAGCCGACTCACTAAATGATGCATCAACAGAAAGATTTATCCGGCCCGCTATAATCAAATGTATATTGGGATTTATTGGCGAGAAACTTCCACAAATAACGTTTGCTAGACACTGTTACTTGGTTCACTTTATTATGTATTTTGTGGGGAAACGCGGCAGTGTGTTAACTGTCGTGTGAAATTGAACCAGAGAGGAGACATGTCATCATGATTTCGAAGAAATACGCCTGCTGTGTTTGTGAAGGTAACGGGGTTTACCGTAAGGTATTAGAATCTACTGGGTATAGAGAAAGAAGAGGAAAAAGTAGGTTTATTGGGTAACAGAACCAGGATTTATGTAGGACTTCAGCGCGATTAATAGATTTAAATATACTCAGAGCTTGCTCGCAGGGGTGGTACCACTGTCAAAAGTAACAGGAACTATCGTGAATTATTGTTTAGCATTACGGGTTCTGCCTGTGTTTAATTTTATGTTGAAAAATAACCTGCCTAAAATAATATTTATACGAGCGAAGCTTTGGACGCCTTAGTTAAAACTGTTGTAAATAGAAAACAATCTTACTGTATAATGCAATAATAAATAAATGCAATAATATTCTTAAAGTAGGAAATACAAAACCCTTATTTAGTGACTATAATGATGACTGTTACGGCATGAGGCCATCCATTGAAACTGTACAAAGAAATCCCGGAAGCCTGTGATTACCGTGGTGCCTATAGGCCGCGGCTAGATATCTTGCCCATATTTGTATGCACCCTCCATGCGCAGCCACCAGAAGTTAAACAAAAACCGGTGGTCAGCGTGCATCGCGCACCATTCCACGAAGATGGGTGCGGGGATGTGCGCGGTGCGGGGGGAAGGGTACTGGTCATATGAATAACAGATTTCTCTCATTAAGTAATGCTCGCAGTATAAAACGGGGCAATTATCCTACGGCCCACAATGCCGCCACTGTTTGTAGTTGCATGTGAGACGCAGGGCTGCCTCCACGCTGTCATCCGCATCGATATCTGAGACGTGTCGTGAAAGACGACAAGATAAGATGTTGCTTTGGTAACGTAAGATTGTATAATCTTAAATGTGTTCCATTTAGTAAAATTAACATTGAGCTTTGAAGCAAAAGCTATAACTGTTTTTCATGATTTTTATGAGGACTCAAAATTATATAAATTTTCAAGAGGTCATCACGGGTTCAATCTTTGCCTAGAGAGCCCGACAGCCCAGTTCGTAATAACTACCTGTGTTTTTGTAAAGGCTTGGTAAAAATGACATATCTTTTACAAAGAAATACAGAAATAGAGAGGAATCTTACACGCGCAGGCAAATATGTTAACAAGTTGCTTATTAGGTCTACAGTCGGCGGATTCCTCGGCAAATACATTGGGAATCGCTACGTGAGCTATTAGTCCCCGGCCGCGAACAAATATTTGAATGTTATCTCACTCGCCGGGAGGGCGAAGTCGGCTCCAACTTGATAAGCGTAAAACAAATGACTGTGGAACTCGCGAAGAACACGTGAGCAAGAAAATACTGGGATTTTAAAAGAATTCTCTGGATTCCTGGATAAGGCAAAAGGTTTTTAGTAGGTTGATCTGTTATGGAATAATAAGTTATCCAAATGAACCCTTTTTAAAGCCGAAAATCCCTGTTACGTGGTGTAGAAATGTATTATTGTGAACCTCTTAAATCATGCAAGCTAGCTATGTACTGATGAGGCAATTTAAATTTGACTCCTCAAAGTAAGTCAAATACTGACAACGTTGACTATAATCCTCAATCCCTGTAGTCGCTTAAAATAATCAATAACAAAAGTAAAGAACGTTAGTCGCTCCTTTCACAGACACTCTAATAACATATCCTTACAAAATAGCTCCAGACGAGATCAGCTGAGCAGATTCCTCGGAACTCTTCATACAGGATACGCTGTTAACGAACAGGAAATTGGCTATTACATTAAGACCGTATTAATAGGTGTAGTATGGTCCAGCCCTGTAGCGATAGAGTGTGCGGGGGGGGGGGGGGGCGATAAGGGGGGGGGGCTGAGACTGGCTCGTCTTCCTGCGCTCGAGTGAGTCCGCCAGTTTGTACTTAATGACCCGCCGGCTGACAAGCAATTAGCGAGCGCGCTCCATTGCTTTAATACGATAAGCGATTCATTAATATTGTTGCAATTGTACATCGGTCACAGACCACCGAGGTGGCCCGCAGTACGACGAGCTAGTTGAACAAGAGTTATGTCTTTGTTCGGCTTTATTGAATCATCTGTAGATGGGTCGCGGCGTAATCAACTTATGGGCAGTAATGGTTAAGATTCATAACGTTGATAAAAATGAGTTAGGGAGATCCTAAACTGTTAGACGGTAAATACTTTTTGATCGGACTGTAACCTGTTTGTTATTCTATTTTAGTTCTATCTACGTGTATATTATGCTTTTCTTTATGGTAGGGTAAAACAACACTGCAAGTGACAGTGCAATGCCCTTAGGCAATCACAATTATTCGGTTCAGTTATCTTTAATTGGCCCTTTCCCTTAACCGAGGATTTAAAACGCGGGCCAACAAACTATTTCATACAAACGGCATAGACAAGAAATAGATTATCTCTTGGTGAGAAAACCTGTAGCACGCGTGATTCAAATAAAAAGACAGGTTCAAAAAAGTAATAGTTTGAGATCCGGTAGCAAATTGTACAGCGAAACACAATGATAGTGTTGGTAAACAGTTTAGATTTCGAGAAAGTCAATTTGCTGCGAATGATTGCGCTAAAGAAAGATAATTTGCCAATTTGTCCGTTGCTTGAGGTAAGAGTTAGTTTTTACCACTACGTGTTGGCGGGCAGAGCGCGCTGGACGTCGCACGACTGCTCTCCAATTGCGGTCACTGTTCAGTAGTCAGTAGTCACAAATCTATTTTCTGTCCTGACACTACTAATTGCTTCTAATTTTGCTGTTTGGATTGACAAGCGGCGCTGTTTGTGGGTAATGGATATGAATGAACTTGGTGATTGGAATATGTAAATCGACATAACATGGCTATTAGTGTGGGGTCAAAGCTATGTGATTGTTGGGTGTACCTGTTTATTAAATCAGAGAACACTTGGCTCAATATTGCAATTTTTTATCATCGAGTCTGCTTAATACACCTAAATATTATAGGTATCTACACTGATTGAAGGTAACGAAAAAAATTTTTATATAGAAAATCCTGGAAATTATTAATTTGCATACAAATTATGTAGGTTTGCATACAAGTTCAATAATTAGTACAAAAGACTTGAAGTAGATGTATCATACCGCGAAGTTTAATGCCAGAAAGTCATTTAGCTCGTGGTGAGTCCTCACTCCTCAGTGCCCGCTGGTCAGTGTTGTGTAAACAAGTGAGGGCGCGGGAGGGCCGGCGGCGCCGCGGAGTGACGCCGGCCCTCCGCTATCAACGGACCTTTTGTTCCGCCTGATAACGTGACGGACGGGTGACGCGCGAGGATGTAGCTCCTCACATATCTACTGTCAATGGGGCTATTGTCTTACTTACAACTCTTTGTTACTTGGAGAATTTATCGCACTAGTTGACCGGCTAAGGAATGGAGAGTGCAGACTCGTACCTATGTCCTATATGTGTAGATACTTCAACATGCACGTATGTATGTATTTTCAAAAAAAAAATCCCTGACTTAGGAATAGACATTTAATTACAATTGCCTTTATCAGAGCGTTTGTCAAAGCACACTCTTTGTTAGATATGATACACAATACAAAATTCCTATTATAGTTAGATCTACACGTGAATGTTGTATGTTTTGTTAATAGTAGTAACATGGGGTCACATTCGACAGCTAATTTCCATATTCACGATTTCTATGACATCAAAGGGTGAGTGACAAAAGGCCCAGCAGTCGAGGAATAGGCATAGTGAGCTCCGTCGCGAGGTCGACGACTCGGCTTCCATTCAGTCCTAGTACCAGTGGGATTTGGAGGCACTCGTGCGCGCCTAATGCGCCGTCCACTGCGCTGTAACGTTGCGTTAAATAACTGCGCTGACACACTTATAATATAGGTTTTTCCCACACTAAAATTTGTGGCCGATACTTGGCTTGCGTAGATAAAGGAATTGTTTTGGAAGTTCTATGTATAACCAAAGCTGTTTGAGATTATTATGAACAGTTCATTTTTGTGTGAAATCATGTAATTTAATTTTATGAGGAAATGCGTGATAGACCGTTGATACTAAGGCTTTAAAGTATTCTCCACACTGATCGTCGACTCTACCTTACTACTTACTGTCTAAACTTATTACTAAGAAGAATTAGATTAGCGATGAATTAGTAAGATATTATGTTAAGTAAAGGAAGCTGATCAGAAGTGATTTCTTTTAACTTTTACCGCTAGATGCAGTTCAAGTAGTATTATCGCTAACTGAAAATATATCTACATTAATTTTATCCATCACTGATTTACTCGATACAAAAAATATCTAAAATATTTTTCCTATCTATCCATTGCTGCAAGATAAAAAGAGAAACCAATATTTATTACAAAAAGTGTCAAGTAAGGAAGCTACAATTTCAGATTGGCAAACGAACGTTTTGTTGTGATTTATTAAGGATCGTAAAATTCAGCAACACTTTGAGTTTTGGCAGTGTATTGTGTTTTTATTGTTTGACTGTTGCGGGTGGGGAGGTTGGGGTCGGTGAGAGGGGAGCGTGGGGAACGTAAAGGAATTTACGAGCTCGAATCATTGAAATGAGCCGGTAAACGTCCGGCGAGACAATTAAATTGCCATCAAATTGGCATCCACGATTGATGTGTTTTGCTCTTTTAATTTTACGGTACTTTTGTGTAAAAATGCTAACGATCTTATTTATATGCAATTGGAACGATTTATACAGTAGAGCCATGGCGAAAACAATTTCGATGATATCTATTATATGACAATCAATTTGGCATGATGAAGAATGAGTATTTAATGCTGGCTTCAAAATATTAGTACCAAATTTTGCGGCCACCGGGAATGGATTGAATTTTAAAGTAACTATAGATGCTAAATATCCGAGCGTGTTTCACCAAGCGCCGCACGTACAAAGCTTTACTTTAAATATTCAAAATATTTGTATAAAACCTCGTTAGAGTGTTTCCCTAGATATATTTGGGTGGTGTTGCGTAACGTGTAGTGGAGTCCCGTTGAGCGAGATCTCCTGGCGAGAGCCCCGTGTCAGTTTCTCACTTCCGCACGCGCGCTGTGTGGTCGCACTGTTCAGATAACACTAGCAGCACGCGCTCTTAGAGATAAATACAACGAAAGTTAGTGGAAGTTAGTCTGGACAGTGAGCTATCTAGATTTAGGTTAATCAGTATGTATTGTGTCAACTGATGCAAGATTATAATTGAATTCGTTTCTGCCGAGTCGTCATTCTATTTTGACCGCATGAGAGACGAATCATCTACATTTTGCATAGCATAATTTCTTAGTAGTAAGATTCTGATTATAATGATGAGAAGCGTAAAAGTTGTGAAACAGGCAACAGTGTTCATCTATTTGTATATGTTTTGTCTTTAGAAGTTCATTTTAAAAGAAGTAGGTAGATACTATAAGTTGTAATATATTAAACCTCACTTTTGTCGACGGCTGAAATGTTTCCTTAATCATCAAGTGATAAATGAGCTCATCCAAGACAATTAGAGTATTGTGCGTGCACCGGCAGGTCACATCTTATATCGTATAAACAGTAGTTAGTCTATAGTGTAGAGTGTAAGACAAAGGGTGCGAGTGTGCAGTGAGTCAGTGGACGTGACCGCGTCACCAGTTATTTACCAACAGATAACCCAATATCTGGCCCAATGTCCTCCGGCGAGGGACGACCTACCCAATATGTTCAGCCAACTTTCCCTCACATTTATACAATAATTTTAATAATATCGCTCGTATTCGGAGAATTTGTTTAATACTGCGCCGTAATAAGTTGCGTGTACTCGTTATTTATGTAACGAGCGAGTGGTTTGTGTCATTAGTTGCGGTCTAGTTGGCGGTACACAAATAATATTCGTAATAGTAGGGGAGCCGACGATGCTAAATGGGGATTTACTCGAGCGTCATAGAGACCTATAGGATTGCAAAGCTTAGATGATAAGAAGAAAAAAATGTTATATGATATATATCTTTTCATCGGTGGGGAAAGCGGCTATAGATTGTTAAATATGTAAAAAAAAACTGATGCGTGGACATCCTCGAGCGCGTCAGATATTGATAGCATCATTGCCCTACGTATTTTTAATAATGTACGTATCTTAATCTGATCGTTTCCATGATGGGGGTGGTTGTATTTAAGGATTGAAAATGAAGAAAAAAAAAATTTTATCGAGCGCGTCAGATTTTCTAAGGGAGTGTTAAGTGCACCAAAAAAAAGCTCTCATTCAATAATCTGACGATTTCGATGTGACGCAAACTCGTGGCCATTCTCATAATATGCAAAAAAAAATCGCCATTTGGATATACTCAAGCGCGTCAGATTAAGATATATATGGTTCATCTTTATGTTCTATACGTACTGTCTCATAATCTGACGATTATCTAGAGGGATTCGGCTAATCTGACGAAAAAAAACAATATTTTTTCAATTTTTTTAAATCATTAAACTTAATTAATTGAAAAGCTCAGGAAATAGCATGCAAATAAATAAGTGTATGTTTTTTTTTAGTACAATGCATGTATTTATAAAGAAATAATTTAAAAAAAGCTTAAAAAAATTATGTTTTATTAATTAACCATCATCTTAGTTGCAAGTAGATATTTTTCAATTAAAAAGTACTAATTGGTATGCCAGGTCATATAACCAATAAAATAAAAAAAGTTTGCGGGACATTGATGTTTCATTATTCTCCATTCATTGCTCATACATCTGTTAAATAAAAAAGTAGCTCCCACATCCAGTCTAAATAACCCAATTTAAAAAGTATAGGCTCATGCATTAAATGTAATGCACGGATGTCTCAGTGAGTCCGAAAATGTATTACATATAATATTTATAATGCATGGACAAGTAACGTGCTAAAATAGCAAAAACGCCAAAACGTTGGAAACACGTTGAAAATTATAGGTACGTTATGAATACGTTGGCGTCATGGCATCAGAAACCAGAGTGGGGACGGAGTGAGAGAGTAATAGATAGAGAAAGAGTGCGAGAGGAATAGAAACGCGGAGAAGGAAATAGCATCACGCAGCTGCACTCATTTAACTTTATCGACGAATTTTTGTTATTTCGGCTTGCGGAAATCGTCAGATTATATATTTTTCGTTATTCTTGAACTATTTCCTTCAAAATAAAAAAAAAATTAGCTACGCTCGAGAATGTCGAGATGACGTTTTTTTTTTACAACTTTGCTGCCCTCCCCTTTCTTTACGTCACGCTCAAATTGTCAGATTAGTGGAATAGACATTTTTTAGGACGTTATTTACTCACCCTACCTTAATCTGACGCGCTTGAGAATATCCGATGGTCAATTTTTTTTTACTAATCTGATCCTGTATCCTTCATGGGCGGCCTTATATATGGGGCTCATGTTTGGTGGAGGTACTTAACCGGGTACAAGGTATCCTCCTGTATATTAATCTGCCGCGCTCGAGTAAATCCCGAAATCCCCTCTTCGGCTCCCCTACTATAATGTAATATTCTTCAATAAAAGAATTTGGAAAATAACAAAAATTATTACAAGGTATGTATCTCGTATTAACATAGCTACACATATTCATATGAATGTACATATGAGTACATGCATAGAATACCTCACGCATGTAGCGTCTGAAAGGGTAAGCAGACGTGCATTTCTGTACCCACACTTCCCCGGTTAAGTATCAGTCCCATGTAATAGGGGAGCCTATTGCCGTTGTTCGAGCATGTTTCCAGACTGCGGGCTGCTACTTGGAATCCCTGTAAATACACAATAACACTTTGTATTTATCTTAATGTGCTACTAAATTGGGATAAACATAGTGTTGATCGATAGATAAGTCTATCCTAACAGACCCGTTTGTTGAGTCACGACGTTGCGCATTCGCTTTCAGTAAATATGTAGGGCGGGCAACGTAAACAGCGCCAAAAAATAGAATAGTTTTATACTTCAATAGTAATAACCGGATGAAGCGCGAAACGTATTGAGATATACATAAACACGGATCTTTTTCGTGGCATGAAATCTGCCGTTCAAAGAGTCAATCGAAATCAGAACGAAGAACGATAGCTACTTATTATTCTTCGGCTCATACTCAACATGCCGCTCGCCGGAGCATTTTGCCTTGCCGGAGCTTATTGTTTATTCAATTATCGATGATAGTTGAAGACCTAAGAAATCATAGCATTTTTGTCGGCCTGCGGCAGCGAGCGACATAAAGCATGTTTAAATAGTTAAAGCATAATTTAACTTACCTTTATAATTAAGGTCGTTAATTTTAAAAGTGTCTCTTCATCAACCCATATACGCCCACTGCTGAGCACGGGTCTCCTCTACCATTGAGAGGGTTTAGGCCATAGTCCACCACGCTGGCCTAGTGCGGGTTGGCGACTACACACCTAAGAAATTCCTAATAACTTTTAGGTGTGCAGGTTTCATCACGATGTTTTCCTTCACCGTTACTGCAAGTGATAATTCAATTTGAATACACACATAACTTCGAAAAGTCAGAGGTGTGTGCCTGGGGTTCGAACCCGCGACCGCCGAGATTCACGACCACGCGCCTAAACCTCGAGGCCATCACTGCTTCGTTAATTTTAAAAGTGTCTAGAAAATCGCATTTGAAAATGTCGTCCAATTATAATTGACAAAGATTTTCTTATTTTCTTTCATTTTGAATTATAGACGTCTTATATTCATATATATAGACAATAACATTATATTTATTAATTTGTGTTGTTTCAAAGGCATACGTTATTATGTTACGAAAAAAAACCACAACATAAATACGAATTCTGAGATTTGTTGACGCATTAAAATTGATAACATTGGTAAATAAAATTGGTTTCAGTTCCAGAAGTGCCCAGGTGTTAGTGATACCTAAAATGATTTAGTTTTTAATGAACAAGATAATGACATGAGATGGTAATTATTATTTGACTGTTTGAAAAAAAAACACAATTGTTTTGATTTGAAAGGTCGAGGGCTCTATGTGATGTATAGACTACATATATGACATTACATAATTTAAGATTACTTTATAAACATAGCTAATGGCAAGTCGTGTATTTACGAATATTCAATTCATAAAAGAAACATACGAATTAAATTAAAAACTACATGTAGCTGTGTCGAGAATTATTCTTAAATTTTACATTTTCTTCTATCATCACAATATAAACATCAAGCAAAGCCCTAAAACTCCACTTGAACCGTTTTAACGAATAGTAAAAGTAATGGGAAAGTTAGTAACTGGGCGTGTAAGTCGCGGCTCGTGCGGGGCTGGAGTGGTAAATGGTTCCCAACGTAATTATCTGTCGGCGGCGGTGGCGAGGAGTGGCCGAGAGTGGTGGAGAGCGGCGAAAAGTGGCGGAGAGGGACGGAGAGAGGCCGAGAGTGGCGGAGAGTGACGAGTGGCGAGTGCCGGAGCCGGAAGCGAGGTGTAAGGGCGCTTCGATGAAAGCAACACACGGTCGACGACCTGTCTGATAATACACAACTACTTTCAATGTACAGAAGGATTACAATAACTCTAAAGTTAAACGCATCAGATGGTAAGTTTGGCTAATATACTTTTCTGGGTGATTTCTTAAAAACACCAATTAATTATTTGGTTAAAGCTCTTTGAAGGGAATGCGAAATATTATACACACAAAGTAATTAAGATAAAGTTTTTATACTCGGCTTATAGGGTACTAAGGAGAGTTGTGAAATTGATATTTATTCTTTTAGAATGATCCCTATAATCTTCGATCTGCATGTATACCATAATATCAACGTATAAATGAGTTTCCCTACTATAGTTAGTAGTCATATTAACATCTAATAGCGTGTTCGTTGTTTCACATATGTCATCAATTTTGAAAATAGTTCTTTGAATAAATAAAGTAGCCCTTCTGCCGGACCCTACATTGTGCGCCATCCGTGAGCGGCGCGGTTGCACGTAGACACATGCCGTGTAGCCGTGGCTCGGCCGAGACGCAGCTTCCGCGTCTTTGTGCCGATCCATTGACGAATTGCTCCCGATCCCGTCGCCGGATGAACGTCTTCAACTGCTCTCTAATGTGTCATGTGTGTATTCATCGTTGTACCTACGTAGATAATAAAAATGATGTTCGTTTGTTTGTTGTATTGTACGGACAACTGGCAACTATGGATACAAAAAAATGAACACTGGCTCTTTTTACCTTTTATAAAATTATATTGTTTAGTGCGTCGTGAACATTAAAAGAATTTATTGAGAAGGCAGGAGAATAAAAATACGATTGTTGCGTTGAAGCAGCGGCATGAGTGTGCGGCATGCCGTTGAGTTTTCCTGAGTAGATTGTAAGTCTGGAATATGATGTTTTTTTCAAAACCGATGGTAATGTTACGTGAAAATCCGTTAGGGAAAGTAAAATTATAAAATGTAATGTTTGTAGACATTAGAGTAAAGCACGCTGTCTGATTACACGATCACAGAAAATTAATAATGCTCTTTGTAAGTTCACAGTTTCTAAAAATAAACCCGATGCAAACACACCTACATATTGAAGAAATAGGGGTACATTTAAATATAGCCCATGAATCATAAAAGCAACATTACCCAAGCCAATGTTTTGGCAATCCATCACGCGGCCCACATCGGCAAGTGATCACTTACCACCCTCTCACAACGCGCGCTACGTCTAGAGATTGATACATTACTGCACCCGCTGTATGAGGGCACTTAACGGATATGTGATTGATACTATATCTGATTACGTTCTTCCTGTAATTAAGTCTTCTTTTAATGTTTTTGTAGAATAGTGACTGCGGAGGAATAATCTAACTGCTAACAGTTGCGTCAAATCACTAGGATAGACTACTATATAATACGATTAATTATATAGTTGCCTCGTGGTCTCGCGGTACAAGTATGTGCCGTGCGATCTAGAGGTCCTGGGTTCGATTCCCGGGTCGGGCAAAGTGTTATTGGGTTTTTCAATTAGGAAATTCTCAGTAGCAGCACGGAGTCTGGAAATGTGCCCGAAAAACGGCAATAGGTTCGCCCCCTATTACGTGAGACTGATACATACCTGGCGAAATGTGGGTGCAGAAATGCATCTCTGTCTACCCCTTCGCGGAATATAGGCGTGAGGTATGTTTGTTTGTTTGTTATATAGTAATAAGATGTCATACGTTTTGAAATTGGCTATTTATTGGGTGGTATTTATTATTCAGTCCTTTCAAAGAATAATAGCCCAAACTCCATGGATGTTGAATCATTGAATCACAATTACACTGACATCATATTACTTTTACACTTTGTAACAAACACAGATTTGAGTCATATTTAATGTTTGGTAATGAGTGGCGTTTAGTCTTTATCATCAATATGCTCTCAATTGGTCATTAATTGGTTCTAGTAACTAGAAGTGGCTGCGGCGCACATGGCGGCTGGGGTATCTAATGAGTTTCTCCGGGGTGGTCGGTGATGTTTTGTTTAATACTTGTATGTCGGGTGTTTGCGCATGCGTCACAGCCCGTCGGCGCCGGCGCCTCCAAGATATGGGAATGTGGGTTACGCATCTATTGGTTATTGACCTGCTTCACTGGCCACTTATTTATAAGAAATATTCTCAAGTGCTGGCGGAATCGTGGCCATTAGCCGCGGGTCTGAGACACGTACCGACGCTGACCTCACGCGGATCATATGTGACCTAATCTTGCGACTAATTATGTACTAATTTTAAGTACCTTTGTAGTACTAGCGGGGCGGCACAGGTTTTACGTGCATACATTCATACCAGTGGCGTGCCTAGGGTGTCAAACTAAGGCAAGCCCAAATGTTTATTTAGTAGCAGCATATTTTTTTTGGTACGTAGGACTAATAAATACCTACCGGTTAGTACTCACATTCACGTTTATAGCGTTATTTTATAAATAAACAATCGTTAAGTTCGTTATTCGGAACTATGTAAGGCAAGTCGGGCTTTCGGGCTTCTATGGAAGTACCGCCACTGACACATACATATGTATGTATGTTCATAGCCTCACGTCTAAATTTCCTGAGGTGTTCGGCGGTTCGGCGTGATATAAGGCGAGCCTATTGCCAACTCTCGAGCACAATTGTTTTCCAAGATTCTCTGTATACTACACAGATTCACGAGATAGAGAGTTAATATCCCTATCTCATGTTGTATATCTGAAATCATATATTTCAAAGTTTACATCATATGTAGGTATGTACATCAAACAAAATAACTAGCACTAGTTTAAAAAAAAAAAAACAGTATAAAAAAATTGTTAAAAGTTACGATTCAAAGGAACTTGTAAAAGTCTATTTGAATAAAGAAGATTTGACTTTGACTTTGAAAACTGCATTGTATATTATTTAGAAGTATCAACTTGTAAGTGTCGGCGGAAGATCTGTATCTCTCGATGTATGCTGACCCGTACCACATCTTACTGTTGAGCACGGTTCTCCTCTTCAGCAGTAAAGTGCAAGGCCTTGGGTCATCTCGCTGACTCGATGTCTCTATCAATAATTTAGCAGAAAAATTTCAAGTAGCGTATGCATGAATGATTTTTTCAAAGTATTGCAACACGACACATGATATACTCAAGCTTGCATCCCCGAATGAGGTAGGCAGGGGAACTTTTACATCCTCATTGCGATAGTTATGTTCACTATATGTGTATAATGTTAATTCAATGTTGGTGACAATTCCGATTGTATTTGTTTCCTCGTTCTGCAATAAAAAAATCTATCACGTGAGGTATCGAATTCGAAACCTCATAATTGCGCGTCAGTTACTACTAGGTAAATATTAAATAGTACCAAACAAAAACAGCTCAATCATTTGTTCATAAATGCGTAATCTAGCGCCGAGGAATTTGTCATACATCTAAAATAGTGGGAACATTGTCGACACTCTTTGTGTGGTATCGCGGCTCCCAGCGCAGTCGTCGCCTTGAGTGGCGAGCTGCAGTGAGTCAGTGCCAAACAGCCGCCTGTACCCACTTAGCTCCATACCATTAATCACTTTATGATCGTAATAAAACTAGCTCACGTTACAAAGAATTACTCAATAGCTATCGGAAAATTTAGTATCCGCTGTACCGATATCCTACATATATGTATAAAATCTACGCCCATGTACCCGAAGAGATAGACAGAGGTCTGTTTCTGTACTCAAAACTTCGCCAGGTATATATCAGTTCCACATAATATTACGGCCTTTACTGTACTATAGCCTATTACTGTTTTTTTTTCACATTTACCTAAGGACTCATTGCTGCTACTGTGAATTCAAATGAGGGGAAAAACTTAGTACCTATCAATGAAATGGATCCTGAACAAATGTGTAAGATGACACTTTATTTAAATCTCCCTGTACTTATCTTAGCAAATTACATATCAATGAATATAGCAATAACATAAAGTTAGTAGAAGGATCCTCTTCAGTCAGCAGTCGACATAACGATGTCATTATTCTCTTCAACGAATTGATCATCATGATCTCTTACTGATTATCAAAGACATAAATTACAATCGTTTGTCGTCCGTCATCACTTTAAAAATTCTTAATTCTACTCTTTATTAGCTAATACTAATAATAAAAGACCTTATATACTTATGTATTGAAATCTTGAATGAATTTCTTTCTCTAATTCTGTGAGTGAATGCAGAACACACAATTGCTTTAGTAAAAGGTAAGGTGGAAGTCTCATCAAAATAAATGGTTATAAAATGAAAGCAGTCTGCGCCTTTTGAGACATTTCAACTGAATGTATGAACCTATGTGTATGAATATGTGTGTTCGAGCGCCGTTCCGTACTGTTGTGCACGTCTTGAAAGGAATGTTATTTAATATTCGACATATTCTCTGTTAGTTGTGAAACTATGAATATTTCTTGTAGAAAGCGGAACTTTGCCTGTCACTAGCAAGTGTTGACAGTTTTGACGGTTCCAACTTACTCGTACAAAACATTTTTTGGTGCATAGAGTTTAACTCGATACGAATATAGCTGTCGTAGCGACATAAAAACATGTCATAGTTTGTCAATTTTACCAAATAAAATGACTGTTACATTATCATCATTGGCTCATATCACATCCCATTGGTGGGGATGGTTTTCCTTCAAAATTCACAGGGTTTATGCGTTACTCCATCATGCAGACACATGGACATTAGATGACTTTGATTTAAACATAAGACATTTTACATTCACGAATTACTTCAGAAAATAATCTAATACTATGTACCCGTGTGATTTTGTCATATAAATTATGAGATTTATTTCTTTCAATGAAAAAAAGACTGGGTAACCATGTTTTATTGCCGTTTTTCAAGTCCGGTAGGCAGGCTAATCTTATTGTTCCAGCTAAGCAAATACCCTCACCGGAATAATGAAAAAAATGCTACAGTAGCATAGCCCTACACGAAAGCCACTTGCTGTAACCGTCTGGCGCAGTAGTCGAGTTTAATTTAATTAAAAAGCGTCCAACGTTTTTTACACTTCCAGACGATCTCGACAAAGTGTACATTTCAGTTGCTTTTATCGAGAAGAACGAAAGACTTTTGATTGTCACTTGACAATTGGATTGACTGATGCCGCTGTAGAGACGGCAACTGCCACTAAAAGTGAACTAAAGTTATTGTCGCTTGTCATTTTTTGTTAGTTTGTTGATTCTATTTGTATGAATGATTTCTATTTTTCGTTTTAAGAGCATTATTGATTCATTTATGCATTTTTTTATAGTTCAAATGGTTAAATAGAACAATAATGTAGAACTAATATTTTAATATAATGCTTTAACATTATACCTAGTTTTTGCGATGTCAATAATGACATTGATATTAATCAAGAGGAGACGGATAAAGATAAATTGAATTTCGCAAAGACTATAACAGTTTTAGCAAGTACGTAAAATATTAGTAAATATCCGTCCGTGTATATTAATGAAAAAGTTTACTAAAAGAATGTGAGAACGGGTAAGTTTACGCGAACGGACTCATTATTTTCGCTCACACTGTTATTTTCCTCGTAATGTTTGTGAATCTGCAGTCTGTTATTCCTGTAAGTCGTTTTGTTGTCCAAATATACTCGGTGTTCCCGCGAGCTCCGAACAGATAACACGCCGGTCGTGACATAATGTGCAGCTCTATTCTCGGCGCGTCAGCTCCAGTTAATTATGTGAGAAATCATTCACGACTTGTGGACTAATTGACTGACAGTGATGGTAGCTCCAAATGAAGTATGTCGATATAATATTGCCGATTCGGATGAGATTAGTATTTCTCTGAGATATAGTAGAGGCTTGTGCGCCCTAATGGACATTACATGGGCGGACGTTTTTTCTGCATTGCAAAGGTGTTCTTGGTATAAATCGGTATATGTATGTCGGAATGCGCTAATTCACGCATTCTTTTAATGGCATTTAAAAATCGTTAAAGGAGTGTCTTGGTCAAATAGGTATACGGGAGATACAGACGTGACTATATGTACGGTATGCACTTGTCAGTGTCTTAGTAAATAAGACCGACTGAAAATGAACTCAAAATTAGTTCTAAAGTATTTGTTGTAAAGTATGCTTGTGATATAACGATTGTGTCGGTAGTGCGGACACGTTGATGTTGCCAGACTATACTTACATAAATAATATTTCAGTAGCAACGACCGCGCGTGTTCCAACTCACAGCGACTCGGTACGTACGTGTCTATGTATTAATAGCCCGACGGAAAGATAACCAGACACCCTAGATACACACATAGCAGTTTACACGCCAATAAATATATAGGATAAACTTTGCGATATTAACACCGGGATTCTGACACTCATGAATGAGAAAATAATTTAATGGTATCAATTTTAAAATATTTCATTTTCTTCTTTTCATGTGCTTTGAAGGGAGTGGTTTTCATATAGCTTTAAAACCAGGTAGCTCTTTTGAAGTAGAGAAAAGTTATTTCACTATAACTGCGACTCATGTATGTATAATTTCTACTTACTTCAGTATCTAAGAAAATTATGCAGCATGATGAATGATCTCTAGAAAACTAATATAAAAAGAATAAAAATAAAAAACGTCAAAAAATGCTTCATAAAAGTACTAAAATGTAAGTAGATGAATTCTAAAATAGTGTTTGTTCATTAAAGTCATCGGATTGATAGGAAAATTTATAGTGAGTTACATCATGGTATCGAAGAACGTTATGAGTTACGACTAATATAAATCACGTGTATGAGTTGCTAGAGGGAACTGAGATAAATTAGCTCAGACCGAGCATATTGTTAGTACTGAATATGTTAATGTTTCACCTAAAGATGATCCTTACCCTTTAGTCCTCTTAGCTATAGCCAAATTTAATACCAAGTTTGCGCTGAGAATTTACATCGTTATTGTTGTTACTAAGCTCACAATTTTCGCGTAATATGCTATGTTGCTCTAAGATATAACAATTCCAAATATTCTTCTTTATTGTAGCGAGAAGCGCTTCTATTTTGTGGAGACGGGTAATGTCGCTGCCACAATTATTCGTTGCGAGCGATGTGATAGAATAAATAATATTTAACGAGTAGAATATGATGTAATTTCACAGGCGGGTGTGAGCGCAGTAATTTGTTGAACGGTTCCAGACGCAGTTGACAGTGCGGCGAGGATTCGCGCACGACATCACGTACTTGATAAAAGGGTACATGACTTGTACTTTATGAATATCTTATATCATGTAGCAAATGCTTTGTAACGACACTAAGGTATAATGTGGCTGTAAATCAAAAACTAGTAGCAATTTAGAGAATAGTAGTTGGAAATCGTGAGATGGAGTAATTTTATTTATCTAATGAGTTCCTAGCCGATACGTTTATTGTGTGTGTCCAATGTCTAGGTAGGTACATACATACAGGTATAATATTCTACCACTAAATAATATTCTACTACCAGAATATTGAGCTGCCAGTGAGCTCTATCGTTGAAATCTATTTGTTACTTTATGAGACAGGGTTTCTTTCGAACTGTTGTTCGATATTGGGTAGCTCTACCATTTAGATTTATAAGATGTTAGAGTGAGAAATATGCATTACACACTAAAATAAGAAGTTTGTGTGACGTCACTATGGCAATTAGCTAACCTGCCAGTGCTCACATATTTTAGTGAAACAAATTTATTCCTAAGCGTGTTTATGGAGTTCGCTTGATGTGGACGGCTCTGCGTTCTGTTAGGTGGTGTATACACTTACAGTATACAGTGCTCCGTAAAGAACTCATTTGTTGAGCACTTCAATAAACAGCGCGTGTGTAAATATAGTATAAATCAGTATCGCGAGTGATTGACGAGGCGAGGCGCTTCATCAATGGAGGTGATGCAACCGGCGGAGCTGCTTCATTCAACAACTGCTATTTGCTTATGTAATTATAAATATGCCGAGTACACAATTGTTCTCACGTCAATACACATAGTGTGTTGGGAGATTACGTCTCATTCAATTATCCATATCAATAATTTCTTTGAAACGGTACGGGAAAGTAACAAGACGGCAATGATTTAAGAATGTTACTGTTCTGGATTTATGGGAGAAGGTCAATGTTCAGCAGAAGAGAAGAAGAGGTCCACACCTCATGCAAGTGATGGATGATAATTTATCTCTATACTCAAGCATACAATATCGTCTACTTGATGAGGCTTCTTCATTCATTGATGATCCAGGAGCATGGCAAGCATGAAATATATACTCTAAAATTAGTGCATCAGTAAAGACCGAAACATTTATTAAAATACACTCGTACTCACATATATTAGTAGGTTTATTAAGCTATGATCAAACCAGTAAATACACTAACAAATCCATTACTTGCACACATGATATTCTGACTGGAGTAAGGCGCAAGTTTCCACGTGTTAGCGGATTATATTAACATTTATTTTAGCATTATAGAACCATTGGCGATTCTACTATACTACAAAATAACCGAATTTTCTATTTATTGGTAAATGTAGTTGTAAGTGGACAGCGTCTATGTCATGAGGTAGCAGCGAGGTAAATAAAACGACTGGTCTTGGTGCGTGCTAATGGGTGACTCTGGGTGACTCCTTGTGTGCAATAATCTTTATTGATATTTATATTAAAATCTGACCTAGATTAGGTTCGATGACAATGTTATACTGACTCCACATAGTGTTAGCAGTAATGTGGCTGTAACTTGTTCAGACCAAGTTTTTTATCCTACCGTTCGAATTTCTCAAAATTGCACTGAGTGATACTCTTAAATACACAAACCTCACGCTTGTATTCCTATAGGGATAGGCAGAGGTGCATTCTTGCTCTCACACTTCGCCTATCAGTTCCGTTTCCCATTTCCAGATTCTGACTTGCTACTGATAATTATGAATTGAGAGACAAGTAATAAACTTAATATCATAGTCATATCGAAAGTTGGCATAATATTTTACCGTTTGTTACATATAAAATAGCATTATAGTATCCGGGACTAAATACGTCATAGAGACGGTATATGTGTAATCATTGTCATATCCTTAACCACGTACGTCAGGTGATGAGGTGACGTAGAAATGAAAGCTGTGCGTAATATGATTGCGTAAAGAGATGTAAGGCGGATGTTGTACCACGCAGTGTCCATTAGTGATTCTGCGCCTGTGCGGGTATTCCCAACACCACGCTGGTCAACACTCGCCGATACCGTTATCTCGTGTGAATCTCTCATATTTAAAAGATATGTTTTTCCAAGGAATAGGCAGAGAAGTATGGGTATTTTCGTGTTTGCTAGTTGTGTTTTAAAAGTAAATAAATATGTAGCGAATTGGTTGAGGGATTCATCACTGGAGACTCTGTAGTTGCCGTTTCTTCCTGATGATCTTCCTGATAGAAAAATGTCTTATAATTCTTTCACAGATCCGGGAGCCCAATTTACAACTCCTAAATGTTATCTAGTATTAAATAAGTAGCTTGCGATTTTTTTAAATATAATTAATGGCATAATGTTTACAAAAAATAGTTGATATCATGATTAGTACTATCATCTCCATAAGCCTAGTTAAGACCTAATTTTCACAAAAATCCGTTCGAATATTTTTACTGATCAATCATACATCTAAACATACAAACTTTTATAAATGTAATATTTACTTATCATTATATTATATCACCTTACTGTGTGCCAACCTAAAAAAATTAACTTATGTACCTACTTTTAAAAATATTTTTTACCGACGTAAAAGATTAAGGACGTACCTATATTTTGAGCCAAATTTGTTTATTCCATAAGTGTAAGAGACAAGGTAATTACCGCGTTGTCAGGGTACATGGCGACGAAACATCGCGTCACAAACACACCAGCCTCGAACTGATACTGAAATAACTGAAAATAACCTTATATTTATGTATATAAAAAAAAACTTGATACAAATTATCGCTGTATATAAGAGCAGTGATAGCCTCGAGGTTTAGGCGCACGGTGGAGAATCTCGGCGGTCGCGAGTTCAAACCCCAGGCACACCTCTGACTTTTCGGAGCAAATGTGTGTATTTACATTGAATTATTACATACTTTAACGATGACTAACACACCTAAAAGGTTTTTAGGAATTTCTTAGGTGTGTAGTCGGCCAACCCGCACTAGGCCAGCGTGGCGGACTATGGCCTAAACTCTCTCAAGTTGTAAAGGAGGCCCGTGCCCAGCAGTGGGACGTATGTGGGCTGATGATGATGAATACACCTTCTATATATCCGCTTTATTTTTTAGACAAGAAAGCATAAAGGAATACTTTGGCATTCCTTTGGTATAAACTTGAATGTTGATACTTCATCATTGACTGCTTTTTAAACAAAAATAGTAGTTGGAATGAATGAGTAAATAAAATTCAGTATTAATGTTGTAAATAGTGGGGACCTTGGTAAAGACTTTGAAGTTGTCTGTAGCGTGGTGGAGCGCGAGATATTTGTGGGCCGATGTTTTTTGGTGGGTGGGGGGAGGCGGGGGGTGGGGGGTGGACACCGCGACACGATCAGATACCAACGTTTGTCATATTACAGCACGGCACGAATGAGAACTTACAAAGAATATTTATTTTTCGTATTAAGGTTCGATTTTGGATGAAATTTAATTAATCAATATTTAAATTGTAAAATGCTGACCATCTCAAAAACAGCAAAGTAGGTGTACGAGTTTCTAATACAAATTTGTTTATAGCAAGAAACAAATTGTATGAAAAATTTAAACTTCTACTGGCTTACATTAAAAAGGGATTATTTTTAGAATCGTATATAACACTATTCCCAAATGCCGTTCAGTAGGTAGGTATATTTACAACCATAATGTGAAACACTGATGATTTTTCATTAAAAGTCGCACAGAATCCCAATTTTGTTTCACTTACGATTTGATTGAACTGTCACAAATATTTTCTATCCGGAATTTCATTTTAAATTCATTTTCCTGTATGGTTTCTAGCAAAGCTATTAAATATGGACCGTACACGATAAATAACGACGCAATTATACCAGGAAATAATACAAATGTATCGGTAGGACTCTGGAATAATTTTTGGCTTTGAATATATTTATAGATGTCCGGGCGTTATCAATAAATAGCCCTTAAAGTCAAAGTAAAAAAATATATCCAAGGTGTATTTTTTAATGTTAGCATTACAAATGTGGTGGCTCATCTCTAACTTCACTTGTTTCTGTGACCTTAAAAATACGAAAAGGAGCTCTTAAAAACTTATTAAAGGAAAATCTGGTAATGGTAAGTGGATGTTGTTTATAATTAAACATTTGCAAAAGAAAAACCCCAATAAATCAATGTGTGGAAATAACACGAAGCTTGCTGTGTACACTACCCGAATAAACATTCTTTGTGAAACACTAACTTTGTCTGAATGTTTATCTCTGATTCACAAATGTGTTTTGGAAAACGTGAAAATTAAAATAGAATCTACAAACTTACAAATGCCAGGGATATCATAAAGAGAATAAATGAAATAAACATGTTTTGATAAAAAATTGTACAAGACTTCAAGAATCGATGATTTTTAACTAGAAATGCGATATCAAACGTATAAAAATACAAACTAAGAATATATTTTTTTCTGTTCAACATTTTCATAAACTTTTACAAAAAAAAATGGTGAGATGTGGCATCGTAATATTAACTAGCATAAAACATTGCAAAGCATGTTAAATAGATAGTAAGATACATTAAACCTGTATTTTTCTTTTCAAAATATTCATTTGTACCTAGACCCAGTTATGAAGTCAACCTAGACTAAGTTACAGTCTAGTGAAATATAAATTTGAAATTTTATATGTAACCTCTGGTATGTGACCACTCTCAATGTGATATCTTCCACCGAGTGCTAAACAGACGGGAGTTTGGACAAGCTGATACATGAATAGTTATTTCGGATCTCACAGAATCACGAACAAATCATTTCGCATGTCGCAGTTTTTATTAATAACGTATACGCCGATGTCGTCTATTTATGAACGCAAATATTTCTTAATCATTATATTTTCAACTGGATATTTTTGTAGTTCGGTGTGCAATATGTCGCCTCAGTAATTTTTTAGTAGAGTTTATAGAATGTATGTATGTATTCTAAAGCAGTGATGGCCTCGAGGTTTAGGCGCGCGGTCGAGAATCTCAGCGGTTACGGGTTCGAACCCCAGGCACACACCTCTGACTTTTCGAAGTTATGTGTGTATTCACATTGAATTATCACTTGCTTTAACGGTGAAGGAAAACATCGTGATGAAACCTACACACGTATAAATTCTTAGGAATTTCTTAGGTGTGTAGTCCGCCAACCCGCACTAGGCCAGCGTGGCGGACTATGGCCTAAATCCTCTCAATAGTAGACTAGACAGTGGGCGTATATGGGTTGATGAAGAGGAAGAAGATTGCTTCAAAAATAATAAATAAACAATGTCATGTTAAAAATCCTCTTTTTTTATTTAATAAAAATAAATCATTTCATAGTCTGAGACCAAGATCTGCCATATCCATATGTACTAACCAGGGAGAAGTAAATGAATTAATGTAAATAATTTTTATACTAACGCCTTATTAATAAATAAATAATAAATACATTCTTTATTATTACAAATATGGCAGATAGATCTTAACCTAGTATGCATACGGTTCAATATCATTATTTCGGAGTCTGTCGTGTGATTTGCCACCCATATTAAGTTTAAGTTTGTAATGTTTTATACCGAACCGACAACAACAATGTATTTGAGGTAAATAAGTATAGTAGTTCTCAGAACATGTCGTCCCGGAGTCGAGTTGCTGGAGTCTCTGGGAAGGTAAGACGAAGCTAACGGCTTGCGGCAAGCCTTATACGCGCTGCTTTTATAGCCCAGTTACGGTGAGAAGGGCCATTACAGGGAATGTAATAAAAACTACTCCACCACGTGTACTAGGGAACGGGACAATGTTGCTGTACGCGTGTATGCTTATGTATGCAAGGGGTGGACACATTGTCACGCTGTATGGGCCAGATTTCATTTCTATTTAATGGTAGCTGGCAGCGGTTGGATGAGGAGGGCCGAAGATCGAGCCCAGTGGCGTGCCATAGGAGAGGCCTATGTCCAACAGTGGACGTGAAAGGCTGTTGATGATGATGATGATGATAATGATGATGGGCCAGATTTCGGTCACATTGCTTACTATGAAGTTTGTTAATAGATTACATTACGCAAGGACACGGTTTATCGACTGAAACAACAGCTCTTAATAATAGACGAAAAAATTGTACACTTTTAACAATTCTTTATCAGAAAATCTGCCACGAACTCTAAAAACAATTGCCAATGACCGCATTTTTCAAAAGCAATAAGTACCGCATTGCACGAATCTTCGTCATTATTGATGACTACCTGATGACTTGCGATGGGCGCCAGTGCCAATCAAGTCGGAATCAACACTCACGGTTTCTCAAACCGCGCACCTCACTACATCAATGGTGGAGAAATTGTGGCGCTGATTGCCTCTTTTGTCGGCGGTTGCGTCGTGTGGAGGAAACATAACCATAAGGGTTATTGTTTATACTAGGATAGGATTATATCCTAGTAGATGTCCTCGTTTTTTTCGTCACTATTTTAGCCTTTATTTTAATATGTCTTATTAATTCAGAGAACAGCTAGTGTTTATTTTTTGACTCATTGGTTAAATGTAGTTTTAGTACGACTACAGAAACCTTTATTGTAACGTTAAATTTAACTAGTTTTAAATTAGTAAAACGATATAGACGGGAGTACTTTATTGTGTTGATCTCTAAGCTAAAAAAGTATAATACATCCACAGGAACTGTTATAAAATGAAACCGATACTTTAATAGTTACATAATATAAAAAGCATATAATTAGGGCGGCATTGCAGTATCGAGTAACGAGGGGTGGAAGTCTTCCTGTCTTGCCAGTAATACATACATATATACATTAATATATACACATTCATATATGTTACTTTTACCTGTATATGTGAATTTCCACACCCACGTTACGCCTTCTAACGTAATAGAACAAAATCAAAGGTAAGTTATTTTTAAAAAGCATTTCAATCCGTCAGTTAGTCTGTTAACCTACATTTTTAACGTCTTAAACTTTTGTCTTTCCACAGAAATAGTGTTAGAACGTCGGTGTTTATTTAAACGTTGTTTATTTGGAGCTGAACGGTGTCGCGAAGGACGGCTATATATAATGAAGTATTTGCGGAACCGGCCGGAAGAGCGCGGCCTTTGGTTCGCCGGGAGTGTGGAATACAGCAGTGATGGCCTCGAGGATAAGCCAGTCGAGAATCTCGGCGGTCGCGGGTTCGAACCCAAGGCACACACTTCTGACTTTTCGAAGTTATGTGTGTATTCACAATGAGTTATCACTTGCTTTAACGGTGAAGGAAAACATCGTAATCAAGCTCCACACCTAAAAAGTCCCTAGGAATTTCTTAGGTGTGTAGTCCGCCAACCCGCACTAGGCCAGCGTGGTGGACTAAGGCCTAAACCCTCTTAATGGTAGAGGAGACCCGTGCTCAGCAGTGGGTGTATATGGGCTTATGAGAGTGTGTTGAATAGCCGCGGGCGAGTCGGGGCCGACACGACTCCGACACGACTCGTCCGTGTGGAGAGTACGGGATGCCGATCAAAATATTGGCTTGTTTGTGATGTAACTTGATTTCGTGGCATTTCACATTGGTCCAAGTAGTTTTCTGCCTGCGGTATACACCTCTTCTATTAATGATAATAATCCTGAGCAGGTCGTTTTTTGATCTCAAAAGATAACAATCTTTTTCGATTAATGTGCTATGTGGTAGTTCGTCCACACGTACTGGTAAATTATTTATTAGTATGCCTGAAGACCAATATAAGGAGCTAAGGCCTATTCTATTCCGATCATAACATGGCATAGGCGACATTCCATTTGGAACGTATGGCAATTAGAAATTAATCCCCAGTGGGTTACCATATTGAGCCAGACTAAAATATCTATTCTTTTGTCAATAATTGCCGCAAAAAGAACGCGAGCATTTTCTTAAATAAACTTTCAAGGAATACACTTAAAACCCCGCAAGACGCACACGAGAAAATCTCATTTGAAAATTTACAGCGAATTTTACTTGAACAATTTAAATATAAAATTCAAATGGAAAACTTGAAGTTTAATGGAGCAGCAAATCTTCGTTTCCAAATGGGCAATTACGCAATCCGTCCAAAAATGGTGAGACAAATGATAATTTGAGTGTGACAGTCGGTCGGCTCACAGGAGAGGCTATTAATACCCAAGTTGGGACATAAATCATTTGTATCTTCAGCAGGAGCAAGCCGAGTAACACACTGACTCGG
The DNA here is from genome assembly GCA_030295005.1 of Cephonodes hylas. NCBI lineage: Eukaryota > Metazoa > Arthropoda > Insecta > Lepidoptera > Sphingidae > Cephonodes > Cephonodes hylas. The sequence continues at coordinate 161,472 of AP025365.1, forward strand.
TGGGAATGTCACTGCGGAACAGATTTTTACGTAACTAACGAAGCGAGACGTAACAATAACAATACTTTGTGAGGGTGCTATTTTTGTGTGTGGTTTGTGGCTCTCCGGTTCCACGTAGTTTTTTCGGTTAATTGGATTGTAGACTTATGCAGATTTAGATGCAGCCTTTTTGTACGTATGTGTGGGGTTTTTTAACGCCAGTTGAGGATTATCAGCTTAGTTAAAATATTCATTTGGTGTTACTAATACATAACTCACATTCGTTGGTTTTAAAATTATTGAGTTCTCCCGCTTCTTCGTAAGACCATGGAATATTAAAAATAGGCCTTTAATTGGCAATAGATAATATCCATAACTTTAAATAACCGAAGATTGGTGGGCGTAAAAATTACTCCCTAATCCCTATCTACCGCAGTAGGCAACTTTATATCATTTACGTAATGGAATTATTCAAGATCCCACGTTAAATTACGTGGGTACCGGAAACGTGGACTCGGCGGTCTCAAAACATTTACTTCTAAAATAAATACTCATTAATCAGAAACAATCGTCTTTGTGTGGAGATTCGACCTGCAATCTCAGGCGATATGAGACCATTTCTCAAACCTTCTGTATGTTTTATATAACGGATTTTTACTCATCGTATTCATGTGGGCAGCTATACTTTAAGCTAAGCTCTTTTGAAACAGAACGTGAATTCTTTTTGTGTTTGAACTTGGATTCAGAGATGATTCAACTTCATAATGCAGTGTTTGCTCGATACTATATTATCCTTAACTGTACATAACGCGTTATTATATTCATATGTAGAGATTTTTTTATTCACGTAGATGTGATGATGACTTCACATTCTTTATAAAAGAAAATAATTTACGCAGTAACATGTTAGGCCTTGGAGCACAAGTAATTCGTGGCTTATTGTAACTACCTACGACTCTGTCTAAGGATGGAATAACAAAACGAAATACTAAACCCTACTACCTTAGCAAAGTCTTTTAATTAACGTCAAAAGACCCAAATTTTGCGCAGTAAATTTGTCAATTTGTGTAACATTTTACTATTGTTTTGCTTTAATATAACATTTATCTTTTTAAACTAACTGAACTGTATATTTTTGAAGCTAGTACAGTAAAGAGATGATAAGTATAACTTAGTATAAATAGAGTATGAGACAAGATTACTTCTTGTCATTCGTTCAATACGTAGAAAAGGTTTGAGCCGAGCTTTGGGTTTTAGATATTTCTAGCTAGCACAAAATATGATACCGAAAAAATGTATTATTCTGAAAGGCAACTGATCGACATTACTAATGCATGTAGTGAAACTTTCTCTTTTATTTTCTGAATATTTGCAAATCGGGTGATTCAAAATAAGTGTTTACTGCTGATTCAAAACCCGCGTCCTATTTCAAGGACGTCGCCAAAATTGATTGTGTGTAAGTGAACAGGTGAGTCGGCGTAATCGCTCGTACTGTACGCAGTTAAATTCATTTAATGGCATAAAACTGTCGAATAAACGCGTCGGAATCACCGGCACTCGGTAACCCGAACACATCGACATCGGACCGCACTTTATTGATGGAGCTGATAGGGTTGACAATCGTGTTATGTGCTACGGATTATTGGGAGGCAGTTTCTGATCATGCGTATTTTATGAAATTTGTTGTGTTTTGGGTGAAAAGTACGTAGTTAAAACAATGTAAAACAAGTTTCGGTAGACAAACCAATTGAAAATGGAAATGAAATTTGAATTAAGAATAATATAAATCAGTTTTAATATTTCTTTTTCAAAAACGGTTTGTCACCGGATATAGGGAGTTTTATTATGATATGATATAAATATGTACAAATGTATATCATGTTCCTCAAAAGTTCGGTTAAAACGAAATTTCCTCGGGCATCATCTTTGTGGAATCAGCTTTTCTCGGCGGTATTTCTAAACGACACGACTTAAGGACCTTCAAGAAAAGAGCCTCTATTTTACCCAGCCAGCATCACACCGATGATTCCATCATTATCATCAGGTGGCTCTCTAATGGGTTTGCCTCCTTACCCATTAAAAAAAAAGGCAAAATAGTCAGCCCTACACACACCAGGAGACGTAATAGAAGCGGGGGGAAGGGGCGAGGTGAGACGCGCGAGGTGAGGCAATAAATCGCCCGCTCGGATTTAACTAAACTCGGCTACTTATTGATGACCGACATTTATCTGCCGCCCGTAAACACACACGGCGCCCTGCTCGCTCTACTCTCACGCGCGAACTGGTATAAGTTTTAAATCTATGTTTCCATCGTACTTTAACCGTAGAAATTTCTCCCTTAGTCTTGCAGCTCAAGTAGGTATTCTACGTCCAATCAAAACGTTCTGGATCAACGTTTCAGGCAAAGTTTTTAATTATCAAATCATATACATTCTCTTACTCCTAGAGATGGACATCCCATACAACGAGAAAGGATAAGGCATCATCCAAAATATTTAGGTACATCTGTAAATGTGCATAGTTCGCGTTATTTCATCACATATTTTTAACTTCTACTGTTGGAATTACTGGAGCACTTTTTTTACCCAAAACCTTCTAGCCTAACAGCTCTTAAAAAATCTGTTTCAAACATAATTATTAGTAATGTTTATTTCTGTATAAATTTGCTTGCTTGTTTGTTGAACCTACCTAATAAGTGTTTTAGACTTGGTGCACTTTGCAACCGTGTGCCGTCTGAGTATCACTATCTGGACAGTTTAGTTTGTTTGTTGCGTGTTAATGATTGTTAATTGTGCGCCGGCTTTGATAATCGATTCCTAGGAAACGATTGGAGCTATTAGCACGGACGAGTGATGGAATATTTGAGTTTGGAGTTGGAAAAATATTTTATAACTGTTTATAACGATCGGTGCGAAATGAAATGTAATTGATGTAATTATTACTAGATATTGTAGCGTCGATTTGTTTGGATATGATTCAGTGGGATTACCAGATTAATACACAAAACAAGCTGGTTCGTCGTCTCAATCTAGAGATCTCGAGTTTGATTCCCAAGTCGGACAGTGTTACTGTTTTTTCCAGCATTTCTATAGCCTTCTCCGAAAGTAAACTTCTGTTTATAGCCTGATATTGAGCGCCGTGGGATCCAAAAATAGTATAGGTTGACAAGAACCGACTATCATCATCGTCCGTTTTGAAATAAATAATTATGTAGCAGGTTTTACATCTTATACTATGGTATTGACTTGCAAACGGAAATGTTATAAAAAAATGTTTTACTTTTTGGATTAATGCTTTTACCAGCCCTTTAGATTTAAAAAAACGAATGTATGTATATATTATATAATTTAAATGAAAGAACAATTAATTTACGCTCCATTAAGATAATTTACTCCACTAAAAGCATCGATCTGTTAACAAGGTTTAAGTCGTCGAATATATTATCTTTGGTATTGTCTTTCAACGCTCCATTACCACTAAAACCCACAGAAATGATATTAACTGTTCCAAACGCCATTTAATCTCACCTTGCTTTTATTTGTCACGCTGGTAATTGATAGGGCTGCAATTTATGCTTTACGAACAGATCTTTGTATATTTTTGTGGTTGGTCAATATGACGATTTTTTTATAAGTCTGATATGTTTAAAATCATTTCGGTTTTCGACTACCTAGCGGAGTTACCCATCTTAAATAACTTTTGTGTGAGAGCAGTTATCTATTTTTAAAAGATGCTACTTTTCCATTTCTCTTGTGATTGCATGGTTGAGAATAAAATAATTATATTGCGGAATAAGTACCTTCATAGATAAAACAAATCAAAGTTTTGAAAACCTAGAAAAAAATACTGTAAGACAAGCATGAATTAAGAAGCCGTCGACAGCATCATCCTCAAAGCTATATTTCCAACAACTCAGAAGGCAGCGGATCTTTCCTATACGTTGGCTCGAGGCCACCGCAATAAAACACAACTTGTTGTTTTTTTTTTTTTTTTTTTTTTTTTTAATTGCCCTAGCAGGCAGACGAGCTGACGGCCCGCCTGATGGTAAGCGGTCACCGTCGCCCATGGACTTGGCAATGCCAGGGGCACAGCCACGCCGCTGCCTACCGTGAGGAAAGTACTCTTTTTAAGCCTCGTTTGAAGAAGGCCATGTCATAGCGCTCGGGGAACACCGAGGCAGGGAGTTCATTCCAGAGCTTGCACGTACGTGGTAAAAAAGACCTCTGGAAACGCACCGTACGCGTACGGTACGTCTCCAGGTGAAATGGATGAACTCTACTGCGGTGACGGGTGGTGCGATGGTAGAACGGCGATGCCGGTACCAACCCGAACAGTTCCTCGGAGCACTCCCCATGGAACAACCGGTAGAACACACAAAGAGACCCAAAGTCTCTTCGCAGTCCTAACGGCTGTAGTTTCTCCGTGAGATCGGGATCATCGACGATGCGAACAGCCCGTCGCTGTAAGGAGTCAAGTGGGTCGAGCTGGTATTTTGGGGCACCTGCCCAGAGATGCGAGCAGTACTCCACGTGGGGCCGGATTTGCGCCTTGTAGAGCAACAATCTGTGACCCGACGTGAAGTACCGCTTGGCTCTGTTCAGGATACCCAACTTTTTACTCGCCAATTTGGCTTTGTCCTCCAAATGACTCCTAAATTGGACTAAGCTGGAAATCTCAACGCCGAGGATCCCAATACTCTCGGAGATCTGGAGAGATACTCCTTGGAACTGTGGCGCCATGACGAATGGATCCTTCTTCGCAGTGAACGCGCAAACTTGTGTCTTCGTGGGGTTGAATTGAACCAGATTCTTTTCACCCCATTCGAGAGCCCGCCCCAGAGAGCTCTCGACTTCAGACACAAGTTGTGACCGCCTTTCCCCAACGGTAGTCCGAGGGACATTCTGTTGGCCGATGTATCGCGCGTCACTCGTACTATCATCTGCATAGCAATGCATGCTATCGATAGACAGCATGTCATTGATATGCAGGATGAAGAGTGTCGGCGATAGCACCGAACCTTGAGGAACGCCAGCATTAATGGTCATGGTCTCGGAGCAACAGCCGTCAACGACGACCTGGATGCTCCGACCATCCAAAAAGCTGGCGATCCACTTGCAGAGTCCCTCGGGGATCCCGTATGCTGGAAGCTTCGCCAGAAGGGCGCCGTGCCACACTCGGTCGAACGCCTTCGCAATGTCTAGGCCGACGGCAATAGCCTCACCCCCACTCTCCAAGGCCTCCGCCCAGCGGTGCGTGAGGTACACAAGAAGATCGCCAGCTGACCGACCGTGTCGAAAGCCATATTGACGGTCGTTAATCAACTGGCGATCCTCAAGGTACCTCAGGACCTGAGTATTAATAACTCGCTCCATGACCTTGGAGAGAAGGGATGTGACCGCTATCGGCCTATAGTTGGAAGGGTCAGACCGGTCACCCTTTTTAGGGATTGGGTGGACACGTGCGACCTTCCAAGAAGCTGGGACCCTGTTGGTTTTGTAGGAAAGACGGTACAGGCGCGTGAGCACGGGGGTCAACTCAGGGGCGCACGTCTTAAGAACCACCGCGGGGATACAATCCGGCCCACTCGACTTTCGGATGTCGAGAAGCCTGAGCTCCCGTCTGACAACACGATGATTAAATCTGATGTCAGACAGGATACTCTCACACCTGGGAATAACAGGTGGAATGGCTCCCCTGTCATCCAGTGTCGAGTTCGAGGCAAAGGATTGGGCCAGGAGATCGGCCTTCTCCTTTGCACTATGGGCCAGACTGTCATCATCCTTACGCAGTGGCGGGAGACTAGGCTGGCAAAAATTACCTTCGACAGCCTTGGCGAGCGACCAGAAAGCTCGACTTCCAGAGGGATAACTTTCGAGTCGCTCGCCAATTCGTCGAACGTGTTCCGCCTTGGCCCTAGCGATAGCCCTCTTGCTAGATCTAGAAGCGGCATTGAATTTTCGCTTCTCCTCCTTTGTTTTAGGATCCCGACGTTTTCGGGCTTCCTGCCAAGCCTTAAATGCGGACTGCTTGAGGCGCGCAGCATCGGCACAAGCGTGGTTGTACCAAGGTCGGCTGCGGCGCCCCACGGGTATTTTGGAACTGGGGATGAAAGAATCCATCCCCAGGATTATTGTGTCCCTTACGCAGTCCGCACAGACGTCAGGATCGTCGGAGGAGAAGCAGAGCCGCTTCCATGGGAAGGATGCGTAGAACTCGCGCAGTCCATCCCAATCTGCTGACCTATAACGCCAGACTCTGCGAGTCCCAGTAGCTGAAGGACGACTGGGACTCACAACAGGGGCCCATGAACGAACAAGGCAGTGATCAGATGACCCTAGAGGGGCTTCGATCACCACCCTGTATCCGTCAGGATGAGTAGTCAGCAGAAGATCCAACAGAGAGGGCTCATGGCTCTCGACATCCGGAACACGGGTAGGCTGTGTTACCAGCTGTGAGAAGCCATATGCCAGGGCCAACTCGTAGGCAGACCGGCCCGGGAGATCAGTGATCCTGGACCCCAACCACTCTTTGTGGTGGGCGTTGAAGTCACCCAGGACCACCACCTCCGCGGACGGGCACTGCTCGAGTATGCAGCTAGTCCCCACTTGGACGTTCTCAAACAACAGAGAAGACCCCGAATCACTGGCATGGGACCTGTAAAGGCACGCGTATACACGGGTTCGACCCCCGTAGTCTACGCGAAGCCATAATATTGACAGGTCCCGATGCTCGAGGCCCCGAAGGCGGCGACAACATATATCACCCCTGACGAAGACGCACACCCCGGCTTTACGTACGAATGTATGTTCCAATACGTAGCCGGGGTAGTTAAGGTACGATACATCGTCAGGGGTAGATATTTGTGTCTCCGTTAAAAAGAGCAGGGCAGGCCGCGCCGTCTCGAGGTGGTGATGGACGGCGTCGAGGTTGCTGTGTAGACCCCTGACATTGCAGAAGTCCACTGAAATTGTGGATAGTTTATCCGCCGTAGTTTGCCTGCTACTTCTATTTTCTCGGGTCATTTCAAAGAGATTGGTGGGAGGGAGGTGAGGATGGGTGCGGTGGGTCTATGGCAAATCCTTAACGATGGTGGAAGAATATAAAGTGAAATCCAACGTGAGGCAGCACACGGCCGAATGAGTGGCCTCCGCGAGGCACGGAAGGGCCCCCGGTGCCCCCCCACGTACAGTCGCCGGGATCCACCCCAGTCTCCCACTCTGGCACGACGACTGCACGACGGGATTTTCGCCGGTTGGCGGGACAGCTTCCCGAGGCGGGAGTTAAAAGTCAGCGGATCCTCGGGTTCAGGTCCCCTACTGACCGGCAGGCGGCCGACGGAAACCGTTCCCACCGGGTCTCCCTGTACCCCGCCTCAAACCCCAAGGCCGCATGCCACCCCAGACACTGGATCCACCCGGAGTAGTGCCGTTTCAACCCACCAGCACTCAAGAAGGTACGGGGAGGGACATAGAAGGAACGGCTATCCAGTCCTTCCGCCGGAACGCATTCCTGCTTTGCGGTAGAAATAGACTGGACGGTGGTACCAATCCGCTCGGGTTCAACATTGAGTAAATAAATACTCAATATTAAACCCTACCACCAGTGGTGGGTGAGGGAGGGGACACCAAAGCTGCGGAAAGGACAGTGAATGCAGCAATGGTGGCTCGAGGGGCCGGGGTCGCGTACCCGTGCCATTTTATAAGCCAACCGGACAAGTTGGCAGAAAAATGACCCTCTGACTCAAAATCAATCAAAATTTCATGGAATCTAGTTCATTTCCTGCGCCGTACAGTTAAAATAGTTTAGTGAGCACCTTCATGCACTCGATCTCGACACACGTAGCCTCGACACACGATTCAACAATAAAATTAATAACACGTTACTATTACTGTCGGCAGTGATACAAAATACGACCTTAACACACATACTCGAGTTAATAGTGGCTTTTGATCGACTGGAACTAAATATTATACCATTTTTTTATTGTAAATTGAGTTAACTGTCCGTGATAATGTTTGAATTTAATGGGTCGACAACAATAATGACTTTCAGGAAACCATAAGATCTTTTGATAAAAAAAACTTATACCGTTTGCGACACGAGCCTAGTGTTGTTTACATTTCACGTTCCTGGAAATGCCTGGACTCCGTAGTAATATATTTCCTAATGGAAAAACACATTAAGGCTTCACCTAACATAGGAATCAAACTAGGATCTTTGTTAATGCGCTTTAGTTCCTACCTCAGGATGAATGATAAATATTATTTAATATTTTATCCACACACTGGAATTCCTATCGATAACTATAAGATAACACGCTAACTAGGCTTTTTTGAAGGAAATAAAACATTATAGGTACTACTCGGAAATTAATTATTTAGGTATTGTACAAGCCGTTCGTCGCATATACTACTTTACTACGTTTGGTTATTTGTTGTTATTTATGAAGAACCTACATACGTCAAAGCAAAGCAATATGATATAGTACAGTCGTTGCAGGAAAATGCCACCTGTCACTCATTTCAGAGAAATTAAACAATAGAAAGTCGAGACGCATGTGTTTTAACTAGAACCGTATTGCAGATTCCTACCGAAACGACACTTGCGATTACTGCTATCTTGATGATTTATGAATATCATAAAAATCTTGTCAGGTCAGGCATTGATTAAATATACTAATTTAGTTTAATTCACATTGAATAGTATATCAAAGCCATAATTTTATTATCTGTCAAAAAAATTAAAAAAGATTTTTTACGCTACGATTATTTTACAGTTTGAATTTTGATCAAAAGGTTCCTTAATTATCATATCAAAAACACTAAGATATTGATCGTGTGTCGGAATCATGATGAGTATTTTTATATAGGCATGATAAAGTGACAACATAACACCAAATACAGTGCGGTTAAGATTTTTTTCTTCAATGGGAATGGAGGCAAACGAGCTAGTGAGCCACCTAATGTTTAGTGGACAACACTAACCATTAGGAACAACCCATGAACACCCACAATACCAGAGGAATCATCGGTGCGTTGCCGGCCTTTGAGGAAAATATAGGCTCTTTTCTTTCAGGAAAAGAACCTATATTTAGGGACCTTTAGGGCTTTAAATCGAATATATCTAATATGCGAAGCAAAGATTATTATTCGCCATAATTATGTCTGTCTGATGCTAATCGAATACATCTCAAGTATTCACAACGCCTTTTGGCTATGTGGCATAATTTTGGTGTATTTTTCGTCGTACCAGTTATGCTAACTATGCCGCTCTAGTTAAAAGTATCCATAAATTATATAGGACACGTCTTTCAATAAAGGATGAAACACAGCTCCCAGTATAAACAGTAAACAAATTCCTAATTTTGTACACTTTAAAACCGGGATTCGCAAAATTCAAAGCAAAAGTGCTTCTATTAGTTGAGTTTGCGTGGAGCTAGAATACGCGCGGTGACCTGATGAAATAGTTTGCTGTTTAAATCGAAATACTTTCAGTATACATCAAAAGTAATAATTGCTTCGTGGTTTAGACATGCAGCCGAGAATCTCGGTGGTCACGGGTTCAAACCTCAAACACACGGCTGAATTTTAGAATTTAGGTGTTCAGAGGAATTATCGTGTACCTACTTTAATACTAAACGAATTCATCGGTGTCAAGCAGTGATGGCCTCGAGGTATGGGCGCGCGGTCGAGAATCTCGGCGGTCGCGGGTTCGAACCCCAGGCACACACTTTTCGAAGTTATGTGTGTATTCACATTGAATTATCACTTGCTTTAACGGTGAAGGAAAACATCGTGATAAAACCTGCACATCTAAGAGTTCTTAGGAATTTCTTAGGTGTGTAGTCCGCCAACCCGCACTAGGCCAGCGTGGCGGACTATGGCCTAAACCCTCTCAATAGTAGAGGAGACCCGTGCTCAGCAGTATGCGTATATGGGTTAATGATGAAGAAGAATTCATCGTAAAGAAACCTGCATCTTAAAAATTCTAAGGATTTTTTAGGTTTGTAGGATGTGAATCCACTCTAGACCACCGTAGTGGACTGAGGCCTAAACCCTCTCAGTAAAAGAGGAGGCCCGTGCCCAGCAGTAGGGCATGTGTGGTCTGATGGTAATGATAAATGCAAAACATTGACTCTGTTGCCGTTGCTAATTACAAATTGCACAGGAATTTCTGGCTTCTTGACTTTAATTAACCAAAGTTGCATTGAATCGAAGTTTTTGTGGGAGAGAATTAGTTGTTAATGGAAACTGGTGTTACAATACAAACGACAAATTTAAAAAAGTAATTGCTTCTTTATACCGGACTCGGCCAATCATATTCTTAGTAATGTTAATTAAAAATATAAAAGGTTTAATTTTCCTTTTAGAATTGGTTGTTACGGCGCCTCTATGAGCTCAATGTTAACTCTTATGTTGCTATTAAATAGTAAAAAAAATCACAAATAACTGTTTTTAATGTTTATGTGAGTTTTTAGTTACATCCCATAGTTTTACGACATCCTATTTAGTTATATTTGGTGACATATAGAGAGCAAAATTGATGGTTAAAGTATAATCTTCAAAACATACCTACACAACAAAAAAGGGCCTGGATACGGTATGTACTATAGTAGAGCTCAGGAATAAGTTTTAACGCCTTCAAAATGTATGAAAAATCCTTGCCTAGCAATAGTACATACATAGACTATGTATACATAGATTAGTTACACGAGTATAATAAGCCTTCAAAAGCGGGCTATTAAGTGGCTATTTCCTATTACCCATTATCATGTTTAAATTACGTCCTTCCCGTTGATGAGTCAGTGAAATTCCCCGAATCGGTAATGTTGCTTACACCCTTAATTGCAACCCTCTAACGTTAACGAGTGGGGTGTCGCCTCGACGCTCCACTACCCAAATTGATTATTGCCAAACTTTGTCCATCTAAATTATAAACGGCCCAGTTTGGTAACTTTACCATTTATTTTATAGTTCATCATATGTTGCGACATTTAAGTTGATGATGTTTGAAATTTAGTAATGGTTGGTGTAAATTTGTTTGGATTTTGATTAACTAACAGTGAAGGGAACAAAATATAAACAAATTGTTTTGTTTTTAGTGACTTTTTATATGAAGTGCTTTAAAAAAATTTAATATGGTATAATTTTCTAAAGTCGTTAATAAGTACCTTTTGTAAAATCGTCTTAAATAACAACTTTTAGTGGATTTGCTTGCAGCAGAAAAAATGTTTCAATAACAAATCTAAGAAAAATTGTTTCATCTGTTGAAATGGATACACGCAAACATCTTTTGACGTGAAACATGACGATTGCAGTATAACAAAGCAAAATGCGGTAATTATTTCATTTGAACATTAAACAGTAGACGTCGGGGTCGAAAATAAATCACGGATGTTAATCTCCGCCAACGCGTCGAAACAACTAAATAAAACAGATTACGTTTTCACCGGCCGTCCATTCTATTTCTTCACAAACTTTGATTCACAACTTTTCTATCGAAAATAATTAGGAGTTGTATAACATCCTAATTGAATTAGTTGTTTGTCGTTATAATTAATAATTACTCTTCCCGCCTTGACTGATTAAAACAATTAGGAGATGTGTATTTATAGCCGTGAAATTAGGTGAGCGAGCGTTGTGCCTCATGTCGGAGATAAACGTTGGCTGTCATCTTGAAAAATAATCCAGAATATGCAATTAAGCAATGCAGCACGATTCGTGCGAGTGACTGGAGGTTGCAGTATATACAGGATATATGAATTAGCTCATTCTATAATTTGTCTTCTACTTCACTTATTTATTTAACTTAAGGTTACATTTTATTGCGAGTTATGTAGTGATAGCGTGGAGGTTTAGGCGCGCTGTTGAGAACCACCTCGGTTGCGGGTTCAAACCCGTGACACACTTTGACTTATCAAAGTTATGTTTGTATTCATTATGAGTTAACACTAAAGGTTCTTAGGGATTTCTTAGGCGCCGGCATCGCCAGGGCCTTCTGAAACACCATTTGTATCTACATCTCACATATGTATTAAACTCAGAATTAAGTAAGCGGAACTAAAACTGGTCCCAAAACAAAACTATTTACTCAATTCATAATAATATTTATATTTAGGTTCCAACAAAAATAAAAAATTGCTTACTAAAGAAGCCACGAGAAATAGATCAGCGCTGTGGACTTAGGCCCAAACACTCTCAGTTGTAGAGGAAGCCTATGCTTAGCAGCAGGACGTATAAAAGCTTATGATGATTACGAAATAGCTCCTACTAGTCGAAGTAAAAACGCCAGCGTTGTATTATTCAATGCAGGGGTATGAGAGTGCACGTAAGATTTTTGGACCGCACCATCATTACGTATACTCTGTTCGCGTTTTTGTATAAATGATATTAAATGCCTGCTAGTTGCCCTATGTAGAGTTTATGCGATGGTGGCTATTCAAACGTACGATTGCCCTTTCACTAAGTATAACAAATGATTCCTACCATGTTGCTGAGTAACCAAGGGCCGCCACAGTCGTGCCATACAATCGGGCACACAAACAGTGACCTTTCACAAGCGGAACCCAGCACTAGATGCGAAGGGTGGAAAGCGTGCTCGGAACACATTAGCATTCACCGGCCGCCTGATAGCCACCGACTCGATCGCCACTCACTGCACTATTGTACGGATACTATATTGTTGGTAGAGATATGTAGATTACATACATCTATATATATTACATACATCTATCTATGTATAAGCTTGAAGAGTAGGCAGTTGCATATTGGCGCCCACAATTGGCTTGGTGTATTTTAATTTCTATGTAATAAAGACCGCGTCTTTTGTCGTTTACAACTTATGTTCTTTGGTCACTCTCTCGGTGAATGCTATGCGATCAGCAGTCATTTGCGCAAATCACAATTTAATTAGATTTTTAATAATTATGGTTTGAAAAAAAAAACATATTCGAATTACAACAAATAATACAAAATAGAAATAAAAAACTTCTTCATCAACCCATTTTCGCCCACTGCTGAGCACGAGTCTCCTCTACCATTGAGAGGGTTTAGGCCATAGTCCACCACGCTGGCCTAGTGCGGGTTGGCGGACTACACACCTAAGAAATTCCTAAGAACTCTAAGGTGTGCAGGTTTCATCACGATGTTTTCCTTCACCGTTAAAGCAAGTGATGATTCAATGTGAATACACACATAACTTCGAAAAGTCAGAGGTGTGTACCTGGGGTTCGAACCCGCGACCGTCGAGATTCTAGACCGCGCGCCCAAAACTCGAGGCTATCACTGCTGCCAAAACTAAATAAACAATAATTTACAGGCTAACATCGAATGTGAATCTATGTTGATCAGTTACAATATCGAAACTAAAAATAGGAAACTAGACAAGGCAGAAAAAAACATTTAAATAACATTATTTTATACCAATATTTATTAAGGGCCTAAAAAATTGGTACTTAGAATTAAGCTGCTATTAATTTAAACAGTTTTACGACTGTTTTATGCAATCTTATTGACATGCGTTTTAATGTGACTAAATAGTTATGTCAAGCTTTTTGATAAAGTAATTTTGAGATATTACGCAAACAAATATAAAGGCAATGTAACATGTCCACTGTCGCCCATAAACGACCAGAGTACTAACATTTTAATTTTTTCTCTATATGTTTTTCGTAACATGCGTGGAGTAATGGCAAATGGTATTGCGCATGTCCCAGTTTATAGTTTTACGAGCAGCCATCTGTTTATTTTTTACAGCCATAGCCGCTGAGTGACGCCAACTTCACGTAATAAAACACAGATCTCATATGAATCAATATCCAAATTGATATACTACTTCTGGCTATCGGAAAGCGAAATAGGTACTTGTATAGGTTACGTCATATTTGTCTGTTTGGGTTGTTGGTCTAGTGACATGAGTGTGGGGCTTAGAATCAAGGATATTAGTTTCGATTCTCAGTTCAGAAATCCAGTAGCAATATGGAGTCTTGATATGTGCCCAAAGAACTGAAATATTTTCGCGTTATTTGTCTCCAGATTTCATACTACATCTACGTGGGTACATTTAATCTTAAGTTTGTCAATTTAGAATTTATAAACAAATGCCATTTTACTGTATATTAAACAAAGATAATCTTCAAAAGCCTAGCCAGGCGAAACGTGAAACCTGTTTAGCAACACGCCTTGCTTAGAGCTTTAGATCGGACTGCTTCTCAGAACTATCAATAAGGCAGTAGAAACCCGCTTTCAGTATAGGCCGGCTAGGAATCGCCGGGACGAGTACAACTAGTTGCTACAACTTTGTAAGATGTATAAGATAGGAGCATGAAACGTGTTCCCGCACTGATTGTTACTACCGATAGCTAAGGTTTGAAATTAGCCATTTTACTAGATTATCTACAGATCTACTAGATTATTTACTGTCTATCTACTTATACACAGGTTATCTTGGTAAGAACAAGTGAATGTACTTGATATTCCCGTTATGGTTATGGTAATAAAGGTGTTTTATGCTTATTGAATGCCGGTAGGCTTTGAATGTATGAAGAAATATGAGGGATAATTTATTTGTCAACATTTACAGACTTGTGTGTCTGTGGCGAGTAACAGCTATAAGAAGTCCTTTGTTTAAATTATATCATAGACAAATCAACAAAATTTTGCATACATCTATTTTATTACCTACATAGAATCAAAATTTATATAAAAAATAGTAAATTCTTATAGAAGTAAGGGTAAATTTACTATTTTCATTACCCACACGTGCAAGATTATTATCGTAGGTCGCATCTGAAGTTTATGCAAACAACGTCACGGTTAGCATAAGAAAATACATCTTAGATTAATTTCAAGAGTAAACATAATTTAAACATCTAAAACTCAATTTAAGGGCTCCCGACCTTTGACCTCTAGTTTGTACTCGACTTAATACATCTCTGTGGATAAACATCGACATGCACAACATCCTGGATTAAATTAGACGTTATCAAATCAACGGAAGCGAAAGATTAACAAGAGCAGTAGATTAAATTCAATTATGTAGAGTTATGTTGTGGAGTGCGGTAGAGACTAGAGGCTAGAGGCTGTGTCGGTGAACTTGCCAACACACAGCCTCAGTTAATAGTTAAATCTGCCGCATCCTCAATTATGTTGTCTGGAGTAACGGTATGCGGTGGCCAACAAGATACAGCTCGCTGCAGGAGGTCTAGTATCCCTAGTTTGCATTTGCAATCTTTACTGTTGCGCTTTTAAGTGAGGTTAGCGTTTATTAAGTTACTTTGTAAAGATTTTTTGTATTTCAAGAGCAAACAAATTTTATCACGATTTGCATTTTATACAAAAAGAGGTTGTTCTGATTGCAATATTACTATTTAACAGAACGAAAATACAATTATTTTTCTTTATGTATTTTATACAGTACCTAGGTATGTAATATGAGGGTACATCTGCGAGTCCTTTTCTTCTAATATGGTACAAAATTTATTTTGAATATATGTTTAAGATTGTGTTTTACAAAAAGATCAGTATATTTTTATCGACTGGCCATAGATATAATAACTAATAATCCAAACTACACATGAAATCGTAGCAGATGTGGCCTTCTGTACCGATTATCTTATGTATAAAATACCTGTTGTATCCGAAGAGGGGCTTCCGGTATAGCCAGTGGCATCAGCCCGGCGCTCCGGCCAGTCCGATAACTCGTTGCCGATACCCGGCCGCAATCAACTTAACTGCACTTAACTGCGCCAGTAATGGTGTTTAGTTAAACTTTACGTTTGGGGCCACTTGTACGTAAATATACACGTTTAATGGCTTCTAGGGTTTCTTGTTTATGATGAAAAGTGTTTATGGGAGCAGATTGGATAAATAAGATAAGTTTAACATTTTTCTCTGACGTTGTTCCAGCTGCATAAGTTACAGCCACGTGCTGTGATTTGTATGAACTGTGACCTTTTAAAAATTACGATTTTCTCTTTGTTCTTCTAGACAGTTTACTTTAGTGCCAACTTTAATCAGGGCTGCGGCAGACTGTTTGCGGCTTCGATTTCTGCAACAAAATATTTAATTTATTCGAAAATAACTAAGTGCTCGACCAGTATATTGCAAAACAATGAGATGTACACAATAATTGATCTTCATTTACTGTTGAATTTCATCTAATATCGGCAGAATATAATCTTTAGTTTGTTTACTCATAAATCAACCGCAAGTCTACGTTTCTAATAATAATTTTAAGCATCTGTTGGTAAAGTATAATCAACGCGTCCCGTTTGTGGGTAAATGTCAGCGGAATTCAATTAAATTCACTTATCATCTCGGGTCAGCGTGGTGTAACTTATTAACCACGCACGTTTCAATACAGGTATGGTAAATATAAAATACTTTGTAAATTACCTGTAATTTTTATTAAACCAATAACTTTACTAAATCTATAATCATGAAGTAGAGCAGTGATGGTCTCGAGGTTTAGGCGCGCGGTCGAGAATCTCGGCGGTCGCGGGTTCGAACCCCAGGCACACATCTCTGACTTTTCGAAGTTATGTGTGTATTCATAATAAATAATCACTTGCTTCAACGGTGAAGGAAAACATCGTGATAAAACCTGCACACCTAAGAGTTCTTAGGAATTTCTTAGGTGTGTAGTCCGCCAACCCGCACTAGGCCAGCGTGGTGGACTATGGCCTAAACCCTCTTAGTGGTAGAGGAGACCCGTGCTCAGCAGTGGGACGTATATGGGTTGATGAAGTTAATCATGAAGAACTCCTTGATGCAGTTGATTAAACACTAGGCCTTGAAACGAGAGAACGCGGGTTCGAACTCCGCAATGAATGCTTGAGTGATTTACAGATATTGTTTTAAGATTTGAATGTTTAACATATGGATGTTTTTTCTTAACTTATCCTATTGCGAACTGTTTGTATGCATGGCTGCCTAAGCGGCGCGGATCTATCACTAAACTTTTTACAATTCAAAGCACTCGAATACATTAAATGCAGAGCTGAGTTAATAAATAATGTATTGAATAAATGTGAATAATGTGCACTCGATTTGCAATAACTAATATCACGTAGCGTTGATTACTGATGCTCGGGGCGCCGCGACATTTCCTGTTTGGTTCAACATGCAAGTGTCCGACATTACAATATGCGATGCAAATCACCTATCGTCCCTTAGCTTACAACACCGCGTAAGTCATTTTGCCAACTTTACAGGAGACGGAAAAAACTGTGCTGTGCTTAGAGACCAACCGACGTGCGCGCTGCCACTACTTTTCGAATTACGGCTTCTGCTAGGCTGAAACCTATATCTTGTGACCTATGGTTCGACGCGCAATGAGTAACTCTATCCAATGAGATTCAAATGTAGAAACCACCAATTTTCGACTTAAGCGGTGTTGTTAGGTAAGGGACACTATGTATTGTTTTATTAGGCGTTTCATAGCCCGCGCCGTCTGCGCATCATATAGCTATTTTATATGACAACGTACGCTGAGAGATTACTAAAATGATTTGAAATGGTAGGTATATAATTTATTGCTAAGATTTTTCTAATTTTTGTGTTACCGTCAATAATAGTAACCTTAAAAGAAAATAGAAAACGTTTTATTGCAGGAAAAGTGAAAACTGTTACACATACACCGATAACGCCGAAGATGAGATGAAATAAATAAAATTCAACAGTCAAGCGACCATTAGCATCCAGAAGGTAAAAGAGTACGGCTTCCAGGAACCTCCTTTAGCTTTAAGTCATGTAATGGCTGATGTGGTTCTGACAATACCTATAACACGAAGAGGTGTCGTTCGTGGCTAAGATTAACAGCCCTGTGGCGTAGTTGGCTAGACACTAGCTTGCGAAACGAGAGGCCGCGGGTTCGATCCACAAATATTTGTTCCGGGTCTGGGTGTTTGTGAGACCGAAAAGTCTCTCGTAGTTTCTGATACCCACGACACAAGACTTGTATCTTAGTGTGAGGTCAGGACTATGTGTGTGACTGTTGGGTGTATTTATTTATATTTATTTATTAACAAGAAATTTAAAGCAGAAGAAAGATCTAAAAAGCCCATAAAGCCTTTTCACCTTCACCTTCCTGTTGAGGCATTCCTATCGTTTGTACATGGAGGTGATAAACCGAATTGTGTATTAGTGGGTGAGGTGGCGTCACAATGTAGTCGACTCCATTGTTGTTGGAGCTGTTTGATTTCACTTTTACTGCCCCCCCCCGCACCCCCCCCCCCCCGCGCCGCTGATGTAATCGCGCGCCATCAAATTTAATGCTCCTTACGTGTAACAATGACTTCGATGAAGTTATGTAATGTTGAAATTCAATAGTTACTTGTATTTTTATTATGAATATTAGAATATTTTACTGGTATAAGTTACAAAGGTTTATACAAGTCGTGTGTTTGAGGTTTGATCCCGTGAAAGCAGTCTACTCGTAACAATGGCTCTGGAAGTCTTTGAGCCAGTATAACTGGAATAAGAGTCACGGATATGTGGTATGAAGATTTTTAATGCAAATGCATTTTCAATAAAACAACTTACTATAACTATTCGATGTAGACTATTTCTGAAAATTTATATATACTTAGCCTATCGCCGTCCACTGGTAAATGTAGGCCTCTACAAGAAAGCGCAAACCATTCCGTTGTTGAGCAGCACTCATCCATCTATTTCCTGCCACCTTTCTCAAGTCGGCGGACCATTGTGCTGTAGGACGTCTGGCTAAGCGCGGTCTCCACTCCAACATTTGTCTGCTCCACCGGCCGTCCGACCGTCGGCAGACATGGAAAAATGTATGGCTGAAATTAAAAATCTTAATCCTTAATCCTAATATATCATCATTCGAGTGAATGATGTCGGATAGTCTTATAATTGGATCACTGTGATTAGTTAATATTTTGAATCGACAAATTTGCGGCCCACATAGGTACCTATTAAGTTTGTTTTCCTCGTCTCATTAAGTATACATAGGAAATAGTGAACCTCCGCTAAGGATGAGCGATAGTCGGTGTGTTTGTGTTATTATTGTATATTAACGTAGACGTCCGACCTGACGGGATGCTGGCTTCCTGCACGCACGCATCTAGGCTGAACTAAATCGATGGATTTCGCAATCTCGCTCTCATTCATCTCTATATATTTAGACGCAATACAAATTAGCTAGTCATAAATAGGTATTTTACTGTGCCCGGGGTACTTGGGTAGTCTTCGGCCTTAGTCCACTCTGGTCTAATGTGATTTGGTGGGCTAAGTGTACGCTTATGTTTTTTATTCTGTAAACTGAGCATGTAGGTTTGCATATTTTCTTCTACTATTTCATTGATTGGCCTAGTACATACAGGACAGCTTCATTACACAAGTTGGGTAAAGTATTAAATTAGACTATTCTAATATTCTCAGAAGACTCGGTAAGGTGTTTCAGTTTTTGTATTCATGTCCATGACGTTCTCTCATCAGCCTATCGCCGTCCACTGCTGAACGTAGGCCTCCCCAAGAAAGCGCCAACCATCATGACGTTCTATTTTCATTAAATTAATAAAATCCTCAATAACAAAAGTTTATGTTACAAACGCCATGGACCATAGTCAATTACTTTTAAAACTTCATAAAAGTTAAATGTTTATCGAAGCCCAATCCTGGCCTTTTAAAATCCCTCGTGCAATAAATACCTTTCCAACGTGCAACAATTAAAGTGATTGGTGGTGCAGGGGTGCGGTAGGAGGAAGGGGGGAGAGGGGAGGGGTGCATGCGACGCGCCCGCCCGGAACGTAGCCATGAATTATTCAGAGCCGCTGAAAGCTGAAATAACCGCGGCGTGTCGCCGTGATCGCATCGCTTTCAAAGTGAGTGGAGCTGGGAGCGAGTTGGTGATAGTGGGTCGTATAATGATCTGTTTTGAGGAATGATTTCTACTTGGTGATCTGTTAGCATATTTTTCGGCGTTTGTAGGGGGATGAATCAATGACATTGTTAGAAAATCTTATACTGTAGGACCTATGGTCAGAGCAAAAACGTATTGGTGTGGACATCGTTCTTAGACAAACATTGCAAAAGATCTTGTTTTGATATTCATGAAGTCTTAAAAAAAGATCGTTTCATAGCAGTTTTCTTTGACAAGATGTTTGAAGCTTACATTATTATGAGTAATATGTTTAGCAGCAGTTTAGAGTAGAAAAAGCCTTCCTGGACAATAAAGTGGTATGGTGTCATGGTTATTGACAGGCAAGCAGAGAATTTCTCACACTAATATTTATGATATGTTGTTCGTTACTAGCATAGTTAGCATATCGTGCGCACATCCCGCCGCATGGCCTGCATATTCCTGCATATGCACATTACGCATGCATGCACGTTCTGTGCGTGTGCGCCGCCTTACAACGCCTTGTGCTGGGAACAACTAATTAATATAACTTAGGGATGTGTAGTTACCAGAGCTGAAGGGGACTCTGACCACACAGGATATGATTAAATAAAAAATTGGCTACTGTATTTAAAAGGCGATTATAAGACATTTCAATGTCCAACTTGGTCACTAAATGGCTCATGCGATGTTAAATAGTCACATTGGCATTCGAAAATATAACAGGAATTTAGTTCAGCAAAGCTCTCCAGAAGGAGTGAATATTGTAATATTTGAAAGAACATTTCGCACTTGGTTAATTAGATTGTCTGGACTACGCCTTCAAGTTGTAACTAATGTTTTTTCCTCCTAAATCCTCGGTAAATCCTCGCTCTTAGTATCGAAAACTTCGCTTTAGCAGCTGATTTGCCCCCCATATCACACCTAAGTCCGCCCCTTACATATTTATGCAGAATTAATTAAAATTTCACTGCATACACATGACAGTGACATTACTTGATTGTATGAGCGGCGCGTCGCGGCCACAGGAAGTGGCGTTAACATTCTGCGCTTGCGCACTAATTGAACAAGAGTCTGCGCGAGCACATCACACACACATACACACATCGCTAAACACCGCCGGTATTCACATCACTTGCGAGTTGTTAGTTTTATGACCGGCCCCGACATTGTCGCTGACATTTATGTTTATGTTAACTATTCGATTAAGGATTGTTTTTTACGGGGCTTGTTTGTGTCTATTAGTTGGTGAATGTCCTCGTCTTTGGACCGAATAATGGAACCAGGAAAGCAGAGGTTAATATAGGCATATCTTCCGCTTCTGCTATGGTTAATATGGTACTATCCAAATAGAGAATAACAATATAGTAAGGTAAAAGTTTTGTGTCGCGGGTGTAAGGAATTACGAAAAAGATTACGCTCATAAAACACCCAGCCCCAAACAAACATGTATTTCTGGATCGCACAAGCATTTGTGTCGGTTTTATTATCAAAATCCGCGGCCTCTCAATTTAAAAGCTGATGTCTAGTCAACTACGCTACGAGCGTGTCAAGAGTAACCAAAGTATAGAAATACATTCATCTTTATACATTATTTGGCGCTTAACCAATTTGGCTGCCGATTGAAGGTTGCAAATTGAAAATTGGCAAAAATTTGCTTGGTGCTTAAGCTAAGTTTCATTCATAGCTACTTAAACTAACTAACTACTTAAAACCCTATATCTCAAAACTATTATGTTAATAAAGTCTCATTACTCAGAACAGAGTATATTTAATATGATTACAAGAATGTGAATGAAGATGGTCTTCGGAATTTTATAGAATGTGTTTATCCTCATATAGACCACGATATTCGTATTGAGATGCACAAGGGCGTCGCAATAACCGTTCGTGCCGCGTCCTTGTCGCGCCTCCCGCGACTCACATAATTATCAAATCATTATAATCTCTCGCTTCACTTACTAGAGCATTTTGTTCTATGAGTGTTTGCACCTTCCATATTATTATGAATATTGATTAGTGAAATATTCATTAGAAAGACCATACAGACCTTACGCCTATATATCTGAAAGGCATAGATTTATTTGTGAAACCCATGTTTTGCCTTTCCTTTCATAGTTTCTTGTGCATATACCCGGATTTTAAAGAGAAAATGGTTTGCCTCATGGTCTCATACTACAGGTAAGTGGTGTACTATTTTAAGGTTTCGGGTTGAATGAAGTGGTATTGGATTTTTCCATTATGGAGTTGTTAGTAGTGGCTCGAAGTCTGGTAAAACGCCCGAAAAATTACATAAAACGGCCCCTATTACGTGGAAATATACAAGCAAAATGCAGTTGCAGAAATACATCTCTGCTTTTCCCTTTTGTGAATACTGGTCACGAATAATGTATTTCACACTCTTTTGCTATTTGATTAATTCTTCTTGTCACAGAAAACATTCGCTGTTATCTTATTTTTATTATGGAGTCTAAGAGAAAAGCAATAAGGCGCACGTTTGGCATTAAATAAAACCGATTGAAGTGCGTCTGTGCAGCATCGGCACGCCCGCCGCCTCCACACGGACGTGTCCAACCGACTTGCAATCACTCTGCAGTTCATACTCTATTCCATTTAATAATGCTTCTTTCAGAATCGTTACTATAGTATAAGGAAAGTAAGTTTATGTTGAATTTTGTACGGTGAAAATGTGAGTTACTTTATCTTTACTGCGAAGTGCATAGTACATGGGGTTGTGTTAGTATCATTAGTAGCAGGAAATCTGGAATTATGCCCTAATAATAGCTTGAAACTCGTCCCCTACTACGTGGGACAAAAACATATTTGGCGAAATTTGCGTGCAGAAATGCATCTCTGCATACGACTTCGGGCAAAACAGGTGTGATTTGATGTATATACGGTACATACGGGTATGTATGTATATAGATTGTGTAATTTTACTTCTTCGTTTGAGATCTGTAGAAAACGTTCGTTCACAGCTACGTGTCTCAATTGACATCAATTCAAAAACCAAATAAAGTACCAGGGTTCCATGACGTTAGCAGATCTCTATGAACGGAATTCTTCCACACACAGCTGTTACACATCGCCATTCATTAGCTCCATCAATCCACAATGCGATAAATAATTCGAGTCAATTGTTTGTCTGCGGGTGACGTAACACTGATCGATCGAACAATGAGCGGTAACCATCCGATCCGGATCACCGGGGCCGATACAACTAACTCCACGTAATAATTGTTACAATTCGCGAAGGTTGGGGCACACAGCCTGCACGCTGGGTTACGTCACGCGTGTCAAGGCTGGCTCGATACGTGATTTAAATTTGATTTGTGGTGTTCAAGATAAAGTGGGTCAATTTTTCGCGTTTAAGATACATTGCATGCCTTGGAGGATTTTTACAAGGGTCTTGCGATGAGTGTGGAATTATGAGTGTTTCTTTCTGATTCAGGTCAAGTTGGAATCGTCTACAAGATCACACTAACTTTTCTTTTTTTGTAAATTTAGACTGATGTAGCTTACATTGTATAATATGTGTATTGTATATTTATGTGAGTTAGTCTTATGGGCCCTGTAAC
The DNA here is from genome assembly GCA_030295005.1 of Cephonodes hylas. Classification (NCBI taxonomy): domain Eukaryota; kingdom Metazoa; phylum Arthropoda; class Insecta; order Lepidoptera; family Sphingidae; genus Cephonodes; species Cephonodes hylas. The sequence continues at coordinate 184,889 of AP025365.1, forward strand.
CTATTTATACTCTTCTATTCTTCGAACACTATATTATCTGTCGTCCTCTATATTTAGTTTGCACCAGCATATTTAACTATGCGAGGATAATATCACTTCATTGGAATCTGGAATAAAGTTTAAGTCGTTGTAGAATTATTCAGAACTTTAAAACACCCTACACGTGAGCGTTCATTTAAAACGACAACGACTAATCAATAACAAGCAAGGTTAACTCCAAAAATATCAGCTAACAACCCTTCATGTCGATTACAGGCTGTTACAACATAATTGCGTGGAGGCGGCATGTGGCGTGTCGCGTGTGTTGGCGTGGCGTGTGCCCGGTGTGTCCTCGGCCTTCGCACCGTGTTTATTTGATATTCCTTGAGTTTATTAACAAGTTTCCGTTTGCCCCCGCGGCTGTTTCTCTTACGCCGCTCGCTTCATGCCCACACAAAGCTAAATCTCCTCAGAAGGTTGAACTTCACAGCGCTGTCACTTACACTTGTGCTAATCTTGCCTAGAAAAAGTAACGTAGGTGCGGCTCGGAACTTGTTAAACTTCATAGGACTTTTACAAAGAAGCAATTTACCTGCCAGCGTTCAGGCTTTGTTCCGGAATATACTTGAAAGTTATTTATAAACTATGGGAATATTATAGTGTGAAGTTAGAGGGTGGTGAAAACTTCCCGCAACAACGTAATATTGGCTTTAAGGTAAAGATTTCTGAGAACAGCTGTCGGTTCACCGGCGTTAATGAAAGTTCACTTGTTATTTACTGTATATGAAAGTCATCGAACTTACGATAATTGTTGATTATTATCTATTCTATAAATAAATTCATTCACTTTGGAAAAAGTTCATTCTTTTTCAATAAATTATATAAAGATAAAGCTTCACACTTGACTTGCTTACAAGAGACATCCTTATCAGCAAGTTGATTGCAATTCCTAATAAAGGGGTTAAGAAGTCGTGATGGGCTTAAGGATTAGTTGTGTAGTCTAGACAGAATCATTGGGATCGGGGTTTGACTTTTCAAACTTATTTGTATATTTTCAATGAATTTCAAATTAATGTTTTAGAAAATATTGTGAAAAATAAATGTCCTAGGTTTCGTGGCCTTTCTCCCTTTATTTGTATAGGAAATCCGTTTCATGCTGCAAGACTTATTTGGGCTTAGATAAATACACGTTGTTAGGAGTTCTGTATAGACAAAGTATTCGCAGAGAATTATAAATTTCAATAAAATAGCTGACGCCACGGGCAATGAATATACATATTTTATATTTCAAGTAGGTACAAGAGTTTAAGAAATTCTTAAAAATAAAGATTTTTAGATTTCAAAAACTTCATGAGTTAACAGAAGTGTATTTCATCACTACAAATTTTGAAGGTCCCACGTAATAAAATGTTACTTAAGCCGTTTTTCGAGTACAAATAATTTTGCCGCCTCCGGGATACTCTTTCCGAGAATCGAACCCAAGACTTCTCAATCCACATATTTATACCAAAACATCAACTTTGTTTATAAAATTTCATCAAGACCTATTTATGTAGGTCAGTACATCCGCGTCGTCAATAGTGAAAATATTTGTACTATGAGGGAAATAAAATTCCTCCATTGGATGTGTGTCGAGTGGGCGGCGGCCCTGCACCTCCAACTGATCTTGTTATATTTGCTCTCCATCTTTTGTGAGCGCGAGTAAACGGAACACCAACTAATAAGAGTGCGGGCAAGTGGAAAATATACGCACTTTAAGCTTGGTTCAGTATACGTTTTTGTTTTTCTATTGTTGGATCTTCTTCTTCTTCAACCCATATACGCCCACTGCTGAGCACGGGTCTCCTCTACCATTGAGAGGGTTTAGGCCATAGTCCACCACGCTGGCTTAGTGCGGGTTGGCGGACTACACACCTAAGAAATTCCTAAGAACTCTTAGGTGTGCACAGGTTTCATCACGATGTTTTCCTTCACCGTTAAAGCTAGTGATAATTCAATGTGAATGCCTGGGGTTCAAACCCGCGACCGCCGAGATACTCGACCGCGCGCCCAAACCCCGAGGCCATTGATTGTTGGATCACAAGGCTACAAATAACACTGCTTTACATTACTTTTGTAATGAGCAAGGGTACTAAGTTCTACGACTCTAAGTGATTGCGTTTTGTAATTGTATACGCACCCATAATAAAAGAAAGATTTAAGGCTGCGATAAAATAAGGTATTATGCAATTTTTATCTTAAATTAATCACGTAAAGGGTAAATGAGCAATAGATTTGGAAGCGGGTATGTTGCAAATGTTTCAAAATAAATGTCCATTGTAAAGTTCAAGATGAACTTATTGTTATTAATTTTGATGAAGGTAATTATTGAAAGTTTTTGTCAAGAATGATGGCGTAGGACAATCCAAATGTATATGCCAAGCGGGCCACGTTTACTGGTCTCATTCGTACATTTAAAATTACTTAGAATTGGACATAAATACATATTATACCTTCCTCATTTCAACACATTCATTTTTGTAAATTCTCCACAGCACCTCACAGTTTAACCTCAAGCCTCAAGGAACCCTGACCCATGTTGATCCTAGCAGTATTTGCACTCCTCCCCCCGGCTCCTTCGCTCCCCCCCTCCCAGAGGGTTCCGAAGAGTATAGAGGTCGCCGCTGTTTGCCCCGCAGCAGAGCGATCGAGTGCAGGATACACACTCCGAGCTCTAGAATTGCCTTACCTTTACTCTAAAGTGGTTTTCTTATCCTGTGTTTGAGGTGAAAGGGCTTCGACTCTTTACAATTCTAATGTGCGTTAATTGGGATTTTTTTTGAATGTTACATTTTTTATTGCAAAAAGCCTTGGTAGTTTATATTTCCAAAGAATAGTTAAAGGTTCTACCTTGTTTTTTTTTTGTAATAGGATAAATGCTATCTTTCCAAATGATTCCATTAAAATGTATTCATAATCTCTTCATTGATTTAAATAGTTGCCAAAGATGCCTAAATTCTTTAAGTAAAATAAGCTGAAAGCTCGAGGAAAAATATTAGGGATTTGTTTCGGGTACCCTTGACTTTGTGTATTAGGCTTACTATAAGGCCTTCAGTTGGCGGTTTGAAAACGTTTTAGCCACAATCCCCGACGGCTAACCACCGCCAGTGACTAGAATATCAAGTGCCTGGGAATATTATCAGATGACGTCGTAAATTTAATTTCGGCTCCACTTACTTAACCGTACCTTTGTTTAGCTCCCTAATTATACAGAAAATACAGTGTTTTATCGGATGATAACGCCTACTGAATGAAGAGTGTATAATGGTTTGTTAACACCTTAATGAAAAAAAATATTCAGAAGGGTTGTAGAAAAGAAAGCGATGATTATAAATGTTGATAGGCACAAATATGCCATATTTAACAGTGTGAAAGCGTTGATTGAAATGAGATAACTGCAGATTTAACGGCTCTACTGTTGAACATAATTAGTAGCAATTAATTAGTCAGAACAAATAAGAAAAAAAAGAAATAAATAACATATCCAAAAAAATAATTACCAGATTATGTAATAAAATTTAGACAACACTCTCCACAAATCATATGTACAATAATATAATAAACCAATAATACTCATGAAAACATTTAAAACTTAATAAAAATGTTAAAGAACAGAGGTCCTATCGAAAAAGTTACGAATTGTTAAAATCTTTTAATGACTTGGGCGCTACACGACCTCGAGGGAAAATTGTAAATCAACCGACATGAATGTTCATCAAAAACTGAGGGTCGTATATATCTCTACATATATATGTAAATATGTATATATTCGCAATGTGTTATAGCTCGGTAGTTAGCATGTGCGACGTGAAAGGAACTTTGTGAAGGATTTATTGCATTATCGGGGTTGGAGGCCGCTCGTCCCTTGTAATGTAATATTGAAAAACACGTTTGGAAATCTGTTTAATAGTGGAATGCGTTGTGCTATGAATAAGATGGCAATAACTTAATAAATATGGGGCAAATTTAGAATCTGTGTTACTTATTGTTGTCTATTGTCTTTTTATAAACTATTGCTTGAAGAATGCAATAATTTAGGGATTTTTGTTAAAATAATATAGTTAAATATCTTCCTTAAGAGGAACTAACGTCATACCATAAAACGTGAAAAAATATTGTATAGAATCAGTGAAAGCTCTTAAAGTATTCTGATACTACATACATATAAGAAATTGATCATTTTCTTTTGCGTAATCGGAACGGCACCCATTTTTAAATATAGGCTATTTATAGACCTAACATGGCTAATCAGATTTAGAGCAACCTGGGCTATATTTGCGAAACACCCCACTCAGTGTCGTCTGTTCCACCTGTAATCGTCATTAAAGTTAATTAACACGTAATTTCAAACATTGGCTAATGCTCGGGGTTTGAAAACTCCACGCAAATGCGTATAAAAAACTCGACGAAATTTAAATTGCTCTCAAATAGAGATGAAAAGAAAAAAATCCAATTAAGAGTAAAAATGTACAGTAGTACTTCTGTGAAGCCGTAATGAGTTTCTGTGTTCGGCCGGTTTGTTTGGAAGTTGATCTGTCATCGGACGCTGACTTGACGCCGACACTCTGCCCCAATTACACCCGAAGTACGTGGACTTCTTCATTTGAAAACTAATTTTACTGGAGATGCAGTCAAAGTACGGATTTAGGAATTCTACCTAAAGTGTTATATGACGTGGTTTGGTTTTATGCCGTAATAGTTGTTTTTTTCTTTTTAGTTTTTGGGTTTTACCTCTAATAGGAAGAATATTCATCTTATGAAATAATTTTCATTTCTTATTAAGCTTCGATTTAACATTACTGGTGTATGTATTTCTTTTGCCGAAAGCTTAAACAATGTTTCGATACAATATATTATTAAAAATAAACAGTATTTTTTAACACACATTTTTAACGTTGTTTTATGAATTATTTCAGGGCCTTTTTTGAGTAGACCCCAAAAAGGATTCGCGGTATTGTTAAAAAAACAACCGATGTGTGTATTTTCTATATGGTTCTGTGAATGAGGTTTATTCTAGCGTACTGCGCCGCCCACTGTTGTAACATGAAAGGGTACAACCACAAGTCTCTCAGGAATTCGTCTAGGCATCGAGTAGGCGTTTGTTTTGACACATCGCGGTAATAATCGCGGCTCGGCAAATGCCAAGGAAGTACACGAGAAATATTGGCAAGCACTCGTGGTTTGTAAGCAATAAACGCTTTATTATGCTAGGTTGATTAAATTTAAGCAAATGCAAAGCAAACTGAGGCTCGAACGGACACACTTAGATTATGCTTATGTTTCTAATATATAGTTGAACAATTTGAATGAGTCTGGACATGAATAGGAACCAAGCAAGCCCAACCGCTAAAAAAGCTTCATTATTTTTTTTCTATAACTTTAAAAGGAATTACTAATGAATATCGGACGATTATACATATTTAAATATTAAAAGGAGCAAATAAGCGACTTAAAACGACTGGATATTTCGTAAAATAAACTTATTGAAGCTCTATCTGCGGCACAAGCGACAAAAAATATTCACAAGTTGCTCTAATTTCGACAGTTAATTGACTTAACTTTTGTTTTACATAGTTGTGAGAATATAAATTAGCTTATTTTTTTCTCCTGATAAACAAGAGGACTAGTGATAAAAAAATTATTTACACGAATTTTTAACATTAAAATAGTCAATTATAGGCTTAGTCAAAGTCAAAGTGAAAATAGTCGTTTAAAACTACTGACTAATCTGGACGAAGTTGACCACGAATTATGGAAGTTCTCGATAACCCAGATTTTGGCTATAAAATTACCCCCAAGTTAAACTTACGTGGGCCGATCAAAAAGCGATTTGTCAAAATTGTGTCAAGGAACATAAACGTCATCCCTTCCTTTCCCACACAACCTTAAACAGTGACCCAGTTTCAAGGGTTGCATAAAACTAATCTAATGGACCGAAATTATTTGGTCATTACGTTATGTTTGTTACGGTTTTCTTGGCAAAAGGACAGTCCGTTGATACTTGTGCGATGAATTAATCGAGAAATATGTGAAAGACCAATGAAATTTGGAGAATTATTTTATTTTTTAATTCCATACATCACCAATTATAAGACTGTACTATACAAGTATGTATGAATGCTTTTAGAATTTTGTGTAAGTAATTAATACGAGTTCCATAAAATAGAACCTGAATTATGTTCAATCACAAGATGAAAAATCACAATGTTGGTCGGTCTTCTTTTTAAGTAAGGCAATAGCATCACGCTGGCCTTTAGTCCAAATTCACATTTTCATCTGGAAAAACCACTTTAAGAAATGTAATGTCGGTAACTTAATTAAATTCGAAGCCTTATCTGCGGAGTGGAGACGTATTTCTAAGAAAAGTCACAGTAACCTTAAAGTCTTCGTGAGATCTTGGGAACTTAATACCGTTATTCTGCAAGGGACTTGCGATGATAATAATATATGTACCTACTTGTCTATAATATACGTAATACCAATGCTATGAGAAAATACTATCTTCTAACACTTTTTTGCTAATATTATTTCATATATGTTTCGTAAGATACACTATAACTACAAATACTTTTCACAGACCTTTCCTTGGATATTTGGTAAGAAAAGGGGCCAACTATTTACTACTAATAACACTATTAAGATCGTAGTGCATTTACAATGCAGTCAGCTTCCTGAGCCAATGAAATAGGCTAATTGTTACTAGCATTTTCTAGTCTATTTGTAAGACGATATTACACTTGTCACCTCGCCCCATTTCTAGTCTTTAATGTCAATGAGATGCGTCAAGTGGTCAGTAGGCCGTAAGATCTCCCACGCGCATGCTGTGACCTTCCAGAGACTGAACTTGTTGCTTCAGACCCCGGGGCCAGTGTGTAAAACTTTTGCACTGAGACAAAGTTGGCTGCGTGGGCGGGAATTACCAAAGATGTAGCGTGTATCTCCACGTTTATGTTGCAGAGTTTACTTTGTCTATTCAGCTTTGTTATTTTGGTTGGGGAGGGGTATTTTCAAGCCCTCAAAAAACAAAACTTGTAAAAACATGTCTCGTAACTTATTTCTTCTACCGTATAAAGTTTTGAGATCCATGTGATACCAAGTCGGTTTATTTATTCAGTCCCTATAAAGGAAACTTTTGTCTTAGGTTATTACTCAATTTGTTAACCTAATAATATCTTATTATGGCCGTATCAATGTTAAAAATGTTTTTAAGTAAAATAGATTGTGATTTCATGCAATGCTGCCCTGCCCACAGATCAATATAGTTTGCTACGTGGAGTAGGCACGCAGTCGAGACAAAATGTCTGTAGTGGCGCTTCAATAAAAAATCAACGCATAGTTTTAATTAATTTTATTACTGGCTGTAGTCTATGCTTAATACATGTAAATTGATACCGTATAGAAATAAACAAGTATTTTTATTGCACATCTGGCGCAACCGTGACTCTACGTATCTTTTGTTTTAATAATAAATTTCACTAAAACAAATCTATAAAAAGAATGCAAATATTTACACTAGAACAACGTAAACCAAATATTAAAACATTACGTACACATCATATCGTTGTTTATATGATTAAGAATATAATTTAGAACCAGACTTTCACATCTGTATAATAGCTGGGCTTTATTAATTCTTGTATACAAATTTTCATTGCCTTTTTATATGCATATGGAAATATAAAATATATAAAGAAAAGAAAAGAAAGAAATTCATTTTCTTTCCTTTCCTCATTTTTATGAAACGCTTTACCAGTAGACTTCCTCAAGTCGGTCCAAGTATGCGCCCTGAAATCTAGTGTTAATGAATTTTTACATTAGGAAATTCTCAGAAGCAGCACGAAGTTTTAAAATAGCATTGGATTTAACTTTTAAACACAGCTGATATATGGGTATAGAATGGGTATGGGTGTAGAATTATACATACCTCGACCTATTTGTATTAAGGCGTGTTTTTTGTGTATTTATGCGAATCATAATAATAAAAAAATAAATGAAAAAACTTATTGGGTTATTCATAATGTTAATACAGCCCATTCATACTAAAAATATATTATTCAAAACATTGTCCACTAAAAACACTTACAATTTAAGACTAAACGAATCCGACCTTACACAACAACATACAGAATAAATCTCTGTTTTTCTGCTTTATCTCTCGAATTATACTGGGAGCAATCTGTCACATAATAATCTGTAGAGGCGTGCGTTGCCACGTGATTTCGCGTTTCCGTGCCGCCGTATATTTTAACTAACGTCACTTAAATGTATAATGGTGCTGTAATTGACATAAATACTGACCGGACGGAATGAGAGACTGCGAACTAGGTGTAGCACGCGGGGACACTCATAATATGTTGGTGAGTTCAGACGTATAGCTCGTTGGTCATATAGTTGTGCGGAAATTAGGACGTCTCAGGTAATATTCGAGGAAAATTTTAATAGGTTTTATGAAATTCTATTCTCTTATGTTGTATAGATACTTACGTAATTTAATGGTGAAGGAAGATGTGAGGAAACTTTCACGCATAAAAGTTGTTAAAAATTTCTTAGGTGTGTAGGCCCACCAACCTGCTATAGGCCAGCGTGGTATCCTAAGGGATAAATACCCTCAGTTATAGAGGAGGACCGTTACTAGCATGGGTTGGGCTAAGCTGATGATTCTCAGTCATGATTCTCTAAAACGGCAACAGGCTTAAGTGGGACAAATACAGCTGGCATTTCGTATTGTTGATGAAATTATTATGATGCCATACGAAGTTTAAGCGATACAGTCTCTTAGCGGGCACTGTATTTGGATCCAATAGCACTTATCATAGACGTCAATAAGCTACTTAAGGCTGCAAAACCATTGATCGAAAAGAGATTACAGACAGACAACAGTATAAAAACAATATGTTTATAGTTCAAATCCGGCCTTTGCTAGTCCATCAATCTTGTAGAATATCCAACATACCAACAGCGTTAAAATATAAAACGTTGATGTCTGTGGAATAAAAACAAGGGTAAATAATTCAGTAGTCGTAGCAGGGGTCAGTGTTACGGCTATCATTTAGTGTGAGTTGTGTTTCCCGCGCATGCGCCGTACACACATCATCCCACATATAAAAATGAATTATTTATTGTGTTTTAAAATAGAGACGGAGCGTGAATAGTGGAACTGCGTATTTCTGGATAGATTTAATATTTTTGTTGTTAGTTGTGGGTATTAATGCAGTTCATTTTTGGTCAGTTTTAGAGAGAGGCTTAGCTTTTACAGATATTTGAGATCGTTCTCGTATCGGCGTAAAAATAATTAAGAACCATACACTATCAAGAAGACATACATTTATTATAAGAAATAATAAATAAGTCATAGCTTCGAAAGCATAAATTGTCTTCTTACTGAGACTTTCGTTTTACGTAAGTGTTCAAACGCCCTATGAATGGATTTCAACAAAAGTGAGTCGGAAAAATTAAAGACCAATTAGCTCGTTCTAAGCCCGGTGGAATTCGATAGCCGGAAAAACGTATGCATATTCTAACTTTATCCTTCCATCCCAGTATAAAGGCAAATTATAATTTAAATGCCGATTTAAATGAAGAATAATTAAAAATAAATAAGCAAAAATACTAACCTTTTACGTCGAATTATTTTTATTATTATTCGGCATGACTACGGTCGGAGGGCCGGCCAGTTTCAGGTCATTCATAATCCACACTACCACTACATATAATATGTATGTACATATTAGTAAGTGTTTGGAGCTTTTATCCCCGAGGCAAATGGTACCCGCATGCAAGTAGTGTGTTCACCTTGGTCCCGTGACGCCACGCGCGCCGGTGCCGTAACTCGGCTATTCTGGGCCGTTTATATTTTGTTTCATTAACTTTTATTCCAGCGGGTTATTAATCGCTCGCGTTTGATGACGCGTGAAATGACTACGGAATGCTGCTCTGTTTCTGTAATGTAAACCAGGTCTGTGATACAAGTATTAACAAGATTATTTTAATACAATATCTATAGTGCAGTGAGCTAGCGTGCCTGATTAAAGGTTTACTTGACTTAATGGCAGACGGACTCCATGTTAGGAACGAATATGTTTGAATACTCACGGGTTACCATACGTCTATAACCGTATTTTTTGGTACATTTTCAATTTGCCTGATGGAAAAATGCAACACAACTTTACGAGTTATATAAATGGAACTTGAGACCTAGTCGCACACTAGTGGAAAAGGACCTAGTCCTCAAAATTAAAAAATTTACTCATTGCGTAACTTTCATTCAGTCCTCATGGTTTAAAAGCTTAACCAAAATGATAGCTAATACCTCGCGGCCGTTCATTTGATGGAATATTGTTTTTATCAGTTTGAGGAGATTGGGCGGCGTGGGCGAGCGACGCGAAAAAACGACGCCATATTTGAGTGTGGGAGGAAAGCGCTCGACAAAGGAATTTTGATCCAGTTCAAAGCGTGTTTAAACTTGTTTACATTAATTAATTCTAGATGGGAGCGAGCTGAACGACAGCCTAGGTATTCCGCTTTTATGGTTTTATGTATTTTTTAAGTAGTTTGAGCCTGGACCTGTTTGAGAATAACATATTTTTAGCTCTAACAGCTAACTATTAAATGACATTAAGGTTAAGTGGTAGTCATTCTTTATGTTTTTATCCCGGGGCTTTTAACTAGTTTTAGTAACATAGAAAAGATCTTTAAGAAATATATTTTTCATGCCAAAACGTGACTTACAAACATTTAAGCTCATTCTCTTTTATTCTATATTCATTAGTATTATTTTTGGCATTTAGGGCTTGGAAGTGCGACATTTATACTTTGAACAATGTTATTAACTACTAAAGTATTAGTGAAGAAATAAAAAGCCTCCATACAAAAATGATAAAGCTATACGGAATGTGGAAGTGAAGGATGAATTCCTGAGAATCCAATCAAATACGAATGCACGCTTGGCAACTACAATTACTGGCTTATCTTGTCATTAACTCGGATTGCTTGTTTATTACAAGTACTGTATAAAGCATGCAATAAGTCGATTTACATTGCAATTTAAGTGGTGATGGATGAGGCGCGAAGTTATGTGTGTTTCACAATGAATTATCACGAAGTTTAATGGTGAAGGAAACCATCACGAGAAAACCTGCATACCTTGAAGTTCCTAGAAATTCCTCAGTCGTGCAATTAGTGTGCTGGACTAAGGCCAAAATCCTCTCAATTATAAAGGAAGCCCGTGCCCAGCACTAACTGATTGTAAAACCATTTGCAGAACAACTGAATTTCACCAAAACAAGCCATTTCACTTTCGCTCAACTTGACCTTAGACTTTCACCCACTTATGCCAAACATGGCGGTGGAAACACTTTTTCCTTTTAGTCCATTGTTGAAACAGTCAAACAAAGAGTAGGTAAGTCTCCGAGGTTACGGTAGGCCACGGTGTAACGGTGCGGTCACGGGTTCGTACCCCGGCAGACAGAGCGTGAACACATTCCGACTGTGACACTGACTCGCCTATTGTACAGATAGAAGGAGTTCAAGGTGATTTTCCACCACGAAATTGTGGGTCCATTACGATATACCGACGTGTGAAACATATTGTATTACTTAGAAAATTCTTTACTTTTTTTAAGTGTCTGGTTGTACTTGCCTGTCGTTATGACTAACTAAAAGAGTGAAGGAAATAGGAGCTAATCTTGTTACCTTGTACTAGGCACTGTGTTAGTCACGAGGGTATAGAGAAAGCTCTAATAATACTGCCTAATCTGAGGATCGAACCGGAGACCTTTCGATCGCGATTTGTATGCCAATGGGCCTAGTAATTAGTTGAAACTCTTTGTTAGAATGTCGGTACATGTTTTAAAAATACCTCGCGGAAAAGTTTTTGTCGACATACACAGTTTGATTTCGATGTTGGGTGAGAGTTTTACAACTTTTGTTTCGAACTAACAAGCACAGTTTGCGGTCCATTGTTCTAATAATAAATTCGTTATTTAAACATGTTTATTTAAAAAATATGAATTGTATTTATTTTTATCGTATTTTATAATAATAATTATTATTATAAGTACTGAAAGGTCATATTTCTTTGGATATTGCATTTATTATGCAGCAAAGTCGTTATTCAAAATGGTAGGTTTTTCATTCAACCAGTTACTGATCCAAAAATATGAATACTCAACATGCTTTATAAGTAAAATTTAAGAAATTAAGTCACTTTAAACAAATAAATAAATAAATACACCGAACAGTCACATACATAGTCCTGACCCCACACTAAGATACGAGTCTTGTGTCGTGGGTATCAGAAACTACGTGAGACTTTTCGGTCTCACAAACACCCAGACCCGAAACAAATATTTGTAGATCACACAAGCATTTGTCTCGGTGAAGGGATCGAACCCGCGGCCGCTCGTTTCGCAAGCTGGTGTCTAGCCAACTGCGCCACGGGGGCTGTCAAACTGATAATCAAGTTACTTCACATGCAACATACATTTGAGTTACAAACTATAGGTATTATTCGTGTACATAAATTGTGTCTACGGTACTATGAAATTCAAAGAAACAAATTATACTTTGATTGGCACTCTAAGGGCACACGAGGACACACGCCCACACTCCGCCAATACTAAATCTGAATTTCTAATAATACGGAGCTAATTTTTTATACTTAATAAAATTTCTTTTTCTAGGAAAATAAAAATTTGTAAATTTACAATCATCCTATGTCTGCGATGATGACATGTTATGTTATTCAGGCCCTTACATTTCGCCCCGCCATAGTAAGGTAGGTTCAGCTTGTGCGATCACTTTAGAATTTGTATCCAATTATTTCATACCTTATAAATAGTTCGAATAATCACGATCATAGTTTTCTGACCCAGATTTAAATATAATAGATATAAAAAGAACCTAATTTGAAAACCTGCTCGGTTATCGCCGTGCCCAATATGCTAAGGCCGTTACTCTAAAACTGCACCATCAAATGTTCCATTTCTTGTTTGCGATGTATTTCCATCACATCGTTAGTAACTGGCAATTTGAAGGGGCTTAACCTGTTTTCAGAAGTCGTTGAATAATACACAAAGTGGTGTGTTTTGTGTGTGCAACAATTTCTGGCGTAGTTCGCGAGTCGCACCCAGCGTCCGTCGCTTGCCAATTAACCTGGTTTAACTTTCATTTATCGTTAATTAGATCTGCAGTCTTTGTGTCGACAACGTCTGGAGAAATTGACTTATAATAAATTTAGCAAAATCGGTTGTTATTAATACATGAATAAAGTAAAGATCAAAATATGACATTAACGACAAAGCAACAGTCATACATAATTCAATGTGACCCCACATCATCCACATCATTCTCCTGCCCTACTCCTAATTCTTGTTTGGGGTCGGCGCAGCATGTTTTGTCCTCCCTTCCTGTGTGGAAGGACAAAACATGCTGCATAAGAGTTTTGACGGATGTTTTACGGCCGGCCGCCTGCCTGACTTTCATTGTTTTAGGAATGGGGTAGGGATACCGTGTGTTTGGGTACAGGATAATGCAGGTAAGGATATTTAGCCTGATGTTAAGGATGCTACCGTCCCGAATAAGGAAGTAGTAGGACACTGCAACAGCTCGGGGGGTCGAGGTCGCGTACTCGTACCCCAGTTCCATGACTGGCTAGATCAATGGAAAAGGCATCACCTGACCACCTGACAATTCTGACCCCACGCTGGGATAAAGTCCGGTGTCGTGGATATGAGAAACTATGAGACTCCTTTCGCTCTCATAAATCCTACTACTACTACTCACATTTGGCTCACACAAACGTTTGCATCGGTGCAGGATCCAACCAGCGGCCTCTCGTTTCATTTTTAATGAATTTATACTCAGCCTATCGCCGTCCACTGCTGAACATAGGCCTCCACAAGTAAGCGCCAACCATCCCGTTCTTGTGCAGTCCTCATCCATTCGTTACCCGCCACCTTTCTGAAACCGTCAGACAATCGTGCTGGATCAATGAACTTACATATATTAAATTAAATGCAATTAAACTTTTACTTATGTCATATAAGTTTCACTTTTTCCCTATATTTCTCAAAATTATTATTTAAAATTTACAAAAACAAAATAACTTTAAGTGGCATTATATAATACATAGGTATCTACTAATAAATATGCTTATTACTCAAGAATGTCCATATTCTAAACGTAGAAAGTTTGCAGCAATAAAGTTGCGCTATTACTGCCTGTAGCTGTCATATCAGTTCAGTGGCTCCCTCGTGCAGCCGACAGCGGATGGACAATAACTAATTAACAAAACTCTTCGATTTCGCGAGCGACAGGTATTTACTTGATATGTATATTATAACTAAAGTATCCTCTAGGGTTTGCTTTGGGGTAAAGTATAGCTTGTTTACTTAGAGTCATGACTATTTTTCGATCAACGGTGTCAGCCCATGCACATTTTAACTGAAAGAGGGTAGGACTTAGTGAAATAAACTAGCTTTGTATGTATTTGCAAACAGAAATTCATTGTAGATAATTTTATGTGTGCATAAAATGCGATACGATATATTGATATTTTTTTTATAACACATAACTCAGAAAAGTATCAAAAGCGCGCCTGGTATTTGAATCCACGACCATTGAGATTTCGTCTCGGCCGCACTCGTAACACTCAAGTTCATCATAACTTCTTATATATTTTATTTGTATCTTTTTTTCGGACGGTTTCAAAATTGTATATACCTTCCTCTTTTCTTTGTATAATTATTTTAGAATCCATTCTTTTACAAAGAATACTTATATCACAAAATAATTGAAGACAAAGCAATGGAAAAAATAGTAAATGAATAGATAGAGTTAGTGTTTCAATTAAATATTATTGAGATGGAACGCATAAAATTGAGGCGTTAATGGATATTGGCAGTAAAAGATGGACATTAAAATAATGTTTGTTCACCGGAAGCCGTTACAAACAGCCGTTCATACAACTGAGTAGATATACTATCTTTTTATGTTCACTTGATGGCAACATGCCTAAAAGTAATATTTTATTTTTATGTTTTTGAAAAAGGTGGCAAACGAACAAGTGATCTACCTGATACTTAACATCAGGTCAGCACCGCCCATGAACACCCTTAATACCAAAGGAATAATACTTAGTGCGTGTAAAATTTCGATAGATAAACATGTTCTTTTCAGCACTTTTACTTGGACTAGGCCAGGGTGGTGCACAAAGGCGAGCATACTCTTAATAGTAGAGGTGACCCGTGCCCAACTGTGGAACCAGCAATGATGAGGATTTATAATGATACTGTTAGATACGTGGAAAGATGACTGTCATTTTTCTTTAGGTATTAAAATTACGTAATTCTCCTTGATCACAATCTTCTTCTTCTTCTTCATCAACCCATATTCGCCCACTGCTGAGCACGGGTCTCCTCTACCATTGAGAGGGTTTAGGCCATAGTCCACCACGCTGGCCTAGTGCGGGTTGGCGGACTACACACCTAAGAATACGAAGCAAATATTCCTCCCTAACATTTGTTGACATCACATCTTATTTACAACCAGTACTATCAACGGCGTGGTAGTGATTGCAATATGCCAACAGATTAGGAAAGTCTTTGGGTCAGGGTGTATTTTCACCAGACCTCATATTTTTTTTTTTTTGAGTGGCCGTCTTCGCGCCAAGTAGGGCGACCACGGTAAGTGGGCGAGGAACGCCCACAATGGTTCCGCAGTCGCCCAGTGCGCCTCCGAGACGAGAGCGTCAAGGCCTCCTCAATTTGAGGAGGTGCAGTTGCACCCCCACTAACCGGCGCCCGGAACTAGATCCGGCGCCTCCTTCTTTGACGCCGTTGGCGGGCGGGATCGTCCCTTTCACGTTCCCGCTCCGTACTCTCCTTCTGCGACATGACATGTTCGCAGAAGGAGAGCATCGCTCGCCACGACCTCGGACTCCCGACCGTCGACATGACGACGGCCGGGAGTGAGAGATCTCCACCTATTACAGCGCGGAGAGCGCTGCGCTGAGCCTCCCAGGCTGGACACTCCTAGACCTCATATTTGCCATAATAATGATGATTCACCACGCTTGCATAATCCTTTCGACTAGTGTCCGCTTAAGATAGTCTTTCCAAGCCATCCCACGCTATATTTTGACAATCCTTCAAGTATGTAATCTATACTAATATTATAAAGCTGAAGAGTTTGTTTGTTTGTTTGAACGCTAGGATCTTAGGAACTACTGGTCCAATTTGAAAAATTCTTTCACTGTTAGATAGCACATTTATCGAGGAAGGCTATAGGCTATATAACATCACGCTACGACGAATAGGAGCGGAGCAGCAATAAAGAATGTTTCAAAATCGGGGACATTTTTTCCTTTTTGTAAGCTTCGGCTGCGTGCGCTGCGGAAACGGTTAAAGTTTCGCTAAAATAATGTGTGAGAGAAATGTTCCTCTTTAAAAGTTCTAAAAAAAAGTCCGCGACGGCATATGTCTATTTTTTAAGGTTGGCTCACTATAACGTTTTTTATCCTAGCCAAATTTATTTTTAAATAAAGTTTTATTTGTGAAGGTGTTTTTATAAATATGATATTAATCCTTATCCAAATAAATACGTTAATCATTACAAGTATTTAATTTTAAATAAAATTGCCCTTTACATCTTTTGATTTCACCGAGTATCTTAGAAGATATTGCAGTTTTAAAATATTGATCAAGCGCGCAATAATGATGCACAAGGCGCCGATCGACGCGTTACGGTTTCACGTTTTAAAAATTTGACCGAATTGTATAATTTTTGGTATGGACATAAATAGGACTCTGAGAAGTAAAATAGACTACAACTTATTTTCCTTCTGAACTCAACCCTGTAGTCTACGCGGACGAAGTCGCGAGCAAAAGCTAGTGTAAGTATATCAACAAATGTACTCGTATCTAGATCAGTCATCCCACTGCATAAGCATATGTAACAAGTTGTTACAAGTGGATGCTCATTGGTATTTGATGTCGACTTGTCCAAACATGTCAATGTGACATGATTGTTGATTCAGTGAGAGATGGGAGCTGCACATGTTGTGACGACACATCGCTGTATTTGTGCAACGGAGTACTCAAATGTATTTGATAATCTATACTAATATTATAAAGCTGAAGAGTTTGTTTGAACGCTAGGATCTCAGGAATTACTGGTCCGATTTGAAAAATTCTTTCACTGTTAGATAGCACATTTATCGAGGAAGGCTCTAGGTTATATAACATCACGCTACGACGAATAGGAGCGGAGCAACAATAAAGAATATTTCAAAATCGGGGACATTTTTTCCTTTTTGTGAGCTTCCGCTGCGTGCGCTGCGAAAACGGTTAAAGTTTCGCTAAAATAATGTTTGAGAGGAAAGTTCCTCTTTAAAAGTTCTAAAAAAAAGTCCGCGACAGCATATGTCTATTTTTTAAGGTTGGCTCACTATAACGTTTTTTATCCTAACCAAAGTTATTTTAAAATAAAGTTTTATTTGTGAAGGTGTTTTTATAAATATGATATTAATCCTCATCCAAATAAATACGTTATTAATTACAAGTATATAATTTTGAATAAAATTGCCCTTTACATCATTTGATTTCACTGAGTATCTTAGAAGATATTGCAGTTTTAAAATATTGATCAAGCGCGCAGTAATGATGCACAAGGCGCCGATCGCCGCGTTACGGTTTCACGTTTGAACAATTTGACCGAATTGTATGATTTTTGGTATGGAGATAAATAGGACTCTGAGAAGTAAAATAGACTACAACTTATTTTCCTTCTGAACTCAACCCTGTAGTCTACGCGGACGGAGTCGCGAGCAAAAGCTAGTAAATTATAATCTTGAACTTATACATGTATGCGAAGTCAGGCGTGTAATACTTCACACATGTTTAGAATATTGTTGAGTGAAATAACAAGAAGCAGTTCGAGGTTTAGGCGAGCGGTCGAGAATCTCGGCGGTCGCGGGTTCGTACCCCAGGCACACACCTCTGACTTTTCGAAGTTATGTGTGTATTCAAATTGAATTAACACTTGCTTTAACGGTGAAGGAAAACATCGTGATGAAACCTGCACACCTAAAAGTTCTTAGGAATTTCTTAGGTGTGTAGTCCGCCAACCCGCACTAGGCCAGCGTGGTGGACTATGGCCTAAACCCTCTCAATGGTAGAGGAGACCCGTGCTCAGCAGTGGGCGTATATGGGTTGATGAAGAAGAAGAAGAAGAAATAACAAAAAACTTTATCATTCGCACAGACAGGTTCTTAGAAAAAACAAAATCTATTTAAATGAAAACGGCGAATTATTCAAAACTTATTATTCTTTCATTTTCATGTTTATGATTTTTTTATTGTTAAAGCTGGGATGTTTGGGTTAGTTCGTAAATCCTTTGATCCAAGCCTCTTCAAAGCTAGTGCTTAAGCCCTCATCAAAGGTAAATTATTACCAAAACTAAGAAATAAAAATTCTTAAATTGTATTGTACAAATTACAATAGCAGAACTCATCTATACTAATATTATAAAGCTGAAGAGTTTGTTTGTTTGTTTGTTTGAACGCTAGGATCTTAGGAACTACTGGTCCGATTTGAAAAATTCTTTCACTGTTAGATAGCACATTTATCGAGGAAAGCTATAGGCTATATAACATCACGCTACGACGAATAGGAGCGGAGCAGCAATAAAGAATGTTTCAAAATCGGGGACATTTTTTCCTTTTTGTGAGCTTCGGCTGCGTACGCTGCGGAAACGGTTAAAGTTTCGCTAAAATAATGTTTGAGAGAAATGTTCCTCTTTAAAAGTTCTAAAAAAAAATCCGCGACGGCATATGTCTATTTTTTAAGGTTGACTCACTATAACGTTTTTTATCGTGTTTTTATAAATATGATATTAATCCTTATCCAAATAAATACGTTATTCATTACAAGTATTTATTTTAAATAAAATTGCCCTTCACATCTTTTGATTTCACCGAGTATCTTAGAAGATATTGCAGTTTTAAAATATTGATCAAGCGCGCAATAATGATGCACAAGGCGCCGATCGACGCGTTACGGTTTCACGTTTGAACAATTAGACTGAATTGTATGATTTTTGGTATGGACATAAATAGGACTCTGAGAAGTAAAATAGACTACAACTTATTTTCTCTGAACTCAGCCCTGTAGTCTACGCGGACGGAGTCGCGAGCAAAAGCTAGTTATTGATAAAACAAAAGCGTACTTTGAATATTATTAGAATTCATAGATTCGATTTATACGACTGACTTATGTATTTTGAATTTATTGAATTCGAGCTTTCCCAGGTTCATCTTTTTGGCTGGGTTTTTCGTTAGAAGACCGGTGGACAAATTGGCAATAAAGCACAGATTAAAACATTTAGTCATATTATTTTCGCATTTTATAGGTAGTTCCTATTTTATTCGTGATAAAGAGGGCTATCAAAATTTGAGAAACAGTGCTTTAACCCTTGAACCAATTTGGTTTAAGTTAAGCGATGCCTGGAGAGAACTGCCGCGTCCCGAGAGAATCATTGAGTTATGACAACAAGGGATATAAAGAGGATTTATTCGAGCTCCGTGGAGATAATCTATGCATACGCGAATATATTTTTACCTTATTCCGTTATATTTACAAATTGTTACCGCTTGCGAAAATTTATACGGTACTTCAATAACAATTTCTTATCTGAAATTATAGTATACAGCCCGCAACTACTGCTTGAAATTCTGATTAGGTTAGAAAGAAAAATGGTAAGCTTATTGGTTATAAAGAATTCGTGGATTTTTCGATTACTCATAAATTGCCTCGTGGTCTCGCGGTACAAGTATATGCCGTGCGATCTAGAGGGTCTGGATTCGATTCCCGGGTCGGGCAAAGTATTATTAGGATTATCCATTTGGACATTCTCTGTAGCCGCACGGAGTCTGAAAATGTGCCCGAAAAACTGCAATAGGCTCGTCCCCAATTATGTGGGACTGATACGTAGCTGGCGAAATATGGGTGCAGAAATGAACCTCTGCCTACTCTATTAGGGAATACAGGCACCAGTTTATGTATGCATTTTATCCAACTGTCCCAAATTCTAATATAATTTTCAGTTTCTCGCAAGACATACTGCAAAGGGCCTTCAAGTGTCATCTATCGAGATAATATTATCTCGCGGTGCGTTCGATAGTAGATAAGGGAGAGCATACTATACGTGGTGGCGGTATGTGGCGGTCGCTCGTGGTGTTGGCACTATGTGCTGTGGTGTGTGGTGGTATCAGGGTGCTGGTGGTATCACCAGTGCCAAGTCGCGGCCATACGGTGCTGGTCGACTCCGTGGTGAAGACACTACTAAGTGCTGGACATGAGGTAAATGCCACAAGTTGAAGACGATAGTTGTATACCAGCTCGTGTTTGTACCACTGCTCGGTAAAGGAGGTGGAATTGAACGGGGTTTGGACTTAGTCCATACATGTAGGAAATATTATCTAAATTTTTTTTTATACGTGCAGGTTTTTAGGTATGTTTCTTTGACTTACGAGACCTTATTGTGTTTCACGCATTACTTTAAAAAGCCATTAGTGTGTGCTTGGTTTTTGATTCCGCGACCACTTTTGTAATTCCCAAATCATCTCGACAGGATAGATACTAGAGAAGACTAGGAAGTCTTATGAACTTACAGTTTGATTTAGCGAAAACTCTAACAGCCACATTTATTTTTAACTTGAACTTGTAATTAATGTTAAGTATTAAGATAATTTCGCACCTTAATTTCTGCTAAAATATTCCCTAAATTGTAACATTTACCATTAATTAATATTCCGTTTCGAGAGCCACCGTCTTCCTCCTTATACAGTGATTTACAAGGGGAGCCGTGGATACTACTGCTCACTTCTAACAACTGCCCATTTTATTCGTAATTCTTTATTTTTAAGTCTAAATTTTCAAAAATATGATTTCAGCCTACAACCACGAGATGTTGTTTCGTTATAAATGGCAGTAAAAAGAAATTTAATTGTTACTGTTATGGTATTTCGTCCTTGATGAATGGCCGGGATCATTGAAAGATTGAAATGTAATTTACAATTACAGAAGATTTTGATTCAATTTTGACTGAAAGTTGTCTTCCGTTAACAAATGATATTTATTTTGCGTTTTTTCACAGCATTTTACGATTTCGTAATTAATTGCACCCACTGTTCTGTTTATTATTTTTAGTTATAATAACAAGAAAAAATAAGAATTTTGTATCACTTTATTAAAGGTGACTTGTTTATACTTAATTGGATAGGTTTCACAGTGCCTTCTCGATACAATAGTCGTAATGGCTGCTTCAAACCATTTGTATGCAATCTACATTTGATATTAATAGCCCATTTTTTATAGGTGACGTACATATCTGCTAGTTCCAAGTTGAAGAATGGCGCGCGACTCACTCGGGTCAACGCCAGCTTCGTGGAGGAAGACAGTGCAGGTTCGTATTCTCTTAATCGGCTCTTTCAGGTCCCACTGCCCATTACTAAGGGCAGAAGCTACGTAGATAGATAATAATCTATACTCTGATTCGAAAAAATATAATTTTTGAATCAATTTCTTACTTGTAAAAGAGTAACACGAGAGGTTTTTGCACGTTCTTCTCTAGTGATGCCTGCCGAACAGGGTAATAAACAGCATTTCAAAAAAACTGAATCTAAGTGATATATGTTTGACGTTTGACAGCCCCCGTGGCGCAGTTGGCTAGACACCAGCTTGCGAAACGAGAGGCCGCGGGTTCGATCCCCGCACCGAGACAAATGTTTGTTGAGCCACAAATATTTGTTTCGGGTCTGGGTGTTTGTGAGACCGAAAAGTGTCTCGTAGTGTCTGATACCCACGACACAGGTCGTGTAACCTAGTGTGGGGTCAGAGCTATGTATGTGACTGTTGGGTGTATTTATTTGTTGGGTGTATTTAGTTTATAGATTCAATTAATAATTCATTTCATTTTCTTAAATATTTCGTAGTTTCTAACAACCACGGCACAAGATAATTGGAATCAACACTAGACCCACTATGTCTGTGACTGTATCTATTTTGTCAAATAGGTCATACAACCAAGCCTAAGGTCGTCGGCCTGAAAGGATTCATAGCCATACATAACTGCAACGCAGTACATTAACTCGTCAATTAAACCGGGACGTTGGCTCCAAACAGCAGACGATAAAACGGGGAGCCATAACAAACTCCATTACAACTCCGATTGTATTTTAAATGATATTCCAGGTGTAGTCCCGCGGGAGGGGGGGGGGCGACGGGGGCGCGGGGAAGGGGAGGGGTGTTTAGTACTAATTTTGAGAACAATAGCAGTGATTCGGCAGTGCTGTTTGTTTGCGTGAAATGGATTTTATTAAAGGATGTTTTGGATGGGCCTGTCGATAATTTAGTTGGTACTTAAAATGAGGATGTCCTATGATTATCCTAAGGAATGCTTCTTTGGTAGTGTAAGTATCAATTGAAGACATAGTCATCCGCAGTACATTTAAAACAACATCAAAGAACTATTGAATAATGATGGCGCATGTATAATGTGGTTACGGTACTGCTCATGAAAGCTGCGGTGCTGTTTGAATAATAAATACACTTTTTTATGTGGCCGCGCTTGAGAGGTCCCGATGGGGCTTCATTCTATTCAGGTAATCCATCTTTTAATTTAGAAAGCATAAATAGTTGAATTCAGTATGATTCAGAAGATCTACGCGGGGCCTTAGATAAGTCTTAACCTCTTGGTTTACACTTATCTAGTTAAACTTAACTGGTGTGTATCTTATTTAGTCCAACGGGTATTTTATACATACATACATGCATACACTTGCGCCTGGGTATTCAAGGGTAAGATAGGGGTGCATTTCTGCACCCACATTTTGCCAATTGAGTTTTCGTCCTATGCAGTAGGGGCCTAGCTTCGTGCTATTTTTGAGAATGTCTTCATTCTTACTCAATGATAATGTATGGTCAGAGGATGCCTTTTCCATTGATCTAGCCAGTCATGGAACAGGGCTACGAGTACGCGAGCTCGGCCCCCCGAGCTGTTAGAGTCTCCTAATACTTCCTTATCCGGGACTGTAGCATCCTTACCATCAGGCCAAATATCCTTTCCCTCAATATCCTTTACCCAAACTCACGCTATCCCCACACCATTCCCTTTAAAACATAGAAATTCCCAAGGAGGGTTGGCGTCAGGCAGGCGGCCGGCCGTAAAACATCTGCCAAAACTCTTATGCTTATGCTGCGCCGACCCCAAACAAGAATTGGGATCAGGGCAGGAGAATGATGATAATGTACTCGGCTGGAGTTGAACATTGAGCTTGGGACGTCTAGATCACACGACACTGACTTGTACTGCGAGACCACGAGGAAGGGAACTTATCAACGTTAAAACAGACATTGAAAATTCTCTCTAAACGAGCTTACCCTCTTGTTATAATAGAATTTAAAAAATTTAGTTCATCGCACCTTGTGATCAGCCAGTTTCCGATAAAATACATCCCCTAGTTGATATGCTAATCAATAGAGCTGTATACAGTGAGTTAGATGTTGCGGTGAAACTAATAATACAGGCACCGCCAGGGTCGCCTGTGGTCGCGTCCACGTGCAACACGTCCATCACACCGACGTGGACGATGTTTACGTCACCCATACTTTATATTTATTTACTTTATGTGGCATCGTAATGTGGGCAATATCTATTAAATATACCTATTTGCTTTATTTTTAGGTCAACTAAGTCGTACGAATCAATGGAAAGTTACTTACCGTTTTGAGGGGCAACTTGGTTCTTAGTACTATGATAAGTAGTGATGCCTTCGAGCTCTAGGGTTTCGGTCGAAAATCTCGACGATCGCGTGTTCAGACCCCAGGCACATTCCAGTTGTACATTGCACATATGTAAAACGAAGTGTATCAAGTTTATTTATTTTAACTTTTCTACAAAGTTTATTAGTAAATTGCAACTGATTTTAAACTACCGTTGTTTGTAGCTGCTGTCAGCTGTATAATTATGAAGCAGATAGAATATACGTAGCATGTTACTAAAATACAGAGTATTCACTCTCATATTGTCTCTACATCATTCCTCAACATGTTTCTTTCAAAGACAGATTAACAATACCGGAGTTGGTGCAAACCCCTTCGCCGCCACACCACGTGTTGGCAAGGGGGGTGGAACTCGCCGAGCGTCTTCTTCACCACGAGGCTGTTCAGGAGCTGCTGTCAGATGCCACCAATGGCTACGATGCTGTGGTCGCTGACTGGTACTTCAGCGGGCTTCTGGCTCCGTGAGTTCATGATTTGAATATACACATTGGCTTAAAAAATGCATCATTAATAATTTAGTGTACAAGCATGATTTTATAAAATCTAACCTAAGATATTTGGATGATGAGTTGGTTAGATAGGTTAAACGCACTGATCTCAGGTATTAACTATTGGTGCGATTAAAAAAATATATTTTTGTCTTGCATAGTCCATACATAATACATATGTACATCACGCTAGTGATGGCCTCGAGGTTTGGGTGCGCGGTCGAGAATCTCGACGGTCGCGGGTTCGAACCCCAGGCACACACCTCTGACTTTTCGAAGTTATGTGTGTATTCACATTGAATTATCACTTGCTTTAACGGTGAAGGAAAACATCGTGATAAAACCTGCACACCTAAGAGTTCTTAGGAATTTCTTAGGTGTGTAGTCCGCCAACCCGCACTAGGCCAGCGTGGCGGACTATGGCCTAAACCCTCTCAATGGTAGAGGAGACCCGTGCTCAGCAGTGGGCGAATATGGGTTGATGAAGACATCACGCTATGACCAATAGCAGTAAAGAAGCAAAATAAAAAAAAAAAAAACCGAAAGAAATATTCATTTTAAAGGCGTTGTGTTATATTAAATGAAAAATAATGTATAAACAGTACATTATAATTATCCACTACGTAACGCAGCCCACATGCATCATTACCCATGCAACAGTTATGTTCCAGGCTGGCTGCTGTGTACGACTGCCCGCTGATATGGTTCAGCGCCCTGGACGCTTCTTGGCTGTCTCTCCAGCTGGTCCATGAGCAGACCAGTTCAGCATATGCCGTGGACTCCCAAGCTACTGCTGTTCCCACACAGCCCTATGATATAACCTCTAGATTACAAAGATTGTGGCGACAATTTTACCTCACTGGGTGGTGGCAGTAAGTATTTTGCAGTTATTATTGTTAAATATGGTAGACTGTTTTGTGGTCTCTCAGCAAAAGTGTGTCGTGTAAAGGTCCTTGGTATGCTCCCGCGTCAGGCAGTCTTATTGGTTTTTTTTCCATTAGGAGATCTAAGCAAGAGCATGGAGCCTAGAATTGACCCCAAGAACGGCAATAAGCTCACTCCGTATTACTGTTACTGATACATACTTGGCAAAGTGGGTACAGAATTGCACCACTGCCTACCCACTCAGGGAATACCTGCTTTATTTTATAACGATATGTATGTTATTTTTTATGGGTGAGTTTTTAACGTAAAATAAGTTTATATTAAAACATTGTTTTAGCTATACGACATACTACAAGGAAGCACCCGCTTATGAACAAATCTATCATCCTTATTTCAAACTTCGGAATCGAACCCTACCACCTTATGAGTCCCTGGGGTACAACGGGTCGCTACTGCTGGTCAATTCAAACCCACTGGTGGGACAGCACTTGCCATTACCTGCAAATGTCAAGTATGTCGGTGGACATCACATAGTTGATCCTGTTAGGGCACTCCCAAAGGTATGACATTATTATTGGATTCTAGTTTTGGTCTGTGATATTTGTCATTGTTCAATTTACATTGATCATTTTATTAAAATTATGATGCTGTCATTTCGTTGTTGCTTAATAAGCCTGGTATTACATGTGATGTAAAAAAATGTACAAAACATAGTACCTAAAACTACGCTCATGTACTGCAATCATAAATTAATATTATTATCAAGGACTTGTATAGTTCACCATTTGGATTCAACTGCAGTTAAAATATATGATTTAAAAATAAGAATGAACACCTTTACGAAAAATTAGATCATATACCTCAAAGCCAATAACAAAATCTTTCCCTAATCGCAGATTCTCCAAGACATCCTAGACGGTGCCAAGCATGGAGCGATATACTTCGACCTGGGGTCACAAGTAGACGGCAGCAGCTTGCCCCAGCGCTTGAAGAAGGGGCTGCTGCAGATGTTCAGCGACCTGGAGCAGATCGTGATTTGGAGAACCAACGAGAAGTTCGATCACTTGCCGGGGAATGTGTTTACGTGGCGCTGGGTGCCGCAGGCCTGTATACTTAGTAAGTAGACTTCGTAATTATTTTATCATTTTTAGTGATGTTAGGTCTAAGGATTATCGCTTTTGAATGCCTGGGAAATTCCACAATAGTTTCTGATGAAAAATCTCTTAACTTGGCTTTCATAGACACAAATAAATAATTAACTGCACTGATTGTGCATTTGGAGTTTGCACATAATTTTATAGAGGTTTATTGTGATATAAGTAAAAGGTACTTTATTTATAATTTAAAAAGCCTTTACGAGTGGAAAGTAGTAGGCGGAAAAAGTGAAAGGAAATAACTTACTTGAAATCCTTGGCCTATTGTGATTTTACGTACAACAAGCAGTAGTTTTATTACTATATACTTTTAAAACTTAAGTCATTTTAATGATTTTTATTCTAGATCATAACAATACGATGATGTTTATAAACCATGGAGGTTTCACGTCTCTAATAGAAGCCACATACTACGGAGTTCCAGTGATTGGAATTCCACTAGCAGAAGATCAGTTTATGAATATCGACATAGCCCGATTAAGAGGCAGGGCGATCAAAGTGGATTATTCTAGTAACTTAGCGTTTGATTTGAGAAGAGCCATCAACGAAGTTCTGGGAAATTTCAGGTAACTATGAGATCTACGTGAATTTTAAAAATTTTGAAAATACACACTTTTGATGCTGTTTTATTATCTTTATAGTTCATATTTAATACGATTGTTACGTAAAGTATAGATTCAAAAGTCATTCATCCTTTCAACAGCTACCGAGACAACGTCAAACGAGCTGCAAAAGTTTTCAGAAACAACATAATCTCGCCTAAGCAGGAATTGCTCCATAACATAGAGATGGTCATCACCACAAAAGGGGCTCATCACCTCCGATCACCTGCTCTTCAACTCTCAACCGTCCAGGCTCTGTATCTAGACATAGTAGTCTTATTGCTACTATTTCTATGGTTTCTTTCAAAGGTAGTCAAAGTTATCAAAGCCCACATGGAAATTGATGAAGACGAAGATAAGAAGGATAAATAAGAAATAGTCTAGAATACGGAATATTTGGGAATGTTTATAATGTCAGTCAGCGTGCATTGTAAATAAATAAAAATCCAAATTTACTCGTTCACATTTGTTTGGAGATGAAGAATGAAGACATTAAACACAAACCGTTTGCCAAACATCAACAAGGAAGTATCAAAGAAAAATATACTCATGTTTGGTTGAACCTGACGAGTTACTGAACTTCCAAAATTAACTTTTTCTCGCTGTAGGTACATCATCATTATTATACCGAATAAAACGTTATTCTGCATTTGCTATTATAAATAACACATTAGCTAGTAAATCAATGTGTATTTCGGAATCAAATGATATATTATTACTATTCAAATACCAACCTATTCCTCGACACTTATAAATAATTCTAATAGGACTAGCGTGGTGTCAATGTAATTTATCGTCAATAAAACAGCTGACAGTGAACAATAGGCGGCGTCACGCTGCACGGCCTGGGTACATACACACGTCGACGAAGACCACGCGAGCTGGGTACTAATGCAGAGGTTTTGGGACGAACAGACCTTGGGCAGTGGGCACCGTGCCACATCCTCGTACTAACGAAAGTTATTACTATATGGTTACGTAATAGTGAGGTTGGAATGGTGGAATGAGGTGACGGTAAAGGAAAACTTTATATCGGAGAGTGTTTTAGAGATCATCAGAAGCCTTAAGATGTCCAATACTGGACTGGCTTTATATATTTATATAGCATATGAGAATTATTTCTATCGAAAATTCAGAACGAAATAAACATCTGTGGATCGCACAAATTTCAATTTTGTTTTCGTAGATCGTGTCCGTGGCCTACCGTTTTCTAACGCCAATGAGGTAGACAAAGGAAGGATATTTTCAACCTCGTACGCAGCTATCTTGCAAAAACTCCACCCTTGTTCAAGAATTTAGGCTCGATCGATTGACTTATGCCATCACTAAAGTTTATTATATGTACAATGCATTCAAAGCTCAGCAATAAATCGAGTGCAGTTCTATGAACAGCGTGTGATGAGGTTGTATAAAGTTAGCATGTGATTTAACTGCGTCAGACGGCGCGTCCCACGGGAACTCCGCTGGCCCGGCGCTTCCTCATACCTGTCGCCTGGCCGTCCGTGCACCCGATTCGTATGTACGACTGGACGGGAATAATAACAAAATATCAAGTCCAATAACATCAGTTCGATGGGTCTTGTTATGGCGCTTTGTTGATAATTTTATTAATGTTGTCAGAGGTGAAATTTTAGTCAGTGTAACTGTGTTTTTAAATACATCAGAACTGTTAGATGTAGTTACAAGTTTTTGTGAAAAATATAAGAAGCTAAGAAAATCTTCTGAACCTCACAGATATCTTGGTGTTGTTGTTTAAGTCTGACTCTTAATCAAAATGTGTAGACAGATACACTCACGCTCATATCCCCGAATGGGTCGGTAGTGCGATTCTAAACTGGCATAATATTGCTGCATAACTCGCATTTCCGGCCTCTGTGGACTAACATAAAAATCCAATAAAACTTACTCCCCCAAACGGGACAAATCGATTGCACAGTCTAAGCGTGTTATTCAAGGGGTTAATTAGATTCCTTTGAATGCAAGGAGCACAACAAACCGTTCCGAGACAATACTGTCAATAAACTCTCAAGTGCCAATTACCGAGAGTGGTTCGCCAACGATACGCCAATTAAATGCTGTTTAGTGTAGCCTCGACCTTGCGACCGTTTGGGCCCGGGTTCAGTCCCACTGGCGAGTCATTTTGCGCAGTTTTAACTTTTGTTTTCGTCGTGCCGTCGACCTCGTCTGCTACTGACGATCATTTCCAAGTATGTGTGATTGCTCTGGTATACATTGTGTAGTCTGATTAAGTTGAGAGTTGCTGAATTGAGATACCCAACCTGTATAGCTCGTATTTGTGGCCAGTAATCCTACTGAGCGAACTGGTTTGATTTAAATAGTCCTAACGGTAATGATTCGAAAAATGAAACTTATATTTTTATAATATCCTGGACTTTACATGCAAATTTTATTTCAGTTCAATGAGTATTAAAGGTTTTAATTCACTCAATGTGAAAAATGATTGATGAATTTCAGCTTGACCTTAGTAAGCAAGGTAGTAGGAAGGCAGATAGGAAGCAAGGTATAGTTAGATATTGGAAGGGCAGAAATAATTAAAAATAAAACCAAATAGCGAATGAAATTTTCAAATTAATTGCTAAAAAAAAGAAACACGTGTAACAGAAAATAAGGTAGACGGAATCATTGATTTACTAGTAAAACTGACGCTAAAAAAAAAAATGAAAAACAAAAAAATCAAATTAAAAACAAAACAAAAATTCTTAAGTACTTAAACTATATTTTTTTATGTAAAAAGGAACCGCCTTCAAAAAACCAACTGAAAAGAAAAAAATAATTTTTATTATGAACACCTGTATTTCAATTTTGCATAAGCAAAATCATGTAAGTATATAATCAATCAATCAACAAATAAGAATATAAATTAATAATTAACGTTTATATGTAAGTATTACTTCTACTTTTTGAAATCGGTGCCAAACAAATTTTCATGACAAAGAAGAACGCTGGTTTATTATTATTAATGGCTCCGCCCGGGTGGAGTACGCCCCCCCCCCCCACCAGCATATGTCATACTAAACATAAACATTTTGGTTTTGTTGGTTTGGCACCGACTTCAAAAAGTAGAAGTAATACTTACATATAAACGTTAATTATTAATTTATATTCTTATTTGTTGATTGATTGATTATATACTTACATGATTTTGCTTATGCAAAATTGAAATACAGGTGTTCATAATAAAAATTATTTTTTTCTTTTCAGTTGGTTTTTTGAAGGCGGTTCCTTTTTACATAAAAAAATATAGTTTAAGTACTTAAGAATTTTTGTTTTGTTTTTAATTTGATTTTTTTGTTTTTCATTTTTTTTTAATTTGATTTTTTTGTATTTCATTTTTTATTTCATACTTTTTAGTGATTTAAGTTCTTTTAGTGAATAGTGATATACTATATAATTTTTTGTAACCTTTCCTTGTTTTGATATTTAATGATATATTGTTTGTTTTATATTAATTATAATTAAACTAGCGACCCGCCCCGGCTTTGCACGGGTGCAATGCTGATATTTAATGGATGTTATTATACATAGCTTTTGCCCGCAACTCCGTCTGCGTGGACTACAGGTTTGGGTTCAGATATAACATAAGTTGTAGTATTTTACTCCACAGAGCCCCATTTACTTAAATACATATACAAAAATCATACAAATCGGTCAAATTGTTTAAACGTGAAACCGTAACACGCCGGTCGGCGCCTTGTGCATCATTATTGCGCGCTTGATAATTATTTTAAAACTGCGATATCTTCTAAGATACTAATTGAAATCAAATGATGTAAAGGGCAAATTTCTTTTAAATCAAATACTTATAATGAATAACGCATTTATTTGGATAAGGATTAACATAATCTTTATAAAAACAACTTCATAAACAATGCTTTATTTTAGGACAAATTTGGTTAGCATAAAAGAGGTTACAGTGAACCAATCTTAAAAGATAGGCATATGCTGTCGCGGACTTCTTTTTAGATCACTTAAAGGAGAACAATTCTGTCATACATTATTTTAGTGTAACTTTAACCGTTTCGGCAGCGCACGCGGCGGAAGCTTTCAAAAGGAAAAAATATCCCCGATTTTTAAACATTCTTTATTGCTGCTCCGCTCCTATTGGTCTTAGCGTGATGTTATATAGCCTATAACCTTCCTATTGAATCACTCTATCTATTAAAAAAAACCGCATCCAAATAGCTTTAGCCAAACGCGAGATAATCGCGGACAAACATACATACATACATACAAAACAATCGAACTGAGAACCTTCTTTTTTGAAGTCGGTTAAAAATAGATATTTCTAGCTAAGAGTTAAGGAGAGGGTAACGTAAGTTTTAGGAAAGGGCTAAATTGTCTGCAGCGACTAAAAGTTGGGGAGAAGTTTAGTTAGGTTTACGTGACGTGGGTCAATAAATTTCGACGAGAAAAATAGTTTCATCCATGACGTGACTTCATTATAATTCCTTGCGTAAATCATTAATCCTATTACGTTAACATTTTTAAATAAGATCGCTGGAGGTTTTATTCAATTTTGACTACCATAGTTATAAAAAAATAGCAGTTGAAAAACAATTTTTCATGTACATATTAATTTACTTAATATCATAAATGCTATTTGCGTAAAATCCGGTGTACTTCATCGATGATTAATATTTCCTCATTTACGTTCAAAGACAGCTTTGATGTAACGTAAAATGTTAAATGTTTAACAAGTTTAAGGCCCCTATTATGTTACACAAAAGCTTTGACCGGGAAATACATTAAAATATTTTGCTCCGTGGCGTGTTTATTTGTACTTTGAGAATTATACTATCAGCCCCTGTTAATAAGATAGGTTTAATGTATTATATACGTCCAAAAGATTATAGAGGCTGTTTTTACCACTAGATTCAATTCAATCCAAGTGGGAGTTATATAAGTAGATATGTTTAAAGCTTTAAATATAATTTTAAGAAGCGTAAGATTTTTTTATTCAAAATAAATCAAATTTTAAACGCAGATCTTGTCACTAAAACGTCTTTTTCACTAGAAAGGCAAAATGATCATATGGATTGATTATGGTATATCACTATAAACTCCCATGGCCTAATGGTCTGAGGGACAATTCTTCGAGTACAAACAAACATTTTATATCAATACATTAATAAAACTAACAAATCAAGGTCAAATAAAGCTATAAATACGCAATAGGTCGGCCCTAATAAATATTTAGTGGTTATTAAACAGTACAATGGAATTATGACGTCACTTTATTTGTGACAGTTAAAGCATCCCTTAATTTTACGAGCGCACGCGCGGGCCATAAAACGAGCGATATGGCGATGGAAAATCACGACTTAATTTCAAATAACCGACGTGATGACATACCACCAAAATAACTCTGTCTGTACTACAACGTCGATCAAATGCTTTGTGCGCAGTACTGAGCATATGGACCGGGATCACTTATTTTATGTATGTGTCGGCATTTAGTATTATTAGTTCTGTACAGCATTAAGGCGTAAACCCCCCCGATAGTAGAAGAAGCCCATGCCAGGGACGGGAAAAATATGGGCTTATAATTAATTAAGATGTAGCATTTAGTGGCAACTGGCAAAGCTTGTCTTTGGCTTTTTTGTTCATTATAAGTAGATTAATCTGTTTGGTGCTTAGTAGGACTCGCTAATCACTATCTAGAGCTTAGAAAATCGGTGACTTGTTGTGTTTGTTCTACACTAAAAAGTGTAGTGTAGGAATATATGCTTGAGGATTCTTTAAGAAATAAAGGCATGAAAATATTTTTCCGTAATGAAAGTATGTGAGTAACAAACCGCCTTTTAAGGATGACCTCGTTTATCTGTGTGAGTAAAATAATCTTCGTCATCCTCTACCTATCTATTGTGTGACAAATTCAATATCAAACACGAGAAACGTGAAAAATAAAGTCACAAACAAAACTAAGAAAACTCTATACAAATGTGACAATATCGAGAGTGTTCGACACAGAAAGCTGTCCGAGTGTAAAACGCGGCTGACGAGTGGAAACATCAAGTGTTTATCTGAAGGTTGGCACCATTGCAGCGCTTGTAGGGCTGTGCTGGATTCTGGAGGTTGGCAGCATTGCAGCGCTTGCAGCGGAGCAGCGGTACGACTTGTAAACAAAGCAAGTGGCGCAGTGGACCAAGAGCTTTGCGGTTGGTGTGTGCGATGAGCTGATCGCGGGAGTATAGATACTTTAAGTTTTGAGCCTGTGGACTTTGGAAAAAATAATTATAATAAGTAATTTTATTGTAATAACATGACTTAGATGTTTCTATTAAATTGATGTTTATTTGATTTCTAATTTCAAAAACCATTTCTAAACAAATCAATATCTTTTTGAGTTATATATATGAATGAATTCAGCATACAACTAAACTATTCTGTAGTCTAAGTTAAAATTTAAGTTGGAAACTCGGAACCCAAACTTTTCTAATAAAATCTTTTTGTTAGACACTGTACACTTGTTTCGAAACTGATCACTTTCATTTGTACACCCTCAGTAATGTCAACCTAAAACTATCTAAACCCGCTGCCATCTTCTCTCTTAAACCACAGTCAGCACTACGCGGAAACGATCCAATATTTGCGAGATATAGGTCGGATTGAGTCCAGCATCGGCGGCAATGGGATCAAGTCCGCGCCTCGTTCCACGAAATGCACATGATTGTTGCAATTGGAGCCAAACATTTGGCAATCGCTCTACATGTCCATCCTCAATTTTATTGAAAAGTGTGTGTATCTTGGCGAACGGTGATCTACGCAGATTACTCCTGCAGACCTTGGAGCTAGATTTTATTGATAATGCGGGGTTTATCTGTGGTTGTATTAGATGTAATTTACTCGTATTTAGATCAAATAGGATTCATGTTACTTAGGTTCTAAATTAGCGACCACCAGTGGTGTTGTTGATTGAACAAATACCTAACAATGTTACACGTAAACTCTAGCATAAATTGTTAATATATAATTTGTTTTTAAATCCACGTAACAGATTGCAAAACCATTGACGTTATTCGAGACTTCCAAAAATCGTTCTGCTACTGATAAATCCATTTTAAAAAACCAAGAATACTTTTTTGACCCAAAAGTCGAGTACAGAACTTAGCTGCATAATATGCTGTAAAATTGAATTGACGGGGAATGGAAAAAGACAATGCGAATAGCCAAACGTCGGCGCTTCAAAAACTGTTACGCTTTAATACTTGGCGCTACTCAAACGCCAATTAGCTTCTTTCATCATTCATCGTTAAACCAAGATGTTTCTTATTTCAAAGGACTGGATAATAATAGCTTATATCGCAGCAAATTGTACAAAAGTAAATGTTTGTTACAAATATTTAACATCTCTGTTTATTTTCGTTTTGGTCATAATTACATCCCAATAATAGTAAAAAAAGGTCAAATCTTCTCTTAACATCCTCTACAGTCTACAAGATTCCACTCTCTTGAGTGTTCTTACAAATTTTAACGCATATGAAATAGCCCAAACCATTATTTTTACGTGCACATATTTTGCTCTGTAAATAATTTATTGCAATGAGACGTTTCGGTTGTTTCGGGACATTCCAAGAACAGTATAGGTACATATTTATGTGGATGTCGTAAATAACACGAAGTAACGTGGTCGTAACGCCTGGTACTAGCATATTGTATGCAAAATGTATTCGCAATGAGTAGGGCTTTATTAATGGGCACTTAAAAGGCTATAATGCTTATTAGCAAAAACTGTTTTCACACTATTTTATCATCCATTATTTTTCCAATCATTTTGAAATCAAAATTATATAAATTAAGGGAGTAAATTATAAATGTTTCAATATATGCTTAATAAATAAATGTCAAATAACGGCTTACTTATAAATGTTACTTAATATGACTACTATCTTAACATGCTCTGTTTCGCTTTCTTTAAACATCTGAGGCTGACGAATAGACCACACCATAGCATGTTAAGATAGTAGTTATGTTAACTACCGCTTGTAAGGCCGTAAACGTTTAGTATCAATTTTTTGTATAAACTAAGAATGTATGCAGGAGAAAGGGCTGAAAAAAAAACAAGAAGAAAACTACCAATGTTATAAAACATTCTAATTCAAACGTACCTCTATCTAATATAATCCTTGAAAGGGGTATAAGAATCTCTCTCTACTATGTAGTATGTATTATATTTACAGGTGTAAATAATACATAAATCGTATCCTCATCGCTCTGTGGTCAGTGAGTCGCACGTAACATGGGTAGGTGGTTCCGAGCCCGCCCACGCTCTCACTATTAACTCACGCTGGTGTCCATTGTCGCGTACAATCTACGATTTCATTCATATATAAACTATGAATGAATTTTTGTAATGTCGTAAAATTAAAACCAATGAATGGAAAATGTTCTTTCAAATTGCATCATAAATGATAATTCAAACATGGCTTTTTCTATAATTCTCAGTAGCAATGCATTTCTGCCTATCCGTTCGGGGAATACAGGCGTAATATATATGCAATAAATAAGTTAAAAAACGCTCAAACAAACTCACAAGGACTTATAGTAATGTATTATAGTGAAATGGCAATAATATAACCCTTATAACACGGTTTTACTTTACAAAAAAAAAACGGCATTTGAAATTTAACCTGCATACATTACTCCTAATATCCATATGATTGACTTCTCAATCATTGCTAAATATGTATTTGTACATATCTGTCACACGAACACACCCACCACAGATAGTTTTGCCACAAAATTCAATACGACACCACTTCAAAGCAATTTGGTAAGTTGTGGGACCGCGGCAGTGCCGGGGTCGTCGACCTGTGCAACCTTCACGCCACGCCAAGTGAAGGCCGGCAGAGTTCATTCACACGAGAAGGACCTACAGCGAATAATATTTCCGTAACACGTAAACTTCGCAGACATGTTTTATGAGATTCTTTAAAAGGAGACGCCAGTAAAAAGGACTTTTTTGGTAGACAAGTTGATCCCCTTTTATTACGTTGTTTTGTATAGAATATAAATCAGGTGTTATAGAATGTAGTTAACTCTTTATGTATCATACTATTGGATCATGCCCTTTTTGATATTTAGTAGAAAGACTGATTTGCAGTGGGATCGAACCCGGAGTCTCTGGGTTACTTAGTAATCCGGTCTGTATGGTACTAAGTTATAGATTTCCTACAATTGTATGATTGAGAAGCGTTCGAATCAAACAAGGATAAAATTAGTAAAGACAATCAAAAGGTAAATTTGCTGGCGATGTATCATGACATCTATAGTAAATTTTACTAAAAAGGATTGGCCCAAGAGTGGAATCATAATAATCTGTCAATCCGATTAGCTTTCAAATGAGCTATCACTCACTATTTTCTCAAATGTAATACCTCGTAAATTAAAATGATTGATGTTCAAATAAAAAATTCCTTATTCCTTCCTACTCGATCAAAAGAAAGCAAATATAAAATGAGGAAAGTTAGTTTTATTCGCCATAAACGAATCGAGCAAAGAATAAAGGGTGGGTGTATGCTTTCATGTGCGTCGGCGGTTGTAAAACAGAATTAATTTGTTTACGCTAATGAATGGAGATGTAAAAGTTGGGGCGACGTGTGAGCAAACAAACGGACGGTAAATGTCTCGGCTGATATATAGCGCATCCCAGCCACGCTTTATATTGTGGCACTTCGCACTGGCGTGGCCAGCGGCCGGCTTTTTGTATTGGACTGGCAGTTACATCATAATTACACTCATGACTGTATGTCTGCTCAATAGGCAGAAGTGTATTTCTGCATCCAAAATTAGCCAGGTATGTATCAGTTCTACGTAATAAGAGGCGAGTCTTTTGTTCGGGCACAATTTCAGACTCTGTGTTGCAGTAGAGAATTTTTTTATGGAAAAACTTATAAACACTTTTTTGTGGCATGTAATCGCGAGTATTCTCTTTCGTATAGAGGCCTGTATTGAAACAATTATGGGTTAATGACGACGATGAAAAATATACTTTTTCATCTTTAAAACCAAAGCATGTGCAATTAAAATTTGTGTTTACGTAGTGTATGTAATTAATGCTAATTCTAGTGTCGCAATCTCTGACGTTCTACTTTACATATAGCTAAATGTGCGGTTTCTTATTTCACAATTTCGCCAAACTTAATTACACACCGCTACATACATATAAACATCTGTTACGCTTACTAATCAGCAGGTCTAATTTCACAGATACTAGAAAGTTATACTTGCATTGATAGTACAGAAAAAATGTAGGTTTGTAAAAATTATATGAAAAAGCCTTGGCTAAATAAAGAAAGAGAGGTTTTAGGTAGGTGTTGTGACGATAGCTTAGTACGGGGATTCCTCTAAGTTAGCTCTGTAGTATCTACTTTTAAACAATACAATCGTTATCATCAGCCCATACATGGCCTACTGCTGGGTAACAAACTTCGAAAAGTAAGACGTACATGTCTAGGGTTTGAACCGCAGACCGCCGAGATTCTCGACCGCGTATCTAAACTAGCGACTAGCTCTACTTGTACCAACCAGCCAATACAGTAAATTATGAAAAATTACCGTTCATGTTTTTAGTCTGTCTTTTTAACTTTTAACATTAGCGTTCTCTGCGCGCTAGTACAACCTTTCTTTCCGTAAGCTGCGTGTAAGCCGGCCACATAATGTCACCGACTAAACTTCTCGGATAATCCGCTCCGAGGGCCTATATTTAAAGTTCTCTCGCTAATAAAGCCAATCCCGACTTTTATTCCGTCCTTATGAATTTTTTATCGCCTCGCTTTGAAGTTACGCGGGATCCGATGTCGCGGAGAAATTATTTTGATAGCTTGACGACAGGGTATTCGGGATTTTCGGGACTTATTATCCCTTGAAAGACTAATGGATAGTGTTGGTAAGTTGTTTTTTTTCTGTGGTCTGTTTGGTAAAGATCGATGATTGCAATCAATGAATACCTACCAGTCCAGGAAATTGCGGGTGCAGTATCGACTTTTGGGGGTAAAAAAGGTCGCAACTAATATGACTTCTGTTGTTGCTATCAAATTCAGTTATTGTGTTAACGACTCTTGTTCAATTAATAGACACATAGTTCTGATTCTGCACTAAAATATCTATACTAATATAATAAAGAGGTTAGGTTTGTGAGTTTGTATGTTTGTATGTTTGAATGTTTGTATGTTTGTGACGTTGTAGAAAGTAAAGTCGGGATCTACTGAACCGATTTTGAAAATTCTTTTACCAATAGAAAGCTACGTTCTTTGTGAGTATCATAGGCTATATATTAGTCCGAAAAATGATAAGACTTTTTCATTGTAGCAGGATTTGCAAAGTAAGTCGGAGAAAAAACGGGCGAACGAAAGCGTTTTTTGCAAACGCTGCCTTATCCATGGGAGATATATAGTTGAGTCCTAGGGAAAAGTTGTAGAGCTTGATAATGTCTACAAAAAAGTCAGCGGTATCATATGTCTAACTTTTAGGGTTGATTCACTATAACCTCTTTTATGCTAATTAAATTTGTTAAAAAATGAAGCATTGTTTGTGAAGATGTTTGATATTAATCTTTATCCAAACAAATGCTTTATTTAGCATATTTAGAGTATTTCATTTCAAAGAAATTTGCCCTTTACATCATTTGATTTCAATGAGTATCTTAGAAGATATCGCAGTTTCAAAATAATCATCAAGAGCGCAATAATTATGTACAAGGCGTCGACCGGCGCGTTACGATTTCACGTGATTTGACCGATTTGTATGATTTTTGGTATGGGCATAAATAGGACTCTGAGGAGTAAATTAGACTATAAGTTATTTTCTTTCTGAACTCAACCCTGTAGTCTACGCGGACGAAGTCGCGGGCAACAGCTAGTATTTAAATAAAAGAAGTTTACAAA
Organism: Cephonodes hylas; assembly: GCA_030295005.1. Lineage (NCBI taxonomy): Eukaryota > Metazoa > Arthropoda > Insecta > Lepidoptera > Sphingidae > Cephonodes > Cephonodes hylas. The sequence goes on from AP025365.1 coordinate 223,782, forward strand.
ATATTTTGTCGCACTACTACAGCTTAATTCTCATGTTCTTCACTCCATACATGCACTGCAACGACAAGTCCACAATATTTGTGTGCTAGAAAGCGTAAAAGCGATTTCAAAAAGGTAAATATTTGCGAGAATTCAAGAAATTGGTGTCGTGACCGCGCGCAGGCAGAGAGTGTGACGGCTTCCTGCACCACGTCCGATTTCTAAATACTGTTTCGCAAATGGTGGATATTTGAGACGGGAATATCGCCCATATCGTTACATCCCGCGGGACACACGCTATTGTTAAACGCTTGGCTCACGTGAGGCTCACGGCATTAAGTGTCCTTTAATACAAACAACGCAACTAAGTTCAATGAACCCAGAAAGAAAGAAGAAAACACGTTGACTGACTATTTTATAAGATTATTGTTATGTACGTAGTAAAAAAAATGATAACCTCTTGTTGTTCTCGCACTGTGAGTTTTCCTGAAGTCCTATTTAATTTCCCGTTTCATTCAAACGAATGAGAGTATTATGAGTGATAGTGTTATTACTTTTTCAGATTTTGTTTCAGTTAGTGGAGTGAAAGAAACAGAAGCAAAGAATAACTGATTTTAAGTCTTCTATTAAGTTTTCTCCCGGACCACATCCTATGATGTGGTTTAATCCACTTTTATGATTTCCGGTCATTAAACTCGTAGCAGCCAAAACTAAGCGTTGTTTGGGTTTTATTGGAATAGAGCAACATGATATTATTTCAAAGTAACCAGCCGTATACAAAAATAGATCGGAACAATACCGCAGATGCATGGGTTTGAGGAAAAACTGCTTGAAATACAACTCGTAGTAAACTGTTGTAGATTTCATTGGTTCAGTGAATTCTATAAATATATGCACATATTCACAATTGCAATACTTGTCAAAACCTAGGAGGGATTGTCGATCGCAATTCGCAAGACATCTCTTAAAGTAATATTTACAACTCTTTTAAATATAAATTTAAAAGCAGGGTAAAGACAAGCCAAAACGATTATTTAAATCCATTATTGACAGCCCCCTGTGGCGCAGTTGCGAAACGAGTGGCCGCGGGTTCCATCCCCGCACCGGGACAAATGTTTGTGTGATCCACAAATATTTGTTTCGGGTCTGGGTGTTTGTAAGACCGAAAAGTCTCTCGCAGTTGCTGATACCCACGACACAAGACTCGTATCTTAGTGTGGGGTCAGGACTATGTATGTGACTGTTGGGTGTATTTATTTATTAATAATTTATTTATTAAGTCACGCAGAATTAATCGAGAAGACGTCTCAACGGATCATGTCCTCAGTTAATCTCATATGTCTTCAGACATTTTTTTAAATTAAGAGCATTCTAGCAATTAGCTTGATGCGTACAATTGCCACTTTATCTAGTTTTAAACAGAAATCTCCCGGCGAAATTTTCTCAGTCCGTCCGAACATGGTTCAACAGATCGCTTCCTGTGAACCAATTTCTCCGGTTCAAGGAACTAATAATTGTGTTTACATTGTGTTGTTAGCAACTGCACAATATTTCAAAATAGATTAATTGTTTCCACATCGTTATGTATTTAAACATCCATTTGTTTTCAAACAACTAAATCAAGTAATCAGTTGCTCCGATTTTAGAGTTCGATTTGCGGAAACGTTGCCAAATACTTATATTGTAATATTGTGGATCTGTCGGGGATTTGAAAACGAGAAACGCTGAGGCTTATGAAATTCAATACTCCAAGCTTATTGATTCTAAACCCAATGCTTGTTTACTACGTTTAAAAACCTTTGGAATTTCCGTTCTCGATTGAGATTATCTTTGAATTATATATCAGGTATCTAGTGCTTTGAAATTTACGATAGATTACTCCGATCTTTGTTCCGTTATTTGCCTCTATAATTTATTTCTTTGTATTAGAATTTTTTAAAGAAAGAGTAAAAAAATTGCCTCATTTAAAAAAATTCGTTTGACTTGGAGTCAAATTTACCTATACTAAACCGCTCGAACCTAATTTACGATAACAATTTTGTGAAAGAGAAAGCTAATGGACTCAGTACAGCCAAATGAAGGCTAACCATTTATATCGAGGTTTTGTTTGGCTGCAATGTCCTACCCCCTAGATTGCCTTCATGTTCTTGAGATGTTTATAGATGTATTAAGTCCTAAGTCCTCTCAGTTACAGAGGAGCCCCGTACATAAATGTAGGACATACATATATGAAATTAACGTCCATTTAAAACCCTGCACGTGGAATTAAAAACAAGTAAAAAGAGCAAGCGCGTCGGCGTGGGCAAACAAACTGCGGTAAACACTCCGCGCCGATATATTTTCCAACTCATCTGAACTAAATCTGTTTTCTTTCCACAAATACTTTCACATTAATTACGCAAATAGGCTAGCAGAACAAATAGCTATCGTCCAAACACTGAACCACTCCACTGGGCTTTGACGTCAATGCGATGAATGGAGTCTACATCTCAACGTTTTCTAAGAAACAGCTCTCGTTACATTGTAACCATTCCGCATTCAAAGCGCGGGTCGCGGCTGTTTCGGTTAGTTATTAACATCGGACAATATACTCGTAGACTGGGGATGTCGTTTACATTGGAAATTATACTTGTTTAGAATTACATTGATTTCTAGCGAGGTTAAATCGATAATAGTACTAACTATAATTAATTTGAATAAACGTTTGTATATTTGAAATTTGTAACGTGGTTTCCGAAATTCTTTATAGGATTAAGAGATGAGAAATTGTCACAGGTATCGCTCATCATACAAGTCAATCTGTATCTTACTACATAAAGATTTAAAGGCAGATCTCAGAATGTAGAGCTTAATTAAGTCTCCTAGAATTGTGTCACTCCTTATGTATAATTAGTACTAGCGACCCGCCCCGGCTTCGCACGGGTGCAATGCTGATATTTAATAGATGTTATACATATAAACCTTCCTCTTCAATCACTCTATCTATTAAAAAAAACCGCATCAAAATCCGTTGCGTATTTTCAAAGATTTAAGCATACAAAGGGACATAGGGACAGAGAAAGCGACTTTGTTTTATACTATGTAGTGACTAGTGATGTAGCAGTTTATTGAATTCATTCAGTGTGCACAATTATTTTATCTAAGCACCACATGAACGGGTAGATTGGTACATCTGTTTAATCGAATGACCGATACGGACGTGCAAAGCATCTGATCTATCAAGTTGTACTTGGCTATTAGGTAGAGAGTAAAAGTAAGATTGTTTAAGTTTTATTTAAGAGCGTATAAACAAATCGCCGCTCGCCGAATTTCAACTCACACCAACGTAAATGCCGGCACACATCGACGTGCGGGGGGCGGGCGCTCGCCGTGTATAACACAACAGTGGTCAGTGACCGAGATCCTTAGCGGTAAACTCGAATTTCATAAATGGATAATAAAATGAAAATATCACATATAAAATTGTGATTGTTCTAATCTTTTACATACATTATCTATACTAATATTAAAATGAGGTAACGTTATTGAGTTTGTGAATTTGTGACGTTGTAGAAAGTAAACTCTGGATATACTGAAACGATTTTGAAAATTCTTTTACCAATCGAAAGCTACGTTCTTTGTGAGTCTCATAGGCTATATATTAGTCCGAAAAAAAGATATTAGTTATTCGCTGTGGCCGGATTTGCGAAGTGAGTCGGAGAAAAATCGGTCGAACGAATGGGTTTCAAGGCAACAGCTAGTGTTATATAAAATTTAAATTATACAATGAAGTGAGTAATTACCCATAAAAGTACATTTAATTACGATGTAGAAAGTACTGTTATTTATTTTGATTCTCTCATCAACCCTTATACGTCCCACGGCTGGGCACGGGCTTCCTCTACCATCGACAGGACTCAGGCTATAGTCCTTTGATTTTTTCCTTTTATCTATTTCGTTCGTTGCGTCGGCGAATTGTCAAACAAGGCGCGGCGTCAAAGGTGCCGCGGTTTCAAAGGTGCCGCCGCGCATCGCCGGCCGCGGTGGCGTTCGCTTGTTCAATTTTATTAGTTCGTCGCATTGAGCTAATAGTTCAAGAGCTGGCATGAATTTTTGGGTATGTATTGGAATTTGGAAGCAAGTTGAAAACTTGTCATATATATTATATCCCAACACGGAACTGCAGACCTGGCTGGTAAGTAGCGGGGCTAAATTAATCACTAAATTAAAAAAAAAAATCTAAAAATAAATTTAATTCAATATGTGTTGCAATATATGTATGTATGTTGTAGTTAAATGTTAAAAGAATAAAAATAATACGTCGGGCTTATTTTTTTATTTTGGGGTTGATTTAGCCCCGCTACTCATAGCCAGGTCTGCAGCTCCACATACACATACATAACCTCACGTCTGTAGCTATCCTCCATATATAGATGGGCATTTGCCCGGAAAAAACCCCGACGTGGGAAAAAAGGGGAAAATACCCGAAAAATATGCGGGAATGGAAAAATATTCGGGTTTTTTCATATTTAGCATATGTAACATTTAAGTAATGTGTAGAGATATGTATATATCAAATAGTACGTCCTATTACTACTAGTTAGAGTTAATCTAACTTTGTTTATATTCATAATTCAATAAATCCATACTAATATTATAAATGCGAAAGTAACTCTGTCTATCTGGAAATAGGCTCGCCCCCTATTACGTGGGACTGATACATACTTGGCGAAATGTGGGTGCAGAAATGCATCTCTGCCTACCCTTTCGGGGAATATAGGCGTGAGGTATGTTGTAACTCTGTCTATCTGTCTATCTGTTACGCTTTGACGTAAAAACTACTGAATGAATTTTAATGAAACTTTACAATAATATAGTTTATACATCAGAATGAAACAAATGATACATTTAATCCCGGAAAATGTAGTATTCCCGTGGGAATGGTTATTTCTGGATCTACCCAAGCGATTTAAATGAAATTTGGTATAAAGAGAGGTAGAGCTCACAAAATTAACATGGGATAGTTTTTATCCCGGAAAATGAAGTATTCTCGTGAGAATGGGTATTTCTGCATCTACTGGGACAAAAGGATTTATGGTTTGGAGATAAATAGGAACCAAGGAAGTAACATAGAATACTTTCTATCCCAGAAAATGTATTCCCGTGAGAATGGGTATTTCTGGATCTACCAAACCGATTTGAATGATTTCTGACTCTGAAAAGTAAAAAAGATTATAACTTATTTTATATCTGAACTCAACCCTGTAGTCTACGCGGACGAAGTCGTGGGCAACAGCTATACGTTATATATGCTAGCAACTTGTCTTGTTGTTTGTCTGTGTGTGTTCATCCGCTCTTAGTGACAAGTAACCCGAAACTACGTACGAGGGTGGGGGGCGGTGAAGCAAGTAGTTGCAGCGGCGTACGCGTTGGTGATCTATTTAACTCAGACGTTGTTTTGACTTCGTACTGCGAACTCGTGTTAATTTGTAGGTTTAATTGACGACATGGATTTTGTTTTGTGGACTTTGATTGCCTAGTGAGATTAAATACGTGGTTTACTTTGGGTTGACGACTATTGCGACTCTTACGGACTTCGATACCTTCTTCTTATTACGAGCCGTTATCAACACCCAGGCAATTGTTAAGTCCATTGGGTAGCCCTATAAGTGACTATGATTGATTCCATACTGCAACAATTGCAGCAGCTCCGTGGACATCAATGATGACGTAGAAGACTGATTGGTTTTTATTTTTATAGTATAAAGTTGATTTGATCTCTTTGTTAGTATATAAGATTAGTGATTCCTATTATAAGATCAAAAATCAAAATATTAATATGTTACGTTTTTATCGTTGACTTTTTCATATGTTATTAAAAATAATTATAAAAGTATATTTCTAACATGTAATTCTTAATATTTTTATTTTACTATCTAAGCAAAGAATAATTATAATAAACACTATTTAAAATTGGGGTAACTTAATATATTTATTAAAAAAAAACATTCAAATTCGGGTCAATATGACCAGGGGTCATCGTCCTATTAACTTTTTTCACGTCATTTGCACCGGATTAATCATCATGACTACTGCGACAGTGACAAAAAAATTTCAATTGTAAAAAAACATTTTAATAACTTTTGTCAAGAAATGATTTATCATCATCATCATCAGCCAATCTCAGTCCACTGCTGGACATAAGCCTCCCCCAATGACCTCCACCCGGATCGGTCGAAGGCCGCCTGCAGCCAGCGACGTCCTGCGACCTTTACGAGGTCGTCTGACCATCTGGTTGGAGGGCGTCTCAGGCTGCGTATTTCAGTACGTGGCCTCCACTGGAGAACTTTCTAGCCCCATCGGTCATCAGTTCTCCGCGCTATGTGGCCGACCTATTGCCACTTCAACGAGCTAATCCGTTGGGCTATATCGGTTACTTTAGTTCTCCTACGGATCTCCTCATTTCCTATATGAGATATTTTCTAAGTTATAAGATATGTCTATAAGTTGTTTTCAAGGGTCATCACAAACCGTCTCGAACGCAGGTTTGATGACTTACAGCCTCCCGAACAAGCTGGCTTCCGAAAAGGCTTTAGCACCATAGACCACATCCATACGCTTCGGCAAGTTATACAGAAAACCGAGGAATACAACTTGCCACTTTGTTTAGCGTTTGTGAACTATGAGAAAGCCTTTGATTCGATCGAAACGTGGGCGGTGCTAGAGTCTCTCCAGCGGTGTCACATTGAGTGTCGGTACATCGAGGTGTTGAAAAGTATATACAGCAACGCCACCATGTCGGTCCGAGTACAAGATCAGAGCACGAAGGCTATTCCACTACAGAGAGGCGTGAGACAGGGAGATGTTATATCTCCGAAACTGTTCACTGCCGCGCTGGAAAACGCCTTCAAGCTCTTGGAGTGGAAAGGATTCGGCATCAACATCAACGGCGAGTATATCACACACCTTCGGTTTGCCGACGATTTTGTAGTCATGGCAGAATCGCTGGAGGACCTTAGCACTATGCTCGAAGACTTCAATCGAGTCTCCCAACAGGTGGGACTTAAAATGAACATGGACAAGACGAAAATCATGTCGAATGTCCATGTTGTGCCCACCCCAATCGCAGGTGGGGGCTCGACTCTCGAAGTTGTAGACGAATATGTCTATTTGGAATAAGTGGTCCGGTTAGGCAGGTTCAACTTCGAGAGATAGGTCAATCGTCAAATCCAACTCGGTTGGGCAGCGTTCGGAAAGTTAGAAGACGTCTTCTCGTCCGAAATACCTCAGTGCCTGAAGACGAAAGTCTTCAATAGTTGTGTGTTACCAGTGATGACATACGGTACTGAGACGTGGCCTCTCGGCTCTCACTAAAGGCGTCATGGGACGGCTCAGAGTCACTCAACGTGCTATGGAGAGGGCTATGCTCGGGGTTTCCCTACGTGATCGAATCAGAAATGAAGAGATCCGTAGGAGAACTAAAGTAACCGACATAGCCCAACGGAAGAAATGATTATCGTAAGTGTTATACCTAAATGATTATCGTACGTGTAATAATGATTATCGTAAGTGTAATAAATGATTATTGTATGTGTAATAAATGATTACTACTACTCTCTCGTCCTTTTTTTTCAAAGATTTTTAAAATTTAAATAGTAGTTCCTTCTGCAATTTAGCAACATTCCATCACAATGCACAGAAAAAATCTTATTATAAAACAAGAAGACGTCTTTTTCTTTTAGTTCCTGGATCAAGCTACACATTTGGACGTTTCGAACAGCAGGCAACAGCTAGTACCTTATATACGCTGGTGCAAAGTATGTGCGCATTGCAAAGTACCTATTTTTCGCTGCATTTGTTCTATAAAGCAAAAAAAACGTTATTTTTTAAAAAAATCGCGATAATCACGATAAGTGATGAAAAAACCCGTCGATTGGTTTTTTCCCGCATAAATACCCGATTTTTTCCCAAATGGAAATTTCCCAGGGAATTTCCGATTCGGTTTTTTCCCACCGCCCATCTATACCTCCATAGGGGTAGGCAGAACTGCATTTCTGCAACCACATTTCGCCAAGTATGTACCAGTCCCATGTAATAGGGGCCGAGCCTATTGCCGTTTTTCGGGCACATTTCCAGAATCCGTAATGCTACTGAAAGTTTGCTAATTGCAATAATACTGCCCGGCGCATACTTATACCGCGAGACCACGAGGCAGTCTGCAGTTCCGTGTTGGGATATAATAGGAGAGCTATAACAAGTTTTCAGCTTGCCTCAAATACCAACCCAAAAATGTATGCTAGCTCTCCTACTACAATATTACTACCTACAGAGATAATCAAATGACCAATGACGCAACATGGCGTCCGCGAAATATTTTGTTTTGTTCTTTGAATCTTTATATGTAAGTTTACTTATTTATTTTCGACATGGTCGCTAACTTCGAAATGGCCTAGTCAGCACTGACTCCGCCTCCCACGCGGACGCTCGGGGTTCGAAACCCGCTTTTGACTATTTTGTTTTTTATTACTTATTTATTTCTTTTTAAATTAACTATTTTAATAATTAAATAAATTCAATAGAGAAAAACATTGTTAAGTATTAAATTAATTTTAATTTACATTAACTATTATACTTACTAAATTATAAAGCAGCTAATAATTATGGTATTCATGAATAATAACCACATTTATATCTATCATTAATTATTTAATAAATTTTTCAATTATATATTATATATGAATAACATAAAATATTATTTGGGTATTCACCAAACCGGTTTCGCTCAAGGCTCACCCCCAATATTAGAAAGCAATTTTTTTTCTATTACACTTAGGTAGTGTATGTTCCCCAAAGTTGAATTTATTGTCGTTACCTTTCTTATTAGAGTATAACCTCTGGGCCAACTTGGCAGTCTATTTGAAGGCTTCACAGAGTTTGTAGCTTTCTGTGACTTACTGTTTCGAAATTATATCAAATTCAAAATAAATTGTTTAAAGAGTTTTTAATAAAAATGTCTGTGAATCAAGATGTTACTAGTGCACAAACAGCTGAAGAACAAGTTCCTGATGATTCTATGTATAGCGAAAGTTCAAAAATGAAATTGACAGTGGCAGTTGAGCATTTTAAAACTTTGCTCCAAAAAATAATTTAACAATGTCACAATGTTCGAGTTCTATTTCCTATGAAGCAATGTTAATGGATGAAGAAATCATTTAATTATTAAAATGGTTAATTTAAAAAGAAAAAAAAAGTAATACAAAAAAGAAATATTATGCGAAACTCGAACCTTGAGTGTCCGCGTGGGAGGCGGACATACAGCTAACTAGGCCATTTCGCCGTTGGTGATAGTATCGAAATACGCAGTCTAGTCCCAAAGTGAATTTACCACACCGTGCCCTCTCCTTGTAAAATCCGTGTTTACATTTTTATTTTACGTCAATTTCAAATTACAGCTAATGTTATCAAAATTTCCCACCAAGAATGCACTCAACCTTGAGCACGTTTGTGTCAGTTATAACTTTGAGTAATAACCTTAAAAACATCGATACAAGGACGGAGCCCAGAGCGACACGTCCTCTCTCTGAAAGGCCATGCGGCGGACTGATTTGCTCAGGTCTGCGCGCAGCGTTTTATAGCCCATTTTATAAAATTTATTAAAAAAGCAATAAGTTTGATTTCTTCAAAATAAAAATTGTACGTTTTCAAGTATATGTTCTTCTTTCATAAAAAAATATTGCTCTGTTAAATAAAGTACCATATAAGGTTTAAAAAAAATATTTAGAGACAGTAATTTCTCAATTATTTCGAACGCTTTAGATATTTTATTACTCGAAAATTGGAGCTAAATCTTAAAATGTTCGTAACTAACTTTTTGCTCGGGGATATTGTCTATTTAATAACATTTTATTTTCATTACATATATTATAAATTTAACAAAATTTTGAGCCTCGAAAATGACTCTAAAAGTGAATTTTGACGACCTTAGCTCAGTTATCTTTTTATTTATCAAAATTTACGAAAAAATCTTAAAATGTTCTTAACTAACTTTTTAGATGACAAAATTGCCTACAATAATTGGTAATTTACATATTTCTACAATGGGTCTTTCATCAACTTTAAGGGGTTCGAAAAGTACTGTTTTTGCCCAAATGACGCTAAATTTGTATATACGCTCTTAATACAAGTAATAAAAAAACGATACAAGGCAGTTATTTATTAAAATCGTACTGAAATATATTTAGTCTATTTTTAACCCAAACCGCAATAGGAAATATTACTATGTTGAAACTAACGTAAGTAATAAAACTTACTTTCTGTACATTAAAATTCCCGCGCGAATGTAAGTGTTGCCGCCGTGGCCAAATTAATGGCTTCCTGCGTCGTAAAGTTTTTGAGTTATTTGTCTCGGCCTTGGCGCGGCGGTTGCAGATCGGATGTGACGCTAAATGTTGCGGATTCGGTTTCCACACAGTTACATTCAAGTGCTCTAAGTGCCAATTTAAATGCAATTAATATCTGTCATAATTTACGTGTGAACTGTAACTAAGCACGCGCTGATACTTGACTTGCCACTTTATGACAGAAAATACATGCATTTTGTTTTGCAAGATTGCCTAGTATCGATACATACGAAGGCATAGGCAGAGATGCATTACAATCACACGTAAATCATAATAGAGGGCGCATCTTTTACCATTTTTGGGCACATTTGCTGACACACATTTTACTTAAGAATTGAATCCAGGACCTCTAGAGTGCACGGCACAAAATTTTACTTTTAACCGCGAGACCATGAGGCAGCAGTCATTATCAAGCCAAGATTATATGCCCTAATGAGTTATAACTGCTCTATGCCATTGCATTTAACAGGTATCAGTGCGGTTATTTTGCCGTGTCAATATAGAAAGGTAACATAAATCAATATTTAGTTAAAAAAAGCAATGATGGCCTCGAGGTTTGGGCGCGCGGTCGAGAATCTCGACGGTCGCGGGTTCGAACCCCAGGCAAACACCTCTGACTTTTCGAAGTTATGTGTGTACTCACAATGAATTATCACTTGCTTTAACGGTGAAGGAAAACATCGTGATGAAACCTGCACACGTAAGAGTTCTTAGGAATTTCTTAGGTGTGTAGTCCGCCAACCCGCACTAGGCCAGCGTGGTGGACTATGGCCTAAACCCTCTCAATGGTAGAAGAGACCCGTGCTCAGCAGTGGGCGTATATGGGTTGATGAAGAAATCAATATTGGCGCAGATTTCCAAAAACTAGAGCTACAAAAATATAGTGACCGAGCGCGGGTGCTATCAAATTTTATTACTTCTCGGCACACCTGTGGGAAATGTCGCCGCTATTTCCGTAACAGTATAGTAGGGTGGACAGGTTCAAAATTCGATTTCTCCCCCGTATTGGTTTTTCACCGAAGTGGAATTTTATCACTTCATAAAAATGCAGAATTTTTAAAAGGGTGTGTAAACTAGCCCGACGCGACCTGTAGCCAAAGTATAAGTTGGATTGTCATATTTTTTTATATAGAAATCTGTATCGAAGGCTCTGGTTCTTATAAATGTATGCGCGGTAATGTTGTCGGGTTCGATTTCAGGGTTCCAAAAAAACTGTGCTAGATTTTTCTTTCTAGGAAACTGTCAATAGCAGCACGGAGTCTGTAAATATAATAATGAGATTTACGGCTCAAGCGTGCCAATATATTTTACCTTTAGGGTCCTTACCATCCATTGTCTCTCAACCTGCTCTTAATTTTCCGTCAACCAATTCCTGGTAGTCAAGTTAATGAATGCACAGGTCAAAGGTGACAACGTGTGACAGCGTGACGTCACGACGAGGCGTGTTTGTAAACTCGACGGGACGATCGACGAGCGATCGTCTGCCCTACAATAACACACTTTTACATGGCATTGTTGGATTACCGCAAAACGATATCGGTGTTATTGTTAACATGAAGGTTGGCACGCAGGTTGTATGTGGAATGTGGGTGCGGAAATGAATTTGGCTACCCCTTTAGGTATCACCTTGTCATAGAGTATCGAGTGCTAAGTTGGAAGCCTGGCGATCTCGAAGTACCCTTTTCGGTCTCTCCTGAGGTACCTACTGAACTTAACGCAGAGCCTAAAACGCTTTATTGTACTCTACAAAGGAAAATTCTTTTTATAATGATCTAACTCAAAAGAAATTGGATGAATTGAACTGATTTCTCCTATGGGCGATAGCAAAACTTCAGGAAACTATAAAATTTTTTTTTACTACAAATTGTGTCCACTTGACATCGCTATAAATATTTTCACAACCGTGTACTGCTAAACGAATAACGCGAGAAGTAAACACACTGTGTACATTCACGGGTAATTATAATTAATGCTAACTACATATTGACATTCACTAATCTCACTAATCGGTAAATCACACAGCTGGTCAATTCTGGCTTCCACTTAATATCGGAGGCTCGTCGGAATTATCAAGTCACATTAATTTTTTTTAGAATAAGATTAGAACATTTTTTTCTGCTATCGTAGCAGAAAAGTCTATATGTATTTTATATATTATGTAAAAAGAAAAAAATATGTGTAACAGCGTGATCGAGAACTGAGGCAGGCAATAGTTATGCTAATTATAAAAAAATAATGACGCTACAAAAATCTCGACAAATATTAAAAATTTTGTCGTTTTCCTAACAACCACGACTATTAAATTTAGGTATGTAAAAAACGTCATTATTTTATAACTTAATTATATATTTTTTTAAGCTGTTTAGGTTTTATTAAAGTATTCCTATCCTTTACTTTCGATATTGGATTCTTATCGAAATATAATGGAAATATCTTATGAATTTACACGCACGAGAAATTCTTCACAAAAATGTTCACTACGTTTTCCATTATGCTTATAATAATAAACAGAGATTTTAAAATACGCATATAACAAATAAACAATTTGCGAGATTCATAGAAGTATGCGTGGGTTTCAGAATCGTCAGCGCCGAGATGGTGTTTCTCTAGACAGCGCGCCGAATCTTCGAGGTCATCACACATATATACATATTATATATCTATGATCTATATTGTATCTATATTATATTGTATTTGGAGGTTACACAGAAAAGCATATTTGCTCCGACAGAGCAGAGCAGCAGAGACTGGGAAAGCATATTCTCGTTTTTTGGGCACACTCTTTCATAAAAACATAGATATTTTTACTTCCTTTTAAAGAGTCGTAAACGTTGTACACTGCAGTTATTAAAAGACATAAGAGGATAGAAAAATTGCATCCCATATTTGTCATCTTGCTGATGTAGCACAGGAATGAACTCACAAATATATTTTTCCGAGCATATAAGGAGGAAAATAGGTTTAACGTTTTTGCAAGGAGATTAAATACAGAAGTGATAAAATTTTCTAGGCCTTCAAATCCATATACCCCATTAAGCCTTTCAATTTCGATGTAAAATAGCGAGGCTATGCAAGTTAATGACACAGTAACAATATTAGTGCATTGAATATATTAACGCTGGCAAATTGACGAAGACCGCCACGAAGCGCTGAGTGGCTGCGGTCGATGCACACCTACTATGTTCAATCACTTACATCGTAATGAAGGCGACGTTCACATTATTATTAAGTATAGGTAAATGAAATAAGTACGCTCAATAGACATGCACAGAGTTCTGATACTACACTAAGATTGAAGTCTTTTGTCGTGGGAATCTTAAACTACGAGAGATGTTTCGGTCTCACAAATACCCAGACCCGAATATATATTTGTACATGAAAAAATACATACATGTATGTATGTATGTAATTGTATGTACATGAAAAATAAAAAAAAATGGGACTGCAATCTATGTTAGGACTTCTAGATCTGAGATCTCACCTATCGATAAATCGGTATTCGTTTTGAAACTAAAACATCGCATGTTTAGTAATAAGGTTAAAAGACGAGGAATATAAGATTTGACAGAAATATTGTTACGCGTCAGTCATCTAGATACATTAACTAAAACACAAATTTTACGCAGGCACTTTGAAAAATAAGAATATAGATTTATACCTCAGAAAACATAATTTATACCACAGTGAACCAAAATATTTAAATCATAAAACCAATATCTAATTTGAATATTTAAGAAGTAATGACCAGGAAGCGATATAAGGTAAAAAAATATATGTGTCTGTCCATCCCACGCCGGATACAGCGCAATATAAAAACGTTGTTCACATAAACATAAATGTATCACGAAATTACAGGAACGCATCCAGGACAACCGATAGGGATATACAATTTTTTGTACGAAAAAATATTTAAAATAGAAAGTTTCATAGGTCAATTCTTCTGTCTATATATATACCATATTATACGACTATACTGATATATAAAGCTAAAGAGTTTGCTTGTTTATTAAATTGAACGCGCTAGTCTCAGGAACTATTGTTTCGAATCGAAAAAGAAGATAGTGAAAGTAGCTAAAACGGAAATAACGATTCTTTTGAAATCTAATATTTTCACAGATGGAGTTGCGAACAACGCCTATACCAAATAATTGTGATTTTCCGCTATCTGTTTCAAGTAAGTGCATAAAATAATACTACTACTATTTCTTGAAGCATATTCTCAACTTGCAATGACTGGTGACAAAAAATCACGCAAAGTCAAGGCATTTTTCACGCTTGATGTTTTACAGATGCCATTCAGATCGAAGGAATCCAAACTAAAATCGGACATCGCGAAAATTCGCAATTGGATTTTTGGTTCATAAGCCTCGATTCATACTCTTAGACAAAACGATTAACGATCCTGATGCGATACAATACTTCTAACATACAGACTAAGTCTTAGGATCCATCCGCTTGAAACACCCGACGACTCTGGTTTATAAACACATAAAATGTGAATTTTTCAGTGTTATTTAAATAAACATTGAATGGCTGTAGCGAGTTTACGCGATGTGGCCAGCCGGCCCCTCAAGGTTGCCTCCAATACAGCTCTGTACCTACCTGCATTATAAATATTCTCACATCTGTTAGGAATTCCTACATTATATCATTTTGTACGGATTGATGAAATATATAAAATATTGTGATCCAATTGTGATCCAATTCTATCTTTGACTGTATATCATTGATTATGACAAGTTAAAAAATGAATTAAAATATTACCCGTATTATTACCGCTGGAAAAAAATGTGGACTTAATATCCTCAAATTACAGATAGAAGATTCTTGATGAATAAATACCCTATACTAGACTAAGAAACAGGTGAGGTGAACTTTTAAGGATGCCGTTACAATATAGGAGATTTTGGCTAACAGAATTCTTTTTGTTTTTACAGACGATTGAAATGTTTATGGCAATAACTCGATCTCGTACTACATCACTCAAGCACTCGCATAGTGTTGTTAAAATGTCTGGTTATTTCATAGGAAAATTCCCGCAAAATACACTTGTCATTACAATAAATTACTTGATTGCATGTAATTGTAGACAAAAAATGTAATAGCCGACATTACTTATAGTTAAGATATACGAGCCCAAGGATTTCGGTACAGATGGAGCAAAAAGATTCACAAAAAGTAGGTATGACTGTTTCCTCGACCTAATTACTAAATTACATAAGTAGTAATAGCCTCGTGGTTCAGGTTCGCGGTCAAGTCAAAGCTCGGCGTTCGCGGTTCAAACCCTAGGCAGAACTTTTCGATGTTATGTCATGTATCCATAATGATGAATGAATAAATTTCATCAACCGCGTATAATCCTTTCTTCAATTCCGAAGTTTTTCGGCTACATTTCGTTTTGATACTTAAAAAAAAATCCGACCTAAAAATCAAACCTCGATCCTCTAGATAGCACATTGCATACTTAAACTACGGCACTAACGTTCAGTCATTCTGTCTGTCCGTCTAGTTTTTGATCGCCAATAAATAATAAAAGTAAACTGAGTTCTCTAGCAATTCAATTTTGCAATCTGCCTAGACCCTTCCCCGTTATTGACGAAATCACAAGCCTTACTTAGAGTAAGTACATAAAACCAGTATGCAATAAGAACGTAAGCTGTAGATAATCGCTCATTATTAAGTTACTTTGTAAAGTTACACATTCCGACCGAAACTTGTGAGGTTCGCGTGAAAGTTTTCTCTTTGTTGTCAAACGTCTGGTTTCAGAAGCGGTTTATAGGCATTTGTATGTAAGGATATCTTAAAACTGTAATATAATATTCTCACTGTATTGTAACTATAACTGGTTTTAAGCTCATGTTTAAGTAGTGGTTGCTCGTTTATTTAGGTCAAAATGTGTAATCTAAATCCGTTTTCCCTAAACTTAATATTGGCTTGAATACCGAATTATTGGGAATATATGAAAATAACACGAGGTGACAGATTTTATAATAAACGCCATACATAATGTACATAACTACGACATTTGTGTTTTGTTTCAAATTCATCATTTAAGTCTACTGTTCAACATTAATAAATTTGTAATAAGGTCATTTAAAGAGTATTTTTTAAGGTTTAAATCTGGAGATATGCCAAATAAAAACGAAGGTTTAACGGTAAATCCTTTATATTTAGATTTTCCTTGTCTCGTCTTCAAGGAGGTGTGGAAAGGTTATGCATTTTTTATTTTTTAAATAATCGAACATGCACAAAGTTTTTACACAACGTTACTATCACTGTATTTAAGGATTTTGAAAATATAGCGACAACAGTATAGTGTATTTTAAATTCTCAGTAGCAATGAGATGTTTTATGAGAAAACGGCAGCAGGCACCCTTTAATTTGGGAATAAGAGCAATGCGCTTCTACTTACCCCCTCGGTAAAACAAGTCCGCGTGTTTGTGGGTCAGTCCAGTCGATTGAGATAGACGCAAAATCATTGCAAAATTTGAATTTGTCTAACAACAGCAAATCACGGGACGCAAAAACATTTTAATGTAGTAATTCATCTTCTGACGGATTGTAATCCTTGACCTTCTTTTGCATAAGACGGATTGCATTATCAACATAATAAATAATAAATAAATAAATACACCCAACCGTCACATACATAGTCCTGACCCCACACTAAGATACGAGTCCTGTGTCGTGGGTATCAGATACTACGAGAGACTTTTCGGTCTCACAAACACCCAGACCCGAAACAAATATTTGTGGATCACACAAACATTTGTCTCGGTGCGGGGATCGAACCCGCGGCCGCTCGTTTCGCAAGCTGGTGTCTAGCCAACTGCAACACGGGGCTGACGATATATGACAACATAATCAATCGAAACACAAATATTTCAAACAAAGCTTTTACCCTGGAATTTGAACGAAATGGATTTCATTTGTTCCAGTGACACGGGTTTAGATTCGTATGTAGACCCCCCCTCTCCTAAGTTCAGTGCGGTCAGTGTTTACAATAGTACGCACCACTGGCCCGCTAAGAGTCCATTGTTCTAATTCGAGAACCGCTGAGCGCGTGAAAAAATGCAAATTTTGTTTTCCAACAAACGACTCTGTGGAATGTTTTAGTACTGACGCGGCAAAGAGACCATCTTTGTAGTAAGCACAGTGCTGGTTATGTGGATCAAGCAGAGAGGTCATTCTTCGTCACTGAGCGCTATATTGCTATGCAACAGGAATCCCAAAAAGGCAGAATGGAATCCAATGAGCTTGCAATGCATACTGGAATCTTCTTGAACGTTATCAGTCCAAATACGTTCCACTGTTGGGCCTGGGACGTTATTGAAAGGGTTCTTGTTTACAAAATATTTAAATTTAATCAACATATTATATGGTACTTTCGATTATACATTATATAAAATTTAATTAATAAATCCCCAGAGTTTCTTGACGTCAACAGTAATCGATTTCCAATTCGTATTCAATTAGCTTACCTATCACATGCATTAGTAGGTATATAAACAAATTCGTTTTCCCAAGAACAGCGAAAGTCGATTCACAAAATTATCCACTTGGAAGCATTAGCCATTATTACAGTTTAGAACAGCGATCAGTCTCAAAACAAATCCAAACTTTTACAGCTCAGTGCCAGAGTAACACGAAACGTATATTTACGTTCAACTCATAGTGATTGAGTTAACGCAGCGCTCTTTGTATACACAACAATGTTTTTATTCTCATCGCCCTTTTTCAATGTTTGATTATGAAATATAAACATCAGTTTGATGTTTTCAATCTTAGTCCGCATGGCGATCATAATCAAAACAAAGGAAGCACCTGTTGCATATACAAACAGAATAAAAAGAACACGTAGCGCCATCTAGTAGCATTTGAAATTTATAAGATATATTATACGTAAAATAGTACGTGTAAAATTTAAGAGATGGCGGTATTACGCATTTTTTAAATACAACGCCCTCTGTTAGATAATTGCGAAACTATTTTAAAGTTCTGAGTTTTGTCAACGAATTATTGATACCATTGAATTATAGATGGCATTGCTGTACTTATAAAATTCTTACCATTATTTTCTGGCATAATTTTAAATCGAATAGGTTATAAAAAATTTAATTTTTAAATAATCATATAAAATAAATAGAAATAAAATATTAAATATATATCCAGGTGTATTGTGACGTGTTTAACCAACCTTGACCGACTGGAATGGTGGCTCTATGAAGATAAAGAAACAGATAGGTTGCCGCACCTCATGAAAATATTTGCCGTTTTCAGGCTAACCGCTTGGATTTAATTAAAAATATGGTGTATATTTGCTACTTTTACTCATTTCAGGTTACGTAGTGTTGCTCATGTATTATGCCAGAAATACAATGATGCTTTATCTCACCTATAATTTGATTTTTCATTCATTAACATCTATTGTATTTTTCGTGTCGATATATTATAACAAATCAAAAAAACATAAATTTTCGATACTATTTATAAACAACAAATATTGCTATCAATGATTAAACATAAACAGAACATAGATCTCACCCTTAATCATCAGATTTTTTTTAAATTCAATTTTTACCTTTCAGCGCATCTGTAGTATTCTTTCACTGGCGAAGTTTTCAGTCGTCATGGCGACGCGCGGCAACACGTCGCGGCCGTTGACCTCGCCCGCTGCGCGCCGCCCGCCCTGCACCAATATTAGTAAACAAATTCACTAAAATGCACCCGAAATAGGACAATACACAAGTTTCACCCAATTGGCGAAGGAGTGAGTTGTTTAACAAAATGGCGTGAGTGTAGTTGTTGGTTGTTGTGAAGCGAGGGGCGCCGCAGACATGCAGGGGAGGCTGA
Source organism: Cephonodes hylas (assembly GCA_030295005.1). Lineage (NCBI taxonomy): Eukaryota > Metazoa > Arthropoda > Insecta > Lepidoptera > Sphingidae > Cephonodes > Cephonodes hylas. The sequence continues at coordinate 242,993 of AP025365.1, forward strand.
GGTAAGCTCCATTGTTATGGTAATCCCGTGCCATCAGACTTGCATAGTTTTTGCATCGTTTTATAGCTGTGGCGAACACTGAAATTCATGCATTTTTTAGCTCTTGCCAAGTGAATATTGGTAATTTTTGAATCTATTTTGATTAGTTCGAATTATGTCTTTACCAAAACAAAACAGATATCCCGAAAATAATGCGGTAATTTTTCAATCTCCTTTGTCTAAAACAGTTAAGTGATTTTAGATATCTCACAAAGATATACGAATGCAATACGATACTGAAAAACTATAGCTTTATTCTCCAGCTGTTTTGGAATCATCATATCAGATGTTAAATGTCGCTATGCGGTAATTTGTTGTGACTACGAAGTGTAAACTATGGTTTATCTGTCGGCTCGCTTTGATCATAGTATATCACTCGTTACATCACAGTCTCTCAATTAGCAAATGTCGTGGGATCATATTTGTAAGATAAAACTGTCAATCAATCTATATGAGACTCGTGTCATCGGTTACGGACCAACACTTTTCTGCACCGACATATAAAAAAATTAAAATACCTAGCTACTTTTGTGGTAATATTGCTCGGGTCAAAATAAAAAAATATCCTATGTCTTTGTTAAGGTTCTATCTATCCCCATACCAAAGTTATTCATAATCCAGGTGTTGAATCATATATATATATATAAGACAAACATGCTGACGAGGCATATTGTTGCATATAAAAACTTGGTTTTAATTAAGTGTGATGCAAAATAGTATTCGAAGTTTGTTCTTAGATTTCAATTCAGCGTGTTTGCTGGATTTCCCTCACTTTCTGTCACACTGTCTCCGTTGTCATTTTTAGATGAAATGCCTATGATGACACGAATTTTGTCCCAATTTAGCATGTTAGTAATAAATCTATTTTACTCATAATCATTTCTAGAATCTGAAATACGTCGTTCATCGTCTAAAGTTGTATTATGTAACAAAATTACCCTAAAATAGCAGTATTTCGGAGGGCTACGGATCTAATTCCGTGTTGAGACTAAAATATAAATCCCACTTGTGAACAGATATACATGCATATTTCCTTTTTATGGAGTGACGCAAGCGATCTGAGAGCCACATAAACTTTATTTAAATCGTATCGGATAAATTTATATTTTCATCACCCTTTTATGTCGCCAATATATTTGTACATTTGTCAGTCTGTATCAACATGAGCCTCTATAGGTTGTCTATATGTTGCTAGGCTTAAGAATCCTGTACTCTTGAGTAGGACTATAACCCAAAGAGTTTACTGCGACTTGATAGACTTCACATATCTAAGGAATTCCTCGTGAAGACTCTACAACTGCAGATATTGTCACAGTGGTTTTTTTTTCACCTTTGAAGATATCCACAAAAAAAAAGTGTCAAACATTCTAAACGTTCTTAAGTAACTTTTTTTGCCTAATAAAGTAATTTGTTTCAGCAATGAAAAAGCCCCGTAGTATGCACCAAAACTGAAAGCAATCAATCAGCCAACTTGCCGACATTGCAAATCTATTGTTTTATCGCAAATGAAATAGCTTTATGTCGAATGTTTTGGGCGCTGACTATGCACAACAGGGCTATATTCTATTGTGATATGTTTCGTAGTTCATGTACCGCGATCCTTATATTTTTGTCATACCCGTTCTCTCGTCTACGGCTTACATTCCGAATGGTTACATTTAGAAAGATAAACTAATGTTTTAGCGATTTTAATTCACTTATTAATTTTATGATCTAGTCTACCCTGCTGGCCAAGTGGAGGGTTAATTGCATTCATGTTACTAATATTTTTGGTTTACCTCCTCTAAAGTGTATTTAATTTCATTTTAAATACTTATAAAATTGAAATTAGAAGATGTTACAAGGACCTCGCCGAACTATTGATGGCACACAATTTTCAACAATTTTTGGATGTGCACAAAGACGAGTAAAAATTTAGTATAAATACTCATTTATCTGGGTCACTATTTAGAAACGTTTTCTAAGATCTTCAAAAATTAACGATAATGTTGCAAGATTTCGGAAGATTTCTACAAAAAGAGCTTCGATAGATATACATCGACCGCTGCCGAAACATCAAACGGAATATTATATGTATGGACGATTCCCGGGAGAGCCACCGGGGGATATTCTACAGTATCTTTATAAATAGGATGCGATCACAGAGCGTCAACAGTTTTCCTTATTACTTAGTTTTCCTTTATTCTTCATATTACGTTCGACGAAAATGCTTTATATCCATCAGCAATATTAACATGGCCCAAAATTTATCAGGAAAGGTTAATCGGATATGTAATTAAGACGGCATCTATAAATGTGTGGGTTCGAATCGCAACAAATATTTGTCTTTACGTAGTTACGTATCTTTGTACGTATTAATACATGTCTGCGTTAAAAGCCTACTGATAGTACCCTCTTCTCAAGCAATGTAACGTATATTTATAGAATAAAGTAGAAGTTTTATAGAAATTACGCAGAATTTTTCTTTTAAGTACATCTTTATTTCGGCTATATGGAGATTAGGGTGTCCCAGCCTAGTAGGGCGAATTTTTTTTTTCGAATTTAGATATGCATACCCTCTATATTTTTTCTAATTGACCCTAATAACTAAAATACAAAATATTATCAAAATTGGATAGCGGTAACCCGTGCCGACTGGATAGCAAAGGTTTAAGAAAAAAATTGTATGGAAATTGTAGAGCACATATAAAAACTTAACTTTTATTTTCAAAATTATACCCTATTTCACTGGTAATACATATTTATTAGTAAATCAAGAATATTTATGACATTTTAGTCTAAAAGTTTTCTTTTTATTGTTAGGATAAATCACAGGAAAAATTGCTTTAGTTTCCCTTTAAAGGCGACTTTTTCACGAAAATTTTGTATCAATATAACTGCGATTTGCAGTATCACTAGCGACTTTTAGTGTCATTATCTATTTATCAACTGCTTGAAAAGAAGTATAACTAGGCTGTAATGTAAGCAACTCATTGAGAAAACTGTCAAAAAAATTTAAAACGATTAAAGAAAAGCAAGACTTGTTTTTGATTGAAATAAAGTCGTTCATGTCTTTTTAAAAAACTAAAACACGCAGATATGCTTTCGAAGGGATATGAATTGATGGGTTCTTTTTAGTTAAGCTTTAAAATATTATTATTTTTGGTTCCTGGTCTCCATCATAGTGATATAGAGACAAGACAACTAATTCATTAACCGAAGACCAAAAATACTGATAAATATTCTGTATAGTCATTTCTGACTTAATTTTATTGACAGTTTTCCAGGGTTTTAAAGTATTAAGTAAACATAAGTCGTGGTAAGGTGCCGTCACTGATAATATACAATGCATCCAAGCCTTAACATGGTATATAGCAATGCAAATCTAGATGTATAATAGTGCGACGTTTTATTAGTAATTTACAATTCAAAATAATTTACGACATTTTAATCAATTATTTACTTCGCCATCACGGTGTCTGGTACATATAACTTGGAGATCGAATTGTCAATTTTCTTTCTGTATCACCACCAAAGAATATGATTATAGCTATAACTGTTAATTCTTGATAGCCAACCCTTAAATTTCCTTCATAATTCTGTCCGGTAAAACTATGCATATCTATTTATATAACTATATCTATTATTTAGATTTATTTTTATCAATTAAAGGGCACCGGCGTGTGCAATATACAAAAAATAAGTCCAAGCTTGTAACAAACTCTTGGCGACACTGTACGAACATATCTTGCGATTTTTCCGCATTATTTATTGATCTCTTCAGACTCGGTATAAGACAACTTGTTTCTTAAAATTAGTTTATGAAAGCTTAAATAGGCATATAAGTTAACAAAAAATAATTAATCTCGAATAGTTAGATTTGCGCTTGTACAAAATTCAATTTTACTTTACAAATTTTATTAAACAGAACTGCCAATATTTGTTCTTTACAGAGAAGTTTTAAGCCGTTATTTTAATGTTTTGCACCCCCTATTAAAATTTGCAATCTGAAATCTTAATCTGACATATTTATAAAACAAAAAGAGGCGTTTACCAATACAATAAACAAGCAACCACGAAACTTCCATGCGAATATTGCGACGCGCCGAAGTTCATACAAAGTATGTAAGTACTGAAACACATGAATGCAAGTCAGCACGGGTTGCAGTGGTCCTAAGTTCATGAAATTTTATTTATAAGTGTTTTAACACCATTCGAAAATAATGAGGGGGTATGCGTTGAAAAAAAAACTTTGATTTTTTTGGGACACCTAATGGAGATGACAATTTTTATCGAAAAAATATTGCATGCTTAAGTTAAACATGACACGTTATTTATGGACGGTGTGCACTACCACAGAAAATGTTCTAATCTTCTGAATTACTAGAAGGCTGAAATTGCAGACTGATAAAAGACATCATAAACTGATTTCTGCAGTATTTTTGCACGTCTTTGAATAGAGGGAGCCTGTTGTACAGAGATGCAGCATTACAACCATTTCCTGGAATTCTTTCTTTATTTCACTTTCGCCTATTCGTGATAGAAAAATATCATAAAGGTAAAACATACATTTGTAATAGTAATAATTCCGCCCCAGGTGCCGCATCGATCCGCCGCGCCCGTGTCTGTCGCGACTATCACGTATTTAGCGCGATGTTTGGGCCGATGTCGTCATGTGTCGTTGTACATGAAATATGGGCCAGTCTGCTAGTGGACTGAGCACGGAATCTATTTTGCGAAAAAATAACGCAAAAAATGTTATGGGGTTGTATTTAAGGTTAAAAGTTACGTTTGGCTTTTGATTCTTGCTATACGGCAGTCTACGTGATTCTGCTGCATAAATTTTGCTGTGGGATCAGGAAGGTAGGATGCTCGGGTCGGGGATTTTTACAGAAGCAACATGGTCTCTAGCAGTTTGTGAAAAGCTTAACTAATTAAATAGAACATAAATCATAGCCAATGTGGATGTCCGAGTATTATAGTTTGTATCTTTATCAATTAACCAAAATACACACTTACATCAACTCGTTTGTAGACTATAAGTATTTCAATAATATCTTCACTAAACACAAATATTTTACACATAATAATGTATATCTGGTTAACTTATTGAGCTAGATTATATTATTTATCTCAATTAATGCTATCAAAACATTATAAACTGTATTAACAGCCGTCGGTCTGAATCAAATCCGTAATATCTGTCACTTTGTTTACACCCCGAGATAAATATTGTATCAATAAACTTATTACGTCTCAGAGAGCAGCTGAATGTGAATCATCTTGACAATACATCTGCATGTTTTATCACATCACTTACTAATTATATTATATCAGCGTCAGCAACTGCCCAGCGATACAACCTTCACAGTTTCGTCTCTCGCGCTTTACTTCAGAAGTACAATCTCGATTTCAAAGTTGAAAATGATTTAAAACCCCAGTCATATATGTTGTCTAAAATAAATTGGCATAGCCGGTGCATTTGAAGATTCTGTCTATATATTGCTATACAAATCTATTTATTTATTTTGCTCTCTTTAGGAAACATATAATAACTTCTTTCTTGTTATTTACATCGAAAAATGACAACGAAAACGTTGATTTTCCAAATGTATTTCGAAGATAATTTATTATATGTACCTTATTATTTAATAATTAGCAAAGGATTCAGCAAATAAACGCGGAATTGCACTTAAGCACAAGGGCATTATGGTTTCAGTACACCACGTCAAAATATCTTTAAGCAACTTATTACGTAACATAAGGACTTATACAAATAACGCATATAAAAACAGTTCCTTCAATGTCGTTATATCCTATTTCAACCGTATTTGTAAGATACACATTTTGTACCTATCCTTCACGCTGTCATAAATAATGACGAACAAATAGTTTGCGCTACTCCAGTTGCCTACCGCTAAATTCAATTCAAATATTGATGTACGTTTCCAGTGCGGCTGCGGGGCTGGCAGTAACACAAGGGTGCTTCAGCCAGCCCTCGGCAGCCCTCGCCAGCGCGCCTCATTCACAGTGTCTGCTCTTTTTTCTATCAAAGAGTAACACTTAATTAAGACACGGGCTGCACCGCGATACGTCGACTTTTTGCGGTCATTAACTGACATAAACAAAGGAATTATCGTTTGTTTATAATCGTAAAGTTTTTGCGGTAATAAAATGTTTGTAATCGGCGGTTAAATTGTTTTGGAATTAAGTGTCAGGTTTTTAATCATTTTTTTTTGTCTTCTACAAAGTTGATGGACCTTAGCACACTTTTCAAAAATACATGAGAAACTATTTTATTTCAATTTAACAATAAGATACCAAAGCAAACAATGAATGTATCTCATCATCGTCATCATCATCAGCCGAAAGACGATTAGATTTGTTGACGTTTAAAATCACTCGAGAAAGCGGAACCTCTATTTAGTTTCTTAGAATAATTTCTAACCAACTCCGGCATTGAATCAAAGCGTATACTTTCTTTACCATAGTTCTCCCTGATATATAGAAATAGCGATAGCACATTCAAAAATATCATATGGTGATGATAGTTACTTCATGGTGGATGATTGTTCGATTCGATAGCCAACCCGCACTAGGCCAGCGTGGTGGACTATGGCCTAAACCCTCTCAATGGTAGAGGAGACCCGTGCTCAGCAGTGGGCGTATATGGGTTGTTGAAGAAGAAGAAGAAGATTGTTCGATTACCTGACGGGTCAGAACGTAGTGTCAGGTGCAGAGTAGTTTTTTTGTGAAAGAGTCCCCTTCTTTGTCGACTACCAACGGTATAGCAACGATGACTATTATTCCACTGGTGTCCGTATAATACAGGTAGGTAGGTGGCGAAAAACGTTGAATTTATTAGAAAAAAAGTCGTTTTTGATTTGATGCGATTAAAGTAGACTAAAATGTGAACGAGTCGTTGCATGTATGTTTGTATATTATAAAGTCAATTACAAAAATTAAAGGTCAGATTACGTGAGGCGAGAAGTTAAAAGGTAGCAGTATTTATCTACATTGCTTAAAATACTTTACTTATCTATATTAAGAGTCCTTATTCCTCCCCCCAAAAAAATTCTGTTATTTTTTATCGATTGTTGTTATTTTTTACCATTTTGTATCGATCTAAACAGATGTCAAAAAATTCACTTAGCAACAAATAAAAACAATTGAAATAATATCTACCAAATGTCTATAAACGTTACGTCACACTGGTGATCTAATTGGGAGAGGCTCGGTTATCACCTGCCTGTGTGATAACCTTTGTGTCAGGCGTGGTTTGTGTCGTATCGGAGTAGACAAGCGGTCAAGTGTATGGCTATCAAACATGTCTTTTTATTAGGTAATTATAGATAAATATAATATTATGTAATTATATAATAAAAAATAATTCTACGTAACCAAACTTTGAATATTTTCATGAGTTTTACCATAGTATCCTTTGTCTGACGATTTATTTATTTTATAAAGTCATCATAACACTTTTTTTGGGCAATTTATGTATGATATCTCCGTTCATGCTGCCAAGTGGAGAAAGTCTTCGAAAGCGGTATTTATAGGACAATGACAAAGATAGGAATCAACCTGCGGGTATCTTATACTGTGTTATATCGAAAGATAAGATTTATCGTATTTCACAAGCTCTGTATGGACAGTATAACAGGTGACTGTGCAATCAAATGCCTCTGTTATTGTATTAGTACTCGTGTTTCCTTATTTTGTTATTCTTTAGAAAATCTACACTTTTTCTATTCGCTATGACAAGAACCAAAAAAAGGTGATAAAATATCCCCTTCTATTTTATTAAGTGCAATAAAATTGCTATTAAAAATCGATAAATGCAGTCATTGACCCACAAACCAGTACATGTATTGGTACGGAGGTTATTGCGCCTTTTGATGAAGGAGCGGTGGTGTCGTGACCGCAGCGCGCTGACCGCATCCCATTCATAGCTGCATCACCTTTCTTGTGATGTAATGCACTTATTCATAATTATTATTCACGTACACATTAGTTACTCAGAGTTATTATGCCTAGACATCAGCGTAAATGTGTGTATTTACATTGAATTATCACTTGCTTTAACAGTGAAGGAAACATCGTGATGAAACCTGCACACCTAAAACAGTTTTTTAGAATTTCTTAGGTGTGTAGTCCGCCAACCCGCACTAGGCCAGCGTGGTGGACTATGGCCTAAACCCTCTCAATGGTAGAGGAGACCCGTGCCCAGCAGTGGGACGTATATGGGTTGATAACGATGATGATCACATCAGCGGAGCAAAACAAAAATATAGTTTACGTATACGGCTATATAATGTTCATAATATGTATGAGTTAAGTTTATTATAGCATATTTTCGTCATCTTCGTACATATTTGTTTCATTGTTGGGCACAGACATTCTCTACAATCTAGAGGGTCTAGGCCTGGCTCTGGCCTAGTGGGGGTTTTCGGACCACACACTTAAGAAATTCCTAAGAATTTTAAGGCATGGAGGTTTTTTAGCGCGTAAGTACGTGGTAATTAATTGTGAATACACACATAACTTCAAGAAGTCAGCGGTGTGTGTCTGTTTTGAACCCACGACTGCCGAGATTCTCGACCGCGTGCCTTAACCTCGAGGCGATCACGACTTTATAATGTAAAGTAAACACTACAATCGGTCGTAAAATTCCATTCGCGTTTAATGGAATTTGACTCATTAGCGTATTAATCAACCAGAACTCTACCACAATGTTTTTCGTCCATTTAAAACCTCGACAATAAATTCCACTTCAATCGCTTCTAGATTACAATGAATACAGATAGAAGCTTCTAAATTCGACGAAACGTGAAGATCATCAAAGCGAGGCAACTAGGGCGTTTAGTACTATAAGCACACTTGTAATTTGTAAACCGCTGTTAAAATCAATTTGTACAATATTTTATTGCGGAGTTCGCGATCCCAGAGGTTGAAGTGGCCTCATTTGTTTCTCGTCCATTGATCAATGCAGACACGATTTAAAGAAATTTATCCACATCGTAAATCTTAAAAATTAACTTGAAACCCTTATTTCTCTTAAATGTTACATTAATAGATCAAAACAAAAGACTATTATTTCATACATGTTTTATCGCCCATGGGCCCTGAAGGGGTAGGCAAAAATGCATTTCTATTCCCACATTTCGCCATCTATCAGTCCCTTGTAAAATGGGGTGAATTTAATGCCGTTTTTAAGCATATTTCCAGAAACCCTGCAGCTAGTTAAAAAACCCCGTAAAACACTTCAATTGCCCCGATAATTGCACCCGGGACTTCTAAATCGCACCTCACATATTTCTATTTAATTCCCACAAATTTACTCAACGTTTACAAGTAAACCCTTATATCTGAGCTACTTGTGACAAAACGTTGAGCGCGTGGCTAGCGATAACGTAAGACATTACACAGCGTAGGGACGACCGTCAAACGTCAGCCCAAATGTGATAAGACGAAAGTTGATTCAGTCGCCGCGCGGATCTCAGCTGGCAAGCACACGCTTTCATCGGGCGGGCGAGTCCGAGCTCGCGCCAGTACTCGCGCGAGTAGACACCCACACGTGGACCACTAGACTGTGCAAGTGTGTTGTTTACATTAATGACTTGACCGACGAGGTAAATTTTTTTAGTAATTATTACAATTAAAAATTAATTATTATGCATTTATATTGGTTTGTTTTTTTCAATTAACGCGTAAGATAATTACGGAAGTTCAATTTTTAAATAAATCTTTGAATAAAGATACGAAATTTTAACTTGGTATTGATAAGTCTAAACAAAGGTTAATAGATTATATTAAAATTCTTGTGACATCTTTTTCAATTTATCACAATGTTTTTCTAATTTGAACGTCTTATTTATGATAATTATACAATAACATACTGATTATACGAAATAGTTTTGGAAAGACGGCATTTTTATCAACCAACCACGATAGTAAAACTAGTTATCCATATTACAAAACCAATGGACATTCTTTACTAACTTCTATTGAAATTCATTCGTATAATAAAATGATTATTCTGATGATAACAGACCTTTGCTAGTTCACTTTTCTGGCTTAAAGCAGTTTGATATGGCTTTATTTATATTTTATCAATAAGTAGTTTTGCCCCGGTTTTATATGCGTTTACGGTCAATTTCAATTGTCATGTCCTAATGTCATATCTTAATATAGATGATTAATATAGGGTACGCTACGTCGAATCAAATTTCATGGAAAATAATAAAATGTATATTTCCTACATTTTTCGACTTTATAATGAAACAATAATTTAAAACTCGCTCGTTTTCATAAAACGGCGTGAAAAAGAACAAGCCTTAAGCCCTAAGCCCTTCTTCAAGCACACTTCCAGATTATATGCTGCTGCTGCGAATTTCTTAGAGGACGAATCTTGTCCAAATTGGCTCATTCCATCGCGTTGATCTATCAGACTTATAAACATTATTATTCGCCCCTACGTGCCCCATTGCTGAGCACGAGCTTCCTCTACAACTTTGAGGGAGAGATTATTCCACATTTAAACTACTAGTCGGATTTAGTTTACTCTGGTATCTATACAGCTGAACTTAAGATGATTATGAATTACGCATGTGTGTTTATTCTGATTCAAATTTAAAGCAGATATGTTCGACTAATTGAGTTGTTTATTTATGAAAGCTACGATAAACTGGACATTATTGATTATAATTATTCATTTTTTTTTACCTATTACATTGTCGAAGGGTAAAAGAGGTTTCATGTCCTAGAACACTTGTGAGTAAAACGCTTACATGTTTAAATAAATAAATACACCCAACTGTCACAAACATAGCTCTGACCCCACACTAGGTTACACGACCTGTGTCGTGGGTATCAGACACTACGAGAGACTTTTTCGGTCTCACAAACACCCAGACCCGAAACAAATATTTGTGGCTCAACAAACATTTGTCTCGGTGCGGGGATCGAACCCGCGGCCTCTCGTTTCGCAAGCTGGTGTCTAGCCAACTTCGCCACGGGGGCTGTCAATATAGGTATGTTTGTTATAAAACATTTGGTTTACGGTGTCATTGTGTTGATACAAACAAAATATAAGTTTTCCCCATTATTCAGCAATTAGGTACTGTTTTGTTGGTTCGCGTTTCTGCGTAGTTTTGACGTCAATAATATATGTATCTTTACCTGATCGCCCACAAGGGACCGGCGCGACTTTTTTGTAATGGGCTGGGCTCACTTCAAACAGTACTGCTTGGCTAATCGAATCAAAACGTAATCCAATAACACATTAATGACCATTTAGGTTACAATATAAGATGGTAAATGTCGTGTTTACTGGATAAATTCTAGATTGGGACAATTTAGTTTTTAAATACTTCTTTAGAGATACTTATTTCTAAATAACTTATACGAAAAGCTTTTGTTGTTATACAAATATATATGTATATTATTGAAAATTAGTTTTCGGACAAGGATAGGCGTTAAAAACAGATTTTACCTATTTCGATAAATTAATGTTAATAAATTAATTTAACTAAATTAATGTGTTGTTATGTAATAATTTCATGTGTTTATTATTATTGATAAATACTTACAACTTTTCCAAAAAAAAGTAAAAAAATTTTTAGCGCGATTCGGGAATCAACACAGGGTCTCAATTATGTAATACCTATTTATACCTTAGTATATCTCAGTTCTCAACGACCTCCGTAAATGGTTAAGAATCGGTTATGAATTGAAATACAAAAAATAATCTGTGGTTATGATTCCAAATAGATGACTGCTCTTGCAATGTGTATTATAGAAATAAATGTAAGTTATTGTTTTTTTTTTTATTTAAGGAAAAATATTTTTAAATTTATTTAATAAAGTAGTATTTCTAATGTGTGTTCTTCTTTTAAACTAAAAAAAAATTGTCCTGATAACAGTGATTTTACATATTTCGTCTGATCCAATTGTAACTAAGACAGCTGTCATTTGTTTTTTTCTTCGAACATCAGAGTTTAAAAGGTTGCTATTTGAAGTACATTCTCTTCACATACAATTGAGATATTGAAGTTGTATCCTTTAACTCGCTTAATAAGTGAACCTAAATTAATGAACCTGTAATAAATAGATTACCAGTCTACCACGTATTATCACGAAACGATTCGTCTGCAATTCTGAACGTTTCCTACGTTTGATCACGCTGGAACTGCAGGCTGATAACAATACCTAAGGAATTCCCTATGAGGAATCAACAGGAAACGTAATTAAAAGGATTTCGACATATATTTACCTTTACCGCGCAACGTGATAATCCTGGGATAAACTTTATCCTGGAAAATATAATAAGTCCCCGGGGATAACCCAAGAACAAGCACTATAGGCACATTTTACTTTCGAATACGATGTATTTGTAAATATGAAGTCCTAAATTCAAGATAATTAACAATCAATTTATCTATGGATTTTAAAAGTTGAAAGCTTCTATATTCGAACTTGCAACTGTCATTTCATGTCCCCCAGTTCGATTAGTTAACTCGACTATACGTTTTATATTTTATAAATTAAAAATATTATTTATTACTTTATCAAATAAAACGGTAATTGTTTTGTGGTTTGTATCACGTTTAATTTACGTTTAGGTGTTCGAGTAATCATTATACCCTTTGACTCGAGTCACTTAACCGTCAGACAAGTGACTCTTAACCCTAATGTCACAGTAATTAACCGTGCAGCGACATTTCTAAGTGTGTGTGTTTTTTTGTGATTCTACACAGAGTAGACAATTGAGTATAAAGCAGCGCTTCTTATTAGCAATTAGCAGCGGCTAATAAAGATGGGGATAATAAGCTGTGTAAACTTGCATAACTAAAGGATTTTCACAAAGAATTTTTTAGGTGTGTAATTCGTCAATGCGCTCTTGGCTAGCGTGATGGAGTAAGGCCTTATCCCTCTGAGTATCAGAGGAGGCCCGTGCTTAGCAGTGGAGGTATATAGGCCGATATAGAAGAATGCTCCGAAGAAAAAATTTACACGCATTATACTTTTAGAATAGACATCTTTTGTTTACAATTTGTTATGCCACTGCAAAGATATTGCCCTGGCCTACTCCCGAAACTCGCTATCAAAACAGTTGCAGTTCAAATCGGGAAGATGTATACAATATTTCTCTTTTTTTAGAATGCCTCGTTGGTCTGGCGGGTAGAGTGAAAGCCACTATTGATAGATCTTGGAATTGATTCCTTGGAATTGATTGTTGGCGAATGCTATGTAATTTTACTTTTAGGGATTTTTCAGTACTAGAGCGGAATCGCGGAAATGTTTAATTATTCCGCTCTACAGAAAACCGAGAAAGCTTAGTAACACTTTATAAATCGACCTCTGCATAGAATAAAGTTATATGTGCTTTTGCACAACTTCTATTTCTCAGCGATTTAAACTTAATTGGGCACAAAATTATCAGTAAATTTTTATGTTCTTTAAACAACAACAAAATTTATGATCATTATTACTTTACTACTGCAATATATAAACAATTTTAACTCTATTATAGACATAAAAAGTAATTTGATGTTATAATCATAAGTAACCTTATTCGATGCATAGGTCGAAATGATGTTTTGAATCAAAGAAGATTATGAGTATTATAATACTTTGCTACTGCCATAAATTATACTGAGTACACCTCATATTTGAATTCTAAAGCTAGAGGATACACAAATAAACAGTAAATAATATAATAAACGAATTTCTCAATTAGTGTGTGATATGGGAGTGTTATCGTGTTAATGAACGCAATGACAGATGGATACAGATATCGATAAAGCATATGTCACACACAATGATATACAACCGATGATGTTTCGTATTAAAATACTAATGTTATATTAGTTTTATTAGTTTGTTTTGTGGTTGATACATACTGACTCTATAAAGTCTTTATAAATTTATATAATTATTTAGTAGATAAATTATAAATATGTTTTATGGAAATTTGCTATGATTTTAAATGTAATATTCGAAATTAATTTTGTGTTTTTTTTACTGCAAAAATTTTAAAGAGGTCACACAATTTTTGAATATTATCATAAGATACTTTATTTGATGCGAGCTGTCTTGTCTTGTCTATGATGTTAAGGGGGTAGATGCACTCAGAAGCGTAAAAAAAGGCCTATTTAAAAAAATTTTTTTTTTACAGTAATTAAGTTTATTTTACAAAATAAATTATACAGAGTTTTTATACAATGCTTTAACTTAACATTTATGAAAAAAAAAAAAAAAATACATATTATTTATTAAAATATCGCCATATCGGTTGGATCCTCTCCCGCGAGTAGTACTTCGCGGTGACCATCACAACAGCCTTCTGGATCATCTGAATTCGAAAAACCAAGGTGAAACCTTTAGTTTAATAATAAATCCAGTCTTTAATCGAAGCTTTTTTTTTTTTTTTGAAAATTTACAAAATGGTGGCATTCGAAACTTTGGACTCTGATTTTCGATAAAATGTTAAAAGTTAATTGTTTAAAAAATATAGTAATTGTTAACAAAAATCAATATCCTTCGATTAAAGACTGGATTTATTATTAAACTAAAGGTTTCACCTTGGTTTTTCGAATTCAGATGATCCAGAAGGCTGTTGTGATGGTCACCGCGAAGTACTACTCGCGGGAGAGGATCCAACCGATATGGCGATATTTTAATAAATAATATGTATTTTTTTTTTTTTTTTTCATAAATGTTAAGTTAAAGCATTGTATAAAAACTCTGTATAATTTATTTTGTAAAATAAACTTAATTACTGTAAAAAAAAAATTTTTTTAAATAGGCCTTTTTTTACGCTTCTGAGTGCATCTACCCCCTTAACGATAATTGTGAAAAATTACAAGCTACTTAATTATTGTCAGACATATTGTTATTTACAACCTTCAACCATATATTAATGTAGGTGCTGACCCAATAACTGGATATTCAGAATTACCTAACGCAATTGAGTCATACATTAAATTGTCTCAGGTGTTAATACGTCATATTAGCAAAACCGCAAAACAAATACACCAGTGATTTCCTACTAGCTAAATTAATTCCTGTAGTAGCTTTTCGGTCCCGAGTTCGAACGGCGATACTCCCATAGTTCCTGTTAATTAATTAAGCTTATCACTTGTATTTAATAAACAGATTTACTGAGTTCCGTTCACAATTCTCAGAGGTTAAGTTTTGCGTCATTAATTCAGTTTTTGAATGTAAATATGTGACGTAAGCTGGTTAGATAATACGGGTGTAGCCGAATTGTTATTGTTCTCTAAATCCCGTGGGTTTTTCTGTGTTGTTGCGGATTAGTGTTTGTGTACATTAGGATAGATTTTGTTTAAAAACAACTTGATATATCCAATTATTATACGTCGAATAAAGTTAAAAGTGCAAGTAAAGCAACTGAAGAAATATTCATGCTTTAGAACAGGGCTTCCCAAACTGTGCGTCGCGTCGCGAGGCGATCGGCAAACATTTTTTGGCCGTATTTTTCTGATAACCTCATATTATGCTAACTTATGCTGTTTTAATTTCCAGTAAAGTAGGTAGTTTTGATGAATTTGCGTCGCAAGAAAAATAATTATCGTATAGGGCGTCATAGTGTAAATAAGTTTGGGAACCCCTGCTTTAGACGATACAAAGGTAAACCATATTTGTGGCTATTTTTTTAAATTTCTTTGACAAAACATGTTTAGATAAACAAGTCAGAGATATAATCTATTGCCGTTTTACTTAGATACCTATATTTCTATATGTGTTTCTACTTCAACTAATTTTCTAGACATTGTCTTAAATAAATAGCGTAGCTTTGTGTGTGCCACGGTGATGACTCTATCATATCGTCTGGCTGATAAGAAAATGATAATTTGTAACACTTGGGTGTTTAAAGAATAACTGTACACAAGATTCATTGATATTGAACTATTGTTTACAGTAATATCAAAGTAATATGTGGATTTATGTTCCTTTGTACTAAAGCGCGGTGAGTGAGACATACCAAAGAATTGTGAAACTCATGTCCTACTATTATTATAAATTCACTTTAATTTTTAAACGTTTGTAATAATGTATTCTTCTTCATTCTTCATCAACCCATATACGCCCACTGCTGAGCACGGGTCTCCTCTACCATTGAGAGGGTGTAGGCCATAGTCCACCACGCTGGCCTAGTGCGGGTTGTGTGCGGCCTAATGTATAGGTAATAAAAAATGCATCTTAAGAACACTGCTTTTTTTGTCACACGTAAGTTGTGCCAATTGAGAAGCTCTGTGTTCGAATCCTGAATTGGGTAATCTGAAATTATAATCTTAGAGATTCTTAATGTACCCGATAAAGTAAATTAACTGTTTAAATATAGGTTTAGGAATATAACACTGCCTACCCCTTGAGAGATCATCATCATCATCATCATCATCATCATCACCATCATCAGCCTCAAGACGTCTATTGCTAAACATAACCCCCTCCCCCAAAGACTTCCAAAGTGTTAGTTAAAAGCAGCCTGATAATAATACAGCATGAACTCTATAATATAAACGCACATGTGTAATGTATCTATGTGTCTATCACGTTAATTTGCTCAAAGATTACTCCTTAACAAAGAAACAGTATGACCCCACAGTCGTGTTTACATATAACGTGTTGTTTAATGAGCAAACATCGCGAGTGGCGACGTCCCGGTGTCCTACATAATGATGTCGGTCGGCAACCGTTGCTCACACGACGCGACGCTCCTTTGCACGAATGATATCTTAATGAGGTGACTCAAATGTACACGTGGGGATATTGTGACTATGATTGCGAATTTTAGGAACTGCGGGTACAAAAACGTTGTGTTTATCTTTGCAGTGGGATGAAAAGAAGATATTACACTACCGACATTAAGTTTGGAAGAACTTTTAGTACTCTAAACAACTTGAAAAATAATTAGGATTAAAATAAGTTAAACTTCGAAATAAAACCATATACTTATTTATTACATAAAAAAAATTGCTATTTTATTTTTCAAAAAATATAGTGCCGATTTCGATACAAACCCAAAAACGTTACACGTTAATCGTGTAATGAGTAGTTAACAATTGTTTATTGTGGGGTCATTCTAATCAATATTATATGTCAAATTGCTTTTGTCAAGAACAGATTTAGAGACAAACAATTCTCTTCATCAACCCATATACGCCCACTGCTGAGCACGGGTCACCTCTACCATTGAGACAAACAATTACTATTCGGAAATTTGTAAGGCAACCTGGACTTTTGGGCTTCTATGAAAGTACCGCCACTGTATGTACAATACAATAACGCTGGTTTTACGATATAGTCAGTTTTAAATTAAGGGGAAAGTTAATCAAAAAATTATCATTTTATGTCTATTCTTTTTAAAAACACTAGCTAATATTCGCGTAATTAAAAAAATATATAATTTTTTTTGGACGCAAAGTTGCAACAACGGATACTTGTTATTAACCCATCTTTACCCAACGTTGCGAGAACGCAACATTTCAGTTTTGATTTTTTTTCATCTTAAAAATAAGAAAATAAATCTGTGACATGTACGTAAGTTTCGAGAAGAATAGCTTACAGGTGGATTAAATTTTTTTTTATACTTTCTTTTTTGTAAATTCATATTATTTTTATTTTTCAAAAACTGCTAATTGTGTCATCGCAAGATCGACAGATTCAACCAATCATAAAAAAATATTAAATGAAATAGTCTAAACTTTTATATTGTATAAACCTTTAGTAATATCTTATTTATGATATAAACTCTTATTTTGGACAAAACTACTTACACATGTTGTTTAGCTTACACTTCCAGTAAACGTTGCGCATACGCAACGTTGGGAGTAATAATGATCAATTGTTATTGTAACTCAGGTTGCCATTGACGTTAGAAATGTATTGTAAACAATGTGTTTTTGGTGTTCAAAGAGTACAAGCACTTTTGTTTTATTAGTTAGTCGCTTACAGAACGTGAAGCTAATCGTGCCATGGGGAGTGCTCCGAGGAACTGTTCGGGTTGGTACCGGCATCGCCGTTCTACCATCGCACCACCCGTCACCGCAGTAGAGTTCATCCATTTCACCTGGAGACGTACCGTACGCGTACGGTGCGTTTCCAGAGGTCTTTTTTACCACGTACGTGCAAGCTCTGGAATGAACTCCCTGCCTCGGTGTTCCCCGAGCGCTATGACATGGCCTTCTTCAAACGAGGCTTAAAAAGAGTACTTTCCTCACGGTAGGCAGCGGCGTGGCTGTGCCCCTGGCATTGCCAAGTCCATGGGCGACGGTGACCGCTTACCATCAGGCGGGCCGTCAGCTCGTCTGCCTGCTAGGGCAATTAAAAAAAAAAAAAAAAAAAAAAATACAATAATTCTTAAAAAAATATAAGTGTGTGTACACAAATCAGTCAATAAAAAGTAAAACTGGAACATTATGGCTTGGCAACGAGCATTATCTTCTCAAGAAGTTCTGAGTATATTAGATGAGGAACAGGATTTACAAGATTCTAATCAAATCGATGCCGTGTACATCCCTCCAACGGTTGACAATTTAAAAGACGAGGAAGATCTAGATGATGACGCGTTAGGTGATTACGGCAATACTGTGCCCACTGTTGTCGCTGGAAGAGAGGGGGTCATTTGACTATATCTTTGACCAAAAACATGAAGTACTGTTGGTTCGGTGGAATGTCAATTTCGTGGTAAATGTGGCTACTAACAACGCAAAAATCCAACCATAGGTCACAGCAAAACGTTACGATAGAAAATTAAAAAGAAGGTGAATGTGCCATAGCCTCAGGTTATAGCAGATTACAATAAAAATATGGGAGGCGTAGATCTCGATGATAATGGTATAGCCAATTACAGGACTCGAGTATGAGGGAAAAAGTGGTGGTGGCCTCTGTTCATCACTTGATAGACAGCGTTTTGGTAAACTCATGGAAAATTTATAGTCTGGCGAATGAGGGATCTTTGGAGTCAATTGGAATTCAAATCATACGTTGCTGTAAGTTTGATGAAAACTGAAGAAGCCCAACTTGCAGATGTTTCCCATTTTTCGGGCAATTCAAATACAAACCTAGGGAGACCATCGAAAAACACTTTACCTTCGAATATTCGCTTCGATAATGTTGGTCATGTTGAAGAGCATAAAAGAAAACGTCGAAGAAAATGTCAACAGTGCAGCAGTAAAACAATTTATATGTGTAAAAAATGTCAAGTATACATCTTCATGGTGATTGGATGAAAATATTTCACTCACGCTTATACTCTCGCGTTGTTAGACTTGGCGGTAAAAATTAAGTTCAGTAATCCCAACGTTGCGTAAAAGCAACATTTTGTGGAATGTAAACTAATAAATAAATATTTTTTTTTACTGAAATTTCCTCTTAATTGATGTATTTATAAACGGTATAAATAATAAAATCATTAAATATGCTTTTATTTCGACCCTTGGGAACTAATGGGTTAACAAATATTCGTTTCAAGTTGAATACAAAAGTAACATAATACGTGACACAAAACATGTGAATAGAAATACACAAAAATATAATTTCAATGAACCGATAAACATTTTATTATTTTTCCTGTAATTGATTATTTTATGCATTTACAACAAGCAGTAGTTTTATATGATTCAATTTTTTAATGATATGAACGAAATTATTTCCTTAAAATTGCAGCGGGTGTCGCCCATGATAGGTTGGGATTAAGGAAAAAAAGCAATGTAAATGCAAAAAATCTTGCCATTTTTTATAACAAAGACTATATTTATAATTTCCATAAAAATATTTAATAGATAACATATGTGCCGTTCGATCTAGACATTTCGAGTTTGAGTCTCGGGTCGGGTAAAGCGAGCCTGAAAAACGGCAATAGACTAGCCTCCTCTTACTGATTAAGGCATTGAAAAATACCTGGCAAATACAGGTGCATAAATCCACCTCAGCCTACTTCTTTGGTGAAAAACATGTGAAATAGGAATACGATAACTTTTCATAGTTACTAGTCGCCAAAAGATTTCAAAAAAAAATCTAAACAGGCGTATCTTATCACGTACTCCTGATCTGAAAAGAGGTTATCATTACACCTAGACCCCTGTGCGGTCACCGAGCGGCCCTAATGACGAGGAAAAATTACAAATTATATTAGGCATTGTTTGTTTGTAACCTGTTTTAGCAACACAATGGGCATTTAGTAAATACCATTTGTTTTCCTATCGACACTCTTTTTAGGTCACTGACGTGATTTACCTACGAAGCTAATTTACATCACCCCATATGGAATGTTTGCTATATAACGTATGGATTAGATCGCCTTTATAACAAAGAGAGGTTTAATTTTATTTCACGCTAATGGCCTATTGCGGTATATAGCCTACTACACTAACCTTTAAAACTGTCAAACGGACATAATTTTCCTCAAGAAGTTTTAAGTAACATTATAGTATTACTCGCACTAAGTCAGCATGTTGGTTTGAGGCCCAACCCCTCTCAATACTAGAGAAGGCCCGTGGTCAACAGAAAGAAGTATTGGGGCCGGTACTAAACAATACTAATATATTATATTACTTAAAGCTAAAACTGAGTCAGTATATTCACCTGTTGAACAATATCCCGAAACAAAAGCACATTACAGTCACACCACGCCCCGTGAGACCTGCGCTGTGTCGTGTGGTGTCGTATGTCTGTCGTGACGCACGGGTCAACAACACAGGCTATTAAGTTAACGAGCGCCGGCGGGGCCCGCGCCCCCCTCAGGAGGCGTGAGGCGACCCCCCAACACCACGCTGGTAACGAGATATATGTCACATAAGCACACGATGCCCTTTTGTTTTCAGCTGTTGGTTTATAGCATGGTTTTTGCTCTTGAAGTGTCGGTGTGTTTTTTCATCAATAAGCAGCAGATAAGTTACTAAATGAATGTAGTAAGATAATATTTTCATTAAAGAATAAAAAGTCTAAAGAGCTGATAGAAATTGTTTAACCATATTGGTATTATTTGTACGGCCGCTTTAATAGTTCATTGAAAACATGCGTCTAGACAGTTTCTTGTGAAGTTTTATTGCACCCAGAAAACGTATTAACTAACCACATAGAACATTTTGCCTAAATATAATTTGGTTTGATACCCTCCTGCTGGTTTTACTCGAAATACTGCAAGCTTTCCTAATAATAATATCGGTTTTTGTTTCCTACCCGTGGCTATAGGCTTGGTATCTTACATAAATACAAAAAATAACATCAACAGTCAATTTTGTTTTGAAACAAAGAATCCTTATTGTGTCGTTGCTGGGTTTGACTGTTCATTAAGTGCTCCCAATATAGATGGGGAATGTTAAAATCGTCAACACGAAAGCGGAGACAAAAGAATTACACTCAAGGAATTTGAGAACGCACCAAATGTGGTTTACAAGAGGCATCGGACGCACGCAGGCGCATACTTGGCGTCTTCCAAAAATAAGATACGATTTCTGTATATGTATAAATATAGTTCTACAAAGGGATACTACTGTTACCATTAGTAAGATTGTGTTGTGAACTATTCAAATTGTTAATTTTGAAAGTATTTTATACTAACATAAATTATAGAAGCATTGAGCATTTACTTATCGCATTATCAGCATTTGATGATTTTAAAATCTCAAAACTCTCTTTAGGTGAGGCCTATGTCCACCAGAGGACCTTTTGTGGTTGACGATGATGATTACTTGATGAACATTAAACATCGTACATAAAAGCCATCTCAGAGGGATTTTGGGATAGTAATATTAAAAACAGTTTTTTGCAATCATTATTTGCAGTTTATAACTTTATTTTGATCACCCTGCACTTAGTAAGCACTCCTAAAGCTATTTTTAATCCTAGTAAACAATTTTATAGCAATATAAAAATGATGCGAAGTACATCAACCGTGTAACTGGCGATGTAAGCCGGCACCGACCTTGGTAAAAGCGAGCAAACCGAGCGGGAATGCTAAATGGATCAAAAATCCCGAGGTCAAGGTCAAGGGCGGCAGTTAATCTCCCATAGTGTTTATGCCCCACTTAGAAAAGCATGTGGCCCATGTATTTATTTGTATGTTTACAACAGGGTGTCGAACGGGCACTCTTACTGATTCAGAAGTAAACCGTTGTGCATTTGTTTATTATTAGCTCGTAGAAGTGCTTACGGCTCTGGAGAGTAATTGGGGCAAACTTGCTTTATTATCTGGCTACTGTAAGCTTATGATGGTAATACATTTCGTGGTTTATTTCGCTTATTAGTGGTTACGAAAAGAAGGAGAAAAATCTTGGAATAAAATGTGTTTTTATGGAAATAGGTTATGAAATAAATAATTTATTACAGAATGTAAATATGCATGTTTTGAAATGGATATCCACAGCAATACCAAAAAATCAATAATTTTTACTTTCTAGTGCTAAATCCAGAATAAAGTCCTATAGGCTTAATTAATGATAACTAAGCAGTGATGGCCTCGAGGTTTGGGCGCGCGGTCGAGAATCTCGGCGGTCGCGGGTTCGAACCCCAGGCACACACCTCTGACTTTTCGAAGTTATGTGTGTATTCACATTGAATTATCACTTGCTTTAACGGTGAAGGAAAATATCGTGATGAAACCTGCACACCTAAGAGTTCTTAGGAATTTCTTAGGTGTGTAGTCCGCCAACCCGCACTAGGCCAGCGTGGTGGACTATGGCCTAAACCCTCTCAATGGTAGAGGAGACCCGTGCTCAGCAGTGGGCGAATATGGGTTGATGATGATGAAGATGAGGCTTAATTAATTGTATTGTATTGATGTATAGACATTTGAGTATATCTGTGTTTACAACTATAAATACAACAGACAATTGTATTTTACATTGCGATGAGAATATTGCATAATCCCGAAACGTGAGTGTCCTGTTGTGAGTACTGCGGTTGATAGCCCTGCGGTTAAGAGGTTTATAAAGTGGGGTATGTGGTCGCTTGCAAAACGTAGTAGGCACAAAGACTATTCTTACATTATCGTTTATATAATCTTGTTAATCTCGCTGTATCCTATGGGAGACGAGTTGCGACTCATTTTTTCCATTAATTCTTTCATGAGTAATATTAAGTCTGGTAAGTAACAATAGTCTCGTCCCCTATCATGTGGGATTAAGGCCAGTACAATAGGTAACACGTAGGTGTAGAAAGAGATCTGTCTACTTATTCAGGACGTACAGCCGTGACTGTCTGTATAAACAGAATTTGTATCAAGCCCTAGTGTCTAGAAAGATGCGTTTTGAAGACTGGGAATATGTCTTAGTTGTCTTGAAAAGTTCCTATGGTCGCCTATTTATTATATCAATTATTTCTCGCTTATTTTTGCTTTAACGCACATATCTCAAGAGCTACTGGTTCGATTAGATAGTCCATTTATCGAGGAAGACTGTAGGCTATATATCGTTCCGAATAGGAGTGGAATGGCAATTAATAATATCGGGAAAATAATACTTCTTTAAAAGTCTATTGTTTCGCAAACGAAGTTGCCGACAACAACCAATTCCTATGATATTTGAAAAAAAATCTTATGCTACCAACCTGCTTTACATAACCTGGTTTACATTCATTTGTTTAACTATTAGCCTATATTGGTGCAAAAAATAATTAGCAAGGATCAAGTGATCTAGTTTATCAAGTGTCCTCCTTACACCTCGTTTTTCCTCGTAACGTATCTGTCGGTCAGATGTTACCAATTAGTGCAATTCGATCTCGAGCTCCGGTTTTCCGCAAACAAATTAGAAATACTTCGAACTTGTTAATTTGCTCGTATACAGTGCAACCATATGTTTTCCTATTTGAGAATACCGAGGATTTTACTTCTGATAACTGAATAAATTCGCTGACCCTAATTAATTTATTCATTAAATTGCTTAAATGATATTGTTTATTACCTGTCTTGCGTGTACTTTGTTTGGGTTTACTTTGTTTTTTATTCTTTTGTATTTTAATGAAATATGTAGTAAATTTGTGAATATCCATTTATATTTTTTTTTAACTTATGGGCCATTTCCCCATTTAGATAGGTACAGATTAAACAGAGCTAGATATCACGGTCAAAAACACGGTCACTCATAGCTTTCGCTTTTTCTACTCGTATTAATCTCCCAATGCTTGCTGAATCATGCTAGACCGTTGTCATTTTTTTAATATACAAGTTCAATATTTAGCACTCAAATTTAGATTCAGGGGATTCAGCCCCGAAGAGGTAAGCAGATGTGCATTTTTGTGCCCACGTTTTACCAAAGTAATAATGAATGTCATAGCCCCAAAAACACTGGGTAGTTAAGCCACGTAATGTGTCACGTACAACCTCAATTACATTACTAACAGGTTAATTTGAATAAAAAATTAGGCCAGCCCGGTGTTATTAGCACTGCCGAAAATAGTTGCGCGTAGACTCTGTAGTGGCGTGCCTCGTCTAAAGGGCCCCATACACGGTACGATTCGTCTGTACGATCCTTCGCATTAAACAGATCGCAACGACGTATCGATGGTGTGTGTCGTGATCGTTAACGATTTACTTAATCGAAGACGATGTCGCAAATCGCAACAAAATCCCATGCAATCATGAATATCGTAACGATGAATTGACAGCTTGAAACAAGTAAATGATAAATCGTTACGATCAGTCTTTTCGTGTATGGGCGACATTTTTGATGCGATCAATCGTCTCGATTTTCATCAGATCGATCGTACAGACGAATCGTACCGTGTATGGCGCCCATAATGTTCTGCACGAAAGATTTATTACATACGCACTTTATGATTTAGTTTATTCCCGTTTATCGCTTCTGTTACATTATATTTAAAGGTTACGCTGAAAGCAATTGAGGTGCGGGTTTTTTATTGACGGTAATCGAAATGGGAAAATAGCATGTTCGTACAACACAATTTGGGAGATTGAAAGTAAGAAAATCGCAAGTTGGTGTAGGTATATTAAAAAGGTAGTAATTAAGTATATCAGTTACTGCGAAAACATCGATAAACTTGGATTTCTTTCAACAGGGTTTAAATAGGGTCTACCTGTTATATCTATGCAATTCGCTACCTATTACGAATGGTATTTAATATATAAAATAATTGGCGATAAGGATGATGAGGTGAGAAAATTATTTCTATCTACAATTTCAGAAGTAAAGTCATAAGAGGCCATCTTTGAAACAAAATATGTCGTCTAAAGAAAGACAATAACAGTCTTTGACCAACATTTTTCACATCCGCGTTTTCCAGTGCCAAAAAAAATACGATTGTAATATGGTTTGTCATTACTTCCTGACCTTGCATCGCACCCATCGCCGCATAAGGACACGATGATTCTATCTCACAAGGTCTTCGGATGCAAACAACCCCAAAATTAAATTCAAATCCATATTGGCAAGCTCGTATCTCGATCATCTGTCAGACAGTACGGCGGCCATAGATGGTGACCACTCTACCTGCATACTGATTGTGTGAGCTAATTATTGATTTAATATCCTGCCTCGCCGCGGAAGGATGCTCCGTTATGTTACATCATAACAAGCTATTACTCTACCGATGAATGCTAATGGTGACTCCCTTTGTCCGAGACTAGACTAGTGTTGATTGGAATAAACTTAGGAGGGCTTTGAACCTTGAACTGTACTTGTAAGGAGGAATCAAGAGGTTCCGAGTTCGATTTTTGTTCAAGTAAAATAATTTAGCAGTGAGAAATAAAAATGTAATTCTTATTTGCATTAAAAACCTATTAATAAAATTATAAAGATAAGGAAACAGACTTAAATCGGGATAAATTCAGGAAAATATTTATTGTAGTAAAATATTGTGATGAAGGTATATACGATATCGGTGACCTAAATATTTGAATACTGAGAATAATACCGTAAATATTTTAAAATATTTCACATAAATGCCAATTGCAGACAAAATAATGTAGTCACAATTGTTGCAAATATACGCTATAATTTTTTTTTTGCATACTACCAGTAACATTATTGACAGTATTGTGACAGCCCCGTGGCGCAGTTGGCTAGACACCAGCTTGCGAAACGAGGGGCCGCGGGTTCGATCCCCGCACCGAGACAAATGTTTGTGTGATCCACAAATATTTGTTTCGGGTCTGGGTGTTTGTGAGACCGAAAATTCTCTCGTAGTTTCTGATACCCACGACACAAGACTAGTATCTTAATGTGGGGTCAGGACTATGTATGTGACTGTTGGGTGTATTCATAAAAAAAAAATCTGATAGATATACAACATTATATTTATTTCAAAACATAATGGATATACATAGGTAGCGTAGTAATATTAATATCATCAGCCCATATATAAACATACCACTTAGGTGGCCTAGTTTGGGTTGGCAGACATAATAAAATAATATTATATTAATAATTATTTACAGTTCGTTTACATAAAACTCACTTATTTCAATTAAAAGTGTATTCTAAGTTGACATTAGAACTATGTAATAAATTTTTATTTGAATCTCCATGCTAATGCCTCTTATAAACGCATACACCAGCCAGACATTGAAGAGTACTTTTTCATCTAATTAACACATAGATGAAAAGCAATCAAACACAGGTTGTTTCGCGTCGGATATAGAACTAGCGACCCCACACAATCGGTTCATAGACATCGCCACAAGTGGTAGATGCTATCGTGATAGACAATGGCTGCATCGATAGTAATCGGTGAATGCACACGAAAGGAGCGCGCGAGGTGAATAGTTTGACGTGCAACATCCGACACCTGGGTGGCACACTTAAACATATTGTATTTTTTACATACGTTATATACTAGCCTTCTATCTCCATAGTGTTGTACTTCTTTTACTCTTTATTATTATATAAGAAGCATACAATCAAGCGATTATGCTAGCCCCATAGTACCCCTATATAATTACAGCAGAAAAAGAAATATTAAATTTTTGAACTATCAACAAATTTATACACTTCTATAGCATTTTCACTACAAGGTTCCGACAATATACTTTGATAGTGTTGTGCTAATTAACGGAAGATTCAGTTTATATCGTTACTGGAAGCCTCGGTACGTAAAATGTAGTACAACAGAACATTTGAATAAGGCTTGAAAGGAAATGTCAGCATCATGGGGATTTAACAACATTAGAATTAGAACTTTTGCCTGAAATTGCAACAATCGCCCTAGTTTCTATCGCCTTAGACGCTATCACACATCCATAAATAAAATCACTGCAATAATAGGAGAATAGCTATTAATTGACAATTTATACAAAGCTATTTAAAATAGATAATTTATAAATAAACTGAACACACTCCGTGAATCTTCCTGTTGTATCTCAATAACAAACAATATATTTAGAATTCCATGGCATTTGTGTTCGATGCCATGGGATGGGATTATGTACGATGGGATTTCCCACATTTAATTGCAATTAAAGGGTTAGCTTTAACTAGCTTAGCGGAGGGCCGGGAGGCAAACTCTTAAGTGGAGGTAGGATGATAAAAATAGCAAAATTACTAGCGGATTTTGTCAGTGCAATAATTGTCATTGAAGTTGTAAGGGGATGTTTAGATGTGTAATACTTGAAGGTAATAATTGATATTTTGGCATTTTTTTGGAAAAATATTGGTCATGTACTGACGTCATTTATACCTACTATAATTTATTATTATTTATATACATTTTGACCACCCTCTCTATATGTCTCTCACTAGTTCATTTAACCGTTAGACTGAACATATTCGCGTAAATCAATAAAGCCGCCATTTGTGACTCTACCTTATTGTAATGTTACTTATAACTATTTTGTTCTTTTTTGGTGAAAAAAAAAAAAATAAAAGTGTATATAAAGAGTTAATTATTCACCATGAAATAAGAATATGGGATTCTTAAGAAAGCATATTATTGCAATTTATAGGTACGCGGTAAATTTTTCTTTACTACACGATCTATCCGCGCAGATTATAAATCACTATTATCTCTTAAATAATAAGTATTGTCTCTTCTTTTTAAATTTTCTAACTGTGAGAACTATAAAAGCATTTCTTGTGATCTCGTTATTTGATACTGTCGGATGATTCGTGTCGGTCCCAGGAACTCAGATGTCAATGATATTGATACAGGAAGACGCTAGCGACGCTCTAGTGGCATCACGCATGTGGTTTTTATGTATTTCAAATTTTATTTATATGTGATGATACCACGATTAGCAAGTTATTGAGCTGTTTAAATAAAAAAAAAAAAGTAGCACTAAGTCTGTACCTACTCAGTATTATTATTTCTATAAATTCCACACTTATTTCTATAAATGCGGCTTGATAATTTGTGTACGTATGATTGTTATTCATTTGTTTGCTTGAACTCGTTGATTGCGATTTAAAAAAAGTTTTTTTTTACCTTGCAGTTTTAGGCAAAAATATTCCTTTTTAAGTCCGAAGTTTCGGACACGGAGTTGTGGGCAAAAGCTAGTCTAAAACAAGTTACTTAATTATTTAAGGTATTTGGAATCGGGAATACATAATATTATAATCCAGTACCTTATGAATAATGTATTCATTGTGCATAAATTCAGAATAAATTTATAAAATTATGATACGATGATATATGATACTTTGTACTTAAAAAGGCACATTGTCTACTCAATAAACATCCAATTAAAATGATTGATTATATGAAGCTCGAGTTCATCGCTACACCGTAAATAAAATATAAAAATAACATTGCAAATGTACACAAAACAGGATGATCCCTAAGCGCGTTCTACTGCACGTGCACACAGCAATGGCATACGGTTTCCGCAAAATAGATATAAAATTATATCAATTTTATTGGCTATAATACGCATAGCTAACCGCAGACGATACGAATACTTCCCTTAATATTGGAATTCCTAATTAAACTTTAGAGGTAAATTCTAATAATACCTTTTCCCCCTTCGTAGCATATATATATTGTGATGCGTGACAATATGGTGTTACTGTTTCAGCGGCGCGCCATGAGGACGGGTGTCCGATGAGACCGCACCATGGCACCAGACGCGGAAGACTGCGAAGCTGCCCTCAATCCTAAGACAAATGTCCCAATACACGGTAGAAGAGTTTTGCCCCAAGCCTCCCCCCCTGCCTACGGCTGGACAGAGAACGAAGGCGAACCCAGTAGTCCAGGCGAGAATCGGCGACTTCTCCCCACAGTTGAGACCAAACAACAAAAGCCACGACTTCAAGATGGACTCACGCTGGGAGTCCACGGGCACAAGAAACACAATAAGTGCCCACAGATAGAAAAGAAGGTAAAGAAAAGGAAAACGAACTTTCAGAAGAGAAAGGAGAAATTGGTGGCGCTTCTGAAGCCGCCGTATTTTATCACTTCCATGATAGTTGTTATTGTAAGTTTGGATGAACGTCTTATTGTAATGTTTTTTAGCCAATTCAAAGTAAATCTATCAATAGTTCAACATGAAGCTCTTATAATAATAATGATATAATAAGTAGACCTCAAACTTCGGATAAGCGTTACATTATCCAAATTATTAATTTGGAGCTAGGTCCATTTTTCAAGATCATGGTTTACCCACTTATCTTATAACTATGTCAATTCTAACTATGCCGGTTTTTGCCCAGGTGTGGATCCATTTCTGTGCCTCCGAGGGCCTGCGGCGGCGGCTGGAGTGGTCCCCCGGGACGTGGTGGCACGAGCCCTGGCGGATACTCACCTACGGCTACGTACACGCCAACGCCGTGCACCTGGCTCTCAACGCACTTGTCGCACTCGCTGTGAGTATGACTCTTAGTATATCTTCTCTTATTTATCTGAGGACTTCGGTGTCGCGACAAATTCTTATGTGTGATCTAAATGTTTGATATAGGCACTTTAAATATAAATCGATGAATAATTTTAAACTAGAATTAAATAAATATGAATAACAAATAAATTATTTCTACATGGCCATTAAGTGACGTTGTTTTGTCGCTGAATCAAACAAACTTGTTCTAATTCTGCACTTGTCTAGTTACTTTGCAAAAATGCTTATGAGGAATCTCCTACCAGGTTGGTTGGCGACTGGAAAGAGAGCAGGGCTGGTGGCGCGTGATGTGCCTGTGGTACGGCGGCGTAGCGGCTGGCGCGCTCGGCGCAGGCGCACTGCAGCCCAGCGTGCGGGTCGTCGGCGCCTCGGCAGCTGTCTACGCACTACTTACTGCACATCTGCCTAATGTTTGTCTCAGGTAAATTGATCAACTGTTCTAGAAGTCAAGGTAGAAATAAACTGCTACCACCTGAGTTCGATCTTAAGGCATACTCTGTCCTTTTGGTTCCGTGAGCAAATTAATAAACTGATGTTTGCTCGGTCTTTTAATAATGATGGCTATTATTGTTCCATCTGTCATCATTTTGTGGCGATTAAAGAGATTTTTCAAAAAGTACAATACCACGAAAGTGAGACACAAAATAGACTCTATCAAAGTAATAACATTGAATACAAGTGATGCGTTAGTGTTGTTTTTAATATACCATATATGAAGATACAAATTAAAGTAACCAATTACATTGATTCTAATGCCATTTATATGAAATTTTGTAAATACCATGAATAGCTTTAGAAAACTTGGCACTAATAATACCATATTTTTTTCTAGATTTGGACACATACCGCTATGGTGGTTCAGACCGCTCTCTGTGGTGGTGCTGGGAGCCTCTGAAGGCTGTTGGGCTCTGATGCGGTCCCAAGCGTCGTTTGGAAACTCATCATCATCAGCGATGCGCGTTCAAAGCACTTACGACCACGTGGCGTGGTCGGCACACGCGCTAGGTGCAGCCGTGGGGATACCTCTAGCTTTTCTTGTTTTCACTGGTAAGTTTAAACAGTTTAACGCCATCTATTGGTAATGTTTGGAACGATTCGTCGTGGTGCTAGTTGCTCAAAAATTTTAATTCAAATTTTGAATTGACAATACTATTCTAGATTATAATGAAGTTATCTATCTTTTCCAGGAGAAAACGATGGAAAGTGCCACATAGTGATCTGCCGAGTGGTCTCAGCGTTAGTACTGGCGTGCGGCGCTTTGCTAGCATTCGTTCACTACTCATACCTGTACGACATGATGAAACATTGAGCATTTCATACTTTCCAAGAAGCGTCTACAGGTTTTGTCGCCATGAAGCAATACATCGGTTTTGAAACTCACCGGTCCTCGAGTTATTATCTTGGGTTGTGCGATGCAGCCAAAAGATTTGATCGTCGCTCTTACTTTGAAGCACCCTATGTGTGGTAACCAACTTGAAGATGTAGATATTGGAAGATCCAACGTTTCAAGCGTTCTAGTTAAATACAAGAGGCCTAAAATACTCCTAAGTAATGTTAAACCAAAAGTGCAATTGTTCGTTTCCGTCCGTCGATCGCGAACGACTAGCGTATCTTTTGATGGATTTACACTTTACATCTAGCCATTGCAATTAGAATGCATACGTAACTCAATTTACTGTACCTATTGGTAACATAGAATCTATTTTGTCTATTCTCAAATACCACAGTGTAAAATGAATCGAAATGTGTAAAGTTATTAAGAACAAGAATGATAAAACTACTTTTGTAAAGTCGAGGGATATATATTTGAACTTGTTAGCGTCAATAATTCTTAACTCATACTTACGTAACAAAGACTAGATATGTTTTCAACTCGTTTTAATTAGTTTAATCTGATTTCTGTGAAATCATCTTGATGTTTTGTATCAAAACGTTCGATATTGGCTAGTGATTTACGTTTACCTTTGTGTTGTCAAAAACTTGTTAAGAAATATTGGTAATCGAAGAAGTGAGACAATTCTAAACTAGTTTCATATTTGTGTATGTAAAATGTTTTAAGTTTTAACCAGTCTATACAAAATCCTCAGATGCCCACAATATTTTTTTATATTGTCTCATTACTTCAAAAGGCAGCGCAATATGTTTAAGCAGGATTTATAAAACCTAGTCACTACTAATGAGGCTGACTTAAGGTGCCTAGATCTCTAGATTAATTGCAAACGAAGCATAATCTAGCATTCTAGTCATTTATGACATACGTAACTAGGATAATGCTAATAGATGTCGCTTGAAAATTACATAGATATACAAAAATAATTTTACATTTGTACCTAATTGTGTGCCATAGATTTGTAATTGTTAAGTGACACTTGTACAACGCATATCAGACAAAAGTTCTTAAAAGCGCCATCTATATGTACATTGATGAAATAACTCAATATTAAGTCATAATTTAAATAAATGTTGTTTTTTACTCAATTTATTTTTCTTTTTACCTCTTAATTATACATAATTTATTTGGTTCACATTTAGTACTGGAAATATAAACAAAATGTAATGGTTAAAAGAAAATAGATAATGTAAATATGCGAGGAAGGAATCCACAAAAAAGAAGATTTACAGCATGTCTTATCATTTATTTATAATTCTTAAAATTAAATACATAATAATACATATAACTTATTCAATTAGGTAAGTTTTGCGTTTTATCTCTGACTCAAATGTCGAAATGCAACTTTCCTATATCAAAATCACAAAATCATACACTGATGTTGAGTAGCACAAATACGGTAGTTAATAATGTATGAGATCATATACCTGTCCTTTAATAAATTATGTGGACTAAAAGTCCGTCAAGATAATAATTTATTATAATGCCATCTAGCGGAAAACTATTTATTTCACTTACATCGAGTAATTAAATAAAATTAAAGATTACCTGATGATTTTTATCAAGACTGTTTGTGGTAATAAAACATCCTCACTAATTTTCCAGCATGAACACATCACAAATTAGATAGCTTCGAATCTCGGACTGCTAAGTATAATACTCGCCACACACAATCCATACTAATATCCATACTAATATTATAAATGCGAAAGTAACTCTGTCTGTCTGTCTGTCTGTCTGTCTGTTACTCTTTCACGCCTAAACGGCTGAACGGATTTTGATGAAATTTGGCACAGACAATCTTTAGACCCTGAGAACGGACATAGGCTATATATTACTCCGAAAAATGATAAGACTTTTTCGTTGTGGCTTGATTTGCGAAGTAAGTCGGAGAAAAAACGGTCGAACAAAATCGTTTTTTGCAAACGCTGCCTTACCCATGGGAGATATATAGTTGAGTCCTAGAGAAAAGTTGTAGAGCTTGATAATGCCTACAAAAAAGTCCGCGATAGCATATGTCTAACTTTTAGAGTTGGTTCACAATAACCTCTTTTATGCTAACCAAATTTGGTCTAAAATGAAGCATTGTCTGTGAAGGTGTTTATATACAATAAATGCATAAGTTCAGATTTCTACTCCGATATACTTAACAGCTTTCAATCTCATTTTTTCCTAAATGTATCAACATTGGAGGGGTTTGCACTGCACTCCGAACTCGGTGCACCAGCACTCTTGACAAGGAGTAGATAATTCAGCTATGATACGTCCAACCCTATACATTCTTCCATATATATTACATCCTGCTAATTTCAATAGTCCCGGACCAAGACCAAGATTTGGCTGTCTAGGAGGCTCTTTCACTTTTTCTACTTGTTCTTTCACAGCGGGTCTGGTTGGTGCTGGTGTGGTTTTTGTCACAGGTTTCATGGATATTGGCAGTCTTGTGGTTTTTATCGCAGTTGTCTCACCGAGTAAGAGGTGATCTATTCTATTTATAGGCGGCTTATTCGGGGGTATTGCAAGGGCCGGTGGTAGAGGAATAAACGGGACCAAGGTTGGTCTTGGCGGTCTTCTGGTTGACGTGGTGATTGCCTTTGTTGGTATTGGCTTGGAAGTTGTTGGTCTCTTTGTTGTTGTTGTTGTAGAAGTTGTTTCATAATTTTCGCTTAGAAGTAGCTTCAAAACGCTCCCAAAAGAAAAACCTTCGTCATCATCATCATCTTCATAATATTGTGAGTTGTTCGAAGTTTGGTTTTGTTTTTCAGTAGATGCTTCAGTGGTTAATGGTGCATTGGTAGAAGGTTTTATTGTAGTGGTTGTGATTGATACATTTTCTACTTTTCGGGTACTTATTTCAACCTTGGTAAGATTATTAGCATCTGTTTTGGCTTTATCTTCAATCTGATTACTAGGTATAATATTTTTTTTAGTTGTTGTGCTATGGGTAGAAGTGTCTGTTTTCAGTGTTAAAGTAATGTTCTTGACTTTAACGGTAGTATCGTTGACTTTGTTCATTTCTGTTGTGGATGTTGGTAGTGGTGTTGTTGTATTGTCTGCAAATGAATAAACCAGTTAGATTAAATAATACATTCATTTAGCTTAATACTAAGCCTTACAATAATATAACACTATTTTGTCTCCATTTTTTCAATTGTTTTAATAATTAAATTCCTTTGTTAGATACAATAACACCTGGCATATTTTGATTTCATATGTTGTTTTAACAATATATTTAAGAATACGTATTTACCGGTGTCACATATTAATTCTCCACAGCACTCGTCCTCATTTTTACTCCCATAGACTCTCCTGTGGCACCCTGTGGGAGCAGGGCATTCGAGAGGTCCGCAGTTCAGCTCACCCCATACGCAGTCACAGCGTAAACAGCCCACCATCACGTAATCTCCGTCTGCTACACGCTGACCGTTTTCAACACAATCTCCTGTAACAATATAGATATTTATATCATGGAATAAAAATGTATGTACATTACCCCTTTAATATTTTTTTTACTAGTTTCCTTTTATTTGGTGATGTATGTTTTAAACGACAGTTAAATACGGTTATAACGACACCGCTTATAACGACAAAGTTATACGACGGTTATAATAACTGTATGGAAAGGTCCCGGCGGGATCTATATAAAATATCGCTTATGAAAATTATTAGATATAACGTCCAAAATATACCATCCCTTCAATGTTAGGTTCCGACTGTACTTTTACTATGCTACTACAAATATATGTCTACTGGTCGAATATGTTTTAATGAGCTGCTTAGGATCTTATTTATTTATTCATATATACTTTATTGTACACCAAGAATATACAAAGGAACAAATATATATATAAAAAACAATAACCAAAAACAAATAAAAACAAACAAAACCAAGGGAAAGAAAGTCAAGTAAAACAGAAAAAAAACATAATAAAATAAATAGTTACACTTAAATAATAAAAAAAAAGCTAAATCTATTATTTCTGTGAATAAAATAATCTGACTTTTTTATTACAATTGATTTAAAATCGTTTACCTTTTATAACATCTAGCTGCATGGACGTAGTGAGGCGTGGCACGGCGGGGCCTGCGGGTGTGCTCGGATAAACTGCGTAATAATCGTCAATAATACCAGGATCTTTTGGTACAAAACCCCCTGGAATCAAAAAATTAAAATCTTTTTAATTTTATTGGCAGTTTTATACAATTAATCAGGATGGGAATAAATACTTCGTACTATTTGTAGGATGTAACTTAAGACAAGCTTAGTGCTTACTCACTCATTAACAATGGTGGCTACATATTATTATTTGTTTTTAATTAATCAGCCAATGAAGGTCGACGGCTGAACATAGGCCTCACCCAGTGTTGGGCAAATGTTAATTGAACTAACAATTAAAAATTAACAATTAATTAATTGTATTTGCAGTGACAGCAACTAACAACTGATTAATTGATAATTGTGGTTTTATACAATTAACAATTGATCAATTTTTAGTTATTTTGCGGAAAAAAAATTGACAATTAACAATTAACAATTAATTTTTTACCAAGTATTAGTTTAAGTATTGGGTACATGCGTGTGCGGATTAAGCCTCTTAATACATTTACGGTACCAAATAGAACTCTTGAACAGCTTATAGAAGGGGTGCGGCAGAAAGAATCTTTGGTAAAGTTTATAACTGTATGGAATCACATAGCAATGCGCTGACGTTTGTTGCTACATTGCAACAATATGACGCGCAGGCGTTCTAATTGCATTACTTAAGGGTTTAGGTAATTGCGATGAGTGTCGGTGCAGCGCCGAGCGCGCGCGCCGGTGGTTTTGAGCCTCCAAAATGACCCTAAAATAGCATAAATATGACAAGCTAATTACCTTGTAATTTATCAAAATTTGTATCATAATCATTAAATGTTCTTTGAAAAGTACTGTTTTTGCTGAAATTACATTTACTTATATTAAATAATAAAAAAATACCCATTTTACACGGCTTCTGCACCTGAATATTATCTATACTATTATAATAAAGAGGAAAGGTTTGTATTTTTGGATTTTTGTATTTTTGTATTTTTGTATGTTTGTTACGAATAAACTCAAAAAGTACTGAACCGATTTGGATGATTTTTGGTATGGAGATAGATGGGACTCACCGAAGTAACATAGGATACTTTTTATCCCGGAAAATGTTGTATTCCCGTGGGATTGGGTATAAAACGCTATATTTATTTTACGCTTTCACGCCTAAACCATTTAACCGATTTTTATGATTTTTGGTTTGAACATAAGTAAGATCCTATGAAGTAACATGAACAACATTTTATCCCGGGAATATGTAGGGTTCCTGTGGGATTAGCATGTATTCTAACGCGAAAATGACACTGCCTATGTAATGCTTTCACGCCTAAACCTTTTAACCGATTTGAATGATTTTTGGTATGGAGATAGGTAGGGCCCACCGAAGTAACACAGGATCCTTATTATCCCGGAAAATGTAGTATTCCCGTGGGAACGGGTATTTCTGGACCTACTGAACCGATTTGAATGATTTTTGGTATGGAGATAGGTAGGGCCAACTAAAGTAACGTAGGATACATTTTATCCCGGAAAATGTAGTATTCCCGTGGGAATAGGTATTTCTAGATCTACTGAGCAGATTTGAATGATTTTTGGTATGGAGATAGGTAGGGCTCACAGAAGTAGCATAGGATACATTTTATCCCAGAAAATGTAGTATTCCCGTGGGAATCGGTATTTCTTGATCTGCTGAACCGATTTGAATGATATTTGGCATAGAGATAGGTAGGGCCAACTGAAGTAACATAGGATACATTTTATCCCGGAAAATGTAGTATTCCCGTGGAAATGGGTATTTCTAGACCTATTGAACAGATTTGAATGATTTTTGGTATGGAGATAGGTAGGGCCCACAGAAGTAACACAGGATACATTTTATCCCGGAAAATGAAGTATTCCCGTGGGAATCGGTATTTCTTGATCTGCTGAACCAATTTGAATGATTTTTGGTATGGAGATAGGTAGGGCCCACAGAAGTAACACAGGATACATTTATCCCGGAAAATGTAGTATTCCCGTGGGAATCGGTATTTCTTGATCTGCTGAACCGATTTGAATGATATTTGGCATAGAGATAGGTAGGGCCAACTGAAGTAACATAGGATACATTTTATCCCGGAAAATGTAGTATTCCCGTGGGAATGGGTATTTCTAGACCTACTGAACCGATTTGAATGATTTTTGGTATGGAGATAGGTAGGGCCAACTGAAGTAACAAAGGATACATTTTATCCGGATTTCTGTGGGATTTCCGTGGGAATCGCTATGTTCAAGATCTACTGAATCAATTTGAATGAATTTTGGTATAGAGATAGGTAGGTCCCCCCGAATTAACATGATATACTTTTATCCTGGAAAATGTGTTCCTGTGGGTATGGGTACATGTTATAATTGCGAGAGTAACTCTGTAAATCTGTTACGGTTTCACGCCTAAACCATTGGACTAAGTTATATAATTTTAGGTATGAAGATAAATAGGACCCTGTGAAGTAATAATTAAATGTTCCCGTGGAATAAACATGTTGTAAATGCGGAAATAGCTTTTTCAAAGAAAAACTTTTTTTGGACACTTATGAGACGAATTAAAGATTCACTAATAATTATCTTTCTGCACTCAGCCCTAAAGTCTACGCAGACGGAGTCGCGGGCAAAAGCTATTATAAATAAAGCTACAAATGGTGTTATATTGAAAGGAAAGCAATTGACATGAGTTCAATTGCATTAAAATAAATACACCAAGTGTTAGATAATATTCTAACCACAAGTTGAAACCCTTTTTAGGCAGACAATTATTTTGTTATTACGTTTTCAGTCTTAACTGAAAAACATTGAAATAGGGTATTATATAAATAATGATAATCTTTAAATTAATTCAGAAAGCAACACATACTTATATTTTAGGTACTCAATTTTAATGATAGAATCAGATAATGATAACTAAGTAGTTGTGTATTAATTGGTTTTAATTAATAAGAGAATTAGAATATGAATTAGTCTAAATCATGTACTTGTATGTAATTGTTCTCATATAAGTAATTATATTTGTATATAGCCATGTATAAAATCCTGTTTGTAGGAGATGAAATAGAAATTATTGAGATATCACATGAGCCACTTGTAACAGTTAATTACAAGCCCTCAACTTCTTGTAAATTGTTGTATTGGGACATTATAATAATTAACTTGTAGTCTTTATAAGGTCAACAAACTGAAAACAAGAAAATATGAAGCAAGGACCTCTGATATTGGTGAAATTTCATGTAGGTCAAAAAATAAACAGTACCCAATTGTTTTATGTCATTTTAATAATACTCAATCATATGAACCATTGTTTGTTTTTGTAATTTAAGGTAAGAAGAAGAAAGTTACCACTATAAAGCTGTTAAAACAAAAAACAATCCCTCAAGGAAAATTATTTTAAAACTCAATTGGTCAATGCGCTATTGAAAAGAAGATTTATGACAGAAAAACTCCACCTTGAAATTTCATTATAAAAATTAATATAAATAGGGGAAATTAAACCATAACCTTTTTTCAAATTAATATCCTAAATATACACAGCACCTCTTTATGTGTGTAATACTTAGGTACAGCTTTGTATCACAAGTGTCAATAAATACTATTTAGAGTGAAAAACCCAGAAATGAAAGAATAATATATATTGATGCAGGGAATAATCCCACAGTCTGTTGTATTATAAGCTGGCATCAACCTAGAGTCTGTTGATTATTTAGCATTAAATGAAAAGAAGTTTTCAACTGTAAAATAATTATTATTTATTGTTCTATTTCTAACATATAAATTATCATTATCACCTTGTGACTATATTGTGGATTTCTGGGATGTTTCAATTATATTCTCATGAATACTTGCATAGTCATTTTTTCAGTATTGAATATTATGTAGAGCTATACCTACACGCCACAGGTAAAAATCATTTTTTAATTTTATTTGAAGTCCAAGTTGGACACATAAAAATTTTTCCTTAAGCATGTCAGAAACTCTTTTCACAAGGTCTCAGCTCTTTGTGTAATCCTGTTCATCTGGTACTCTTTATTCTGGATTTAGTACAGGAGTCAAAAGATATTTCCTACATGTGTCGCAACATTAATTTTGAATCACACACTATTTGAATGTTTAGAGCAAAGTAGCCTCTTCTGTTTCTGTATGATTGACTGATGTAGCCTGCATGCTACCTGAAAACATCAAGTTTTAAAGTACAAGATAAATATTTACATCAACAATAGCAAAACTTTATAATACATACCAGGTGACTTTAGTTTGATATGGGTGTCATTAAATGCACTAATACCGGTTTGTATTATTATGAAGTTACTCATCCTTCTTGTAATTGGCGTGATGTTGTCTTTAAACAAAGGGCTAAGCTGTACCTACAATCTATACAATCAATTTGAGAGTTTAAAATTGTATGCTGAATAATTGTTAATGTGAGTCATGGACGTAATATATAAACATTTATATATTACGTCCATGATGTTAGTCTACTCCTTAAATTTCAACTTGCGAAAAGTCATAGTTGTTGACATATTAATGTTGAAAACATGTTTGAAATTAAGCGTATTTTTGCTTCGTAACGCACGTTTGACATTTTCTCGACGTTTTGTTATTCGTTACGTTAGGTACTCGGTTTAAACTTTTTTAAACTCTCAAAATAGTTTCTGCGTATTTTTTATATTTTAAGTTAGTTTTTATTGTAATACACATATCATTTTGTATGTAAAAGTATTTCTCACCACAATTTCGTTGTGATATTGACTTTTATTAAAGGACCTATTTTCTTTAAAAAGGAGAAGCAAAACGCAACACTAACGACGCGACAAGTAATGATAACACAAACGAAAACAAATTGAAAACATTCAACGACATTTAAAATAAATAATATTTTTTTGGCAGCGTTCTTAACAATATTATATAGTGGCCACTGGCACTGGTAGGTATATTACCGGCAATGTCTTTACTTAAATGAAACAAAATACAATATACATTCATAACAAACGGAAAGATACTTTTTTCCCAAATTTGCTGGAATTGCATATTCAGGGCAACCAAGATACTCTTCAAGACGAATCTAACGAGTCCAAAGTTGATAGAGTTGCGTCATTTAATTACGAAGTTCCGATGGCCACCTTCCAGCTCCATCATCAGACCCTGGTTACCATATGGTATCATAGAATTTGTTAAAACGAATCAAATGAGCCCAAACTCGATGGGGTTGCGTCGTTTAATTGCGGAGTTCCGATGACCACCTTCCAGCTCCATCATCAGACGTTGGTTACCATATGGTGTCATAGTACTTGTTAAAACGAATCAAATGAGCCCAAACTCGATGGGCTTGCGTCGTTTAATTGCGGAGTTCCGATGGCCATCTTCCAGCTCCATCATCAGACCCTGGTTACCATATGGTATCATAGAACTTGTTAAAATGAATCAAATGAGCCCAAACTCAGTGGAGTTGCGTCGTTTAATTGCGGAGTTCCGATAGCCACCTTCCAGCTCCATCATCAAATCATCTCTATATCATAATAATATTGCATTGCCATTCAATTTACATATGCATGCAAAATTTCAACTTAACCGGAAACCGGACAGTTGATCAAATTGAATTTGCAATTTTTAATTACAGATACAGAATGGGACAGGCGAAACTAAATAAAAGCTTGTAATTGAAAACCCCCGACAGAAAAACCTACATTCCATTTAAAACGTAAAAAAAATCTAATTTGAATTTTTCACTCACGATTAAGTCATAGATATTCCCTTTGCGTGCTCTTTCATTTGACACCCCGCTAGAATATATATGGAGATATTCGGTTATGATTCCCCATTTTAACACCCCACAACTTTGAAAATACCAGATTTTGAGAGATTTTAATTTGTTATGTTTAGTTTTCCTACCTAGTCGTAAAGAGTATATGAGATAATTAACGTTAAACATCTACAAGGTTTGCGGACCACCCTTCCGTGCAAAAATAGCAAAATTTAATTGTTAGTTTTAATTTTTTCATCAATCGATTGAAAAAAATAATTGCAATAATTTAATCGCGATCTGCAATTGATGTGCATTAGTTTAAATAATTTAATTGAAACGCGCGATTAATGGTTAATTGCAATTGATTCAAATTCAATTAATTTAATTGCAATTAATTTTTTAGTCGATTGATTAGTTCAATTAAAAGTTAATTGATTGATGCCCAACTCTGGCCTCACCTAATAGCTCCCAAAGGGACTTGTTGAAAGTAGCTGTTCGTGAATGTCAAAAAATCTAGGCGATATGTAATTTAACATACCTTCAGTTTCTACAGGTGGCGAAAACAAATTAACAGCAGGCGTCTCAACTTTGTACGTAGTGCTTGTTGGAGGAGCTTTTGTCGTTTTTTTCACTTCAGGAACCCTATTTCCCAGAGACGCAGCGACGGCGTATTCCAAATCATCGTGTTTTCCGTACCCAGCTTGAGTCAAGCTTGGATATTGAGTGTCTTTGTTTGAAATGAACACTGGATATTGAGTTGGGTTGTAAACACCTTCCCTTCTAGTCGCGTACTGGCTCTCTTTGTGGTTTACAGTAGGATAGTATACCGGGAATTTGTCCTCTCGTTCTAATAGGGGATAGGTAAGAGTTTCTTTTGCAGGTTCTTCATCGACCACCGCGTCCGCAGCTACGAATGGAATTATTCTGCAACGTAAAGTAATTTTTGCATTATATTTTGGCAAAAAAATAGAAAGGGATGGAAGAGAAAGAGGGAGGCCTTTGCCCAGTAGTGGGATCTGATATAGGATATTAAAAAAAATAGTGGAACTATCATCATATTTTCTATGTTTTATCAATTCTTAGTTCTCACATTACCCAATAATTAGATATCTTTTTCTTTTAATTACCTATAAATGTTTTCAATTAAGTCTTTTGAAGAAAGGTATGAAGAATATTAAAACTTCTCTTTGATGAGATGGAATACATAATAGAAATTAAAATACTCACTTTAAATTAGGCAAGGA
Source organism: Cephonodes hylas (assembly GCA_030295005.1). Classification (NCBI taxonomy): domain Eukaryota; kingdom Metazoa; phylum Arthropoda; class Insecta; order Lepidoptera; family Sphingidae; genus Cephonodes; species Cephonodes hylas. The sequence goes on from AP025365.1 coordinate 285,296, forward strand.
TGGTGGCAGAGTGGGTTCTGTGTAATCATAATCGTAATCGCCCTTTGTCTTTTTTGAAGAGCTTGGCGCGTCGGCCATCATGCTGGTTTGCGAAACAGTAGCCATCGGTGGTTTAGTCGAATGACTAGTGTTAGTGATTAAAGAACTCGTTACGTTTATAGTAAACGATTCATTTTCATCGTACATGTCCATATTTCTGTCGGTGATTATATCATTTGGGGAGTACGTATGATCTAAATTTTCTATGTTGACAATCGGTATCCGTGGTTGGACATCCATTGCTGCTTTGATAGCATCGTCAAAGCTCATATTCTTCGGCAAAGATGTAGAGGATATCTCCGCTGTACAATTTATCGTTCCGTTGATTATAATTCTAACAGTTTCGTCTGGTTGTTCTGTTTCTATTTCCGTGGTTGCTTCTTCAGTGGTAGTAGTTATTTTAGTAAGTGGTGTCTGCGTTGTGGCATTTTCTACTGGATTTTGACTCGAACTTGGAGGCGGGTCGTGAGTCTTTCTCTTCACTTTTGTAGTAGCCACGAGACTATTCGCCAATGATGCTGTAGGTGTGTTCTTTGATGTCAAAATGTGAGTCGTCGTAGTTTCTTGGTTATTTAATTTAGAAGAGAGGAATGTACGCTCTTCGTTCCTAGTGAACATAGATCTATGATCATGATTGTTATAACCGAAGCCTGAAACAAGTTTTAAATCAGTCTTTAGAGTTTATCTAAGATATTTGCACAAGCTGCTTAAATGCGGGACAAACCTTGGTCATGTGCGCAGTGATATTGATGAGGGCAGCACTCCCCAGGCCTCAAAAGAGGTTGACATCCCAACAGTGGAGGAGCACACGCAAGCGGCTGACAGCGCACCGAGCCACGCAGGCAAAAGCATTCAGTGCAGTTTGCTTTTGTTTCATCTGTCACAACTCTCTCGCCTTCTGCTACCCACTTGCCGTTTACTTCGCATTCTGAAATTAAAATCGTTATAAAATTCAAAGACTTGCTAGTCCTAATTGACTCAGTACTTATCTTTCAGTTTCTCTTTTAAAATAAACATATTTACACGGCTAAATAACCATATTCCATCATACTGTTGCTCACATATCGTATTCGAAAGACACTCATCCATTTTTTTTTCTGATCACGAGTAATCACGAAATGATTTTTAATATCTCACCATGCCGCCGGTCGTGGGGCCGCTCATCATCATGTCGGCAGTAATAGCGTGTTGGACAGCAGGCTCCGGGCGCTGCTCGTGCTGTACACCCGTGCGGGGGAGGCATGCACTTGGGAGAAACGCACCTCCTCGCCCCTTGCAGACAGAAGCACGCCTCACAAGCCGAGTGGGCCCTCATGGCTGACCCGGCTGCGAACACCGACCCTCCTTCCACGCACGCTGGGAACACTCCAATGCCATGAGCCGTCAGACAGACAGACCTCCTCTACTCATCGGTTCTTCAGGAAGCTACTTACCATGGGCTATCGATGCTGGAGTTGCGATGTCTGATAAATCTTCTACGATGCGTAATTTCGCGCTTGGTTTTATAGGTGTAACGCCTTCTGGAAATGTAAGCAGGTTGAGTAAATTGTTGGTCAAGGTAAACTTGTGTGTCTTAGAAAAAAGCTACAGTTTAGTTCATTTAAATCTGGCTTTCAGTTTCGAATATCTTAAGAGCAACCGTTTTCCTTTCTTGCTTTAACCAAGTAGTGAGATTTCTAGAACTACACTTCTTATATACGAAACGAATAGCACTTCTATAATTCTAGATTCTCACACCAGCAAAAATTTCAATTATGAAGGAGCAATAATTCTTTTTTTTTATTGTTATTCAATATTCACCTGGACACCGCAGCTCTGGACAGCAGCTACCCTTCCTATGCAGGACATGGCACCTGTCGGGTGGCGGATCGGGGAGGGGGGCGCAGGCTCGCCTCCTGCACGACAGGGCGCCGCGCACACACGCACACACCAGGCACGAGGACTTTGAACTTGACACCATCTCGCCCTCGGTATACCACCGACCTTCGTACAGACATCCTGGTGGAAGTGCTGGAATATATTAATATTTATTGTGTCATATGCTAGTAACGTGTTGGTTAATAACCTTTGCTGCAAGTGGGTCCGTGGTAGAGAGGTGGCCTGGGATGAAGCCCTTTTAAAGTGATCTAAGTGACCTTTGACTTTGTCTTTCGGTGTCTTTCGTTGGAAATATGCGAGTATTATGTAAAATTTCAGTTGATAATACATTAATTGCTTTATTAATTGTGTTTTAGGAAAATTGATCGTTTTTTAACTAAGGCCTTTCTTTACATATATTTATCGATTACTGTTTATATGGACCATTTCTATTGCTATAAATCGAAATCATTTACTTGTACCCCCATACCTTAACCGAAGAAGGCATGTCTATAAATGCCTTTACTCTAAAGTTGTAGATCTATACATCTCCTTAGATGTAGCTTTGTATGTATTTATTTGTGCTGCTGACAATAGATTATTGTGCCTTAGTTTTTTTTTAAACTGCATCTTCAGAATTATCTAGAATACCTACCTAATGCTCTTATACTCCGGCCATGATGTGACGATTTGACAGTCAAACCGCTGTGCACTCCTAAAAATGTATTGTAAGATTAGTTTGATTTTTCAAGTACACATCTTTATCTCAGAGTGAACGTAGAACACAAAAGATCACCAACTGTAAGCCCATTTTTACATGTTACATTTAGTATTTGTAAAATTTCTTTAAGTAATTTTTAGAGCCGAGAATTTGACCTTAGAAGTCTCTTTTATAATGCACAAATTCACTCCATAAGATGAGGTTACAAGGAAGACTGATAATGCTTCCAATACACACTCATCATCATGAAATCATTTAATGCTTAAGAGTGCAAACCCGTCACTAAATATATAGACTATTGTTCGAAGATTTTATGAAATTTCTACAAGTTGAAACTCGGGAATTCCAGGCAATGAAGATGGTAGACGCGAGCCGAGCTATGACGTCACCCAACCGGTTATCGAATCCCGACACTAAAAAGTGCAGATCATCTCACAGTTAACTCGAGCGGTCAGTCCACTGATTCGGACAAAAAACGGACTACGCTATCTCATCGTTGATCTGTTATCGTCAAGCCATGTCTACGTTGGAGAGACGAGGAAAGGAATTCACCTAAGTTTATCAAGCGATTAGTCTATGTCAATGTTATTACGAGAAGTCTAAAAAATTTATAGTTTTATTCGTTTTAAAGGAGAAATGTTAAAACGATGCAATTGGATTCAATATTACTTTTATTTATTTATTCAAATTAGCACGGTTACACCAATTACATTAATCGACAATAATCGATACAATATAAAAATCATAACATTAGAAAACCTAACAAAACACAACAAATAAAAACAATAACAAATAATAATAATACAAGATTTATATCGATAGAATTATAAATCATTTATACATCAGTGACATACAAACTTTGCCCTACCTCTAGATTGCACAACGCATGTGCCAATAGATTATGAGGCAGACATATATTTTTTTCTGCAAAATAAATCAAGTAATAAAGTTGTTAATAATAAAATATAACAATTGCCCCTATTAACGTACGAGCGATGTAAAAATAGCATTAAAATTCTTTTAGCGAATTTAAAATATATCGGTTGCCAAGATTGCACTTATTACTGCAATAAATCATACGTGCGCCTCGGATACGATCCCGCGACCCACGGATGGTATACCGCGTGCCTACACCGTAAAACCATCATTCATTTCATTTATTTTGCTACTTCTTATATACATGTGAATTGAACGTACATTGTACATGGAATAACAGTTTCATTCTTCTTCTTCTTCATCAACCCATATACGCCCACTGCTGGGCACGGGTCTCCTCTACCATTGAGAGGGTTTAGGCCATAGTCCACCACGCTGGCCTACTGCGGGTTGGCGGACTACACACCTAAAAAAATCCTAAGAACTCTTACGTGTGCAGGTTTCATTACGATGTTTTCCTTCACCGTTAAAGCAAGTGATAATTCATTGTGAATACACACATAACTTCGAAAAGTCAGAGGTGTGTACCTGGGGTTTGAACCCGCGACCGTCGAGATTCTCGACCGCGCGCCCAAACCTCGAGGCCATCACTGCTTCACAGTTTCATTAAAAGTTATTAATTACCTTAACAAAAACAAGTAGACTATAAAAAATAATTCACGTGATATTATTCACGTGTAATTTGCAAACATACGTGTGTACGTCTAATTAGAACTGTTTCCCACAGTTAAAAAAAAACGTCTTACAGATAAGTAAGGTCACTTCGCTGTATTCAAAAGATTCTAGTATCAATATATTTTTTCCGACCATTTTTATTGGTCAAAAAAGATCCCTGCTAAGTAATTACAATTTAAAAATTTCCCACTATTTAGTGCCAGCATGACCTATGACTTACTGTGTAAATTAACTTTCTTTAATGTTACTTTTCGACCATAATCTTTGACCTCAAAAATGTGCTGACTAATGTTAATTTTTAATTTGCAAAACTTTACACTGTATGCTTAACCCCAAAACGCTAATCAAATTTGTCTAACTGGCGTTTACTTTTTAACCTGTCAGTGACTGTTCGTTACGATAATTATTTTCCATTCCGAAAATATAGAGAGTATTTTATCTCGATTTGACGGTTGTATTTGAAAAACTAATCGTTGAATTTTATTTTGTCTATAAAAGCCAATTTTTACTTCGCCGCGGAAGCACATCTACCCTCGACAACTGTTAATGACTTGCTCATGGAAATAATGACAACACTAAAGTTTAAAGACAAAACTGTGAGTCGTTATAACAAACTACAATCTTAACTAATCTGGCAATCTGAAGCGGGATCTGTGGCGAGACAATGGCGGTTCGGTTCCCGGCGGGGTCATCGCTTGCGCGGCGGAAGTCCATCTGTTCCCAGGGCGCCCATTGTCTACAACTAACTGGACCTTTTGACTAACGTACTGTTACTATAGATAACTTTGATATTATTTTTGTATTATAAGTAGAGATGCGCCGAGTTACACTTTTGCCGAGTAACGAGTACCGAGTTTTACTCGGTTCAATTTTTTTTCAACCGAGTACTCGGCCGAGTAACTCGGTTCAATTAAATTTCCAATTCGCGCGTGGTACATTAGAATTTAAATAGCCTGTTTTCGGAGGCCGGTAACGTCTACGAAGAATAGAGGAATAGGCTGTTACCAGAACGTGCAGCGAGGCTTGTGTTCCTGCATCATAACTTCATCATCAACCCATATACGCCCACTGCTGAGCACGGGTCTCCTCTCCCATTGAGAGGGTTTAGGCCATAGTCCACCCCGCTGGCCTAGTGCGAATTGGCGGACTACACACCTAAGAAATTCCTAAGAACTCTTAGGTGTGCAGGTTTTATCACGATCTTTTTCCTTCACCGTTAAAGCAAGTGATAATTCAATGTGAATACACACATAACTTCGAAAAGTCAGAGGTGTGTGCCTGGGGTTCGAACCCGCGACCGTCAAGATTTTCGACCGCGCGCCCAAACCTCGAGGCCATCACTGCATCATAACTTAGCTTTATCCAATTTTAAATATTAATTATTTTTATTACGTACTATAATTTTGATTTTATTAATTGAGATTTTCAAAGATTTCCTAAATTACTAAATAATTTTTGATTAACACAGTTGTTTACGAAATGAAATAAAATAATATTTATTGAATCTATAAAATGTTTAATACATCACTTAAATTCAGTCATTTCAAATTTTACCACCCTGTTCACGACCTTGTCAAGGTCGCGGAACGTCGCTGGCTGCAAGAGGCTTCCGACCAAACCCGGTGGAAGTCATTGGGGGAGGCCTATGTCCCGCAGTCGACTTCCATTGGCTAATGATGATGATGACTGTTGTTTAAATTATATCTACCGAAATATATTGCATTTCTTAAACAGAGTATACTCGGCATTCAAACCGAGTTATTCGGCCGAGTACGAGTATCAAAAAACCCGCCGAGTACGCCGAGTACCGAGTATCAACCGAGTACTCGGCCCATCTCTAATTATAAGTAAGTTTAGTTATATGTTAATATGTACCTATGTATGTAATTGGTCAATAATATTGTTTTATTATCTCATGTCTGCATTACCCTAGGTTCGACTGGTAGAGAATGCCTTAGCCATTAAGCCCAACTGTAATTTGTATAAGGTGCTCATGAAAAAATAAATTTTATGTTTTAATTTCAACCTTACGAGTTAAAAATAAATGTGTTTGTTTCCTAATTATAATACACTCCATAAGCGAAATGTATGAATGAAATTATTCTAAATTAGAACCCATAACTTTGCAGTTCACGTTTAATGACTTCCACTAGACCGTTATCAACGTGTGTGTCCGTGAGTGAATGAGTGAATTCATCCGCGAGAACTTACATACAAACGTTAATTTGAAAAGTTGGTCAGAGCTGCGGTTATACTTTTTAATTTCGCATTTCACCGTATAATACAAACATGTGGGAAAGTAGATAATTAACTTTTTAACATCTGTGGGAGGCAGTCAAGTGGTCGTGGGTTCATTTCTCGCTTGGGAAAAACAAAGTGTCTCACGCGGTCAAAACTGGCAGACACAATAATTGTGGTTATTTTTTTTGCTTACAGGTAAGTCAATTTATGCTGAATGTAGGTTTCAGTCTTCATTCATTATGAAATGCATTTCCTGGTTTTCAATGTGTGTGTCAATTCTGTGTCAAACCAAAATCTTAGGCATCTTAATTATTCTTTATATAACAATTATTACAAAAAGAACATAGAATATTTGATCCATGAAACGATAACCATGCAATTAATTGAGATTCGGTCGTTTTAATTAAATTTAATTTATTACTCATGTTATACAAATTTATTACCCTTTTTCAAAAGTGCAAGGAACGAGTTTAGTCATAATAAAATACTGGAGACGTTGGTAAACGGTTAACGTCATAGTAATATATAGCATACTTTAAAAATGTATTAAATAAAAATTTCCTTTACTAAATAATCAAAATGTTAAGTGTGCCTACCAAGTGCCCACGCACATTACGGTTTGCCCGGTTCAGCGAAAGATTAGAGGTCAAAGGACCAGGCGCGGTCTCTCGCGAAAACCAACGCTTTATGTTATTTCAGCATAAATGTAGCCTACGATATATTATCTGTTTAATATATAAACTGTGTAGAAATATGATGAGTCATTATAAAAGAAGGTATCTTTGTATTTCAGTATAGTCAAAACGTAATTTTATTTTTATTTATCGCATAAACCGAGCATTGAATTACAACAAAATTACTTTTTAAAAATTAGTAATCCATTCAGTCTTTGAGTAAAAGAATACTTAATCATTGCGTTTATGATTCATAGATTTTAATTAAAGCTAATTCAAGCTGAAATCCGAAGGTAATATCTGAAGTAAATTCAGCACTCTGGTATGTCATTATTCCCCGCAATAAGCAACGTTGATCGTGAGAAATGAAACAAGGTTATTAAATTTCATGTTTGAGAGATGCTCTTGTGGTTTCCAACGTATGATTCTAACATGCGGTTTAATTATATTCAAATATTTGTAAGCCGAGTTAAATTACAATCATTGAATTAATTTAATGATATCGTTTTCAACGGAGTTACGATAATGTGGTATTCGTATGTACTTGTTATGTTATGTTGCATCATATCTGACAGAATTATAATTAATCTCTGGTTCTAAATGTTTCAAAATACTTATCGTTACTGATTTTTTTTTGGGTCAGAGTCATTGTCGTTTCATAACGAGAGTATTTATAATCAAAGTAGGATTAAAAATGACGAAAATCTATTATAACTATAAAACTATGCCCTGACGCTATCAACTTTTCGACCGTTCTTAGATTTTTTACAAGCTTTTATTTAACTTCACTTTTGTATGTATGTATGTATGTTTGTATGTTCACAAATCTTGCAATGAAGATTTGAACCACTTTCAATAGACCGATTGTGCTGAAACTTGGTATATCTACGTAACTTGGATGACAATACAATAATATGGTACCATGGAGCTGGTCTGATGATGAGGTTGGAAGATGATAATAGAAACATCGGTTCTTGTGGACCGATTGAGCTGAAATTTGGTATGCCTTTGTAACTTCGACAACAATACACAAATATGGTATCATGGTGCTGATCTGACGAAGAGTTGAAAGATGCCCATAGGAACTTCGATTTCTGTGGTCCAATTGAGCTGAAATTTGGTGTGTCTTCGTAGCTTCGGTAACAATACAAAAATATCATTTTATGGAGCTGATCTGATGAGGAGTTGAAGGATGGCCATAGGAACTCCGATTCCTATGGTCAAATTGAGCTGAAATTTTGTATCTCTTCGTAACTTCGGTAACAATGCAAAAATATGGTATCATGGAGCTGATCTGATGAGGAGTTGGAGGATGCTCATAAGAACTCCGATTCCTATGGTCCAATTGAGCTGAAATTTGGTATACCTATGTAATTTCGGTGACAATATAATAACAAGGTATCATAGAGCTGATCTGATGAAGAGTTGGAAGAAGCCCATAGGAACTCCGATTCCTGTGGACCAATTAAGCTACAATTTGGTATGCCTTTGTATTTTCAGTGACAACATAATCACAAGGTATCGTTGATCTGGTGTCATAAGAAGTTGGAAGGTGCCCATAGGAACACTAGTTTCCATGGACCGAGTTGAATTTCGGTATGACTACGAAATGGATAGACTTAGAAATATTTCCAACTAAAAAGTTAAAAATAAATTAACGGTGAAAAACATATTTTAAAATCAAGCTTTTATTATGCACGAAAAATTAAAAAAATTAACTAAGAAAACATTCATAAAATTTGTAGTTTTTTAAACTCTACAAGTAACAATTTACGAAAGTGTTCGGTTTATCAGTAGAAGTATGATACATAAACATATATTATCTATATCTAGTATATTAATATTCTTAAGTGATTAAAAAGCTTGTCGCGCAATTTCGTTAATGCAAAGACCTCGGCCGCGACGAGCTTTTAGATCACTTAAGAATATTAATATACTAGTTATAGATAATATATGTTTATGTATCATACTTCTACTGATAAACCGAACACTTTCGTAAATTGTTACTTGTAGAGTTTAAAAAACTACAAATTTTATGAATGTTTTCTTAGTTAATTTTTTTAATTTTTCGTGCATAATAAAAGCTTGATTTTAAAATATGTTTTTCACCGTTAATTTTTATTATGAATAAAATGCCAGAACTTCTAAGGAATGCAAACTGAATCATTAGGATTTGTAAATATGAAGCTAAGAACTACTCGAGCAATCTTTTGAATGACAAATCTCAAAAGAATTCCGACGTTATTACCAAGGTCGATACCTAAGGCAGCTGACCCAACCACAGTGTCTTACCCTATTTGAATAATCACATAGCCGTAGATCTGGAAACTATTCACATTTTTTCTCGATCCCATTTAAGAAACACAAGCATTAATCTACAAATTCTTGATTCAAAACTATGTTTGTCAACCATAATGTGGCTCCTGAATTAAACGATATAAATACAAATGAACTGTGAATTATATTGATGACTTGCATTCAATTGTTCTCTAAAAGGAAAACAATATCTTAAAGTATCATTTTTCCCAGATCATTTGTCAATTGATTAAAAATGTCGTTCAAATAACTCACGACATACGAAAAAAATGTTAACATCGAAAAGCCATTGAAAGTTTTTCTGTGAGTGTAAAGACATTATACTCGGAACAAACGGCACTAGCTCCGCATTAGCATTCGGTATTCCGGTTCCACGAGCCGCGGCGAGTAAACACTAGCCGGCTCTCATTCACCTCCGTACACCCAGCAACCAATATTTAGCACATACACACACGCCACCCACACACGCCACTACAAAACAATGCTGACCACTGTATTCGCAACCGAATAGCGGACTTGTACGCATTATCACAGATTATCTTCGATATTTAAATGTAGCGAACGTTGTTGTATGTGCGAAAGTGTTTTGACCCTGTAGCAATGTATTCGAACTTTTTGTCTATTTAAACAACAAATTTGTCAGCTATTGCCTGCCTAAGGTAATGAGTTAATAAGCGTGAAACTGCACAGTGTTTGGCAGTCAGGCAAATTAAAATGTGACTTTAATTATTTAACTACATAAGCTAAATAAGTAACTGCCTAAAGAGAATTCAATTAATTGAGCTCTGTATTTTTTATATTACGTTGATCTTCAAAGCGCAACAACGATAATCTAAGGAATCATGACTCTTTACAAAGAAAGGTAAATGCCGAATCCAAATTTCTAAGTTGGTGGGCGTAAGTGCGCTCGCGTGAGTCTTTGTCATGTAAATTCATTGTCCTTCATGCGTTGTCGGCGGTCTAGTGACACAGTGCTGGTGGAAAGTGGTGCTAAACACTCCGCGGCCTAATTGCTTAATTGAAAATGCGTGTGGGCTCTTATCATAGGCTTAAGACCGAGGTAGAGTCAAAAGAAAAATTAAACGAAAAATATTTTGTTATGGTACTCATGATAAGTTAGATCATATAATTCTTATTGGTAAAGATTTTACAAAGCAATGTCAAAAAAATATAACTTTTTGGAGTATTAAATAGCCTACTCCAAATCTCTTTTTTTTCTGAAATCAAATTTGATTTAGCCGCTCAATCATGTTCGCTGTAATATGAAATATTATTATGTCATATGTTGCCTTGCATCTTGTTTGAATAGGATATTATTTTAACAAGTATTCTTTAAGTCTCCTTTACTAAGCTAAGGCATAAACCACACCTTTTGTCCACATTTCGCGGAATCTTAAGGCACTGACGTCGGGTTCGAGACATTGAACTTTTACTTCAAAGATAAATAAAACGATTAAAAGAAATTAAAGTCAGTAAAAACTCAAGTCTTAAAGCATCTTCAGAACTCATTTTTAAAGCCGGCATAAACCGGCCCCAAGATTACAAAGAACATGTGAAATTATAGGATGCGGTCAACTTTTTACGATGTATTATACTGCAATGGAACTTATGGTAACCACAGGGCAGAACAATTAAATTGTCCACCAAATAAACAAAAACACCTCTTGAAGATCGTAAAAACATATTGAAAAATTTAAAAAGAGTTTCGCGAAATAACGTAGCAATAAAAATAGTAGTAATAAATTTTAAATTTACTTGTACCTGAGCATCAAAAGCAGTGTGGTTTGCTGCGAATCAATTTTTCAAAACGAAGGGTAAATTATTTTATTTTTTCCAATGTAAATTTTTTTCTACCACGTGAAAAAAACGTAATGGGTCAACGTGAATCAAAAATACCCTTTTTAAATACCTTTGAACAAACATTAGTCCACCACGCTACCCAAACGTAGATCGGAGAATTACGCATATTATACAGAAAATTAAAAAATATATTTTTTTCATTGTGAATACACAACTTCAAAAAGTTAGAGAGATGTATCTGCGGTTTAAACATTCGACTGCCGAGATCGCAGCACCTAGACTAACAGGAATAAAAGTCACAATGACTAGTTTTAGAACTGGAATCTAAATAATTGCGCTGTGTAGGCTTGGTGTATCAAATTAGCGGAATCCACACAATTACAAAGGCACAACAAAACAATTTTAATTCCGGAAAATGATTATTTCGCGAAAAAACTCGACTGATGATTTTAAAAACAAAACAAGACTCTTGTACAACGATTTGATTTACATATAATAGAAATAATCGAGCTGTAATTATGTTCACGTTTGTAACTTTTTGTAAAAAGAATGAAATATCTCAATGAAACTTCCATTATGTTCATGTTAAGTTTTTGTGAAACTTTGTATGTCTTAACGAAACTTTATCAAGATTAAGTATTCTTGTTGATTTATGGGATTACATATTTATAGGACTTCGTCCGCGGTTTTGTTTGAGTAATAAAGATTTTGTCATGTAATATTTGTAAAAAAAGATAATAAATAATAAATACTACCCAACAGTCACATACATAGCTCTGACCCCACACTAGGTTACAAGACCTGTATCGTGAGTATCAGACACTACGAGGAGATTTTCGGTCTTACAAACACCCAGACCCGAAACAAATATTTGTGGATCACACAAACATTTGTCTCGACGCGGGGATCGAACTCGCGGCCTTACGTTTCGCAATCTGGCGTCTAGCCAACTGCGCCACGGGATGTTTAGACCCTACCCATCTCTATTTAAAAAATCAACCAAAATCATTGAAAGATTTAAGTTTTCAAGTGAAACAAACGAAACCACTTAAGCTTATTCTAATATCTTTAGTATATACAGTATGTTCTATAATCGTGTAATTATTTATTAAAATTCGATAATATGTATTTTAGTGGAAAACTTCTTAACAGTTTGTATTAGGTGGTAAAAATAGACATAAATTCCTATAGAACAAAGGTTTCACGCAAAATTAACATTTTGCAATAATTTTACGTTAACGTCTAAAAAGTATTTATTCTTGTGTAATACAAACACTACAATTACAGTTATCTCCTATTATGTTTAAACGCAAGTGCAAACGGCCCGTTGTTGAGGTCAAATGTCAAAATGTGCACACTATAGCGCGCGTTGAACTCTTTTGTTAGCAACTCCAAATAAGAGATACATAATTAGTAATTACAAATACTCGTCGGTATTCATTAGCATTGCTTGATGTTGTACAGATTGGTCAGATATTGCTATTATATTTTGAAAACAATCATTTTTAAGATAAACACATTCAAAGAAAATTATGTACTTATGGGTAAACAAAGACAAGAATCTAAAAGAGGATTACTTGGATATTTTTTTTTCTTAATTTTTGTATGTTTCTTCAAGATAATTTTATATCAATTGGATACATTATGTGGCTCTAATTATTAGGGTTATAATGTCATTCTTATCCGAAAAATAGGCTAGGCCTGAAATTTTTTTAACTGAACACTTTTAAGTGCCATAATCGATCATAAAATAACCCTGTTAATACCTAGTTCTTATCTTAAGTCAGTTCTGCATTCCTTATATAATTTCCAACATTTAAAACTTTGACTATAATATTATGCTGACAAAGAATGTATTTACCAAAATTATTCCACGACGCGGTTAAATTTTAAATTAGAGTAGTGGTTTAAGGATATAATTATATAATTTCAAATACTTTAACGTACGTAAATATTCCGTTGCTGTGCAATTTAACCGTTTATTGCAAATTCAAAAAAAATTATATGCTTATAAAACCAGAACATTATGCAGGTGATGAATCATTCCTAAAGTCACAGATAAAAATCCAAATATCTCACCGACGTCGAAACCCAAAACAAACCAAAATCCCACACCTAACACAAAACTGAAACACGAACCAATAAATTCTCGGCTCTTTTAACAATCCAGTAACAAAAATGGGCTTTATGTTTGATGATCCTTCGCGAATAGCAGGCACGTACCGAGGACCAAAAAAAAGAAAAAAAAAACACAAAAAAGAAAAAATACTCCTTTTTGAAATTGGAATCGATATCCGCAAATATAGTGTGTAAAGAATAATAATTCGCGGGGGAAAAAAGAGAAAAACCGTCACACGAATATGGGGAGTCCTAGGTAGGTGCCTGCGGGGTCGTCGACCGAGATTTGCATGGCGACAAAGGACCTGCGCGCGCGGCGAGGAGACAGGCGGGCAGCACGAGCCAGGCGAGCGCGGGCGTCATGTCGCGGCGACGCGTGGCGCTGCACTGCCGCGCCGACACAACGCGGACACACACGTGGGAAACGGGGAGAAGTGGCAAGGGAAATGGTTTGTTCCACAGCGCAAATATGTCCGAATGTGTAGGTTTTGAAAAATGTTTGGATGGAATTACGCTAACGATCAGTCAGTATGGCTTAATGACGTGAAGCAAAACAATAGTGTTACTCGAAGAAAATATATTAAATACTGGTAATACGCGTACCTATGTATATGTATGTCATATGTCATGTACATATATCATTGTACCTTGTAAAACTACGGTCTATATCTGTCGGTCGGTCTAAGGTACAAATGACCAATGTTTAGTTTACTATTTTTTTGTCCCTTAATAACATGACACGGCTATGAGTTGACAGTAACGCTATTCGAATTGTCTCCTAGATTTACAGTGCGGTAAAAACGTACATCTATTATAATTTAATATGTTTTAACAAATTGGTATTCTTTCTTGTAGCAAAAGTGTCTTTGATATCAAAATAAATTTTCTCACGCACATGTGCCATGTCTACACGTACTTAAGCCGCCGTAGCGCCCAATTCGCCGCCCGCCGCCATTCAACTTGACAAACAGCCTTCGTTCGGCTGCTTTTAAGCGATTTATCGCTCACGTGCGAGAGCGGATCGCGATTATCGGCCGCGCAGTATCGCCGCATAAATTAGATGGGTATAAGATAACCCCACGATGTATCACGCTGGGCGATGATAGCCAGCCCTGTTATGCAATAAAATTATTCACAATTTCGGAACCGGTTCGAACCGGAATATGAGCGTATGGGTGTTGTTTAAAACTTATATATAAATATTTGTGTCTCTTTGTTTTCAAATATGTTATTAAAACTCGCAGACGCTTTTATTGTTTGTTTATTTTTTACTTGAAAACAGTATAAAGTAAAATCTTTTTGTTCCATTTAATTATTTAAGAACATGCAATAGAAATATAAATTCCATCTTATTTCCAAATAACAATCTTCGACGTATTTAAATCCGACAGCCAAAACATTGTGTCTTTCAGCTAAATACAAAATGCGTGCCGTCGATCCCGGTATCATTATATGCCTAGCATTAGAATAGTCCTAGATTGAATTTCTTTGTCGGCTAAAGAGACACAGGGAATTTATATACTGTGAGGCATACAACGGAGCTGGCAAAGCGTGGGTTTAGAAATGGACAGGCGTAAATGTCCGTGTCTTTGAGGTAAAGAAAATAATTGAAAACACAATAATACGGAGGTAAAGTAGGCGAGCGTCCTCATTACCGTCTAATACGTCGCTCTGAGTATTTCTACTACATTTTCCTCATAACGGTTATAACACACACAACTTAAAGTTATTTATAACGCCTATTTGGTGTTACTCTGTTCTAGTCTGGAGTCCAGTTTTGCTATCACACCCTCACCGTACTGATAGTATTTGAAGTAATTATACACCTTAATTCATATTGCTGGCCAAGCAAAGCTGCAATTCTTACACGCAGAGAAAAATAGCTTCTACTGTACGAAATGCTGGGTTAATATGATTTTTTTTCTTCTCCTTTTTAAACTTCGCTTCGCCATAATAATTTTATCACTTTTGCTGAAAAAATAGTGTCAAGTCTATATCCATATGAGAGCTACCATATAACAGTCAGCCACAAACACACACAGACAGATATTGACGTCAAACTAACACGCAAGTTCTTGTGAATAAAAGGACGTGGTATTTTTACTTCTTAATACTCACCTCAAGACTAGTGTCGGTATGGTAATTACGATTTAGTAGCTTACCGCTTAAATTATAATGCTAGTTTGTGAAATTTTTACACATTTTACATTACTTGGATGACTTAACGAACAATGTCATATGAAGCTTTAAAATTTTTGTATAGACACTTTAGTATAGCACAAATTTAGCTTAGGTATTTGATGTATATGACCGTATTTATATGAAAAGGAGCTATTCCGATTACTGAAATATCAGAATTATATCATGATTGGAATAAGATTTAAAAATATGACTGTCAATAAAATTTTTTTAAGCTTTTAATCACAAGACTAAAACAGCATTTCGAATTTTTTGAGGAACATTAATAAACTTTACATCCACAAGCAGAATTTTTTAGTAATAAAATTAATCATCAATTCATATACCACTGTTGAGCTCGCACCTCTACTATTGAGAGGGTTTAGGCCTTAGGTCATCCCGTTGGCCTGGTGCGGGTTGGCGGACTACACACCGAAGAAACTCCTAAGAACTTTTCGATGTGCAGGTTTCATCACGATGTTTTCCTTCACCGCTAAACCGTTTTATTATTTATATTTGGGAAAATTTACAAATTTTACGTCCAAAAGTATCTTTTAGTAATTAACTTAATACTAAGCTGATAATAATACATCTTGAATGTGGAGTGAATGAGCGATACTCCGGGGTGGCAACAGTAAACGAGTGATTACATTGTATGGAGTGAATGACCACGGGGCCGGTAGCAGCTGGCCGTGCCATCCCGGGTTCTATTCCAGCATTTTTGCCTCGCCCGCGGTATGTACCAAGCGCGTGCTTCATGCCAACCACGCCGACTGCGGACCTTCCATAAAACACTTTATCAATATTAAATACATTGATAACTTGTATAAATAGAGATATAAATTAAATAGATAGTCTGGCCTAAGTTTTCGATATACACGGTATCTGGTCCCTACAAAATTAAGAGAAAATTCACGCTATTACGTAGGTCTACAATAGGCAAGACGTGGAAGCTAAAATATACCTCTGCTTAACCCTGCAGTTACACACGCGTTATTGTAGAGTTATGTATTCATTCGATTACATTAATTCAGTAAATATGTGAAATGTTAAAAAAGACAGATACATAGTATAGTAGATATGTATATAAGTGACATATTCCTATTATAATAGGAATATATAGCCGATTATAGTCAGCCCGATCAAATTGCTCCTATCGCTGAAAAGGTAAGCACGCTGTGTCTTCATTCCCACGCAGGAGGCTATTGCCGTTCTTTGCAATGGAATAAATTGTTATGTGTAAATGTTTATTTTTATACATATTTGTCTTTACGCGCAACATTATGTGATTAAACTTGCATGTCAGAAAAATGCGATTCAAAGGTCAGAAGAATGGCGACTGCTTACTATCGGAAAGTTAAATGGGACTGTAATTATAGTAAAATATTTCCTTATCCAACATCTGCATGTTTCGAATGTAATATCTGCCACTATTTCGCTGCGGCTTTTCTCATCTATTTTTGTTAATGAATATTTTTTATAATAGGTCTACATATAGGCCTTGGGGTAGAAGTATTTGTCGTAAAATTATGACAGAGTTTCTTTCCCGCGTCGGGAAAAATGAGCATCGGCTTACTGTTGGAAAATCAATTAACTAGAGAATTAATACATTTTCGCCCGAAAAGCAATTATCTATCTGTTTGTGTATTAATTTTCATTTTTTTCAAAGTGGGTGAAATACAATACAGAGAATTGATAGAATTATGCCATTTATAGAATTAGTAGAAAGAGGTGATTTACCATTCGAAAATGAGAACATAAATCCAGGAATCTTCTATTATACGATATTTCCTTTACTTCCCTTAAACAATGCTCATTCGGAAATGACGTCAGTGATGCGACACTCACTCGCCTTTCACATCCGTTTAGATTCTCCGAAACTGCACCAATATTTAGTGACGCGTTTCTACCGACAGTTAGTGACGCGGCGTCTTTGAAGTCTAACTTTAATATGCAAGTGTCATAAAATTTAAATTAAGGGCTACCACTTTTTAGTAGAAGGCATTTCATGTAAACTGATATAACGGTTGACCTGCTTTGATATTAGTAGAAAGAGGTAACAGAATTTGGTGAATATTCTCGGTTGTATTAGAAGGAATTGTCATATTGGTCCATCGGTATTGATAGCGACAAAATTGTGTTGGCTAAAACGATTCAAAGTAACACTCAGCCATCGATGCAGTCAAGTGCTAGTTAATAAAGTATAGATTCTGAGAGATTCGTTATATAAAAACATATGTAGTCGTTTTATCATAGTAACTATGCGGTTCAAATAGAAGAGTCCACTAGAGAAGAACAGGCAACGATACAGCTATATGATGCTAGGACGAGCTATGCCGCGAAAACATGGTAGATTTGTACATACTTATTCTCCTAAAGACAACAGACAATACAAAAGTAATATCTCTTTATTAAAAGTCTTTAGTAGTCAAATATTTATAGAGGAGACCCGTGCCCAGCAGTTGGCGTATATGGGTTGATGAAGAAGAAGAAGAAGTCAAACATTTATGGCTAATGATGATTACAGAGAAAAAAAAAACAAACTTAGCCCGCAATTTGCTACATTATTGCGACAATCAACCTAACAATAGGACCATTTTTTCCCAACAAACGTTGAGAAGAACAGGGACGTAGGAGGTATAAAAAGGTGAAAATAAATCAGTAGCAGTGGACGTGTGTAATTAAGTATGTGTCGATAATTAGCTCGGTTCCAGGAGGGGACGTGGACGCGCGCAGCTCGCGCTCCGTCGCCGCAAAAACAGAGCGCTCCCAGGCACAGGCGTCGCAGCGAAACACATGCAGTCTCGCTGCAGAGGCGACATACACTTCAATAAATAAATATATCTAAGACTAAACTACATACATAACTTCTGTATTCTACTAAGGGGTACATAGAGATGCATTTCTGCATTTAATTTTCGCCAGATATATATATTTCGATGTTGTTGCCGTTTTTCAATCGCATTTACGAACTCCATGCTATTTCTAAGAATTTTTTGATAGAAAAGCTCAGTAACACAAAACTACGAGAGCCCTTCAGCTTAATATTTAAAATCACAATGCTCCAATGAGAGGTCGATATGGTTACCTTCTTATTCATAAGAAATAAATCTATTTGTAAGTTATACAAGTTTTGCGCCCTAGGTATCAAAAGCTACGATACCCAAGTAACAACGATCATACTATTTACCTCTGTTACGTCTGCATCTCCAAGGGGTAGGCAAAGTCTATTGGGTAATACTAGCTACAAATCTGACACGCTTTTTTTTTCTTTCTTCAATATCCATAAAATTCCTAAAAACAAATTTTTCAAAAACTTTTAAAAGTACCATCTGAGATAGTTTTGAAGTAACATCGACGCTGTGCCGCGCTGGGCGACAACAATGTAACCGGGTCAAAACAGTCGAGTGCTGCTCCGTGTAACCAAACACAATTATATAATTTATAGCAATCAACTCTATTTCGAGAGACGCTGCTGTATGTGGCATACCGACTTCTGTCCTGCCGACTGTACCGAGCGTTCAACCCTCGACTTTTCTCATATTCTTAGTGTGACGTCCAACAGCCACATACACAATTCTGTCCTTATACTAAAATCAAATCTTGTGTCATGGGTGTCAAAAACTACAATGTCTTATTTGATTTGATTTGTTTGTGGATCACACAAACATTTGTCCCCGTGCGGGGATCGAACCCATGGCCTTTCGTTTCGCCAACTAACTTACTACGCCACGGAGCTTTTTGTAGGATCGACTCATAGGAGTAGATATTTTTCTTTGTACAATTCTTGGATGACTTAAAATGACGGGCTCATTTTAAGTCATCCAAACGGCAATAAGCTCCACCCTTAAAGGTGGGTGCAGCAATTCATAGCTGCCTACCTCTTTAGGGACACGGGCACATACGTAGTTTTGCCAAAATACTACTTGTTCCCGTGGGTTTCTAGTAAAAAGGGGTGGGGGACTTCTACAGCCCTGATTAAAGAATACAAGAAGTATAACAGGAATATCGGATTTGGAGTAAAATCATGTTGGTAATCAATTTGCAAGCAGTGATGGCCTCGAGGTTTGGGCGCGCGGTCGAGAATCTCGGCGGTCGCGGGTTCGAACCCCAGGCACACACCTCTGACTTTTCGAAGTCATGTGTGTATTCACATTGAATTATCACTTGCTTTAACGGTGAAGGAAAACATCGTGATAAAACCTGCACACCTAAGAGTTCTTAGGAATTTCTTAGGTGTGTAGTCCGCCAACCCGCACTATGTTGATGAAGAAGATGAATTAATTTGCAGTCACTAGATATAATTGATCTCATCATGAGGGCTGTTGACGCTGCAGTGAAAGTGTACTTAGCAATATGTTACGGTAATAGTTTACTGTTCCACTTGTTTGTAGCATGCGGGCTGATTTGTGTTTTATTTATTTACTTGCGTATCCAATACGCTTGTTAGCAGTTTTTATTTACTGGTGTCCTTACTGGGTTTTGCTTGTATAGCAGACACAGTTACGATTTTGGTTACGGGATAACGTTACTTATCTATAAAGTCAAAATTAAAACAGTAACACGTGTGTGTGTGTGTGTGTGTGTGTGTGTTTATTCGTCCATGAATATCGAATGCAATAACTAAACGTTTATTTTAATAGCTTCTCTGTGTCCTGACACTGCCCTCGCAATTGAATTTTAATAGTAAATGGTTTTTTAATACTTTCTGTAATCTCTGACTCGAATATGTTTACATTCCTCGACTTTTTAATTTATTTACGGAAATCAAGAAAAAATGTGGGTTTAGCAACAAAAATGTCGAACTCGAGTTAAACGCTTTACATAACTACAATAATTCGCCACATTTATCTCAACTGCTGCGACATAGTACCATCAGGCATCAAGTACCACTATGATCCCTTTCGAAAAACATAAACATTAGTTTTTTTTTTAATGTGGCCTCTTACAGTTACTAGGTGTCAGGTTCTGCCGCCATTAGTTCACACATTCAATTGCACACATAGAGTTGTTTGTGCTATAAACGGGGCAGTTTAATACATTCACGTGACGGAAATACTAACCATTTTAAAACGCCATAAAACTTTAACCGTTGATTCTGGCTTCACCTACGCACATTTGAAGATCAACATACGATTTGATAGAGTAGCAAATCTTAATTTAATCTTAAAATTGTGTATTCATACGTTTTACATGATGCAGTTGAGATTAAAACCAAATTCCAATAAGTGTTAAATACAAAATAATGAGATTACGTATGTAGTTTTCTGGTAATTCCTAGTCACTATTACAGAAACGGTTATTGCAAATTATATTTTTTTTATTATAATAAAATAAACTACTAGAAGTCTTTACCCGAACTGTTTTCGAATCCAAGTTGCAATAGAATTGAATGGATAGCAAGATAATATAAAATTTATTCTCATTTTACCATTCAAATTCAGATTGCTTGAATTCTGTAACACTTAGTACTCCTATTACTTACTAATCTTTTACTCTTTCCCCAATGCTCCCGATTGTACCCAACCCAATACCACCCCCGACAGCCCAGATTACAGAGCTAGAGTACGCTCGCAACACGTCACACATACCTGGCCAGCATACTGCACCTTTTTCCCCACATGCTTAGACGTTAGGCGTGACAATTAAGACCATAAGTTTTTACAAATCTCTTTTTATATAAATTAAAAGCGCATTACGATTAAGGCAGCGTGACAGTCGGCCGACCGTTAGTTCTGAGACGGCCGCGAGAATAAGCATTCTAACTGTCAATTAAACAATTAAATGGGAGGCAAGAAGCAGCAGCGCTCACCGGCCGCGCCGCCTAATTAAACCTCATTTGATATAACCTCTGTCAGCGATACACTAACGTCAATCCGCATGGCTAGCTAAACACTTTGTTTACTTCGTTTTTTGTCCCGATGATTTAATATGGCTGGTGTATACGGTAAAATGGGCCGACATATTATAACGCAGCTAACTAAAACTGCTGAAACATAGGTTTGAATTTCGGAAAGAAGAAAATCTTCTTTAGAGGTAACGTTTCTCATTAACAGCATATTAGTGGCCCGCAACTACAGAGTCGCGAAACATTGACTTCGAGAGGAATATTCTTCGCACGTTTTTGCCATATTTAGCGTAATGATAAAGAATTTAGCCTTCCACGATTAATGAACTATCTACTATTGAAACAAAAAAATAATTTGGTCCAACATTAGCTGAGGTTACCGCCCAGAAACAAACAAACTCTGTGGTTTTAAGATACGTTATTAGTATACATAACATTCGACAATTGGATTTGAGCACATCATTAAAAAAATAATTAACTCAAGTAAATCTAGTTTACATGTAAAAAGGCAGCTGTAACGCTTGTATTTACCAAATTAAATAAATTTATATGCAGTGAAATAAACATTAACCTTATTAATATACAACACACGTGGATAAAAAGTAACAGACCGGAAAAATAATTTAATAATTTAAAACATCTGACATAATTTAACCATGTGAAAAGATTTATTAAAGTACTAGCTGTTGCCCGCGACTTCGTCCGCGTAGACTACAGGGTTGAGTTCAGATAGAAAATAAGTTGTAGTCTATTTTACTTCTCATAGTCCTATTTATGCACATTCCATAAATCATTCAAATCGGTTTGGTAGATCCAGATATACCCATTCCCACGGGAATACTATTTTTTTTAGAATAGCAAGTATCCTATGTTAATTCCTTGGTTCCTATTTATCTCCATATCAAAAATCATTTTAATTGTCTCAGTTGATGCAAAAATACCCATTCCCACGGGAATACTACATTTTCCGGGATAAAAAGTATCCTATGTTTTATTCTGATGTATAAGCTATATTAGTGTAAAGTTTCATTAAAATCCATTCTGTAGTTTTTACGTGAAAGCGTAACAGACAGACAGACAGACAGAGTTACTTTTGCATTTATAATATTAGTACGGATAATTTTGACTAAAATTGTTGTAACTTTATACGAGAGTAAAACTGTTTTTTCTGTGCGGTAATTATAAAGGTTACGGTGTCATCAACATTAGAACTCGGTTAATTGAGATTATTACTAAAACTATAGTTGTTCCAATTTCTCTTGTTTTAAACATTAACAATTTTATGGATGGTTTACGCTATCTAAATGACACCAGATTTATAGTAGTATTTTATAAATAAATAAATATTTATATGGAGAATGAAGAAACCTAGTAACCCTGTGCCCGATCCGGAAATCTAACCCGGGGAGTCTAGATCGTAAAGCACATATTCGTAGTCGTTTGTTGTTTTGGTGCAAACAGGTTAATTCAATACTGCAAATTACGATTGCATACGCATCGTTAATATATTAATCGGAAATTATTGAAATCAAGCCTAAAAGGAATTAATAAAAATATATCGCCATCTATCGTAAAAAATATGAAAACACTTTCATTTGCCTCTTCATTGTAATATTTTAGTAGCTCATGATTTAGTTCACGAGAAAATTCATAGATGGCGTTAGCTGTATAAAATGACTTAGTTTTTATTACGGCCGCGACGTAACCTTCTAATATCGTACGATTAACAAAATCACAGCCCTAGCTGTCACGGGTTCGAATTACAGTAACACTATCACAGTAGCATCACTGCGTAGGTGTGCTGTGTAAGCTAAGTTATAATTTGCATCACAGGTCGTACTGTGGTGAAATGGTTTTTTTTAGATAGGAAATTCTCAGTAGCTGTTTCAATTTAAAAATGATCCCCTAAGATTGCTACAGGATGAACTCAAGGATATTATTACGTAACAATAGATAATGGCAGGAACATAAACTAAGAAATACAGTTCTGGCTGCATCATTAGATATCCCTACATAAGAGAACGTCAAATCAATACAGCCTTATCATCAATCTTCTATTTCGTAAATTTCATTTCAAATACTAAGTTAAGCGCGAATAAAACGCGTATTATTTACAGTGAAATGGCTTTTACAATGGATTTTAATGCGTTTTCCAAGACTAACTAACGTTAGATTTGATGTAGCAAGAATTATGTGATGAATGTACTAAGATTTAACCAGCTATTATCGAACTTATACAGATATTAAATTAGCCAAGCAACGTTCTTTAGATAGATTGGATAAATAGAAATTAGAATCAAGAATTTACTTTTTTTTGCTGAAATATTCTAAATAAATGAAATAATAATATTTATTGAATCTATACCATAAATGTCAAACACATCATTAAGATTTAGTCATTTCAAAATTTACTACCCTGTTCGGAAGGTAGTCGTCACTAGAGAAGAGTACGCGAGAAACTCTAGTGTTGCTCTTTTCCAATCAAGAGATAGTGTACAATATCGATACAAAGACTTAATTTCCCGAATTAGAGCAGTTCATTGTTACAATCTCTGAATGATGTATTGAATATAGTACCTAAGGGTCCAATATATCACGCTAACAAAAATCATCAACGATACCCCGGAATCTTAGATGTGGAAGCGTAACAATTTATAATCGATTAAGTAATCATTTGTAAGATAATTTAACCATCGGCGGAATATGGCCAAATACAACATTACTGTATAAGGTAAACGATAAATATTTCGCCATACATTTTGACACGAGCTACACGGATTATGAAACATTTGACTTGTAAATAAAATGTGCAACTTGCAGTTTAGCTGCGCGTAAAGTCACTGTTCTACAGTTATTACACTATAACATAAAGATGGACAGTGTAATTGATTTCTATAGTTTGTGAGTTAGTAAGATAGTTGCTAAGATTCATAATTTGTAATCTATATATTGTCACCTCGGTATAAAAACAGTTATATTGTCTTGTCCGTTCTTCTCTAGTGAAACTTTCCAAGTTGAGAGGTGAATATATTTGAAACTACTAAATCTAACAGGAAAATTTCAATAATTTATGTAAGCAGTGATGGCCTCGAAGCAGTGATGGCCTCGAGATATGGGCGCGCGGTCGAGAATCTCGGCGGTCGCGGGTTCGAACCCCAGGCACACACCTCTTACTTTTCGAAGTTATGTGTGTATTCACATTGAATTATCACTTGCTTTAACGGTGAAGGAAAACATCGTGATAAAACCTGCACATCTAAGAGTTCTTAGGAATTTCTTAGGTGTGTAGTCCGCCAACCCGCACTAGGCCAGCGTGGTGGACTATGGCCTAAACCCTCTAATGGTAGAGGAGACCTGTGCTCAGCAGTGGGCGTATGTGGGTTGATGAAGAAGAAGAAGAAGATGTAAGATATGTAATTAAAAGTATTTTTGTGGGATATTAGGTGGTTAGTAGAGATAAAAATTTAAAATAAGATGCTATACCTAGACGTATAGAATTTTATATAAATACATCCGGGGAAAAGTTTAAGCCGATGCAACGCCAGGAAAATATGCAGTTTTTTTCAGTATAAACAGCCACAGAATCTTTATTCAGGCGATTTCCCAACACTAAAATAAACATATATAATTAAATCAGATTTATAAGAATTCCGCGAGTAACCTTGACTCTTGATGAGCCAACGTCGCACTAGGTCACATATTCGCAGAGCTATTAATATTCCTCTAGCGTTCAAGTTCAATTGATTCATAATTTAATTAGTTTAACATTAGTCAATAGTGTCACAATGGTTGGCTTTGTTGTAATAGCTGCGATAGTAAGTAGGAAAATAGTTATATGATGACTTGAGATAGGTGGCGGGTAATGGAGGGCTGCTTAAGACTAGGATGGTTGGCGCTTTCGTGAGGGAGGCCTACGTTCAGTAGTGGATGGCCGTAGGCTGAGAATATTATTTGGCGCCTGTTGGGAATCCACCGGGTTGGTACCTTAGACATAAACATTGCCGTTGACTAACAAGAGTCTGTAGTCTGCCAACCAGCAATATCCTAGTGTAATTGACAAAAACCTAAACCCTCTTAGTTATAAAGAAGGCCCGTGCCCAGCGGCAAGAGGTATTTACGTTACTTTTTTTTACATTTGAGTAGGTTTAGGCCTCAGTCTTTCACGCTGACCTTTGTATAGAAAAGCAGGCAAACGAGC
Organism: Cephonodes hylas; assembly: GCA_030295005.1. NCBI lineage: Eukaryota > Metazoa > Arthropoda > Insecta > Lepidoptera > Sphingidae > Cephonodes > Cephonodes hylas. Next base: position 310,897 of record AP025365.1, read on the forward strand.
AAGTGGGACCTTATGGTAAGCGGTCAACAGCGCCCATGAACACCCAGAGATATTGTGCCGCGACTTGACGGGCTACACACCTAGGAAATTTCTTTGAACTTTTATTGGTCCAGATTTCTCAACAATATTTTCATTCATTCTTGAAATATAACTAATTGTAAATACACATAAAACTTTAAAAAGTCACAGCTGTATGTACTGCGACCACCAAGACTCTCTACCGCGCGCATAAACCTCGAGGCCATTACAACTTACATTCATAAGTCTATGCACCACAAATCGCTTTCTTACATCAAGCAAGTCAATGAACAGGTACATTATCCCCGTTCGCCGAGTGCCAAGGCGAGATAACCAGCAGCGAGGGTTGACCATGACTGAGAGCAGGCGTCCCTGAGCCCGGTACTTTCTCCGCACCGTAATATGTTATAAATTGATTATTATTCGGGCGTCACTGCGCCTGCGCAACCGTTCGCGTAACACTTGGCCCGCTCTAGCACACTTGTTGTGGCGGACGGATCTAGTGGGGGGCTGAGGACCCAAAACAATACTTTAGTAATACTAAAATCATTCTTTTTATGAACATAGGATTTTTTAGATTTTTACCTTAGAAAATAAGCGTTTTTCTTGAGTTTAATGTTTTCTCGCACATCGTTTAATTTTTGTCGGTAAAATTACAAGTCAGTGCTTACTTTTACCTTTTGTAAGATATTCATGGAACAGTTTTGGAAGATTTTTATAAATTCTTAATAAACCAGTCCTTCTTTTTATTGAGTAACTAGCTTTTCTAACATCATTTTATTTGAACCGAACAGTTCTAATTATATTAGACAATGATTATTATATTTTTCAGTCCCTAAATAATTTCTGAGTGCGTGCGAACCTCGCGCCGGCCCTAAATTTTCGTGTGGAAGTCGACGTATCGATTGTAAACAGCTGATTTAAAAACACTTTTGGATGTGTTAAGAATACATACATTAACGTGGATACTTTCAAAAGTATGTCCAGTTTTGTACTTTTTCTTTTTATTATAGTCGCGACATAAATTGACAGCATCCGTAACGCAGGAGATTGGTGGATTGTTTGTACTAAGAAGCCGAGAGTTCGATGCCCGAAACGATAATATTTGGGCGACGTAAGTTATACAAACGTACTTTTTTAACTATTGTTCTTTAATGAGACTTTTTACTGTATCCAAACCCGGAACGATAGTGATATTTACTAAAATTAACCTGCAGTAACCTCATAAGTATAATTTTTGTTGCCTCTTTTCTCATTAAAAAAAAAAAACATGTATACGTTGCACACATACTCTGTGGAATTTTTCTCCCAACAAACTGGCTGTCAGACAATCTCAATCACAAACAGGAATCATCGATTTGTTTCGGGTAATTGTGGCTGTGGTAACTGGCTGCTACTCCGTACTAACAATTTCTAAAGTTCTGAGAACCTTTCGAGATAATATATTATATTTTATGATATTTTATGTTTGAGTAATTGTGTTTCTAGTTACAAACCATGGAACAAAAGTTCATAAATTTGGTCATAGAAGAAATACAAAAGGTAGTATATATTAAGTTTTAGTCTCTGAAGTGCAAAGGTTACCTACCAATTTAATGCAATTTATACTTCCTTACAACGAAAAAACGTTTAAATTACCTTTAGAATGAAAAGAAAACAAATCTTAAAATGCATAATATTTTTTTTTAATGTGTACTAATTCTAACGTTTACAGAAGAGGCTTTTCTTAAATAGCATAACAAAAAGATATCTATGATTCTAGTAAAATATAATACGAATATCTAACGTTAAAATCTAAAATTAAATGTGATAATGCTTATAAATTCCTCTAGTTTTGAACTTATTACCATACCAAGTATTAAAATATAATGTTTTTATAAAAAATCAGAATTTCAAACTTGTTTTTCTGTATCAGCAACATGTCCAATAGAAGAGTTTTTATACCAAAATTAATGTCAGCTCGTAGTAATAAATGGACCATAAATATTTATGGCGAATGATAGTAATGTGTAGCTATAAAGTCATAACAACTTTTTGTGTTCGGGTTCATTGCTTCTAGATTCTTGTAAATAGGAACTTTGGCATTATTTTGGGATATTTTTTCCTTATACTGTATGGGCTTATACACAAACAATCGTCCTAATGTGCATTGTGCATGTATAGCCTAATGCGACATGTGAGGTCAATAATCTGTCCCAGCAACAAGAATAATATTAAGTAAAACAGCTATGATATTTGAAAGTACAATAACTTAAGTTACATGTTACTACAAAACCTAACATCAATATTTCCCGAAGGGATAGGCATTAGGCGAAGAGCATTTTAAACCCTCATTTCGCTGGGTACGTGTCATTCCCGCTTTTAAGTGATTTGGTAAGTGTCTTACAAACTGCTGCAAGACAATTGCGGTTATGCCAAAGCCTATCATTTCTCACAAATATCAGAGCCACTTGACAAAAATAAAATAGTGGACATAAAAAAGTCTAATAAGCATCCACAACACATCTTACATAAATCAATTAAGAAAAAATCGTCGAAAAAACATTTAATTGCCCAACACACTGTATTGTTTCACATTTATTTTTTAACTCAAGAGCATTCATCTTGACACACTTGCGAGGGGTGTGACGAAATGTTTTAAAAACACCGGCCAAATTCGGCAGCATTCAGATTGGGCGCTTTTGTTACAACAGCTACTGTAGCGCATCTCGTTGACTTGAGGCCAAAGGTGTCCAATTAAAACGTCTTCTTCTGTTGGTACATACATCCATCATTCGAGGAGGCAGTTGACAGCACTGCTTGAAATATTTACCTTTTAAAAAGGGTTGGCAGTGACTGATGGTAACTTAATGTACAATGCGGCCTTAAGAGAGATATATGGTTGTTTTTTCTAATGATACCTTACATTTTTCAGGCTGATTTCTAACACCTAATATGTAGATTTTTTTCTATCTAGCTGCACATTTCAGTAGCTGACAATCTTCTTACAAATTCTTACTTAAAGTCTATTTTTTATCGGGTAAAGGTCAATCAAACATAATGATCGATATTTTATACATTTATAATTTCATATGCGAGTGCGCGTAGTTCTCTAATTCAATAAGACATATCATTATTGTGTTCATATCTTACTGAAATAAAACGCGATATTAGTAGCATAAATATAGACTTAAACATATTTAATATACATATAAATGTCCAATCAGATGTCGGACAGGTGAAACCGGATGTGAGGAGTGTCGCGGCGGGTCAACAAACTGTCGACAACTAAAAGCTATTAACTTCTTATCCGTTCATTATGGAAATAGTGGCTGTATTTGTGCATTCCTCTAAAACTATTAGATAGAAAGTCTAGAATGTTCTTTACTATACATTGTGAGTTGCCACTAACCTATGTATAAGCTTTCGCTCTTAAAATATTTTTGGTATTAGGTATTTTACTTTCAAAGCCAACTCTCCATAGAATCTATCAAGCCCCAGAATTGATCCATTTAGTCCATGTTTTCTTCTTCTTTGCAGGCTACTATATTTTTGTGAAGGTTTCCAAACAATGTTATTCTTCAGCGTTAAACTTCAAGGTAACTCATTGTTAAAACACACATAATTTCGAACAGTTTTAGGTGTACGCTTGTGATTCGAACTTGCGACCTCTAAGTTTTTGACCGCATGACTAAACCTCGAAGCCCTCACTACTTACCTATTACACCCGGTCGGGCATCTTTTCGACTCCGTCATAGGTGGCCTTATTACGTAGTTGAAAACATAATTGACGGAATGTGGTTGCAGTATTGCACCTCTGCCTGTTCCTTAGGAGAATAAAATTTTGAGGAGATACGTATGTACACATAAAATATACTGGTTATATACAGGGTGTATTCAGACCATGATCGGACGAAAAATAAAAATTGTGATGTCAATTTTTTTGTCGAGATTTTCTTTAATGCCAAGGGGGATGTAATCACCGTAGCTATAACCTACCTTACGACCACGGTCTGAATACAGCCTGTATATGTATATAATAACGTTGTTTGTAAGTCACATTAATGAATAAAACGGTACAACAAAAGCCGTTTCAAAATTCCCAGGTGCATTAAATTTAATAGCGGGAAGTGGTGATAAAAAGCGACTTTTGAATAATATATGTATTACCAAACAGGCCACGTGCGCATGCGCAGTTCCTACTCGGATAGTTTTTGCACAAACCACTTTCGTACCCCAGTTGTGTGACCTCGGGTTAAAAGGAAGTTAGTGAGAGGCGATGAACTCAGATGAACACTCGTACCTCCCACACAATCTACTTAATAAACTTCTCTAAAATATAGTTAGATATCTTTCTCCTAATCTATGCTAATATGTAATCAAGTAAAGCTTACGAGGTGTTGTAAGGTAATGCTTAGATCTACTGAACCGAATTTAATATCTTCCATTGTTAGAGAACTTATTCATCCAAGAAGGTTAAAGGTTACATATATTATTACGCTACGACTAACAGGATCGTGGACTTAATTAATTAATTAAATGTTAAAAAAAAGAGAAAAATGCCGTTTGAAGTCTAGAGTTTTGCTACAGAATTACTAGTAATAGCCAGTACGAAATAAAATAAAATACCCTAGCGATTAGACCCATTTCGTAGCGTTATTAAGTTCGTAATATACTCGGTATACAGTAAAAGGCTTCCCTTTACTTAGGACTTCAAGCATTGGTAGAGAAATACACCTCTACTTACTCCTTTGAGGTAAATGACGATGAGAATTATCAAGGCGGATACGATATTTACTTTCGAATTAGTCAGATTATTTTATAACTTAATTACATTTCCAACCTCTATACAACTTATGCCGTAGGAACTATCGTCTTACAATTCCAACTTGTAGAGATCACTATCCAGCGATTTGACAAAAAATAAACGTTCTGCAGATGACTCAGAGGTGTGAGAAAATATAATAGAACGCTATTGAAATGTGTAAGTGTCAAAATTCGCAATGTGTATGATAATCGCATTTACAGCTCTCACGTCGCAATACAATAATTACGTAACAAATGTTATTTTATTTGTGACCTAGTTTGTGTGTATCCAAAACAACTGCTTTTAGATAGGATTTTGATAAACCATATTCTTCACGTAAATTTGAACTTTATGCGAAAGGAAATAAAATAAAATTACACGGAAATAAACATTACAACAAAAACACAACAAAAGATAGACATGCTTATCATGATGATCTCTAAAATTATGTCAATCTCCGTAATTGGTAAATCGTGTTTGCTTTAATAGCATTTTTTGTAGTGGCACGGTAAGACGAAATGAACTCTTGTCATCATAATCTCGAGCGACATTATAATGCCGGCGTAGTTAATTGTTCTTCACGCTTTACTGTTGTATGAATAATTAAATGTGTGAATGTTTGTATTGTGAATCACTAGTATGCAACCAAGTACTTTAGTAGTCTAGCTACAAAATCTTTCGTCACATACTATATTAACTTTTTATGTCATACGAAAGCGTATGAATATTCAAAAGATCAGCCATTACACGTAACGCATCTAATGTATCATATGTTGCAACTCTTGCGCAACCAAATCTACTTCCCTTTCAATGTTGCCATGACGCAACCACAAACAACCACATTCGTAAAACGTATATATTTTTAAATAATATTTATTTACAAAAGTATTAAAATGATGTTTATCACATTCAACTCTTCTTGTACTGATAACGTTAACTTAACTAATAGCATCGCTTGAGGGTTGACAATGACATTGCGAAGACTATTTTTGTTCGAGTTTGAAATCTTGATGGATCCAAATGTTAGCTAATATAGCTTTCAATCTTCTGTTCTTCTCCACTCTGCCTCAATTAACCCTGAAGCGGGCTCGTCTTCTTGGTGTTGGTTTAATTCTTTCCGACCTGGTCGATCTGTCCCTGGAGGTTGTTGATCACCTCTGATGGGAACTGGTCTCCGAGAATATCGTGAAGGTTGATCCTCTGGTTTCCGGGGATTGATTGGTAGGCAGCCAGCTCAATACCTTCTTGTACCTAATGGACAGACAAACTGTTATTGTCATTTCTTTGATGTTAATTCTGTATGTTATTGAAGTTATGACGAAAGACAATAACTCTTAATTTCAATAGTGGAAAAAAGCATTTACCATAATTTTTAGAGTAATATGCATAAGGTAAATTATAAGGAAAAACAATTGACATTAGGTTATCACGTAATCACATTATGAATTACTCATTGTTACTAATTAATAAGTGCACTCACATCAGACTTACCATAAATTGATAAAAGATCAATTTTAAAAATTCAAATGCATGGCTTTAAATTTAGTGAGAAGGAAAATTCACTTATGTCTCAAACTTTACAGTACTAATTATGAACAATTATTGACTGTTGAAATGCAATTTATATTCTTCGAATAACTATTAATTTCATAACAACAATATGCACTTTGACTGTGTTTTTACGACACCTATCAAATCATAACAAATATAGTCCTTTCTATTCTCAACGACAACTATATTATTGCACAGTTTCTTTCACCTCTATGTAAAATAACTTCTTATTAGCGTCTTTCAACTCTAAAACCATGTCCAACTATATTCGATATTCGCAAGCTAACTGGCAGCGGTTGGATGAGGAAGGCCGAAGATTGAGCCCAGTGGCGTGCCATAGGAGAGGCTTATGTCGAGCAGCGGACGTTAAAGGCTGGAGATGATGATGATGAAAAAATTTTACCTTCTGGATGACAGCATCCTGAGGCAGGAGTTGTGTCTTCTGTGCCTGTTTGATGGCCTCGTTGGTATAGGCAGCGCCCTCGCGCTGAGGAGCCGCAGCCACCACCGCCACCACCACCAAGAAGCATACCACGGAGGACTGCATTGTGAACTTGAAGGATTCCTAGAAGAAGAACCAAGGGGTTAATTGTTTGGTCAATGTTGTTTAGGATATGTGTTTCAGGCATTTTAATAGAATTGTGTTTGGATTATGTGAATTTAAATAACTAGGCTTTTGTCTATATTTCGAGTATGCCAAATGTTTTATTGTTTTCTTAATTTCGGCAAAACTTGACTATAATTCATAGGGTTATTTATTAACTTCTGTAGTTTACTCGGGTATCGATATTGCAACTATGAATGCTTATAGACGTTACTCATATACTATCACATGAAATAGCTATGATTCGAAGGCATGCAGGAATGTATTAAAAGGTATCTTAAGGCTTTTTGAATTGCAATTTGACGGAATTAAAACTCCAATTAGATTAATCAAGTTTGCGATCAAATCTGTGTCCGAGTCGCGTAAACACGAGTACATTGTTACATAAATGCCAGATGCGTATCGTTTCCTATCGCGTTCTCGAAAGTACGTTAACTAGAAGTCACACAAACTTTTACAAAACATTTCACTTGCAAGGATGTGGATTTTTTATGTTAACATTACTTTAGAAATGCCCTTCGGTGGCCTCTTTGCCAAGATTTAGATTCACCAATTCTAATACTTTATCATAGAATTTTGGAACCGCGAATGTTGCTATCACGAGATCGCGAATATTTTTCACACTTAGATAATAGACTAGAAATTGACTTCGTTAGTACTTACTAGTACTTGCACACACAATATTAAAATCACTGTCACACTTGGTGGGCCGGGGTGTCGGGGTGTACCTCACCTGTAGAGTGGAGCAGGAGTGTGTCGCGCGGAGCCGCGGCCCGCTCATATAGCGACGCCCCCTACCGGCCCCCCGCGCCCCCGCCGCGGCACTTTCACCCGAGCGGGCCGCTGCGCCTGCGCAACCATCCTTACCATCTACGCGGGCCATGAAACTCACTTATCACTAATTGCCGCGCTCAGCTTTCGTAATAAGCTTTTGTTATTGTTCGCGTTCTATTGACGCTGTTGATCTACAACCAGGAAAAAAGAGTTGCTATTTGATTTGTTTGTTTTGAAAATATAAGCTTGTCAAATAAATTATATTATAGGACATAGTGTATCTACTCTTTGCTAATGTTTTCATAGCAGCTAAGATAATTAAAAGTTTTTTTTTATTTGCCTTAGCAGGCAGACGAGCTGACGGCCCGCCTGATGGTAAGCGGTCACCGTCGCTCATGGACTTGGCAATGCCAGGGGCACAGCCACGCCGTTGCCTACCGTGAGGAGAATGCTCTTTTTAAGCCTCGTTAGTAAGTTAGCTTCGTTTTCATCATATTTAATTATCAAATCTACTAAAACGAAATCGTAGCGTATAAAGTACACGTATTCATACCGTGATCGAAAACTTAGGCAGGTATTACTTTAGAATTTAGATGATTATAAACCTAAAGAAAATTTCGACAAAAAAAAATACATTTTACACCTTTTAGATGCATTTTACACCTATGACTATTATTTTGATGTTCAAGCAAGTACCTCGTTTCAATGTTATATATTATGCAAGTGAGTGAGGTTAGCCCTTACTAAAATGGTAAAAAGCGGTCTATTTGACCTCAATTGATACATAAGTTTATGTCGTTCTTTATGAATATGAATATATTAACTGATAACTTGTTATTACTGTCAGATTAAATTATGTAAGTTTTGTAACATAAACCAGCTTTAAACAATTAAAGCAAAGATTAAGAACGGAGATTACTAAATCGCGATGACCTAACCATTATGGAACTAATCCGTATTACTCTTTTCTGTTGGAGATATTATTTTTTTTATATTTAGGTTCTCGCACTAAGATCTTTCCAGTTTTTTATACTTGTGTAGATACAATTTGTACAAACACATAATTATAATGTAAATAGAGCAGTAGAGTAAAGAAAACGTTAAAATAATAAAGAGAAATATGAAAAGTTTCTTCTTTCAATATCATTAATTGAATTGAAATAATATGGGCTAATGTTGGTAGCATCACATGTTTCCGTCTCGCTAATTTGATGGCCGCACAGGCAGTAGGATTAAATGCCATTCCAATTGAAGCGTTATCGCAAAAAACCTTGCACACAAACCCGGATGGTACTTCAAATATAATATAATTACATGGTTCTAAAATTCAAACAACTAGTATTTCTTCAAACACTCATACTCCGTCTTCCTAAATCTTATTCGACTTGCAGCCTATCTACTGTCAGATCTTTGAACTAGAAAGCTTCAATGGTTCAACTTTGCTACTATTGCCAAATAGGATAAATAATTATGGTGCATGCTCTTTAGGTTAGTCTTAAAAATATTTCACTTGCTTTTTTTTTGTTTTTATCTTGACGCGACAAAATGATAACTCGGTGGCTGGTAGTAAGCACGTTCTTGTCCAAATAGAAGCTTTAGCAGCCAAAGACGGCGTGACGGCGTTTCTTGGCGTTCTGCTTAGATGCTTCTTCTGGTGACTGAATAAGGTGTGATTCCTTGTTGTTCTGTTATTCCGAAATTTTCTTTCTCTCGATTTAAAATCAATAGTCGTATAATCCATAGCAAGGTGGAATTATAGAAGAAAATAAAAACACACACTTTTGCCTATATTGGAAACTTCTGAGATTAAACAAATAAATAACCGTAAAATAGTTACAGTGTGAAAAAGACCGATGAAAAAAATAGATATAGGAAGGATCGTTTCTAGATGGTTACACGAAGTTAGAGCCATAGCTATGCAGACCTGGAAACAACTTGCCTATCATGATGGGATTATTGGTAAAAAATAAACTTTCCATGCATATAATTAATTAACTTTTATGACTGACCATAAAAAAATAATTAGTACTATTCTAATTAATAAATAAATTAAGTTTGAAGTTGAATAACACTAATATACGTTAATGTTTTAAATAATAACAGCATTTGTAGAAAATTAAGAAATAAATGGTTGCTTATGTTATTCTACTCCAAGAACAGCCTATTGCTACTTTGGGGCACATTCTCACACTCAGTGTGTTTCCTAATATGTAATTTTATGCTTACTAAAACATTCAAAGAAAACAAATAAGCCATCCTGCCCCTATCTAAATTTACAAATAGACCGAACATAAAGTCACACCTAGCTACCTCCTACTGCCATCAATCATAGAATACAGCGTAAACTGAGTGAATGGTTTGTAACAGATCGAAGTGTGGCGTGTAATATGATGTGTCACGGTGAAGGGGAGCATCGTGAAATTGCCATAATCGAATGTAACATGTGACCGGCTGTGTAAGTGTCCGATTAAATTAAGAAAAAAACTAGAAATTTAACTAGATATACATGCTAGAGATGATCTTATGGTAGAAACTTATTTGACAGTGATGAGTATTTGAAAATGTTAAATGCCCTGCAGTGGAGAGCTGTAGTGAAATGATGTATAACTATTGCCTCTAGGAACAGCTATAGTGCAAAAGATTGATAAATCAATTCTTTAAGTTACCATTTTCGCGAATGCGCATTAAATTCTGCACCATAAATTGCCACGGGCGGTCGAAAATCCCAAACTCCAATCATAAACTGAGGCCAAACTAAAAAGATCTTAGTGGCAGCATGAAGCCTACAATATCATGGAATTATGTATGATTATATAGGCACATAAATATGTAATATGCAAGCCACTAAAAGCAAGCATTACGAAGCCGGATAGATAGATAGGCTGACTCCTTCTAGAGCATTCGAAGAGCGGCATTCGTCCAGTTCCCACGTTATCTAACCGATGCATCGGGGTTACGCAAGCGACCCTTATATCATCCTTACGTTGGAACTACAATCTCCTCGTCCGGCCGCCCGCGACCACTCAAATTTAACTTTCATGACGTCACACTTTAGCTAGACTAAGTACTGTTTATACTGACATATAGTGACCGTAATTTAATTAGAAACGGGTATAGATAACAACTCCACACCTGTATTCCTCGAAAAAATAGATGCATTTCTCCACCCTCATGTCCCCAGTTATGTTTCAATCCTGCGCAATAAGGGACGAGCCTATTTGGCAATAGGCAATAGGAATATTGGCGTATTCGGACACATTTTCAGACTCCGTTCAACATATAACACTTTATTCAACCCGGAGATCGAACCTGGGGCCTCTAGATCGCACATTATATGCTTGTGCCGCGAGACCACAAGATAGTTACGCTTGTCATTAAACACCAGCTAATTTTGCCGACATCTCAATTTGTTGCCTTGTTTAGAATCGACACACTTATAAATGCCGATATGAAGAAAATTAGGCTCATGGTACAGCCCTTGAGTGCAAAGATAAATAGTATAAAGATCGCGGGTATAACATGAATATATCCAACAAAGGGGTTCTCTTATTTAAGTTCTCATTTCATTTATTCATAAAACATTTTACAAATGTTTTTCTGGAAATAAAATATTTTAATATCATTTACAATTTATTTTTAATTTACTTTGGCTTGGATTTTGTATATTCCACTTCCACATGTAATCCAAAATGACTGCTTAGAGGCAAGTTAAACCTCTCTAAAAACAACTTACGTATTACCTTGTAGAGCCTAGCGACTAGCCAAACCTTGCATTGACCCCATACTTCACGCAGTTTGCTACATATAGCATACATGCTTGCGTTCTATATCCTCAAAGGGATTGGCAAATATTCCTTCAGTCCCACGTAGTTATGAGATAAGCTTATGACCGTTTATTGGAAGTTTTCCTCAGTCCGTGCTGGTACGGGAAATACTGAATAAAATTGCTAGGCCCAGTAATCGAACTCGAGACTTCTCTATCGTTGGGCACTTAGTAATACTGCGGAGCTGATAAACCATTTGTCTCTATATTTCTGGGACAAAAAGGTTAACCTTTTTTCATATTTGATCGAACCATTTTCTCCTTTATTTTTCGCTCAGATTATTACATATTATTAATATTTTATTTTCATTTGATTTTAATTATAAAACATTTAAAACTAAGGCTAAATTAAGACGTGTTGTTAATATATACTAACTGTAATCTTACCGTTGGATGTATTTAATTAAATGCGATAATAGCAGGCAGTTAACGAGCCTTAGAATTACATCAACAACACTTTGAATTCACGACGCAATTACATCTCCTCTATCCACATGTCTATTAAACACTTGACTTTAAGATGCTACTCGTGTGATATAAAGTATAACTATACAGGCGTCTTTAAAACCTTTAAAATTATTAGCCCACGTCAAGGGGTCGACTCTGTTACTGTTTTCCCGACCCCGGGAATAGAAACTGTGGCCTTAAATCACATGGTACACACTTGAGTCGCGACACTACGAAACGATTCTCGATATTCTTCTTCTTCTTCTTCATCAACCCATATACGCCCACTGCTGAGCACGGGTCTCCTCTACCATTGAGAGGGTTTAGGCCATAGTCCACCACGCTGGCCTAGTGCGGGTTGGCGGACTACACACCTAAGAAATTCCTAAGAACTCTTAGGTGTGCAGGTTTTATCACGATGTTTTCCTTCACCGTTAAAGCAAGTGATAATTCAATGTGAATACACACATAACTTCGAAAAGTCAGAGGTGTGTGCCTGGGGTTCGAACCCGCGACCGCCGAGATTCTCGACCGCGCGCCCAAACCTCGAGGCCATCACTGCTTTTTCGATATTAAAAAAATACTTTTCTCAGACTGAGATTTATGTTCAGCATCAACCCATATACTACACACCGCTGCTGGTCACGGTTTTAGACCTTAGCATACCTCATTGGCCAAATGTGGGTTGGAAAACTACACACCTATAAAATTCCTAAGCATTTTAGGTGTGCGGCATATACCAGCCAGATGTAGCTTCATATAAAAAGCTCTAGAAGGTATAAAGACGACATAATACGGCACCGGTTAGAAAGATAGACAACTGTTACGTCATCCCAAATGGAATTTCTCTTGAAATTTGATTTTGCTTGTGTCGTTCATTAGCTCTCATTATGATGCGGATTGCGTGGACGTAACTAACATATTCTGTTTCATTCATGAATTTGAGGAAATCAAGACGAACGTGCGTCGGAGAGACGCCAACATATTTATAGCTTTTGTGTTGTAAATACCACGAAGGATATAAACTATTGAAAAGTAAGTCTGGTTTCTCTTTTTCATAGTTTATACGTATAAATATTAAATACGTATTAATATCAAAATTTGACAGCCCCGTGGGGCAGTTGGCTAGACACCAGCTTGCGAAACGAGCGGCCGCGGGTTCGATCCCCGCACCGAGACAAATGTTTGTGTGATCCACAAATATTTGTTTCGGGTCTGGGTGTTTGTGAGACCGAAGTCTCTCGTAGTTTCTGATACCTACGACACAAGACTTGTATCTTAGTGTGGGGTCAGGACTATGTATGTGACTGTTGGGTGTATTTATTTATATTTTAAATCATAGAGGGACTTCTTCGGGTTCCCTTGCTTTGTTTTTTTTGATACTGAGATTAGTCGCCATATTCTTTCGATATTTATCGTGAATAATGTGTGACCAACAATCAACTGTTAAGTTACCCTTGTTGGATAGAGAGATGACAGATCAAGTAAGAAAATAAAACAAAACTGATTGTTTTTCTAGTCTTCCTGCTACTACAAATTTCCGAATGGATAACACTTCCTCCGACCGGGGAATCGACCCCAGGACCTCTAGATCACACAGCACATATACCACAATACCACGAGGCAGTCTGTCAGTATTAATCAACAGCATCAAAACACATGAGGAAGGGTTCACGACCTGTCCTCCAGAAGCTATACAAAACTCGAGGAAGCCATTACTTTCGTGACACTGTCATAAATATTTATGGATAATGTTCATATTGGCAACAGTTAGCATCGGCTGCACAATACTTACAACATGCTGCAGTTGCCTTTCTTAATATTTGTATTACTTTCAACCTTTATTTTTATGAAGAAATTATCTCTCGTTATATTGCATTGATTTACCAACACCTAAATTTATATTACCTTTTATACCAATTACATGTAGACCTTTTGACTCAAACATCTTAATTTTTTCAAATATGCGAAGGACTCTTTAATGATAATTATAATCAAAGGACAACTTTTAACATCCACAACACCACTTTCCATGAATCTTACAACTCTCAGACCCTGAAACAAAGTATTAAAAATGTACATATAAATCAAAGTAAAGCGATCAAATTCGTGGCCTCTGAGCTCAAAGCTGGGTCATCCTATATATTAATAATACTAATTTTAGGTATTTATTAAATTTAAAAAAAAAGCAGCGATGGCCTCGAGGTTTGGGCGCGCGGTCGAGAATCTCGGCGGTCGCGGGTTCGAACCCCAGGCACACACCTCTGACTTTTCGAAGTTATGTGTGTATTCATATTGAATTATCACTAGCTTAAACGGTGAAGGAAAACATCGTGATGAAACCTGCACACCTAAGAGTTCTTAGGAATTTCTTAAGTGTGTAGTCCACCAACCCGCACTAGGCCAGCGTGGTGGACAATGGCCTAAACCCTCTCAACGGTAGAGGATACCCGTGCTCAGCAGTGGGTGTATATGGGTTGATGAAGAAGATTAAATTCAAGCAACCTCTGCTCCATACCCAAGTATCGCATTCTAAATAAAATCTTGAAGAACACCAAATCTCTGATGAAAAGTTGATGCCTTCGTCAATGACCAAGGTTATCGTGTATTGTCTTGGTGCTCAAAACCGCACATTCCAACCACACATCCTTATAAAACGGATTTATGGAGCAAGTTGCGGTCGTCGCGTGCCTTTTGTTTACTTTCACACAACTTTCAGATGAGCAGAGCACCTCGATATGTTTACCATTATCATTTTCAACACAATCTTAACAACTTTCAACTTTTTTGCATATTGGATTTATGAATATTTTATGAACACAATGTATTAAAATGATATATTTAAGACTTTCATATTTCTATACGGTTTCTTTTCTAAGGATTTTGATACTCCTGTTGCAAAGCCGCCTCAAGTCTGGGTATTTGTGGGGCAGTAAATTACCTCGTAGTTTTTGGGAGCCATGACAGAAGACTCGTATCATAGTGGGGTCATAAAAATGTCATTAATGGGTATTTTAATGTTGGATGTCATCATTATCATTGTTTTGTTTAATCTATAAAGATAACTTGCATTCATGATAGGTTTCATAATTCTGTTTTCCTTTCAAAAAATAATGCTTGATTGACATACATTTAACTATGAATCGAAAGCTTTAATCTGGTTACTTATTAAATATTTGCTTCACAGACACGCATTGGCTCGTCTCGTTTTATACTCACGACAACAACTTGTATGCTAATTAACTGTTAGCTTTTTCACATAATTTTCTGTACTATATAGTTAAGTCATTTCCAAAATTATCATACACTCAAAATAAGTCACGGTAGCTAAGCATAAATATATCTAAATATATTTGTATTAATTCTTAAATCACTCATACAAAAAACAATCCCAAACCGACAATCGACCCCAAGATCGTATCCATTTATGACATCAGTTTATTGACAACTAATACACTTGGCGAAACGTGCAAGCGCTAATGTACTTAAGAAATATGATAGTAAATAATGTTAATAGATACTGCTAAAACCTAGATAGCCATTAACTCCAGTACACATGAGTGTGTAGGGCGGCTTGCGTCACCGAGGAGACGGCGTTGCGCCGAGCGTCTCGACGCTGCGACCTTTGGCCTGACCCCCCTCTTTGTTACAGTAGAAAGGTATTATGATGAAGAACAAAAACTTTGGACGTCTATAAACTAGCCTTTGCATCACTTGTAATGAGTACTGCTGTTTTGTAACTCTGTATTTCTGTAAAAAATCGTTTTTTTTGTTAATAATAATTACACCCAACAGTCACATACATAGTATTGACCCCACTATAGAATACAATCCTGTGTCGTCGGCATTTGGAACTACGAGAGCCTTTTTGGTCTTACATACACCCAGACTCAAAACAAATATTCAAACAAAAATTTGTCTCGGTGCAGGGATCAAACCAAATTTATGCGTACCGGTATTTATATTACGTACGTTAATAGGGGAATAGAACATATCATGTTGGCACTTTAAAAAAAAATGTCTCAACCAGCTTCTGAAGAAGCTGAATTATTATTTATTGTGTTTAAGGATTAATTTTAAGTTATCTATTATTATTTTCATTTGTTGATGGTCTTTATTGCTTAGGTTACGAAGGGACTGACATACCATTGTTGGTTACAAGAATCTAAGTAAAATTTAGAAATAAAACAAAAAATACTGTGCGTGTAAGTAACAAGTGTGTTATTGAAAATAAATATTGTTATGGTCGATTTTTGTTTAACAGCAGACCTGAGTATGGAAATGTTCCCAATAAAAGGTTGTCACTCCTACCGTATTGCATGAGACTAAAACAAGACGGAACGTGGGTATCCGAATGCATCTTACCCTTTGGGAATACAGTCGTGATTGTATGGATTAATCAAGTAGAATTATGTAAGGTAATTTTGACCCGCGGTAGTAGCGGCTGCGTAGAATCACTTGCGGTCCATTCTAATACATTCACCTAAGACCTATGTCTAGATGTTATGAACATTTGACTTGGACGAAATAATGAACTCACTCGCTCCACTTGCTTAATGATCCAGTGAGATGCAATGTATTAACAAATGCACATAAAATGACTATTATTAATGAAGAAGGAAGGTTTACAAATGCATGAAATCGCTGAATCATATTTTTAATGCAATTCGTTTTAATTTATTCGAAGCTTAAATAGTAAGCGTGTAATCCGCCTTTTTTTTTTAAGGGGAAAGCCTCCTTATAGCTCTACCTCCCGCCCCCCTCTGGAGAGAGAAGCAGGAAGCGTATGTCGGGGTCACCGGTCCAGCCCGGCGCACGGTGAGGTCCGCGCAGATGTTATTGCCGGGCTGTGTCCCTAACCTTTCCCTAACCATCACCGGCATACCGACTAAAACCCCCCGGTGGCCTCCTTCGCGCCAAGGAGGCCGACAAATCCGCCAACCTGCACTAGGTCAGCGTGTTGGACTAAGGCTGAAACTTTATCGGTTGTAGAGGAGGTTCGTGACCATTACTGAGAGGTGGGAATTGTTTAAGTACAATGCTAGACTTGAAACAACATCATATTCTTGACAGTACCAGACTCAACGTTTCTCAAGATTTTTTTTACCCAAACGAATAATCCATTTCATTTAAGCTCCGTGCTGTTGCTAGGAAATGACCTTTCGAAAACCTAATTCTACTTTGCCCAATGCGGCAATCAAACCATTTTTACTGTATGACAACCCTAGGTTTTCAACTTCTCCGTCGAAGAGGTAAGATATAGAACCCTTCAAATATTTTAGGGCTTAAGAGGAGTCTTTGCCCACATATAACTAAGTTCCAGCTATAACTTCAAAAATTCTAGTTGCACATCGTCGCATAATAAGCAGTTTAGCCAACGATTAACTTACTATGTGGGTCAAACGGACCTTATAAGGCACGCGGTTCATAGCACGACCTCCAGCAGGCTGTTTAGGAGCCCTAATACGGACCTCTTATGAAACTAGCCGATACTAGGGCCCATGATTTAAAAGAGAATGCTCACAAAGTGCAAATATTATACGTCTAACATCTTATACATACCGGTAAGTATTTTAGCTGTGAATCATAGGTATTAAAAATTATGGTTGCGTTTTTAGCACGCTATTTTTAGTTAGGGTTTGTACATATTTGGTCTTAAAATACGCCCTAAAATCAGCAAAGAGGTTCGACCTCTATTACGCTAAACAAAACAGCTAGCAAACTATGAATGCAGAAATGACATGCATTTCTGTCCCTTTACTATTAATAATCAAACAATACTATATGGGAGTATGTTTTATCCGTCTTGTGGTGAATCAAAATATAAAAGTAATAAGTGCCAGACTAAAGAATCTCTCTTTTTTACTCATACCGACAGCATTATTTCTTAATGTCAAGCCATCAGCTTTTTTACTTACAGATCGTGAACATAGCGCCATCTGTTATTCTTATAATGAGTTTAGGTTAGTTCGCGAACATAAACTAGATGGCGCTGTACTTAATACAATATAAAAAACTGACAGTTTTAATTTATATATTCTACGGGACTCTAACCTGGCTGATGCAATAGTCTACTGATATATTATATTAATATAAACTAATCATTGTCTTTGCCCTTTTACATTCCTACTCTTCTATATTTCAAAATGTCTAGCCTCTCGTTAAGAAACTTTTTTCAGATCTAAAAACCTCAGAGGTACACGAAGCTATTTCCGACATTATATTCGGTTTGCATTTGAAATAAGAAATTTGATTATACTAACTTAATAGTCACTTACATATCATCAGTAAACATATGTAGAGTAATGTTCAGTAATGGTGTGTTTTATTTAGCAGAATTAATAAATATATTTTAATGCCATACTAAAAACTATAATTTTAAATTTTTTGTATAAATATTTATAAGTTAGTATTGCTCAGAAATCCTGTAACTATACTTTGATGAATTATTGACGTATTGTGTATGGGGAACAGAAATAATACCAACATTTATCAGTCTAGGTTTCTTTTATTTGTAAAAAAAACAATAATAATAAAATAATACAGTGAGCACATGCGCTTATTGCCCGGGAAAAGAATACGGTCTTCCGGAGCAATAGGCAGCACCTTACACGAGTCACAACTCAACGAACCGACTGCGGACACAGTGCGCGGGTACAAAACCAGAGAACAGGCCAAATCATACATAAATTAAACTTAAGCTACGCTTGAGCCTTCCGAACATAACCGAAACACGAAATACGACACGAGTGCAATAAATAAACTATGTGCAAACACATTTACTTTCTAATCCAACTAGATCTAAACGCTTCATAAGGTTTATTTGTTAGCAAATTCGTTTTTGTACCAAACGTAGGTGTGGAAGGTCGCCCTCCTGGCCGGCGGAGGAGGCTGCAGGAGGTACGGATCGTGGCGTACGGAAGTGTAACGCGTGCGTCTGTCATGCTCTCGTCTAAAAGCTAGCGGTAATGGCAACGTGGCTTGGAGGAGCGCGAGCGGCCGCCCGCGCCGTCACAACATGACTAGCTTGGTTGCTTACACATCGACCACTTACAAATCTCTCACTAAAATAAATAACCTTATGCACTACTGAAGGATCTAATCGTAATTTGACACAATGCGACGCGTTGCGCCCTCATATCTTACTATAAATAGTTTGTCCAGCTACTAAATTAAATTCGACCGCGTTGCGTCGGACGTCTACTTACGATACAATATACACTATGCTCGCCGCCGCAGCGGGACAATTGACGAGGAATATGATTAAATTCTGATAGGGTTCACTAACTAATAGTCTCTAAGTATAACCTATAGTTTCAAGAACGAAACTTATTCTCTAAATGCTGATAGCTGAGGTTCCATCGACAATATTGCTGGCGCTCACTGCGACGTGCTGGCGGTGCCGTTGGCCGCGTCGTCCGTTCGCTCCACCTCCAGCGTGGTGAAGTCGGGCGCCTCCGTCTCTATCTCGCTAGACGGACCGATGCCCTCCGTCACCATCTCCGAAGAAATTGAGATCGGATTTTCTTCAGGAGAATCCGATGTCGCTTTCTCATTATTCTTCTTCATGATAACCTTTGTCGGTCGTCTATTGATCGTCGGAACGTACGACTGGGTGATAATTTCAATGTCTTTCTTCTCGGTTTTGGTTTCCGGCATGTCGTCGGATACGTTGTCGATGATCGGTCTTCGTGTAGTAGGTTCAACCTTGTCATTAGGAGGTGGAGAATCTGTAATATTGTCAGTATCATCATCTTCGATCTCCACTACTTTTTGCTTATTCCCAGAAGCGTTCTTGCTTTTAACTGGGATTTCGGTTATAGAGTTCTGGTTCGCATTGTTGTTCTTGCTCTTATATCCAATGTTTACTGGTATTAACTCTTCAGAATCAGAAATGCTTGTAGCACCTGTAGTCTGCATTATTCCAGGTGACTCAGTGTGATCACTTATAGATGCGACATCACTAACTAAATTGATCAAATCTTTTAAGAGATTAGTTTTCTTTTCTTCGGGAGCATCAATAATGGGCGCATTCTTTTCTGAATCTCCTGAAATTTTGATCAGCTCTACAGAGTCAGTGGCTGTCTCGGATGAACCAAATGCCGTAAGAATGAACTCAGTAGTCTCAATATTTTCAAACATGTTATTTTCGCCTGAAACCGCTCTTGACACAGTAATAACTTCCGATCCAGTCGGCGATATTCTCGAGCTGGTCATCAAGGGATCCGACGTTGATTCGCTTTTGTCTTTAATAACCTCAGTTTCATGAGGTTTTTGATCACTGGTTTCTATGGGTAACGAGCTGAGCTCTGTCTGAGACGTTACTTCAGTAGCAACGTTTGATTTAGCAATAGAACTAGTTGTTTGTTCTTGTTCTTTCGTACTTTGAACTGTAGTTATTATTTCTTTATGTGTAGTAGTGTCAAATTCAGGGGCGGGCGATGAGTATGATTTCTCTTCAAAAATTTGTGCCGGGCTGTCAGTATTAAATTCTTCCATCTTCTTGCTGATTTCTGAACTCAAGATGGTCGATATTGATGATGGTTCGCCTGTGGTAATACCGTCGTCCATCTCCCCATTTATGTCTTCAGGCACATAAGACGGAGCACTCAGCAATTCTGTCGGGATAGCAGACCGAAGGTTGAGCATTGGACTGTCTTTAGAGCTTGTAGATTCTGTACTCTCTAATTTTATCGTGCTGAATTCGGCCGATGTTTTCATAGCTTTTGCAGTAGTTACTGTTGTTTCAGAAATAACATCTTTTACCGTTGTTGTTAATGGCTCTTCCGCTTTAGATTCAGTCGGCATGACGCTTGGGATCATAATTTCGTGGACGGGTATATGATCGGTATCCGCAGAAGGCTCTGGAACTATTTCATCTCCATGATTGCTGAGCACGGAGAAATCTTCAGGGAACGGTGGGAAGGCGGGATTGTGATCGAAAAGTGAAGTGTCTTCTTCTTCCATCACTGGAGCCCTGGTGGTGGTTGCTACTGGCATAGGATCAATTACGACTGGGGGCCCACCCATGGTAACTATTACCGGGCCATTAGACGGGTAAATTTCACTGTTAATTGAATCTTGTGTCGAAAAGCTAATTTTAGATGGAGGCATATCATCTACATCTTTAGTTGTGTCTACTTTAGATTCTTCGTACGAGGATGATGAATGCACTTCAGTAATGGTTGGAGCTTCTACTTTTGGTACATCAGCATCAGATTTTATAGTTTTCTCCGATGTCGCTTCTCTAGGGATGAGAGGTGACTTAGATGATGAATACTCAGCGACATCAATGCTTGGCGAAGGCAGAATCTCTTTGATCTTAACGTCGGTAATTACGGGGATCTCGGAAACTGGCGTGATTTCCTTGATAGTTATTTCTTGCTTGAAATTCTCTTTCGGTGCGGAAGGAACGGCGCTACTTTTGACTTCCTCGATAGTTGGCTGTTGTGGTGGTGGAGAGGAAATGCCAGGTAGTGTCGTTACACCTGAAATCAATACAAATTCTACCATTACTATTAATTCACTTAATTAATAATTAACGCAAGTAGGTCGCATTCCAGCATAGCTTTATAGACGTCTAATAGATTTTTTTAGAAATTCGACTATCAGAATAACACACTGTATTAATTGTTAGATTCTAATACAGACACAGGTGAAGTGAAAAAAAAGCAAAATAATATCTTAACTTCACCCTAAATACGTATTCCAGTCAACATATAGTTATTACATTTATTCTGTTACAAAATTGGAAGCCTCACCTCTAACAGGACAGTTGTCATACTCCGGGCAGCACCTTCCTGGCACCAGTCTCGGCGTGCAGTCGTCCCTGACGAAGCAGGCGATGGTCCTGCAGACCACCTCGCCGCCCTGACAGTAGCACACGCGGCAGGGGTCTGCCGGGTCTACCAGTTTCTCGCCATTGCTGTACACGCGACCTTCTTGCTCACATTCTGAAAATATAGCAGAATAAATTAACTACCGTATATGTGTTACTCGTTTTAATCGACTATTCTTTTAAGGAACAAAATCCGAAAGCAGCTTGAATTCCAGAATAGTAAAACTGTAATCAAGAAAGATATTGAGAAATTTAGTTCTTTTTACTGGAAAACACTTGTAATGACTGCCGAACTTGTCTATTAAATTTACTCTATGTTACAATCAAAGCCTGATTAGATAAATCTTGAAATATGCTAAAATTTACCACATCACTAAGATGTTTTGTTATATTTCTGCGAGGTGATGATAGAATCTTAGTCCATTTATTTTAATGACTTATTTCAATTTTGAAATCACTGAACTATACAGCAAATAGCAGTTCCAATTTCTTATATCTAAGGCCATTCTATCACTACAGTAGTATTTAGCAATCACGTTGAAAACAATTTAATTCCTATTTATAACGGATAAAATCTATAGAAATATAATGACGCCTATTAAAATAATTGTGCTATTGTGATGCTGGTTACACTGCAGTTATCTTTGATATGTGGGAAGTACACACTTGAAGACGAATTTGAAATTTTTAAACGACCAATTGATATTTGTGTATTTTAGGTCTCTCTGTTAGACACGGACTAGGAAAAGTATTAAAAATATTTTTTTACAATAGTAACTCAGACTAAAGTACTAATAGGCCAATAAATGACACCGAAAATCAAAGTGATTTGTTCTTGATCTTTCAGATTTCATTTATCTCTCTAAATGTTAAAGAAGCTTAAAAAAATTACTAGAGCAATTCGTCTTAGAAAATTGCTTACTTATTAAACAGTGTACTTAAACTTCTAAAAAAAATAATACATTTCCGTATCAGAAGGTTACGTATTGAATAAAAAGCAACTTTTGTACAAAAATCAATTCTTCTCAAAAAAAAAAGTCAACTATTCCCCAGTTAAAATCAAATAAAATTAAAATCCTTATTAATTCAAATGACGTCGCGAACATAAACTAGTTATTACTAAAACTGCCGTGCAATCTCGTCCCATTAATAAAGTGTGCCTGAAAGAGATGCCTGTGTGATAACGCAGCCAATTTGAAGCACTTTAATTAAGTTTAAATTGTTTACGCTTTACTATTGTGTTGTATTGTTCACAATGAATTGTTGCTATACTGATAGTCACTTTTTGCTTAATGCCTCACAGGATAGATGAATTTTATCATGGTTTTATAAACATTTTTTTCAACAAACGACAAAGGAGCACACACCTCTAACTTTTCGAAGTTATGTGTGTATTCACAAGAATTATCACTTGCTTGAACAGTGAATTAAACCATCGAGAAGAAACCTGCACACCTAAAAAATCTTAACAATTTCTTAGGTGTGTAGACCGCCAACTCGCACTAGACCAGCGTGGTGGACTTAGGCCTAAACCTTCTAAATGGCAGAGAAGCCTCGTGCCCAGCAGTGGGATGTATTTGGACTGATGATGCAATGATGATGATGATGCAGTTACATATTATTCCTGCCGGTACATATGCCAAGCTTACACAAAAATACCGAAGATTAAATATATTCCTTACCGCATTGATAAGTGGGGCAGCAATGATCAGGTCGGTGCAGCGCCTTGCAGCCAGGTCGTGGCTCGCACTGCTGCTTCTCGCACTGCACGCCGCCGTTGGAGCACTTGCACTTCTCACACGGATCCGAACCCGGGAAGTCATCTCCGGGGAGGTACACCACGTCGCCGAGAGCGCAGCTGCCTGGAACGTTAAACGGGACATGTGTTAATCTTGTCGTTATGGATTTGAAGATAGTGCGCGTGGTCAAAATAAAACATTAGTGATGGCACTTTCAATACACAGATTTCTTTATAAGTTGAGTGTCTTTATAAGTTGTGTGTGAAATAGACGTGAGCTATCAGCCACTTCAATGATGAAGGAAAACATTGTGACATTGTGCAACCTACGAGCCCAAAGGTTTCCCACAATTTTAGTGATCTTCTATCAAGTACTATGCCAGCATAATCGGCTATAAGATGCAAAAGGAATTTGTGCCCAGAAGTAAGACATATGTATTTGGACCGATAAATAGATTTTAATAATGTTCATTATCATGTGTTTCAGTTAAAGGACTTTCACAAAGACTGATGCGACCACAGAAGAAAGTCAGCAACTTATTCAAGAATTTTAACATTTAAATCGTGGCCGAATCGAGTTGGATCTACTCCAAAAAACTTTACTGAAAACCGATACCGCTTGTCGCCATATTGCAGTGAAACAAGCTAAATATGCGGAAAGACATTTAAATTTTAAGAGGTTAACAAAATATATTTGTCACTAATTTATTCTCGCTTGAAACTTTGGACACTACGTAGGTCACAAACAGTGCCACGAATTTGTCACCTTTCGCAACTTGATTCTCTGGACCAACCGATACACACCAAGAGTGTGGTAACTTTTCCCTACCATTCATAAATTTATGTAAAGATCATATTTTCGCTTTACAGTAAACATAAGTAGTAAATTTATTGCGTCATAAAATGGACTACATATTTAATGTTATTTTAGTAATCCTGATTTAAGTACTAAACTAGAAGCAATAACTGTTAACAAAATCGTAGTAAATCATATTGCATTACCCCAACCAACATAGACTAAGAGCTAGGTAATAGAAAGAAGGAAATAATCCCACCTGTGTATGAAAACAAATATCGAAGGTTGAAAGGTTACTATTGTTTAGGAAGTTCAAAGAAATCAATAAATGTTGCGAGCGGTTATTGCATCGAGAATGCGGTGTGCGGCAATTTGGTGCGCATCGCGTGCTCCACAATCGTAAATTACCAACCGATTTCTTCACCAACAAGCCACATGTTCAGCTGTCTCCCTTGAAGTTATACCAGGCTTTAGTAACATCTACTCGTAATATTATTCAATACGCGCTTAGATAAGTATCATCAAATACTTTTTTTGCATGACACTAGCAAGGAGTAAATTACATTTTTGCATGAGCATATAAAGCAGAAATTAATTCGACCTATGCGCAGAATAAAGTTATATATGATTTTGCACAACTTCTCATTCTCAGCAATTTAAACTTAATTGGGCACAAATTATCAATAAATTTTTATGTTCTTCAAACAACAACAAAATTTATGATCATTATTACTTCACTAGTGCAATATATAAACAATTTTAACTCTATTATAGACATAAAAAGTACTTTGGTTTTATAGTCATAAGTAACCTTATTCTATGCATAGGTCGAATTGGCTTTAATCGAATAAGAAGCGATTATGCCTTTGACACTTCTTCTTCTTCTTCTTCTTCATCAACCCATATTCGCCCACTGCTGAGCACGGGTCTCCTCTACCATTGAGAGGGTTTAGGCCATAGTCCACCACGCTGGCCTAGTGCGGGTTGGCGGACTACACACCTAAGAAATTCCTAAGAACTCTTACGTGTGCAGGTTTCATCACGATGTTTTCCTTCACCGTTAAAGCAAGTGATAATTCATTGTGAATACACACATAACTTCGAAAAGTCAGAGGTGTGTGCCTGGGGTTCGAACGGCTTTACTTGTAAATGTTACTTAATTTGATTACAACATAAATGGGATTACTACATGCTTTCTTTCGTCGGCTTTTATGTCACAGATGAGATCAAAGTATCTTAAAGGAAAAGTATCTTTAAGTAATATTTAATTATTTTCATTATATTTTTTGTTCACTATATAACTTAAAGCAACATAAATAACATTCAAATTCAAGGCGACACAAAAAAATTGTAGCTACAACAGGCTGCATTATCGACTAAAATCAACTAGTAATAAACAATAATCATTTAACAAAAGGCACCAGTTTATTAAACTTGTTTACAAAATGGTATAATTTACTGCCTTTTCCGCAAAACATTGTTGTACAAAGTTTGAAGAGATTCAGAGAAATGCCACCCCTACCCCACGCCCCCTGAAAATCCCCCTTCAACGAAATTGTTTGTCATATACCTCGCCCGCTGATTCATATTTTACAGTGAGTTATAAATTTTGCAAATCAAATATTTAAAAAGGTTACCTTCTTTTAGTCCCATGTCGGCGCTGGTGACATTCGGGAGAGGTCCCACGGGTCCTGTAACAAACGAAAGCAAGGGTCAACAATTTTATGAATAAAAGTATATTTGTTTATTGTAAAAGGATTACAACGTTAAGACGATAGTACGTGTGCACTTGGTTATAATTCTAAGGTCTTGTAAATAAATACACAAAAAAATCACAATGTTCAAAAAAAATGACGTAATCAAGATGACATTATAAATGTTATATTAACGATTGGTTCTCACTCTCACCAACACCAATCTACAAAAACTATATCAATATCAACTTCAACAACCCAATTCAAAGCCAAAGCACTATAAATTTTCCAATATCAAGAAAAACTCCCGTCGATATTTCAAATATACATCCAAGCTCCTCTCGCAATCTGATTCCCGCAATAAAAAAGCGTCTGAGACGTCGAACTCCGCTAATTACCACTCTTTGGAGTTTTGTTCCATTTTTTGCGCGAGCTCCGGTGACAGATGGCGTCTTTGATATAAAATGCTCCACTCCAGGGCGTGTCGAGAGCCTTTCAATCCCCAATTCTTTCTCGCCTTATGCTTGTGTCAAAATTGTTGATGTAAAGAAAATGGAAATGTAAATTTGATACTTTTGCTTGAGAGTTTCGCTTTAGAATGATGTTTTTTAATTGAAGTATTCATGTCGTGTTTTTAATTCTGGTTTTAGTTGAGGAGCTTGCATTTTGTATTTTCCCGGCAATTGATCTGAGACGCACTTACTTGTGATGCGAGACCACAACATTCTTGGCAGTAGTAACTAACATCATGAAGCTATATTAGTAACTAGATTAATTTAATTTATTTAAACGATTGCTATCATAGTAAATAATTGGTTCATGCGATGTTTCCTTGTTTTTCTGTCGGTAGGTTTTACTTTACAGAAAAAAAGTGTAAAGAATTATTGATTTCCTCAATTAGTTGCACATTTTCCACTTATTATTATGTTTTAATATAAAAACCTTTAACATAAAAAAAGTTATGTGCAATATATAATTGTAGAACTTACAATGAAACTAACGATATATTAATGTCTTCATGTATTTTTCTTATTCAATAAAGCTTATAATTCTCATCCTTTCCTTTGTGAATATAAACCTCTCGAACACGCTACTCTATTGCAGATAAGACTTGACATACTTTGCAAAATCTCTATCAAGAATTTTATCATGCAATTTTCCTAACTATTGTTTCCAACGTCCACTCCAATGATAAAATAGGACCCACCTGGACCAAAAGAATCATCAAAATCGGTCCACTCAGTCAAAACTTCTGAGGTAACAAACAAAAAATACAGATGTATTGATAACACCCAACAGTCACATACATAGCTCTGACCCCACACTAGGTTACAAGACCTGTGTCGTGGGTATCAGACACTACGAGAGACTTTTTCGGTCTCACAAACACCCAGACCCGAAACAAATATTTGTGATTCACACAAACATTTGTCTCGGTGCGGGGATCGAACCCGCGGCCTCTCGTTTCGCAAGCTGGTGTCTAGCCAACTGCGCCACGGGGGCTGTCAACGTCAATAACGTCCTCTCTTTTTGAACTCTGTTAAAGAGATAACATTTTCCTATTATTTTCTTAAAAATATCTTGAATTCCAAATCAGTCAGTGACAATCACTGCTTTCGAGGCCATCACTGCTTCAGCAGTGATGGCCTCGAGGTTTAGGCGCGCGGTCGAGAATCTCGGCGGTCGCGGGTTCGAACCCCAGGCACACACCTCTGACTTTTCGAAGTTATGTGTGTATTCACATTGAATTATCACTTGCTTTAACGGTGAAGGAAAACATCGTGATGAAACCTGCGCACCTAAAAGTTCTTAGGAATTTCTTAGGTGTGTAGTCCGCCAACCCGCACTAGGCCAGCGTGGTGGACTATGGCCTAAACCCTCTCAATGGCAGAGGAGACCCGTGCTCAGCAGTGGGCGTGTATGGGTTGATGAAGACAGTGACAATAGTCTTTTGACGTTCAATTGCGTAACTCGCGGCGACCACATAATCTACAATGTTAGCTTCCACTTTGTTAAATTTACTTTCATCGCTTTCGGAAGCGAGTCACGTCCGACAAATCGTATTGTTGGACATTTGTTACATTGTCGACGACGCCGCAATAACTAATGTTATTAGACACAATTATAGGAGCCGGTGAAACTAGCAGGACCATGTTTCACTTATGTACATTTAGAATCAGCCGGTATGATATTAGACTTAACAGCTACAGATTCATATACATAATGCGATCATCACACGTGATTCCATACTCACGCTTGTAGCCCCAATAGAAAACACAGTGCAGTTTTTTACAGCTAATTTTCTCTAATCCAGTTCTCACGTAAGCCTATTGCAATTATTAGGAATCTCTCAACATCCCCTGCTTTTAAAAACGTCTTACTAGAAAACCTCTTCTTCTTCTTCTTCTTCATCAACCCATATACGCCCACTGCTGAGCACGGGTCTCCTCTACCATTGAGAGAGTTTTAGGCCGTAGTCCACCACGCTGGCCTAGTGCGGGTTGGCGGACTACACACCTAAGAAATTTCTAAGAACTCTTAGGTGTGCAGGTTTCATCACGATGTTTTCCTTCACCGTTAAAGCAAGTGATAATTCAATGTGAATACACACATAACTTCGAAAAGTCAGAGGTGTGTGCCTGGGGTTCGAACCCGCGACCGGCGAGATTCTCGACCGCGTGCCCAAACCTCGAGGCCATCACCTCTTATAACTTCTATATTGTGCACTCGGTCGAACTCCCATCACGCATTCAAGTATAATAAATATAAGCATCAGTAACAAGTCGATCCTTAAATGGCGGACCTTGTCGTGGATTTCCGCCGAGGGCCACCCTCACCCAGTTACATTTCTGCTTTTGATTTATCCCCGCAGTTATTCAGAATACGCTCCAGCGAATATATCCGTTAGTCCTCCCTTTCCCGTATTTCGGGGTACATTGTGCCACTTGGATATAACGTCCTAAAAAGTAATTGTACTGACTAAATGAAAAACTCGGCTCTTTGCAACTTTTGCACATTGCGAGCTGTTGTTGCGAGAATTTTCATTTTCCAGGAAAACTCCTTTTATTACAACATCACAAA
The DNA here is from genome assembly GCA_030295005.1 of Cephonodes hylas. Taxonomy (NCBI): domain Eukaryota; kingdom Metazoa; phylum Arthropoda; class Insecta; order Lepidoptera; family Sphingidae; genus Cephonodes; species Cephonodes hylas. The sequence goes on from AP025365.1 coordinate 340,047, forward strand.
GGCTGTTAATCTGAATGCTGTTTGTGAATGTTTCGCAAAATGTCAGCAGTTTATATCTGTAACTCATAGTCTGCGCTGTTTTAAATTAAAAGGCTAAAATAGGAGCTATGGGTTACTGCTGTTGATAATGAAAATGATTTTGGCATGTTTACATTATTGAGGACTAAGGCCTGAACCCTCTCAGCTATAGGGAAGGCCCGTTCCAAGCGGTTGGACGCGTAATTTTTTTCGGAACTATTACAAAATTAAATTAAAAATTATATGCCCACCCACATCACCAATTAGCTGAATTATTAGTACGTTTTAAAACGTAGCTGGATTTTAACACATTATTCCTGCCAATTAAAACGGTCATGCCTGTTCAAATCATGATCACTCGGAAGGACTTTCTAAACGCAAACAAAACAGTGAAGCTGTCAGCGTGGAATTCAATTACCGCGGTGTGACGAATGCAGTTTCATGTCCAATCAAGTCGTCACAAATCGGCCTATCGCTCGAGTTCCGAATTACCCACTACAAATCATGTCACTACATCGCTGATAACGGAAGCAGCAGCTTGTTTTACTTGCTACAAGAATTTTATATTCAGTTGAAAGACATTTTATTTTGTGAATATTAAATCCTAGACATTTTTTTGATTTAGTAACAGTCTGAAGCCGAAACCCTCTCAGTTGTTGAGGTGACACATGCCCAGCAGTGGAACACATGTAAATGAGATAACGTATTTTTTTTTCCTTGAGGCACACCTGCACTGAACAGTTTTACCTTTCAAAATTATTGGATTTGCTTAAACATGAATATTAGTAACTTCCTAAGTAAACTATCATAGCACCAAATAGAAGATATAAGATAGAAGGACACCTGTCATTCACAGGTGGTCTTGTCTTAACAGTAGAACATATGTATGTCTTCGTCAGTCATCAGAATCTATAAGGAACTTACTACCTAAAAAACAGCTCTCATCAAGTTTCTGACAATGGATCAAACCTCCTAAACGTCATTTAAATCCACCAACATCCCACGCGCCAACCATACAGCGCTACACGAAACCACTCAATCTAACTACATTGGGGCAAATATTGGCACAAACGCGTCACAACACGCCCCGGTACATTTGTACACATTTGTCAAACACAAGGCAAATATTTGATAGACTCCGCGCCAAGGTCGATTTGTGTTTACACAGATAATAATCGATACAATAGTAAATATGTTGTTTGTTTGTTTGACGGATCGTTAAAATGAGATTTTGTTTGATATTTGTTTACTGAAATAAGACATAAATCTGCGGGATAAATCACTGGATGAACAAACAAGGGTGGCTGTTCAAATAAAATATTGCCTATGTAATGTCAGATTGTAAAACCCTGGTTGCTAATCTTTGCTAAAATAATTTCGTTCCAAAATAAAGTAACAAATTTCATATCAATTTCTGAAACTTTTTAAGTCGGCAAGGAAGACATTGAGATGCAAAGGCTGTCAAATGCAAAAGTACTTAAAATCAACCTATCGACAATAACGATTATTTTCATGAAATAGTTTACACTCATGCCGATAGATGTCACTATACTATAAATATAACACCGCGCTTAAAATAGTATTAATTCTAATAATTTTTTGCTATAATCAAAATCCGCGTACAAAAGCTAGTGCATATGAAATAAATCACATTATTGTAAGTATGTGCGTTATAGGCGCCGAATATTTACTTTGTGACGAGGTGTTATACAAACGGCACAGATTTGTGACCACTCGCGCCTTTTATGCTACGTGAGACATTTTATTTAACAACGTTTGCAGAAGATTAGACATGGTTATTTAAAAGTATCTGTTTTGACTCGAAAATTATAATAATAAACGGAAGTTAGGAATCAAATCATTAACTTAATTTAAAGTTATTACTTTTAATACTACTATAATAAATAAAACTGCCATACCACATGGTTCTTTGAAAACATATTTTTATTAAGAAAATTCTATAAGCGTTTTGTTAAGCTGTAGACTTGCGTTTACGCAAATAATTTTGCTATTTATTTAATTATTTCGTTGTCTGTAAATATAACTATTGAAGTGTCCCATTTATTTTTTGCCGTAAATAAATAGATGTAAATATTTACGTCATGTATAATATTGAATAATCTGCACAATAAAAGTCGCAAAACAAACAACATTAACACTGCTAATAATTTATCGCAAACTTCTCACCTTCAGTTATTCAAGGACTCATCTATGAAAGATATCTCATTGAAAAACGTGAGCTCGGCAGAATCCGTGAACCATCAATAATGGTTTAGTAACCGGAGGCTATACTAATGGCAGATAACGACCCGGGACCAATCAATAAACTATTCCGGTACACCGTGAAATTTTAAATCGCTGCCGAGAAAAAACAACACATTATCTTTACCTTATATAATAATTCTCATATAGCTATTGTTAAGTACAGTAGGAGTAATGATTAAATACAATTAGATGAATTTCGTGAAGTTACTGAAGCCTTAAACATCTTTTGGTCAACCCGGCTTAATATATTACATTCATAACCTGAGCCCGTATATCTCGAAGGGATGAGGTCCAATTCTGCATCCTCATTCCGCCAGGTATATTTTAAGTATACATGCACTAGGAGGGGAGCCTACTACCGTTTTCGGATACTAATCTCAGACTATGTGCTAGTACTGATAATTTTCTAATGGAAAAACTCAAAAACACGGCCCGACCCGAGAAGCAAAATTGAGACATCTAAATCGCAAAGCAATTATTTATGCCGCAAAATCACATGTGTAATCCACAAATATTTGATTCGGGAGTGGGTGATTATTAGATCGAAAAGTCTCTCTTAGTTTCCGATACAATACACGACTCTTATCCTAGTGTGGACTCGCTCTCTTTTTTAAATACCACACTTTAAAAAAACATTACTAGCGAAAAGTGAGTGTAGCAATACACCATTTCGCGTACCCCTACAGGGATACAGATGTATTATTTTGACATGGAAAATTGCGGTTAAACGCTGTATATTGATGATACCCAAAGGCGACCTATACAGCGAAACAAATTTGGTAGTCTATTGACCCGGGGTGTTATTGGTTCAGTGAAACGGAATGAGGGTCCCCGCCCGCCCTAATTGGAGTTCATCCTCCCAACGAAAACCTTCGCGGACGGCCCTGAGGTCGTTACCTCTCACATCACTCAGAGGGCCTAAATACTCTGCATGGAATTGAGAGCATACCGGAATGATTACTAGCATTTTTCTTCATTCGAATATCTTTAAGGCAAGGGTAATAGCTTCTAGGATTTGATTCTTTTTGGTATCAGTCATCGGCACACTAATGATAACCAAGGCACAGAACTCTACAGTAAAGGAGATTGGTGCCCTACAGTGGGATATATAATCACTTGTACCTCAGGAGGGTTGGCCAAATATATGTTAAATGAAAAGCTAAAGTCTTCAAAATAATCAAACCTATCGAACTATCGACCGTCTCAGCTTTCGAAGCAACGATAATTTATTATTACTATCATCATTTCCTTGCCCTGGTCCAAATTTAATTCTTGGGGTCGGCGCAGTATGTTTTCTCCTTCCACACATCTCTGTCAGCCGTCATGTCTTCATTCACCCCTTTCTTTTTCATATCTTCAACCACGCACTCCATCCATCTCTTCTTTGGCCTACCTCGGCCCGCCCATCCATCCACTTTCATATTCATCACCTTTTTTCCTACATATGATTCATCCCTTCTCATAATGTGCCCATACCACGACAGACGGTCTCCTTTCATCTTTTCTATCACAGGAGCTACTTTCAGACTTCCCCTAACGTATTCATTCCTCACTCTGTCATTCCGTGTTATACCACACATCCATCGCAACATTCGCATTTCTGCTGCATGCAGTCGTCTTTCATCCATCTTCTTCGTTGCCCAACACTCTGATCCATACTATTATTATTATCTGATAATTTATTATTACTAATGGTATAATATCTTAATTCCTCAGATCTCTTATCAAAATGTACTCTGTGATGTATTAGCTGCAATTGGTATGCTTAAAACGTAAACACGCGCACGAATGACATAAGACGGCATTAATTGAACATTAGTCTGACGCCAGCTATTAGCGGATTTATTTGTCATTAATAAATGATGATTAATTGGAGACAATCTACAGTTTTGTTATGACGGGTTTTCTTGACGCCACCTAGAGTTTTAAATTGTTTACAATATCCATCTATCAGCCAAAAGAAGCCCGCTGCTGGCCATAGCCCACATCCAATGATTTCCACAGTTAGGTACCTATTGAAGGCACCCTGCATCCAGTCCACAAACATGAGGATCAACGCACTGATTGTCATGCTCAATTGTGGTTTTATGTTATATATTACCTATTATTTTTTAGTAGAGGTTATATTATATAGTTATATTTAGGTTAATTTAGAATTGTATTTTTTTCTGTCCGACAAATGTTTGTATGGCGTCTTTTCGAAAGCCAAAAAGGAACAATATCCAACAAATTAAGAAAGACAAAAGAAGAAGGGAAATGGAAAAGTAGGTAGGCAATCCCTTTTACTTAAAAGCGGTAATTTTATGTAACTGTTACATAACAACAGTTTATCATTAGATGTAGTTCTAACATCCTTTATGAGCCGAAGCAAAAACACTAAAGCCCCTATACATATACACATATGCACGAAGCACGTCCTTTTCAATACCCATGATGTAATACATAAATTACTTGGTTATATTATAATCAAGTCATACATTCTCGGCCACCTGACACAGTTCCATTGAATGCGAGTGTGAGGGCGTCCACAAGATTTAATTAGAAGAGGCTCGGCGGCTCGGAGTGCCGGCTAATGATCCCTCTCGCAAGACGGAGGCTAAAAATAAGCATAGTAGAGGTTAAGGCGTAAATGTAACCTAGGTTTTTGGCTCGCCCATTGAACTTGACCTAGATTTTAAGGCTTTGCGAGGGTAATTTTTCACTCAGTTTCGCCTACATTATTTAAAAGTGTGAAGTATGTTCTGAATTTCAGGTAAACGCTTACATTAGTAAAAATGAACAGAGTTGAAACCTTGATACATAGAAATTATCAATTTTCAAAACGAGACCTTCACCTTTGTACATGTATAGGAGCTTGAAAGGATGTAGAAAGGGCAAGATTTTTGTGTAGAGATTTTATAGAACTTGGTAGCCCAAAACCCATAAAATAAAAACCAGTAAAATTGAAAACCTTATTATTTGCTGAAGCTACAAAATTCCCCTCAATCCTATACCGCAAACTATCCAATAAAGCGCCAACAGATGTACCAACTAAGTCAAAACAACGTGACGTAAGAAAACAACTCGCGGGACGCCGCATTCCGCTGAACGTGGACGTGACGGCTCGATGATTAACTCGCTCGGAATGGACCGGAGAGTGTAGGAAAGCAAACAAACGGACAGACAGACGCCTCCCCGCCCCTGCACCACGTGCCGCCCCCGCACCACGTATCGCCACAGGCAGCGCCAGATGCGGAAACATTGTACGTGACTGGTCAGCGTGGTGTGAGTGCTAAGCGATCGATGGGGTATTAAATGGATTTTAGTGAGACATGTAAGTAGCATAATTAGTTAAGGTAGCTGTTAGTCTTCCATACTGAATAAATAAATAAATATTTGTCGCTGCTCTTAGAAACCTAAAAGGTTATCACGTGTAGAATTAGAATAGATGATCCACACCAACATGTGATGATCAAATAACTAAAGGACTCAGAACATGGGTCTACCATGTTGGTCTTATTTGAATTATTGATAGCAAAAAATACTCTTCAGATAATGTTTGAATTGATGCTCTTGTTGCCTAATCGTGAACGTGTTTTCCTTCATCCATGATTATTATAAAATTATAACAGTAGAAAAAAGTTAACGACAAGGAAACCTCATAATAATGACTAATGCAATATGTCATGCATGACAGCAGAAGAGGTATATGGTTCAGTACGCTTTCAAAGTATAAAATATAGGTATAAGGTACATGCGCCTAATAAGGCCCATTTTTTGTAATTGTTAAATAATTGTAAAATGATTCTTTTTTTATGAAAACAAACTTTATCACAAAATTCTTTATTTATTTATGAATAAAATTAATGTACAAATCAACAAGTTTAATTAAATTTTTAAACAAAAACAATAGTTTTTAAAAACCTCTAAATTGGGCCTTTTTAGGAACATAGGTCCTTAAAATAGCCCGATATCAATCAAGTAATTAATAAGTGCTATCAAAACAAACAACAAGCTTATACTGAAATATTACCCTAAATTACGATATTCTTAGCTAATCAGTTTCTCACAATAGTTTTTTTGGTAAAAAATTGGGCTGTGGGCCATCTTAGGCTTAGGAAAACTTAATAAACGTATAAAACTAAAATCTGTAAATAAAATCAATAAACAACATTTTTCTGTTATTATTTTACCGATAATTAATATTATAAGCAACAATTTCTAAAACAATTGACAAAATATTTTTCTTTATAATTTCGGTGGGCCTTATTAAGAGTGTAAAAAAGTCTGTGAAATTTACTTATATTTTAGTACCATTCTGGGCATAAAAAGTTCTCTAAATAGTTCTTAGTTAGTCCGACACATTCTTCGTGGTATTAAAAAAAAATATTAAATCTAAAATTTGACCAAAAAAACTCATTTTCTTCAAAAAAATATGACATCCGTAGTAATAAGGCCCGGGCCATCTTAGGAACCCCTGTGATGGGCCTTTATAGGCACGTTACCCGGTAATAATATCAACTTCTTTTGAATTAAAATTAACAAATAATTAAAACAACACTTAGCTTCTTAGGAATGCCCACAAATCAAAGTAACTTTATACATAAAAGAAATTACACAAATAATTAGTTTTTCAAATGAAAATTAAAAAATATTTTGAACATGAGCTTATAAACTGATAGCCGTTTGCAACGTGTTTAACAAACTGCCAAATACAACTAAGATGGCGACACCCTACCTTTCAAATACACTTGCAGTTTTGTCTAAGGCATTAATAGAACATGGGTGCAAAATTTAAACTAATTCTACTTAGTAACTTCTAAAATTTCGAAAGTGGGCTATCTTAGGAACCGGGCCATCTTAGGCGTAGGTACCTTATGTCGAATTTACATATATTTTTTATTTTCTTTACCGAGAAAAAAAACTTTATTTAGAATTTTCCTTATCAATACTTCATTTATTACAAATATTTAAAAGTGCATCACTATTGCAATCAAAATACGAATAAAATCTTCAGTCAGCCAACCCAGCGCGCAATGTAAATCAAACTATTGCAATAAACCGCATGACTCAATCCGCTGCAGTGTGTACACTTGCGGCACACATCCTGGTCATTGTTACGGATCCAGGGAATGCAAACAATATGATTCACATGTTCGTGCAGAGGCGTCAACATCGCACCCCTCCCCCCGCGCCCGTTTCCCCCTCCCTTGTACCACACCCCCTCCGGCGCCCGTCAACCTCGCGTCGTACTGAGTGCCAACATTTCATGTCATCTGTACCCGAGCTCCTATTATGTAACATTTATATAACTTGTAATTGAAATGTTGAAGGGTTTTCTTTTGTACGAACACAAAATTACGTTTTTATATAACGGAAAAGGATTTGTCTTTTCAGTACGAGAAATTGGTTCGTATTTTTCCTGTCTTTTCAGTTTTTCTCATACTCAAAGAAGCAATGTATGTGCGTACTCTTACGCTAGCTGTTACCATCAAGAGGTAGTTAGCGGTATTTTTACAATACACTTTTTCCTGGATATAATTAATCGTTTTCCCATTAAGTGTACAATTTTTCCTCTATAGTAATTCATTACACTAACTTCAAGACTTCATAAATTACTATTGAGAATTTAATAAAACTTCAATCACGCAATGCTTGGAATCTAATCATCATCATCTTAACACTACGCACAAGATATCTAACAGACATACCATGACAGTAAGATATACCCATTCCATGTCACCACTTGTCTATTCAAAAATCTCGCCCTGGCATGACAGTCATATTATGACGAACTCGTCCAACCTTGTCTCGAGTGAGTTTCCTTCCTCGTGCATCAGCCTTCACCGACTTACACTCATAGCGTCCGCGGCGATAATACTAATCAATGCGTTTTGTTTCATTGCTCATAAACAATGCCTTATAATCCCCGCTAAATTATTGCATTGAACCAATAATTATAAATCGAGCAATAAACTGGATTGTTTTCTGCAGATCTCAATTGATGTGGATTTTAAACAGTATTTACTTAAGGTTACGTGGTTAAGTGTGGAGTCGGGATGGCCTAGAGGTGTCGGCATGCGGTCCTGAATCTCTATAGTCGCGGGTTCTATATCCAAACATACACCTCTATTTTCGAAGTCGTGTATGTATTCACAACGAATTCACTTTGAAGGAAAACATCGTTAGGAAACCACCACACCTAAAAAGTTCTTAGGAAGTTTTTAGATGTGTCGTCTACCAACCCAGACTAAGCCAGTGCGGTCGACTAAGGCCTAAATCTTCTCAGCTGTAGAGGAGGCCTGTGCCCAGCAGTGGTACATATGTAGGTGGTGATAACCAGTGGCGGTACTTCCATAGAAGCCCGAAAGCCCGACTTGCCTTACATAGTTCCGAATAACGAACTTAACGATTGTTTATTTATAAAATAACCCTATAAACGTGAATGTGAGTACTAACCGGTAGGTATTTATTAGTCCTACGTACCAAAAAAAATATGCTGCTACTAAATAAACATTTGGGCTTGCCTTAGTTTGACACCCTAGGCACGCCACTGGTATAATGTTACTTAAATAAGAGGATCAATTAGTACGGAAACTATGTCTCTTCAACGTAATTATAGTATCTATATAGATAACTGGGTTTATGACTAACTTCGATTCGAATTTACATAGCTATGTAAAATCAAGCAGCACAAAGTTACGCAATTTCCATGTGGAATTAGTTTCATAGACGACAGTTAATTAACTCCATAACTGTTAGTTGAAGTTTAACTAGCATCACAACTTGTGTAACTTCAGTCGCTTACTGAGACCGTAATCAATATCCTTTTGAAATATCATCATACGTTTTAGTTCTATAAGCAGTGATGGCCTCGAGGTTTGGGCGCACGGTCGAGAATCTCGACGGTCGCGGGTTCGAACCCCAGGTACACACCTCTGACTTTTCGAAGTTATGTGTGTATTCACATTGAATCATCACTTGCTTTAACGGTGAAGGAAAACATCGTGATGAAACCTGCACACCTAAGAGTTCTTAGGAATTTCTTAGGTGTGTAGTCCGCCAACCCGCACTAGGCCAGCGTGGTGGACTATGGCCTAAACCCTCTCAATGGTAGAGGAGACCCGTACTCAGCAGTGGGCGAAAATGGGTTGATGAAGTTTTAGTTCTATATCTATATAAACATACATTTATATATACAGTGGCTTGCCATATTATTATGGACAGTCACATTTTTTTCATTTTTTTTCTTTGAGCACATTTAACTGTAATCTTAGGTGGTGTAAGACTTGTTAGAAGTCTTTTACACATTCACGATACCTCTTTGACTTAAATTTTAAGTGGATTTCAAGTGTTGGAGCATTCATTTATTTTAAAAATATTTTTAAAAGCGGGAGAGTCGCAGAATCGTTGACACGCGTAAAAATAGGAGACGTTAATAATATTATTTTAAAAAGCTATTTAGTGAGTTTGTGTTGTAAATATTAATTAAAAGTAATTATTATTTTATTGTTATTGATGGAAAAGTATTTTGGCGTCAATTTTTATCACAATATTATTATTATTACTTTTTAATGGTACTCAGTACGAGTCGACGGGTTGATTTGTTTCCAAAAAAAAAATCTGTGGTTAAAACCCTCCTCCTGCATCCGAATCATTCTCAAAGGAAGATAGCAGAACTTGCCGGAGTTTCTTAGTCCGCTATTAGTAAAATAAAAATAAATTTGGAATAAAATAAGCCACTTTTGCCCAAAAGAAAAAGCAAATGTTGAAGAAAATTGATTGCCACGCAATGGTCTGATTGGAAAATTCGGGATAATTGTTTGCAAAACTGAAAGAAAAGTGGTGATCTTTTAACGTTAATGGTTCGGGAATCTGAAATACCAGTTTTTAAGAGAACTGTACCGCGGAGGTTCGCAGAGGAAGGTCTGACAAGTTATCGACGATTTGAGAAACCGCGTTTGACTGAAGCAATGAAAAAAAAACGGCTTGCCTGGGCTTGTAAGCACCATTCGAAGACTGGAATATGGTCAGATTTAATACTAGCTTCTATTTTGATGTTCTCAAATAATTTTTTCACAAAATTATTCATACAATTACTTTTTTGGATGTGTTTCTCAGACGAACGTTATAATAACTCGTCTCTCAAATCGTCGATAACTTGTCAGACCTTCCTCTGCGAACCTCCGCGGTACAGTTCTCTTAAAAACTGGTATTTCAGATTCCCGAACCATTAACGTTAATAGATCACCACTTTTCTTTCAGTTTTGCAAACAATTATCCCGAATTTTCCAATCAGACCATTGCGTGGTAATCAATTTTCTTCAACATTTGCTTTTTCTTTTGGGCAAAAGTGGCTTATTTTATTCCAAATTTATTTTTATTTTACTAATAGCGGACTAAGAAACTCCGGCAAGTTCTGCTATCTTCCTTTGAGAATGATTCGGATGCAGGAGGAGGGTTTTAACCACAGATTTTTTTTTTGGAAACAAATCAACCCGTCGACTCGTACTGAGTACCATTAAAAAGTAATAATAATAATATTGTGATAAAAATTGACGCCAAAATACTTTTCCATCAATAACAATAAAATAATAATTACTTTTAATTAACATTTATAACACAAACTCACTAAATAGCTTTTTAAAATAATATTATTAACGTCTCCTATTTTTACGCGTGTCAACGATTCTGCGACTCTCCCGCTTTTAAAAATATTTTTAAAATAAATGAATGCTCCAACACTTGAAATCCACTTAAAATTTAAGTTAAAGAGGTATCGTGAATGTGTAAAAGACTTCTAACAAGTCTTACACCACTTAAGATTATAGTTAAATGTGCTCAAAGAAAAAAAATGAAAAAAATGTGACTGTCCATAATAATATGGCAAGCCACTGTATGTATCGCCCCTTTGCTAATAACAATTTTGCCAACGTTACAGGAGACGAAAAAAGCTTTGCGGTGTTGAGAGACCATCCGACGTGCGCGCTGCCACTACTTTCCTAATTACGGCTTCTGCTAGGCTGAAACCTATATCTTGTGACCTATGGTTCGACGCGCAATGAGTAGCTCTATCCAATGTGATTAAAATGTAGAAACCACCAATTTTCGACTCAAGCGATGTTGTTAGCTAAGGGACGGTATGTAGATATATTATAAGCATTACATTAGAAGCACCTATAAATCCAGGTAGTTTGACTGTGCAACATGAAATCGAAGGAAACAGGGATCTATTTGATTTTTTCCTTAAAAAAAAATAGGAGTAAGACGATGTTTTAGAATGTGCTCCAAAAATGGCGACAGACGCGCCCCCTTTCACTTGAAACGCACTTGACAAACCATAGATACGTATATTTATGTAAGCACAGACTACCCCTTTGGGAATACAAAGAATACTGAATGCACTAACTCCCCTCTCGAAACTTAGTAAAGTTGTTTTTCGGAAGTCCGCTTCAAAAAGGACGAGACTTTATTTTAAATGGACTTTAGATATATTTCACACTTACCTCTTACAGTTTTCATAGACAATGAAAATCGATAAAAAAAGACAAAAAATAATGAAATTGGTCGCCTAAACTTCCGATTCGTCATTACGGCTAATTTGTCATACGATTTCGCCAATAGTATCAATTGATCTAATGACCTTAGATTGAAATACCGCGATAACCGAATAGTTCCAAGTAGGGCTGCCTAAGTAGGACCTCCGTGAGTCCCGCGACAGTCTCCGTGCGATCGATACGGCCCCCACCCCGGTTCCGCCCCGCTACCTGCCATGAGTTTGAACACATACCCACGGATTTCGACTCCTAAGCGCACTACGCGGCTTTTACAAAGCTATTTCAGATCGCGAAAACGTTTTTTTTTTCATGGTCAAGGTGATTTTGAATTTGCTTTATGGTCTCGCAACACTTTTGTGCAATATGAAGGTTCCGGGTTCAATTCCTAGGTCGGGCAAATTTTTATTGTTTTTTTAGTATTATGAAATTCTCAGACTATCATAATCATCACCAGTTTTTTTTAGTCCACTGCTTGACATAGGCATCACCTCTGGCACGCTACTGGACACAATAGAAGTTGCCCCTTGTACTTTGGACTAAAACATAGCAGGCAAATATTACTGATATATACACAGAGATACACTGTATGCAAATGTATTCTAAAGTTATTAATAACTACAATAAGAAAATTAACTTTGATCATCAATTTGAAAATTACTCGCCATTATCATAACGCTTATAGAGGTAACCCAAAATTTTCTTCATTTTTATCTAATGGTGAGAGGTACGACGGGGTACGAAGCGATAAGAAGGGGAAGCTTCTACCAAACGGATACGAATTTGGGGCAATGTGTCACGAACGAAGCGACATTTCTTACAACTCCCTATACATTATAGGCTTGACATAAAACACTGCCTTTGCATCAGCCCAGTTACGTCGAAAGCAAAGAACTTAATCCAAAGTGATTTTTGCTATCTGAGAATTTATTTCAAAAGATCGAAAATTTGATGGATAGAAAAACTTTACCTCCACATATTTTAACTGTTACTACTTTTATAACATATCTACGTATATCGAAATTCGAAAGTTTAAGAGCATCTTGCTTTAAAAACCGCAAATAAATTACAAAACAATAATAAGGAGAAGAACTCACACACATAAAATGAGGGCAATAAAAAAGGCAAATATTGCTAAAACACCATGAACCGTGTCATTGGATAAGAATTTTAAGCATTTCCGCGAAATAAATATATGCAAACTATTTTCCTTAATTGCGAATATATTACACAAATATTCGGAACCCGCGACCTTTGACAAGAAGATACGCACCTCGATACTACATCCTGTACCTGTGCGTCATGTTTAATAGTATGCATATAAGTTGAGAAATTAGGCAATAGGCATAGGATGATGCACGTGTTCTATTATAATAAACTAATTTAACAAGTTGAAGATGACATATAAATCCTTCATCAATACTTTATTTCACTGTATTAAGCTAGTACCAAAGTAGTAACCAAAAATAGTACCCAAAATACTTAGTAATGGCCTGCCAACCTTCTGAAAGTGAATATCAGGTAAGATACGTGGACCGTTAAATGAATAAATCTATCAATTCAACAGTCAAATAGTGTCGTAGTTCTAACTCCAAACTAAGATCTGTATAAATGTTGTGTCGTAGGAATCAAAACTACGAGACTTTTCGATACAGACCCGAAACGAATATTTGTTGATCACACAAACAGTTGTCTTTGCGCGAAAAACGAACCTGCGGCCTCTCATTACACGAGCTGATGTCTGACCAGACTGCTTGAAGTATATTCGTATCCAGGCAGCGGCTACCGTACATAACTGGCATTTAGATAAGCTTTATCCTATCAAAACTCTGATTGCGCTATCCGTCAGAGAACAATGCGGTCCCTTGCCATCTATACAATATACAAACAGCGCAATATAAAAACGGCGCAATACAAGACCGCTATCTTAATTTACTTCGCAACACTTCTGCGAATGACAGGGCAGCACAAATCGTTTATTTTACAGCGCACTGAGTCAACACAGACGACGCAGAGAACGACTTTACGAGGGAGATGATAGCGTAAACACACGAAATACACGTTTCGCCCATTACGTCGCGTCAAAATTCAGAAATACTCAGCTATGTACTGGGGATGGGATTAGGAATTACCTTGGGGGACTTGAGATAGCTTAGAGGTTTTGGTCATGAAAACCTTCCCGTAGAAGAGATTAGCAGAGTGGACTTTCAATTATCGTCATTGGCAATTCTGCAAATTATGTTGTCTAGAAGAAATTGTATGAAATCTAGTTCTTTACCAAGATTCTACATACGACATACCAGCCAATAACAATTACTTGTAAAAAAAAACACTAAAGTTATAAAATTTGTTAGAAACAGCCCAGTTTCAACTATCCTATAGCTTTTATCAGGTCGCGTCCTCCCTATTAATCATCCATCCTTGCATTAACGGTACCTTCCATGCGCAATATCAAAATGACCCACGTAGTAGAAAGTATCGCTTTCATACAATTTCCTTTTGAACACTTTCATTCGCTATAAGGCACGGTATTGATCTGCGGAGCTCACGACCTGATGCGGCTCCAATCTAATAAAATATTACAGCACTATGGTGCGTCTTGAATACCAATTACACTGTTTCTCTTTACGTGGAAAATTCTAGAAAATATTTCATCCTCCGATGAAATCCTTCGACGGATCATTTGCTGTATTGATTTCGTTTTTCATTTAGTTCGTGTGAATCATGAATTGTTTGTTTTGATTTACTTTCCGAGACTGATTAATGTCATTAATAAGTAAGACTTTACTTCAGTCCATAATTTAAGTAATTTAAAAAAATATATTGATTTATGATTGTAAAATATAATAAAGTATAACCCTGAAATGTTCGAATAATATAACTATTTTTTTTTCTCTGTAGAATCGACAAAGTAACCACAGATGATACGTGCAGTTTCAAAGTTAAAGTCAAAGTCAAATTTCCTTTATTCAAATAGACTTTCACAAGCACTTTTGAATCGTCAATATTTTATGCTATTTTTTAAAACTAGTGTTTGTTTAGTTACCTTACTAGTACTAGTTAGTTTGTTATAGTTACATTACTAAAACTAGTACTAATATAAAGGTGCACACAATTCTAAACTAAACCAAAAAAAAATATGACTCCATCTTTGTATTTCTGCGTGCATCCCTGTGTGGAACACGTTTCTATCACCGAGAGCCCTGACGAAGCAATAAGTTCGCGATACTTCGAATATTTGCGCACGTTACGCAACCAAGGAACCGCTAATGACTTCCTTGAAATATCGACGTTTGCGGTACAAGGTATCTCTGAACTGGGTTAAGATCGACTGAAGACTGTCAGCCAGTCTATCGTGGAGAACGTGGTGGACTAAAATGTAACGCCTGTTAGTTGCAGAGAAGGCGAGTCCCTACCCTAGTTTGTACATTTGTGTATCGCTCTGTGTATCCAATGATAAGAAAAGGAGGTCGCATCAAAAGTGTCAGGAATCAATTAGAAAGGGTAGGAAGGTTGCGTCAAATCCCAAAAGACTTTTTCCTTTGCTTCTAAACTGTCATAACTTTATCAGGTCTGTTTAAATCAGATGTATTGCAATTACTATCGTAACAAAGTAAGAAAATAATGAAAGATTTAAAAAACGCTTTTCAGTTACATTGTGTTTGCTATCACCCTTCATAGGATCTTGCTTTGGGAAAATTTGTTTTAAAATTTTATTGTACAAAAGTGCAAGAAAAGCAAAATCCTATCTATCATATACATCACTACACTAACAAGATAAATTTTTGTGAAAGAATGAGTCTCTTGCGAAATCAGACCAACTAGTACGACGTTTAATTCTACTGATCTTAGCAAGTACGAAATGCTTAGTCACAATCACCAATACCGTCAAAACCGAATCGTCCACATCTAGGTCATTATCCCACAGTGCGAATGCTCTAGACTCTAGGCCGCAAGCATAACTCTAGTCCATGGCATGTGCTATGCAATTCCCATGGCTACTAGACACCGGTGGTGACGCGTGTCGGCGGGGGGGGATGCGGCGCGGGCTGGACGGGAGGGGGAGGGCAGCTGTCCGGCCGCCGGACGGACGGCATTCCGCGCGTGACTCAGCCGGACGCTGCACTGTAAGTAGCCGCTCGGACAGATTGTTCGCATCAGTCGATGTGCGAATTTACCTTATTGGTTTGCTTTCATTTTTATTTATTTTCAGATACGAAAAAGATAACTCAATTTATATGTGCAATCTGATTTTCCTCAATTGAACTTTTTTGACCTATTTTACAAGAAGGTTATAATATTATAAACCGTTAATATATTCCTCACATAAGTAAAAAGGAACGAAATGCGGGTGCAGAAAATCACCTCTGACAGTTCCTTAGAAATACGGGCGTGAATTTATGTATTTATAACGTATTGCAGCAACAAGTAATTTAAGTATCACCTTCTCATTCCTGCCATTTTTTTTTCAAATCAACAATAGCATCTGATTAAACTGCGTTATTCCCTGCGTTATATACTCACAATCAATAAGATAAAGAACGAGCACCATAGATGCGAATAATCCAGGATTAAAATAATAACTTCAAACACACACTTGGTAAACGCGAGATTTAGTCGCACTTATTTTCGCAGCTAAGAGAATACACACTTAAAATCTTATCGCAGTTACTAAGATATTCTAACTGAAACATGTTACCTTCTTCTACGTCATCGATCACCCTAAATGTTAATCTAAATGAGTTCTAATTGGCACAGATCATACCAAGGTTTATAATTGAGTCCGTTAATGTGTCACTAAATATGCATAAAAACCTTTAAAGGAGGTCGTAAATTTTACTTGATACTATTAAAATTAAACTAGTTCGATAAACAATGCTCTGACCTTGAGACACATTGCGGGTTAGTAGGTGACACGTCCAAATATCTACTTTCATCTATTGGCATTGTTTCAAGTTACAATTAAGCGGAGATTTTTGGTGAATGCCATCATGAATCTGATTCAAGGTGATGTCCAGGCAGAGTTTTATTAAGTGAAATACTCCAAAATGTCTAGCAAGTGTAAAATAATAATAATAATACACCCAACAGTAACATACATAGTTTCGAACCAACACTGAGAAAAAAGTCTTCTGTCGTAGGTATCGGCCCCTACGACAGTTTAATTTGTAAACAAAACTAATCTAAAACTTATGAAAAACAATCGCTACTTTTAGATTACTTTTCGCATAGATTTTGATCAAACATATTTAATCAATCCTTGTAGCCGACAACAGATCTACTTCCCTTCGAGTAATGCCTAAAATTTTATAAAAAACTAGCGACCCGCCCCGGCTTCGCACGGGTACTGTGCTGATATTTAATGGATGTTATCATACATATAAACCTTCTTCTTCAATCACTCTATCTATTAAAAAAAACCGCATCAAAATCCGTTGTGTAGTTTCAAAGATTGAAGCATACAAAGGGACATAGGGACAGAGAAAGCGAGTTTGTTTTACACAATGTAGTGATTGTCATCCATCTCTCCATCTAGACTATGAGCTAACTTTTTACCAATAAATATCTCAAACACTTAAGCCATGTTACATGTTAAATCCTATAGCAAATATGTCGGTGTGTCCCGGCTACTTACCGTGCGGCGTGGCTGACGAGCGCGCGCACATCTCGCTATCTTACGCACTGCCTTATCGGAACAGATCCACCGCGTGCATACTCTACACATAGGCTTTTAGCTTGCCTAATTACTTAGCTCTATTAGTATTTAGTATATCTTGAACACTGGCTCTTATGATACGGGCTCTATCATAGTATAGGAGACAGAGTTTAATTTTGTGACAGATGCACAATGTATTCAACTTGCTATACGTACGTATTGTTACTTATTAGTTTTTTTTTAAGAAACGTGTTTTTCTATTATTTTATTTTTATCATATGAGTATATGCATATTGTACAGGATAGATTAGGGATGAGACATTATTTACTATAGAAAATTTATTGTGAAGATTGCATTTTATCATATCATCCGATTTTTTTATTACACATCCTTGTAGATACTAGGGTCAGTCTATGTACTATATCTGGTAAAAAAAGTCGCCGTAATAATGACTAGTTATATTATAGGATAGTGTTAATTGTCTTTTTGCGCAATATCTTATCACGTTACTGTCCTAGTTGTAATTGTAACAAAATCTAAATTAATACAACCAAAAATGCATGCTTAAATAGTACATACAAATAGAGGCAAGGGCAAATAAAAGATATTTAGGGCAAGAAAATTTAATACGTAAAAATACTTTTCTTTGACTTATTACACTCGCCACGACTAGGTATTAAATTTAACCCTACTCTTTTCATTAGTACACCGTTAACAAAGGAACATGGACTCATTAAAGGATAAAATGCAGAGAAAGACTAATTGTAAAGACATTTCAAGTATGAGTGCTCTTTATGCGGGACTTGCGCAACTTGAACAAAATATTTCATCACTTCGCGAAATGTATCTAAAGTTATCAATGACGTAGTGATACTATGAAATTGCCTCAAGCCGCTGCCAATATACTGCGGACTCTAGTCTCAATGTTCTTGTGATCGACATGAATTGTTTAATTGACAGACCAATATGATGGTTTTGATGGTAATATACTCACAAAATAAGGCATATATGGGCAGGTAAATAGAGGTGTACTTTTACATAGAGAGTCCTTTTCCTCTACTACATATTTATGTATATTTTATAATGTAAAAATAGGTAAACCTATTGTTTTTTTTAGCATAGCCTTAGAGTCCGTATTGAGAATTTCCCAATGAAAAATAAATAAATAAATACACCCAACAGTCACATACATAGTCCTGACCCCACACTAAGATACAAGTCTTGTGTCGTGGGTATCAGAAACTACGAGAGACTTTTCGGTCTCACAAACACCCAGACCCGAAACAAATATTTGTGGATCACACAAACATTTGTCTCGGTGCGGGGATCGAACCCGCGGCCGCTCGTTTCGCAAGCTGGTATCTAGCCAACTGCGCCACGGGGCTGTCAAAAATGGCCAAACACAGCGCTAAACTCTACATCGCCAGCCTTCGATCGCAAGCTACATACTTTTTTACGATTCACGATACAGTAACTTACAATAGTAATCTAGATAAAAGGTGGTACGGATAAAATAATAGGTAAAACTTAATTATTTCACTTTTTTGACTCAGTCTAATTGCACTAGACGAGTGAATCGACCTAATTAAGTGTGGATATAGAGTAGGCCAAGTACAACATTAATGGCTTTATAAAACAATTAATTTTAATACAGCTGAATAAACAAAAAGTTATTGATAGCACCAATATAATAATAAAGCAACAAAAGATAAATATAGGTCAAATTATATTTAGATTAAATGTACTCGTTTCATTTCCCACTACTGAAACGAATTCTTTAAAAGTGAAAGCCTATTAGAGTAACATACCTTCGAATATGTTTGCTATCGGCCACTTTATTGCCTTCTGCAATTTTTCAATAGGATTATGGAGTCCGCGAATTGCCCAGTAAATTAGAATAGAAACATACTATGTT
This sequence comes from Cephonodes hylas, assembly GCA_030295005.1. Lineage (NCBI taxonomy): Eukaryota > Metazoa > Arthropoda > Insecta > Lepidoptera > Sphingidae > Cephonodes > Cephonodes hylas. The sequence goes on from AP025365.1 coordinate 359,435, forward strand.
TATGCATAATATGTATATAATAAATGATATTCTGTAAGTAGATCAAAATCTTCCAAGACAAAGATTCACAAAACAAATTTATTTAAATCACACAAACGTTTGTTGCTAACTTATTAGCAAAGAAATGGCGGTGCGGAAACGTGCAAATTTTATCACGAACCTCTCATACACCGTAACAACGTTTATTGGAGTTTCGAAAAACTAATTGACACCCCGCACAGGGACTCGAACTCACGACAGCGCGTTAGAATGTGCGTGTTGCATTAATAACCTATCAATGGTGATTGTTAACGCATTTATAGCATAACATTGAGAATTTCTCTTTGACGTGAACAATTTTTCCCACGGACCGCATTACTGATTCACTTTACATCGATTGAAGGAAGTGTTTTTTTAACAAGAAACACAACAAGCAATCATTTATAATTCTGTCATTCTGAAAATAATGATTATTTATTATTATTGTGTTACAAATAAAACTTCCGGATAAACTGTTGACTTTTTCTTGATTAAGCCTCATGTGAAAAGAAAACGGCGATAACTAGAATAAGTTTATAGATACCCCATATGATAATTTCTCAAAGTTAGAATATACTATATTGAAAGTCATCCTTACAAGCTATATCAGCACTTCATTCTTTATTCACATCATAAACCCTGCAAAGAAACTCCGCCATACATCCTTTAAAATCTAAATTTAAAACCTATGCAAAATTTGGCAACTGCTGTCACATAAGTTAAATCTAAACAAAGGCTAAACGGTTGTACGTGACGAACAAAATGCAGCGGATAAAAGTGACCGCTGCAGTTTCGGGAAAGCCCGAAATAAACCGCTTGTTAGGATTTCAGCAGCGCTGGTGATGGAGACGTGACGGGCATTTTGTCACTTCCGCACAGAGTACAAAGCACATGTCGCCGTGCATGCAAAGAAACAGGACAATGCAAGAAGCAACCGCATCGAGCCAAAATATAGCATTTTAATAAACTTGTCAATGTATGAATGTAAAACATCAATTGATTATTATCGAAATATTGTTAGACATCTTGGGACTTTAGCTAAGAGTTTGATTAATCCATGGTAGTTTTAAATCAGGGGTAAAAATGTATCTAAAAATACTGTTGTGGTTACTATTACTTTAAGTTCTTTTAACGTAACGTTTCACCCGATCTTATGTGAACCCAAATATGAAACTAATAAGTGACAGACAAACGTATTTTAAAATTTGTACTTTACGCATAAAACATGGAGATAGTTTTCGCAGTTCGCTAGGTACAAAACTTTAACCTAGAACGTTTAAGGAACCCTAGGTTCTTGATACTATAATAAAGCCGACGTCGATCTAGATAAACTAATTCACATATTTATACATGCCCAACAAGTATTATACAAAGCAACAATGTATCGTTGTGTATATCGAATGCGGCTCATATGTCGTGTACTCATTGGTTTCCCTTGAGTGCAATAAACATCAGTGCGAGAATTATTTCCTTTATGCAAATACACATTAACATTATTTTACCTAATAAGAGACTCATTATGCTAATCTGTCATTGCACAGTGATACACTATTTTGCATTGTAGAGGGAATTAGTAATTCTTTTCAGAAAAAAAAGATCAGATAAAAGGAAACCTAAAGCCTTACAATTCAACCCACACCAGATTTTCTATGACATTGCAACTTTCGATGATAATTAGATAGCCTTTCAAAATGTCTTTGAGAGAGGACAGTTGGAGTAACTTTCGTTATAGTGATGATGATGATTATGAAAAGTTAAGGATCTCATTTCTCCTACGAAGGATAAAACCGGAATAAACATTGTTGTTATATTCACTTCGGTAAGTCATTTTTGTAATAGAACTGTAATAGAACTTCAGCTGAGGTCGGTTTATTTAAGCAGTTACTAAATACATATCAAGCAATCGCGTAAGAGTTACGCGTAAAGAGTTAACAGGCATCAAACTGGTTCAATTTTATAGTGTTTGGTGATGGTTGCATTCGTTTCTTTCTAGACTAAAATAGTTTGAGAGCACTGCAATCGTAAACAACGTCTACTGCTACAGAGCAACTTGACCGTAGCAAATAAAACAATAATAGAGGAAATATCCCAAGCTATTAAATGAATACGCACTAAATTAATCTGCAAATTAGCGATAAATCCTTAAACGTGTAACAAGTAAATAAAACGGCAGTAAAAAGTCAACAAAAAAATCTAGATTTAGTGAGGTGATGTCAGGACGACCTTCGATTTTCTGTATGAATCACCGTCTAAAAACTAGTTAGGTCGGCAGATGGGCACGTTTTTCCATTTATACGCCATTAGAGCCATCGCTATGCAAGCCAAGAAATGGGCTAATCTCGCCTGAATCACTCGTGTGCTGTGAATAAAACATCAGCTTTATTATCGTATTTCCCCGTCATTCAGGGTAATATATGTTCGTGATAAAATCTTGGCCAATTTGAACACATCCTGGAGTTTATTTGATTGATCCCAAAGACGTAAATCGATACTCATTGGTACCACCAATATATATAAGCCTGGCAAAAAATATGGATAAGACAATATTTGAAGGCTGACATGAGTATATCGAGTGACGATTGGGAATCTCTCGCTACTTCACGTCACATTGACATGCCTGTATTAAAAAGATAGACTATCAAATATAAGAAAATACATAACTTCACACGTGTATTACCTCAAGGAGTAGATAGTTTTGCACCTACATTTCGCACGGTATCAGTCCCACGTTATACGGAGCGAGCATAATACTTTTGTCATGCACAAACCCAGACTCCGTGCTGTTAATAAGTATTTCCTAATGGAAAAACTCATTAACAATGAACCCGACCCACGAATCGCAATAGGAACATTTATATCTTGAACTCATGCCCTAAAATCACGGGGCAGTTAGGCAGTATAGATATATTAATGAAATAAAAGCATTTCAAATTCGATTGTCCGAATGTAGGTCATTTGTCAAGCAAGTCCAGTCCCGTTGGCGATTTAATAACCGATTAGTCATTTACAATAATATGCAGCGGACTCGAAGCAATACATATATTAATGAGAAGGAAAACAGCCATATTTACACAGGTGCCGCGTTATTTGCTGTTCTACGTTTGTTTAGCACATATTATCGTGGAGGAAATGAGCACATTCAAAAGATGAATGGTAATTGGGCAATACAGCGACGGGGCCATAATGCACTCGTAAATATATATTGAAATGTAACAATGAGATACAAGAGTATTATTCTCTGGCGTTTGTGTTCAAATACATTGTAACACTGAAATAATATTGTATTGCTAGATGTTATGTGCTGTTAGCATTGGTATAAAAATGCTTTGGTGTATACTGAACACAATTAACGCAATTAATGAACGTAGAAATACCTAATTCAGTAGGTATATAGCAATCCTCCGAAGTTTAAAACCCTGTACCAAAAAAGGATTTTTTGAGAAAGACTAACATTTTTCTTGAACATTTCTCTCCTTCTAAATTCTAATTATAATAAATATAACTATATATATTTGAGTATATAAGGCCAACTCACCAGCCCGTGACAGCGCGACAAAGTGTAACGTCGCGAGCAACATCCATAGCTTAGGCGACGCCATGTCGCCTCTATACCTGCAACAAAACAATCACAATCAGCAACACGTGGCGACTATTATTTATCATACATAGATTTGCATTAATCTCGACGCGAGGTGTGTCGAATGATAAATATGGACTAATCATATATTTCCTCCATTCCATAGAAAACCTGATTTTATTTGCATTGGACTTTAAATAAACAATACTTGTTCCTGCCTCTAAAATAGAACATATTCTCCGTGAAAACATTTATACTGATAATATCAACCGCAGTTATATGAAATCAAATTCAAAAAAGACAACTATCACGATTAACTTTAGCAAATAGCTTTATGAACAAGTAAATGGGAATTGACCGCGAAGAGAAAGTCATGTCTATAGGTAATGAAAACCACTAAGTACAATTTAATTTTAATAGTATAAAGTAAACAAGACTATAAACTACGTGTATTAGTGCCTCAATTTCTATCCAAACAAGAGTTATTTATACGAGGCTCAAACTGGCATAAAATATTAACAAGACGCTACCTAAAGAACAAAACACACTGTTTAATCAAGACATGCGAGCAGAATAACCAATCAAATGAAAATTACGACAAAAAACGAAGCAATTTAAAACATAATCATAGTAGATAAACAAACAGCTTGGACTCGAATGATCCACGTAGCGTAATGGAAGAAAGAGTAAAAAAGCAAAGCATTGCAGAAATAAGGCGTAGAGTCGGGCCGATGACCCGCCACGGCAATCAACCCTAGATCACTCAGTAACTTTATACTGACACAAACTAGTTCTGCGGATTCCATCCCGAGGGAACGGGCCGGCAGAAAAAATGCACATCACATGACTGATCTTTTTATCGAGAATGACTTCATCGGAGCTGATGCGACGGTCAAAAAGAACGACACGACAACAGAATTTCATCATAGTTATGCGAGTTCTATACTGGATGTAGATTAACTTGTGGATAACCAGTTGTATGCGCCGATATGACAGGCATTTTTTGAGACGCCAACTCATAATCTGCATGATACATAGTTACGCTTAGGCAATGCGTTCTGATTTGCAACAATGTTGAGCCTTAAAGATGAATATGAAGCCAGCTTGTAAATTATTAACAATATCCTTTTTAGGAAATAAAGTACATCGTTGTATATGCAAACCATCATTCAAAGTAATTTTTTAAGATAGTATCGGTTCATGTACAGGATATAAGTTGAATTAAAATGCATATTCCTTTGAAGTGGGTGGTTCATGTAACGTAATATTATTAATTTATACGAAAGTAAATTGACTTTTTACTTTTCAGATATGAACGCTGACCAAAAACAACTATTTTTAGGAGGAGAATAATAGAGATCCCGGCTGTCATACATGCCACTTTTCTCACCGAAATATGCTGTGGTATTATTATTATGCTTTACATTAATTGTTACCATTAACCAAATCCCTATAAACGTAACCAAATGTATTACCAATTCTGTTCCCAATCTATCAATATACAATAAACGAAGTCCACATATGGACTGATGAGGTGATTAACCCCAACACACCACGAAGCAGCTCTATAGCAACCGCCTGCGACCCGAAAGCGAATAAAGAGTGACGGCCAACGGAGTGTCCCCGATCGGGGTCGTCTCATTGAGAGGAATGGCTTCAATGAGGGAACCGTGCCACGGTAATCGCTCGCCGACACACCGGGAGTTATTTATCAATCGGCCACGAAATGCACTCAATAGAATAATCGCCACTCGCTAGGGACGCCAACGAGCTTGTGACACCATTGGACTTTTCGGTTGGTATTTTTGGGAGTACGCTGGACTTGATGATCTATTTTAGTTTGACTTAGATGTCAAAGGCTACAATATACACAATCGTTTGGGAGCAAAAACTACAATAAACATACGTAATTAAGCATTCTAAATATTGAAGCCCGTCTTATGTCTTAAGATCATGTTATAATATCAGATTATATTTACCCGGCAAAACTTTTATAAAGCGAGGGCGTGTTAAAGTGTTAAGTAACTTGATTTTGGTACTTCAAGATTTTTATTTAATTAGGGCTTTTTGAATTTAGTTTGATTTTCAAGATGTAACTGTGCGCCCGACATAATATTCACAATATTTTTGTCAATCAACACTCTAATTTTCTCAAAGATAACTCATCTTCAAAGCAAAAGTAACATCCTCTTCAAAAATATACCAAGTAAATGAGAAATAACACCGCAATTAATTTGAGTACAAAACAAAGACTCTTTGACAAAACGAAGGGTCCTTAGAAAAGTTATTCATCCTCTGCCTAATAACAAAATGAAACCGCGGAAATGCGAACAACCGTAAGCTTCTTAAAACTCCCATCAAGTCTCCCTCTTAACGCTTCGACGAACAAACAAACACACAATTTACATTAAGGACTCTTTGTGAAAGCTTAGTCTTGACTCATAACATTTCATCAATATTTTACAAACAGAACGCCTTTCATCACCGCACAATAAGTTAACAACGATTTGTACCAAATTAATCTACATACTCGTAAATAAAGTTTAGAAAAACTAGAATCGTAGAATAAAGCTATAAATATTTCAGCTTAACTAATTTCTTAATAACTTCAACGGTAATAAAACGAAAATATTTCAAACCATGACACTTCAATTTAAGTAAATATTGTACAACAACTTACTAAATTTATGCTGACATCTTACCTACTTATTTCTTATTGTTTAAGTTATTATTTTAATTTTGGTTATAAGAGTTTCTAAATTACATCTTTTTATTGCCAAAAAACTGTATTTTTATCGTGAATATCAGTTAATCAAGTATTTGCTTAATAATAAAGTTTTTTTTATCTTACTTTAACACATATTCCATGTCAAATATACGACGTTTACAGATCTCTCTACGCTTTTCCGTAATAGCATAAAAAATCCACTTCAAAACTTCTTTCTAATTCAGAAACTATTCTCTATTTAATATAAATTATCCAATAAAGACTCTTGTATTATTTGAAATATATGTATATTGTATAAGCTGTATACAATATTATGTTGCCTTCCCGATGACAACCCTGTGTGTCCAGGAGACAGTCGTCCGTGTGAAAGTGCCCTTTGGGATGGTTCCAAGCGTTTCGTGTTGCGTGCCACGTTACATGACTCTAACACGTGTTTTGTGAGACTAAGGAATATCATACATACATCCAAATTATGCGAAAGTCCTTTCCGTTAACGCGGTTGCCAAAATGACTGACTAATATTGAGAAATTTGTAAGTCTTCTACAAATGTTTGAAGACTGTCACAATACGCAACAATATATTAAATCAATTGTTTAAATAAATATACCTACCTATATACGGGACAACTTTACAAGAAGAAATTTTACATAATTTTAAATATTATTTTAGTATGCTTAATGTATTCAAAAACTATCTTCTAAGTCCAGAAATATTAAAGACTTTTTCATTTTCTTACTTTTATGTTATCAATTATTCAAATATAAATTGACAGCGATTATATTATATAACAGTCTATAAAGATTAGGCTATCAACGACTGCTCAAAATCCAGTCGAGAATCAGGCGGCAAGTAATTAACCAAACATGAAACCTAACCACGAGGTAATTAAACCATCGATTAGCCAATCAACGTGTCAATTATGATAGGTTCCGCGCCGGAGATACTATCTAGAAAGTTCCAAATGACAATATTATTTCACCGGTGAAACGTGGGGCTGAGAGCCACTCGAGTCGAGTACTCGGCCTCAATCAACGAGCCTTTCTTGCTGCATCACTTCCAGCCCGGCTGACTTGTCTCACCTGTCATAACGATAACAATTTGATTGCTAGAATTCAAGACCTGGTAATAAATGACATTTCTCATTACAAATACTGTTAGGAAAGTGATAAATTTGCTTAATATGCAGTTATGGCAGCTATTAGACGTGTAAAGCGACTTGAATACGACAATCGTGAACGAAGTCTAGCTGTCAATCAACGTCACATTTACAAGCGCAGTAATATAAAACTCAAGTTGTATCGTAAATGGCTAAAGTTAAATAAACGATTTATGGGAAACGGTTATTTATTTTTATTTCTAGAATTACCTTGATCACGTTAAAAGGCACTCAATTTAAATTTTATAGTAATGTAGATCTTTAGAAGATCTGTTTTACCTTGGGTGCAAATATTAGTTCTATGTAAATTTTGACATTGATAATGTTTAACATGATATCTAAGCTTTTTTTGTCCCCGAAGGAATGCGCTTAGATAACACATAAGCAGAAGAGAGGATTATTCAACATGTCGCTAATACGTTCTCAGAGGTGTCACTTAACGTTACCGGATGCGAAAGTCGAAATGTCTATCGCGCAAAAAACAACACCTGGTATGAATAACGTGCATTTATCTTGCGTAATTGTATAAATATGGCTCAAATTTAATTTTACATATTGATAAATATGTAAAAAGAATTCCGTAGTAAATACGCTCAACTCCAAAAATAAACTATGTAAATTTGATCGAACAACAATTCGATGGTGCATGAAGACATTAAAGGATCCTACATATTTATGCAGTTGATCTTCGAGGTTTGTTTAAATCAGTTAAGCTTATTAATCAAGGCTAGAGTGATAAATTAAGACCTAAACCTCTAAAATGAAGAAAAAATGCACTCCACTGCAATTAAACGCTAATCAGTAGAGCGAGTAGAACAAAGCACAATGGACTAGTGCTAATTGATTAGTTGTAGACTATTTGATTTCTTGATTGTTTCATTGATAGCAGTGGCGTGTTTATGACTCATGACTTACTATTCAAATATTGTGATAAGCCATAAAAAGAGAATCATTGTTAACCTCGAAACCTTATTGAGCTGAAGGTCTTCATATTTTATGGGTCTAAGCCACTTTTAAAAGATAATTTCTGTTCCATTCTTTCTAAGCTAGGCAGTTTAAACCTAACACTTTTAACTTGATTCCTTACTCCAACAAAATAGTTTTCTATATCATCATTTCAAAAAAATTGCGTGTATCATTGGTTCAGTACATCCAAAACTGAATATCCTTCTATCGCCACTCATGTCAGCCTGATAAGGTAAATGTAAATTATGATGAATGTTTCGCCTAAAAAAATAAGAATTAAAGGAGGAACTATCCGCATGAACAGGCATACTATTCCGTATCATCCAGCTTGATAATACGGCAAGGATACAAAATTGCAATCTTTGTACGTCTAACATTAGTTATACCTGTACATTACCGTTCGTTATCTAAAAGAAACTCTTCGACCAAGACCTAAGGGTTTTAAAAAGGTATTTTCATCCATTTGTTTTCATGATGGATCTATACAATGTATTATGTATGTTTATATGTTACTTTCTTTATCGCATTGGTACATATGTCTTTAAATTTCACGGTACGTCGCGGCACCGGCGGCGCGGCGCGCGTTACACGCTGGCTGCTCCAACACAATTGCTTCACATTTAATACTTTACGTCATATTAACGTCACGAGAATGCTGAAGATATCGGCCATACACTATATTACCGTTACGTAAGTTAATACACATAATTATATTGATTTTGATAGCATTCACGGTACAATGAGCTAGCAAATAGCTATAAAATATTGAGTTCGGATTCCAAGTGTTCTTCAGGAAAAATGTTAAAAAAATAAGAATTTTATAAAGAACTCAGAGTAATTGAAGTTTTACCGTACGTGATAATAAATCGCAAAGTCACTGGTAATTTTAAATACCTAAGCCACAATAGAAATACCTTGCTCTAAGAATTGTTGGTACGGCTAATAGACTACTATCTGTCAAAGAAAGGTGAACTTGGTACGAGGATAAAATTACGTTACCGTAGGCCTATGTCCCAATTATTCTTCTTCTTCATCTTCATCAACCCATATACGCCCACTGCTGAGCACGGGTCTCCTCTACCATTGAGAGGGTTTAGGCCATAGTCCACCACGCTGGCCTAGTGCGGGTTGGCGGACTACACACCTAAGAAATTCCTAAGAACTTTTAGGTGTGCAGGTTTCATCACGATGTTTTCCTTCACCGTTAAATCAAGTGATAATTCAATTTGAATACACACATAACTTCGAAAAGTCAGAGTGTGTGCCTGGGGTTTGAACCCGCGACCGCCGAGATTCTCGACCGCGCGCCTAAACCTCGAGGCCATCACTGCCCAATTATTACTAAACTCAATTGTTTTATTTATGCAATAAATTGAAATATAAGCCCAAAAAGCTCAACAAACTCTTCACCAAAAAATATATCTTAATGGAACTTGAAAGTCGTAAAATACAAATATTATTTTTACAAAATTGGCAAAATTAAACAAAGAATTCTATGGCATCAAAAATCGTCAAATAGTGAAAGCATCAAATGCGTACAGCCGACACGAAAACACGTAAACAAACACTAAATTAGTCGATTACGTTTCGTGTTATTATGCAAATGCCTATGCACGATACATAACTATGCAAATAGGCTCCACTTAGATCAACATTAACCACATATATCTTTTTCATATAATAAAGATGTTCATTTCATTAAAAAACGATATCATATAACTTCTATATCGGTATTTTATTAAACGACGGAAAAAAAATAATTCCGACAGATAGCGGTTTTGGCGCCACCAACGATAATGGCGGGCGAAAATGGCGCTGCGTTTGAAAAAAATATACACAATTCCTGATGTATCCGGTATGAATAATTTGTTTTTGTTTGTTGTTTGTTTAGTTCATATTTTTAACGTGAGATAAACTTTCTTTTGAGCTTCTGGCAGGTTAAAGTAACACTTGCTGTTTATGTTTAATTGTGAACAACTGAATAGATTTGAGCATCGACTGTATTTTGTATATTTGAGATCAACTGATCACTTGTTATTTAAACTTTATTGTAGATATTATCAAAACTTTTAAATTTCCAAAAAATAGTAACTGTAACGGTTCAATTCATATTTTAAATTGTATCAACGCAAAAGTTTGTGCAAAAATGTCCATCCATCAAAAGGATGAAACTCATCGCATAGTTAAACTTTACGCTTGATCCGAGCAAAAAAATATAATTCTAGAGTTCGAAGTCTGATGTCCATCGAATGATACCCGGTATTGCGGATTCAGAAGTACAATTCGACAGACAATTAACAATGAAAGGATATCAAGCTCCAATCAAGCGTGTAATTAGTAAATTACCCAATTTGACGGCTGTAAGGATGTTTCGGGGATTTAAAATTCGCTAAGCACGAACGAATATTGGTAGATTTACTTTGTAGAGACATTAGACTATTTCACACCTAAGTTTCGCCAGATAAATGTTTTCTACTCTCATGTCCTCGCATGTCATTAGTTGGGACCGGAGATTGTACCCAGGACATCCAAATAGGAACTACGGAATTCGCTAGCTCGCCCATTTTCAACTGCCTGCCTGTTACCATGTTTAAGGCAATATTTAGAAACTTCGCGGTGCTGTTATCAATAGAATTTTGGACGACACGCCGCAAGCTTGGGTCCAATGAGCCATACTTTACATTGAATAAAAAAATCATCATAACCACACGAAATAACAAAGATTGTGTTGATGGTGTATCGATAACCGCAGCGTCCCCGCACCGTAGTAATTGCAGGCAGACGGGTCCCTAGCGCAAAGATGCTTTCAACTTACTAGTTTTTATCCGCACTAACGAGTCAAACTAGTTCTGAGATATCGGCTGAGCCCTAGAAGGCGCGAGCGGCTGGACCTCACTATGGCTCAACGTGTTTTTACCACGTTTAGATGACTTTGGACGTCTATATTTGTCGTTTTCTTAAAATAGACTGACCTTTCAATTTAGGTGGATAAGTTTGACGCAGTGGCTGAATAATTAGGTGTTCTCCATGAGATAACGCGTTCGATCACTGGTTGGAGTACAAATTTGATAGAGTTTGTAATAAAAAGCCTCATTTAGTATGATATGGTTTTATTAAGATTACATGCAAAGGAATCAAGTCAGCTGCCACCTGGCCGACATCGCCACAGGGACATAATGCCTACGTTCCTAATAATCTAACCAATCTAGGACAAACGGTTGCCCAACGCGGATTACGCGCAGTTTCTTCGCACCAGAATAATTGGAGCAATTCTAAAAGCAATAAATAACTAATATCGCGATGCCGCGTTGAATTGCCTATACCTATATTCCCAACGATACTTTCATACTTCCCATTTTTAATGCCGCCTTCAAAGAAGGCAAAGGAACTTCATCCGTACAGCCATATTGAACAGATGTTCTCAAAATCTTATTTCAAACGAATCACAATTAAGTAACTGATTTTTATAGGATATAAATATATGAATTTAAAATATATGATGATACTCATCGATATTTAGGCATCTATCCAAAAACACAACAAATTTAAATGAACAATACTGTGGGTGGTGGTCACAGGTCGTTGCCGTTTGTACAAATTACATTATTATTAAATAACCAAAGTTATAATTTACAACGTAAGACGATACACAGTTTCAAAATAATCATTACGAAACAATGTGCCGTAATTCATTAACTTCATTAATAATATATTCTTATTTAACTTTCTTAGAATCGATAAAATATTGAATATATTGACACTGTATGGTAATTAACAAACAAAACTTTATATGAGAGGTCATTACCACTTGCGAGATTGAAAAACCAATAACTCAACACGGATTATCACACATGAAACCATTAAAAAGATATAGAGAAATTTACTAAAAAATGAATTACACATTTCTATCAATTATTATCCTTATTGAAGTCCAACGAAATAAGAGGGAATACTATTGTCGTTTCATGGTAGCGCATATTTTCAGACTTTGTGCTGATTATGCGAGTTGGTATGTCCTAAGGTTTAATTCAAAAACACTTTGCCTGGTCCGAGACTCAAACTTAGGACCTTTATATCAGTGGCGTGCCTAGGGTGTCAAACTAAGGCAAGCCCAAATGTTTATTTAGTAGCAGCATATTTTTTTTTGGTACGTAGGACTAATAAATACCTACCGGTTAGTACTCACATTCACGTTTATAGCGTTATTTTATAAATAAACAATCGTTAAGTTCGTTATTCGGAACTATGTAAGGCAAGTCGGGCTTTCGGGCTTCTATGGAAGTACCGCCACTGATATATATCACTCGATGTACACAGTGGGACACAAACGCATTTACCAACTAGATAGTAAAATCATAATAAATTCAAATGCTAAATAATATCTTAATGATTAACTGCTAAGAATACTTACTTTAGATGATATTAAAGCTTCAGTAGTCAGCTTAAAAGGAAACAGGTGCTTATGTACAGTAATTCTCAAGATATTATAACTAGATAATTCTACTTTCTGCATATTGAAATAAGATGTGACGGTACTTTAAAACATGGTAAATACTGTACTCAGACATTATTAGTTCTATGCTGATCTTGCAAGATAAATCGATATTTGACAACTAATAGTAATATTTTTTTATTAAATATCCTAATATTACAAATTTACCCGTTTCATTCCCCTCATACTTTATGAACAGAAATATAAATTCGCCAAAAGACAAGTGAAAAGATTTATCACTTTTTATTTTAAGAATTGAAGACACAATTTACACACTTTAGACTTCTTATAAAATGTCAACAATAACAACTCCACAGATTTTCATTATGAAACACCTAAGACCTTTGCCAGTAATGTAATGAATGTAATAATATAAGAGAAATTACAAAATAATTACTGTAATGCAATGTTACAAAACGTAAAGGTATTTTGCTGTGAGAAAGGTTGTTCACCCTTCAGCTCGGAACGTTGGCTGATTGAGATAAAGCAAATAGCAGGCCAGTGGAGGCGCCGGCCCATAACACTTAACAAGCCAGAAAGAAAACAAATGAATGGACTAACCCTACATATAGAAAATGAAACTATCAAGTATGCCATAGTAAAAAGGTATTGTCGTTCAATTGTACTTAACGAAATACTTTCAAATTTTTTGCAAAGGTTTAGGCAAAGTGACGTCCTTATGCGCGTAATAAAAATGAAATAGTATTTTATGTAATTATGAAAATAATTTGTTGTACCTTTATTGACATCGCTATGCATTTTTAACTACAAAAGGAAAAAATTAAAGGTTTAAATAAAGAATTAACTCCATAGCGTAGTTATCAAAGAAAAAAAATGCAACGGAAATAATAAGGCCATAATAAAAAAAAAATCTTTTAAGGCAAAACACGAATCGCGACTCAGAAAAAAGTGTAAGATCCCTATCACAACAATGCACACACAACTAGTGTATCTACACAATGGTACAATAGGAACAAATGTCGACAAAATAGACATGAATAAGTTGTTCATATTGCAGGTCGCGCCCTCTGCCGGCAATTCTCTTGCAATTACATGTGGAATTTCGCGCTGACGCTGCACCCATCACCGGCTGCGTTCGACCTGTCTAGGCCGAAGGCGTTGCCCTGCAGCCTTGAGCAATTAGGCGCAGATTATGCAAAACATAATTTTATAGTTGTACAGGTATCCTTCTGTATAGTTTAGCATTTTATGTTGCATTTTTATAATAACTTTTAAAACGTATTTATTTTATTATTTTATGATATTGCCAATTAAAAATATTACAAGAATTATTGAGGCCCATCCTCAATAAATTGCTCCCTAACCCAAAGTAGTTTCAGGACTAATTCTTCCCCTCTGTTTTAGCGGAAGCCCGTGACCAAAAGCGGAGCGTATACGGGTTGATAGATAAGAAAGTAGCTATTACTTTGATACTTCTCTCAACGTAAACATGGAGATTCATCGAGTTTGCAGCCTATAGGTCCTGTATTGTATAATATATGCCATATAGACACGAATTGGTATCTTCTAGTAGACAATTCAGTGGCAATTTCCTATGAACTGCAAACAAATACGTGACTCTATAATAAAAACGATGCATCTACGGGGGATGATATCTATGGTCGGACGCAGGTGGAATGGGCGAGTCACATTGTCAATGACCTAGTTGCAGCCGAACTACGCCATGTGCAGTACAAACAAAACAGCACCGACACACATCGCAGAACAATGCAATAATAATGAGCAAGATACATTCAAATCCTTGGTTTCTTTTCGTTTTTCAAATCGATTGTTATTTCTTAGCACAGATTTTTTTTCAGACAAAGAATTGTGAAACAGAGATATGGTATTCTATCATCGGCCCCTACACATGCTTCCCAGTGCTGGGCACGGGTGTCCTCTAAAACTGAGAGATTTCAGACCCTTTAGCCCATAAAGTGGCTTAGTGCGGGTTGTCAGACTACGGACCTTAGAACTTTTAGTTGTGCAGGTTTCCTTACGATGTTTTCGTTTACCATTAAAGTAATTAATGTTTATTTACTAATACACACATAACTTTAAAAAGTCAGAGTTGTGTGCTTGGGGTTCGAAACCGCGACCGCCGAGATACTCGACCGTGCGCGCGCGCCTCAGCACTCCTAAACCTCGGGGCCATCACGATTACACGTATATTATTATGCGCTTGTCATAAATAGGGAGACGATACACACTCATAAGCGTTTGAAATTTCTAATAAAGCGAGACGTTGATTGAACATTAGTATCCTTATATTTATAGTACCTATTCCCCTAACTAATAAATTACATAAGACAACATATGTTACTGCAATGCATTATATACTATATACAAATAAACACAAGTCTTAAACCAATGATGTAGGTTTAGCTAAGTATTCTGATAATTAATTCTGTGTGTTTGTACACTGCAGTTTATTAATCTTATCATTATTTATGGACTATTTAAGTCTAAACAGAATTAGCTAAATGGTATACGTGTTGGTTGCTGACGTAAGGCTTCTTGTTAAAGCATTTTATTAAGTACCGAGTTGAGGTAATTTCAATTAACTGTTAACCATTGAATTAATGCCGATTAATCTTGTAATTACTGTTATTCTTGACATCGTTTTTTATATCATATTGCTTGACGAGTAACCATAGAAGAATATCCATTATAGAAGTATATTTAATACTTCAGCTACGTCCAACATAACTCATATTCGTTCCATCATTTTAAAGGATTTCAGAACTTCTAAACTAAGCTACCTGCGAAGTTTCCTATTAGGATTTTCAGTAGGAAACTGGTAATACTCTTAGAATGGATAATGTTGTAATCCTTCTCCACCATCTAACGCCCCTCGACTATATAGAATCGGCTTGCATTTTAACAGCACCGTTTAATAAATTTAATCTTAATGGAAATAGTTATAACTCCAGATTGTTAAAGAAATATATTTGCTCAGATAGAAAAATGAATATACTCGGTACATAACTCATGACAGCGACTAACTTACCTAAATATATCAAGACGGTATGTTATAGAATAAGGTAATGTCCACTCTAATTCAATCACGCCTATTTAGTTTGCCCTCAGCTTTTCTACATACCTTAATACAATTTTTTTTTTCCTAGCCGATACAGACAAATAATTATCTTCAGTTTAAATTTTGATGAATCTTCAAATGTCTATCCTATATCACAGCGTCTTCATAGCTTAGTAAAGTAAACATAAATATTTAATTCTCATTAGTATGAGAACGTATGAAGCATAATGGTGGGAATTCTCGCGATTCCGCATTTTTTGTGCATTTTTATCGGCGGCTTGTGATATATACGTATTTAGATTAGGTGACTTCATAGCTTTATTGCGCATTCGTGGTGCGAAGTGCGAAGATGCTTAGGCAAGGTCAAACAGCGAGCGAAAGGATGCGCATATCAGCTTAACTCAATCAAGAACGATATTGTGTTTAGAAAAATAGTTAAATCTTTGTTTACAATTGAAATGGTAAATAGTAACTAATATCAATGATAAATATGGCAAAGTTTGGTTGTGGTTTTTGGCACTCGTATGTCCCGTGCGATATAGATATCCTGGGTTCGACTCCCGGGCTGAGCATTGAGTTATTGGATTTAACATACAGGAAACTCTCAGTGACAGCTCTGGAAATGTGCCCGAAAAACCGTATAAGTGCAGTAATGCCTGCCTCTTCGGGGAATACAGACTTTAGGTTATGTATATATGTATGGAACACCTCATACCTCACGCCTATATTCCCCGAAGGGGTAGGCAAAGATGCATTTCTGCAAACACATTTCGCCAGGTATGTATCAGTCCCACGTAATAGGGGGCGAGCCTATTGCCGTTGCTCGGGCACATTTCCAGACTCCGTGCTGCTACTGAGAATTTCCTAATGGAAAAACCCAATAACACTTTGCCCGACCCGGGAATCGAACCCAGGACCTCTAGATCGCACGGCACATATTTGTACCGCAAGACCACGAGGCAGGCACTCATATATGTATGTGAATCTAAAATTATTGCATAATACATATCAGGTTGTGCTTTATAATTTGAGCAATAAAAGTTATGAAGTTCCTTATGAGTGTTTCGCTAGTCCTAATCTATAAAATGGGTTAGATTGCTGTTGCATAACTAGTATATAAGGATAGAAGAGACTTGTTAATTGACGGCGTACACGTAAGGAAATAATAATTACTATCATTAAATTATTTTAACTGCGAGCATTGATCTCCAACCTTCTATTGGCATTTCTCTGCACTATCTTTTAACCACAAAGCATAGGGCTCACTATGTCCTTTCTTTTATTAAGTGAAATATAATAATAATAACAGGATCATAACCACCGGTGGCTTGGGTCGTAGACCCCGCCATCTGCGGGTTTAATTTTTATATTTTTAAATGTACTTTTTTTATAAAATTTTGTATTTAAAAATGTAAAAAAGAAAATAAACACATGAGGAATAACAGGATCATTTCATTTCTAGATTTTTTTTAGCCTGGATTTAAAAGAAACGATCCAGCTTATATGTACGTTTGTAATTGATGACCATTGATGAATAGGATTGGGCAATCGCTAAAGATTAATTTTGTCGACCTCTGTCCTGTTTTTAATCCGTAATACCATTACTTAGAAAGATAACAAACAGCAGCATATTAGACGCCGTAAGATTAATAAGTCTAGACAAATACATTAAGAAAATCTAGGACTACGCAATGCAGTTTCATTTGAGTTTTAAGTTAAAAGAACACATAATTTAGCTATTCTATATTCTAATAAATCTTTATTATCTATAAATGTTTATTGTTTAAACTTTGAATTGGAACAATTGGCAATACACAGAAGAAATTTAAAAAGTTTTCTCTTGTTAAATAAAATATTAGTACAATGTCAACTGAATACATTATTTTCCATTAGATCCGTCAGGCTTAATTGTCCGTCAATGGAGCCAGATTGGGTTCAAACCGCCATCTCACCGACCTGACATCACCCTGAACCAATTGAGCGCATTCTTCTTCATGAATTTATTGGCCACTTGTCAAATTTAACTGTAATATAAAGGACGTTACCCCAAATTCAGGATGATTTTTTTCTTTCCCAATGATTGTTTCAATTATAGTAATAAGGTCTTTATACTATGGACCAATTTCACAGCCCCGTGATACAGTCGGTTAGACTCTAGCTTGCGAACGAGAGGCCGCGGGTTCGATCTCCGCACAAAGACAAATGTTTGTGTAATCCACAAACATTTGTTTCGGGTCTGGGGGTTTGTGGACCAAAAAGTGTCTCGTAGATCCTGGTGTCCACGTCTCAAGAAAATTTAGATGTCAAAATACATAAGTAAGCCTTTTCTAAAAGCTTCCAGGCTTCCTAAGACCTTTACCGAGTAATATTTTAATTTAACTAACTTATCAATAATAGAACAACAGCCGCTATTTTTTTCCTCTCAGCTTCTTCAAGCGTAACTCTACAAACGTTGATTCATATAAAAGACCTCAATTAAATTCCAAATGCATATTTAAACCGTTTAATGTGTTCCAACAAAACAATGGTTATTAAGTTATTGCGCGCGGAAGAAGGAAAACAGTTGTACATGACAGTGCCGGTGCGTACAGACAGACGGACGAACGGCCTTCGTTCTAAGCACATACTGAATAACAAATGAGACCAAATTACGTACTCGGCCCGTCACAGCCCGTAAGATTGCCTGATTGTGTTGTTAATACTGCGATGACACGGTACTTAGGAATTTTTGTGTGTTTTATGATTTATAAAACAGGGAAATACGTTTGCTCGCCGTTCAGTTTATTAAGTGCCTCATTAGAATTTTTTGGGCTGCTGTTCCAGTAAATTTTGTAGATTGATCAGAAGGCCACCGTGTTAAGACTCATGTATATTTGTAATTCTTGATGCCATGTCCACTGTAATCGTTTTCGATCTGAATATCATATGCAGTCCAAGTTTAGAGTGCTTTCAAGATAAAAAAGAGAAAAATCTAGTAGAAGGTATTTCCATTATTTAAATTACCAGCGTTTGGATCCAACATTGGTTAATTTACTGACACTAAAATCTGCTGGGCACCAAGCCACAATCGTTTTCTTTTATCAATCTCACAACAGGTAATCACCCTAATCAAATCATACGATGCTGATTTCTAGTCATTCCAGTCCTTCTAAGAGCACTTAAGATTTTAGAACCAGCAATAGCCTCTCTAACAACTGTACTTAGGGTTTTACACCTGCAATTCACATACAAACGCGTTCCTTAGTTGGTTAGTGACCATGTGCTAACTCGATTAACCGCAAACCGCGTCAGTTTTCCATGTGTCTCATAACACGCAGCTCTTGTTTCAGATGCTTGTGTTACTGACAGGAAAAGACTTATAAACAAGTAGACAAAATCAACAGTCTTGAAGGGAAGGAATCACTCTTATAGACCTACTAGATGGTAGTTCTTAAGATCAAAATAAGCAATGGCTGATAAATGTTATTGATGAAGGCGTATGAACTGATAAATTAGTTGTTATAGCAGACTTATAAATATCCTAAGATCATAATGATAGGGGTAAATGTCCAGCAGTGGACGTGAAATACTGGTGATGATGATGATGATAGTAATAGTGGTGATCATCTGCTTCGAAGTTTAAAACATTTGATCTCGCGTTCTGTTACATAGGTAAGATTAACGAGGTCTAGAGATGCTAAATTATGCGATAATTTACCATCCAGACCGACCAATAGTTGTAAACGGTTTCTCGACTGTGTACACAATTTGCTACATTAAACTAATAAACTAATAAGATCACCGAGCAATGTCTCAATCAACTTCACAGCCCAATAACAATACCTTTTTTTTTTTTTTTTTTTTTGTTCTCGGGGGGAAAGCTGTTTATGGCTCTACTTCCCGCCAGCCCGGGGGAGGGGGGCGGGAAGTGTATGTCGGGGTCACCGGTCTTCCAGCCCGGCGCGCGGCGACGTCATATCCGCGCAGATGTTAATGCCGGGCTGGGTCCCTAACAAATCCCTAAACCGGCATACCGACCAAAACCCCCCGGTGGCCATCTCCGCGCCGAGTGGAGCGACCACGGTACGCGGGCGAGAGGCGCCCACCGTCAACCGCAGCCGCCCGGTGCGCCTCCGAGACGTAAATGTCTCGGCCGTCTCGGAGTTTTAGGGGGCACAGTTGCACCCCCACTATCTTGGTTCGGGCGCCCCGGTTGTGGATGGGCGCCCGCGACGTACACAGGCCACAGTGCCGCCGCCCCTCTCGGGGTCACTTTCAGTGAGGACGCGCTGCCCCCACAGCACGTCCAGCGACCCCAAGGGCCCCTTTAAGTCGCCTTTTACGACAGGCAGGGGATACCGTGGTGGGATTCTTACGCCCCCTTGCCACGGGGCAGGGCACCGGGTCTAATTGTCTCTGTTGACCCGGCGCCTCCTTCTTTGACGTCTTTGACGGGCGGGATCGCTTCTTTCGCGATCCCGCTCCACGCTCTCCTTCTGCGACATGACGTACTCGCAAAAGGAGAGCATCGCTCGCCAGAACCTTGGACTCCCGACCATCGAAGAGACGACGGCCGGAAGCGAGAGATCGCCACCAACAGTAGCGCGGAGAGCGCTGCGCTCCACCTCCCAGGCTGGACACTCTCGTAAAGTGTGCAGGGCTGTGTCGTCCAGACAGTTGTCACAGTGGTGACACACAGTCGACTCCTCCTTCTGTGCCACCCGACACAGGTAGTGGCCGAAGCATCCGTGCCCCGACAACACCTGCGTCAGGCGGAACGTCGCCGCACCGTGGCGCCTGTCCACCCACTGGTCGAAGACAGGACGCACTGCCTCGACGGTCACAGCACCAGCACTGGGATTCTCCAGCCTGGTTCGCCATTCCTCCACGGCGGCCGTACGGAGGGAGGTTTTCATCGCCTCAACCTCCCTCGGGGCCAGTCTATCCCCGCGACTTGACGCCTCCTCCCGCTGATGGTATAGTCGCGAGAGGAATTTGGCGTCAAGGTCCCATGGCAGGGACCCGGCCAGAACGCAGGCCGCCTCGTAGGAGATCGTGCGGTAGCCCCTGATCATCCGCTGCGCCAGCGCTCGCTGAGGCTTACGCAGTAGAGTGACGCAGCGGTTGCTCAGGGACTCGGCCCATACTGGGCTCCCATACAACGCCATAGACCGCACGACTCCCATGTACATCCTTCGGCAAGGGATGCCCGGACCTTCCAGGTTGGGCAGCAGGCCAGAAAGAGCGCCTGCCACCCGCAGCAACTTCGGTTGTAGCATCTCAAAATGGGCGTGGAATTCCCATCGACTGTCCAGCAACAGCCCCAAGTATTTGAGCTGCTTGCCGATAGGAATTCGCACGCCCTCAACCTCAATTTGGGCCCCAGCAGGTGGTCCCATCCGAGGCCGGTGGAAACAAATAGCCTCGGATTTGTGAAGGGCCACCGTGAGGCCCAGCCGCCGAATTCTCCTCGCCACGTTGCCAGTTCCAACCGCGGCGAGCTCGGCGGCCTCCTGGAAGGTCCCGCCCGTCGCTGTGACGAGCGTGTCGTCGGCGTAACAGAATACGCCGACGCCCCGGGGGTTGGCACCACGGAGCACCCAGTCGTAGCCGATGTTCCACAGAAGGGGCCCAAGAACCGACCCCTGGGGAACACCGCACGACATTGCTCTTCGGTGCCACCCGTCGGCGCTCGGATACACCACGTCCCTGTTAGAGAGGTACGAGTGCACCAGGCGCCTAAGATAGGGTGGCACCTCGTGGTACCGCAGTGCTTCTTCTATGCAGGGCCAGGGCAAGGTGTTGAAAGCGTTGGCGATGTCCAGGGACACCGCCACGACGCATTTGCCCCGGGCCACTGCTTCCTGTGCTTGTGCCTTGACCCGCAGAATCGCTGACACGGTAGATCGGCCCCGGCGGAACCCAAACTGGCAATCGGCCAGGTCCGGGCCGATCCCCTCAAGATGCTCGACGAGGCGCGTATGAACTATGCGCTCAAAAAGCTTGGCTACCTCGTCGAGCAACACAATAGGCCGGTAAGCCGATGGCGACTCAGCGGGTCGACCCTCCTTTCTGAGCAGGACCAGCTTCCCTGTTTTCCACCTCGACGGAAACTGGCCCTGCTCTAGGCACGCGGAGAACAGGCTGCGGAGCCTCATCCCCAAGAACTCGACTACCAGCACCCAGACACGGCCTGGGATGCCGTCGAGCCCCGGAGCGGAGTTCTTGCTCCGCAGCCGAAGCACTGCTGCCTCAAGCTCCCCGGGCGACACGCCCGGGGTAGGACCCTCCGGGGTCTCCCTTGCCGAAACGGACGATGACGACGATGCCGCCGGAGATGTTCCGGTCGTCCGCGACCAAGGTCTCGGCGGCATCAGTGGAGGAATGACGACGACATCGGTGGCCGGAAAGAGGGCGGCGACCACGTTCCCCAGGAGCTCCCGACGGAGACTCTGGGTAAGTGGGGGCGCCGGCGGACGCAACTTGTTCAGCGCCAGCCGATACGGGCGCCCCCACGGATCTCGGTCCAGAGTCCCCAAGAACTCCTTTCTGGCCGCAGCCTTTGCCTCTTTAATGGCCACCCGCAGCGCTCTCCTAGCCTCTTTATAGAGGCCGCGGAGCCACCGCTCCTGATCCAGATAGTCAGCCTGGCGTATCCGTCGGCGCCTGAGTCTGCCGAGTCGGCGGCGCGCCACCTCACAATTATACTTTAACTGCGCGAGCTCCGCCGACCACCAGTATACTTGGCGCCGCGGAGGGAGGCGTTGGACTCGGGGCATCGCGGCGTCGCAAATGCTAGTCATTGCTGCCCCGAACCATTCGGCCTCCTCCTCAACCCGCACCGGTGATGCCGGCGCGGGAAGCCAGGCCTGGACAAGAGCGGCCAGCTCCAAAGCCTCTTTATCGAGGCGTTTCATACCCCATCGCAGGCCGCCCCCAATCGGTGCATTAAGTCCGCCCCCGAAAGAAGTTACGGGGGTCGTAGAGACGTCAAACCGGATGTAACGGTGGTCCGACAATGTCTCTACGCCCACGAGAACCCTCCAGTCTCGGACACTGCGTGCGACGGAACCCGTGGCAAACGAGATGTCCACCACCGAACCCCCGTTGTGTCTCACGCAAGTGTTGACAGATCCCCGATTAAGGACGGCCAGGCCAAGTGAGATCGCCCACTCCTCCAGGACCCTGCCACGAGCGTCGGTCACCGACGAACCCCAAGCTCGAGATTTTGCGTTGAAGTCGCCGGTTACGACGACCGGGCAAGGTTGGCTCTGCGTCACCAGGGCCCCTAGCCGAGTGAGAAAAGCCTCAAATTCGACCAAGGGTCTGTTGGGAGAAAAATAAACTCCAACAATCCAAAATCCTCCCAACAGAGCCGCTACGCATCCCCGGTCCTTTGCTACTTTTTCAAAGGGTGGGGAGCCCGCGGCACCCTGGGTGATTATGGCCACCAAACCGTCGATATCCCCGGCCCAGTTCTCGCGGGGCGGGACGAAATACGGCTCGGCGACCACAGCCACGTTCACCAACCACTGAGCCATAGACTGAAGAAGCAGATCTTGTGCTCCGGCGCAGTGGTTGATGTTCGCCTGGAGGATCTTGAGATTCATTATTGGGCGACCTCCATTAGCTCAGTCTCGACCTGCGATGGGCACGCGGACTGCGACTGGGCCATGGCCTCAGCGACAGTGCGTTTACCGTTCTTCTTATAGCGGCGGCTAGGCTTGACCACGCAGGCTTTGCTACCGACTGAGTGCCCCGCCGGTTTGCTTAATGCAGAGCATAAACTGCAATGCGGGTCCGCGGAGCAGCCTCGCGCCTTATGGTCCGGCTGGCCACAACGGTAGCATAAATTGCTACGGTCGGTCTCGGAGGTGCAGCGCCCCCGGACGTGCCCCAAATCAAGGCACCGGAAGCACCGAAGAGGCCTTGATTCAAGGACACTGACGCGTGCCGCCGACCATCCGACCAGGATACGTCGCGTCCTGGCCGCTTTTTCAGCCGCAACAACTGGCGCCCGAAGCCAGACTACGCCCAAACCTGAGCGGTCTGGTCTGACTTCTCCAACTTTTATCACCTCCTCTGGACACTGTGTGGCCATTGCGAAAGCTTGTGCTACCTTCTCGGGGGTGACGGATTCGTCAAGCCCCGAGAGTCGCAGTTCCGCGGTTTTTATGGGCCGAGAGACTCGTACGTCTTCCAACCCACAGAAAGCTTCCTTCAATTTTGCGGCAAGGGAGTCAGCCTTCAGCTGGTTATCCGGTCCCAGCACCTCAATGATGGTGGCCCCCGTTACAGCTTTACGCCACTTAATGTTGTTGATCCCGATGCCAGCAAGGTCAACTTTCTCCTGAGCCTCACCAATTATGCGGCTATAGGTTAAACCTCTCTCTATAGCTGCGGGCGCTAAAGTTATTGTTACCGCCGCGGAACGTGGAGGCCGAAGTTTAGGCATCGGCTTCCGCTGTGGTTTCTGTTGCACAGACTTTCTTCCATTTGTCGCTTGCTTGCTCTTCTTGCCGCGCCGCGTCACCATTGACCATGGTGTCTCCATGGAAAGAGGCGGTGGAGGCAACGGGCGAGGTTCCCTTAAAGTTGGCTCAGGGGCGGCGGTTCTTACTTTTCGTCCCTTCCTTTTGGATATAGGAGCCGATGCTGCACTTGCTTTTGGGTGCACGGCATTTATAATGCGAGGCGCCGGCGTGGCCCGAGCTAGTGAGCTAGGGGGCTCGCAGTGCGAAATAGGAGGGAACGCTGTTTCTCCGACTCTATTTCGTCTTTGTTTTTTATTCCCAGCAATTTTTGGACCTTGCTGATTTAAATTGCTTGGTACGACAGAAGGTTGTTGTGCCAAGGGTTGACCAACAGCTGAAGATCCTGGATGCTGTCCCATAGCTGCCTTCTTACGATCAGATGCTAAAGGAGGCCGAAGTCGTGGTTCTGATTGTAACCGGCCAAGACACTCTAGGTCGTATTGTCTCGCCGCGATAATGTTTGCGAGTCGTTCCTCCATCTCAGCCACTTTGGCCTCAAGTGTCAAGATCTTCTTCCTTAAGCATGTATTTTCAGCCAGTTCACTATCTTTTTCCGCCCGGAGAAGGGCATTGGCGGCTTCCAATTGCGCCGTCTCGGAGGATGCGGGCACATCCGCTACGTCTTCAAGTTTTTTGCTGGCATCCTTCAAAGCTCGAATGAGCGTCGCTTTTAAGTTGCCCGGCTTATCAGCGACGTTTCTCAATTGGGCCGCAATATCGCGAAGGACCTCGTCGCGTGGAGGAGCAGATGAAGAAGCTACCTCGACATTCATTGGAGTCGGTACCTCTTTAGGTAGCTCCATTATTTCTTTCCCAGTGGAATTCTTCATATAAATATGACGGCCATCTATTGCCTTGATTTTGGTCACCGGTTCCAACTCGTCATCGCTGGAAGCCGACGCCAAGGAAAAAGATCTGGAGCGTGATCGGTCTGAATTGACCGATCGCATCCAAAGACGTCTACTTCTCCTGACACATGGAGATGACTCACCATTCCCGGACTGAGCAGAAATGGGTCCCTCCATACAATCTTCATTTGCGGGCATCGCACCCGTCTTCTCCTGCACTACCTCTCTGTTGTCAGACACAATTCCAACAATCTCCACCTGATCAGCTAAAGCTGATGTAGGCAACTTCGTCGAATGAATTTCTGTTTTTTTATAGGTATCCATATAGTTCCCACGAGCATGGGGGAAAGGGTAGTCCACCCAGGCAGTGCCCCCTGTACCTGGGTAAGCCTAGCGTGACCCGCCAAGAGGGTCGGCCGGTACTCTGGC
The DNA here is from genome assembly GCA_030295005.1 of Cephonodes hylas. NCBI lineage: Eukaryota > Metazoa > Arthropoda > Insecta > Lepidoptera > Sphingidae > Cephonodes > Cephonodes hylas. Next base: position 385,203 of record AP025365.1, read on the forward strand.
GGGGGTCGCACTAGAGACTGAACCTCCCATCAGCCATGCATCCCCTCACGGTGCGCCGCCGCTTGGGATTCGGGGTAACTTTTTATAGAGGTTTTCTCCCTCGCGGCCCGGGCGGTTAAGCCAAGGCCCTCGCGCCGGCCGAACTGCGAGACATGACCACAGCTTCGACCGGGTTACGAGCTCGACGGTGGGAATGGGGTTCGCCCATTCCCTGCTCGGAAGCAGAGGATTGCTGTCCGAGCCCGCCAACGACCCGGAAAAGAACCAGGATTGCCCAAAAGAGGCCCGAGCAGCGATGAGGAATACGCAAACAAAATGGCGAGAATCGCCGGTCCCCACCGACAGGAATTGGCCGCCAACCAGCATAACGAGTCGCTGACTGCAACAACTTATGCTGGTCGTCGTTGCCCAGGGTGCACCACGTGGAGGTTTCCTGTTAAGGCACCCCCCAATAACAATACCTGCATCAAAACAAAACATCGTCGAGAAACAATAACGGAATACCCTAAACACTTACCAAATACTACATAGTTTACAACACGCAAAGAATACAACACATTGTGACGCGAATAATAAAGTATTACCTTATATTCCATGGTGTACATGTTATATAACGTTGTTAACTATTCGACACTCGATTCCAATCGCAATCCCTTTTTTCCCTTACGTATCGCAAAATCCCGTTTGGCGACAACTTCTGAATGTGAAATGGAGATACTCTTTTTCAATGTATTGTTTTAGCGCAATGAACATTTTTGCTTTTAACTTGGAAGAAAATTGTTTCTTTGTAGCAAAAACCGTTGTTAAAAAACCCTATTATTCAAGACATTACGAACTCATATTCAAAGTGATGGTCATGACTATAGTGTTAACGACATTGCCCCGGCTTAATATCACTCTCAAACCTGATTAAAGACTACTGTACTACCTCAAACATCTCATAAGATTAAGTAGGCTACAAAATAAAAATATCAGGCATAAGTGATATTTAATCTATATAATACAAGTTATTTTAACAAATATCTTATTAGTCTAATTGCCATTAACTGCTGCCATATTTCAAAATTCTTCTGCGGCCTTAAAACATCTTAAAAGACCGAACCTTAAAAACTGTTATCATAATAAAAAGGAGAGGAAAATCAATAATGATTCACGAATCCCCGGCAGACGTGAGGCACATGTGGGTGAAGGTTGGTCATGTTTGTCGTCAACTGTCGTGCGTCAAACATCGCGTGATAACAACCAATTACCATTCTTAACACGTCTCAACACTTCTTTATACATGCTCAGAGGTTTTGGTGAGAGAAGGCTGTAATTAGAATTATAATATAGGCTATTTCTAGGAGAGCGCTTAACCTTTGCCTATTTCTTCATGTTATGTTTTTCCCAGTTTGTCAAGTGTAAATTCATAATTAACAGAAACCTATGAATAACATAAAAAATGACAAAAAGTTCGTTTTATTAATATTGCACTGCCTTGTCACGATAGATTAGATTCCACTAGCACGATGTTGTTAGAACTATAAGATCATTAAAACGAAAATAAAAATTCATAATTTTTAAAACTTATTTCAGAAAAATAGTAATGAAAGCAAACCCTAACGAGAGTAACCGACACAAACTTATTTATATCGAATTAGTCCATTGTGTTAATCGAATGCCATTTGTGTTAAATTGTGATTTATCGGTTGTACGAATCTACTGAAATTTCGAAACGCTGAGATGACGCCATCTTGAAAAATACGTTCCATCGACCTCAATGCGATGTTATAATGCTAGATATTTACTGTTATTACGAATCAAACTTCCTTTTTTGACACACTATATCAATTCGCCACGCATCATCCAACATGTAGAAATTTTTGCGCATAACTTTTTGTACGATTTATTTATTAATTTACTTACCTTAAAACTTGTGGAGTTTAAAAATACAAATAATGCGAACTACCAAAATATTAAAGTCAAAAGTCTGGTTTCATATTACGTAAGACGAAAACACAATTGGTGAAATGGGTCTCCAGAATTTCACCTTTGCTTACCCCTCCGGAAAATATAGACAAAGGTGTAAAAACGAACTTTATTCAAACTGTCAACTCAATACATAACGTAAATAAAATAAAAAAATAAATAAAAAATCATAATGACTATTAAAATAAGACAAATGCAGCCATACAAATTTATTACAATTCTCTCAATTAAATCAATATACAAAGATCGTTACTCTGGTAATTGAGTCATAAACATCTGGATCTTTAATGTCTATTAAAGGGATAACATACAGCCTTTCTCTTTGAGAGAGAGGTACTCTCAATAACAGTAGAATTAAGCCTTAACAAATTACTTGACAAGATTACAAACATCAACATAATTAGTTTGCCATCCCGCGTGTTTCTGTAGCCTTGGGTGTTTTAAACGAAGCGTGATGACGCTTATTAGCAAAATTATGTAATTATGTCTCTATAAGACTTCTATAAATAGAAATCACAATAATGGTAATCCCTCTGAATAGGCTGCAGAGTCTCGTTTCATGTATCTAACCTAATTAAGCTAATTATATTTCCGTTAATGGCACTCTCCTCATATAGGCATTAAAACGAAATTAAATGAAATACTGTTTAGTTTCATGAATTTCATAATTTAAATTACCACTCAGATCGGGAGACAGGAAAACTTGAGAGAAACGGAAATTTAATTAAATTAATATAGCCACTTTTAAACTCTTTAAAACGCCAAGACAAGATTCTGATCATAGTAGCAGATATTTACTATCTGCCTACATAACAAGATCAACACGACCATCGCAGTAGGTGTCAAATGAAACAATACATCCGTTGTGACTCCTCAACACTTAGCAACTCACAGTAAATCAATTCAGTGACCGCTCGCCTACCACCTAATCACTGTTCTTGACATTTCATTCGGACGCTAACTGCGACACTGCGAGCCACTCATCGGCAAAATCATTTGGTATAACACCACTAATTGGCAACAGTGGTGGCATTGCTCGCACAACAGACAATTAGCGCTGATGCCGCTGTAACATTTAACTGTTCGTCGCTAAACGTCACATAACAGAGTTAACAAGACTCTGGCCTTCTGCCGAGGACTGTGATATAATTTTTTGTGTTTCACGTGTCACGTAATCAGTACGAATTAGCGGTCAAGGTGAGGGAGCGACCAGCGTGGTGGAGTGTAGCACCAGGTGAATCCTACCTAAGTGTCGTATTGCAGGATTAGCTGATTTTAGATCCAGTGCAAGTATTAATGGCTTTACCACATCCAGTATGGACATATTAGGTGTACTTAAATGTGTCTGTTATAAATTGAAAATCATTTTAAACCGCACTGCACTTACTTCTAAGTAAAGTCATTTTGCCGTCACCCCAAAAGCATTGTTAAAATATTGCTGGAAAGATTATATTAGAACCTCGTTTAGTCCCTTATTGTATTGTAAATCGTGAACGTTCTAGAACGACGTAAAAGTCAATCATTTAGTAAGTGGAAGATTAAGCCATGGTCGGCTTGGACTGCAGTAGCTACCTACATATAGAGTAGCTGATAATCATGATACTACAGTCTCGCCTATTTCGTCTGTTTTGGAATTAATTGTGATGTGAATAGAACTAAGCATAGGTGACCGACTGTTTTTATATTAAAAATGTATAAAGTTTACTCTATATAATATTCATGTTTGTGTACAAAGTCAAAAGTTCAATAGAACGCCGTAGTTTGCGACCAAACTTTAATGTTATTTCTTCTTAAAAATAGTTTTTCGCAAAATCTGCCAGTTCTCATCATATCCTTGCACGTTATTGTGATCTTTACCGAAAACTGTTGACAAATATTTCGACGTAACTGTGGGTGTTTCGTTGACATCAAATAAAATCTATTAACCAATGTTGGTGCGAATACCACGTAGTAAGACATAAAGTTGCACAATTCACTTAAATTTTTTAAGAAGGAAAGGGGTGTGTCAGGGTCGTTATTTGTGGCAGTCGATAGTGTCTGTTTACTCGTAGGGAATTTAGGTGTGAGTGTTATGTATAAAATGTATTCACAATATTGTTTAACAGTACACAAATATTAATATACCAACACCAACATATTAGGACAATTAGATTACCATAATTACCCATTTTGATATTATTTAATTATTTATTCATTGAGACACCAATTCTATTTCTAATTTTATAAATTCACCAATGATACAAATGAAAATACCTAAATTCAAAGACCACTTTAATTTCCTGCAAATAGAAACAGGTCTTTCCATTCGTTTGCATCTAATTGAGAGATGGTTTCCGCGAGCGCATTGAGTTCAGTCCTAACAGCCACTATTTGCAGGGATCCTCCTACATATTGACTCATTGAGTAACCCGGATCGCCCCAACATCCTCCAATTTACACTAGTGCCAATTAAGCAGCATGCCAAACAACTCATCCAATTCCAATCCATTGCACGCGCGAAGTGAAGCGCTCTTTCATTCGTCAGTTTTAAAGAGACAATGCACTGCAAATTGGCAATTTATCACGCAAGTAATTATGACTGACAAAAAGTAAAATTGGGCTAGAAAGTAAATAGGCTTCGGATTTATTGTACGTTAGTGGTACAGTGGGTGACCGAGATAGTGAAGAGTGCAAAAAACAGTAGTTTAGTGAGCTCGGCGCGGCTAGAACAGTACTTTCACCAGAGGGCAGCCGTCAACTGGCCGCGAGATTTGCACTGGGTATTGTATAACGGCATTCCGAGATACAGGCTGTTTGTTCACTTTATAACATAAATAGGTAGATGTAGATTAATGATGGTATTAAAGTGCATAGTTATCAAATAGTCATGGTGTAGTCACCATAGACATTAAATTAATAGATTCCCTCATATTAGACGTTTTTTAAATATGGATGGGGCTATGAGTTAGAAATATTTTTGCCCAGTCATTTTGATGATGCAAAAAAGTAGTAAATCTTGCAAAGATAAGAAATTACTTAGAAGCATTAAATGACAAAGCAAATTTAAACGAGCTAGGAAGGGAAGATACGTTAAAGTCAGATTTATAACCTGAAATTATTGGCGTGAAAATGAAGCCCAGATTACGTAATTTAAAAATTGACGAAAGAAAAAAACATCTTTGTTAACCATTCTCGCAGATATTATGAAATACTAGAGACTTATCGGTCTCAAAAACTCAACCCTGAATTTTTTTTATATGTGTAAGTGACAAAAAAATGTCTCCATGCGAAAATCCAGCCCGCGGCCTCCTGTGAAATTGGTCAAATTTATAAAAGGCCTTATTACTGTAATTGATGCAATCAGTCAAAAAAATCTATCAAACAAAAAAACACGTCCTAAATTTGGGATAGCGTAGCAAATTCTGGGTTCTTCTGTCACGTTTATATTCTTGCAGCACCTTGTATAAATGCATGCAAGTCAGTTATTACACTACGGCACTAGTGGTACACATCTGCATCACATTCCATAACGGTACACTGCAACTTTTTGTTGTGTGCGGCTCGCCCGCGTCCAATCGCTCTAATTGTTTTTTATCGAACGTACAAATAATATGCGTAGCGCTGCGCCCGTGACCGCCCCGATAATTGCACGCTTTTTGTGCTGTTACGTGATTCATACAACACGGTGTGATGGGCAAACTAACCTGTCTGCTTTTCGGTTTGCTTGTATTTCTTTTAATATCATATTCTACAAAAAAATAACATCATCGTCGGCCCATGTACGTCCTACTGCTGGACACGGCTAATGTGCAAGTGAGAGGGTTTAAGTTAAGTGCGGATTGGCGAACTAGACGCCTAAGAAATTTGAGGAGTCAGGTTTCCTCACGGTGTTTTCCTTCGCCGTTAAAGTATGTGATAATTCTTTGTGAATACTAACATAACATCGAAAAGTCAGAGGTGTGTGCCTGGAATTTGAACCTTCGAGATTCTCGACCGCGTACCTTAACCTAGAGGCCGTAATAATTACAGAAAACATATAAAAATCTTATTTTAGTAATTGTGTTGATTGAGATCTCTTTATTATTTTTTTAGTACCTATCCATTTTCTCTTCACGTGCATATCAAAAACAATATGTAATACAACCAATACTTAAATTGCTAAAAGTATTCTTAGACAGCAGCAATTATAATAACTTCCTATATGCGCGATCAGATGAAAAAAGGAGCGATTTTTCCAATAAAATATTAAATCCATCAATTATTACAAATCAAGAAATATAAAATCCAATATGCCAAATTTTCGAATTGATAGTAATCAAACCCGTTATTCTACGTCTTATACCAATAAATACACTGTGATGTCCTTATGTGCCGTGATTAACAAAAAACACAAGCATCGTGGTACGATTCTCAGTCGCACTATTACTTTTTTGGCATCTTAAAACATAAACACGCAAAGGAGTTCCTATCTATGCAACCGAAGGCATAATCATTACATTAAACTTGAATGTAAATTATAATTCATATTTTATTTTTCTGGTGAACATAACTTATATACCCATATAAATTTCGAATTACAAAACTGAAATTTATGCAAAAGAATATCCCATAAATCCTTTTCGTAATTCACTTTTAGGGAAATATAAAGGCGAAACCACAATAACCAAATAATCATATTTCAATAATCCAATTGTGATCTGCGCCCACGCTCGGTATACGGAGGTCAAATAGTTACAAATTCATACTGCCAAATGTGTGTCGGCGGGTCACAGCTGGCAAGCTCCGCACTGTCTGTGTTATATTATGTACGTATGTATCCCATTGTATGGATATTACTCTGACAAATTATATTGTAACTTTGCAAATGCTTTTACTTATAGTTAAGGTACCTTACGTCTCACCAAAACAATCGTGGATACTAGGAAATTTTGTTTCAATGGTGATATAAAATAATTCTGTATGATTTATTTTTTACTGTACTGTGATCGGCGCCTCAACAATAATTAAATAATATATTTTATTTATTAGTTCAGCTACGGAAACAAACCCGCAACATTTCAACTTTGACATCTCTGTTCTTAGCGTACGAACTTTATCGCTTAACGTAAACAATACCTTTTCTTTAAATATTTTTATTCTTAATAATCGTATATATACTTAAAAAAATAATATTAAATATATCAGTACCAGGCTCTAAGAAAGTAAAAGACAGTTTTAATTAACATGTTCTCTCCACTCCGTTCTCTCGTAAAACTCATGAACGGAACACTCTTTGTTTCGCGTGTAATTAGTCAGCTGGAAAAAATCTACTTTAAGAGTACAGAAAAAGTGACGGGTCCGCGCGGTTAGTGTGGCAAGTAAAAGTATGCCATGAATCAGGACTAACGGGCGTGGAGTCTACAGTAGCACAATGGCAAAGGACTAGAGCAGTGGTCGGCAACCTTTTCGCTTGCAAGGGCCAGACAGTGGCAAAATAAAAAAAGGCGTGCCGCACTTGTGGTATTTACCCCATATTCCTAAAAATCGAAGATCGAGTCCAGTGCCGTGCCATAGGAGAGGCCTATGTCTAGCAGTGGACGAAATGAAGGCTGATGATTATGATGATGATTCCTAAAAAAAACGCGAACCACGGCCATCCAAGGGCCGCAAGTAAGGCGTCCGCGGGCCGCGGGTTGCCGACCACTGCAGTAGAGACTAAAACCATGTATTATTTAACGTGGTAGTGAGGTAGAGACGCTCGCATATGATTTTTAACACTTGAGTGCGTTTACCGCGTCTTGTGGTTATGTAAGGCCGAAACAAGGTGGCCAATTGATTTCTTGATACGATCTTCAATCGTTAACCTTCGACGAATAACAATGAGCCAATAGTGAATACTGAATATTTTCTACTGAGCGAAGATATGTATACACATCGGTTTATTACTATTTTGACCGTATTCGTCTCTCCATACATAGTTCTTTAAATAAGTATATATTATTAAAGTTATAAGTACGTTTTGTTCTTGCAACATGAAACTGATTCGCTATTTAATTATAATCGGTTAAAATAATAGAGCTTATGCGACATACGACAGTAAATTTGTAACTATATTTATACAGGCTAATCCCAGAAAGGAACACTTTTATAATTTTCAAAATATACAGGGTGTATTTAGTCCGTGATCGAAAACTGAGGCAGGTAATAGCGATAGTGATTACAAACCCCCTGGCATTAAAGAAAATCCCGACAAAAAATTTTTTTTTTCAGGTTTTCCATACAAACCACATACTTTTAACACCAATGGTTGTATGGAAAACGTCAAATTTTTTCTCTGGATTTTTAATATCGCCACTGGGTTTGTGATCATCCTCGCTATTACCTGCCTCAGTTTTCGATCACGGTCTAAATACGCCCTGTATAGGCTTTATATGATAGTGAAGGTACCCGCGTTCTGGTATGTCGTGCTGCGAGTGACATACACAGTTTTCTCACAACAAATTCATTCATATTTCCAAAGAGGTGTATAGTATTGTAGTAGTGACGTAACTGTGAGAATATATTTCTACATAATGAGCTGATGTACAAACAAACCAATACACACTGTCTATTTTCGCACTGATTTAGACAGCCTCTGTCCAGGGATATCAGTTAAGAAATAAAATCTTATTGTTGTTTTCAATCACTCCATTTTCGACATTATTTCATAATGAAAATATTAAGTAGCTCTCTCGATGGAAAAGTATCTACTCACAAATGATTACTGGAATCTTTCATACTTGGAATAAATTTCTACTCCTATGTTTGGCTTGCCTAAAAATTCCACTTGAAAGGGAGGAATTTGCTTTTATTTACCGCTAAAAAGTTCCTAAACTTAGCCCGAGCATGGATACGAACCCGGTACCACTCGACCATACGAGCCAGTCCAACGAGGCAGTTACACGCGCAATCTTTACAGACGCGACAAAGATCTGTTTTACCTCAGCACGTAATATTACCCAGTAATATGACTTGTTTTGTAATACTTTCTTTTATGTAACACTTTATTACAAGACGTAAGAATAACTCCTGTTTTATATTAACACAGGCAGGCGCCTCTACCTAATGAGGAAATGTAACAAAAATAGCTTGGCTGCTAGTATACCGCTCTGGTAGCATAGTATACATGTAAAATATGCTATGATAAGTCAGAAAATTTATAGTGGGTTTTGCCTTTACAAAATTCTCGGCAAAAATAAAGACTGAAAATATTTCGAAACACGACAAAAAGCTTTTAAAATAAGACTTAAAATAGCCACCAAATGTGAGAACCTAACCTTTCCTTATACACGTTGGAATGTCTGGCTGAATCAAAAAAACTTAGTAAACATCCCTAAAAATAACGTTACTAAATTTTCGTATAAACAAAATAGACAAAACTACTATACAAACGCCAGATATAAAAAACTCAATTTGTCTGTATCCCGAGCGACATGTAATTAATAAGGAGCACTTGCCCGCGCGAAATTCTCTCTATTACTCCATCAGGCCTTCGTAAACGACATTACATTACCTCGACCGTCCATCTGGCCCTCCAAATTGGATACCGAGGCACGCATATTATTTATTTACAGGTAAAGGTGACGACCCACCGCGCCACTCCGAAACTTTACCTTGCCAGTTAGCACCGCACCTCGTGACGTCACGAACTTACCGAAAACTTCTATGAACAGTGACGCTCGTTAAATATGTAAATTGTTCGGTTTGTTCTGGCGTAAATTTTGTGACGTCTGACTCGGCGAACGGGTCTATCCGTTTGTGGGTGGTTGTGTTTAAAACAAATTAGGGCTTAGGAATTCTTACGTACCACGATTGTTGCTTAAGCCTTAAAGGAACCCCTAGATAAACACCAACTAGGTCCATTGGCCCAGTATTGTATGTATAAATGTAATTACATTTCTAATTGCAAATAACAAAAGCTTTAACAATGTTTGTTCATAGCAACAACCACATCAAGCAATAAGACAATAAATTTATTTATTTATTTATTTATTTAAAACTTCATACACAAAACTGTATATAGGCGGACTTAATGCCGGTGGCATTCTCTACCAGTCTACCTTAGGGTGGTGGAGAGATGAAGTATGGTTGGTGTGAAATAAAAAAACAACAAAAAGAAGATACAAACATATATACAAGCTAATTAAAAATATACATATACATAATACATATATATATATACATACACATATATACATATACTAAAAATATATACAAATAAATATAAGCAAATAAAATACACTTAACCTCAACAAGAAGACTCTGCCAGTTTATTGAGAAATAGATCTCGGACTCTCATTTTGAACGAATGCCGTGTAGTGGACGTCCTTATTTCGAAATAAATTATTAATAAATTGACTTGAAATAATTAATAAATTGACTAATCACTTTAAAAGCATACCTCACTAATATTATATTTAACAGCCCAGTCACTGCTATAAAGAACTGACCTGAAAGCCTGCTTTAACAACTCTACAAAATTATCCCTTATCATTGGATCAACTTCTTTGACGACCAATCCATATTAGTATATTGAGCTAATCTCAATACACATAATAGAGACATTGACGTATGGAGGTGAAGCATCATAGTCGCGAGTCCAAGCCCTGTTTATCTATTATTTATATATAATAGTAGCACATTGGTATTCGTAGGTGCGGAGTGCGGGGCCGTGACGCCGCATACATAACTACACTAGGTTTCGTTATTCAAATGGTGTTTGCGACGAAAGTGGACCTACGGTTTTATGAAATGAATTATGCCGAAGCGCACCGGACGGTAATAGAAAACGTAACCTTATGCGACTCATTTCTTTCAAGGACCAATGAGATACAGACGTGTGGTAAAACCCGACATAGTAATACACACAAAACCGAATACAACAAGCTGCGTACATTTCTATGAATATAAGAATTAAGATGATCTTATTCGAAAACTCTACGAGCTGCAATTATAATCAGACGCAATGTTACTTTACCAGTATTTAAACAGAAACGACATGTACTAACTGATCTAGAAGCATTGTTATCTTGGGTCATTATGTCATCTTGTGTTTCTGAGGGTTCCGGGAGACGGAGGCGTATATCCGCAGCAGACTCGGCTCTTTGGCTTTGAACCTACACTAGCTAAGTATGAGGGGTTACAGCAGTGTGAAGGGATAGAGCCATTTTTAGCCAAGTGCAACTTGAAACTGTGCTGTTATTTTCCGCTCTAAAAAAATGTTTGTCACATATTTCCGTGGGGCGAACCCATGACTCCTCAATTTATAACCGGTTTCTCGCCAATTTGCTGCAAATATAAGCCGATATCTACGTCACTGTACATGATTAATAGGCTCGATCAATAATTTGACAGGTCAATTGACGTCATTGAGCCACAACAGTGAATTGCACTTATGACTGACTCATAGACAAATATCAAGATTTTTTGTGTCATGTCTACGAACTTTTCCATTAGCTATAACCGAAGAATGTAAACTAATTTCTTATACGCAAAACGCAATGTACCTCGTCCCGTCGTCTGAATAAATTTTGCGAAAATATCAAAGAAATACATAACGTTTTCGTCAAAAACCCCAAAATGATTATGATAAATAATAAATCAAACATTATGAGGTGGCGTCAACTATTTCAAATATGCTAATTAGTTGGATTGAAGATTCGGTGGCGCTCCTTCGATCGTCGACCTCCGACCTCATCAATCAAAGACATTGCCATTAACTGCGAGTATTACAGACGCGACACATTATTGCATACCAAATTAGGAGCAATAGCATTTTGAATGTCACACGCTGAAGGAGACACGCTCGGATCTCATAAGCTTGTATAACTTACAAAGTCTCAACATCGCGATAATTGCTACCTACCTATCTAGGTATATACACATTGTGACACAAAAGTATTGATCAGTTTGAATCCCAGATGATTCCTCTTGTCTGAAGCCTTGTGTCCTTAGAATAGCTTAAAGAAGAAACCGGGCGACGTCATTTTTTTTTTCCATGTTGAGACAGTCAAGATCTGATGCAAAATGCAACCACCCCAAATCTTTCAAATATATATTTAAATTAAAAACAGAAGATGGTTGCTTTTCGAATGCCTTATTTTTTGTATTCATGTCTATGTTACTGAAAGATGTGTTTCTATATAATCTTTGGTTGGTCATGCGTGCTTAATAAATTTTATTTGTAAAGTTTTCCTTAAAAAATTCTGCAAAAGAACCGCACATCTTAAAAATCGCGTCATTGTTTACATAAATGTTGTAAATCTACTAACGCTAGAACCATTCGACATCACATTTCCAAATCTAGTTTATTTTGTTTAGTTAGTTATTATGGCTAAAAACCTTCACACTTTTACCAATATTGAACATTTGGACAGGGGCAATGACCCGATAGTACAATTTTTCCTAGTTTATGATTCCTTCGATACAATTATGTCTCTTATCTTAAATTATACTTTAATTGCCTTTTAAATAAAAATAAGTATAACACTTGCACTAAAACCATCAAGGAAGGAAATAATACTGTTCTACTTAAATAAAATATCAAGAAGCGTGACACGCCAATCACTCGTCAATCAATAATTAATAGCATGAAATCCGCAGACCGTAACATATTAGTCTCAAATTAGATGCCAATTTAAATGTATTAGTAAAATTAAATGAGATGACCAAACGTATTCAGTAAAAACTAGGTGCTGGGTGGAGTGACGCAACGCCGAGCGCGGCCGGTGGACGGCACCGCCACTTTCACTACCGCGACCACAATAGCTCCAGATTTTAGAATTCCACACAAAGACCGGACATACACCGGTGTTTGTAAACATCGCTGTATCGAATGCCAGACGAGCTCGAATTCCACTCGACAGTACAGCTGAGTAAAAGTAGCGCCTCGAACCAAGAGTTCACGGTCTTGCCATTTCGGAAATATGATGGAAACGACAACGCCGTAATAAACGCGATATCCGACATGCTGTCTTTAATAACCATTGTAAACCGGCGAAACAAATAAATTGGACAAAGAGACTCATAGCCAGAAATTATTTTTTATCTCTGATGTTTTATAAATGGAATTTTAAAGCAAACATTTGTAGAAAACAGCCAGTGGCATTATCTTAATAGGTCGTCCGTCAACAAACAAAAGTCTTTTGTAGGAAAAAAATAAAACAGGCGCCAAAATTACAACCGGCCAGTCCATTATCAAAATTCCGACGGACAATAAAAAAAAGATAATTGAATTTGGCATTCCATCCCCCACGCCGGGGCAGGTAAGACCTTAATATTCGTGAATTGTTGTATTGTTCGTGCTAATCTGCTTTGGGCCCAAATTGGCGAGGATTTTTCACATCCCAAAACGGGATTACGTTGTTCACACACCGAATTTAAATCCAAGTGACAGGTGTGATTTAGAGAATTTCCTTTTGCAAAAAGTTGATTATGTCGCGGTTTCGAATGATGAATGTACGAGGAAAAATAACGCGAGAAAGCTCTCGTAATAATTACCGACGCACTAGTACTGATAGCAAGTTCCTATTAATTTTATTTATCTAGCACGGCAAAATTACTGCGATTAATTGTAGTTGCGGTCCAGAGTGGTGAAAATTATGTCGACTTAATGGTTACAGGATATCGCTAAATTTCTTTCACTTAACGAAACCCAGCAGGTTTACTTAATATGGTTTATTTAATATTTTCTAATTGATAGTGTTATCTCTCTAGGGGAAACCTTCCATTTGAACTGCAGTTCCATTCATTTCGCCTGAGCTTTAGAACTTGAAAAAGATTTTTTAGAATAAGCTTTCATGTATAAAACATTTATCTATCAATTTATTTAAAACAAACATTCAGCTTTACTTTTTTATCGAATAATATTTCTAGCTAAAATACGGCAGCATTTTAGTAGTTCTTTGCTTAGTAGACATGATTGGGCTTATTATATTAGTCTCAACACCCTCTATTAGCTCGTATTTGAAAATCACTTCAACACCACAAGGATATTACTCTCCCTCGCTATACCGCTTGTTAGCAGTTGAAAGGATGATTTAGAAATATAACTCAGCCTTCTCTTTCGGGGATATAGTTGAAAGGGTTTAAATTTTCGCCTGACTATATCTTCATCAACCCATATACGCCCACTGCTGAGCACGGGTCTCCTCTACCATTGAGAGGGTTTAGGCCATAGTCCACCACGCTGGCCTAGTGCGGGTTGGCGGACTACACACCTAAGAAATTCCTAAGAACTCTTAGATGTGCAGGTTTTATCACGATGTTTTCCTTCACCGTTAAAGCAAGTGATAATTCAATGTGATTACACACATAACTTCGAAAAGTCAGAGGTGTGTGCCTGGGGTTCGAACCCGCGACCGCCGAGATTCTCGACCGCGCGCCCATACCTCGAGGCCATCACTGCCTGCCTTGACTATATATCTATGTATATTACAATCGTAGTATCAAAGTCATTACCAATTGCAATAAAAATGAAATCCATTTATAAAATACTGTCATTTCCCAAAAACGGAACCCTTCTATGTACTCGGACATAAAACAAATTGCACATAACAGTACTTTTAGTTTAGATGGGCTAGCCTTACCGAGTACTAACGGACGCTACACAACCATTTCACGCTGGAAGTGTACAAAAACCATCAAAAGCTTGTCGGGGTTCTCCAGCCGCTGGCTTGTATCAATCCGGTTAGCCGGTCTAACGGAAACTGATTATTGCACTCAAACACACGCAATTTTACAACCTTTTTTAAAATCCTTTTTGAACGCCTAACGTAATCTACTACATTTTTAGTCTACTTTTGTCACATCATCAGGTCATAAACGACCTACTACTGGGAACGGACCTCCTCTACAATTGGCAGGATTTTGGTCCTTAATCCACCCATGCTGGTTTAGTGCAGTGAGGGAAAACATCTTGAATAAACCTGCACACCCAAAAGCTTAATATAGAAATTTCTTAGGTCTGTAGTCTACCAACCCGTACTAGACCAACACGATGTACTAAGGTTTAATACCTCTTAACTGTAGAGAAATCCCGTGCCTAGCAGTGGATGTATATGGGCTGATATGATGATGATGATGACTAATACATTATTTAAAGCCTTTTGTACTCACTTAATACTTTCAGTGCAAGTACTAAAATTCTCTACGCAAAAGATTAAACCTGTCATAAGACCCATGTAAAATCATATGACGAAGTTATTGAACAAGGAAGCTTCATCCACATCATCAGCCGATTGGAAACAGTGAGCACTTCCGTCGTTGCATTGCAACTGGCGACTGTCTCTAAGCGTTGCCGGCCCCAATCCGCATTGTATGGTAAACAATAAGTGCATTACCCTTCTACAAGACTTGCGATTGTTCTTATAGAACACATTATATCCTTTCATCCACTTCGTAACTAATACATCATCTTGATAAGCTATTTTTAGTCCTGTTGTAATCATATTTTTTTGTTACTTTGACGGTTAACGAAGACATCGTTAGAAAACCAGCTTAACTATAAATTCTTAGGTGTGTTCTCGACCAACCCACAGTAGGCCATCGTGGTGGACAAGTTCGTAAAAATTCTTAGTTGTATGTAGAAAGTAGAGTTGCCTAGGCGTAGTCAGACAGCCCGCACTAGGTCAGCGTAGTGGACTAAGGTCTGAGCCCTCTCGATGGTAGAGGAGGCCAGTACACAGCTGTGGGACATAATAAGGTGTAATGCTGGTGACGAATAATACAAAAACATGATATAATAATTAAACTCACTTTAAAGCGAATAAGTTCAATTGATAAGAAATTTTAAACATATAAATTGTATGAAATTTTAATCATACAGTTTCGTCAGTATTAAGTTTATTTAAAGTAGAAAATTATGCAAAACTCTGACTGAGTATACTCCGCTTTGAAGTTTGTAGACTTTACAGTCCTCCGGGCTGATTAATCTGTGCATGTTATTTAATGAAGGCTTTCACTGCTGTGATGTGATTTATACAGCATAAAGAACAATATATGAAATTTTATTTCATCTTGTAGGGTCTCGTTTGAGACTTTTGCGTTGATTACATATTCCTATTACTCATTATACCTATAACACAAAACTATGCCAAACACGACCAAATGTTAGAGATATATTCTTACGCAGGTAAAGTGCGTTTAAACTTGAAGTTGAGAAATGTGTACGTAATGGTTAATGGTCGGCGATGTCCCACCACAGGAGTGTCGTCAGGTCGCGCTGCTGCATGAATGAACGCGCGAGTGTAACCGAGCTCCACTTAGCATGCGCCCGCCGTCACCGCAGCTAATGAGGAAAATCTCCGCCAACCAGATTACCAGTGTCGTAACATCACCTCACAAGCTGTGTCGTGAGCACCCGAAGTTACTCTGCGGAATCGATCTATACGAGATGCCCGACTTGTGAGAGAGCGGCGCGAACGAGGGCGGCGCGCGACGCCCGCGCAGCCTAGTCTCACCGCTATCTAATATACGATTATACGAGAAAGTATGAAGGAATTCCAATGAGCTGGAAACCAGACAGTTATGTAAGGATGGTCGGCGCGAGGTGCTCCCTGGCCACCCCAGCGCGCGGCCGGCGCTGTTGCCGAGCGCCGAGGATGCGATCTGCGATCACAATGGCCGCCGCGCCGCCTGATTGCTATGCAGCGCGCGGAGCAGCAGCGTCAAGCGCCGCCCGCGGTTGCGCCACCGCGCGACATCTCGCGTCGCGGCGTCAGGCGGCGCGGCGGCCGCGTCGCCGGCGCATACACAACGCGCAGCCGAATTTATTGGGCGCGCGTCGCTCGCCATTCCGCCGGCGCACCGCCAATTACGTTGCGCAAGTATCCGCATACGTACGGCAAATTTGTTATTCGCCACGCGGCTCACTAAACACGCTAATTCGACGGCGCTAATTGCATAAGACGAGATAGAGTGCTCTCGCTGGCGCTGACTCACGGCGAGTTATTATATCGATTGAAGTTTGAAAAACAGCAAGTTTAACACATGCGCCGGTGTCGTAAACTCATCTGCATACAATTGAAAGATCAAGAACGCATGTCCGCAGCACGCGGCGCGTTGTTTTAGCAATGCGTCGAGAATGAGCGGCGACTCGTAATCGTACCCTACATACAGACGCACACGCCGCACACGCAGCGCCCGCACGGGAGCCGCGACGTGACGCCACGCGACACGCAGCGTCTGTCGCGTTGTCGCACCGTTTCACGGAATCGGGGTGCAGTAATCGACGCTCGGATCATAAAGCGCCAAGGAAAACGGCTGTGAGTCACGGATCCTTGTTTTTTTCCCCGGCGATGATACAACAGGTTGTGCATTGTTTTTGGGCGTTATGCAAAAAAAAGGAGCGAAGTAGAGGTCATTGCGTCACTAATTAAGATTCCTTACGCAGCGGCGACGCTTAGCCTTCGCCAGCGCGCCACCGCCGAGCCACCGCCGACCCGCGCGGGAGATGACGCGCCTGTAATTGCCACCACCGAGCCACTTAGCCGCTAAGTAGCCCGCTATATGTACGCACATACGTCTGCCACACTCAACTTGCGAACGAGAAGGTTCTCAATTGACAAATGTAGGCGTATAAGTATAAGCGATTCCATCCCCGCCCTAAATTATTTTGTTATCGACATTCGTTAATGATTACAAAAAGGAATATTACCAAAAAGCATAGTTCGTGAAATATTTTAACAGAATTATAACAGGAATAATTTGATAGATACCTAAGATGCCGCTTCGTTTAACTTCTCAATTAAAACATTGAAGGTTGACTATAATATTTTATTGTAATTACTTTAATCATAGCTGAATTTATTTAATTCACAAGCGAGTTAAGTGAGCGTTACACAAATGTCGTTAACCGCAGTAGTCAATATAAATAAATGAAATATTTATTAAGAATTATTACTTTGCTAATATGTGGAATACAAACATATTAAACATATTTTTTCAATTACAAACAATGAATAAATCGTAAATTGAAATCTCATGTCCAAAAACGGACACAGCTTTCTTACTAAGTTCAATATTATCATAATCATCATCATCATCATCATCATCAACAGCCGTTAATGCGTCCACTGTTGGACATAGGCCTCTCCTATGGCACGCCGCTAAGTTCAACACAAAAGCTCAAATTGACTGACTTTACATACCTAAGAGTTCTTCTGAATAAGCTTTCCCTAACCCTTAAATCTCTGTATATTTATCGACAGTCAAAAAGTTAAATCATCATTTAAGTATGAGATATATATACGAATACAACGATAGGAACTTATATGTAACAATCTGTTGTTTTGTTAGACCTAGGTGCGTAAGACTATAGAGGGTAAAAAGACCTACCAAAAGAGCTTATAGTTCCAGAAGAACTTTCGCGAACTTCGCATCGTCATAAAAAAATACAGCCTGGGATACCTTAATAGCGAAGGCCGGTACTAAAATAAAATAATTCCACCAACGGAATCCTGAATTATAATTCAAGCTATAAAGTAAGAATTATCTTTGCGGATCAAAAAACGTGATTGAACAAGATTATGAAATTGCTTATTGTATCAATATACGATACGTTTACGATGTATTATAATTATTTTCACAAATCTTAAATAAAAAGGGATAGAAGAAAATACACCTTTCACGATAATTTTTCTTAATAAAATTAGATAAATAATGTTCATGACTAAATCTATATTTCAAAACTTAATTCAAAATATATGGACGTACTCAAGAAAACCCATAATAAAAAAATGGAATACATGGCAAATCATTACTGTTCGATCGTAATATTTCAAAAGGTGTCCTAAATACTCGTGGTTTATATAAACAAACAAAATGTGCAAAACGTAAATAAGGCAACGGAATTATAAAATCTGTGCGATGAATAATGCTCATAAATATTCATAGGTTTGAAGGCAAACATTCTTGCCTTATCTCGTGCTTGATCGTTAGATCACGTTCAGTAACAGATACCGTCTTGTGAAACAGTGGAGTAACAGCATTTTGCAAAAATCTCCTCGAACGACGAAATACTTTTAAATAACTGTATTAATGGCGAAATATGCCTTAATATTATTTTTTATTTTGTAAATTTCGCGATCCTATTTTAATGCTTCCTTATTTATGCAATTTTTTATTTTTACCGTTAAAAATATAAAGGAATTACATGTTGGAATTTATAGGTTTAAGTATATTCAACAACTGAAAAGTACGAATACTCCGACGAGAGCCAAACAAAACTAGGCGGAAAATTTGTTGTTATGGTCCGGCGTTTTTCTGCCGACCTCCGGTGAACCGGCGTCGTCGGTTTCCGTAGTAAAGCAGACAACTAGTTGTCGCGATGAGTCACTACAATGAATCACGTAGCCTTTATTTCGTGACCTTTCATTCAGCTCTTATTAAAACAAACATCGCCGAATTGCGTTTGTTATGGAGTGGTGCGTAGTGTGTTCCCGAAGGAAAGTAAGGATGGATGGTACTCACCCGGCCATGGTTGAGTAGATGTCGATTGAGGGGGAACGTGAAGTTATTTCACAGCACTACGGAGCACGTATTTTGGTTTTAACACGCGATCGCCATGCCGTGCGAGCGCGGCGGGTGTTGGGACGCGAGTGAGGCAGCGCCGCGGCCGAGGCTGGTCGGAGCCGAGCCGACGCCCGCCGACGCTCGCCGCCGCCCGCCGCGACGCTGCCAGCCCTGTGCCCTGCCGCGGCGCCGCCTGCACCGACCTCTACTCACCTCAGCCTACACCTCTAAGGACGATGAGCTTACTAATAACCACTTTTATGGAGGTGCGAATTTCAGTGAATTCCAATGCTTATAAGATTTTATAGAAATATTATGAATATCATTTCAATATAGACGTTTTGTTGAGCTTAAAGTGATTTTGCAAAAGTAATAAAATAGTGACATAAAAATCTTTTATGTGCTCAATGTTGCGAGGGGGTAGTACTGAAAGCTTAAATCCAACAGTATCACGTTTATTTAATGAAGTAGTTGTGGTATAGTAGTCAATATAGTACATTTCGTTGAGTACTTAAAAAAGCTAAATAATATAAAAAAATAATACACTACCGTTTCTTTAAGATGCAAGAATCATTTCACAATTGTAACAGAAAACGAAGAAAGAATTTTCCTTCTTTAACAGAGCAATACCAATATTTAAGGATTACTCAAACCTTTTTATTCACATAGGGATCACAACCCTACTTTTCCTCTCACAGGCAGCTTTTAATCACATGCGCCTAAGCTCTTTAAAAATATGTATATTTATGTACATCTGAATTATCTTTTTTATCATCTGAATTCTTCAAACCATCATTATTAATGTATTAAAACCGACATAACTCAAAACTCCTTACCGTAAAAAGGCGCGAAAATCCTTGCTGACACGGCAGCCATCTTGCAATTTCCCGCTATTTTAGACGTGTTAATCGCAAATTCAATGTCGTCGCACAACTAATCGATCGGACGATGGCACCCGGCCGTGAAGACGCAGGGGTCGCCGCCGCTGGAGCGTGCCGCCTGATGACCCTCAGGAGCTAGGTAAAGCCTAACCATTTAACATTTATCTTACGTATTAGGAAAGCCGATGATTGATGACATTTGTATATGTCGTATTCATTTTTTTCTCGATCTATTGGGATAAGATTTAAGTCGAGATGAACCCAGGATAGATTAAGGAGGCGATCGAGATAAAATTCAGGTCTTTGTGGGTTTTTTGAAGTCTTTTGACGTAACAAATTCCTCAATCATATGTAGTCCGCCAACCAGCACAGGCGAAGTCGACGAAAAACTAAACCTTCAGTGATAGAGGCGACCTGTGCTTGGCAGTGAGACGCATGTGGGCTACTGTAGATAGATAAATGAGAGGCACTCAGGTATTGGATACGGGGAACGCGATGAATTTCTCAGAAGTCGCTATAAAGGTCCAAATGAGTCATCACGACAGATCTACAAGGAAAGTGTTGCCACTTTCGTAGAAGAGAGGAACTATTAAGAAATATTACAAACAGCTGTTTTCACAAGATAATTAATAAAGCATTATTCGATAAAGAGTTTTGTTGTAATTTTTTTCTTAATGATACTTTCGTATGTGAATTTTGGTGGACTATTAAAATGTAAACGACTAAAAATGATAAATGACTTGGCTTTTTAAAAAAGAATCCTTTGCTTTCCATAATAGGGGAGAATTAAAAAAACCTGTCTTCAATAAAATAAAAATTGAAACTAAAATGGGACAATAAAGACATCTCCAGACTGGAGACACAGAAAAGTATATTTTACCTCGCCAAATAATATATATACTTTGTAGGACATTATGCAAAGCTTGTGTCAAAACGTGACCTCATGTAGAAAAGTTGTGGAGATACGCACAAAATTACCGCCTCCTGACGGGTTTGCGCGTGTCGAATCCTTTACATTGTCCTCTAAGTAATTACTTTGTTTACGCTAAGGCGCAGTACATACTGCACAATATTTTAATTATCTACATTTAATCTACAAAATAATAGAAGTTATGTGTGTATTCACATGAATTATCATTTAACGGTGAAGGGAAACATCGTGATGAAGCCCGCACACCTAAAGAAACCCTCTCAATGATAGAGGAGGCCCGTGCCCAGCAGTGGGATGTATTTGGGCTGATGATAATGACCATGCTAATCAGAATATATGTCTCTCATTGGGATAAGCAAAGATTATAGTACGCCAATTTTACGAATCTTTCGGTTCCTCAAAGCATTTATATCTTCATGCAAGCAAGTCTATGAGCATACATATTAAATATTTCATATAATTATACAGACAACAAAACAAATATTTTATGGCATATATGTTGAATAAAATTAATAAACTAATGCTGAGTTGTTATCGTGTACAGCATTTACGAATTAGACGACTTAAGCAATATTGATAAATTCAGTACATTTTATCAAACTTACAAAAATTGAGGAGTATGATAGCGATAAATAGAGACAGATTTTTACTTAACTAATACATGACAATGTTTTAAAAAATAGTGTAAAACATAATACTAAAGGAAAAGGTTTTAGGGTTTCAATCAATCAATCAGCCTATCGCCGTCCACTGCTGAACGTAGGCCTCCCCAAGAAAGCGCCAACCATCCCGGTCTTGAGCAGCCCTCAACCATCCGTTTAGAGTTTACTGAGGATTATTGGGTTGCTTTAACTTACTGGTTTAGCCGTAAAACTGTAACCGACAAAACGGCTGAGTTTCCCTTTTTTATAAAATTAGTATAAATAATGATAGCATTCTTTTATAAATACTTTCATGACTTTATTGTCCGTATGACTAAATATCTCGAACATTTTTTTGTGGTATATAATTACATTTTATTGAATAAGCATTAAGTTGAGAGGATATTACAAAGCTTTATAATATTAGACAGAGGTTCCTTGTGTACTCTCATAATGCCCTTAAAATCGCCACTAACACGCCGTGGCAGACTCCGGCGATTGTTTAGTGTTACAGTGCATGAGGAAACAGTATAGAAAATGCTTTTTTACTCTGATGCAGCTAAATGACTGGAATAGATCACAGTCAAAGTCATTGCATTATTCATAAAAATCTTTTACATGCTCTTTTAAATCATCACCTTTTTTAAATCAAAATCCATTTTTTTATCCAATGAAATGCTAACATAATAATAGTGACGGGCGGATGTAATAACTGCCAATGATGATTACTTAATTGTTGTCATATTAAAATTCCCTCATAGTAATCTGCAAACAGTGATGGCCTCTAGGTTTCGGCGCGCGGTCGAGAATCTCGACGGTCGCAGGTACGAACCCCAGGCACACACCTCTGACTTTTCGAAGTTATGTGTGTATTCACATTGAATTATCACTTGCTTTAACGGTGAAGGAAAACATCGTAATAAAACCTGCACACCTAAGAGTTCTTAGGAATTTCTTAGGTGTGTAGTCCGCCAACCCACACTAGGCCAGCGTGGTGGACTATGACCTAAAAACCCTCTCAATGGTAGAGGAGACCCGTGCTCAGCAGTGGGCGTATATGGGTTGATGAAGAAGAAGAAGAAGAAGAATCTGCATTCTGATGCAGATACGCATGTAAAGACTAAGGTCTAAACCCTGTCAATAGCAAAAGAGGCTCATACCCAGCATTGGAATTTGGAACTTACATGGGCTGATGGAATGAATCTGTATGCTAGATGTCCCGCAATTGTTTCTAATTCAATAAATAGCGCCCAATAAACTATCACTAGCACACAGCATATATTTTTGCCAACATAGAGTTGACTTACTAGACACGTTCCAACTGCGCCATACAGGCTAACAGTGCGTGTGACAGTAACGGGTGCCTGTTAATGTCGCCTTACATTGTAACAACAGATTAGGACATTGTACACATGACCTAACGCCTGACTATTGTTTCTCTTTACCCAACAACCTGATTATTTCTCTATTTTATTTGTTCTGTGATAGTAAACAGCCACTGAGACGAAACATCTTCTAATCAACAGATTAGATACCATGCCAAATGGGCAGCGAATTCGACGCTCTTGGGTGAAAACATTTATCCATAGAGTTTAGAGATATATATTACTACCTATATATCCGTTTTTCAGGCACATTTCCATAAAACGTGCTTTAATCA
Organism: Cephonodes hylas; assembly: GCA_030295005.1. Lineage (NCBI taxonomy): Eukaryota > Metazoa > Arthropoda > Insecta > Lepidoptera > Sphingidae > Cephonodes > Cephonodes hylas. The sequence continues at coordinate 408,792 of AP025365.1, forward strand.
AAAATCATACATTTAAAACTTTTCTCGATCCGTGGATTCAATCCTTTCGGTCGCACATGGCATACTTATACAATGAACCCAACGAGACAAAATGTGGCTTTGTGACAAATGAATCTTGTGTGAAAAAAGTGCGTTCATTTTCCGTAAGTTTATACGCAAATAGATCGCCAGGTTGCTGCTGCGACAAAAGTGTGCGGCGAGATATCCCGGGTTTGATCGAATAAAGCATATGGCAAAAGCCTAACCTTCAGAAGACAAAAGCGTGTTTATACGTATGGAAATATAGATCAAAAAATTAATCCTACAACTGCATATTTATAGTTATATGTACGCATGTTCTTTTTCCCATCCATCTAACCATGTTATAAAGGAGCAGTGGTCAGCAGTTGCATCAGCTAGCGCGTCGTCCGAGCCTCTGAAAACACGAGGCGTCACATTACGCCGACGCAGGCCGCATGGCGCGACCACGAGCTTCACATTCGCTGACAACGGCACCACCATGCCAAATTAGGACAGTTGCTATGCTGGGTCTAACTATATGCAATTGTAGTAGTCTGTCTAGGTATATGTGTTTTTTTTAATATTAGAGAATATTTGAATGTATTTGGAGGAGACCGATGTTCAGCAGTCTATAATTTTCGGCTGATGATGAGAAGGTACAAAATGAAACTGCCGAATTGTTTCAAATACTTCAAATATCAAAAGATCAGACTAAATATTTTTTTATGTAGATGGCTTTTTTAAACATCTGCAAGTTTTATATGTACCGTAGTGGAAAAAATCAAAAGATCGAATGTCAAATATACAGGGTGTATTTACACCGTGATCGAAAACTGAGGCAGGTAATAGCGAGGGTGATCACAAACCCAGTGGCGATATTAAAAATCGCGACAAAAAATAAAAATTTTGACGTTTTCCATACAACCATCAGTGCTAAAAGTATGTGGTTTGTATGAAAAACCTCAAAAATTTTATTGTTTGTCGGGATTTTCTTTAATGCCAGGGGGTTTGTAATCTCCATCGCTATTACCTGCCTCAGTTTTCGATCACGGTCTAAATACACCCTGTATATTATTTCACAATAAACTTTCAATATATTTCTTAGTATTATGTACAAAATCCCCCAAAGTCATGAGTATTTCCTGTGGATAGCATTTAATTCCGGTAAGGAAACCTTAAGTTTCCTTATTCCAAGCAACTTAGCCAACCTTTTAGTGTATTATATACGAAAACAAATATGTGAAACTAAAGTTTCAACTCTTTCAACTATAAAGGAAGTCCGTGTCCAATAAATAAAAAAATATAGTAATAAAAAACAATACAAAGTCGCGAGGCATAACTAGTGTGAACATAATTTTTGTGGCAAACAATTTGTCTAGCGCAGGTTAATAAACTGCGCATTCCGAATGTACGTCATGCACTCAAAATGGCATTTTATACACGCACCTATTGAAATACAAATAGATTTATTATCACTTTGTATTAAAAACTACTAAAGTTTAAATTTTGGCAATTAAAACATACCTACACTAATGGATGAAACAGGAAGATATGATAATATAATATTATCTTTGATATAATCGTAGATACATACATATATTATATACATAGTTACGCCTAAGATATACCTACATAAATAATAGGGATATATTTCTAGTAGGCCTAATTTTTCATATGCTGATAAACTTAAAAGCTCCACCAAGGACTATATAATATCCTAATAGCTGTCATTGAAACTGTTGACTGCGCGGTGGTCTTGCGGTACAAGTGTGTGCCGTGCATTCGCGAGGTCCCTGTTCGACTCTCGGGTCGGGCAGGATTTTTTGCATTTCCACTGGGACCTCTCAGTGGCAGCGCGGAATATAGAGTTATGTGTAAAAGACAGGAATACCCGTATTACGTGGGACATAAATACAAAATTCTTTTTAAAAATATCGTATAGTCGAAGCCAATCGAATACCTAATAATAATCACAAGTAATTTTTTATATTTTCAAATATTTGTGTAATCTACAAATATTTTTTAGGGTTTGGCTGTTTATGACACTGAAAAGTCTTTCATAGTTTCCGATACCCGCGAGTCGCGACACAGGACCTGTATCATAGTGCGGGGTCAGAACTATGAACGTGTACATTTTCGTCGTGAAAGCTCTAATTATTAGCCGAGAAAGTTCAGTTATTGAATTCAAATTGACACTGAATTATCACGCTACATGGTACATAGTAGAGTTTAGCCTCACTCTTTTTATTTAACAAGCTGCGGTCCGTATATGTGCTCATATAAGTGTGTCTTTCATTAAATCCATATGACATATAAACTCAAAATAGCATTAATAATAAGTAATCAACACAAGCTTTAATCAGATAAAAGGGTTGTAGCCTGCAGGGAGTGGTGTGCACTGACCTGTGCAGGCTTTCAGTCTCGCCCCTCTTGCAACCTATTAACTAGATGAGCTCCCGAGGTCAGGTCAAGGTGAACAATAACAGCATACTATCATCACTGTATAACTGTAGGTAGGCAGAGATTATAAAGCGTAGCTAACAGAAGAAACAAGAAAAGAAAGCAAAGCTTGAAGGTCTTTTTGGCTTTGCGATTGATAAGGTAAGATTTTTATTAGCAGCACGGTCTTTTAAAATATGACCGAAATGGCATTGGCTCTAAGCAACTAACGGAATGTAATGGTTTTAAAATATTTAGATATCGATAGTCGTTTAATTATTTCTTTATAGATTTTCAAATATAAGTGGTAGACCTGTAATCAGCTTGGGCTGTTTTACAAATGGGGTAGCTTGATTGGGTACTAATCTACAACCAAACGTTGTGGGAGGGCTAATTAACTAGGGGTAGGCTAAATGAATTTGACTCCATCGCGACCACCTTCCACTTTTGCAACAATTTATTGTTATATTTACCATATTATCTCGTGCTAGTGACTTCGAGTCACAAAGAAAACTGAAGTCAATATTGTTTGTCAAATCTATTCCTCAAAAGATCTCTCAAATTATCTCCCCCAAGATCTTTCTCTTTTAAAAATTAAAATAATACGACAATTAGGTTTATACCGTAGGTGTAGTAATCATGCCATATGTTTGAACATTCGTAAGACACCACATGAGCAGACATTTTCCTCAAACCCCACACTTTACCAAGTAAGGTAAAATCTAGGCCAATTACGTTAGAATTTTAACTACACCGCCTATAAAAAAGCATATAAGTATCAAGCGTACCAAGAATCGAGTCCATTATCCTCAACCCACGTCATTGGATTACTCAGAAGGGGCCCTCCAGACTCCAGACAATTGGCTGCATCACCACGACAACGTCATAAACCACACAATACGCTGCATGCATATCTTTATTAAGGTCTAAATGAAAAACATTAGTCATTAGTGCAACACTATTTGCATACAGAAGTGCACTGACGTCTGTATCCATGAAGGTAGAAGATATTTTTATCCCTGCACCACCGAAAGGTTTGACTGGAAGAGAATGCCAAGGGCATTAAGTCCACCTTTACAAAGGATTTGTAAGAAGCGTAAATAAATAAATAAATATTTCTAAATATAATTTATCCACTGTGTTTTAAGTTCCACGGAACATAGCCGAGCAGGCTACAGCTTTTTTGGACACTCTAAAACACAGTGCTTCATATAAAAATATCCCAATTCAAAAGCCAATAATATGTTTGAGGTTCAGAAACCTTCGACCCTTGGCGAAACGAAAAAATACTCCTCTGCTTATTCGTACAAAGTTGCAGGCGTGATATAACCTGTTTTTGTAATATTACCTATTCCATTTCAGTTTAGGGCAATGATTGAAAGTATTGTTTACATTGACCCTATCCCGCCAATCTTGTTCAACAGCACGCAGGTCAGCGAATCTAAGGGAATGCAATCTGTCAAGATTCCGCAACGTAGATTTTATCAGTTAATAGAAAAAAAGATATATATAGAAATTGGATTATAAAATCTGTACTATGAACTGCATTACACTTCATTAGTTCAAGTTGTATGTGGACGACGAATCCATCTCAGTGGTAGACGACGTCTATGTCCAGCTTTGGTACTTATTAGGAAGTATAGCAACCTACAGTGATGTTGTATGTATGTATGTATAAGATGGAGATGTAAGGCCGGCGCCTGGCGAGGCGTGCGCCGTCGCCGCCGAACAACGGTAATCATTGTGATTATGTGCTCCGTGTAACAGTAACTTTTATTTTGCTCGCGGAACGCTTAACGAGCATGTTTTCGCCTTAGGCTGTTTACACACCCACCAATGTATCGAGCTTTTAGTGTTTAAAGACAGGAATTACAGAAATATATCGGTTGTATACAACCAATTATTTCACAAGCGGAATACCAATAGTTTACGAATAAAATGGACAAAAATCACCAAGTGATTTGTTATTTTTTATTATTTATTTATTATTGATTTAGGTATAAAAGATGTTGTATTAGTATTAAGTTACTTTTTTATTTAACTCTTTTAAGAGGGCGTGTATGATCACATTTTTACTTAATCAACTGACTTAAAATTTCACCTAACAGTTACTTAAGATCTTTTGAGTACCTCAAGCTTACGAGGCTCTACAACCCTCTCAACAGTTGAGGAGTAAGTTATACAGATATATTAAAATATACACTGTCCAATGATTCCTCTCAATCTTGCATACCGCCCTATCGTCGCGCGTCTCACAACGCTATAAAAGGGCGCAAGTTTTAATTGCTTTATTTTCGATTTTATGGGACCATGGCGCTAACAACGGTCTCTCTGTCGAGCTTCATCATGTTTTATAATATAAAAGTGCATATTATATAGATTTATATTATTGTGTCTACGTAATAAAACTCTAAAGAAGTACTGACAACATCATGAGATGCATCTTGAATAATATTCTATGATGTTTCATTGCATTAAAAAATAAAAATGCATACTTCATTCTACTCAAAATTTGCCGTTGAGAATTTGCCGAAAAAATAATTTTGTTTGTAGTCACATTTGGAATAACAAACAAAACATCTGAATGATTCGATTGTCCGCAGTTCTAACAGCACACAGGATACTAGCGTGTATCGATCGGGCCTCAGCCCTCTGCCCTCAGCCCTCTGCCGTCCCTCCCACGCGCATACTTATGTGGTCAACCCTCGGAGCCCTAATTAACACTTGTCTGCTCTTTCAGACTTATCAGACACTAACCATGAATTATTCATGCAATATGGAGACATCCAATTCATTATATAAATGTGGTAATGTACACATCAGGGTTGACATTTTATTTACAATTTTTTCTCTTTAAAACTAGTGATTGTTTATGTATTGACTTTGAAAGAATTTTGTAAGGAAAAGTTTTCGGCAGGAAAGCTAGAATCGTAACTCGTGACCTAACGTTAACTAAGCTGGCTTATGACATACTGAGACACGGAGGCTGTTAAAAAGCTTTTTCTTATCTTCCAGACAGGTGATTTATAGTGACCCTAATTTTATAATCTATGGCTAAATGTTATGATAATCAGGTGCGTAACAAGTATGTCCGCCTTCGTCGCCAATTACAACAAAATTAAGGAATGTGTGTTCAGGAAATTCCAATGAAACCTGTTGAGATAACCAGATTTAAAAGGTATTTTGTGCACATATTTACCGATAGTCACGTGCATAAAATTTCTAAGTATACAAGTCAAACCGCAAATAATTAATAGGACTATGACTAAGGTTGCGATACACACAACTTTCCTTAAACCGGATTGAGGTTTAGTCACAAAAGATAAAACTCCCTATAAACTGATGCAAGGGTGTTTCGCTCTGGCATCAGTTGTCTCGCCATCAACTATACAAAAATATATATCCGCGAGGGAGTAAGCTATAGTATGTTTGCCTAGTTAGGGGACAAGCTAAGTACTGTTTAACACTAATCATACCAACACTTTTTATATACCTATTTCTACCTTTTCCTAATGTATGAAATATGGATTTTAGGAGGAAATAAACATAATTATTAAATTTATTATATTTAAAAACAATAGTAAATTGACCATTTTTATTACAAACGTTAAAATATGAATTTTTAATCGATTTTTTTACATATAAGTGTGTCCATTTTCCGCAAATATGTTTTTTTCATATAGAGCAAATGTTGTTGATTGATTTTTTTACAGTATCTTATTTGACACTTCTTACGTTGATAAGTATCTGTAGGAGCCTTAGGCTACAATTGTTTCGTATTTCTTTTTTCTTTTGGTTGTTCACGGGTTTCTCAAAAATCTCGATTTTTAATGCTAAAGTTTGAAATGGGTCATTTGACCCGCTATGGTACGATTAGTATTAACAACCAAATTTTTTGTGACAAATATTCTAAAAACAACCCGGAATATAGAAACTGGGATCTCTGCATGCGAAACGAGGACCAGCTTGTGAAACCAGTGGCCGCGAGTTCGATCGCACCAAGATAAATAATTGTATGATCTACAAATACATGTTTCGGGTCTGGTTGTTAGTAAGACCGAAATATCTCTGATAGTTTCTGATAACTACGACACAAGACTTGTATCCTAGTACACATGTATGACTGTTGGATGGATTTAGTTACGTATGGAGGCTGGTGATGACATCGATGAAGTACACCATGACAAAAATAGCAGTAGTAAAAAATCTGTGCCAGGCCGGGAACCGCAGCTGTGCAAGCAGTTTTGAACAAAACACATGAGTGTGGCGCCTCGTTACGTAAATCTAAAAGTATCGCCGTGCATATTGCAAACACGTGTACAATTGTCATATTTTCATTCACATTTTATTAAGGCTGAGTATTGTTCATTTGCGGTTTCCCTCGGGTTAATATGTCATTTTCAGTCACATTTATTTAGGGACATTCCATTAACCACAGCGCCATAAAACCTCACAATCAGTCAGCGATTTTAATGATGATAGGATATCAAATAATCAAATCAATAAAATTAGGATGTTAATTGGGCTTATTCAACCTGTTGGTAGTTAATATTAAAGATTAAGTTTTGCGCTACTAGATGCTCTTTAAATAACATTTTCATTACCATTCGGCGCAGTACTTTCGGTCGCTTAAATGGTTTGAAGCACCATATTTTTGAATATACACTTTTGTAACATACATTGCTAACATGCATTCGGTAAAATTGCATGCGAAAACATAAAACACATGTGTCGGCAAAGTTAACGACCTGCATATTTGAACCATTTCTTTTGTTTCAAACATACTTCAAAAACGCAAACCTTCTGTACCTTAACAGTCTGCCACCTCCGCAAAGCGCTGGTCGCCCTCTATGACGTCATGGTCAACATCATTACAAAGTGCCTTCATTATTAATTTCAACTATCTTTATGACTATGGGTATATAAAATTTCTTAGGTGCGTAGTCCGCCAACCCGCACTTGGCCAGCAGGCCATAAATACTCTCAGTAGCAGAGGAGGACTGTTCCCAGCAGTGGGAGTACTTTTCCAATCAACAATATATTCGGACCGTAGTACTCTGACTGACCATGTCACTTGGCATGCTAATTATGAGGTTCATATTCCAGATACTGACAAAATTATGTGAACATATTCACAATGAAAGGTAACGGAGGTAACTAACGAAGGATAACTTAAGACTTTCTTAGGTGTGTTTCTTTTAAAAAATGAATCCCAAAGACAACGAATAACATCTATAAAAACATATAATTATCGCCTTGTCCTCAATTCTAATTGAGGTCCGCGCTGTGTTTCTTCTCCTTCCAAACATCCTACTAACATCATGTGTTCATCCACCCTATGAAAAATTATTTAATACATATATATATTTAATTTTAAAATACATCTGATCTAGCAACCCTTTTTCTTTTTTCCATTTTAAATCAATTTCTATGCGAACGAAACTGCGGACAACAACAAGTGTAACAAGGCTGATATCAATTTGTATATTCATCAATAAAATTTATTGGCAGGTTGTGTATTTCATGTCACATTATTACTACCTCAGCAGAGCCAATGTATGACGCGGCGAAAATCGGGAGTTACCCTAGTTCTGCCGACGCAGTGCCGAGTATCACAACATCTATCAAATTACCTTTAATAACATACTATGCGTGTCAGCTATTTACTAATTGTTATTGATTAGTATATAGAATTTCAATTTAATGACAAATCAAATGTGTATTTTTAACCACACGTACACCAATTTACGTTTTATCTTTTTTTTCTTACTAAGTTTAATTATTGATCATCGCTGATACCTTTCTACTCTTGTAGATCTTTTCTCGTCTTACTTATCAACACCTATCTTTACTATACACAACAATCTTTCCAATGACCAAAAGTATGTTAATTTACTTTGCCAAGTATGAATCTCATTTTCAAATGTATCGCTTTAATACATTAACTTAAAGCAAAAAGGGTCCGGAAACGTCATATGAACTAAAATAGTCACAATACAACACAATAGTTCCAAGACACTGCGCCTGACATAATTAGCATAGCAAAATCGCCAGACGGCGAAACAAAGGCGCGACCCTTGAGTGAATCCACGCTTCAGGAAACTTGCTATCATGCTTGAATTAATGCAAAGAGGCTTTGCCACTGAACTTTATTCGCGTTCCGACTCAACTGATACAGCTGCAGCTTACGATTTCGCGTATTGTGAAGAAATAACGGGCTTAACCTATTTCCCCAAACATCGACAACCTATAAGCAACCTTATATCGAAGTGTTAAGATTTAGAAAAAAATCTTTTATCCCAAAATGTTTTGTAAGAAAAACCACGCGTATCCCAATTTCAACTTTACTTCTTAGTGTTAATGTTCTTTTTAACCTGCAATGTTTTAAAAGCCACTCAAGGCTTTCAAAAAACTTCCGGGATGTGTTGTGGGTCAACAGCCCAAGTTTTCTGTAAAATGAAAAATGTTTGTGACATTTCTTTCACTTACGAATACGTTTGACAGCAATTTCAAAGAAAGTATATTTACATTTCAAAAAACTATCTCATGATAAAAATCTTTCGACACTGGTAATTTAGTACACAAAAATTACATGCATTTAATTTACTCCTACTAGTCTAACACTCTTCGATTTTATTAACATAGAATACAACATAAGTCACTATTTCTTCATCTAACTATATAGTTCTCTTAACAAAGAGGTCAGACCATCTGCGTCCGCTTCAAATAATGAGATCTTTATTCTAAGGACGGTCCCGAGTGGGCCTTTGCGCCTTGAGAGCATCCTAACTAGAAAATTCTTATGCCACCGCATGAACCACTTCTGAACACCTTGGAATCTTGTTTACCATAAGTTTTATTAGTAATATACCAAACACGGAATGCTAGTAACGTGAATATGACCTACAAAACATTCTTTTAGCATAACACCCGAAATTATCATTATTGCGGTTAGCATTTACTAACTGTTCATAGAAATATGAATCAGATGTAGACTTTCGCAAATAAAAAACAGTTTGATAGCAATTTTCCTGTCCTATTATGAGGTTATCTACCTCGTGTGTCAATTGACGGGAGATCAAATAACTGTCTTATACTTTTGTTGTTACATTTGTTTCGAAAAAAAAATATCTTACCTAAGCTCTAGTATAAATAAGCAAGGAATGAAGTTTATGGTATTCTGTATTTTCATTAAAAATAAATATAATTAAATTTATTTATGCTTCGTACACCAAACAAAACAATTCAATAAGTTAATGTCACAAATGGCAGCCTTATCGGTATCGGCAATTTCTTCCAGGCAACCGTTAAATGGATCATAGTGATCCAATAAACAATAATTATTTAAAAAGGAAAAATAAATACAATAACAATACATTTTTGTTTGCTTTATTTCGTACTATACACAAATTCATTAGAGCTCCAAAAAATCCCAGTACGCAAATAAATTGTACTAAAACACGGCTGATCGGTCAGTCACCCCTACTTACTCACTGCCACCCTTGTCACTTCAATGCGCCGCTTGCGCCCCAAAACTCACAATAGGGACACTGGGACAGAAAATGTAAATAATCTGCAAGCATTCTATTTGCCATTATTTAAGTTTATCATTTATCTGAGATTATGATGTAGTTTTGTTAACAATAATGCACGAAATACAAATCGATATACTATGTCCAGGTTTGACATTACTGAATCTAAAAGGCCCTGTACACTACTTTTGCATAATACTAATAAAATAAATAATAATTAAATTACTCCTAACATAAAATATATTAAAAAATAACAAATAAATATATATTCATACTTATACATACATAAAATGTGAAATTAAATTAGTTGAAAAAAATTTAATAACATAATTATATTGAATTATGTGAAATATTAGGAGGGATGAAAAAAAATAAAAACAAAAAGTTATCGCTGAGGACAGGATTCGAACCTGCGCGGGTAGAACCCATTGGATTTCAAGTCCAACTCCTTAACCACTCGGACACCTCAGCTGTGGGATGGTTTGTCGAAATTTACGACCGGTATCTCAGTTCTTTATCTCTTCAATATTTAAGCATTTTATAACATTGCCACAGCGTTTTGGATACACTACATTATATGAAATGGTTAAAAAATTAATAGAAATTTAAAATAATAAAAAAAGGATAATATAGGGTGATGTCGTAAAACCATAACAGTCTCATTGACTTAAAAAAAATAATCACAGTCCAAAGAAAACACATTCATGATATTAGAATGTTTAGTCTAAAATGAAAAAAAAAATGTTTTTTTACATTTTCTCGGCCTCTCGGTGACATTATTTTATATTTTACCCGAATGCGAAAAAGCGAGAAGAGTTATGAGTTTCGTTGGCCAGGTCACACCAAGTTCGTGTACATATTCCCTTGTGTCTGTAAACTATTCCTAATATTTTGATAAACGAGCATACATTTTGTGGGACCGAAAAGTTTCTCGTAGTTTCTGACGACCACGACGCTAGACTGCGGCTGTCCTGTGAATTTCTAGTTTATTTCGTTCAAAAGATATTAATTATTAAAGATGTTAATTATTAACTATAGACTGTACGAGTTTATAGATTGTAAATTATACTAGAATTCAAAATTAAGTTGACGAAATATATTTATGTGTAAATTATTCTGTAAGTATATTAGGTACATATTAGACATATGTACCTATTATTTAGATATATAATTTTGAAATATCAATAATTTATATACCCTATTAAAAGTATTGGAAAAGGAGTTGATATTTTTTGCTTTTGTAACGTTTTTATTTTTTAAATAATTCATCGACAATACTGTAAAACGTCGTCATATTAAGAAAATTACGCTTTTTCCCGAATCCTTTCCCTTACCAACATGATTGATTTTGCAATAATTTGCTGGTGAGTCATTATGAGTGGTCATTATTAATTAAACAGGCCCTATCTAACTACCAGAACTCAGGCTGGCCATATTAGGTATTACGTACTTCAAATGTAAAAAAGAAATTCTTGTTACAAAATACAAGAGATAAGTACATGTTTTTGAAAATTACAAAATTAATCAACACTGCTTTAAATTTGACGAGTATTATCTAGGGAAATATTAAATTGCATATACATCTTCAATGGAACTAACTGACTAAATAGCTAGCGCCATCTATGATCACTAATAAATAATGTTATAGGTAATTAAAATATACAGGAGCCAAAATTTATACTTTTCCAATACTATCATATAAAAGTGTCTTATTATTATTATTTATATACTTTTAAATAGCTCCTGTTGAGTTTCGAAATTAAAATAACCATAATTTGAATAAATTAATAATAATTTAAACTGAAATATATTTCTTCCATGTTTTTTGTACATTTTATTTGCTTTAAAATATAATACATAAAAAACATAATATATTTTTATGCAAAAAAAATTGATTCTTTTAAGAGAATCTACTCTTCCCAAGAGACAAACAATATTATTTAACCCACGCGAGCGTAAAGCCGTACCCAAACGAAGCCCCGTGCGTCATTATTGTACAAAAGAAAAAGCAAATATAAAATAAAATAACAAATAACAGAAAAGCAACAGCAGTAATAAGCGTTCCACCCACAACTTCATAGAAATATGTTTATAAACAGGCGGTTCCAACTAACACCCCGTTACCTGGCAACACCCTCCGCCTAGATACCTCATGTTTTTCTTAAATTCTGCGTATTTTATTACCGACCTTTGTCCTTTCGTCTTTGTGGTCTGGATCGATACGACGTGCCCTGAGTGTTGGAGGTTGTGCCTTATTATTTATGTACATACCTACGCTGTCATCTTAGTAAGACAGTCTTACTAAGACTGGCAGACTCTTCAGTGAAACAAGCTATGAACCTCATGCACACGTATATATCTTCACCCATAAACGTCGTATATAAAAGTTGGTATTTAAAGTTGGTCAAAGTGTTAAACTCAGTCTAATCACATCAAGAAAAAAATCATTAAACTGAATTTGAAACACAAAGAATTCTCCTGAAAACCTCGTTCTAAAAACATAGCCTGCGGTTCATGTTGCGTGATACGTGTTACAGGTGCAAGTTCTACGATCCACTTTGCATATATAACATTCTGTGTTTCACGTGTTCCCACGTCTTTTCATTCCATCACAGCGATGTAAGCACATTACTATCATCAAAAGGCAAAACGAGCACACAGCCAAGCACTCTGTCGATGACGCCCAAGTCGCACTTTGTAGCGTCCTCTGGCGGATGCATTCGTCCCAGGGAGTCCTACACAAAGCAGCGCTCCGGGTCGTGCCGAGAGCCCTCCTCACCACTCCGCGACAAATGTATCGCGAAATGCTACTTCAAAGTGTATGAGGCACCAACAATGTATGACGAGGATCGTGTGTATCGGTTAGAAATTATTTATTAGTAGGTATAAAACGCGGAAATTCATGATTAAATACTCGGCTATAGCCTACTACAGTCTTGAGTCGCGTCTTTGAGCCTTTTACCTTTTATTTAGACGATGATGCCAGTTTCGTGAATATTCTCCATAAAAATGTCCCCACAAGACAATTAGTTTAACATCAATTTATGATTTGATTCACACATCGGGACCCATTGGTCATTACCAACTTAAATTAAAGACTTCCATCCAGGTTCCCTTGAAGAAATATTAATAATCAAACTAGCACTACGCCATTAAAAGAACTATTGGTGAAAGGTAAAAATATTTAAAAAAATCGTATAAAAAATACTTCTGCCTATATATTTGAATAAGCCTGTCGTAAAAATACCATAATCCACAACAAATTGCTTATGAATATTTGGAACATAAGTATGAAATATTACACGATTGTTATGAAAAAATATAAGTTGTGAACCACATTGTTTCATGTTACAAAACAAACGGGAAAATTATAGTAACACATGTATGTATATTGTTAAACAACTATTGTTTTTGCGCTAACCTGCTTTCATGTTCAATTAAGCGTTACATCTGAACAAACCGTTCATGTTTTATAGGACACATGTATTTCGTTAGCTTTAATATAGCTGAGGTGTCCGAGTGGTTAAGGAGTTGGACTTGAAATCCAATGGGTTCTACCCGCGCAGGTTCGAATCCTGTCCTCAGCGGCGTACATTTTTTGTACGAACATACCTTTTTGAATTTTTGCCCTTCTTTTTATAATTAATCGATGTGAATTTTTTTTTATTAAAGATAACTATAAATCGCTCTATTAGCCAACAATAAACTAAATAATCCTTAACCTAGCCTTTAATGCATTTATTTTTATAGGTGAGTCTATTTCAGTTTTTTAGGCGTAATTTCGTGCTCCTTCTCCGTAATTGCTAATGTAATGACTCATAACAATTTCCATTTGGTGGATTTAAAATAATATTTATAACGGATGGATGAGGACTGCAAGATCGGAATGGTTGGCAGTTTCTTGGAGAGGCCTACGTTCAGCAGTGGACGGTGATAGACTGAGTATATAACAGTTTCCACTTCAAGAATCTTTACTCGGTGGAAAGGTATTGCACGATAATAGGCCCTTCTTAAATTTTATTAATTGCTTATCATAGAGATTATTTACATTGTTATGTTTCTTTTTTTTAATGTTTACCACTCCATTATTCTGACAGTGAATGTACCACTGTCAAATTGTTTTCTATTCTTCAATTAAAATAACTCAATACCGATCGTTATCTCTTAGATCTTTCTTCTAGAATGTAATCGTATCTTAGGATTATGTTACGAGTTCAGGTTTGTTGAAATACGTTCCGTTTCTTCAAATGAACTATTAAGATATTTTGAATGATTTTTCACATTAATGTGACAAAAGTTATAATTAAAAATATATTGTTTCAATTTATATTTCATGTTTTGTTATACTCAGGCGGTAGCCTCCCTAAGTAATCTATGTTCATTAATACGAATCGCTAAACTAACAGATATGATGTAACTTAATGCAAAAGAACAAATATTGAGTGGAATGAAACGTAAGCACTAATGGCAGATAATTTGTCATTCATATGTTTTGATATTTAACAAAAATATTACTCAACAAAAACATCAAATGCGTCGTAAATGTAAAAAGTTTTACAAAGTAAGTGGATTTTGAATGAGTCATGTGCTAGTGAAAAGTGTCCTGTGTGGCGGTGCGCGCTACGCGACATGCTATGATATTGCGGGGTCGTGTTCGGGATAACAAGATGCCGTGCGAGAGCTGCGCGGTGCAGTTCAGCGTTTTCAGGCGGAAACGCGTGTGTTGCGAATGTGAACGGTATTACTGCAGCGGATGCCTGCGGCGCGGCGGCGGCGCCATGTGTGCCCCGTGCCGGGTGCTCTCCACGCGTCCACTCTTCCGACACACCATCGCACATTTGAAGGCTCGCGACCTACAGTGCTTCCTGCAGCGACAAAACGTCTCCACCCGAGGCTGTGTAGGTAAGAGGCTAAAGCATCTACTGAGTAAGCCATCAGTACTTTCCCTCATCCACCTCTGACAGAATTCTAGAAAAATCTTTTGCACTTTGGACTTATTACTTTATTTGAAAACCAATCACTACTGAGTATATCAAACAACATATTAGGTAATATTTTTTCATGTAAAAAAAAAACTAAGATACAAGAATTAAAATGACTTTTCTGTTCATAATTATTCATAAGATTATCCAAGGAATAACTTGCATATATCATTAAACTTAAGCGGTCTTATTAATAAAAATCGCTTATTCCTCTCTTATTCCATAGTTACACCGGGAATAGTTAAACCGAGTTTAGTGTCGGAATAGCTACGTGTCAAAAACGGTATTAATAAATACGAAGTAGGCTCGGAGTAACAATACCATCCTTACACTGAGACTAAGGGGTATATTATGGCAGCCCACAGATATTAAAAGTAAAAAGAATGAACAAAATGACCGGGTCGAATAAAAAGACACATATACTTATAGTAAATTTTGACATTTGACTTTTTTTTGTCCATTACAATTTAAAACAATAGGCAGTGGACCTATCACAACTTACAAGCGAATGTTTATGTATTGATGCATGCGTGGATTTGTGGTATTTTTTATTAGTTAGCAGATTATTTTGTGACTATAACAACACGCCAACTGAGATTTAATTTCTAATATTTACTTTGATTTGCATTTTAACTTTATTTAAACTTGCATTGTTTTAATTCTTAGATGTGGCTGCAAACGTTTAACCAGAAAACATCTGCGAGTCATAAAATGTATTACGGCAAGAATATCAGTACCGTATTGTTTAATACTGTATTCTTCATTCCATAATTGTTATTAACAAATGATGCCGGGGCAAAACGAGGAAAGGGAAATATTAGAAATAAGAAAGTCACAAGAGTTGAAAGAAATTTAAATCAATTAAAAATTATTTTGTGGCATCACCATATATTTTTTTTATTAAATAAAATACTAAAAATTATTCTTTTTTCTCAATTCTTTATTTTAGACCCACACTGAAGTATTATAAAATAAAAAAAATCATGAATAAATGCTGCCATTGCAACATTTCCTCTGAGTGTATTATTAAATGCCTGTGTTACTGGAACATTCCGCTCTTCTGGTTCTGGGAGTAAATCTTGTTTCCGCAGAGCAATATTACACATTACTGCTAATGCAACAATATACAATATAGTATTATCTAACTTGGTTGTGAACACTCTAATAAGACACTGGAATTGCTGCTTCCATACTCCAAAACACCTTTCAACAGTATTATGAGTATGTTTATGAGCTTGGTCGTTTCTTTGTTATTAGTTGGATGCAATATTGGAGTAAATAGGTAAGGAGTACAGGCATAACCTGAATCTCCCAATAGTCTTCCCTTAAATTCTCCTCCTTCAAATCTTTGTTTCAACTGAGACTCATTGAATATCCTGGAGTCATGTGTGCTGCCTTGCCAGTATGCAACTATATCCATAATCTCTAAATTTGCATTTGAGACAATCTGTAACAATGTACACAAAATCACTTTGGTATCATAAAATTCTACAAAATGTTGTGTGGTAGAAACCTTTCAATAGTAATATGCTTCAGGAGCAGAAACAAAAACTAACTTGCACATTTATTGAACTGTATCCTTTCCTGTATTGTCCAATATCTCCTGAAATTTTTGGGATGCGAATATGTGTACAATCAATAGTCCCTATAACTTGTCTAAAGCCAGATATTACATAAAAATCAGCAATTACCCTGTTTTGTTCACTGATGGAGGTAGACATTTTTATCCATTGACCCCTGTGTCCAATTATTTTTAAAGCAACTTGTTTGCACACAAGGGATATTGTTGGCTGACTATACCCACTCTGATCTCCTGCATCATCTTGAATCTGTAAAATAGATAAGTGGTACGGATTTAAAATTTACTAGACAACAAAGATTCTATTCTTAAATCTTTGTAACACAAAGCCAAGATAAAATTTTCTAAGCTAGTTGTACCTACTATCTATATCCATTTTTTTAAATAGGATAGAAGTTTTATGTATGAATATATAATTAAGTAGTATATTTAAATTTGTTTACACATTCACATGTAATAGTCTGATAGCATTATATTAAATATTTATTCAATTGAACTCAAACTTGGCTATTAACACACTTCAAGCAAGAAATTATTACCAATAGGGCAGGATCAAGCCTTATAATAGTTTAGTTTACTTACCTCTTCACGAGCCCAAGTCCTTATTGCAGCTAAAACTTTCAAGTGAGGTGGTATAAAGCCTCCTCTTGCATCTCCAGCCAAATCATTTTTCACCATTTCAATAATTGTCAATTTCTTCTATTATTCTCAAATCGTCAATAAAATAATTTCTATTCATTTTATCCCACAATAATTACAAAATCAGACACTAGGAAATACTCGAACGAACACTAAACAAACATGAAAATATGTTTATGTTAAATTTAATATATACCATTTCGTCATAAATGTCAATGGAAGTCGGAATAACAATACTAATCTATGCTTATTCCAGCGTTAAACCAGGGGCCACCGCGGTGTAACTTTTACACCGGGAGTAAGTGTGGTTTAGTTAACACCATCCTTACTCCTTGTTTATTAATACCAAAATTGCCTAATCTATGCGTAAGTCTTGGAGTAAAGTTATTCCGACGCTATTCTTAGTTTATTAATAAGGGGGAAGGAATTTAGAAAGTAGTATGATTACTTTTAAAATTTAATTCAGTCGCAAAGGTCAACAAAAACCTGTTATCAATAACTCCTGAAGAGTTTATTAATACTAGATTTAGTGCCACTAACACGTCTTCTATGTAAATTCAATGAAACTGCTCAAAAAGCACTATGGCAAAATAAAATGTTTATCTTATAAGACAGATATTGTTCAACTGCCCAACTGTTCTCTACAGTAGGGGATACCCATAGCTATGAATTAAATATACAAGTGCTGATAAGGATGAATCACCTAGTGTTATCAATATAGTAGGTGTTTTGTCTGCCAACCCGCACTAAGCTAATATGCCAGTTGAAGACCTAAACCCTCTTAGTTATAGAAAAGGACCATGAGCAACAGTGGGATGTATAAAGTGTGATGATAAATCAATATGTGCATTTTCTGACATTGAACAGTCTTGTAGTTATAGGAAATATTTATTTTATTCTTTATTAACCTTAATACAATATATGTATAAGTGGACTTAATGCCTGGGGCATTCTCTGACAGTCAAATCTTAAGTGGTGCAGAGATGCTAGGTGTAGGTACGAAAATAAACTCTAACGAAAAAATATTTATATTTTAAGAAGCTGCACCTATAATTTCTTTTGAAATGCATGTTTTGTATGATATTTATCTGCAATTGCAAAGAAAATATACAGAACCATAAAATCACTTCAACATTCTGCATGATTTATAATCTCCAGTTATCGGTATCAGAAACTACATTTGGACACTGGCTCACACAAACATTTATCTTGGTGCAGGGATTGAACCGAGCCTCCCATTTTACAAGCTTGTTATGAGACAGCCTCCTGTGTTATGAGACTAACACATAGAAAATAATGAGATAAATAAATAAATAAATAAATACACCCAACAGTCACATACATAGCTCTGACCCCACACTAGGTTCCAAGACCTGTGTCGTGGGTATCAGACACTACGAGAGACTTTTTCGGTCTCACAAACACCCAGACCCGAAACAAATATTTGTGGTTCACACAAACATTTGTCTCGATGCGGGGATCGAACCCGCGGCCTCTCGTTTCGCAAGCTGGTGTCTAGCCAACTGCTGCAACTTGTTTATATATTTATTTCATAAAACTATTGAACTTTGATTTAGCCATTAAACTGGCATCCTCTGTAGTTTAATGAAACTACTGATAATTTAATTGTAATTAATTATCATTGGACACAAATTAGATCAAGATATTTTAGGTTTTTAATATTTTACATATATACATAATTTATCTGCATAAAAAATTATCATCAATCTATTGCAATGACGTGCCAATTGATAAAGGACTTGAATTAGCAACCATTTCTGAATGAATAGCCTTGGTGTTTGTTGTGTGACATTACATATTGAATAACCATAATGTATCGTCATTTGCTGGCCTTGACCATCATAGCTTTATTATCATCATATTGAAACACTCAAAATAAATAGAACTAGCGGTGCATTGTCGCTTAGGTCTTTTAAGGTGATCTAGAATTTATTACTCATACTCATTTTACGGTCACTCTACATCTTTCAGAGAGAAAAGGTAGTCTACTCTACTTCCCAAAGTCCCAGTTACGTCCATACCTAAATTCATTCAAAAGTGTTCAGTAGTTATAGAGTGTTAAATATGAGCCTTATATTTTCAACGAAATAAAAACGAGAATACAGACGTAGTATAATCGATATCGACCTGACCGAATCTGAACAATACAACAATCGTACGTAACCGTAACCGCAATGCTGCTGCTGAAGCTGGTCATTTGACGCCGATGCGGTTAATTAGCATGTCAGTATATGACAAATATATCATAAAATATGTCCGACGACTTCAGAGAAGTGGCGGGTAACGGATGGATGAGGGCTGCACAAGACCGGGATGGTTGGCGCTTTCTTGGGGAGGTCTACGTTCAGCAGTGGACGGCGATAGGCCGAGTATATATATGATATGGCTATAGGTCTTGTACCTCATGCCATCTGATCCGCTTTTCTACATGAATCTGATCTTCGATTAGGAGGACCTGGTCCTATGTTCGTAGTGGTGGCCTAATGCCATTTAATGGACGAAATGGATCGATTTTTTTTTACTTTTTTAAATATCAAATTTTAAATTTAAGTGGTGTGAGTGCCACAATCATATGTTTGGGACTGTCGAGATGGGATTACACGCGACCATTCTACTCAGTTACCGAATTCATTTTTAACAGCCTTTGTTGTTCTATTGGTGACAGGCCAGTTTGTAAAACGCGAGCCAGACAAATATTTTTTCTCCATTTGTGTCTGACATTCAATAAATAGTTTCTTGTGTTGTCCTGTAACCACAACGCAAACCATGTGCATATCTTATTACGAACTATTTTGTTTCCACTTGGTGCATAAGGATACCTGTTATAACATGTATTTGTGGGACTAGTGTGTGAAGTGAAAATATGTATCAGAAAGACACGTGATTGTTTTGTTGGTCCCGTAACATTATATTTTTAATGCAAGGGTCTTCCGATAGGAAATTCTTGGAATTTGACCTAGGCAAACGAAAATGCGCTCAGTATTACGCGGTTTTTTCAAACGTGTCTGAAGAAACATTAGTAAAATACACCTTTGTCTACGTTTTGTACAATATTGCAGGCTCTGGTTCTGTCGTTACAGAGAAGGAAGAGCTGGTGAGCCTGTGCGTGTCGCACGTGAACAGCGCGGCGTACCGGCGGCGCGGCTCGCGCGGCAGCTCCAGTCCCTTCAGCTCGCTCAAGGGCTTCACCAACAACATCAATGACTTCCTCAACTCCGCCTTCGACCTGCGCGGCTCGCCGCAGCCCGCGCCGCCGCCGCCCTCGCGTAAGCACTGCATATATGTACTTAGGGATGGGCGAATAGGCTTATTAGTAAGCAAGAGACATAAATGTTTGCCTGAATAGCTCCCCCATCATTGATTTGTGGCCGAATCACTTTACTCTTCCAACGACAGTGCACACTACCGCCGTTCGGTATCCACCGAAATTTCCATTTACATCCCTAAATGCACTAAAACAGACAATATAAATTGTGTATTGATGTCCGGGTGTGCCGACGTTGCAGGCAGTTGCTTCAACACAAGTCACTCTCATGCCCCGCCCGCAGGCGCGGGACCGGCGCCGCCGCCCAGGAACAGACCCGAGCGATTCACCACCACTCCTGGTAAGTATGGCCCTTCTATTAAGTTACTGCTGTATGAGACAGGGGTAGACAAAAACTAAAATTCCACTAGAAAGGCGATCCTAGTGCAGTTCATGTCTTTCTCATCCCTACGTCTGTTTCAATTAGTACTTTAAAAAGGTTTTATATTTGAGTTTTGTATGAAAATTATATTTGAAATATTTCGGATTCTATAAGTGTGCTAACTATCGATTTATTGCTCGTTTGTCTTCCTCTTGCTGTCCCTATATTTTTAACCTTGTTGACGTCAATGGGTGATCATTGTCCATTGACTTAGTGCTCATTGACCTTTCAACCCTTCATTACCTCATTCTATGAATTATGTATCACTATAACAATATGAAATTTCTTATTAATTACATCTAGCTAAGTTTGGTTTAAACCTTTTGAAACATGTTTAAGTCTAAAAAACCACTTTGAAAGAAAAGTGGGCAGTGACAATACTGTGAGGTGGCACTAAGAAGCTGTGTTGGCGTGTGCAGGCGGCGAGCGCGACATCCGCGTGCCGGTGCCGGAGGGCGCGCCGTCCCGCAGCGGCTCCACGGAGAGCGCGCACGTCGACACCGCCGACTGCTTCGAGATCGAGGACCTGGACGACCAGGGCTGGGAGTTCGTCACCAGGCCCGCGGACCCACTGCCCAATGGTACCTTATCACTACTTATTGAATTATATTCAACTCCTTTTTATAATTTATTAGGTTAATATTACTGTACTCCGAAGTGTCTTAATAAAAAAAAATTCAAATTTGCATACCTGGTTTGTATCATCTCTGCATCACTCAAGGTTCGTCTGGCAGAGAACGCCTTAACACTAGAACTACCAAGGGGGTCAAAATGACTTGTTTGACATTTGTTATAATTATAACTCATTTCAGGTACATTTTGTTTCTGAAAATTTTGTACGACTTTTTCTAAAACATTCAAATAATTAATTCTGTAAAACAGTTTTTCTTTTTTTTTATTATTTTGTTGTAAAATTGTATGCAGTATACCTACATATACCGAGATGAGTCATTTTGACCCCCCCACGGAATAAGGTTTTCGGTGCTGTTCTATTGTATCGTGGAAACTATTTGTGGCACACAGCCTGAAATATACATCCTTCTGATCTGATCCTGCACTGTTTGCGCATATTCCTTATTGCGGTATTTATTTCAGCCAAGTTTACTCAAATAACTGTCAGGCTAAGCGCACACTCATCGATTTCGATCGTACAATGTTTTTCCGTACGATCGAAATCGATGAGTGTGCGCTTAGCCTCAGTCGATCAGAAACACTGCCATATACAACTCAGTCGTCTATCAGAAACATTGAAACACAACTCTCAGTACAACTATATTCGCTGTAACCTCATTCTAACTATCATCATTCTCCTGCCCTGCTCCCAATTCTTATTTGGGGTCGGCGCAGCATGTTTTGTCCTTCCACACAGGAAGGAAGGACAAATCATGCTGCATAAGAGTTTTGGCAGATTTTTTACGGCCGGCCGCCTGCCTGACGCCAACCCTCCTTGGGACTTTCATTGTTTTAGGAATGGGGTAGGGATAGCGTGTGTTTGGGTACAGGATAATGCAGGAAAGGATATTTGGCCTGATGGTAAGGATGCTACAGTCCCGGATAAGGAAGTAGCAGGAGACTGCAACAGCTCGGGGGGCCGAGGTCGCGTACTCGTAGCCCTGTTCCATGACTGGCTAGATCAATGGAAAAGGCATCCCCTGACCATTGAACCTCATTCTAACTAGATCGGTAAATATATGTAAAGTTTTAGAAGTATATCATTATGCAAACTGCAGAAATATTTGAACCCATAGAATTACTTCGAAACAATTGGAAAAATTTCACGAGGCAGTAATTTTTTTACTTTTATGCATAATTATTTAATAGTTTTTTAAATGCTATTCATGCTATTCATTATTACTGTAATTAATCAGATAATATTCAAGTATTGTTCATAAAATTACAAAATATATAAAAACGTAAAAATTGCTGTCTTTTTTTATATGTCTCTTAGTAATTTAAGAAACAAGTCATTTTGACCCCTCCGGGAGAAGTAGGTATACGTCAATCGTCGGTAGTTCTAGTGTTAAGGCTAGTTCGCATTAGGCTAGTATTTTAGTTGAGTAGAGAGTAATTTAGTGGCTAAATGTGTCTGAACAACAAAAATTTAGTCGAGTAGGATAGTAAATAATTTAGTCGAGTCTATCCATTTTGTTCTATTTTTACCGGGCGAGTAGTGCCTCCCACCACCTCTCTGTGTCACTGGATTACTGACTAAAAAGGTCCGAACATGTTTGATTAGTCGAGTTCATTAGTGGTATCTTGCAAAACCGCACTCACTTGTGTACTGTACTGGGCCGTAATGTGAACGATTTCTGTGCAGTAGCGAGTAGTTTAACCACTAATTTAATCTCTACTCGACTAAAAGCCTAGCCTAATGCGAACTAGCCTTTAGGCATTAAGTCCACCTTTACAATTATAATTGTAAATAAATTTTCATATGAGAATTTACAATTGTATTAAGCCATGTTCTAAAACACTAACATCAACTGTTTCAGATTCGGAAGTCCTAATGTCGACGACAGAAGGCACAGTGGGTCGCGCGGCCGACGCGTCGAGCCGAGCCCCGGCGCGAACACCGCAACGCCCCCACTCGCCGTCCCAGTCCGCGGGCTCCCCCTCCCCCTCCCCGTCCCCCACCCCGCGGCTCTCCCCCGCCACCCCGCAGCGCGCCGCCTCCGAGCTGGAGCTGCACCGCTCCGAGTCCGCCGCCACCAACACCGACACCGCCAGCCTGCAGGACGAACCGCTCATGGCCAGGGATACAGGTACACTTCTAACTGATGATGTCGCCAAAGTCAAGTGGTAGTTACAGTGCGGTCCAAATACCGTACTGATTAGAAGGAAAATAACGGTGAAAAACATATTTTAAAATCAAGCTTTTATTGTGCACGAAAAATTAAAAAAATAAACTAAGAAAACATTCATAAAATTCGTAGTTTTGTTAAACTTTACAAGTAACAATTTACAAAATTGTTCGGTTTATCAGTAGAAGTATGATACATAAACATATATTATCTATAACTAGTATATTAATATTCTTAAGTGATCTAAAAGCTCGTCGCGGCCGAGGTCTTTGCATGAACGAAATTGCGCGACAAGCTTTTAAATCACTTAAGAATATTAATATACTAGTTATAGATAATATATGTTTATGTATCATACTTCTACTGATAAACCGAACAATTTTGTAAATTGTTACTTGTAAAGTTTAAAAAACTACGAATTTTATGAATGTTTTCTTAGTTTATTTTTTTAATTTTTCGTGCACAATAAAAGCTTGATTTTAAAATATGTTTTTCACCGTTAATTTATTTTTAACTTTTTAGTTGGAAATATTTCTAAGTCTATCCATTTCGTAGTCATACCGAAATTCAACTCAATCGATCCATAGAAACTAGTGTTCCTATGGGTACCTTCCAACTTCTCATGACACAGATCAACGATACCTTGTTATTATGTTGTCACTGAAAATACAAAGGCATACCAAATTTTAGCTTAATTGGTCCACAGGAATCGGAGTTCCTATGGGCTTCTTCCAACTCCTCATCAGTCAGCTTCATGATACCATATATTTGTATTGTTACCGAAGTTACGAAGACACACCAAATTTCAGTTCAATTGGACCACAAGAATCGGAGTTCCTATGGGCATCTTCCAACTCTTCGTCAGATCAGCTCTATGATTACTTATTATTATATTGTCACGGAAATTACATAGGTATACCAAATTTCAGCTCAATCGGTCCAAAGAAATCGGAGTTCCTGTGGGCTTCTTCCAACTCCTCAATAGATTAGCTCTATGATACCATTTTTTGTATTGTTACCGAAATTATGAAGAGATACAAAATTTCAGCTCAATTGGACCATAGGAATCGGAGTTCTTATGGGCATCCTCCAACTCCTCATCAGATCAGCTCCATGATACCATATTTTTGTATTGTTACCGAAGTTACGAAGAGATACAAAATTTCAGCTCAATTCGACCATAGGAATCGGAGTTCCTATGGCCATCCTCCAACTCCTGATCAGATCAGCTCCATAATATCATATTTTTGTATTGTTACCGAAGCTACGAAGACATACCAAATTTCAGCTCAATTGGACCACAGAAATCGAAGTTCCTATGGGCATCTTCCAACTCTTCGTCAGATCAGCACCATGATACCATATTTGTGTATTGTTGTCGAAGTTACAAAGACATATCAAATTTCAGCTCAATCGGTCCACAAGAACTGATGTTTCTATGGTCATCTTCCAACCTCATCATCAGACCAGCTCCATGGTACCATATTATTGTATTGTCATCCAAGTTACGTAGGTATACCAAGTTTCAGCACAATCGGTCTATTGGAAGTGGTTCAAATCTTCATTGCAAGATTTGTAAACATACATACATACATACATACATACATACATACATACAAAAGTGAAGTTAAATAAAAGCTTTTAAAAATACAATCTCGATGTCTATCATCGGCCCACATACGTCCCAATGCTTAGCCCGGCCCTTCTCTACCATTGAGAGGGTATAGGCCATAGTCCACCAGGATGGCCTAGTGCGGGTTGGCGGACTACACATCTAAAAATTCCAAAGAAATTTTAGGTGTGCTTTACTATGTTTTTCCATACACACTCGTACCATTTACTTTTATTAATACACACATAACTTCGAAAAGTCAGAGGTTTGTGTCTTAGGGCCCCCATACACCTACAATAATATTGAACAATCTTTTTATCTATACTATTATAATAAAGAGGAAAGGTTTGTATTTTTGGATTTTTGGATTTTTGTATTTTTGTATGTTTGTTACGAATAAACTCAAAAAGTACTGAACCGATTTGGATGATTTTTGGTATGGAGATAGATGGGACTCACCGAAGTAACATAGGATACTTTTTATCCCGGAAAATGTAGTATTCCCGTGGGATTGGGTATAAAACGCTATATTTATTTTACGCTTTCACGCCTAAACCATTTGACCGATTTTTATGATTTTTGGTATGAACATAAATAAGATCCTATGAAGTAACATGAACAACATTTTATCCCGGGAATATGTAGGGTTCCTGTGGGATGAGCATATACTGTAACACAAAAGTAACATTGCCTGTGTAATGCTTTCACGCCTAAACCAGTTGACCGATTTGAATGATTTTTGGTATGGAGTTAGATGGGACCCACCGAAGTAACACAGGATATTTTTTATCCCGGAAAATGTAGTATTCCCGAGGGATTGGGTATTAAACCCTATATTTTTCTTTCGCTTTCACGCTCAAACCATTCGACCGATTTTTATGATTCTTGGTATGATCATAAATGAAATCCTATGAAGTAACATGAACAACATTTTATCCCTGGAATATGTAGGGTTCCTGTGGGATGAGCATATATTCTAACGCGAAAATGACACTGCCTATGTAATGCTTTCACGCCTAAACCTTTTGACCGATTTGAATGATTTTTGGTATGAAGATAGGTAGGGCCCACCGATGTAACACAGGATACTTTTATCCCGTAAAATGTAGTATTCCCGTGGGAACGGGTATTTCTGGACCTACTGAACCGATTTGAATGATTTTTGGTATGGAGATAGGTAGGGCCAACTGAAGTAACATAGGATACATTTTATCCCGGAAAATGTAGTATTCCCATGGGAATGGGTATTTCTGGATCTACTGAACAGATTCGAATGATTTTTGGTATGGAGATAGGTAGGGCCCACAGAAGTAACACAGGATACATTTTATCCCGGAAAATGTAGTATTCCCGTGGGAATGGGTATTTCTGGATCTACTGAACAGATTCGAATGATTTTTGGTATGGAGATAGGTAGGGCCCACAGAAGTAACACAGGATACATTTTATCCCGGAAAATGTATTATTCCCGTGGGAATGGGTATTTCTGGATCTACTGAACAGATTCGAATGATTTTTGATATGGAGATAGGTAGGGCCAACTGAAGTAACATAGGATACATTTTATCCCGGAAAATGTAGTATTCCCGTGGGAACGGGTATTTCTGGATCTACTGAAAGATTTGAATGATTTTTGGTATGGAGATAGGTAGGGCCCACAGAAGTAGCATAGGATACATTTTATCCCGGAAAATGTAGTATTCCCGTGGGAATGGGTATTTCTGGATCTACTGAACAGATTTGAATGATTTTTGGTATGGAGATAGATAGGGCCCACAGAAGTAACATAGGATACATTTTATCCCGGAAAGTGTAGTATTTCCGTGGGAATCGGTATACTCAAGATCTACTGAATCAAATAAATACCCACCAAATTAACATGATATACTTTTATACTGGAAAATGTGTTCCCGTGGGTATGGGTACATGTTATAATTGTAAGAGTAACTCTGTAAGTCTATTACGGTTTCACGCCTAAACCATTCGACTAAGTTATATAATTTTAGGTATGAACATAAATAGAACTTATGAGAAGAAATAAAGATTCACGTATTATCTTTCTGCACTCAACCCTAAAGTCTACGCAGACGGAGTCGCGGGCAAAAGCTAGTTGTTCAATAAAATTGATAAACCACTCTGATCAATATTTTCGTGCGAGCAACATGTCTGACGACGAAGTTTTGGCGGCAGCCACGCTGGTGATTTTGTTGAAAAAAAAAAAAGGAATATATTGCGCAATATTAACCCTACACAGCGCAATAAAAAAATATTGATCAATAAAAATTAAGCTCCATCAATCTTTTGGTCAATCACGGCGCAATGCTTCAATATTATCCCTACACGTTCAATAATATTGTACAATCAGAATATTGATCAATATTATTGAAGGTGTATGGGTCCGGTTAGGTTTGAACGCTTAAACCTCGAGGCCCTCACTCAATACAGCACTAGAACGGAATAATGACGTATGTGTGTGCGTGCAGACACGCCGCAGCAGGTGCAGCTGGAGCAGGTGGGCGCGCTGTCGCAGCTGGAGCGGCTGAGCGTGAAGCAGCTGAAGGAGCTGCTGGCGCGCAACCGCGTCGAGTTCCGCGGCTGCATCGAGCGCGCCGACCTGCTCGAGCGCGCGCGCACGCTGTGGCGCAACCACGCGCAGTACGCCGCCGGTACCCAGCCAACACTACGTCACACGCTTACAATAAACTAAATTAAATTGGCTAAATTAACCAACGCGATAGATGTATACTGTATATTGACAGGAAAGCAGGCTTACTGTAGACTTTTCTTTTCCATTAAATTAAATCGTGGAATATTAAGAATATACATGTAACTGAATATAGCAACAAGTATGTATTCACACGTTTTCCTAAGAATCGTAGGTTTACAATGTATGTGATTGTTAAAAAAACTTATTTGTTTATATTTTGTCAAGATTTTCTGTAACGCTATGGGGTTTGTAATCACCATGTCTATTATTTGCCTTAGTTTCCAATGGCGGCCTGGATACACCCCTGTATGTAGCTAGAACCACGATTACACTCTATAGCAGGGGTTCCCAAACTTATTTACACTATGACGCCCTACAGAATTATTATTTTTCTTGCGACGCACAATCATCAAAACAACCTACTTTACTGGAAATAAAAACAGAAGTAGTTAGCGTAATATGAGGTTATCAGAAAAATACGGACAGCGAATGTTTGCCGATCGCCTCGCGACGCCCCTCGGATGTTGCCACGACGCCCCAGGGCGTCGCGACGCACAGCTTGGGAAGCCCTGCTCTATAGTAAAAAAAAGTAGCATAAAAAAATGACGATTCAAAAGTGCTTGTAAAAGTGTATTTGAATAAAGGAGATTTGACTTTGACTTTAGAATGTAGTCTTAAACCATGAGGTGATATGCCCCTGTGTGTCGGTGCAGAGCTGGACAACCTGCCGCTGGAGGAGTGCTGCAAGATCTGCATGGCGGCGCCGCTGGAGTGCGTGCTGCTGGAGTGCGGCCACATCGCCGCCTGCACGGCCTGCGCCAAGCAGCTGGCCGAGTGCCCCATCTGCCGCCAGTACGTCGTGCGGGCCGTGCGCTTCTTCCGCTCCTGAACATGCCCGCGGCATCGCGACCTATACTCCACGCTGGTATACTCACATATGGAACACTAGGGGCAAAGGTCAACGCCATGGGGGATGCTTGGTTCCCTCATTGAACCCACCGTAGACTCTGGGTGTTAAACCAGCTTTCAGTACAAACCAGCGCAGTCTACATGATGGTAGACTCTTCCACGTCACTTCATGTGAGTGGAAACTTGTATATGTAATATACACTTAGCCTGCGCAAGGCTATCTTAATTCGGCTGTATGACAATTGACACAACATACTATAATATCTAATAGGAGTTGTATTGACCGACGTATTGTCCTACTAAGCCGGCAACGTGAAATCCGTCTTACAGCGAATGAAAACTTTAATTAATGTTTAAGTATTCCTACATTTGTGGAAGCCGGTACATCTGGAATTCCTGTCTGAAATTCACATCAATAGCAGACTAGTTTTTTAGGTGACTGGGACATCTGTATAAATAACTTTTCTCTGCATATTGATTAAGTTACAGTTGTTTATGTGTCCAATATCTACCTGTTTGTACGGTTGCTTGCAATATTGACAATATTATAGGATGTAATGTTCGTATTCAGACGTTTACAATCCCATTGAATGGTAGTATAAGCTAAGAAGCGGTTGTGACGGACGCATACAGTTTTTAAGCGTCATAGAAGATAAAGTGTCCATATTCGTTAGGTAGAACCATTATGGTGCTCAGTTTTTGATGAATTAGAAAAAATAATATGTATTTAATTACTTAAAGTTGAGATCTTTTATCTTCATGAATCAATTAAGGAATTGTGAAATATTTCAATTATATTTTTTCATTCTTTAGGTTTAATTTGCAGATACGCTTTAAACTATTAAATGTTAGGCTTTGCATTATAGGCAAATGGAATTAATTGATCCACAAAACGGCTATGTTAATTCTGGATGTTTATGAGACTGAGAAATCTCTAGATAAGCATCTGTTTTGCATAGAAAATTTGAATCTTCCAAGTTTATGTCTGTATCCGTTATTTCTATCTCTTGCATCCTGGTAGTATTATTTATATTTTACAAGAAGCATTATATGAGCACATGAGTACATGACCTCCATAGGACACATATTGAGATGGCATGAAGCTGTCCTAGATAATGTTCAATAATTTTAATTCTTTTCTCAGTATGCATGGATTTATTTAAGAAATTACTCCACATTACTTAGTTAATACACTTAAATATTTACTTCAATATATATCCTTACTTAATACACTCTACTTTGAACTTAATAGATATGAAACAATTTTCCTATAATATAGTTAATGAACCCGGATTTATATAGGGTAATTATATTTAATTTATTGTGTCTTTGTAAGTGTTTTGCAAATAGTATGTGATGGCTTGCAGCTTGTACTACCATTGGAATGTTCATTTTACACATAGCTATGTTAAAATGTATAGATTCTTCCGTTATCTACTATTATTACTATCATTTCTTTTGTAAAATGACTGGATGTTAAATTATGAGGATACGCATAGCTTGTTGTATGTTGGTTTAGTATTATTTATAGCTCAAAATTAAGACAGGTCGATTGAAATGTTACAATTGTGTGTTTTCAGTTGAAATTAAGTCTGTGGTTGTTACTTTGTATAAGTACAAAAAGAGGAGAAAATTCATGTTACGTATTGTGGTTAGTAATATTAAATATGAAGTAATTTTTTCAGATTTGTTAATTTATTATTTCATACTATAAGCTTTAACTTCTCTAGCTTAAAATTCTATTATATTTTGTTTTGGCATCTCGCATAAAACGAACTTGTGCTGGGCGCATGAATGTATGAACAATGTAATAAAAGAATAATTGAATTGAAGTATGCAATTGTAACATTTCGAGTGTATAATTTTAGTGGAAGCTGCCGCCGTATCGGCCGAGGTCCGGTATTGTTCGTAAACACATGTACGTGCTATTTATTGATTTGTTTTAGAATGCTAGCTGCAGTATCTGGCTGTGTATTGCTTAAAAATTATTTTTGTAGTAATTATATTTTGTATAGAGAGGAACTGATTTCCCAACCGTAATGTTAATTGGATATCAATAAATTTATCATTGTCATATACTTTGTTTGGTTTTATCTTCCTCGTTAATAAATTAAATTTATTTATGAGAGTTTATAATCCAGTATGTAATGGTAACTCCTAACGCCTGTAAAGATTGGTTTTTCCTGCTACGCACTTGTTTATCTTGTGCGCACGCACTTTAATTCTAAATACATTTTTGCTTCGAGTATTTTTTTGTGATAACTTCCTCCCTCTTGATTTTATGTACTTGATTTCCTCCGTTAGTAAAAATAAGAGTAAATTAGCAAAAAAACAATTTTATGCGGCGATTTAAGTAAAAACGGTACTCAAACGATGAGTGTAGATCCCATCTTTCTTTTGCCAGAGAAACAACCTTACGTCATTGCAAGCCCAATCTTCCACCCCTCATTTTCTTCATCCAGTCTATACAATAAAAACGATCTTGAAATAAATACATTTATTGTCCACTGATCCCCCACACTGATCCCTAGTCCCTGCCGATGTCGTGAGTCTCAGTGGGCGGGTCCACCCGCAGTATGTCGGCGGCGGGGGTGAAGTACCCCTCGTAGTGCGCCTCCTGCGGCGTGGTGTCGTAGTGGTAGTGGCCGCCCTGCCCGTGCGCGCTGAACCCGTGGAAGTGCTGCACGCGCAGGTCCAGGCCCTGGGGTGTATGTATAGGATAGAGATTATTTGTTAAGAGGGTTTTTGATAGACATGCACCACAAGAAGTCAGGTTATACATGAAAGATGTGATGGCTGTCTTCTGAATCATATTATTGGTGCTACTAAGAATTTCATTCTAAAAACAATAGCCTCTCGATCGAACAATTTTTAAAGAGATAAATGCCGTAAAACTTTGCTTTAAGAAAGCCGTAGATGCAACTGTAAGAATGTGAAATAAGCGATATATAATGTGAACAGACTTGTCAAATACAAGAACTCTTTTTGGCTAGACACCAGCTTGCGAAACGAGCGACCGCGGGTTCGATCCCCGCACCGAGACAAATTTTGTTTCGGGTCTGGGTGTTTGTGAGACTGAAAAGTGTCTCGTAGTTTCTGATACCCACGACACAAGACTCGTATCTTAGTGTGGGGTCAGGACTATGTATGTGACTGTTGGGTGTATTTATTATTTTGCACCTACCGAGAGATCGAGGATCAGAGTTTAAATATAGATATATTTAATACCAGTCTTAAAATACCAGTACCTAAACTGAAATACCTCGCATCACATAGTAGTGTAAATATGTCAAAGTTAGATGCTATCAACAAATCATTACCAAGTCTCCAGTAACGAGTGTCCCTAATATGGAAATGGGCGCGTTCATCTCGAAGTAGTGCAGCCACTGGTCGACGTCGGAGTCGGTGCACAGCGGCGCCGCGGAGAAGTCCGGCATCACGTGGAACTTCACGCGACCCTCGCGCAGCAGGAACATGCCGCCCAGACCTGAAAATACAAGCAAATTTATGGTTATAAAAGTGAAATGTTTCAACTATTTAGTAATGGTAGAGTTGTCTTTGATAACTTTGGATTAATTATGATTTATATTGTAATTTGTAATAAATTATAAAGTAATCTATATATATAAAAGAAAGTCGTGTTAGTTACACCACTTATAACTCAAGAACGGCAGAACAGATTTGGCTGAAAATTGGTAGGGAGGTAGCTTAGAGCCAGGAGACGGACATAGGATACTTTTTATCCCGTTCGACAGCGTTCCCGTGGGACTTTTCATTGTTTTCTTTATCCATACAAAAGTTTCGTTTTAATAATTAAGTCATTTTGGACTTTAATACAATACAATAAAGTTTAAATCGTAGTGGAGGAGTTCTATGTTAAAAAAATGAATTGCTCGATGTGTTCCTAAGCGCAAATCTCGAGAACAGCTGAACCGATTTCGCTAATTTTTTTTTTATAATATTCCTTGAAGTACGAGGATTGTTCTTACGGAGAGATACATTTTAATAATTGCCTGAAAAGATCTAAAAATAATACTTTTCTATATTCCCATACAAAAGGTTCGTAATGATACTTAAGTCATTTTGAACTTTAACACCATACAAAATTTCCTGTCATTTAATGTTTATCCCGTCGATGCAGTTAGAGGCTCCCTCAAATAAAAGAACTTATTAAAATAACCATTTTGAATCGACAATATGTATCTATAACATTCGAATAATTGCGTATTTTAGATGTTAAAAATGCAGAATTCTCATGACAATGGATTGACATTTTTTGGCTGTCAAATATTAAGGCGTGCGTTCAGAAATTTATTTTGTGTAACAAATCTCCTTGGTAGTGCCTAATTTTTAAATTTTGATTCTCCTTCAAGAAATATTAATAAATGGTCAGGGGATGCCTTTTCCATTGATCTAGCCAGTCATGGAACAGGGCTATGAGTTCGCGACCTCGGCCCCCCGAGCTGTTGGAGTCTCCCACTACTTCCTTATCCGGGACTGTGGCATCCTTACCATCAGGCCAAATATCCTTACCTGCAATATCCTGTACCCAAACACACGCTATCTCTACCCCTCTACCAAAAGAATGAAAGCCCCAAGGAGAGTTGGTGTCAGACAGGCGGGTGGCCGTAATACATTTGCCAAAACATTTATACAGTATGTATAATAAGAAAGATGACAGGGCCTAGGCCGTCCCCCGTAGCCGACGCGCAGGGGCAGCACCCGGTTCCTATGAGAAATGGGCAAGGTTTGTTACACCAGCCCAGGAGGGGGCAACGTAAGACACTAGCCCGGGAAATGAGATTGAGGTATGCAAGTTGGAATGTAGGTACCATGAATGGTAGGTCAAGGCAGCTAGCAACTGTGCTGAAAAAGAAAAAAAAATGGTCAACAAAGAAGACTTACGAAAGACGACTGCATGCAGCAAAGATGCGAATGTTGCGGTGGATGTGTGGTATAACACGGAGTGACAGAGTCAGAAATGAATACTTTAGGGTAAGTCTGAAAGTAGCTCCTGTGATAGAAAAGATGAAAGGAAACCGTCTGTCGTGGTATGGGCACATTAAGAAAAGGAATTAATCATATGTAGGAAAAAAAAGTGATGAACATGAAAGTGGATAGATGGGCGAGCCGAGGAAGGTCAAAAAAGAGATGGATGGAGTGCGTGACTGGAGATATGAAAAAGAAAGGGGTGAATGAAAACATGACGGCTGACAGGGATGTGTGGAAAAAGAAGAGATACTGCGCCGACCCCAAGTAATTAATTGGAACCAGGGCAAGGGGATGATGATATACCTAAGTAATTAAAAATTAAATTCTGTTAATAAGTAACAAGACATTCATTGACTGGTAGGGCGATACGAAGTTTGCCGGGACAGCTAGTAGTATATAAAATAGTATTTAAAACTGTTGAACAATGAGACTTTGTTTGATGCGACAGTATTATAAACGTTGATTATAATGTTGAATGTTAAAATCCCCTATGAGTAAAATTGCTTGAGGAGCTGTTATTCTTCTGACTTCTCTATAAAAATTCGTCAAGAAAAAAGTTTACTCACCGACAACTTTATCGCCGTAATGATTTTTCAATGTTTCTCTTATAGCTGTTATGAAATTCGATGCACCTTTCCGTTTCTTCGCCACTACTTTGATAACCTGAAACGTTAAATAGCTCTTGAGCAATTTCAGTCACTACTATTTAAATTCTAATTTATTAAACAATAGTTGCGATGCATAAATTAACGTGCTGCAATAGAGTTACATTAATTCAAATGTTTACTAACAAAATCCTCGGCTTTTGCAAATTTGTGGATTATACTGCAGATAACTTTGGTGTCATTTCCGATAACTAATACCTACAGCAAAGAGCATTAGAACATTTGTAGCTAGCAAGTTGAATGAGTTGTTGTAGGACTTACCTTCCCAGGTTTCCCCTCGCTCAGCAGATAGTTCCCCAGCAGCGCCGACCTGGTCTCGTTGTTGGGCAGCTGTTGCTGCAGGTAGCCGCTGCTGCCCTTGGCCGCGCCCACCGGCTCGATGGAAACTATGCGCGAGCCCTGCTCCACTGTGCCGTTCTTCATGCTCAAGTTCACTATACCCTAGTAAAATATAACTATATGTTTAGGGGGAAAATATATCAGGGTAATGATGGTCCGACGATTTGTGAAAGGTGGCGGGTAACTGATGGATGAGGGTCGCTCAAGACCGGATGGCGCTTTCTTAGGGAGGCCTACGTTCAGCAATGGACGGCGATAGGCTGAGTATATAACGATATAATACTGGTCCACAGTGAACTCGTAAAGCCCGAGTCATGTTATCAGTTGACCCGTAAATGTCCCATTTACTCTGACTTCCATAACGTTAGAGCACCATCAGCATTCTGCGCTAACACCAGTGTCTCATTTTGTGCTACGGATCCTGAGTATACCTCACAATTGACGCCCAGGTAAGGCCACGGGCCCGCGCCCGCGCCGCCCAGGAACGCAGGGTCTCTGTGGAGGTACTGCAGCAGCTGCTTCAGGTCGTAGATCTTGTCGCGCCGCACCGACGGCACCAGGTACGGGGGTCCGCCGATCTCTATCAACTTAGCATCGCCACTTAGACCTGGGAATATATGATTTGTTAGTTTTTGCATGCGTCTATTTCCGTATTACTCATACTTCTACGATATTTCTATGGAAACCCTGTGACACTACACCTGTCTCGGGAATCGAACCTGGGACCACTAAATTACACACCCGCGGTCTATCCAAAGATGACTTATAAAAAAAGAAGAGAAGTGAAACGGCGGTATTGTATTTGCGTCATATGTACCTACGTGATGGTTATTGGGGGAGGCCTATGTCCAGCAGTGGTCGAATATTGGCTGTTGATGATGATGATGGTTATTCGAGCTGACAGAAGTTAGGATTATTATTATTTGCTTTCAACTTTACAAATTGCTACTGTTTTCATAGTTTTTATTGCTGTTGTAAAAATTTAGGTAAATAAGACAAACTAGTAGCAAGTTCAAGTAGTGGAGATAACAACATTTGCCATTAAACATGTTTATTTTAATGACGATAACCATCCGGTAGCGCGCAGCTCGCGTCGCGTGTTTACATTTGATACCGTATTTAATTATGTAAATGTTACATTATTTAGTTAAAACTACGCCATTTTAATAATGTGCACAGACATACTCGCGTATCATAAATTTGTGACGTATTTGATTAGAGGATAGTTTGTTAATGTGATCATCAACCAAGGCTGAATGTTTGAGAAACCACACATATTCTCAGGTAGTTAGAAACCGACGAAACAATACTTTTATTCGAGTGTGTAGTCATAGAGCCGAAAAGCCAAAGACTCCAACATAGCCCTTTTGAGCTTCCCCAGTTCCCCGGAGAGCGATATTGAAGGGAGCCCTAGAAATGGAAGACGGAGAAAAAAAGGGGCTAAGCTTATGACTATCACTTACCCGGTGCTTTTAAATGATAAGGAGCTTGTGTTAAATCTGGACAGTCCACCACGGAGACATCCACCGACTCGAAGGTATTCGTCAGGCCGCATGACAAAACTATAAACAAAGTAAAGAAAATTTAAGAAATATTTAATAAGGCACCTATGTTGGACGCCGCCCCATTATGGACATTTTCAAAGTATATTTCCAAAATTAAGCAAACACACAGGAATTTTTTTCAAATTTCTACACTGATTAATTGTTTCAGTATTTTAGCTATTATACAAGCTATTTTGTAAATGTTTACTATGTAAGGGATTTTCAATTAAATTATGGGAGTTCTTGAGTCTGCCATGCTGGTGGCAATTGCATTTGAGATTTAGACTCATATACTTTCTCGTAAAATCTCGACGTCGTATGCATTTTTTTTAGAAATGTTAAGCTTTTTACACTTACCATCTACGATTTCATCTAAGGGCGGTACGTACAACTCCTTCTCCTTGATAGTCA
This sequence comes from Cephonodes hylas, assembly GCA_030295005.1. Lineage (NCBI taxonomy): Eukaryota > Metazoa > Arthropoda > Insecta > Lepidoptera > Sphingidae > Cephonodes > Cephonodes hylas. The sequence continues at coordinate 445,650 of AP025365.1, forward strand.
CACTCGAATAGTCGATGGCCGACATACTAAAAAATATAATTCAAGTTCTTAAAGCGTATCGGCGTGTGACGATCGGTTGGCGTTGTACTTGCTAGCTGTGTAACAAAGTACAGGTATGACCTTATACCTGTACAGAATTATGAAGGTGAATTACCGACTAAATACTGTTACTTCTGTAAAGTCTAAAGTTATAGAGCCGATAGCCAATTGTAAAATGAATGATCCCCTTCATAGATATACATATGTGGTCTTCAAGCATAGGACATTAACTGGACCTCAAGGTATGTTGGTTGACACTAAGAATCGGTAGCAGAATATATAACCCAATCGGACCCAGGATTTATCTATTCATAAGAGATACCTATGCGCTTTTTATGCAAGCAACGTCAGTGTTTTCTTTCCCCGACATTCAAGATGTTACTTTCAGAGCGCAAACCCTGAGTATCTTAATTTAAAGGACCCACATTGTGCCTTGAATTTTTCAATTTACCAGATATTTTTTTAAACAGAACTATGCTGAATTACGAAATTTTCAGGCAAGCAGATGATCCTATAGTGTTTTAATTGAGTACTTGCGTATGGGCAAAGAAAATGTTTCTCATATTAAGTGTCGTTTTTAATAATATCACCTTTAGCGCATTCACAATGAAAAAAAAAAACAATAAAAGAGAAAACATAATAAAAATACAATATAACAAATAACAAAGTCAATAGTAAATAGAACACAATGTCACCTGGCAATACAACCAACTTCACTACGACCAGAAAAATGCTGCAACTTCATTCTTTACAATCTATTGTACGACCATTTTTTAACTTTTCAAGTACCTACTATGAAAATAACTCACAAGAATTACGATCCAAAAGGTTAAGTTCAGAAAGAGAAAGATATTTTGCGCAAGTCAAAAATAGTAGGTAAAAGGTACATTAAATTAATAAGTGTCGTGTTTATTTAACATCGACATTGCATTTGTTTGATAGATGCAATCTTTTATGGTACTTAAGAGGAATTAAAATTTTGCAATTTTAAAACTGCTAGATCTAGTTAGACCTACCTAGTCTAAAAATTATTCAGATAAACTTCACGAACAAATCACATTAAGCGTTAACTCCTGATCTTCTTACATCTGTCAGTTAAGTATACCCAATCATCACTTCGGAATATTATTGTGAAGTGATCACTTTGCATTTACAAATAATACGCATATTCGATTACTGCTGAATAAAATAACAACATTCGTTCATGTTTTTCCTGTCGAGATATCTCAATATACCGCTTAACGTTAGCTATAATTTGCAGAAATTTCGCTTCTCGGCCATGTTCCCATATTTATAAGTAAACTAAAGAAATTAACAAATGGACCACAGGTTATTTGTGTTGCAATATTAAATTTAAATTCGCTCAATTATTAACCTATTCTCTAAGTAACATTACCTCAAGAAATATTACAAAATACGATTACTTAGATTCGAGGTTGATGCGAGTGAACGACCGATGGTACCGGTGCACCATAAACTTGTTACTCAACTTACCTGCCGGCGTCCCTCAAGGTCGCAGCGTTCGCCGACCAAACACAAACCGCGTACAATAAAATTAACATGTTAATATGTAATACGTACGTATTATCAACACTGGAGCCAAATATCGTGTGAGGGTGGAATGTAAAAAACTTTTTTGTCAATAATAGTGTGGTTGAAGCGTGGCGTGTGGCTCGAGGCGAGAGCTCCGCCGCATGTCGTCAGATGTCTGTGATTGCGGTTATCGGCCGAGAGCGGCGCTTTATCACGCCCCGAGAGCGAACACTTTAATTACTTACCGAAGGCCGTTGATCTATATATACAATATGGGTTAGGATGTTCCGGTGTATGCTTGTATTGAGGGTTAAAAATATAAATACATGTTCTAGTTGATACTTTAAATTCTTCTAATGTAAGTCTTAATTTTAGGTGAATTGTACTTAATTAGTAATTACCAATGTAATTTGCGTGCGATGCGGAAGCTGAATTGTTCATCTTGTACTTTTTGTTTACTTATTTTATAGCAATGAGTAAATGTTACTACTTCCTTCTCTTATAAACAGGTGTCCATAGTTAAAATTTTGAATGTTTAAATTGAACTATTCAAATATTACTGATTATTAAAGGATTTCTTTCAAGCTGCTATTTCGATTATAACAAAGCTTTAATAATAATTTTATTAAACATACATAGTTACTTAGGTCATAGCGCAGTGACCAAGTACACATGAGTAATTTAACGTGATCTTCAATTGTGCCACACAATAAAACAACAAAGAACAATGTCAAATTATTTATTATAAGTGACTGACAACATTTTAAATAATCCACATCTGTTCGTAATGAATAAATTAAAATACAAAACACACTTGACCGTAATCGCTCACACTTTGGTTACCAGCCTTGTCCAAAACTACGAACTAACACATATACAGATATTAATGTTTCATTATTACATTTTTATTTTCAACCGATTAAGTATATACTCTACAGTAACACTTGTATTGAAAGCCCGAACGCAATTACTATCAGAAGCATCACATGTGTATGAAGTAATAATGTAAACATTAATATCTACATATAAATAAACACAGATTGAATATCTTTTCAAAAGACGTTACAGTGTGCATTTGATAACGACATGAAGGCAAATTGGCGATCACAAATTGAATAATATATAAATGAGTAAAAAAATTGGTGTTTCTAATTTCTTCCTACAATTATTCGTAGTTATTTTATCCAATAACTCACTTGTGAATAAATTTATGAAGTAATTAGTGAGAAAAGCACTTTTGGAAAGACATTCAATCTCCGTATATAAATAAAACCTATAAGCAACATAAGATCTAAAGATAAAATGAAACCACACTTCACAATATAAATAAAAATTAAACTTTATAGCCGGCGTTTACAACTGAAAATCGTTAAAATAGAATAGTTTATATTTCATTAGAAATTCTTCAAGTATTACATTACATTACCTATTAAAAACCATATTCGGAATCAAACTAATGATAATGATTAATAACAATAATGTATTTCGAATCATAAAATGCTTTTTTAGAAAAATATTAGAAATAATTAAACTATACTTTCAGTATTTTAATTGAAAACCTTAATTCTAAAATAAAAAGGTCTTTTCTCTTTTTTGTACAGAAATTAATAAATTAGAATGAAAGCTATGTAACGATAATAACGTTTTAAGCGTTAAATTGATTGGCCGTTATAAACGCTGGAACATGAAGAATGTGTAACTACCCTAAGAAATGAGCACATGATAAATAAACCATTCTCATTTCCCTTAATATCATATGATAACCTTTCCCCACCCAAACCGTGTAAGAATAACGACGCTATATTAAACACAATGCTTTGTGCATTAACATTATGTGCTTATTTATCAAAAATATATAATATAGTTGCCTCGCGACAGACAAATATCAAATAATTTTTGACATCAATCGATACGTATTACACTACTTGAATAAGACAAAACTAACCTGAGCATCAAATGCTTAATTAGATAAGATTGACCTAATTTCTTAATACAATAAGTTAATTTTTGGTAAACCCCCAAAGATTTAATGTACATTGTATGTAGCGTAAAACAACCCATAACTTACCCGAATTATATAAACAACTGTCTTTTACTTAAGAGTATATTTAATGTAAAACATAATAGCAGTTAAAATTTTAAAAGCTTGCTGCCACAGTATTCTTTAAGCAGTTTTACTGCGTGTAAAATATATATTTTTAACGCTTTGGCCATTTATGTGACCCTCACATCAAATGGAACATAATGAGGTCACATCTTCAATTCCAATACAAATAGTAGAAACTTGCCAGGACATGACGACAAAACTATTGTGTCTTTAAAACACACTGTCTTAATTTTCATATGTACCAATTTATTCTTTTTACAAATAGATTAAAAAGTTGTCAGTGTAATTTCTCATCCAAGAAGCAATTCTAGCGACTGCAAAAGTCGAAATGTAAGTATCAATATGCCTTCTATAGAGACAAAAGTAGTGCGTCGTTACTCTTCATCCATTTCTATTTCTTTCATACACTTTTTTCCATTCATTTTAGTATTCTTTGACCATTTTCCGCTATTTCAGTATTTATAGTATGTATATCACACAAAATAATAAGTCGACGATTATTGAAATCCCCACATCTTGTCATTGCATTCTATCACAGCCTGGGACGTCTGAACAACACACCATACACAAACTATATAGCCATAATCCGTTTACAGTCTTTCACACACATTAAAAAATATCGATGATTTTGTGACATAATTGAACAATAATTTTTCCTAAATGAATAAGTTCTTGTGGTGTATTTAAGAGTGTGATTAAAGCTAATATACATATAATAAATATATCTGACATATCTCTGTTGATAGAGTTATTATACAATTATATAAACAACTAGACATCTAAGGGCGACGGCAAGTGTTGCAAGGGATTATTTTTTATCAGTGACTAAACAATAACATAATTAGTCACCTCATTTTGACACTTTATATATTCGAATTTTTATATAATGTTTTACCTTCAATGTGACTTATTAGTGTCTATCATAATGTATGGCCTATTCTCATTTTCACTTAATAAATTTGCTGTGAATAAAGTATCGAAATTGATTTTAATGTTATTGCGAATACTTAAATGATTTTCAATTTAAATATATATTTTTTACACAATAAATATGATATGGAAAATAAACAAGACTTCTCTTTGGCGACTTCAAGTACAGACACTTCAATGATATTGCATACAGACCTCTAATACTTAAGCTATATTGATAGACGTGTGACAGCGGCGAGCATCCCTCATTAACTACATAAATACACATACAATGGAATAATACTCTACATATCAAAATCGACTGCAAATATATTATTGAAAAATTAAGATTTTTCATAAACAATGTAATTGACATGAAACAAGACAACAATAACGTTAATTGCGTCTTGATACATTATAGATTAATTATTACTTGCATCGATTCATTAAATTAGGTTTTTTGATGAAAATATAATAGCAATATTGTTTTTGATATATATGTTAATCGCTTCTAATATGTACAATAATCATGCTACACATAATAAATAATATTAACTATATCACAAAATTTGTCTAACAGATACAAGTCGATTTTGTCAATTTAAATTATTGGTCCTTAAAATAATGCATATAGAAGGATCGCTTAAGTCAATATACTATTTTTTTCTTTATAAGTCCCAATAAATTCATAAACATGTATTTGATTTGCTCTATATAAAGATATTGTTCGAATTATCGATAATAATATACCAATATAAGTCAAATACTTATTCTACAGTACTTACTCTATTTAGATAAGTGAATACTTGTGAAGAATCGATTGTACCGTGTAATATATCTACAATCGTAAACTTATCGACGTTAATACACAACATTGTTGGCAGTTATGGTTTCCGAATTAAGTTTCATCGATTCGATAAAAATAATACATGATGCAATATTAAACGTTTGGTCATTTAAACATCGATAGTGTATTTAATATGCGACTAGTTCATAGATCATAGTCTATGTTTACGCTAGTTTCCGATAATTCTTTTTTTTCTCCTGGGATATTCAACGAGGGAGGATTAATAATACTCGAGTGAGGCTCCATATTTAACAATCTCTGTGAGTATCTATATGTCAGTGTGTGGGTGCAGCGTGTGCGCGTGTTCGTAGTAGAGTTGTCGCGCGTAGGCGGCGTGTCTCGCCACCCAGGCGGCCAGCTCCTCGCTGTCGCACTGCACGCGCGGCCGCCGCACCGCCTCGCCGCCCGCCGCGCCGCCCGCACCCCCGCTACTACCGCCGGCACCGGCCCCCGCGCCCCCCGCGCCGCCCCCGCGCACGCCCAGCTCCACGAAGTACGCGCCGTCCGCGCACACCACCGAGCACGACACCAGGTTGCTGCAACAGGAACAAATATGTCAGTATCACTTGTGGATTCGATAAACCATTTATATTCAGCATAGGAATTATCAATGTTAGAAAACATCAAACCACATGTATCAAATACAATAAACATCGATATTTTTCATAGGGATATCGGAAAAATTGTTAACCACGCATCCCTATCTTGAATTGATGTTTAATGTCTGTAGCTTTCAGTTTCTTTTTTGATTCTTTCAGAAATGCAAAGAAATAACTATTCGTACAGCTTGTCTTTCAAATACTAAATGGCGTACTAAAGAATAATTGATATTTCCTCGTTTCGATGTTCTATTTTTATAAAATCGATATACCGATGATATCGAAGTCAACACATCAATTTTTTTCAGTTAAACATCGATAAATATCGACCATCCATAATTGAGCATACTCGTAATATTCTGATTATTCTGATTAATATTGACAGAATGAACGGTTTGATTCAGATAGAATCATGTGGCAAATCAGAATTACAAGATCTCTGATTACGTCACGAAAATTATACCATCCCTTTTTGTTACCCAAAATATTTGTTTTGACTCCATAACATATCGGTTTAAGTGTGAATGAATGTTATGTTCGGCACGGAGTAGTGTTGGGTGACCTGAGGTGCGTCTCCATGACGACGTGCGGCGCGTCGTGCTTGCAGGTGAAGATGCGCAGGCAGGAGTCGGACAGCAGCGCGCGGATGTCGTGCGGCGCGTCCCGCACGGCGCGCGTGGCCACGAGCCGCTCGCCCGGCCCGGCCAGCGCGCGCAGCAGGGCGGCGCCGCGCGCGTGCGCCCCGCAGTAGCGCGGCACCAGCCCGCCCGCGCCCGCGCACCACCGCGGCCCGCGCACGCGCTCCGGCACCCACTTGTCCGACCTACACACACGCACGCAGTTACACAATATACACATACCTCAACCAAAATTAATCAAATGAGCAAGCACTTTTACCATACAAAAACACAATATTGTCATTCATACTAGTGAAGTCAAAGTCAAATCATATTTATTCAAATTGACTTTTACAAGTGCTTTCAAATAGTAATTTTAACACTATTTTTAATACTATTTTTTAAAACTAGTGTGAAGTTTTAATTGACCCAAAATTCTGCCTAAATTTTATATATTACCTTCGGCTAGTGTCTCGCAGGGCTGACGCGGTCTCAGCGGCGAGGTCCAACACCCCTATGACGGGCTTAGTGACGGTGCCCACGAGTCCCTTGCCGACGCCAGCGATGAACCCGCCCAGACCTTCCTGAGTCGCTCCCTCGTAGCTGTGCTTCACCAGTGAAGTCATACCGCCTGCATTATCAATACAAAAAATATAAGTTAGAAATTCTTATCAAAATTACATACATTACACACACTAATCAAAGCAATAACGAAAATATACAATCTTATTAATGAACAAAACTAAACAGTTTTCTCTGCAATATTGATTCATAATTGACATTCAAATACTTTTTACTCTTGAAAAGTTTCTGGTTAAAAAAATGTTTCATTGAATCACAACTATTATTCAATGACAATATAATGAGTATAAAAGTGCAATAAGCGGCAGTGTAGTACCGAGTATCCCGAGCCCGAGCCCGCGGAACCCGGCGGCGAGGTGGTGTCCCCGGGCGGCGCTGCGGATCCGGCGCCGCGTCTCCTCGTGCGCCTCGTCCCACACCACGCGCTCCAGCCCGTCGCCCAGGGACTCTGTGCAGGACACATACACATTAGTACATTCTCTACTCTTGACATGTCGATAACAATAATAATACTACTCTATACAAACTGATTTCATACATATGTCCGCCAACCCGCACTGATGGTCGACTAAGACCTACCCTCTCAATGATAGAGGAGGGCAAAGCCGTGTAGTAGGACGTATATGGGCTGGCGATAATGACAAGAAATAAGCGATTTTCCATATCGATAACTTTTTGTCTTTTTTAATTATTTCAGTGCTTCAACAATTTTAGAATAGACTAGCATTCATTTTTAGATATATTTCTAAAACTACTAATATCATCATTAAAAACCCTAGTAGTCTCCCTCTGTTTCTTCTCTTTCTCTTTTTGAAATGTAAGGCATCGCACCTGTGACTTTGGCAGCAGAATTGGAGATGCCGTGCGTGACGTTTTTGAGCAGCGCGCCCACGTTGCCTTCCAGCAGCAACCCGGTGACGCCTTCCGACACGTCCGCCACGAAGCCCAGCGGGTTGCCCAGGAAGTCCACGGAACCCAGGATCTTAGCCGCCTGCCACTTCAGTTCCTATAATTAACACACAGATGTCGATATCACACTGGATGTGTTGACTCGGTGCAGTAATCAATTGAGAAATAAGCAATGCAATCCAAATGGAATTATGCAAAAAACATTGATGAAATTTGTTGAATGATCTAACTAGTGTGTGTTCTTAAATTTAAACGCAACTTCTTCAAACATCGATATCTTTGTCGGTACCAATAATAAAAATATTTGACTACGGAACTAACATCCTTAAAGTGCGCGAGCATCTGCCGGCCGAGGTATGAGGCGGTGTCGAAGACGTGCGCGCGCACGAAGGGCTCCAGCTCCACGGCGGCGTCCTCGAACTTGATGAGCGTCAGCCCCAGCCGCCGCTTCAGCACGCTCAGGGAACTCTCCAGCTTGTTGGCCGTGCACATCGACAGGCGGATCTGGTGGAACAAACTACTTTTATAACCCTTTCCCATTAGACACTACAGGAACATCATGAAATGTACCTAACAAAAAATCTTTCGTTTATGATCGACACAATATTTAGCTACTACTAAAGACATCGATAAAAGTAAAAACACAGAATGCACCGTCCAACATAGTCCAAGTATGTTTGTATGGTAGGACACTAGCAATAATGATGGTTCACGGGGTGTACACAACACAAAACTTATCGACATTTAGAAACGATACTTATATGCAGCTATTATTAATTTAGCGACTTTATTGAAGCGTAAATATTATAATACCGACCCGCCATGTCACCTTGTAATCTTATTAAAACGTTTACTTTTAAATTGGTATAAAACGATTGGTAATATTAAGCCGTCGCCTGGGCATAATTCTGTGTTACATGTATCGATAAATGGGCAACTATCGACACATGCAATATCGATAAATGTCCAACATGATAATATTACCAAGCATCCCAGTGTATGAAAGCAATTTGAGCTGCGTGGCGCAAAGCCCATGAATACACATAGGAATAATGAAGTGTCGCTTAATGAGGACGTCACTAGCCGTACAACGCAAGCGGTGAAACGTAACACAACGGATATCTAACCTTTTTGCACGTCAAGAGCTGAAGGCATAAAACAAAAGGTGATGGTTAACGGCGGTGGCGACTAACAAGCCGGCAAGCAAGCGCTGGCTTCACTTCCACATTACTATGTAAGCGACTTATTTTTAGGCTCTTAGAGTTTCAATCGATATTGTTTACAAATTAGGTCAGATTTTACAGTCATTATTTTGCTTTTAAAGCAATATACAATATTTAGTAACTATAAAAAATCTTACAGCTTAAGATATAATTCATATTTTCCTTGCGTAAAAAATAATACTACAGTGTTATACACAATGTATGGTAATGAGTCCATATAGAGTGCGGTACCTGGCTGGGGATGATCTTGATGAGCGCGAAGTAGTATCTGGTGGCGTGCAGCGCCGTGAGCTCGTCCAGCATGCGGCGCGTCTCGTAGTCCGCCTCGTCCACCTGCTCCTGCGCGCTCTCCTCGTCCTCCACCCACGCCCACGCCCACAGCTGCAGGATCAGTCTACAGCCACCAACCTCATCAGTCTCATGCGATAATCGACATTTTATAATACACTTTCGTCTTTCAAGTACGAACCTTTCTTCAAGTCGTATAGCGAGCGGCCGCAACGCGACGACCAGATGTCTGAAGAAGTAGGCGTTGTACCGCGACACCGGCGACTTCTGCAGCTCGATGGCGGCGTGCAGGGCCGGCATCGACGGGCCTCCGCTAGAGTTGCCCCGGTCCGGCAGACAGTACAGCAGCACCGGACTCGGGGTGTCTACCAGCTGTATACGCATGATGCGTTAATATACTAATTAGAGAAGGGATTATTGTGTAGTGTATGTGTGTGTGGTAGGCGACCTGGTTGTCCCACTGCATGTTGGTGACGGACAGCGTGAGCGTGCGGTGTTGCGCGGTGACTGCGAGCGCCAGCGCCACGCCCGCGAACAGCGCGTGCACCAGCTCGGCGGGCGGCGACCGCGCCACCAGCGACACGGACACGCCCGCCACGCACACGCGCGCCTCCCACTCGCGCCGCCACGCGCGCTCCTCCGACACGCGCTCCTCCTCAGAGTCCTCGATCCATCCGGACTCCTGTCGCGACACTCATTCTTTATTCTTGCCCCATGTCACACAAAAAACTAAAAACGAACACGCAATGCAAGAAGCGACTCACGGGTTCCTGGTGGTCGTATATGCGCACGGTGCGCGTGGGTCCGTCGGCGGCGAGCGTGAGGTTGAGCCGGCCGGAGCCGGGGCGCAGCGTGTGCCAGGCCACCTGGTGCTCGGGCGGCACGGCGCCGCGCGCGGGCAGCCCCAGCACGACGCGCGCGCCCGGCACCAGCGCCAGCAGCGACGCGCCCGCGGGCTGCACGCACAGGTTGCGGTGCGCGCACGCCATGCGGCCCGGCGCCACCACGCGCCACGCCTGCGTGGACGCGCGCCGCGGGTCCGCGCGCCGCAGCACCAGCGCCGACGCGCGCCCCGGCCGCGGCGCCGCCTCCTCGATGTCCAGCACCTGAACAATGCACCAGTCATCATTGTTTACATTATAACTTCAATAACGTGTTCAAATGTTTTGATATAGTTACCATAGCGTGCGGCGACAGGGGTGCGTCTTCTGACAACAACGCATCAGTCGGCTGAGGCGGAGAGCTGCCTTCGTGGATTAGTTGATCGTTGGGACCTCGTCGCCACAATTGGGACCTAAATAGATCAGGACACATTGGTACCAAAGTTTTGACATTTTCATATTATGTTATTAATATGCGCTTTTAAGATGTCAGTTACAATGTAAATTGCTGGAATAAAAATGCCTAAATATCTAAATGATAGGACGTACCTGTCGCCGTATCTCTTCCTGCCGAGCACGACGCGTGTCGAGCCCATCGGCACTTCCAGTACTAGTGCGTTGTCGTCGGCATGTCCCGCCTGCGACGATGGCTTGTCGGTGGTGGTGACGCTCGGGTCCCTAGTACATAGCGGTACAGAAATAATACAAATGGTTTATAGAAGTATTGCCAAGAGTGAAGTGGTAGGAGTGAGGCGATACCTGTGCATGGTGGCGGTGAAGACGACGTAGATGAAGTTCTGGTAGAGCAGCGTGTGCGCGGCGGGCAGCACGTCGAGCGGCAGTGTGGCCCGGGGCCCGCCCGGCGCCCGCAGCGCCAGCGCCGCCGCCCCCTCGGGCTCCGGCAGCGCCCACGTCACGCGCGCGTGCGCACCCACCGCGCACTCCTCCGCGCAACCCACCTGCACAAGCAACAGTTTACTGTCACTAACTCATAAGTCGTTCATGTTCTTCTTTTGCACTACTCCAATGATGGCTTGAACCACATCTTTTGAGAGACCAATAGGCAATAATGAGGTTACCAGATACATTACACTCACTCAAAATGAGCTTAAAAAATAACAACAGGTTAGCGAGTACATTTAAGGTGCCCCATACACCTTCAATAATATTGAACAATATTCTGATTGTACAATATTATTGAACGTGTAGGGATAATATTGAAGCATTGCGCCGTGATTGAACAAAAGATTGAGGGAGCTTAATTTTTATTGAACAATATTTTTTTATTGCGCTGTGTAGGGTTAATATTGCGCAATATATTTCTTTTTTTTCTTTTCAACAAAATCACCAGCGTGGCTGTCATCAAAACTTCGTCGTCAGACATGTTGCTCGCACGAAAATATTGATAAGACTGGTTAGTCAATTTTATTGACAGAAATAATTGAACGTCTGGAATCAAAGGGGGTGTTCAATATTATTGAACAATAAAAATATTGTGCAATATTATTGTAGGTGTATGGGGCCTAGGGTGTCCCAAAAAAATCAAAGTCTTTTTTTGTCAACGCATACCCTCTAATTATTTTCGAATGGTGTTAAAACACTTATAAATAAAATTTCATGAACTTAGGACCACTGCAACCCGTGCCGACTTGCATTCATGTATTTCAGTACTTACATACTTTGTATGAACTTCGGCGTGTCGCAATAGTCGCATGGAAGTTTCGTGGTTGCTTGTTTATTGTATTGGTAAACGCCTCTTTTTGTTTAATCAATATGTCAGATTAAGATTTCTAAGGCAAATTTTAATAGGGGGGTGCAAAACATTAAAATAACGGCTTAAAACTTCTCTGTAAAGAACAAATATTGGCAGTTCTGTTTAATAAAAATCATGTAGTAAAATTGAATTTTGTAAATCGCAAATCTAACTATTCGAGATTAATTATTTTTGTTAAAGGGCTTATATGCCTATTTAAGCTTTAATAAACTAATTTTAAGAAATAAGTTGCCTTATACCGACTCTGAAGAGATCAACAAATAATGCGGAAAAATCGCAAGATGTGTTCGTACAGTGTCGTCAAGAGTTTGTTACAAGCTTGGACTACTTTTTGTATATTGCACACGCCAGTACCCTTTAATTGATAAAATAAATCTAGATAATAGATATAGTTAAGTATATAAATAGATATACATTGTTTTACCGGACAGAATTAGGAAGGAAATTTAAGGGTTGGCTATCAAGAATTAACAGTTATAGCTATAATCATATTCTTTGGTGGTGATACAGAAAGAAAATTGACTATTCGATCTCCAAGTTCTATGTACCAGACACCATGATGGCCAAAGCAATTAATTGATTAAAAATGTCGTAACTTATTTTTTAATTGTAAATTACTAATAAAAAGTCGCACTATTAGACATCTAGATTTGCATCGCTATATACCATGTTAAGGCTTGGATGCATTGTATATTATCAGTGACGGCACCTTACCACGACTTATGTTTGCTTAATACTTTGAAACCCTGGGAAACTGTCAATAAAATTAACTCAGAAATGACTATACAGAATATTTTTCAGCATTTTTGGTCTTTGGTTCATGAAGTAGCTGTCTTGTCTCTATATCACTATGATGGAGACCAGGAACCAAAACTGATAAAATTTTAAAGCTTAACTAAAGAGGATCCATCAATTCATATATCCCCTGGAAAGATATCTGCGTGATTTACTTTTTTAGAAAGATATAAACGACTTTATTTCGATCAAAAACTAGTCTTGCTTTTCTTCAATCGTTTTAAAAATTTTGACACTTTTCTCAATGAGTTGCTTACTTCACAGACTAGTTATACTTCTTTTCAAGCAGTTAAGAAATAAATAATGACACTAAAAGTCGCTAGTGATACTGCAAATTGCAGTTATACTGATACAACATTTGTATGAAAAAGTCACCTTTAAAGGGAAACTAAAGCAATTTTTCCTGTGATTTATCCTAACAGTAAAATCAAAACTTTTAAATTTAAATATCACAAATATTCCTGTTTTAATAATAAATATATAATACCGGTGAAATAGGATATCATTTTGAAAATAAAAATTGAGTTTTTTATATGTGCTCTACAATTACCATACAATTTTTTTCTTAAAACTTTGCCATCAAGTCGGCACGGGTTACCGCTATCCAATTTCGATAATATTTCGTATTTGAGTTATTAGGGTCAATTAGAAAAAATATAGAGGGTATGCGTATCTTATTTCGAGAAAAAAAAAATCGCCCTACTAGGCTGGGACACCCTAATGGGGCCCCTAAGTTTCTTTAATAGTATCCCTTACCTGGTGGAACATGATGGAGACCGGCGAGTAGTTGTGTATCCTGAGCGGCGGCGGCGCGCATTCTGCGTCCGTGAGCACCACGAACAGCGTGGCGCCCTGACACACCACCTCGGCGCGAACCACCACGTAGCGACCGCCCGCCTCCCTGCCACAGTGCCAACGTTAACATGGCTCTACCGCAGTGTAGCCAACACTCCTGGGTCATGTAGCGACCTGCATGCGAGGTGCAGTGCCCGTGGCGCGTCGATGCGGAAGCCGCCCGACCAGGCGGTGAGCGGCTCGGCGGGCCCGGCGCGCTCGGCGTGGGCGGGGCGCAGCACGCGCACGCACAGCAGCTGCTCGCGCTCGTGCCGCGCCCAGTGCCACGGCAGGTAGCAGCCCGGCACCGCCGACACGTGCGTCGCACACGCGCCCGGGTCCGTCTGGGGACACACCACTAGTTATGGCACTACTCGTGTGTACGTGAGAGACCAAGGTCCTGTCGGTGCGTACGTACGAGCGTGGTGGCGGCGCACTTCTGCGCGAACTGCAGCGTGTGCGAGGTGTTGTTGTGCAGCTGGTACCGCGGCGCCAGCGTGACGATGTTGGTGTGGCGGTAGCGGCCGCGGCCGGCGCGCACGCGCACGCCCAGCGCGAACACGCGCTCGCCGCCCTCCGCGCGGGACACCACGCGCTTCACGCCCACGCCCGGGCCCAGCCCGAACGGAGAGCACCACTGGCAACACACAATACATGCTCCTTGCAAACGTTTCAATTAATAAGTACAATAAGGGGCCTTCCATAAATTACGTCACGCAAAATTCATGTTTTTTTTTACCCCTACCCCCCTTGTCACAGCTGGTCACATTTGTACGACTCTCCCCCTCCCTAGTGTGACGTTACATGTTTTGCAATTTTACACATAGAAGTTATAAAAAAAACAGCAGTTCTCAATCAGCGTAAATTTCAAAGGGACTTAGGTCATCGGCGCTTGCCACCTCACACTAATAAAACGAGTAGCTGACTAAATTATTTGAATCTTATGTTTTTGTAAGTAGAGTTGAAAAATTATGAATTTTTCGTTAACAATACAAACTCCGTGTTCTAACAAAAAGATTTTAAAATGTGACGCCACGATATTTAGGTCCCCTCCCACCCCCTTGTCACACAATGTCACACTCGCTCGACCCCCTCCCACCCCCTAAGGTGTAACATAATTTATGGATGACCCCTATGGCGACAAGTGCACGGATACAAGGTGTGGTACCTCTGGGTTGGCGCAGATGCCCTGCCCGAGCCTGGCGGCGACGGTGGGTCCGCCGTCGGCCTCGGCGAAAGAGAAGAGCAGCGGCGCCACCATGCGCGCCACCTCGTGCTCGGCGAACTGCCCGGCCGCCTCCTGCGCGCTGCCCTCGGCGCGGAACACCAGCGGCAGCCCCGTGCGGTTCACCAGCCAGTACGGCGCTGATATCGACACCTGCACACAACCTCCTCTATATACTGTACTTTTAATACTTTGCCCCAAACAATTACGGCAACAGTGTCTTACAAAGGTGAAATCAAATATAGGCTAAATGATATTCATGTGTCATACCTTGACGCCGTCAGTCTTGTTGATAGAAACCCTAGCGTTGAGGTAAAGGCGCCGGCTCCGTGAATCTCGCAGCTTGAGCCTGGCGGAGAAGGAGGCCCCCGCGCCGCCCGAGGTACCCGCGCCGCCCACCACCAGCGCCGTCGACCACCCGAACCCTTCCAGCTTCACGCTCACTTCTACACCTTCCTCCACATTCACCTAGCGGTACGGTAATTGGGCATTTAAAGAAGTTTGTGTTTTTCTTAATTAACCTGATAATACTTTGCATCAGCAAGCTTTTATAATATCAAAATGTTACTTACCTCATGGAATGGTCTGGTGTCGCCAGGCGACACGTTGCCGGCGGCGCGGACGTCACCCGCCGTTGTCGCCGCGCGGTAGTGTAGCTCCAGTGGTAATAGGTTCTCTAGGCGAAGCTCCGGGACTAGTGTTAGAGTGTGGCCGGCTATCGGCGGGCCACGGTCAGGCGGAAACCGCTCTCGGACCATTACACAGCAAAACCTTATTAGAATAAATGGGTCAATCAACTTTTATCTGTCCTATCAGTACTATGTAAATTTGTCCCCCAGTAGGTTAGTACAATGAAACATTAATTTTTCCAAAAAAATTATATATGGCAATCCATTACAATGAAACATAATTATTAATTACAATATCTACTATGATGCTAGTAAATAGATTTTGTTTGCTTTAAAACCTTAACGACCTTTTTGCATGTTTATTTTAGTCCCTATTATATTTTATTATTCTGACTTCCACCAGACAACGGTAAAAAAGTTCCAAAATCCAAACATTTATGGCGTGACTACTGCTTGGAACTCAAGTCGATTTATTTCGTGACAACATTCATCCAGCCTCGATTTTGATTTCATCTTTTCCGCGGCGCCAGTCGACCGAGTGTATTTTGAAAAAGAGCGTGGCTTTATTGTGTGTCCACTGGACAACCAGCACAAAAACTTTTGTATTTTATATATTGTAGTAAATTAAAGTGGAATATATTCAATTTAATGTATATTTTTTACTGTGCGTAAGACCTAATTCAAAATATTATTAATTATTACCAGGGAGCGGAAAGACTAATAAATATCACCACCAGTCCCTTGGACATCCAAGATCGTTGTCTGAATTATTCAATATTTTCTCTTCTAATACTGATAATTATTTTTAAATAGTTGTTTTTTTATTACATAAAAGAAGAAATACATGCGATTTTCATCATAGAGTCCCCTTTGGACACCCGAGTATTTCCTATGGACAAACGTCTATGTCCACTGGACAACCACTTTTTTCTTATCTCCTAAAGACAGATTTTCGTCATTTTTACTTTAAAAGAACAGTAAGGTTTTTCAAATATGATTCTAATATTTAAAAGTAAATTAACAATTTGACTGAATTTTTAAATGTCCAAGGGACTATCTTAACTACAGTCATGTGAATTTTTGAGTAAAATTTACCATAAATTGTTCTGCTCTATTTGAATTCCTTAAATATAAATAATTATCAACAACAAATACGTATAAAATATACAAATTTAAGAAAAAAAAAAAGATATATAAAATCTATCATTGATGGTACATTTAAAAGTTGATTCACCCAAATACATTTTTCAATGTAGCCATTTGAATTTGTTACAAATTGAATCTGGATTACAGATTTTATTTTCTGAGTAGGTATATAATGTACCTGTACACGTGGTCGGGCGGCGCCCGGCACTCGTAGTGCAGCAGTGCGCGGGGTGCGGAGGCGGCGCGCCAGTCCACGGCGGCGGGGGAGGGCGCGGGGGTGGGCGCGGGGGCGGAGGACGCGGCGCGGGTCAGGGGGCGTGTCCACAGCGCCGCCGCGTGCGCACTCAGCGGCGCCGCCCACCGCGCGCCCGCCGACACCTGGGCACTGCGCGCGCCGCCACTCCACTGCGCTGTTGAATACGAGTACCATCACTAATTATTATTGCTCTACAAAAAATACTTCTGGATTTTTAACGGTGAATATAAATTACACTACAACTAAAACCTTATAATACTATTACAAAACATATTAATAAGTGGCACCTGCTCACAAACCTACATAATACATATTATACATACGACGCTATCTACACTTACATAAAATAACACTACAAATTCAAATATTACTTACAAAACTCGTACAATAAAGTTACGCCGTTTTACTGATAATCAGCACACTAGTATTGCGTATTACTGAACAACATACAGTACACAAGTACAGTAACGTGTACTGGTGTAGACACGAACGTGTGAGCGGCCAGGCGGCGCCCGCGTACAGCACGGCGGGCGTGCGCGGGGGCAGCGGCGGCAGCGGGGGGAGGGAGTGCGCGCGCCACACGCATGCGCACGCCGCGCGCGCTATCTCCGCACGCACGCTCGCGCACCCACGCTCTAGTGGCCGCCACAACCGCAATAGTCGTTAATTCTCTACACTTTTAACTATTTATTGGGCAATATAACTCGAATTTGATTAAAAATTGCAATTCCGCTATACAATGCGAGCAGGTGCCACTTCGACCAAGTTTCACTTAAATCCTATACTTTCAGAAACTTTTGTATATAGTAATCAAGATCTTAATATATATCTTATTTTGAAAGAAAAAATAAATAATATAATGCAGATCACAATCCCTAGAATTTAATGAAACCTTACCAGCGGAAGGCGCGTGGTCGACCCTCACTTCCACGGGGTGCGGCAGCTTGTTAACGAGTTGCAGCGCGGACCGCACCGTCACCAGTTTACGTGCCGACCCTTCTAGCGACACTTCGAACACTATGCGAGCTTCCGCGCCAGATTTCTGAAATATTAAGAATGTCCTCTTATTTCATGGTTTAAGATTTATTTGAATATTTTTTTTTATTATAAGCATTTAGCAGCAGTTATTATTAGTAAGTAGGAAGTTGAAACTTCGACAAAATATTGTTTTGTAGCATTGCGTCATCATCATCATCAGCCTTTATTCGTCCACTGTTGGACATAGGCCTCTCCTACGGC
This sequence comes from Cephonodes hylas, assembly GCA_030295005.1. NCBI lineage: Eukaryota > Metazoa > Arthropoda > Insecta > Lepidoptera > Sphingidae > Cephonodes > Cephonodes hylas. Next base: position 464,082 of record AP025365.1, read on the forward strand.
ACGCCACTGGGGTCGATCTTCGGCCCCCCTCATCCAACCGCTGCCACCCACCTTGCGGATATCGTCACCCCACCTAGCCGGAGGACGTCCTACACTACGTTTGCCGAGCCGCGGTCTCCACTCCAGAACACGTTTACCCCAACGGTTATCGGTTCTGCGACAGATGTGACCCGGCCACTGCCACTTCAGCTTGCTGATCTTTTGGGCTATGTCTATAACTATCGTTATCTGTCGGATAACATCATTTCGGATCCTATCTTTCAGAGAGACTCCTAACATAGCCCGCTCCATTGCTCGCTGAGCGACCTTGAGTTGGTTGGTGACTATGAGCAAATCATAGAAATGAGTTTACGTACATTGTGCGTGAGATTCCTGAAGAACACGCCGACCCTGTCGACGCAGACGGGGTCGGGCGGCGTCCAGCCGTCGAGCCGCAGCGCCAGCTGGTGCAGGGGGGCGGCGCCCGGCTCGGCCCCCGCGCCCGCCGCCCGCCCCCGCGCGCGCCCGCGCCGGCTGCCGAACGAGAAGGGCTCCGTGTCGCCCGCGCGCACCACCACCCACGAGTCGTCCGGGCCAGACCACGAGCGCGCCTCGTGGATCCTACACAACGGACAATTTATCGATCAATGTTCGCTTCTAATTGGTAGATTCTACATAGGTAAACTGATTGTAAAGTTTATATGAAAAAAATATTTTACTGGATTTTACCCTTTCCAAATTCAAATGAAAAAATATTTATTGTATCCATAAAATGTCAAATGCATCACTTACATTCAGTCATTATTCCTAAAATTTTGTCTACCATCCTGTTCGAAATGCAGTTTTTACGAGAAGAAATTGTTTACAATATCGATATTGTAAACAATTTTTCTAATTAGAGCAGTTCTTTAAATCATTTAATAGAATAAAGAAAATAAAAACATGATAAAAATTATACTTATAAGTTGAAGTAAAATAAAAAATGTGTATGTATGTGTGAGCGTGTGTACTGACTGGTCTGCGGTGGTGAGCAGCGTGGTGAACCAGAGCGGGTGTCCGGTGTGGTTGCGCAGCGCGTACGGCACGAACGGCGCGCGGCGACGGTGCCCCGCCGGGCTGCCCTTCGGGGACGACGACCACTGCACACGATACATATGATCATTACAATACTGGCACAAAAAATTTATTATAATCACGAAATTTCTCTACTAGACTAATAACCAAAAAAATACATTTTCAGACCTTTTTTTTCTCACAATAAATTAACATACAAACAAAAATAGACGCCTAACAAACAACGTATATAATGAGGAAACTATACATTTATCACCATCATTAACCCATACATGTAACTTGGCACAGGCCTTCTCTACAGCTAATCTCTTACTCTTAGACAATTATAGAAAATTTCTAAGATTGGAAGTCCGCCCACCACAAAACATTGACGGATGTAAGGTTGGATAATGTTGTTGATATAAAAGGTACCTGTTGTTTCTGCGCAGGGGCATAATAGTCTGCGGTCCAGTTGGCGCGCACGAGTTGTCCCAGCTCGATGAGCGCGGACGTGACGGTGGTGCTGAGCGTCTCCGATGACGTCACCTCCGCCTGCAGCCGCCCCGGAGACAGCGAACTAGTCAGGGTCTGCTCCCACCGGGTCTCGAACCTATGTGTTTAAACATAGACATGTCACATTTTATATTCCGAGGTAAATTTTTATGTTGGTTATTGGGGATGATAATATCGTAAAAATGAATAAAGTCCCATTTTAAAAAAAAACTCGCATTTTTAGAAAGAAGTTTTGGACGACCGCTCTCTAAAAAGTTTGCAATATCACACGTTCCTCTTTTAAAAACCCGCTAGTGTTAATGAATATCGGCAGCAGACATTCAAACGATATTATCAATAATACGACACGATATCATAATAGTCTTTGTCCCGGAAAAGAAATGCCAATGTTTGGTACTGACTTCCACGGCTCGACGACGGGCTCCCAGCCCGACAGCGTGCGGTTGTAGTAGTCGATGCTGAGCACGGCGCCGAGCTTGCCGCCCCCCGCGCCGCCCCCGCCCACGCCCCCCGCGCCCGGCGCCGGCGTGCCCGGCGTCGACACCAGCATCGGGTCCTCGAACGAGTCCTCCACTTTACGCAGGTCCTGGACACACATTAAAAGATAATAATGCTTGCCAAAAATTAAAATTATTTATACCTAAGTGGAATATTTTACACAATATTATAAGGGTAAAATAAATGTTACGAGTTTATGTAAAAATCTATATATTTACTAACCTGTTCCACTTGCAGTTCACTGAGAGACACTTCTAGTAACGGCACGTCGGAATCCATGCAGTCGTCGATCACGCACAGGGTGATGCACTCCGCGCTCACCTGACATAGTAAACCATACATTATTAACACTTTAAAACAAAAATTGTCATGAAAGTATGTAAATCAATACATAACAAATATATAACATACCTGCACGGCATGTATAGGTCCGCTGGAGGAGTTCTTGTGCGGTGCGGGTGGCGGCGCAGGCGCGTGAGGGGCGCGGGCCCAGCGCGACGGCAGCGCCCAGCCCCCCACGGCGGCGGAGTCCGGCCCCGCGGCGGCGTGCGACTGTGCGCGCATGAACACGCTGTTGGCGGGCGCGTCCTCCACCTCGCCAGATACTATCGACTTGCCTGCAATATAATAAAAGAATAAGCGTTATTCATATGTGTTATGTTGAATAATAGTACATTTTAAGGTATTATAAAGTAGGATTAAAAATATTTACCCGATAACGCGACTCTGAATTGCACCGGCAGCGACTGCAGCATCGACGCAAACATTTTCATGTCGTGATATGAAAGGCGGAGATTCAACGTGCCCATTTGTACCTGTGAAATAATACCGTCAGTTTTTACTTATTCTCCTTGATTTCCCATACATACTGGGTGTATTCGGACGATAATCAGAAACGAAGGCAAATAATAGCTAAGGTAATTACAAACCCCTGGCATAAAAGAAAATTCCGACAAATAATAAAAAGATACGTTTTCCATACAAACCGAATACATTTGTTACGACTGTTATATGGAAAACGTATCATTTTTTATTTTTCGCCAGAGTTTTTTAAATGTCAATGGATTTTTGATCACCGTAGGTATTACCTGCCTTCGTTTCCGATTACAGTTTGAGTACACCCTGTATAGTGAGGCTGCATGAGTACGCACGTGCAGCAGCCTGTCCGCGTGCAGCGACACGTGCAGCGCGGCGGGCTCGATGATGGAGAGCGCCGTCTCCTCCTCCAGGCCGAGCACGCACGAGAACACCTCCAGCTCGTTGAGCGAGCACGACAGCGGCACCAGCGACTGCGCGCGCCGGTACGTCAGCACCGTCGTGCTCTGCAAACACACAAACATTTTATACATCAAAACACACATTTAGAAAGATATCAAAGATCGATAATTGCAGATTCAGATCCAAAGCACACATCTTTAACTTTTCGTGGTTACTTGTGTACTCACAATGAATTATTACGTACTTCAATTGTCAAGTAAAACATCGAAGAAAAACAGCACATGTAAAATGTGCACCAAGTACTAAGATATGCTTTCAGTATTGTTTTCTTTAGTACGGGATTTCTAAACCTAATGTCTCCAAAGTAACCTATATCCTACAGGATTCCTTCCACCTGTCTCTGAATCCAATCCATCTAATGATAATGACGATAATGATAAATTATATAATGGCGTGTGGATGCGGTTGTAGTTGTATACCGTACCCTGAGTATGACGGCGTTGGTGTCCCACACGGAGGCGTCCTCCACGAGCACGAGCTGCGAGTCGGTGATGTTCAGCTTCAGCTCCACCTGCGGCTCCTCGCCCGCGCCGCCGCTCGCCGCCGGGCGCCGCGCCGCCGCCTCCTCCACGCTGAAACATTACAGTATGTTACATACGGCAACTTCCACTTATAGAATGAGTAAACCATCTCCACAAAGTTTACACTGAAGTGAACACTAATAGCTCCAAGAATCGTTTATCCGTAGCCAAATCAATCTTTACCAAACAATACCTATTTCGTATTGATGTGGTACTTTTAATGTTTCAAAATGAAAATTATACAGAAGTTTTACTCACAATAGCGGTTGGTCAGGGTCGGCAGGCGTCGCGGGCGGCTGCATGATGAACTGGTTGGCTGCCTCCCACCAGTCCAGAATCGCCATCAGACGCATGTTGTTCACCAGGATCGTGTACGCAGAGGACTCCGGTCTCATCCTAGAACATTATTGAATATTAAAACAACGGTCAATTTTAGAACGTACAATCAGACATTTAAATGCCAATTTTAGTCTAGTGGCGTTACTTTCATTAAAGCCTAAAAGCTCCAAATGTTTATTTAACAAACCATCGACGTATGAATGAGAACATCCTGACCTGATAATCTTGGCACAATTAACGAATACCGCCTTTAGGCTTGTTAGTGGGTACCTTCCACCGGTATAGTGAGTTATTTTGTGAGTGACCTGACCTGGCATGGACCTCCGCCTGCACGCTGTGTCGCTGCTCGGCCATGGGCTGCACGATGTGGCTGAACACGTTGCCGCGCCGGTTGGCCGGCTCCTTCGCGTACCGGGTGTCACTCACCAGGATCTCCTGCAGGGAACAGTATTAGTTTAACAATTGTTAGTAATAAGTAATGTGTCAATCCAAGTGCGATAAAAGGTCATGACATTGCAGAAAACGACTTGTAACATCCTACATAGTGCTTGAGGTTCTTAATCATATTTTTATCATAATTTTACCGTACTTTTAACTTTAATATAAATAAAGTTTCACGCAACAAATACAAGTTAACTAGTACTTGTAATGTGGCGGGTTTGATCTCTGAAAGGAAAACATTTTTACTGCCTTCGTTTTCTGTTGCTAATCGTTGGAATACCAGAAGGCGTCAACGACTCAAGAGCTTTTCTAGGATAGGGCAATAGTCAAAACGTTTCAATGTTTTTTTGTAGTACTTAGAGTGATTTGTATGAGTGCAACCTGCGAGACGAGGTCGATGTCCTGGCTGGAGTCGGAGTACATCTCGACGAGCAGCTTGGACTTGATGAAGTTGATGCAGGCCAGCGACGACACGCCGTGCTCCGGCTCCAGCTTCACCGTCACGTCGTGCAGGTCCAGCTTGATCGACAGCGTCGTCCACACCTGCGAGGTGCAGGAGTTGATGAGACAAATATTCTTTCCTACACTTACTTCTTCATTGATTGTACTAAGTATCGACCAATTAGAATACTATTTTTTGGAGACGGTTAGGACTTATTCCACCTTTTGAACCTAGAGCACATTTACGGACTTCATATACTTCTTAATTTACACTTAAGTAACGTTAGGTGTAAAATCGTCGACATTAAACAGCATAGTGTGTATATAATTCTGGACTTTTAATGGCAGTTTGTGTACCTGTTGCGTGTTGGCGGGCGGGTGGTGCGCGGGATGATGTGTGGGCAGCAGGTCGTGCAGCGGCTCGGCCAGGTTGTGCGCCAACACGCCGCGCACCAGCCGGTACTGCGCCACGTCCACCAGCCACTCCAGCGTCGTCAGCGTGCCCTGCACCGTCATGTCCGCCACTGCCACGCACGGAACAATATTGGTATCATATCTATACAGTAATTAATAACAATTACAATGAAATAAAGTCATGGTACCGTTGTGCGTCTGCCCGAGGTTGTGTTCGAGCCGCAGCGTGAGGCAGGCGGGCGCGCGCAGCAGCGGCGGCCCGCGCGTGCGCACGGCCCCGCCCACCGCCTCCGCGCCCGACAGCGACACGCCCTCCAGCTGCACCGTGCGCACCTCCAGCAACTCGCGGGGCTCTGACAATAACGATGTGCTGAGTTATCTGCGATGCATGTTACACCAATGCGGTACTCATTCATTAAAAATGCTTATGTATCCGACATTCGCTGAGTATACAAAAACAATAAGCAAGAAGAACAAAACCTAAAATTGAAGTGACCCAAAGGATTTAAATTGATACTATGGCGCATTTTAAAGCAATTTTGGAAGATGATAAAATATAGCGCGGAGAAGCAAAGGCCTATGAGGTATGATGATTTTCGATTGGAGGCTACCCTTAAAGTGGTGTAGTATACCTGCAAGCGGGTCAGCGCGCACGCTGATGGTGCCGGCGTCGCCCGCGAGCTGGAAGCAGTTGTCGAGCCGCAGCGCGCACAGCTGCGCGGCCAGCGCGGCGCGGGACCGGCCGCTCACCGGCAGCACGATCACCGGCGCGTCGCACACCACGTGCAGCCGCCGCCGCTCCGCGCGACCCGCCAGCTCCACGCCGCTCGACGACACCTCAACACATAAATTACAGTTATCGTATTTGTTAACGTGTAGGTACTCGTATAACAAAACGCAAAATTCTCAGTTATAGATTTGTTGTAATGAAATCATTAAAACTTTATACCTATAGTCAGAATAATTACTTCTTAATATTGATAAAATAAGAATAAGTAAAATTACCTTGAGTCTAGCTTGCATGATGACGCGTCGCAGCAGACTGAACTCGGTTGCGAAGGCGTACAGTTCCTGCACGAAGCGCTTGGTGTGCACGTACGTCACCGGGCCCATCTCGATGCTCAGGCTCGTGTCGTACCCCGCCGACGCAGCCTCAGCGCTGCTCAACCTACGGCACGAATCAATTTGTGACACACCAAATAACCATCTAATCCAATGACGTATAAGACTGGAAATGACACAAGCTAGTAATAGAAATATTTATAACAATATTCAAATGTATTTACCTGCAGTAAGTAAAGGCGAGTGCCTGCGGAGGTCGCGTACGTAGTCGCCGCCTCCAGAGCGGCGCGCGCGGCGTGAGGTCGCATACCCGCAGCGCGCCCAGGCGGCCCTCGAGCGTGCGCGCGCGGCCCCCCGCGCCCCCCGTGCGGCCCACCACCCGCGCGCCCCGCACGCGCACGCGCCAGCGCTCCCGCCCGCGGGCCACGCCCACCACTGACACCGAGCGGATCGACATCTCCGTCTGACGCACGCCGCCGTCGACACCTGATACCTCGCCGCCTGCGTGCACAAATCATTTTAGATATGTTTCACAGAATCTAAGTATTCCCAAAAAAATCCTAATAATTCTTAGGTAAACTCACCCGTCTGCTGCCGTCCATGTTCCTGCTCCTCAGGTAGGTCGTCACCAGCGATACCGAAAAAGTCGAGTACCGCTACCCAACTATCGATACTGACCACCAGATTTAAACTGTTAAATTCTACTTTTGTCAGCTTCCACACCTGTATAATATTAAAAGAATAAATTAATACATAATCTTCAAGTGCATTGAAGAAACAAGTTTGGTACGGTATGTTACCTTGTTGTACTTTTCGTCGAAGAGCGGGTGCTTGGGGTCCCGGGTGTGCACGGAGATCCACACGAGGTTGTCGGAGGCGCGGCGCTCGGCCTCGGCGTCGGCGTCGTCGTCGGGCTCCCCGCCGGAGTCCTGCTCCACGCCCTCCGGCGAGCACGGCGGCGTCACTCCGCACACGCTGTCGCGCTTGCTGCGCTTGTCTATGCCCTGCGGATAGACAAAAAATCATCATCACTTTGTACATAAAATTTCAACATTAAAAGCACACTGCAAGAATTTTTTTAATATAGGGAGTTGAATGTGGATTCGAATTATAATCATATTTTTCGAGAAAACAATATATTTATGATTAAATCGACCAGTGTGAAATACATAAAAGCAGTGATTAAGCAGTGATGGCCTCGAGGTTTAGGCGCGCGGTCGAGAATCTCGGCGGTCGCGGGTTCGAACCCCAGGCACACACCTCTGACTTTTCGAAGTTATGTGTGTATTCACATTGAATTATAACTTGCTTTAACGGTGAAGGAAAACATCGTGATGAAACCTGCACACCCAAGAGTTCTTAGGAATTTCTTAGGTGTGTAGTCCGCCAGCCCGCACTAGGCCAGCGTGGTGGACTATGGCCTAAACTCTCTCAATGGTAGAGGAGACCCGTGCTCAGCAGTGGGCGTATATGGGTTGATGAAGAAGAAGAAGAAATACATAAATAAATCGCACTAACATACAGTACCTCCTTAGCCAGCAAGTTGAGCGGCGCGGGCAGCGAGCGCGAGCTGTGCTTGGAGTGGTAGAGCGAGGCGGCGGCGGGCAGCCCCCCGCGCCCCGCCGCCCCGGCCGCGCCCCCCGCCAGCTCCGGGCACGACTTGGACAGGAAGGTGGCGCGGGGGGGGACGCGCGGCGCGTGCGACACCATCAGCAGCCGGTGCTTCGAGTCCGGCTCCTTCGTCAGGTCCTCCATCGTGATGGAGTGCAGCGACACCTGGCAGATTATCACAATACATTAATAGGTTTTATCAAACTAGCTGTCCCGGCAGACGTCGTCCTGCTCGAAAAAAAGGCTTAATGCTATATACCGACAGCAGCGCCACCTACCGGGTCCAATCGCATTTTAGAATCATCCAGGGACCCATTGGAAGATGCATAGAAAAGTTCATCCCAATCGGTTCAGTCTTTTAAGAAGAGTTCGAATGACAGTGGCGCTACCTATCGAAAATTTGTCGTACCATATACATAAACGCATCAAGCTAAAAGAGTTCATAAGATGAAACCTATGAAATATTCGAGATTATAATAATGTGCGAGTACCGACCTGCAGCATGGTCTCGTGCGGGTGGTCCCTGGTGAAGCGCAGCAGGAACTCGCGGAAGGACAGCTCGACGAGGCTGCGCTCGCCCTCGCCCACGTCGGCGCGCAGCTCCACGCTGAACGTGCACACCTCGAACGTCACTGTAACCAGGAGTACCTCATAAACGTTATTATTCAATTTAGATCAGTGTATAGATTAATATCTAGGTTAATTCACCGAAACTACGATCATACCTCACAGGTCTACAATAATAAGACACAAGTCAATATGTGTAAAATTTAAAAAAAAGACACTATATTATTTCCCTTGCACATTACAACACCGCAAAATATGCCAAGTCATCATCCACTTGCCCTTTTCCCGATTTTATTAGGAGTCGATGCAGTATGTTTTTCGTTCCAAACAACTCTTCTTCAGTTCAACCAAACAACTTGCCGTCATGTCTTCAGTCACCCCATAAAATGTGCAATATATCTATAGACAACCTTTTTATTCTTCTATTTTGGAATTCTAAAGAATTCTATTGGAACCATTTGTATTATTCTTGTAAGATAGGTGTAGTGCAAGTGTTGGTACCGTGCAGCTGGCTGGCGGGCGGCGGCGGCGGGTGCAGCGGCGCGGGCGGCGGCACGGCCAGCACGGCGGCGCGCACGGCCGGGTCCAGCCGCAGCGTCGGCACCGCCGGCTCCATCATCACGCCGCCCTGCAACAACAATACGGACTCCGTTACATCATTTCTAATATCGATACCTTTCAATCTTAGATATCTTATACAGCCTCCTGACGCAGTTGGCTAAACACCAGCTTGCGAAACATGATACCCCGGGTTCAATCTCCGCAACTGTTTGTGTGATCCACAAATACATATTTATTTCGGATCTACATGTTTGTGAGAGCGCAAAAGTCTCACGAAGTGTCCTACGGTACAGGTCTTTTAACCTAATGTGGGCTCAGAGCTATGTGTGTGACTCTTGGTGTATTTATTTATTTATTTTCAGTAACCAATAAACAAATGCTTAGTTTGCTGTATTTTAAAATTATCGAACAAGAATGGAATGCACAAGTAAAACCTACAGATACGATAAATTTAAAAACTACCTATTAATGTATTACAACTGTATATTAATACATCATTATCATTACTGAAATAACGGTGTACCTGCAAGGGCGGTGCAGCAGCGTCGACCACGTCAGCGGGTGCTTCAGACGAGGTGGCGATCCAGTTGATGGTCTCCAGCAGCTGCTCGTACTGCTCGCGACACGCCGACACGTGCAGACCTCCCACTATCTTACCGCTTATCTCGCACTACATGTATCGATAAACACCAATTTGTATTGAAGTTAAAGTTTACGCACGCTTGAATAGCAAAGGAATAGCATATAGAGGCTTGAATCATCATGCATCGTGGTTCGGCTCATTTCAAAAGATGATCTGAGCCATCTTACCTAGAAGCCCAATCCGTAGTCTGTTTTTATGACACAACTATACTGGCTTTTTGGTGACACGGATCACAGTACAAGTCGTATCTTGAATTTAAATTAAAATATTATTTGCTTAAAACAGTTTTGATAATTAAAAAAAAATCAAAAGTAACAGTTTTCTGTTATAAACTGTACTATTAATGTGTACCTGGTGCACAGTCTCTCCGTCGACTTCCACGTCGTTGTAGTTGACGGCGACCTGCAGCGCCGTGTTGTGCAGCACGGGCTTGCCGCGCGACACGTCGTAGATGTCCTGCATGTTCTCCGACGTCAGCGCCTGCGTGCGCAGCTTCTCCGTCACGTCCAGCTGCATCAACAAAATTAATTAGATTATACAAAATAACCAATAATATCAATCATTTCCATTTATCGATAAAATAAAGTTTAAGTATCGACAAAACAGGATAGATTATTAAATATTTTATAGAAGTTATATCATCAACCCATAGTCCACAACCAGTCCACCGAGCTGGTCTAGTGCTGGTTAGTCTATATCTATACTAATATTATAAAGCTGAAGAGTTTGTTTGTTTGTTTGTTTGTTTGAACGGTAGGATCTCAGGAACTACTGGTCCGATTTGAAAAATTCTTTCACTGTTAGATAGCACATTTATCGAGGAAGGCTATAGGCTATATAACATCACGCTACGACGAATAGGAGCGGAGCAGCAATAAAGAATGTTTCAAAATCGGGGACATTTTTTCTTTTTTGTGAGCTTCCGCTGCGTGCGCTGCGAAAACGGTTAAAGTTTCGCTAAAATAATGTTTGAGAGAAATGTTCCTCTTTAAAAGTTCTAAAAAAAAGTCCGCGACAGCATATGTCTATTTTTTAAGGTTGGCTCACTATAACGTTTTTTATCCTAACCAAATTTATTTTAAAATAAAGTTTTATTTGTAAAGGTGTTTTTATAAATATGATATTAATCCTTATCCATATAAATACGTTATTCATTACAAGTATTTAATTTTAAATAAAATTGCCATTTACATCATTTGATTTCAATGAGTATCTTAGAAGATATCGCAGTTTCAAAATAATGATCAAGCGCGCAATAATGATACTCAACTCGTCGACCGGCGCGTTACGGTTTCACGTTGAAACAATTTGACCGATTTGTATGATTTTTGTATATTTAAGTAAATGGGGCTCTGCGGAGTAAAATACTACAACTTATTTTCTTTCTGAACCCAACCCTGTAGTCCACGCAGATGGAGTTGCGGGCAAAAGCTAGTCAAGTATAAAAGATGCCACTGTCAGAAAAGGGATTCTCTCATGAATTTATTGTTACTCTTTAATAGACCAACAGGTTTAGTACCATGTTATGCTTTTTTGGTCGACTTTTTGCTATAGTTAAGACGACAAAATGATATGAGAATTTTCAAATTATAAGTAAAGATGTAAAAAAGCGTATATAATGAGTGGTTACCGTGGCGATGGAGATGTCCCTGACGCGCACTCGGTAGCGCGCGCGCGCGGGCGGGCCGGGCCGGTTGGAGAGCGCCATGCGGCCCAGGTGTGCCACCACCACCTGCCCGCTGCTCGCCGCGCGCGGTACCACCACCACGGGAGACTCCAGCTCCACGCTCACACTGAACACGACCAAAACAATAAACAGTCAGTAACAGTCTATAACAGTACAGTCTATAACATTATTTATCGATAAAAAATATTTACATACCTGAGAACGATATTCTCCGAGCCGAGGTCTGTTGAGTCGTCAATAGATGTTCCCATACTAACGGTGCGTCGGCGCGGTGACACGCCCTCCGTAGACTGCGACAGCTTCGGATTTGAATACAGCGACTCTGCCCTAAAATAAAAAATACAAACATTTTAATGATTTTCCAATTTGTACATTTAAAAAACATAATGCTAAGAAAGTATATCGGTACCTCGGATGAACTAATCCGATGGCCATATCGGCGGCAGCGGCACGGATAGATCGCGCCAGGTTGGCCAAGTACTGCTTGAACTCCGTGAGGCATGAACGCAGCTCTCTCAGCATCGGTCCTGAATGGGTGTACCACACACTGGCCACGTGCAGTGCCACGCGAGCCTCGACAACTGCATATTTGATCACATATTATGAGTATGAAATATATTGAAATTTATATTATATATTTTTCAGGAACTTAATTGTTACCTGGCGAGCCCCCGTCCGGCGGCGTGATGAGTTTCCTGTCGATGGTGAAGTGCAGCGCGCGCTCGTCGTCGCCGGGCAGGGAGTGGTGCAGGTGCGGCTGCAGGTGCGGCTGCAGGTGGTGCGCGGCGCGGCCGGCCGACACCACGCGCGAGTGCAGCCCGCCGCCCTCGCACAGCGACACCACCGCCACGCCGCCCAGCGACCCGCCCACCTCCACGCGGGACGCGTCTGCACACACATCACGCTTACTTTATGCCAACGAAAAAATACACAAAATCGAGGTTTCAAGATATAGATGTTGGTCTCAGTCCACAGGATTAAAGAGGCCAAAATGTCTCTATAACATCCAGAAAATTTGTATATATTTACTAAGCTGCATTAACTAAAAAAAATAATTTTATAACACTGGAGTTGTCGCTAAACAAATATGCAGACATTGATTAATCGAATATAATTGACGAGGGAGAAACAAAATCTTATTTATGTCAGTAGACACTTTTTTTACTGTACTGCACTCACATATAATTCATCGACAATACTTATTGACAAATAAGTGATGCATTATTCTAACCGACAGTGGCCTGTATCTTGGCCTCGCTGATGGTGGCGGTGGCGATCTTCCTGGCGACCACGTTGCCCTCGTGCATGGCCGCCCGCAGCAGCAGCACGCCCAGCCGGTGGAAATCAAACGTGATCTCCGTGCGGACTTCTTTCTGATGAAACAAAACAACATTTGGGGTAGGTTCAAAATAAACATATGACGTAGGCTCTAGCGTAAATGCAATAATAAGGCAATAATAAAATAAAATAAGGTCGGCCACTACACGGTATGCGTTCAAGATGGGAGTTCGAGATCTATTTCTCAGTAAACTGTCAGAGTCATCTTGCTGAGCTAAAGTATATCTATCCTTATATATATATATATATATGTGTGTATGTGTGTATGTGTATATATATGTATATTATTATTATTTTTTTATATATATTATATTCATAGCTATGTATATTTTTATGAGTTTGTATGTATGTATGTATGCATTTATGCGAGTACTTTTATCTTTCGTCTACACTAAAAGTTGCTTTCTACACCAACCATGCTTTATCTCTCCACCACCCTAAGGTAGACTGGCAGAGAATGCCGCATGGCATTAAGTCCGCCTATATACTGTTGTGTATATGAAGCTTTATAAATAAATAAATAAATAATAATAAATATGCATCTCCAATATTCCATCGCCTTACTTTTGCTTCGAGTGCGATTTCATCGCTTTTAAAAGGCAAAAAACTGCTTTTACGCGGTTTTTACTCTACTCGTAAAATTAAGTCTTAGTTCATTTTATTCTAAAACTAAAAAAGTTATGTTTTAGAAACTGTTCCACCCACCTTTGTATCTGGTTCTTCAATGGAAGACTGCGCCATAGCAGCCGTGGCGTGTTGATCGCGATACGCGTCCGACTGTTTCTTAGTCGTCCTCGGTCCCAGGACTCGCTGAGTGAACCCGATCAGTTCCACTATGGTTTCTTGATTGGCTGTAAAAACACAATTATGACTTATTGATTTATCAAATAAATAAAATAAAATGAACATTTTCTTAAATTGTATCAAACACATCCTTATATAATTTCTATAAAGTAAATTCAAGGACACTCACCAATAATATCCAGATTATTGAACAATATATTAGCTATCCTCAATTCCTCGGAGTCGCCTTCTCCCTTGACGATACACAGTTCCATAGCGATTAGGGCCTCTGAGTCGACGAGTCCGGCCGCCCCCCAGCCCGCGCCGTTGTTGGCCCAGGGCACGCCGTTGCCGGCCCAGCTAGTCCCGTTGTTGTTGGTGGTGGCACCCTGGCCCCAAGTAGCCGAACCCCACGTGGTGGTCCCGCCACACAGCGTGTTGGATCCAGTCCAACTCGCACTGTTACCGGTCATCCAGCTTGGAGCAGGACTAGTGCGGTCCGTTTCTGATGGATCTGTAATGCAAAAAATTTACTATGTAGTGCCTACGTATATTCGGTTTATGTGTATTAACTAGCCATTTTGGCTTCTCGATATGCTATTTCCATCGAAATTCATCGACATTAATGTGGCAAAAAAATATACCTCAAACGAATAAAAACGTAGTACAAGACTTCGAAATCTATACCAATATAATTTTGTAATAATTACTTCCAATAATCGATTAAAGATATTGATCTAACATTATAAAACATGGCTGTCTTAACTTACACTTGTAAGGAGTTCCATGGTGCAAGGAGTACAAGGCCTGGTGTATCGCGTGTGGATGCGGCAATGAGCCCCGCCCATCTGGCGAAGACGGCGATGTGGGCGACGTGGGCGAGGTGGGCGACGTCGGCTCCGACCCGCGGATACTACCCGACGCCGTGTCCATACTATAGCAAAGAGAGAAGTATTTATCGATATATTTATCGATGTTATAAAATTTGTGTTGTAGGCCGTATAAATGTTACGTTTTCTTTTTGTTTTGAGAAACAAACAAACAGCCTTATCGATCATTAGTTACGTCAATATTTTTCTGTTAGTGTTTAAAAACAAAAAGAAATAATTTGAACATGACCTATGCAATATATATTTTTTTGTCTCACATTGACTTTTAATTCCACAGTAATATGACTATTCGATCCATTTACAGCCCAAAATTGTCGATATCAAAGCTAAACACTAGGTTAACAGATTCGAACTGGCATCTAACCCGACGTGCTTGTGGCTGGCGACGAGCAGCTCGAAGTCCGGTCCGTAGGTCTGCAGCGCGTCGACGAGCAGCAGCGAGTGCACGGACAGCGAGAACGACACGTCCCGCGGCCGCGCCGTCGCCGCCGCCTTCACGCCGCACACCTGCACCTCCGCGATGCTGCGCCCGCGAGACTGCACCTGCACCCCAACGAGACAAGCGTCACCACTTATACACCTTACAGTCATAATTTATTTTTAAAATATATCGACACTCTGTCATGATTGTATCGAATAACTAGAGATGGTATTTTGTCGATGTTGAACAATTCTGAATTCTGGCTGAGCCTCATTTTTTTTTATTAAAAAGAAAGGATAAAAAATACCGCCAACGAATTAATTTGAATTTTCACATAGTCGAGACTTTATGCATCCAAAAATACCCCATAGTTTATAATAGCTTCTTAACTTATAGATAAGTACGAACCTCTAACGACATCTGGTCGATAGCGAACTGCAGCATGAACAGAGTGGAGTTCTGGTGTGATGACAGCTCGGAGCGCTCCGTCTCCGAACTAACACTTGTGTCTTCTACGTCTTCTGCGTTCTGGCGGGCCTGGTTGGGCGAATTCTGCTGCCTGCACACATTCACGAGTAAATTATGTTTGTATACTGGATAGGTATACTATGTATAATACGATACGAAGTGGAGGTCATCAAGTATGGCGGCAAGTTTAGTACGAATCGTTTTGGAAAATATATAAGCTGTGTGTGGTATAGTTACGGGTGGTTCGCGAAGAGCGGCAGGCGCTGCAGCACGGCGCGCACGGCGAACAGCTTGTGCTCGCTGAGGTGCACCACCAGCGCCGGCAGCGAGCCGCACACCGTGCCCGTCGGGTACTGCGGGTCCCACGTCTGCACCACGCGACGCTCCGCCTGACACGACACAATCATTACTACATGTACTGTATACAGCGAGCCGCACACCGTGCCCGTCGGGTACTGCGGGTCCCACGTCTGCACCACGCGACGCTCCGCCTGACCTCATGCATTGTTACTTATACTGTGTCCAGTGCTTGTTATATCGACTGTTGATCGATTCCAACAAGCATTATAGCTATTCATATCGTACACTTATCGACAGCAATCGGGAAACTACCCAAAGTTATTTAGCTGTAGGCCTCGAGGTTTAGGCGCGCGGTCGAGAATCTCGGCGGTCGCGGGTTCAAACCCCAGGCACACACCTCTGACTTTTCGAAAGTTATGTGTGTACTCAAATTGAAATATCACTTGCTTTAACGGTGACGGAAAACATCGTGATAAAACCTGCACACCTAAAAGTTCTTAGGAATTTCTTAGGTGTGTAGTCCGCCAACCCGCACTAGGCCAGCGTGGTGGACTATGGCCTAAAACCCTCTCAATGGTAGAGGAGACCCGTGCTCAGCAGTGGGCGTATATGGGTTGATGAAGAAGAAGAAGAAGAAGAACGATAGTTGACAACTTCGTCACGTAGTTGGCTAGATATCAGCATGCAACACAAAACTAAGTTACTGACCTGTAGTGATATGCTAAATCTATCCAACAGATGCAACGAAGATGTGGACTTAGTGTGCGCGTACTTCCAGTTGTCACGCACGCGGCCCACCAGTATCTGCAGGTCGCTCAGTTCGATCTTGTATCTGAGAATTAAATTAACATTAATTTGAATAGCAATTTTTAAAACAAACTAAATAAATGGAAGTAACAGCTCAAACTTATCTTTGTCGATTTTACGACATAAAGTTTCAAAATTATCGGTATCGATGGATCGATAAAAGATTATATTTACCGTTCGTAAAGCCTGCTATGCAAGTTGGCGGCGTCTAGTGCGGACTGTTGGTGCTTGGGCGGGTCGGGCGGCGAGCTCGGCGACAGCAGGCTGCCCGGCGGCGTCGAGCACGGCGTCATGAACATCTCTGCACAGACAACAAACCAACATCTCTCGATTAAGCGATTTAAACACTATTTTATTAAATCTTAAATGAATAAAACATTTTTGTCTCGAAGAATAACTGAGAGTAGACCAAATTGTTATCATCACATCGACATAGTAGAACTCCTAAACCCACTTGCTGGTGTGATTATTTTGTTACGCACATTTAAACAAGTACTTTCATCTAAGTAAATTATGAAATAAATTCTTTAAAAGGTGTCGATGAGTACCTTCGTCGTCTAGTCCTGTGTCGGGCTGCGGTTCGGGCAGCGTGGCGTTGGCGAGCCGCAGCCGGCCGAAGTCCACCACCAGCACCGGCGAGTCGCGCGACTGCACCTCCTGCACTAGCAGGATCTGCGGCGCGGAGATGTCCAGCTCCACGTGCCACGACTGACGGTCACCCTGCAGAATGACATCCATTGTAGGGTTATGCGAAATATTTAAAATAATACGTAAACAATATCGATATAATTGGTCAAATTTGAAATATGAAATTGAACGTTAAAATGTTTTTCATCGATAACTATCAATCGATAAATGCTTATTAATTCTAACTCTCTATGGCTATACTATGCTCAACTTGTCCGGTTGGCTTATAAAATGGCACGGGTACGCGACCCCGGCCCCTCGAGCCACCATTGCTGCAATCACTGTCCTTTCCGCAGCTTTGGTGTCCCTTCCCTCACCCACCACTGGTGGTAGGGTTTAATATTGAGTATTTATTTACTCAATGTTGAACCCGAGCGGATTGGTACCACCGTCCAGTCTATTTCTACCGCAAAGCAGGAATGCGTTCCGGCGGAAGGACTGGATAGCCGTTCCTTCATTGTCCCTCCACCTACCTTCTTGGGTGCTGGTGAGTTGCAACGGCACTACTCCGGTGTTTGGGGTGGCATGCGGCCTTGGGGGTTGATGCGGGGTACAGGGAGACCCGGTGGGAACGGTTTCCGTCGGCCGCCTGCCGGTCAGTAGGGGACCTGAACCCGGGGACCCGCTCTCTTTTAACTCCCGCCTCGGGAAGCTGTCCCGCCAACCGGCGAAAATCCCGTCGTGCAGTCGTCGTGCCAGAGTGGGAGACTGGGGTGGATCCCGGCGACTGTACGCGGGGGGGCACCGGGGGCCCTTCCGTGCCTCGCGGAGGCCTCTCATTTGGCCGTGTGCTGCCTCACATTGAAATTTTTTTTTATATTATTCCATCATTAAGGATCCGCTCTGAACCCACCGCATCCATCCTCACCCCCCTCCCATAAATCTCTTTTTTTTTAATGACCCGAAAAAGGATAAATAGCAGGCAACCCACGGCGGTAAAACCATCCACAATTCCAGTGGACTTCTGCAATGTCAGGGGTCTACACAGCAACCTCGACGCCGTCCATCACCACCTCGAGACGGCGCGGCCTGCCCTGCTCTTTTTAACGGAGACACAAATATCTACCCCTGACGACGTATCGTACCTTAACTACCCCGGCTACGTATTGGAACATGCATTTGTACGTAAAGCCGGGGTGTGCGTCTTCGTCAGGGGTGATATTTGTTGTCGCCGCCTTCGGGGCCTCGAGCATCGGGACCTGTCAGTATTATGGCTTCGCATAGACCACGGGGGTCGTACCCGCGTATACGCGTGCCTTTACAGGTCCCATGCCAGTGATTCGGGGTCTTCTCTACTGTTTGAGAACGTCCAAGTGGGGACTAGTTGCATTCTCGAGCAGTGCCCGTCCGCGGAGGTGGTGGTCCTGGGTGACTTCAACGCCCACCACAAAGAGTGGTTGGGGTCCAGGATCACTGATCTCCCGGGTCGGTCGGCCTACGAGTTGGCCCTGGCATATGGCTTCTCACAGCTGGTAACACAGCCTACCCGTGTTCCGGATGTTGAGAGCCATGAGCCCTCTCTGTTGGATCTTCTGCTGACTACTCATCCTGACGGATACAGGGTGGTGATCGAAGCCCCTCTAGGGTCATCTGATCACTGCCTTGTCCGTTCATGGGCCCCTGTTGTGCGTCCCAGTCGTCCTTCAGCTACTGGGACTCGCAGAGTCTGGCGTTATAGGTCAGCAGATTGGGATGGACTGCGCGAGTTCTACGCATCCTACCCATGGAAGCGGCTCTGCTTCTCCTCTGATGATCCTGACGCCTGTGCGGACTGCGTAAGGGATACAATAATCCTGGGGATGGATGTTTTCATCCCCAGTTCCAAAATACCCGTGGGGCGCCGCAGCCGACCTTGGTACAACCAAGTTTGTGCCGATGCTGCGCGCCTCAAGCAGTCCGCATTTAAGGCATGGCAGGAAGCCCGAAAACGTCGGGATCCTAACGCGAAGGAGGAGAAGCGAAAATTCAATGCCGCTTCTAGATCCAACAAGAGGGCTATCGCTAGGGCCAAGGCGGAACACGTTCGACGAATTGGCGAGCGACTCGAAAGTTATCCCTCTGGAAGTCGAGCTTTCTGGTCGCTCGCCAAGGCTGTCGAAGGTAATTTTTGCCAGCCTAGTCTCCCGCCACTGCGTAAGGATGATCACAGTCTGGCCCATAGTGCAAAGGAGAAGGCCGATCTCCTGGCCCAATCCTTTGCCTCGAACTCGACACTGGATGACGGGGGAGCCATTCCACCAGTTTTACCCAGGTGTGAGAGTTTCCTGTCTGACATTAGATTCAATCATCGTGTCGTCAGACGGGAGCTCGGGCTTCTCGACATCCGAAAGTCGAGTGGGCCGGATTGCATCCCCGCGGTGGTTCTTAAGACGTGCGCCCCTGAGTTGACCCCCGTGCTAACGCGCCTGTACCGCCTTTCCTACAAAACCAACAGGGTCCCAGCTTCTTGGAAGGTCGCACGTGTCCACCCAATCCCTAAAAAGGGTGACCGGTCGGACCCTTCCAACTATAGGCCGATAGCGGTCACATCCCTTCTCTCCAAGGTCATGGAACGAGTAATTAACACTCAGATCCTGAGATACCTAGAGGATCGCCAGCTGATCAACGACCGCCAATATGGCTTTCGACATGGTCGATCAACTGGCGATCTTCTCGTGTACCTTACGCACCGCTGGGCGGAGGCCTTGGAGAGCGGGGGTGAGGCTATTGCCGTCGGCCTCGACATTGCGAAGGCGTTCGACCGAGTGTGGCACGGCGCCCTTCTGGCGAAGCTTCCAGCATACGGGATCCCCGAGGGACTCTGCAAGTGGATCGCCAGCTTTTTGGATGGTCGGAGCATCCAGGTCGTCGTTGACGGCTGTTGCTCCGAGACCATGACCATTAATGCTGGGGTTCCGCAAGGTTCGGTGCTATCGCCGACACTCTTTATCCTGCATATCAATGACATGCTTTCTATCGAAAGCATGCATTGCTATGCAGATGATAGTACGAGTGACGCGCGATACATCGGCCAACAGAATGTCCCTCGGAGTACCGTTGGGGAAAGACGGTCACAACTTGTGTCTGAAGTCGAGAGCTCTCTGGGGCGGGCTCTCGAATGGGGAGAAAAGAACCTAGTTCAATTCAACCCTACGAAGACACAAGTTTGCGCGTTCACTGCGAAGAAGGATCCATTCGTCATAGCGCCACAGTTCCAAGGAGTATCTCTCCAGATCTCCGAGAGTATTGGGATCCTCGGCGTCGAAATTTCGAGCTTAGTCCAGTTTAGGAGTCATTTGGAGGACAAAGCCAAATTGGCGAGTAAAAAGTTGGGTATCCTGAACAGAGCCAAGCGGTACTTCACGTCGGGTCACAGATTGTCGCTCTACAAGGCGCAAATCCGGCCCCACGTGGAGTACTGCTCGCATCTCTGGGCAGGTGCCCCAAAATACCAGCTCGACCCACTTGACTCCTTACAGCGACGGGCCGTTCGCATCGTCGATGATCCCAATCTCACGGAGAAACTACAGCCGTTAGGGCTGCGGAGAGACTTTGGGTCTCTTTGTGTGTTCTACCGGCTGTTCCATGGGGAATGCTCCGAGGAACTGTTCGGGTTGGTACCGGCATCGCCGTTCTACCATCGCACCACCCGTCACCGCAGTGGAGTTCATCCATATCACCTGGAGACGTACCGTACGCGTACGGTGCGTTTCCAGAGGTCATTTTTACCACGTACGTGCAAGCTCTGGAATGAACTCCCTGCCTCGGTGTTCCCCGAGCGCTATGTCATGGCCTTCTTCAAACGAGGCTTAAAAAGAGTATTCTCCTCACGGTAGGCAGCGGCGTGGCTGTGCCCCTGGCATTGCCAAGTCCATGAGCGGCGGTGACCGCTTTCCATCAGGCGGGCCGTCTGCTCGTCTGCCTGCTAAGGCGTTTAAAAAAAAAAAAAAAAAAAACTAGTCAAAATATTATGTAATAAACATTACCGTTAAATATAGGGATTTTTATATTAATCAATGTAATACAGCGGTATCTGAAAACTTCTATTGTTTTTGAATTAAATTGAAATAGTTTTATAATTTCTCAAACACGCGATATGAAGTAACAAGACAAGGTCCGATTTGTATCGATGTATGTCTGACCGGTCTGGCCCGCAGCGCGTGTTCCCAGCGGTCCATGAGGCGCGCGGCGGCGTGCGCGGGGAGCGCGGGGAGCGCGGGCAGCGCCGCCATGTGCGCCGCCTGCGCGCCCTCGCCGCAGAACGCGCGCACCCACCGCGCCACCTCCACGCTGGGCACCACCTCCAGGGACGCCGACTTCACCCACAGCCTGTGCACATACACACTCTTACATACTACTCCTTATTACAACACTCGAGAGTCTATTATTACAACAGACTTAACACTAGAACTACCAAGGGGGTCAAAATGACTTGTTTGACATTTCTTATAATTATAACTCATTTCAGTTACATTTTGTTTCGCAAAATTTTGTACGACTTTTTCTAAAACATACAAATAATTAATTCTGTAAAACAGTTTTCTTTTTTTTTTATTATTTTGTTGGAAAATTGTATGCAGTATACCTACATACACCGAGATGAGTCATTTTGACCCCTCACGGAACAAGGTTTTCGGTGCTGTTCTGTTGTATCCTGGAAACTATTTGTGGCACGTAGCCTGAAAGATACACAGATAACCCATCATTTTTTCATAATACCTCAAGAAAAACGAAAGTTTATAATTTTATTGCGTTATGCACCCAATAATCCTGGGCACTCATTAGCGTAGCAATTTATCATCTAGTCGTAAAATAAATATATTTTCAAACTTAAAGATCTGTTATAAAAGATCTGATCCTGCACTGTTTGCGCTTGTTGCTTATTGGGGTATTTATTTCAGCCAAGTTTACTCAGATAACTGTTAGGCTAAGTGCACACTCATCGATTTCGCTCGAACAATGTTTTTCCGTACGATCGAAATCGATGAGTGTGCGTTTAGCCTCAGTCGATCAGAAACACTGCCATACAAAACTAAGTCGTCTATCAGAAACATTGAAACACAACTCTCAGTACAACTATATTCACTGTAACCTCATTCTAACTATATCTAAAAATATTTGTAAAGTTTTAGAAGTATAGCATTACGCAAACTGCAAAAATATTTGAACTCATAGAATTACTTCGAAACAATGGGAAAAAATTCTCGAAGCAGTAAAATATTGAAAGAAATAAATAATTTGGAACTAAATTTTTCCGATACAGAGTATGATGAAAGTGATCTAGTTGATTTTTTACTTTTTTGCATAATTATTTAAAAATTACTGCTATTATTATTCAGATTATATTCAAGTTTGGTTCAGAAAATTACAAAATATATAAAAACGTAAAAATTGCTGTCTATTCTTATATGTCTAGAAACAAGTCATTTTGACCCCTCCGGTAGAAGTAGGTATATGTCAATCGTCGGTAGTTCTAGTGTTAATAAAAATATGCAAAAATATTACTACAGTTTAACAAATAAAATCGTCCTTTTAGGATGTCGATGTCTGTACTCACTTGTGATCGCAATTGAGACCGAAAGGTTTCTTCTCGTATGTGAGCTGGAACAGCGGCTCCTGCTGCGTGTTGGCTCGACCCCACGTCGCTGACGCGGCACTCGTCGTGCCCAGACCCTCGCGTATCACACCCTATTCAATTTTAATTAATAAATGAAGTATTTTTATTTCCAATAATATATTTTAAATGTAGTAACCATTAGTAGGTTCAAATGACATTCAACTTTACTGGAAGGGTATTTTTTACGTGGCAAATTAAACAGTAAAATTAGTGTTGTCTATGTCTATCCGCTTCCAACAGATCACTCTGGAGGTCTTTGGGGGAGGGCATTGTCCAGCAACAGGGACGTTTTTAGGCTGATGATGATGATAATGTGGTGTTGTGTACCTGCGGCGCGCAGATGATGGGGAAGAGCGTGTTGGGCGTGATCCTCTCCTGCAGCAGCACGGCGCCCAGCGACACGGACAGCGCCAGCGCCGCCGCCCGCGCGCGACACTCCACGCCCGCACGCACGCACCAGAACTGCAGCTCCAGTGCTCCACCACCAGCTTCCGTGCTCCTGACGAAGAAATGTGGAATGGTGCACCTACATACTAGCACTTATACCTCATTCACGATAAGTTGATTCTTTTGGCAGATGTCAATTTTTCTGAGACATGACTTTGAAATAAAAAACGTATTATTTTATTATTTTAATAATTTGATAAATATAAAAAAATACATACAACACAAAAGTCCCTAAAGATATAAGCGTTATCCGAAAATTTTGAGACTTTATTGCTTCAAAGTAAAAATAAAATAGGAATACTGAAACTAATTGACGTTTGTATAATGTTACATCGGTCGGACAGAAAGGGACGTAACATCGTTCATATCGATCTCCACGTCGATAATTTTATTGAACACTATGATGACCATGGCTGTGCTCCTTTTTCTTAGTAAAAATTGTTTTAAATGTAAAACTATTTTATTTTTTAACCTTTATTTTTACATACTGCGTTATTTTTGGACCTCCTATCAACTTAAAATAGGTGGTTTAGACCATGAAACTAAACAACTTTTCCAAAGAAACATGGGTCGAAACGTGATAAATAATTCGACTCTCCCATAGAAAACTGCTCACATGGTCGATTTCGTGTAGAAGGTCTAAATTTTTTTTCACTTTTCGACTCGTGTTTCTTTGGGGAAGTTGTTTACTTTCGTGCCTAAAACACCTATTTCAATTTGGCGGGAGGTCTAAAAATAACCCAGTTATATTAAATAGGTACTTATTATGAACTTTGACCCACCATCGCTTATCTACATAATGTTTTACATGTCGAAAGTAATAAATAATTTCACACATAATGCAGTATTTTAAAATGCAATATTTTTGAACTACTCGATATGTTCTGTTTCCCATCATTAGTCGATATGCCAAAAGAATCAACTTATCGTGAATGAGATATAAACAACGCGATCGAGAAACTCGCTGGTCACAGGTTCATACCTGAGGCAAACATTTCTAGCTTTCCCAAGGTATGTGTGAATTCACAATGAACTGCCACCTGTTTTAACCGTGAGAAACATCAAGATGAAACCTAAAAGTTCTTAGGATTTTTTTAAGTGTGTAGGCCTCCAACCTGCACTAGACTAGCGTGTCAGACTAAGGCCTAAAACCTCTCAATAGTAGAGGTGTCCCGTGACCAACAATGGGACATAATATATCGGCTAACAATAATAATGATGATTTAGTGAATACGTACTTGTCATTAGGTTCGTCGTCCATGCTGAAGTTGAGCGCTCCCTTGTTGAGTATGAACTCGAACTTGGCGAAGACCGTGTCCTTCTTGAGCAGCGTGTTGTCGTCCAGCGAGTCTGCGATGGCGTCCAGGATCTCCTCCTCCAGCTCGGCCGGCGCGGGCAGGGGCTCCGGGGCCGCCGCGCCGCCGGGCAGCTCGCCTGGTGACACACATCGTAACTCTTCACAAGAAAATTTTATCGACTATTAAAATTGAAAAAAAAAAATAAAATAGAAAATCTAAATCTAATCAGATATTATCTAAGTTTTGTCTTAACGTTTTCAAATAATATAAGTAATATAGTGATAGTTACTTTAATAACTTAAAGGTAAGGCTCGACCGAGATCTCGGTCTCGGTCTCGGTCTCGGCATTCTCGGCTACAAATCCTACCGAGAATTTTGTCTCGGTTCTCGGCTGTTTCTAGCCGAGATTCTCGGCCATAACCGAGACTGTAACTTTTTTCGAATCGGCATTAAAATTTTACCTCGCGTGGCCACGCGTAAATATAGTACAAGCTCGGTAATCAAAGAAATGCTAATATTTTTGAGTATTGGTTTTTGTCACCTTATAAGTTGCTTATAGTCAAATGAAATGTTACACGGCCGAATATTGCATTTCTTAGAGGACGCAATTTTATTTTTGGGATATGTTTGGGAGGTCAATAGAAGCTTAACCTCAAGTTTGTGGGGTTGCCACCCTTGTCCCACGGTCGCCATTTTGAAAAAACGGGTGAAAACACTTTGTTTGCGATATCTCTGAAACTATGCGCCTCACAGAAAATTTGTAAAAACATAATTTGTAGCAAATTATTTTGTCCACAAATATGTTTATATGACATTTTGCCCTAAATTAAAAATTTAAGAAGTTATAAGCAAAAAAGTGAGAAAATATTTATAAAAATTTTCTTTTTTGCTCTATAACTTTTTTTTATACATTTTACCAAAAAATTGCATCAGACCAATCTTGTAGATTATCTCCTGACAAAAAAAAATCCCTGTATTTTTTCAAATTTAATTCATTTAAAACGCTGTTACACTTGAAAGTTGAACGGGTTTGTCAATGCTCATGAGAATCCGGTTGACACGAAATGTTTAACTTATTTTTTCTTAATTTTTTATTGTAAATTCTTACAATTTTTTTTATTAAATTCGTACAATTTTACTTATTTATTACTAAAAAAAAATATTCCTAAAAAACGTTTTTTTACGTTGTATCCCCAGTAATCCATCGAAAAAAAGTCGATTAGAGAAGCAAGCTAACCTTATAAGCAAGATGTTCGTGGAGTAGGCCTACTGGGGATACAACGTAAAAAAAACGCGCTTATACACTTATAGGCACGTTTTTTAGGAATATTTTTTTAGTAATAAATAAGTAAAATTGTACGAATTTAATAAAAAAATTCGTGGGAATATATGTATTTACAATAAAAAATAAAGAAAAAATAAGTTAAACATTTCGTTTCAACCGGATTCTCGTGGACATTGACAAACCCGTTCAACTTTGTAGTGTTGTAACAGCGTTTTAAATGAATTAAATTTGAAAAAATACAGGGATTTTTTTTTGTCAGGAGATTATCTACAAGATTGGTCTGATGCAATTTTTTGGTAAAATGTATAAAAAAAAGTTCTAGAGCAAAAAAGAAAATTTTTATAAATATTTTCTCACTTTTTTGCTTATAACTTCTTAAATTTTTAATTTAGGGCAAAATGTCATATAAACATATTTGTAGGCAAAATAATTTGCTACAAATTATGTTTTTACAAATTTTCTGTGAGACGCATAGTTTCAGAGATATCGCAAACAAAGTGTTTTCACCCGTTTTTTTCAAAATGGCGGCCGTGGGACAAGGGTGGCAACCCCACAAACTTGAGGTTAAGCTTCTATTGACCTCCCAAACATATCCCAAAAATAAAATTGCGTCCTCTAAGAAATGCAAAGCTCATGTAACATTTCAATGGACTATTAGTGCTTAAGCCTGCAACAAATATTTTTTTAACTGCGCCGCCTCCTAGTTAAGCAAGTGAACAACTGTTTAGGAGAGGTGGTCAATTTTATGTCGAGGGACATGTAGTAGTAGTAGCAGCGTATTAAAAAAATTAACAGTATTAAAAAAATCACGCTTTGTCTATTCTCGGTCTCGGTTCTCGGTCTCGGCCGAGACTTTATTTTATTCTCGGTCTCGGTCTCGGTCTCGGCCGAGAACAAAAAATCCATCTCGGTCGAGCCCTACTTAAAGGTTTTAAGTGAAATTTTGTGTCGGGAAAAACAAGCTCTTCTTCTCGAATTTACTTATCGATAAATGATAACACAACTTTATCAACATACCTTGTGTGGGTGTGGAGTACCATCCCCACCACTGCGGGAACCAGTGCACCAGCATGCTGCGGCCCGAAGACGGCTTGTCTGGCGTTGTCACTGGGCTCGACTTGGGCACTTTCCTCATCGCTATCTATAAATTACATTTAACTAATAAATTTATTTCCACCCATACTGCCTATACCTGGGTTCTGGGTTACCCTATATATTAGCTGCTACCAAAATAAAAGGCAAAATTTCGACTTTCACAAAGACTTCTTGGATATTGCGTGGCAGAGTAATACATCCTAATAACATAAAACCAACCAACCAACATTCCTATGCCCAAATACACACAGTCTGGGTCTGTATCACTGGGCTCTGAACCCTACTCCCCCGGTGGCTATCTTCGCGCCAGGTGGGGCGACCACGGTACGTAGGCAAGGGACGCCCGCAATGGTTCCGCAGCCGCCCAGTGCGCCTCCGCGACGAGAGCATCTCGGCCTTCTCAGATTTGTATCGCCTTTTA
This sequence comes from Cephonodes hylas, assembly GCA_030295005.1. Lineage (NCBI taxonomy): Eukaryota > Metazoa > Arthropoda > Insecta > Lepidoptera > Sphingidae > Cephonodes > Cephonodes hylas. The sequence continues at coordinate 491,526 of AP025365.1, forward strand.
CGACAGGCAGGGGATATCTTGGTGGGATTCTAACGACCCCTTACCACAGGGCAGAGACTCTGAACCCTAAGTGATAAGACTATCATAATATTGTGATGAATACTGGCCTCTCTAAGCGCCCGCAGTACGTGCAGCGGCGTGCGCCACTCGAAGTCGTCCTTGACGGTCTTCTTGTCGGCGGGCAGCGTGGCGGCGGGGTTGGTGAGCAGCTGCAGGCAGATGTCCACGTACTGCCGCGTCTGTCGGCTCCGCTCCAGGCACGACTCCCACGTCGGCTTCGGCTCCGTCCCTACAACATCACTTACCGTGTTACTCTCTAGTCTCTACACAGAAGGAATTTCCACGTTAGATTTCTTCATCAGTCTAAGGATGTACAGTGGTGGACATAGACCTCGCTCAAATACATTAGATTTAACGGATGCCATATCACCATTTGCTATATAATTACGGTTAGTGACCTCAACCCTAATTCGTGGGACCTAAATACGAGTGACGAAACATGGGTGCAGATATACACCGCGATCTTCCCCTTCAGTGAATACAGGAGTAAGGACAAGTTTGTATGTTTAAGGTAATAAATGTGACTTGATAACATTTGTATTGATACCAAAAAAATTGTAAATTTATATAAAAAAAATTAAAGGTAGAGCAACAACTTGCTAATAAAAGTAAATCTTATTATACCCCGAGTAATTTATTGGAAAAATCTTCTTACATTAAGCAATGTTGGTGTGAACTTTTTATGACCACCGTACAATATCGTCACGTTGTAAACAAATCAATGCAATAATTACAAGGCCAGATCAATAGACGCGAGAATATGCAGCCGCGCGCAACCATATCAATGTCATGTGTGTTGGCATAATGTACCAAACAATTAGAGAGGTAAACGACCTTAGAACTGGGTCAATCATCTGTCGTAAATAATTTACAAGAATGATACATTTGTACATAAAAATATAGTAACGCTATGTAGTAATTTATTCAAATTTACATAACATAGTTTTTCCGCGCCTTTAGGCAGTATACATAGTATTACACACAGTTGTGGTTGGACATGTTGTAGATGTGTAGTTTATTCCTTTTAAAAAATTAAGTCCTGTTATAGTATTATGAGTAACTAAAACTCCGATTGGCGAAATATGGTCATAGAAATCTTTGCGCCTACTCCCTCACGTATGTATGTATGCATATGTCAATGGCGGTACGTTCATAGAAGTCCAAAAGACTCATAAAATTCCGAATAATAAGAGCTGCATCTTTAATTATCAAAAGACAAAATATTGTTAACTACACATTACACAATTATTCACGTGTAATGCTTTTGGGCTTCTGTAGTTGTACCGCCACTGGTGTACAAGCGGTATAGTTACAGGGGTGGTGCGGGCGGTGGCAGGCGAGCGCGTACAGCCACCAGGCGCGCGCGTGTCCCTGCAGCGGCACGGCGGGCCGGCGCGAGCGCCACGCGCGCAGCCGCGACACGCGCCCCAGCCCGCGCACGCAGCGCAGCGCCTCGCCGTACTGCCGCTGCAACACGCAACCGACACCGCTAACACACAGGCTACGATCTTGCACTTATTCATTACACAATGAATCATTTCGATCAATTATAAAACAAATAAATACGATTTCGGATATAATTATGGTTTACTTTATTCCTTGGTAAATAATTATTTTTTTAACTACAGCATTACTTTTTCCATTTTAAGGAGTAATACGAGTAAGTTAACGAACCGATGTGAGGTTGAGCTGCACGGTGTCTAAGGTGAGATGACAGGTGAATCGCGGGCGTGTGCGCGAACGCAGCGGCAAGTGTGTCCGCTCCCGGCGCACGCGCGCGCACGCCCGACTCGGCGCCGCCAGGTACCGGTGCGTGCTCTTCCACGACTGGGACATGCGCTCCTAGAGCAACAGAGCACAACATTTACTAATCTAAAAAGTAGTGCTACAAGCTAGATAATTCGTATGTTTTATTAGATTCTGAAAAAAGTACTATCAGTTTTAATATGAACAAGAGTTGAGTAAAGATACCGTGAGCTCTGAGACGCTGCAGTCAGCGAACATGCCTGCGGGCACGGGCATGACGTCCCAGTACACGGCCAGGTTGTGCAGCTCGAGCAGCTTGAAGGAGCAGCCGTCGGGGTCGGGCAGCAGCGTGAAGCCGCGCCGCCATTCGCTGTCGCACGACTCGGCGACCACGCTCTCCACCGTGAGCCCGCACGCGAACGCACTCGGCGCGCACGTCAGCGCGTCCTCGTAACGGATGTGCACGTCGTTTAGCTTCAACTGGAGACAAATGCGATGCTGAATTAGATTCTATTCCATTTTTAGAGCCGCCTTGGTACCGGAGCAGGTACGATAAGATCTTACATTTTTTTAATTAGCCTTAGCTTGCCTAACCTGTCTGAAATTTTACTAATTGTTAATAGAAATAAAAGAATAAGCGAAGCATAAAAATATAAATAAGTAGTAATGACCATGATTAATGATAAGGCATGAGACACTACCTGTAAGTTCTCGACGATATTGGCGAGCAGGCCGGTGCCGTAGCTGAGCCAGGAGGAATAGGAGGTGGCGTAGTAGCCGGCGTCATTGGCCTCGTGCTCGGCGCGCCACTGCGCCTCCAGCGCGTCCAGCAGCGCCATCTTGCGCTCGTGGGCATAATGCGCCTCCGTCGCGCTGTCCCACTGCAACACACGCACATCTCTCTATTTGTACTAAGGGCAAGGGCTTACAACCAAACATTGTTTATACAAGTTTCCCCCCAGACATATTAATGTTTGACCATTTGGATATCTAGGGGTAGTATGTAGGTAAAAAGAGTTTTAGTTCATGTTTGAGTTATGAACTAACAAGAGTGCAGGTGTACACTTCTACCCTCATATTTCGGAATGGAAAAGTCTGTGTTGTTAATTATTCACAGAAACAATTCCATCGAAAAAATATTTTTATTCAATTTTAATTATCAAAATACTAAGCTTCAACTGTTTATATTCCAAATTAAAATCAAAACTTAAAAAATCAGTATATCCGGCAAAAATAAAAGCAGCATGAGATTGAATATTTCACATCTCAAGCGTTATCACTATAACAGATGACAATCTAGAAAGTTCTGTGAGACAAGCGTGAGACAAGGGTAAACGAACGTCCTCAGTGAGTCAAACGGTTCCCCATTTATCTCCTATATTGATAACAGCATCGGTGTTATCACAACAGTCCGAATTATTAACATATTGCGTAACGAACGTGTCAACTGATTAGATAATGTTGTTTCGTAAAATCGCAAAGAACTTTGTTTTTGTATGGAAATATTGTGTGAAGGCCGTACAAAGGTGCACTAATACATTTTTTATAATTCCTGTCATTCCGCTATGTCTATATTTTTATTCAATTTCAGTATGGTCTGCTTAACTTTCCTGGGTTCCGGAAATATCACATAATTTTAAAAACGCTACAGGCACAAATTCATTATATCGGCTATATATAAGTAGTATAATAAAATTCCCATATTTTACAGTTATTCGACTTTTATGGGAACATAACCCAGACTACCATACATGCTTTGAATAGCTTCAGTCTGATTGAACGACAAACAATGTTTCATAATATTATTGTTCATGCTATAAGTTAAAACAAAATTCGACAGTGACGTTAATGAGGCCAGAGGATATTGATGCATAACTAAATTATTTTTTGCATCGCTAATCCGAATGCAAAAAAGAATAAAGATCAATATGAGTATATATTATATTAATAAGTCCCGCTGACTTATTCGAATTTTTCGTGTCTGGACGACGACTTTTTGTACTTTGTCCATTAAACCGTTTTGACCATAATATGATTGACATTTGAAAATATCTTTAAAGAAACTCACTCCCAATATAAAACTGCGTAAAATGCAATTAGAATTATAATCAGAACAGTTCCAGCAATAGACACAAATAAAACAATTCATACCTCATCCAAATTGACAGGTGCTGCGACCAGATAGAGTTTCTCTATGGCTATGAGCCATGGTGCGGAGCGGATCTGTCTCACGGGCACTTGCAGCTGCACCTTCCCGATGAAGCCGGCCCTCACCTCGATGGGGAGGCCCAGATGGCGCAGGGCATCTTTCTTTAACGGTAGATTTTCTAACTCTACCTTGCCTGGGAACACACAATGTTCTTAGATACATTTACAGCGTAAATAACGCCCGGCGTCGAGTATTGAGAAAGCAAACTTTATTGTCACAGAATGAGTTAAATCTTTCCATTAGCTTTGTATTTACTTTTTAAAACATTGAATAAGGTGTTGCGAAAGATGATTGTTATGGTATTTGTGGTATTGTAACCTCACGCCTGTGTTCTTCGAAGGGGTACGCAGAAATGCATTACTGCGCCTACATTACGCCAGGACCAGGTGTGTATCAGTCCCACATTATAAGTAGCGAGCCTATTGCCGTTTTTCGGGCCAATTTCTAAACTTTGTGCAGTTGTTGAGAATTTCTTAGTTGGAAAGCTCAATAACGCTTTACCTGACCCGGGAATCGAACCCAGCACTTTTAGATCGCGGGGCAGATACTTTCGCCGCGACTTCACGACTCACGGGGCAGTCATGTAAATGTTTATAAACTTTATGAATACCTATATGCAACCGGTGAGGTGTTAAAGATACTTGAAATTTTTATCTTCGTATATTGACAATAAAAGATAATAAGTAAATCAGAGCTCAGAAGGTACAGTCACATTTTCGGTTATTAAGAATGTTTTGCAAATAAGGAAGAGAATAAAAGTGAACAGATTGGATCCTTTACTTTTTATTGCTGTTTTAATAATGTTCATTCCTTTTTAATGCAACTACAACATTCCTTAAGTCTTACTACAGGTCATTAACTGGAATTTTGCACATGGAGAAACCATTGTCTAACTGTGAGCCAATCTGTAATATCTCAGGATCATAAGCCTGTGGTGATGGTAATGATAAAGAAGGTACACACACATACCTCACGCCTCTATTCCCCGAAGGGGTAGGCAGAGATGCATTTCTGAACCCACATTTCGCCAGGTATGTATCAGTCCCACGTAATAGGGGGCGAGCCTATTGCCGTTTTTCGGGCACATTTCCAGACTCCGTGCTGCTACTGAGAATTTCCAAATAGAAACACCCAATAACACTTTGCCCAACCCGGGAATCGAACCCAGGACCTCTAGATCGCACGGCACATACTTGTACCTCGAGACCACGAGGCAGTGATAAAGAAGTGATAAAGAAGGTGATTAAAGAATTATTAACAAATATACTTGGGGTATCGAAATTGTATATATGATTGTCGCCTTTACGCTGTACATATTATTAATGTAATAATTACAACCGACTGATTGGTTCGGCGGCATTAATAATTTAACATGCGATCTAAGTCTCCGGTTTGCTTTCCAGGGCAGACAGCGATACTTAGATCCTAGCAGCAGCCTAAACATCGCAAGGCCAAATGTTTGTGTAGAAATACCTGTTTGTCTACCCCTTTGAAGATATACTATGTATATGAATCATAGTGCTAAATAATAAATAGCATCTTTGTCCTTATTTTACTACAACAATGCTATCTAATGATGAGATAAGATGTCTATATTTACAATGCTAGAATACGTGTGTGAAGCAACAACCAGTATGGCACATGAGGTCATACTATGTTATACGTCATGTTAAATCAATCGAAACAATTTTGTGGTTTGTGAATGAGTGTCAGTCCACATAATTGATCCATTCCTGACCACAAATCTCCTATACGATTGAGACTGTTTTGGTCTTAGTCCATAAAAAAAAATCGGAGCCAAAGCAAATAGATCGTCCGGATTTAGGAAAATATCATCGAAATCAGGACAGTCCCAAAAAAAGTTGAATGTTGGGCTAGTGTAGGTAGATTGTTTGACTAACATTTGTACTCTCTCATTTCCTAAAATATCCTCTTTCAGCATTCCTTTTGGAAAACCGATGTTTCAGATTTATTCCGATAAAAAACTATGAAGATAGACTCAATTATAATATAGTAATAGGTTTTAATGAAGAATTATATATATTTTCTATTTTGTTTTAAACTGTATTAAAAATTCTAATTGCTAGATGGCCTCAAAGATCAAGCTCGCGGTTGAACCAGATGGTGTCTCTAGGCAGAAGCAGATTCATATCCTATGCACACACTTATCATCAACATCATCATCAACAGCCAATATTGGTCCACTGCTGGACATAGGCCTCCCCCAATGACTTCCACCGGGAACGGCTGGAAGCCGCCTGCAGCCAAGTCAAGGTCGCGGGAAGTCGCACACACTTACAATCTTAAAGAATTATCGCTTATTCTGTTGGTAAAGAAAATTATCGCGAAAATGTGCATAGCTAAGAGTTACTTATTGTTTTTTTATTGCTTCCTGCCTTTCAAACACTATATGGATATGTGTATACATATGGACAGTATCTGCACACCTGTTGTGAATCATCTATACATCACTCTAGGTTTGACTGGCAGTGAATGTCTTAGATAGTCTGGCTTTAAGCTGTTGTAAATAAATAAAGATAAAATATTTCTACACTTGCATAATTATTTAGGCATATTTTTATACTCCTGAATTAAATTTTAACTAATTCAGTAGAATAATGTATTAGATATTACATTGATATTTGGACAGTCTCAAATATTAATCTAAGGACAAAATTTTAGGTATTAGATGTAAAAAAAAACGTCTTCGGAAAATTACAATACCTATAACATGAATGAAGTGAAATAAAACAAATTACAAAAATTTAAATAATTATGAAAATAGTTACATTTGTTTTTATAATTTGCATGTTTAGTTTGAATATCTTTATAACAAAGCCGACTAATTGTCTTATAAAACATAGTGAATGGCACATGTGACCTTAAAATGCCATACTTACAATCATAACTATTAATAGAAATTTAAATATTAAAAAATTACTACATTCATTTCTTCATTTTTATGCCTCTTATGAAGTGAAACGTCGGTTTAAATATTGTTACTGTTATTAATAGTAAACCAGAGCTTATCCCATCGCTAGATTTTTTTAAATTTCCCTGTCCTAAAGAAAATCTTAAGTGGTAATCAATAGCAGTTGCTGTAATCTTTTTATATATAAAAGTAAACATCTTAAAAATCATTGTTTATTGTCACCCATTACTTTTTAAACAGGTGCCAAAGCAATAAAAAAAATTTGCATATCATGGTATGATGAGTGTCACCGAGATTGCAACATTACTCTAATATATGTTTTGAAAAACCTGAATATTTTTTATTCTCCAGACTTTTTCAGTCTGTCAATTGTTTTGAGACTGAATAAAATATTGAAGTTATATTACATTCCCTTGGGATGAATTCTTGCAGATTGTCCATTTGCAATTTGGGGTTGTATTGCTATGGAACTTCTTTTTGTTATATTTTTATTCTGTTCTCCAACCTGCACTAGGCCTAACGGTGGACTAATGGTGGACTTTAGCTTATACCATTTCAAGTTATGTTGGAGGCCCATGCCCAGCAATGGGGTCAATATGTGGTGATGACAATATTTTATTCTAACTAGAATCTATTTAATAGACAGAAACACTACTGGAGTAATCATTAAAATTAAAATATGTGAATTGAGAATACAATGATTTACTAATTTTATATACAATTTGACATGCTTACTAATAAATTGTATATGTAAACAGATGGAAAATTACAAATGACCTCAATAAAAAACTGTTATGTGTAGCCTCAGTTATGAATATGAGAATAGAATAAAAAAAATATATATTTCATTTATGTCAAATACTTCTCATTACTAGGTATAACCCATATATGGTTGGTATAATAATATTTTAATAGAGATATAGGCTTATGGAGATTTCTGTAAAGTTAAAGTAAATGCCAACTAAAACACCATTTAAGAGAAGACCAACAAAAGAAGCTTAGCATTGTCAATGTTTAAGAAAGCTGTCAATTAAAATATATTATTCACCAAAAAATAAAGGTTTTCGTTCATCAGTGGTTTATTAGCCTAAGTAATAGACAATTTTACACCTGTAGTGAACTGGAAATGTCACTTTGGCCCACTTACACTTGACTGTATATACTGCTTGGATTTGCACTAGTTAACATCAGAATTAGGTGAAATTCAGACGTAACTAGTTGGAACCAGTACAATGGTATAACTTGGGGTAAAAGGTATTATTAATAATTACTAATTTTTTATTTCAGAGTTGGGATTACTATCGTCTTGGGGAAAAAATTCTTAATATATAATTGACCTAAATTATAAATGTTGAATAAATAGGTCACAAATTACAATGTTTGTTTAAAAAGTATTTTCAAGGAGTGTATGATAATTAATAGTAATAACAAGGCCTATATAGAATTAAATAAATATAAGAAATTCGTCACATCAGAAAAAAGATCGCATTTTTATTAAAAAATAAACAAACTGCAATGAACATTATTTTTGACGTCAATCTGAGTCTAAAACAGTAACATGTGTAAACAAGGTATGCACGTTGCAGTGCGCGTTATTTTCGTGCACCTAAGTATGCATTTGGCACAGTTCATCAACAAACAGCGAGTCGTCGTCTATCATTATCACTCACCAGACAGTAGCGCCACACTCAGCTGATCCGTATTCAAGTTCTCCACATATTTCCCAAGGTAGTTGTTCAAAACCCACGCCACCAGGCCCTCCAACATGGTGCATGGTGCTCGGAGGTACCGCTATTATCTCACAACCTCCCGCCGCACAATTCTGTCTGCAAAACAGATCACAACACTGACACACTCACTCTGTCAAAACAGTAGACATTACAACTTTTCATTTTAAAACTTCTTAAGCATGTCGTTGAGGACTTTGAACTGTATTAATAGAATAAATTGCGCAATCCACTCACACATTTAGTGTGTAATATTTGAAATTCGCGTTCCCTTGCGAGCTGGTGATCTCACGGGAAATCGGCAGATAACAAACATGACACTGACAAGTGACAACTGACTGATGACAGCTGACATCGGGGCTGATAAAATATAATTGTCTGTGGACAGTGGTACTGATTTTTAAATAGTATCATTAACAAAATATAAAATCTAAAGATATTTTCACAGTTTTTAAAAATACAGTCTCCCATTTAGCAACCAACCGATAGCGGCATCCTTGTTTCTTTATTTTTTGCATTATTCCTTAGTAAATTAATCACACAATGCAACTTGCATGAAACACATAGTCGACACGCGACGCCAGCCGTATTACTTTAAAGGCTCTAATTACAATATCTACTATGAAAAAACGACGTGCCGTCATGCGTATAGATGACACCCGATCTAGACCGGCTAGGTTGATGTGTTGCATATCGTGGGGGTAAAAACGCTATCCATTGCAACGTACCTACATGCTTTTGACTATAATCAAAAGTTGGGTATACCCAACGCTTTGTACGTTGAGAAAAATTTAATTATGTTCGCAAGTTGAAAGCAATCTAATGCATATTTTTTCTTGCATATGTCGGAAGATATATCGAAGATCCATAAGACGAGTTTTGTTCTATACAAGGACGAAGCTTTGAGAAAAAATGTATCGGATCATAGTACTAACGGAACTAACACTTCTAAAATCCATTTGATACCAAGTCGATTTAATTCTTTTCCCCTTTAAGGTATCTTCCGTGTTTAGTGTACTAAGCTTTAAAAAATTCCAATATTTTTTTATCTTAATAAAATAGATTGACTTTGCAATCACATGAAAACATTCTCACTTTAAGTAAAATGCTCAAGTCAATCTATTAATTTAAAACATAAAAGATTTCTATTTTTTTTTTACATTGACATTGGGTATCGAAATGTTGCGTTACGTCGCGTTCTTAAAATATGTTTGATCGCGCTATGCGTGGTAGGATAAACTTAATGCAATCTTGATTTTCTATCATTATTTTTGGCCATCTTTTCATTGTACTGTTTGTATATAAAAATGGCCAACATAAAACCAACAAAATCAATTTTAAATAATAAAAAAGGTCTTGCTAATTTTAAAAGCAAAAGGTAGGCTACTAGATTTGACATTTGACAGAGCACTTAGCAGTTGAGTATATGAAACGGAACGTTTTCGACATCGGAAATTCATAGTGATTTTGTTTATTATATTTAATTGAATTATTGCGGTTAATATTAAACATGAAATCAGTTAGGATTGTAAGAAGGTTTTGTGGACCTTCTCCTATTAATATAAGTGGGCATTGCTGTCAAAACATAGAGAAATTACAAGTGAGACACAGTGCTACTGTAGGATTTGCAAAATGCAAGCTATTTTCGCCTAATGTGGTAAGAATTCGTAATTTAGGATTAGGACCAACTACTAAAGACTTCGAAGAGCCAACACAGATAACTGGACCTCTTACCAAGGCACATGCAACTGAACTAGTTCTACATCTTAATGACGAAGAAAGAAAAATGTTGTTCAGTGCCTTGCAGGAATACGAATCTAACAGAATTAAAGAAGAATTCGAGGGTAGGCAATCTGCCAAATTATAACATAAAAAAAAAATAACACATGTTATTTCAAGTGTTTCCTTATAGATAAATTAGCTGGTCAGAGATGGAGGAGTAAATTAGGCAGACCCAGCAAGGTTCCAACTTTGGGCGATGTCGATCCCACAGGCAGTTACTGTCCAGTGCCAGAGGACTGGCTCAAAAAGAAATATGGTGAGTGTGATTTAATTATAGCTCTGTAACTGGTTGGATCTGGTTTAGGCCAGTGTTTACAAGATGATGTCATTAGCACACTGAACTAAGAATGAACATTGTTTTTATATCAAGTAATGATGTTGAATTGTACCACATGTACAACTGATGGAAAGTACCCTAAAACTGTAAACATGACCCATGCTTAAGAATGGGATTATATTATAAAAATGATCTAATCCAAACAATAATTTTAAAATGTGGTACATGTTTTTTTTTTGTGCTCGGAATAATTGTAAAGATGTGGTACAATATTTTAAGCATACATTTCTGTAGGTGATTCACAAATGTAAATATGACAAAAACTTTTATAGAATTACAGCTAAGTTTGATGTGAGTCATAAGTTCAATTATGATGAGGCATCCATTTCCAAGATTAAATTTTTTGTAAAGGTTACTGAACTGATATATCCATCCTTTTTATGATTGAACAATATTTTTTACCACTTTTTAAGATAGTTCCTTTTATATGGTTTCAAGTCTGAAAAATAGTTAAATTGAAACAAAGTTGATTAAAAACCTAGTTCTCAGGTATATTTTCCTTTCAAAACGACATATTGAAAATTGTTTTGTGCTTGACAAACATTATATAAGCTTATTTCAAATGCAGTTTTATTTTTCCAGGAAAACAATGTTTACAAGTTAATAATTGGTCTTGTAAGCTATGAATAAAATTTATAATTAATTTCAATTTGTGTCATTTAATTTCCATTTAATAATCATGGTTGTTAATATTGTTTATGACCTGTTACTTTTGTTTTTAATTTAATTATTATACATTAGTAAAAACTATACTAATACTGCTTCTATATATGTATAAATGATATAATTAAGAATAATTCAAACAGTCTTTGCTATGTTGTATCAAAGTTTTATAGATTAAATGGTAGATATTATAATTCAAAGTCACTGAAAGAAATCATAATAGTATATATTTTGTATTCCAGCTGCAACAGTACCAAAGCCTACAACAAGGGAGCTACTTCACTGTAAGTCATATTTTATGCAATCCCTACATCAAGTACTATAATTACCGCAATTTATTGTTATCAGTCTGGCATGATACTGTCTGATATCTTAAAGCAATCATAATGATATGACACTGAAATCAGTTTAATATGCAGTAGTGGCAGATACTGTACCATCTGTTCTATTCTACTGTCAAATGACATTACTTGTTTTTTTCATTATTTACCCTAGTGTAATCTTGGTTGCATAATCTTAAAATTTAATTTGAAAGAAAAAATTGTTGAAAATTCTACACACCTACCTGTTTTCCACAAAGTTTCAAATGAAGGTGCAGTCTGCTAAGCCACATTAACCACTTGATGTGCATGCCCGAACCTGGGTGCAGCTTTGTGTCAAATCTGTGCATGCCCGAACCAGGTTCAGGCATGCAACTTCTAAACATTACTTAGCAGGTTTTCCTGAATTGAGAATGGTGATGAAACTTGAATATACCTAAGCAATTTCTATGTAACATATCATAGATTAAAACAATAAAAAAATATGCTTTTTTTGAATCAGTCAAATGGTTCAGCTAGCATAATGGACTAAAGCCAAACTCATTATTTGTAAATGTAATTGGGACAATATACAGATGTGAAATATTAATAGTACTTATCTTGAGGTTGGGCCTAAAAAAGCTATCAGTAGATAAAAAAAATATTATCATTATGAGACTGCAAAAAGTAGATTATAAAGAATTACCTAGATTCTAGGTGTTTCCTTGTTGACAGCTCAGATCATTATCTGATATCAATGGTTGTAATGGCCTTAATTTCAGCTTTACTAAGTATAGTAAAGTAGTATGTATGCGTGGGTGTATATTAAAAAGGCGAGCCTTATTCCGCTATTCCCGACAGATATGCATAATGGCTAGAAACTAAACTTCTAATCTTGACATTAGAAATAGGGGTTATTTTTGCAAAACCAGTTTTGCACGTAAAATAATTGTGAAATTTGTATAAGCAAGTCGACTATGAAAGAGATTGTAATGTAATTCATTAAAAAGAATATTCAATTTTACTCATACAATAAAACATACATCCCTGAGTACTAAAATGTTTCAATTTCTATTGCAGTGTCTCTGGTGAATTCGATACCTTTCATCGGATTCGGTTTCCTGGACAATTTCATCATGATCATAGCCGTGAGTATTGATTAAGACATTGCTAATAGATGAAGTAATAACACTTCGTACTTATGTATGCTTACATTTTATCAGTAAGTCCAAAATTGAAGAAAATAAAAAGAAATTTACAAAATGCAGTTGGATTTATAAATTCGTATGCTGTTTTCGTAGCATTTTTATTGTTTTGACTCATTATATCAGCGACTGCGGATTGTTTACAAATATAATCCAATGACCCCAATAAAAGGGTGAATTGAGAAAAATGCAGTAACACTAGTGTGCAAGAAAAGTCTATAAATACGAGGGTAGTTATAAAACAATGACATATTCTTGTGTATACTACATACAAAGACAACTAAGATGTGCTGTTTCCACTGCTCAGTTTGTTTTGTGTATTTGTTCGCTATGAATGAGAATGTGTGTGTGTGCAGGGCGACAGCATCGAGAGCAGCATGAGCGCGTACATCACGCTGTCGACGATGGCGGCGGCGGCGCTGGGCAACACGTTCAGCGACATCATCGGCATCGGCTCCTCGTACTACGTGGAGCGCGCCGCCGCCATGCTGGGGCTGGCCGCGCCCGCGCTGTCGCCCGTGCAGCTCGACATGCCCGTCAGCAGGCGCTTCTCCAACGTCGTCAGTATCCACCTTCATCTCCTCACACATACTACACTAATAATTACACTAAAATTTCAAAGAATATTACATCGATTAGGTATATTGAGAATTTCGATTATCGATTAACTGTATCGAATTATATAAATCATCGATTATAACGAATTATTAAGCCTCACTTGTAGAGGAGATCCATGCCTAATACATGGGGTTATGATGATGATAAAGCGTATACGATATCACGATTGGTACCCAATACTATTAATATAAAAAAATTGGTAAAAATATGCATGTCTAAAAATATTTTTGTTGTTATCAGGGTCGCGTACTCGGCATCACCTTGGGCTGCTTCCTGGGCATGATCCCGCTGCTCTTCAAAGACGATGAAAAGAAAAAAGACGAAAAGGAGAAGTAGACCCGTCTACTGAAGGTCACATATTCAACTAACTGCACCCTCTGAACTGATACTTTATATCGATAATGTATTCGATTCGAAACGATTATCTCGATTTTAGTTTTATGATTGTAATTATTTAATTTTTTGACATGAATGATTGAATGGAATAACGAATGAATGACTTAAAGGAACTGGCAATCAGCGTGTTTGTACACAATATAGTGAGTAAAGTTGAGGTGATAGTAATAAGTAGGAATTGATTTGGTATGTAATTTGTAATACCGAAAGTCATTTGTCGTCGCAGCGTGGTAAAGTCATGATCGATTTTATGAATGCGTTGGATGTTGCATGTGGTTTGATATGTTATTTTTTTTTTCTTTAATCAAATGATGCGTCTTATAATAATCAAGTTTGTGATTTTACAACTATGTAATAATTCGTCTATTTATTAATGGCTAAAATTAACAAATTTACTAATTTCAACTATAGATAGACCTAAAAGTACTGGTTTTCAGAATGTTTTAACATTTCCTTTTACAATGCCTATTATAATAAAATCAAAATTCGTAGTAGAATATCGACATATTTCATGATTAATTTTATATAATTAATAATATAGTGCCATCTTGTATATTTGTAGATATATACACATTACACATAGTACTTAGTTGTTATAAATACTGCACGAATTGTCATGGCACAATGTCTTCTATAATATACTTAAATATATCGGAATATCAATATTATAGAAACAAAAAAGAGTTATTTAATCCTTAATATCTACTTTGAAATTACTATTTCAAATCATTATTTCTTAGATGTGTAGTCCGTCAACCCGCACTAGGCCAGCGTGGTGGACTCTGGCCCAAACCCTCTCAATGGTAGAGGAGACCCGTGCCCAGCAGTGGGACATATATGGGTTGATGATATAATCACATCAAAATCGCACTTCACCTTAGTTCCCTCAGATAAGCAATCAGTTTTATTATATTAATAAAGAAATAAGATTTTAGACATCTATATAACTTTTGATCAATTGAATAATTTTTAAAAAGCGTGTTCGTTACTTTAAAAAAAAGTTTATTAAAAAACTTCTAATGATAATAAAGATTTTTTTTATTTGTTGGATAATCGTAATGATGTTTTTTACCCAAATTGTGGAATCTGGCTATACTATTCAACAATTATTCTATTTGTATAACCTGTTATCTTAGAAGGAACAACGCTTTTTGTAAGTTTTATTTTAGTATTAAGTAAATGTTTTTTATATTATTCTCTTCTCATAGCGACGGTATCAAACGTTGTAAATTGACGGTAATTATTAATTGCATCTGTAAAAGCTTATTACTAACATCACATTTTGTAGTCTGGCCACATTTAGCTCTCTGGCAGTACGAGTTAAGTACATCATAGTTTCGAAAGAGGAGAGGGATAAAAGAACCATGTTTTGTTTTTGTTACAAATGCCTGTGAAATGTATGAGCCTCGCATAACTGCATCGACTGTTAGTCCATTGGTTGAGAGGTGTCTACCGTAACTATGTTTCGTAACGCTGCAGCTACCTTCGCGTGTAACAATTTCCATCAAATTTCATTAGTATCTCATTTGTCTTTAAATATTTACATAATTTTCACCATTCTGCTGACTAAAATGGTTAATATTTTACACTGCATTTTTTTTTAATGTCTAGTTGCTATGGTCCATAAGCAGTCGATACAGTTATGTCGACCTGAAAATTAAGACAAATCTTGTACAGGTAGATTCTCCTCTATTCACCATATCAATACTGCCGTAGTTATTGTGGCTCGAGCCTGCTGTCTAGTCAACGCACATTACTAACTTGGTACGAGTAATAGAATATTAAAACTTACCAATTTGGAAATTTACATCACTTTATAATAATGTAGGAATATTTTATTAGACCATTATAAGCACTACATTTGGACTTGGTTTGGTCTATTGACTTAATGTAATTTAGAAGAAATAGAAAATGTATCCTTAAATTGATAGTAAATTAAACGGTGGATGCAAAAAGTTACAACCTTACTTATAAACGTTACTTAATGAAACCTATACTTAAGCATGTTTTGGCCCTCTCTCTTGATTGAACTCTTACGTTAGAGAAAACAAGACAAAGTATGTTTTATAAGTAGTTTAATAAACTTATGTTATGTGTGTATTCATAATGAATTATCACGTACTTTATCGATCGATGATTGGTGAAAACCTGCACACAAATCATCATTATCACCCAATTCTGGTCCACTGCTGGACATAGGCCTCCCCCAATGACTTCCACCGTGACCGGTCGGAAGCCACCTGCGGCCGGTCGTCGGACCACCTTGTCGGGGGACGTCCCACTGGAAAGGGCATCACACTTATAATCCAATAGAAATTTATTAAGTGTGTAGTTCGTCAACTGGTACTAGGCCAGGGTGATAGATCAACGCCTAACCCCTTTCAGCTGTAGAGGAAGCCCCTGTACAGCAGTGGGACCTATGAGGGTTGATGTTGAAGATTTATTTAACTAACGATTATAAGTAAGGCGGTCAATGTTTATATTCTTATAAATTAGTTCTAAATACAGATGGATTCTTATTTCTGTATTCACAGTAATGTTACTTAGATTTTGATGTCTTGAATTTTAGTAAATCTCCTATGGAATGGTGCTTCACGTCTTATGCAAAAGATTTTTTCAAAGTTCCTTAAATGCATATTTTATTAAAGGATATTGAATATTATCATAAGTCACATATTTTTTATCTAGTTGAATATGTTTTAAATCTTTGATAACTTAAATTTGTTTTCTTAGTTTAACATATAATGCCCAAGGTGACACGACCTGCTTACACTTCAATAAACATTAAATCGATAAAATTTTAAGAATTAACACGAAAATAATTCATTTTCAAAAGTTAGTAATATTGAAAATTGACTACAAAATTTATATCTGTGTTAAAATATTATAACTGGGTGAAAATGAATTTCAAATGTCAAAGAGACCAATATTGCATCGCAAAAGGCCAACATCTTAAAAGTGTATCTGCTATATGGAAACACAAATATATATTTCGCAGATTCCATTGAGCCGTGTGTCTACTAATGTACTATGGAACTACTCGTAACTCGAAACATTTTTTGTATGTTAATTTGTTAATAATCCATTGTTTGTTTGTTAATGACTTATGATTACTGTTTTAGAACGATTATAGCATTTTGAAGAGCTTTGTTTGCGTTTAAATTTCTACTTAATTTGTTAATGTCGTAACCTTAGACCACGGAAAACTTACTGCAGCTCAGGTTTAAGCCCACGATATTGGAACTGAGAATTTCTAGTTGCATAAAATTTAAATACGTCTGTTAAAGAACCGGCGGCACACTAGAAACCAATCAAAGGTCCATTATAGTAGCAGGAATAAAAGTGTGAAAAAAGTTTGTAGACGTTGATTACGTCTATGCTATATAATTATTTCTCTCCGTTTCAACGACCTGTAAAAAACGACAGCAACACTCAAAGAATAAAAATAAAACAACAAATTCGATATTCATAATCACCGTTTAATAGAATTCTCACTTGTTACGGATATGCGTATTCAAAGCTGCGTTACAGTAACAGTTCGTCGGAGCGATCGTCGCGCGGCTCACGACGTTATACATTTGTCCAAAACACGCGACTTGTAGCGTTCACTGCAATACAATTTGGATGACTTCACAAGTCATTGTAAATGTTTCTTTAAACGACGCACAGATATCACATTGTGAGGAACCCTCATACAGTATATGGATATTAACACATTATTGCGTGTACTCTATGGAATTACAAAGTTCTTTTGATTATATCGATTGCATAATTAAAAAACTACACAATTAAACATGTTTGCAAAAAAGTCTTTGCATGCATCATATCTCATTTCGTATAAAAGGTTTTACGAGATAATCGTGTAAATAATTCTTACTCCGTGAAAATTAAGTTACTTTTAAAATTAGGCTATCAATATAATGTAATATAAAATAATGTGTTCCATATTTAACTCTTGTATTATCTGTAGGTCGTTTATAGAATAAAGCGCTGTTTGCAACACAATTAAAATAATCGATTTCGATATTATTACAAGGTCGCATTTTTATGATCAATACAATTGCAGGCTTATTTTAAAATTGGACCGTGTTCTCAATAAAATTTCATAAAATAAGCGTTATTTATAATTTACACACGTTGCATAAGTTTGTGTTATGTAAAGTTAGTCTAAAGTCGAAGGAAGCAAGACAAACGTTGCTAAGTCGCAATAATCTTACACAACGTTTACAAGTATGGTCCTGGCGAGTATATTGCTTTATGTCGTTTTTCATATCGGTACACTAGACGATGATCTACATACAGCTCATTGGTATGAATTTGTAAGAGCGCACTGGCTACTACACTGAAGCAGACAAAGTAAATCAAACAAATATATATCTGAGTTTATTGAACATACTAACGTTATTCGTCTGTATATATGTCGGTACAACTGTACTAGTCTCTATGCTCCAGTCGGTGCACGAAACACATAAGCACCTTTTTGAAACTTGCTATTGAGTTTTAATGCCTGCTTCAGTACAGTTATATAAGGTAATATTTATCTGATGTTATATCGGCTATGAACAAATAAATAGAGTTGTTTGTCTTAATAAATAATAATGACCTAGCAGGTATATGAAAACTTGTTAAAATTTGGAAACGCCCAGTCATATTCACGTTAAAAATTTATAGTTTATATTAAATTGAAAAATTCCAATTACATTATATAAAACAATTTAGATCTTTTATGTAGCTACTGATTTAATTAACACTGTTCATCAAAAAAGAGTTAATAACTTCTCATTTATAAACATAACTTTACAAATTTAAATTAAATTTAATATTTCCATTGTTTATAATACGACGCTCACAAGGAATATAATATAACAGTTACTTTTGATTTTGAACAAAAATTTTGTCAATGGTAAAATTTCAATTTCCTAGCATCGCGTAATAACCAACATTTAACCACCGATCATTTTAAAATAAAACCATATCTATTGCGTTAATTTCTATCATATTTAATAAATTTGGATATCGACACGAAATTCAGCGCCTTACAACGACATCTATTGCAGCATATGTTTAAACAATAATTGGTATTAAATTAATTCTGAATTACCTTCAGCACATAGTTTTTTAATCTCCCATTGCGTAGTTTGGTTAATCAATGACTAGATTTTTTTATTACAATAATTCAAATACGCAGGGAATCAATATTACTTTAATGCGTGAAATGACGACACGAATGTAAAAAAAATATTAACGAAGACATATGACTACGTCACACAATATCGTCATATCGCCAACGGAGCGCATGCGCGGGGTTATTTGTACAATTTCTCTATAATTTAGTTCACTACGCGTATTTACAATACCAAAACAAATCACTACGCTTAATTCCAAAAATCGCTAAGTAACAATGAGATCCACTTCAAAACATTGATCGTGCCACCTTAAATACATCTACAAAGTACATAATTATGGCAGTAAGTATATCCTACATTTGTTATCGGGGAAATTATTATGCTATGTTGCGTTAGCTCGCGTGAATTCTATGGCTACCGTGTTTCGGTTCAATCTAGCCTCTAAATCAGATTAACAAATTAATTGCTGCTAATGTAGTCAGCATTGAGAATATCAATTTCAAGAGTTTTATATCGACAAGTTCCAAAATCCTTACTGGGAAGCAGTGTTCGCTAACTAAACGTATATACAAAACTGGTGACTGTTTCTTAACATGCACTTTATATACAGCAGTTGAACTAACTAGCAATTTGCATTTATAAAAATGTAAAAGCGTACGGTGTTACTAGTATAATACAAATATCGGAAAGATTCGTGCTTCAGAATGCGTGTGACTTATCGAACGTTACAAATTAATACATTTTGTACTTTGTTTTAATAGATAATACCACTAGAAGGACACGGAAGAAGGAAATTAGCGAGAGCGGTCGCGTTCGTTAAAACGCTTTAAGCCAGTGTCATTGACAATAGAAGAATGTTAAATAATCACTTCCCTACTTTTATATTGGTGATTTTTATTCCGGCCAACGATTATAAGCAGAAAAATTTTGACGTTTGGCACGTCACCGATAAATGAGTAAAAGAATAATCGTCAGTAGAAAAGCTCCGCCGAAGCATGGGACCGCGCGCGCACAAACTAACATAATACTTAAATATATCACATTTGACTAAACATAACGTAACTAATTGTATAAATACGAAAACAAATACAAACGGTCATTGTTCAATGATATTCGATTCACAACCTTGCGGTACGGGCGCAGTACAACTCACATCTTGTAACATGTACAGACTACACGCACGAGAAAAATTATCCAATGTGACTCAGGCCCCAATTATATACAGCCACAAAATGTTATTCTTTTTAGGAACAGAAAAAATGCTTTCTATACATCTGCATAGAATATCGATGGATAAGAGTCGAATATCGATATTTTAAGAATCACATTCGATAATCTTGTTTGACAATTTAACGTAATTTTTTGTACATAAAAACACCGTCACATGGATATACGTAGAATTTGTAAATAACTGTCACTGGTATCAATATGCTATTGGTCAGTAGGGCTGCACCACATTTTATCGACTATTAACAGCTGTATTCGAAAATTTTAAAAGATATTTGTGACGATGTCATTAGTACATCATGTACAGAAGTGGCATTGTCAATAAAATAATAAAAAGGAACGCCGCTTATACATTTAACAAAAGCTATAATTAATAAATAATTATATGGTCTTTTTTATTTCAATATCACACAAACACAAGCCGGGTTTCATAAAGTATTCGCGATATAAATGGTCCTTCATAATATATAAAAAATATTCAGTAGTTAAAATTATAATACGAGTAAACAATACTTTTTTGTGAGTAATATGTTTATATTCGATATTAGCAAAAATTTTATCAGAAGCCAATACGCTGAAGGAGGCTAGTAGAAAATTTTAAATTCCAAATCTGGCATATTCGATATGACCAGAAAAATAAATACGAGATTCACCAAGAATTTATAAGACAATTTTAGTAGAAATTATCAAATATACTTGAAATTTGCTAAGACGAATATCCATTAAATTTAATATAATTTGACTAATTGTTTATAAACGTCTTATAAATATTAAATTCAACAAATTATTAATTAACGCCGCCGTTGGTGGCGATGTTAAGCTGTTCAATGTAGCTGCCTCGTTCAATTGACTTCATTTTGATGGCTCCAAGTGTCGCCAACGGTTTTAGATTTAAAACCATTAGGGTGAGACTTCAGCGCGAGTTTCAAAAATAATATCATACAAAAGCTTGTATACACATTGCAAAATTAATAATTAACTTGGATATTATGTCGTAGTTAATACGATTGTAACTTGGTATCAAACGTCCTTCAAAATGAAAGGACTCACAGTCGACTACGCATAATACATTACATGCGTTTAACTCCCGAATAACTATACTTTCCGTTGTACTGAGTAATTGTACGCACTTGTGCACGTATTATATAATTGTATATAAACATTAATCGATATAATTACGCCACTTTCACTGGCGAGTGTTGTTTCACCGTGCCTCCACTGCGATCGGGATGTTGTCCCCATTGTTTTGTTCGTGTAGAGTACGGTGCGGGGCTGAGTAGTGTTGCGGCGCTGTGTGCCCGGCCCTTGTAGACGTGGTGGGGGGAGGGAGCGGGCGGTGCGGGGGCGAGGGGCGGGGGTCACACGTGGTCGCGCTCGGTGGCGGCCGCCGAGTCGTTGTGTGTGGGCGCCGCGGGGGAGGCGGGGGAGGCGGGCACGCGCCGCCACACCTCGCGCCCGCGCTCCGCGTACTGCGCCTCCTCGAAGCCCGAGCGCAGCCCCAGCACGATGCTCAGCGCCGACGCGTCCTGTCCGTGGCACCCCGAGTATCGGTACTGCGGCTTCTTGTCGAACTTGCACCCGCCGGACTGCGCACCTGGAATCACAACACGTACGATGCGTTACACCCATTTGTGGTAATCGCGTGCTCCTTATAACACAACAATAGGCATATCAAGTCACCTATGGGCATGATGCAGTCGAGCGTGAGCGCGCACTGTATCCAGAGGCGCATGACGTCGGCGACGTTGGTGGAGTTGGCGACGACGAGGTGGTCAGCGTCGAGCATCTGCACGAAGAGGAAGTCGTCGAGGTCGGCGTGCAGGTAGTGGAACATGCGCGGGTGCGTGAGCGAGGTGACGGCGGCGCGGCGCGGCCAGGCGCGCACGCCCAGGCGCGAGGCGGCCGCGCGCTGCCACGCCGCGTGCAGCTCGCGCGCCGAGCCCGCCCAGCGCTGCGCCGCCTCGCAGAAGATCACGCCGCCCACGTGGCTCAGCGCGTGCTGCACACACACTACACTCACTCTACGCGCTCGCTTCACGGCTACAATCCACCAGGAGGTATCATGTTCGCTTCATGTCCTAACGCGTTACATAACCAGTTAATGACATATCTTATTCAGCGATTGACCAAATTGCTTATTTGAATTAATTTAAGATGATTTTTTCTCCTGAAATGATTTTAAAGGAAGAAATAAAATACAACTCTACATTGTTTTTCAAAACTTATTGTAACGTATTCATTTAAAGGTCCGAAAATGAAAACTAATGAAATTGGAACTGCGTAGCCGTCATCAGGTTATATGAGACAGAAAAAATAAAATACAAAAGAGGACAATATTAGAAACCTTCTAGTGCCCAAAATCGGTTATGAGTAACACATTATTGGCCTTAATTCGTTCGATCCGACCCGTATAATTCTAAAGTTCAATACTACTTCGCGAAGTTTATTTTAACATCTTTACAACTATTAACCTTCTTAATGAAATATATTTTTACGCGCGATACGAATTGGAAATATTATTACGCTCAGACGCGCGGTCTCAATGTTGCATACTTTAAGACATCGTCCAAACTAATTGAGGAAGTGACGCAAGCAAATGAAAAAATCTGGCAACGACGATAGTTCTGTTCAACTAGTTTGGGCAACCTGAACTTAGCATTTTTAATGCCGGTGTAATAGGGATATATCTTAGAAGAAGTGGCATAATGAAAGGAATTCCCCACGACAAAATATTGCACGTTTTACTCGAATAGACCGTAGCAAGGAGTTTTGACGCTCAACGTTAATCTTTGGGACCGTTATTTGTCTCCTACTGGCAACTTTAATAATAAGTGAGGAAAGAAGTCTTTTACTCTTACTGAGAACGTAGGAATACCAATTTTGGAACTATCAGAACATCGCTTCAAGTTTTGTCGGACGACTCCATGTGAAATAATAATAAAAATTTCATGTCGTAGTCGTATGCATTTGTTTGTTTTATAGGTATTTATATTCACCGATACTTTGAGCTAGAATATTTTACATCGTACCGAATTTTCTACAGTCGTCACTTCGCATTCTCGAGAGTGAAATAGGGCAGGTGCCAACAAACTAACAGTTTGTGTGAATGTTTAATCAACAAATGACCGCTGTCAGCGATCTAATTCGATTTCGTGACGGCTGAAATGTTAACAAAATGGAAGTGTGCCATTGAACATTTTACCGCCATTTGTACAATACATTTTTGTAATGTTCGAGGGTATAATGGCAGAGCACCTTCTTTTATCTACAGACGGGGCTAATACCTAGGGCAAGACTACTTTGTACTGGCGTTGCAAAGTTAGTAAGTATAGAGTGAGAGTATCAATAAAGACGAATATATCGTGAAAGAAGCTCGATTCAGTACTATGTACAGAAAAACTGTATACTCTAAACTTCGTTCTAAAACTGAGCAAGATAAACAGCAGATATGGTCAGGTAAAAAACATTTATGAAACTTAAATAAAAAAAAAAAACTTTTGTGATTACATCTATACCATCAGGATTGTTAATGCAGTGGTTAATGGCAAATAATACTTGGAAATATAACTTAAAATTGATTCCTACTAAGTGATACCGCGGTGAAGGACAGGTGGATGTGAATCGATGAACTTTTGTGGGCAGGGACCACCCGGCCCGCCCAGACAAACAAATTGACGGGCCGCCGCGCCTGACAAACACTAACACCAAATGACACAATACGTGTTTGCGAATTAGTTATTGGGTCACGTACCGACCTTACTTACAAACCTTCATAACACCTTTAATCAAAACGATTTCGGTCTGTCTTTGTTTATTTAATATGTAATCAACGTTTCCATGTTCCATTTTATGTACAAACCTGATATTTCTTTTGAGGTGGTAGTGGCAGAGAGTACAAGGAATCTTAATGTCATTACGATCGATAAGAAATATTAGTATCAATACAAAGATTAGTACTGAATCGGTGGAGTCCTAAAATACCATGTATTAATCATATGACCAAAAATCTTGATATTACGATAATCTTAAGCATTATAAATCTGTATTAATGGGCCCTTGCAGTTTGACGAATACATCACACACGGCTACAAAGTATTTCATTTAATACGATTACCAGTACATGAATAACGACGCGTCAAGGAAAACTCTTGGACGTTAAATTGTTTGATCCATTGAGCTATTTGCACGGAGTAATTGGATGCTGGGTGGAGACAATAGTTTCCAAGTGTAACACTGTATATTGTCTTGTCTCGGTACAGTGTTATCGAGTCTTGGTTTTCTTATTTATTTACCTGCTTTTATGAACACTACTTTTATATACAGGTACTCGCAGTCATACCCTGACTTCTAAGAGCATGACTTCGTAGTATGTATTGAAATTTGTAGGGACACCAAAGCATCTTCTTAGAAATTTCTTACGCGTGTAGGGCGCAACCCGCATTATAGTGGACTAAAAGGTTGGGTAAAATAACATGTACTAGTGAAATTCAATGACTAAATGAATGAATCAGTAGGGTTGAGACGGCGTAGTCAATAAGATTACGATAGTTTTATTTATAGTAGTGGGCAAGTAAAGTTTATTAAATTAGCGACTTTAACGTGTAGAAGAAACAATGTAACCTTATGCAGAAACAAATAAAATATGGCTCTTTATAACTGAGGTAATTAAATAAAAGAACATCCACTTGAGATATTACCAACAATATTATTGAACTTCTATCTACTATGTTTGAAAGGCTTTAACGTTGTATCGCTATGATAGGCGTCTGTATATGTAAATCAGTATTGCTTACATATGACAGTAATAGCAGTTGATAGAATTGTATAACTTTATTAGATCTGTTGCCGTTTTTGGACAAGTTTCGACTTTTGATACCGCTATGGACAATTTCTAAAAAATTCCAAAACACTTAAACAGTCGAAGAATAAATGCATCTTAATCATATTTTTTTTATATAATGGAACCATAAATATGGTGAAAGATTAAGATTAATAATATTAACAACCTATACAAGTAATCACAGCATTATCACTCATTGATAAGTATATCACATAGTCACGTAGATACCGACAAATGATAACTTTAGTTGATTGAGCATTGATTTCGAATCTATCTGATAAAACGATAAACATTTGATTACAGATGTTACTATATTGGATTATGTATTATTATCAAGTCAAGTAAGCGACAGCAGGTTTCATTGAGGGAAATATAATATTGAATTTATTAAGTATAACTCGATTTAACTTTCGCAGGGGAATCAAATTGTAAGAAAAGTGAGCACCTGAGAAAATATCGAAAACACAAGCATTGTAAATCAACCCTACGTTGAAGCAGATTCAAGAGCCTAAACGAATAACAGATAAATAATTTGATTATTTCCAATATTTTAAGTACTCAAACATTATAGACAATTCTTTCAACGATTGATCTCCGTCATTCTGCCACAGACAGCACAAACAACGCGGCACTAGCTACTGCTGCATGCCTAATTAAGTTATTTATAGTGTGAACTGATAACATTCCCAATTAGTGTAGAATTGTGAAATGAATTTGATCGGCCGGAGTATATTTGCATAAAGTGAGTATTCCGTTATGTAAATGTGTTAATTAGCAGGCTGATGTGTTGGTAACGCGCTCTTGCCGACGTAATCTTATCTGCCCGTGGAGCGTGCAGCTGGCGCAATGCTCCACTTGTGGTATTACTGCCAGTCTCTCATCTCCGACTGCTTCGTTGTGCCACGGGATGCTAGAGAGAGAGCTCGGGCTCTAACTCGGGCCTGGTAAAATTTATTAGTAGTAGAGTGCCGTAAGACATAAAAATGGTCAAACCTCGGAACCCAGGGCCAGTCAATGAATCTGTATATCAAGTATGAGACTGCATTATTAAAACCTCAAATAAAAAAGTTAAAAAAAAAAAATTGACCGATCTCGATTTACAACAATTTTTAACAACAATTCACTGAAAAATGAGACGGAAGAGAGAAAATTTTTTTATAGTGAAAAATTTAGTTTTATTTGTAATAAATTATATGTGCAGAGTAACTTCAATGTTAATTTATTAGATTATCCTAAAAAATAAGTTACAAAAAAAAAAAAAATATCATTAACTATTCACATTGTTACATCGTGTACATTTCACAGCTTTCACTATTGCATTCTAAGCAAGCTGCAGTGCAGTTTAATCCACTTTTCCTGCACCCACAAGATGCTCCACATCCTGTTTTGCATGAGCAAAAAATAATTTTTAATAAAGATTCTGGAGCTGGTCGTTGCGTCATTGTTTGCGGTGTCAATATTCCGCATTCCAAGCCGTGTTTGAACTTGCAAAAATACTCTTTTAAGTTTTAGTACAAACGCCCAATTAATTCAATATTTCGTCAATGTGAATATTGTTGCTCGAAAATTCCTTAATCACACGCAATAGCAACAAAGGGCAATATTGGCGTTGGTGACTTGAATTTCCTCAAGTTGCCCCAAAACAACAAATCTATACAACAAAATGTGAAAAAAGCTCTTAAAAAAGAATATTTCTCATTTCTTAAATTATGAGCTTTGCAGAGCAAAAACGTGATCCCTTATTTTTTCAAAAATTCGATCGAGTGAAACAAAAAAATGGCTGGATGGATTAATTTGGCACTTTGTAGGATTTTTGTGGACATATTGAACTGTAAAACGCACACTTAACATTATTGGTTTTCACAATATTTTCGATCCAGCGCTCGATTTTCCAAAACACCATCTAAAGCTCATTTTTTGATGCATTTTCAAATTAATGTAACAAGAAGAATTCTTGTTTTTTCGAAAAAGTAATAGCTGGTGGTTAAAGGATATTTATTCAAATTCTTGAAACGCACCTTATACTTGGTGTACAATTATTTGTTGCTGAGATATCGATAATTAAAGACAAAAGGATCCTTTTCCATTTGTAGACTGATATCTCGGCGAGAACTAAACATATCGAGGTGTTAAAAGATAGAAATTAAAGCTAAATAAACAAAGTATCCGATCTTTATAAGGGTTAAGCAAGAACATTTTTCTCCACGCCCGTATGTAAAAAAAAGAAGCATTAAAAATTTTGAAATCGTATTGTTGCTGCTTTTCCTAAGATCACTCAAAAACCACTGATGCTACATTTTTTTAATGTGTTAATCCAAAAACTAGAGACTTGGAGCTACAATTTTCTTTTTTTAAATTTCCTGTACGACCATTTTTCTCGAAGTTACGGCCCAAAAATTTGGATTTATTTTTTGATCCTTTAATTTGTTCCAGTAGTGTATTTATTTATATTCATCGGTATACCTGCAGTCCCTAAAGATCCAAGATCAAGTTTTCAAGTTTGTAATAGTTGTTATTTTTAAAATATGACTTTTCACTAATATAAATCAATTAAAACTCCAAAAAATTAATAAATGTTTATAATAATAAAAAAAAAATTGAGAGCGCGAAAAATTTTTTTTTTAACATTTTTCTATATACTATTAAAAACATATTTTCAAGGTTTATATTAAGATTCATTGACTGGCCCTGGATTCCGAGGTATAAACCTTACGGCGCTCCACTATAGGTTTAATGTTTGGATATCTTCGTAGCGAGTAATTTTGAAATACTAGGATCGACCACTACGAAATGTAATCTTTTCAGGGATCTAACCTCGGATCGGAAATTTCAATGATGTGACGTGTGACTTAATGCAGCTAGCGAAACAAGATTTTTAACCTCCTGCTGCGGGAACACAAACGTATATATCAAACCTTCGTACCTGTATATTTGCAAGTTAGTTAATCAGTGAACGTTGTAAACATTGCATTGGGCTCGTATCACAAGTGGTTTTCAGTACAGATAATGTTATTTGCACCGGCGTGTGTTGACGGCTGCATCACCGCGGCGCGTACTACGGTGTATCGAGCTTCGCAATATATGTACAAACATACACGTATAATTAGTTATATTTGATACGGCATTTGCACAATACAATTAGTTTTGTAATAAGTCAAGTGTTGTTAATAGTTGACCTAATATTCGACACAAGTATTCCTTGTGTTAGTAGATTATATAGATGCTCTCAAAATAATACAATAAACTTTGCGACCACATCATGAGAATTTTTATTTCCTTTAGCTTTTGTCAAGTTGTAAAAGAAGTTACGAAAGTGAGCCCAAAAACACATCACCAAACCTGTGAATTTGAACTGGAAGATCTCGATCCCACGCGGTATTTAGTGTCACGAAACCGGGGACTTGGTCGCATTTGCATGTTGGCACGTCGGCATATTGGCACTTAATTGTTAGTGCATTGCGGTACAAACTGAACGTTGACTAATGACAAGTATTACATGCCGATCCTGAAGCACGACTTATGTGTAGGAACTTTTAACGAGTTTTACAATATTAGCTGCACACTACACATTATGATAAAAAGCGGATCTTCACTTTTACAAGTGCTTGTTATATTTAAGTTATGACTTAACAGTGACGTCATGGCCACCACAATGTCCCCCCCTCCCCCGGTCGCGTGCGTCACTGCCCAGCTGGATCGCATGACAGTGCGGAGCCACGCTTCCGGCCGTGACAAATGGCACCCAGTTGACCCACACATTTAATTGGGTATGTAATTCAACTGGGCTTTATCAACGCTAATTAGAGAGGAGATTAGCGGCACAGGTATTATGGCGAAATGTTCTGTTGAGCGAAATTTAAAATGTTGTATGTTTGGAAGTACCTATGCCCTATTACGACTGCTGTAAAAAAAGTACTTAGTCCCGCCGCTCCAAAATATATAACGGATAGAAATTAAAATTGAAGTCAAGTTTTAATTAAATGAATTTACTGAAAGCTTTATAGCAGGCGATATACAGGAAACAGATCATGCTACACAGCAGACTAACAACAAAATGAATCGTACATCAAAAACATGCGAAATAAATAAAGTTTTTATTGCGCGGCCGTGTACAATAGCATGACTGGCAACCGAAGCACGAGCCCCGGCTGTAATCATAACACATTCTGCATTGTTGTCTCGAAATACTCCACGTATTTTGATATTAGATTGCTTTGGGGAAATCCCTTCGGTGGTTTCAGGGTCAGATTGGCACGATACCCTCTCCGCGTCTTTGCAACCTATATTTGCATTGAAAGTTGAAACGAATATATTTTTTCCAAACAGACGATTTTTATGTAACATTTGAGCCAGTCATTTCAATTCTTTGGGATTTTAGAAAATATTAAAATTGCGAGTCTACTGCAACCTTAAATAATAACTTGGCAAAAGGTAATAAAAATGCATCGTGGTAAAACAAGAACATAATCTATTGTGTACCAAAATTTTTAAAACGTCGCAGTGTGAACAAGAATACAAATTATGTTGTTGCTTGTTAAGTAGGTTTCTGCGGTTTTTTATACGTTTATTGCTTGATGCATGTTGCCCGTTCTCAACATGACCATATGAAAAATATTTTTGATCACTTCATATACAACCTTGGACTGTCACTCACTTACTACAGCTCGGTACTTTGTATCTTTGAAAATCATGCTCAAATTGTTATCATCTGGGATTCCCACGATGTTACCCTACATAGTTAACGCTAGGTCAAATTTTTTACAAGTGTGGAAATTTATATTACACGTGTGCGTTTAAAAAATTCACAAGGCCATTACGTAATATGATTGCCCTGGGGTCACGTAAACATAATGAGGCATTCATGAGGCTGCACGTAGCGGCCTCGCACTCATGCGGCAAAACAAACAGGAAACATCGCGTTCACACTGTATTTGGCAGAACGTGTGACCTCAGTGTCAGTAGTCGCGTGTTCGGAGCAGATTCTGGGATAGGCGCCTGTTAGTTCGCTGTGGTTACATCTGATTGAGATCCACTTATACTGCCCGTAAAAGCTTTTTATTTTGACTCGGCATTTTTACAACATTGCGAATGAAGAATGACAATGAAAAATGGTTAAACCGCTCTTAATTGATAAATAGACAGGCTCTCCGAATAGTTTATGTGATGGTGTAGCGACTTACCTGTATGATGAGCGGTCGGAAAGCGTGGATGCTCTCGTCGGCGACATGCGAAGGAAACGCTTCTAAATCGAAGTCTATGATTGCACATTTCGACGAGTTGCAGTAGTTAGCTACCTGCAAACGTACAATCATGATCTTATATAAAGAGTTCTTAAGTATTGTATAATTCAATGTGATGGCCAGGGCCGTAATAATGTTCAGAAATAATTATTAATTAAAATTAATCTACATAACTGACTACGTAGAAATTTTTATTGATGGTATGAACTTACAGTTGACATTATCAGTTCATTCCAGTAGTCTACTGAATACCTACGTATTGCGATAAGATTATCAGTGTTCGAACACTCTTCATTATAATCGATCTTCAAAAACCAAGATTCGTCTTAATGACGTCAAGATACTAGAAGGAAAGAAGAGAGTTTGGTACTCACTACCGCCAAAGAATAGGGCTTTAATCCTAGGTTGTATAGCAGCACAGTGTAGGGCAGCCTGGCGGCGGCGCGCACGAAGCCGACGGCGGGCGCGTGCGCGTCGCCGCGCGCGTACGTCACGAGCACCGGCGTGGAGGTGTTGTGCCACGGCTCCGCGCCGCCCACGCCCACCAGCCGCTCGTACCGCTCCTCCTGCACCAGGTGGTTCTCCTCCACATCGCGCAGGTTCTCCTGCGACACAGACACCTGTTTTGTTGTTATTTATTGCTAACCTTTAAGCTTGTATACCACCAATATGGTAAATAAAGTGTTCTGTCTTTTGGGAATGAAGCAAATTGATGTTTTTTCCGTTTGTTTAAAGACAAGAAGCGATAAGACCGAAGGGTAGCAGTTACCGCTGCCGATAAACTTCAAGGATAAAAAGTACATCTTATGCCCTGGTACAATAGTTTAGACAAGTGGACTATTGGTTTGTGCGCAGTTAGTGGATTCCTTGATATTCATTGGTCTCCGCTACCCCGGAGGTATTGAAGGCATAAAATGGTACCTCATATTGTTTTATCGCAAACACCTAATAATAATAACGAACGTTAATAATTAATAATACGAGCAAACTTAAATAAAATAGTAGGCGCACCCAAAGTACGAGAGCTCACAAGCGGAAGTGAATCTGCGATGTTGTTATAAGAAATATTTTTTACGCGACGCGCCCCGTGGCGACCTTGATGTAATGAAACATGATTTATGTGTTGGTATACTTTTTTATACGACACTGAGAGAAGATATTGAATTAAAAGACTATTGTAGTAATAGACATCGGCAAATTATCTTATATATTTTGATTTTGCAGCCATAGAGTGAGAACTATGCGCAAGCTGCTAGAATTTACATTATTTATTACCAAATATAGTAATAATATTCCAGTTGTCTCTCTTTTTTGTTTTTCTCTAGTCTGTGGGAGTGAGTTCATTTTATATCATTTTTAACTACACCATTAGAGTTCGAAGGCGTTTAAGTTTTTGCATACTAATAATAAATATGTTGATAATAGGAGCGTCAAAATCTGTTACAGAAAATATATGTAGTATTGTTAATTGCCCTTAATTATTTCAATCTGTCTAGAATCTTCTGTCTGTATAACGTGTACTTCGAGCTCAAAAACGGAACACGAAATAAGGAAGTAATAATTTCATGTCAAACAAGTTTTATTTCATAATAATTCAGTAACCGTATTGTTAATTATTCAATAGGAATATGCCCTGTAGATTGGGGGCCTGAGGCCATTCCACCATGTCGTCCCAGCCTACTAACAGAAGTTGTGAGGGAGACTAAGGCGGCGGTGCGACATCACTGAAAGTGTCCCTGAGATGAGCAGCAGAGCACGTGGCTCCGTAACTATCCAGACATTCACACTGTGTGAACTTAGAAAATAGGGTAAAGTGGAGGGCATCTACAACCCTGACAATTTTGAAGAGTTCGCATTGAGTCGGTGCACAAGGTGGCAGCGAGGGCGGACGGACAGATTCAAGACGTTTCTTTTTCTGGAATACCGTGGTACCGCTTCAAAAACGCATAACGGCCACCAGGATTATTAAGTCGGCTGGTGTAAAATTTTGGATCCCGAAACTAACTGATATCCGCCAAGGGGTTAGAGTCGGGTTGGAAGACCGGCGACTTTACTTCAATCTTATATCCGTAACCGAAACTATCCGAATTTAACGGATAATCCGAAATAATCACATATCCATAACCAAATCCGAAACCAATATAATTTTATTCCTGTATCCATATCTAAATCCAGATCCGAAATGTCATATATGTGACATCCCAAATTTATATAAATAAAAACAAGAAGCAT
The DNA here is from genome assembly GCA_030295005.1 of Cephonodes hylas. Taxonomy (NCBI): domain Eukaryota; kingdom Metazoa; phylum Arthropoda; class Insecta; order Lepidoptera; family Sphingidae; genus Cephonodes; species Cephonodes hylas. The sequence continues at coordinate 524,165 of AP025365.1, forward strand.
ACACAACTTTTGAATGATTCAACAGCTACAAAACAAATTGGTTTAACAAATTTGTGTAAACAAACATCAATAAACAAATGCAAAGTCAGAGGTCTGATAATTTTATATTCTGCTATATTTTGTTTCATGTAAAGAGCTTGATCCATTTTGGGTGTATGACATTTATTTTATTAGTATATCAAATTTTTTAAATTGTTGGCGCTATAGCAAGAATTGAATACCATTTAAATTAAGGGCACATGTTTGTGCTACTGACCTCGTGTAGCTCCCATCTTAAGCCAAAAGTGAAATGTTTCATCTCATATTTGAAATAATAATGACATTAAGAAAACCCGACACCTATGCATTGAATGGTAGAAAATTTAACACATTGACTTATGTGTTTTTTTTCGAGACTCAGATAAGTCATTTATGTTCAGAAAACAATTGTCCTTTAGTACAATTATGTTTTACATTAGTTAACAAATATGCTGAATAAAAGATGTTTAAATAAAAGAGATGTTGGTTATAGAAACTGTCAATTGACTACTGAACATATTAAGAAGCTGTTGAATGTTTATATTATTAGGTTTAAGAACTGACACTACACTGACATAAAGTTGAACAGAAGGTTTATAACAGGTTGTATGTATGCTAGTTATGGTATGTTTATACCAGTGGCGGTACTTCCATAAAAGCCCGAAAGCCCGACTTGCCTTACATAGTTCCGAATAACGAACTTAACGATTGTTTATTTATAAAATAACGCTGTAAACGTGAATGTGAGTACTAACCGGTAGGTATTTATTAGTCCTACGTACCAAAAAAAATATGCTGCTACTAAATAAACATTTGGGCTTGCCTTAGTTTGACACCCTAGGCACACCACTGGTTTATACTATATATTATATTACATAAGGTTTTCATGTTTCACCTATGTGGTGTAAGAATTTAGAACCTAAGCATGATTATGATAATATATTTATGCCATACATATATCATCAGAAGGGAAAGATCATTTGGAATGTTACTAAGATGTTCCAATGTTAAATGCCTATCCAACAGTGCTGTTACATCCATAAACCTCAAAAGAATTACATGTTACATTTGTAATGTTTAGATATTTTCATTTATATGACAACCAACAAAAGCTTCTTGGGAAAGATTAGTATTCTGCATTTTGTAAGTCAAGCTGGGCTTTTGAGCTTTTATAGAAATACTGCACATCAGCAGGTGTAAAACTCAAGTCAAATTATAGTCATCTATAACAGTGGCAATTACAGTTCATAAATGAGTAAATATAGTTAAAGAAATTTACATAAGTCACAGAAAAATCTTTTATATCAATATCATCAATATAATATAATAATGATTCCATAATGAAGCTATATTTTTAAAAACTTTATTTAATTGTATTGTATTATGCCAAAACTACAAATTAAATGATAATATTTAAATATATATTTTTATTTCCTGGTTTATCCATAGGTAAAAATTTCAATATCTTTGAGTGAACAATTCCTAAAGCACAGGTTTTATAATTTTTTTTTTAACTTAAAATGTTGGTTTTACCAAATTAATATGCTCAAATATTATAAATTGCATCTATGGGCTAATTAACATATAAATGTTTTTATCCAACAGACATTAAACAAAAAATATTATAATGGAAATGCTAAATTGTTAATATGGAGTGCACAGATAGTAATTTTATCAAAGCAATGAAAGTACTAGTATCTTAGTTTAGATTATAGGTATACTTATAATAGAGTATCTTTGGCGCCACTTCTCACACTGCCGCCAATGTTTATTCTTATCAGAATTGTACATATTTATTCACTATAGAATTTAAATTACCTGGAAGTCTTTTATGTGTTGATGTGTTTGAGAGACTATGCTCTGGATCGACTGAGGTGGTTGAGAGTGGAACACTATCAGGAATATGCTTATTGCAAACACAGACGTCGAAAACACAAGAAAACTTTTAGTTTTCATTTTGTACACATTATCGTAATATCGCACTCACTCCTAACATTATACCACTGCCACTGTGTTAATACATCTATCGCCGGGTCACTCTGGTACGCCTACATCATTTTTTAATTGTTCTTTCATAAAATAAAAGAAATCAATATCAATGACACGAATATCGTAAACCGCACGCATCCGAAGCATTTATACGTACATTTATTAACCGCGTCCAATTATATTTTTATTTGGCACCGCACTTTGATTTGTGAGCGAGTAATTTCTTTGTAAGACTTTTATTTGGGCTATCACTATTTTTTTCAAAGGCTTTTAGCTCCAAACTGAGAACGCGTCTACTGCGATCGCTAATCGTTAAGCGGCTGCTTGACAGCTGTCAATCGTTAGTCAACGTGATATTAGAATGAGATTTATTCAAGGAATTCTTTAGTCAGTACTATATATATTCCTCATTTTTTTATAGACTACTCATTTTTAAAGTTTAAATATTTATTACATGTTTTTTTAAATAATAATGTATGTTTTTATTTTGTATGAAAGCACTTGATATTCATTATTGTTAATGGCTCTAATGTCAAATTGACAATTATGACGTTATGTTCCAAAATAGCAAATGAATGTAAAATAAATTATTGCATTGATTTGTTGCTATTTCACTTGTGCATGTGAGTTCTGTGATTATGCTGCGAGCGTAATTGTTGTCAGTGTGTTAAACATATTGAATCAGTGACTAATATACACAGTGAATTTTTGAGTCACTCCGTTTTACTAAAAGTATTGGTCCGGAATGTTTGTGTAAATTGTCGTTATAACAATTGTAATTGCACTGAATAAGTTATAAAACAACAGTTTGCCGGTGTGAAAGATGTCCAATGTATCGAAAAGAAGAAAGGATGGATCGAGGTCCAAGATCAAGGTAAAAAGAGGTCACGTCGTGGCAAATGTAATATCTGTGTCAATGTGAATCAAATGAATAATATAAGATTACAAAGGGTTTTATACTTGTGAAAACATGATATTAAAAGGCAAAATGTCGGCGAGCGTGACGTACTTTTACATAACATGTTATCGCGTCCACACAGGACACCTGTTGATCGTGCCGCGGCGCGCGCTGATGCTGCGAACACGATCTATTGTCCATTAGCACTTCGCACACGTGTTACTAAATACATACGGCAACGATGTGACGACAAATTCATTGTTTGTTGATAGTAAACAATACATATAGACCTGAAAAAAATGCAATTAACTTAAACCTAAAAGGACAATAACAAAGTTATAGACTTCATTATATTATAGTCAAGGTCTCATGTAATGATAACTTGTTCTTTAAACCAAAATTTCATTACCAGAATAAAATGTGTTTGATATATTTAGTTTAAGTTCACTACATTTGATCATATTATGTTTTTTTATTACTGAAAACAAGGAAATTGATAAATGCATTATATCGGAATTTATTAAATAGATTTTTTACTGATATGTGATCTAAATGACAAACATAAACAGGCAATTTTTAACACTATGCAAAATAATACTTTATAAATAAAGGAATCTGTGCAAGGTGAATTGCTTGGTCATGCATATTGACTTAACATTGACGAAGTGTAAATTAGTAGCTATATGCTACAGATACTATAACTTTAAAATTATACATTTTGATATCTCTGTCATCCTTCATAGGCGATGGATTATCCATCCATCCATTCAAGTTGTATTAAATATATTTGTCTGTATTACATACATAAACTCACGCCCGTCTCCCATTAGGGTAGGCAGGGATTATAGAGCCAAATGCGACGGTACAAACATACCTCTTTCGCTTCCTCCACTGACATTATCCTCATTAGTCAATGTACAAAGCTGCCCTAAGAAAAATAATAACCAAATGTGTAAATGTCAAATATGTTTTGTGACCCACCATTTGAGTCCACAGACAACAATACTCTTTATTTCATATTTACTCAGTTACACTTTATATTTGTCGACCATTAAGCTTAGAGGGCATTTTAGTTTCCATAATCTCCTATGAAGGTGTGGTGTGCCTAGAATTGAAAATATTTTTACTTCTTGCATAATTTATTTTTCATTTAAAGTTAAAAATAACTTTGACATTTATTGAGAATATTGTGTTGAATGTAGCTTACTAAATAATTAGTATTTTTTTTTACAAATTTTATGTGTTAAAAATTTTGAACTGCCTTGTTATAAAACAACTTTTGTGATTGGGTCACAAGAATACAGTCATGATAAGAATAATAAATAATCACGGTGTATCTGAATGCCATTATCTTTATTTGATTTCAGAGCATGGGTGATCATAAAGAGTTTTTAAGACGAATCACAAAAACATTGTACTATGGTCAGCTGCCATCACTACCTTGTCTCAGTTTGCCTGTAACTGGTATGTATTTACTTTGCCAGACATAATAGATTATTCTCTTATATTTCAATGGCTTCAGTTCTTAACTTGTGTAACAGTGAAAACATAAAGTATAAGGCTTGCTGGCATTGTGTGCGGTTAGATAACATTAAATGTCTGTGTGTTTCAGAGGTGTCATGCGCCGTGTGGTCTGCGGCGCAGCGCGGGCGCTCCCTGCGGCGGCTGCACGCGGACGCGGCGGCCAGCATCGCCCGCAGCGCGTGCGTGTCGCCGTGCGCGCTCGTGCTCGCCATCCTCTACCTCGAGAGACTGAACGCCTGCAACCCGGACTACATCGCCGCCGCCTCGCCCGCCGACCTCTTCCTCGTCTCTCTGGTGCGCGCTCGATAGCAAAAATTTATTCATATGAACTTTATACAAATAGTCTCTAAAATGGGTAACTGCCAAGGGGGTTAGAATAGATGTATTTCTAATTCCAGCTGAATTAAACTTAATATTGCTTTCCGACGCCGTAGTCGGTATGAAACTCTTATCATACTATTTAAAAAAAATCAAAGGCAATGCCTAAATATCGATTGAATGTTTTTCCAGATGGTTGGCAACAAATTCCTGCAAGACGACGGTGAAGACGACGACGTGTTCTGCTCTGAGTGGGCCGCTTCCGGCGGGATCGAACTCAAACAGCTCAAGAAACTTGAAGTAGAATTTCTTAACGCCATAGTGAGTGCAAGATGCCATTTATATCTCATTGCTTAACAATTTGTTAATGATGATAATTAATTATTATTGTCGCCGTTAAACAGGATTGGAATGTATTCGTGAGTGAGAAATCGTTCGAAGCGGGTCTGCTGTGGCTGGAGCGGCAAGTGGCGCTGCGGCAGGCGCAGCTGCGGGGCTTCTTCACGTACTCGGACCTGGCGGCGACGTGCGGCGGCGGCTCGCTGGGCGCGCTGGCGGGCTGCGCGGGCGCGGCGTGGCTGGCGCTGGCCGCGGGGTACCTCGCCAGCCTCGCCGCCCTGCTCGCCGCCTCGCTGCTCGTGGCGCGCGCCGGCCTGCCCGCCCTGCACCTCCTCGCGCACGGGACCACGGCGCCCGACACTCTGCAAACAAATGTTATAACGCACAATTACCAACCGGAACTGTTCGTCAACAACGCCACCGTGGACGTGGAGATTGCCGAGCGGCTCCTCGCAGAAGACTCTCTCGCCGCCGGAACCGTCAAATGTTGTTCGAAATGGACACAGTATCAGGAGACAGTGACGACCAAAAAGAGCTGGTACGACGCGGTCATCGTGCAGGACTGGAAGCTGGAACCGTGGTGGTCCAAGACATCCGTGCTAAACTGGCTGTATCAAAGCTCTCTGATCAATCCGATGCAGCGCTGGCTGGACAAAGTGAACGAGTACGCCGACCTGTTCCGCGACACGGTGGTGCAGCAGCGGAGTGGCTGCGGCGCGGGCGGGGGTGCGGGCGCGGGGGGGTGTCGCGCACTCAACCTCAGCCGGCTGAGCGTGGTGGCCACTCTGTCCGACCGGTAGGGGCGGCCGACTGCTGCCCGCAACTATCGACGACATACACACTAATTTATTAACCAAACACTTTGTTGTAATGCAAAAACGAAGGCTATTTTTCCATTATTTATAATAAATAATACCACATGGTACTTAAACCCCTGTCAATGTGACTGAAATTTAAAAAAATATTGTGTAACCAGTTTGGAATCACTTGCATGTTATCTATTTTTTTAAGTGAACAAATAAGTGAGGTTGTCCTTGAATAATGCATTTGGAACATATAGAAAGTGAGTAGTGATGACTGTCAAAAAGTTCATCACAAAAAGCACAAGAATGATCACTACTGAGGTATATCGATGTAACTGTAACAAGATAGATTTCATTGCTGTTGGATTTGTACTTACGGTATGTTTAACTAATTATCCTTATTTTATTTAAAAACAATTTGTTCAAGTACTTAAAGTGCCGCATCTGAACAATGTCTCCAGAGTCGTTAAAACTCAGGCACACACCTCTGACTTTTCAAAGTTACGTATATATGTATTCACAATGAACTATCACATACTTTAACCGTGAAGTAAAACTTTGAGGAAACCTGTAAACCTAAGTCCTTAGAAATTACTTATGTATGTGGTCCACTTACCCACTCGACCACTGTGGTGGACACATCCTAAACCTTTAGTTGTATAAAAGGAGACCGTCTAGTAATAATGTAGGTGATGATGATACTTTCCAATCGCAGAATACATACAGACTTCTTCAACTACCACCAGGCAAGCTTAGCTGTTGTTGTGTTAACTAATGAGACATTCATGGACCAACAGGCACCTATACCAACTTTGAAAACCAGTTTCTCTATCATATATTAATAGGCATAATATTTTTTTAGTTATTTTATGATCCACGTTCACGCAGAACAATTTAAAGTGTTAACAATGTTTTTCCATTCCTATCGTGACAATCATGAAACAGTGCAAATAAACTTCCTAATATTGTTTGAGAGTGTATAAACACTGCAGGAGACACACAGTTTTTTGACTTTGTGACTGTAAATGTTGTTTCCAATCTATTTTTGTATGTATCCTTGATATAATAAACGTATGCGCAGAAATAAAAGAAATTTATTAAAAATATTTATATTTCATATTATATACAAAATATTCTTTCATAATTGATAAGTTAGATAATACATTATAAAAATTGTGTTAATATACTGTTAATTACAATTTCTTATAAAACAAAAAAGCAATATGTATGATTAGTAATCAAGAAATTTGAATATATTGATTATATCTACAAACACGCCATAACGCATTAATATAGCTTTGGCGCCACGTTTTATCAATAAATAGCAAAATTATATATTTAAATCTATGCCGTAGAGCGTACACGAACTCATCAATTATGTTGACCTGCTAAACAGTTGCTTGCTTTATTGTGGCCTATGGTTATTACATTGGTTCGTGACGCCAAAGAAAGCAATACTATTTTTTTAGCTAATTCATCCATTTAACATTTTCATGCTAATAGCATTCGTGGCTAAAAGAATTTTGTTCGAAATTAGTTATTTTATTTGTTCATTATTTTAGTAATTGTTCCTAATATATGTATATCGCTAAGTATATAAAAAACAAATGAGTACTATGGAATGTGTACATTTGAGATTTGTAAACATTTCGAGAAATATTTGGCTATTTACTTTAAGCGACTGAGTATAATTAATGTAGAGTTTATAAAAAAAAAAAAACAAGAGATCAAACAACGCAGTTATTGCTTATCTTACTATGATTTATAAAACACATTCATTAGTCCAAATAAGATATTAAAAAGGACATTAAAGCGACCATACAATTAATTGTTATCATAAACTATAAATTCGGATTTTTTCACGTATATATAAGACCAACCCTAAAACTTCAAGGGTAGGCAAAAAGGTCAATATTCCATTCGACTCTTTTCTCAAATATCCACATAGCTTCATCCACTTTATGCAATATTTTCCTACAATATCCTTTTTCAATGTGATTTAAAAGGAAATTCTTCATTTACAATGAATTGATTATTATTATTACACTTGCAACCAAGAATACGAAACTCACAACTTAAAATTAAAACATGTCTATGATCTGAGTATGTTCAGAGACATATTAATAAACTATAATTTTTGGTATAACCATACATTAACTTTATATTACTGTACTATATTGACGATAACATATGATGTGTAAAAATGCAAAGCTGAGACCAAGTTAATGTTTGAAAATATACTGACTTACAACTTGAATATAAAATTAACTAAAATCATAATAATACTTAAAATACAGCACTTCTTAAATTGTTATCGCATTCTACAGCGTGTATTCAGACCATGATAAAAAATGATGGCAGGTAAAAGTACAATCAGTTTACAATTTACAATCATTGGTATTAAATAGACATGGTTTTTATGGAAAACTTAAAAAAAAAAATTGCCGGGATTTTTTTTAACGTCAGGGGTTTGTAATGACTTTAGTTATTACCCGTCTTGGTTTCCGATCACGGTCGGAATTCACCCTGTATATATCTAAAATACTGTAAAGATTATATATTTTATCAAAGCAGTCTTTTGAACTGTCTTTTGTTCTCACCTTAGCTTTGATTCAAACATAAGAGATTCAAATAATTCTAAAATTCAGTTTACATCTCTAATATGGCTAGTGCAGACTATTACAAATTGTAATATTACTTAATAATGTCAGTATGGAAGACACATGTTGACACAATTTGCTCTATAATTTAGTTTTTTATTTAATAGTTTAAATGCTCAAGTAAGGATTCCCCTAATCTTTCAAACTACAGTCATGTCATTCCACAGTAACAGCACAGACTGCTACACACAAGTCACTATAATAGTCCTATGTTATAAAACTTCACTGATCATTTCAAAGACTTTTGTCATCGAGAGCAACCAGATGGACCACATTTTCCTTAATAAATACATTAAAAGGTAATTAAGGACTAAAATATAGGTAACTTGTTCATTATCTATGTATACTTATTGACATTGTTTTTAGCACCAGCATTCTTCAAGAGTTCCTTATTTTCAGACTATTCACAACCTAATGCCGGTGGGAGTAACACTCAACAGTTACATACGTAGTTCAACCACACACTAAGATACAAGTCTTGTGTCGTATGAAACTAACATTATAGCCCTGTTGTTTTGAAGAAAAAGCCATAATGCTTCCAATATTAAAAGCACTAATTTGAGCACAAAATGAACACGTTTCATTGTGGGTGGCAGTTGTCACGCAAAAAGGAACTTTTGGTGGAGTGGTGGGAACTCCGTGGGTCATTCGAAGAGTCCCGGGTGTAGGAAGAGCTTCTTGTTGAAGCCGCGGCTGTCGATGGAGGAGGTCTGTATGTGGTGGCGCGCCTGCAGCAGCTCGTCCACCTTCTTGAAGAGTTTCTCCACGTGGCAGTCGTGCGCGTGCGCCGCGAACACCTCGCACAGCGCCTCGATGAACCACGAGCCCTTCAGCGGGTCCCGGTGAGACACAGAGCCTGCGACAAAACATAACATCACCGATACAATTGCTGTTCAGTCATGTGAAGAACGTATTAAAAAACTGGGAATATATCATTTGTTTGCTTTGATATTCACACTGTTGTCCACGATATGTCTGGGAAACATTACTTGGTTCAAAAAAACTGTAGAATCTCTAAGTCATTCTGGTTTTACTGAAATATTCTCGAGCATTGGGTCTGCCATTGATGAATTTTGTGTTCAATCAGTCTATTACATTTAAATAGTAGCAACATTGCCGTGGCATTTTCTTGCTACAAGTGTGACGCCGAGTGGTGTGATGTGGTGTGGTGACGTAGGTGGTGGTGTGGTGTGTCGGTACCTGGCAGCGTGGAGTGCACGACGAGCGTGTCGGAGTAGAGGGGGCGCAGGCGCAGCGTGCTGGGGGGCGCGGGGGCGGCGGCCAGCGGCCCGCTCTGCGAGTCCGTGTGCACGCCCGGCAACACCGCGTAGTCCATGCGGGCGCCCCTGACACGTACGAGCTCGTACACTTAGCTATTTATATGGGGCTTACAATTCGACTTTAAGATGGAGCACTGGTTTTACTACGATACATTTATTATCAGTCTTTCAAGTGTTTAGTTCGTGTTGCGGGAAAATCTTGGTAAATGCTTATGGTACCAGTACAGTACCTACGCTTGTCACAATTGACTTAATTTTTTTATAAGCCTGTGAAATATCTCAGCAGCACACCATGATTATATCCATTGAAGTGAAATAGAAGTACCTCCCATTTTGTGCTCCATTTCGACAACATGCTTTCCCTCAAATGTGGTGTTATTATTGCCTTGCCAGTAAAAAAAATATGATTCTAGTAGTATTCGAATTATGACTAAACGTCATCTATATAAATACCTGCAGACTTGGAAGATGAAGACCTTGGGCACGCCGTGCAAGGCGGGCATGTTGTTGTGGTCGAAGAACTCGATGATCTGCGTGTCGGAGATGACCATGCCGTCGCTGCAGCGGATGTCGGTGTCGAAGCAGCCGAGCCGCTCGTAGCCGTGCGACGACACCACCGTGAACACCGTCTCCGAGCCCGCCACCACCTCCTTCAGCGACGTCAACATGGACTGCGTCTCCTGCACAACACACCGTCAATACTCACATGGAGCTGAATATCACTAGGTTACGTAGAGTGTGTGTGAATATGAAAGCTGAAGGAAAGACAAGTAGAAGAAGGCTAAGAAAAAAGTAGATGGAGTGCGTAAGAGAAGATAATAGAGTAAAAGGGGTCAAGAATGAAGACATAACGGCTGATAAGGATGATTGAAGGGAAAACACATACTGCGCCGAACCCAAATAGAACAAGGCAAGAGAATGATGGTGACAACTATGTTACGTAAAATAAGATGAATAGTTCATGTGGTGGTGCTCACCTGCCAGGAGAGGTTCTCGTAGGCGATCACCTGGAAGCCCATCTCTGGGAAGAGGTACTTGAGCTTGGCGATGTCCACCTCGGTGCCGGGCCGCTCCTCGTCCACGCCGTAGTTGAACTTCCAGTAAGACAGCAGCAGCAGCGTGCCGCGGTTCTTGCCGCGCGTCTTGTACAACTCCAGCCCTAGCATACACAATTACCTTGGAGCCCAATGTATGCTAGTCAGAACGATCCGAGCTTACTTGCGATTTCACACTATTATAAATGTGCTATGTACTGTTATATTTTCAACATCAGGACAAATAAGGGCCTCCGTCTTAAAATGTAAAGTACTTCATAACTACCCAACTGATGGCAGATATTAGAAAGATCTTTCGTCAATCAACAATTTGGACCTTTGGATAAAAACTTGTAATAATTTAACCAACCTGGCCTTGGCTCGACGAACTTCGTACTTTTCTTGACTTCAAAATGCGGAATTTGCGAGGGTTTGTCGATGGCATCCTGTCCTTTATTGAGCGTCTGCGATGAGGTCGGTTCAGGGTTGTCCACGCGAGGTGGCGGCGAGTCCGGCGGGATGGGCGGCCGAGCTGGCTGGCTAGGGTCTACGCCAATACAGTTACAAAATATTTGAATCTCGAACCTTTGTGATTACCATAACAGAAGAAAATATCAGGTAATTATGCAAGTACTTACTTAGCGGTTTAACTTTTCTGTTGTTTCTTTTCAGACTGACGAAATTGTTGTCGTCCGAGTCATCTGCAGGACCTGTTAATGATAATCTTGATAATATATTAATACTATGAATACTTGAAAATATATTAGTTGACATTTATTAATTCTACTAGTTTGTATTTTTAATGAATGTCGATATCGTCAGAGCAACAAGTAGAAATTCTTAAGAGACCCTGATAACTAAAAAAAAGCTATGACGCGTACTGAACTCTATATGATGCAACTATACCACAATAAACAGGTTTTATTCAGAACTTTGATATATGCAGGTTTCCTCACGTTATTTTTCTTTAAAGTACCTACCTACATGATAACTTTTTTTGAATAGTTTAGGATACAAGCGCGAAGCCGTCGACATTTTCCACCACATGTCCAAACCTCGGGGCAATTATTACTTGTACAGATGGTACCTATATTATGTTTAATACTTACGACTAGGTCTGCCGAGACCCCGTCTATTCGACTGCACGTGCAGTGGGCTGTTGGGGTCGAGGTCTCTCACGAGGTCCCAGTGGCCCATCTCTAAAAGGGAACTTAACAGGTGCTCGAACGCGTCAGGGCCGCGCCGCGTGATCGCTCTGTACATCTCCCTTTTACGTTCCACTGCTGGAATGCTCTCATTCTGGAATGATTTGTTAAAGATTTAATAAAAAAAAAAAAACATAAATAACAGATGCAAAAGACTATAAAACAATATAAAACCCAGCCAAAATTCAAAATCAAGATTTACTTAATGATGCCCATTGAAATGAACCCTCAAAAGTAAATTTAGGAAATCAGCAGTGAATACATAACAAAAGAAAAGTTGTTAAAACTATTGTACCTTAATCAACTTTATGAATGTTCTGCAAAACATTAACAACATTATGCAATATAATAATGATCTAAAATGTATTAGGTATATTAGATAAGGACAATAAAGTTAGATAAGTAGTCTAAGAACCACCCAAGAGCAAGTAAGATGAGCAGTTCTCTTTATTTACCTACACATATTATAAGTTATAACATGGTATGGGGCTACAATTAGGCTGAGATGCCAGAGTTTGAGTAGTTTTTTAGTTGAAGCATTAAAAACTTAAATACAGTAGCCATATAGTATATTAAGTTACAATATACATAGTAATATTGAATGATGAAATAGCAATATTAAGAAAAACTTGTATATTTGTTGAGAAAGGTCAATGACATCAAGGTCCTTCTTGCCAATGCCATGACTATGACGTCATATCAATTAATAATCATGGATATACAAATCACATACGCCTACAGATTCTTGTGCCCAAATGACAAGCTTAATCATGATATGGGGACCAGCAATTTCTTAGAACTTTTGATGGATGTCATATAGTTTAAGTTATTGATGTTCTGTAATTTAAATTTAAGTGTTTGTGTGACATTGGTTTTACTATTATATTATAATTATTATTTTTGCAATATTTTGAGTTCTCAAGTAAAATTACCCTTCTGAAGAGAAATTCTGCTATAGATGAAAAAATAAGTTTGTTTTTAATACAATTGGCTAAACTGTATGATAATTGTGTAACAAAATATAAAGTGAATCTGATGGACAGTTTTAGGCTATTTTTAGCATACAGAATTGCGCTTTTTATAAATTGAAATGACAATCTATTCCTAAATTACATAAATATAAAAGTTTTTAGTATTTTCATGTTAATTATTTATCATATTATGTCATAAATAACAGGTTTTTAAGCCTCATAATACCATCTATGTAAACCATTATGATACAAAAATATCACTCAGGATATGAGAAAAGACAAAAAGTTTGATGCTATTTCATAGTGGAATCCATTTCATTACCATTTCATGAACAATAAGACGTTTTATCAGAGAAAGAAGTTATAATCAGGAAAAAATATGAATTACAGTGGTACAAAATTATGCTCACACATGTTTCTGTTGGTATATCCTAAGGGATATATAATTGCCATAAAGAATGTTTTAATACTGTAATGTCACAAACTCCACAGGATAAAGGAATTTTAAGGACTTAGCTTATAGACAAAGAGCATGAAATGTTGTTTTTAAAAGAAAGTTAAGAGTACTTTAACTGGCAAAACTACCAGTTAAAAGTTAGGGTTGTGAGTTGGGAAAGGTTTAGCTTGTATTAATAAATTTAAGTAACAAATCACTAAATTTAAATAAAGATAAATTAATACTTACACTGTAGTACTCAAACATGCTTGTAGAGAATACACCCTTCTCATAAAGCGCGCTTGACATATTCTTTAGGTCTGTGCAGTCTACAAGCGACTTGAAATTGCTCTGGATAGCTTTTTTGTGTACTTCTTGCATGTTTATTGTTATACTGAACTAATAATGAGTATACTTTTACAAGTTTTAAAAAATAAATACGTTGGTAACTTTTGAATTTCGCAGTCCGAAAGTTCTACAATACACAAATGATGTATAATCACTGCAAAAATGCACTCAGCTGCGCGTTGCAACTTGTATCAGAAAATATTGAAACAATGTTATGAATAAGTTACTGTCAAAAAATAAATCGATCACAAAACAATCGATAGTACTTGAAACGAGTGAATTTCATAATCGATTTTCCTTAGACGATTCGATTTTAAATTTATTTAATCGTGCAAATCTTTTTGGTTTAACCGAAGCTGGGTGGATGAACACGGTATATTTTGGAAGTAACAAGTAGAGTAGCTAGTACAGATTAATGGTAATTATTGACCAGGTACATAAATACACCCTAATATTTTATCCCTGAAGCGTTAGGCAGAGGTATATTAATGCGCCACGGTATCGAATTCATTGAAATAAATACGCCTTGAAGTGCTAAATTTTACTGTGTCAATTTAAAAAACTGGTGATGCTAACTAACAACATAGAATAAGAAATAGTATGCTACTCAACTTTTAAATTGAAGTAAAATTTAAAACAATACCTATTTTTGAGTTAAAGCCTAGAAGTTTTTAATATTCACTTTAATAGCTTAAGACAATTCATTTTCATAACAACGGTTTGTCTTACTAATAACTTTTATATTTTAGTACCAAGCTGCTGTGTTAATTTATTATCGATTTTAAAAGATCGATAGTCTTTTTGTTATTTCTATACCTGTGACGATGACTAATCGCCAATCGGCATTCAGATAACAGATTTGGTATAAAAGCGGGGTTGCTAATCTGTAGGGAATTTCCCAAACTGCGGGGAAAGCAAGTCTGAATGGGGAGTGGGTGGGAAAAGCATCAATTCAGAGAAAATTCGGGGATTTTATGTACGTACATAAATACGCGATATTTAACATCAAATTTCTGTCTTCATTGATTTCCTCTCTTACAAGGAATTTATATTTTATTTATATTTGCAGGAATTTATATTTATGGCTATGGTTTCAATTAAATGTGGCATTACTTAATACTTTAAGATACCTGGTTAATCCGAATCGGGAGATTCCACTTTCTTTATTTTAACTATGTGGAAAAAGGAAACATTATTCCGCTCACGCTTAACATGAAATGAGATAGAAGATCGTGTTGTATGTACGTAGATACTCCTTTAGTTTCATTAACATCCATCAGTTATCTCAATTAATCTGTGATGTCGAACGGCGCAGTTATTTGAAAAGTAATGGATAAATTTTTAGTCAACTTACCTACATTTTTGGTTATTTTGATTTGTGAGGAATATGTGGGGAATTACGATTTTTCTTCTCGAATTTCGACACTGCGTTTAGGGATTTTTGCAAACTACTGTTGGCAAGTGGCAACCCTACATAAAAGTCAAAAAGTGCTTAGACTAGATTAGTTAGTGAAATAATATAGGAATAGATCTAAATAATTAATTATAGGTGTTTGTAGCCAGTTTCTTTGACCTCCCCTTATTAGGCATTATTAACTCGTTAGCAAGTATCTTTCGAAAATAGAGCAATATGAAGTCAATTATATTATTTTCTGTAATCCTTGTCGTTTGTTTGGCGTATGAAGACTCGGACATCGTATCCGGGAGGATCGAGGTTAGTTCCACTGTGCTAAATAACATATCTTTTACATAAAATTTGCTGGTTTATGAAGTGTTATGTTTGTTTATATTTAAATCAAGCCATGTATTTGTAGATTTTCCTATATGTATTGATGAAAGCGTTTCAACCACCTCTATGCCGAACTCATTATAAAAATGTTCTGTTTTCAGAGTTGTAGAGGATGTTCGTTGAATCGTCTGCCTAAAGTGAAAGACTTCATAATGAATGATGCGCCAAAGTACGACGGGCTAGAAGTTAAGTTTATCTCGGGCGCGCCCCCAGAGTTGGTGCTGGTCGGCGAGGGTGACAGGGAGCTGGAGCGTATCGCGCTGTCGCAACTCGACCGCGAGCAATGCAATGAGCTTGTGAAGAGCAAGGGCTTCACGAAAAAGTCCAGCAAATCAGATTTATAAGAATTTACACTAGTAATTGTACATTCCTGTGGCATTTTTATTTTTAACTGACTTGTCAAGTGAAATTTTAAACAATTTTCAATAAAATATATATAATTTATAAGGTGTATAAATTCTGCTCCATGACAAAATGAGTGGAGGCCCAATATCTAGATCTACTTTAAACTCACTTTCATATTAGCAAGATTATGATTAACATGAAGTGAATTCAATGTCAATCTTGTTTGTTGAAAAATGAGATATGATGATGAATGGTTATATTTTTATCAGTTTTATCTAACCTACTTATCTTGTCAAACAATGAAGTTTAATAGCATTTTCTAAAGGCTTTTTTTATGAAATGATTTGGCAGTCTGAGAATTGTATTGTTATTGTACAGATGCATACATTGTAACAGTCAAAAAACCTTTCCTTTTTAAACCAGGTGTTTTCAAAAATCACCATTTTAAAAGCTTCAATATCAGAACAGTAAAAATTTGATTATAGAGATGACTACAGTATGATGCGCAATTTTGAAGTGAACAAACACTGCACATTATTTGGATTAGCTTGCTCTATGGCATACTCTAAGCGCGCGTAGTTTTAGCGACCGACATTTATGTAAACATTGTTTTGGTCTACTTTAGCTCATTTATCCAAAGACTTTTGTCAAAAAACTTACTATATCAGACAAAGTAATATTTATTTATGTGAATTATATTTTTAATGTTTTATCATATAGGTCGGGATAGGGTTGAAGGTATAAAATGAAATTCTCGGTTGGCTTGGAGTTAATTATATTATATGGTGGTGGTTAGCGTGTGGTTCAGGTGAGCAGCGTGCAGTCGAGGTCCTCGTCGCGTCCGTCGGCGTGCGCCCGGCGCAGCACGCGCGACACCACGTCCGACAGCGCCTCGCGCGCGCCCTCGTCCAGCACTGACATGCATTGCTGCAACACACAATATTCTCGTTATTAGAACTCTATTTTGATAAATAATTCTGGTCTACGTGTTGATCTAAGCATTTAATAATTAGATGTATTATTTTTGAGAGTGTTGTAATTATTAATATATCTCTTGAAAAAGAAAATATAAACGTATTACATCGGAGGATGGCTATTAGCTGAAATATAACATGATTTTTTGCGAGTGTTACGACCATTATAAAATACTTCTGAACAAAAGCGAATAAAATTTGTGTGGTTTGGAGAGTTTTAGTAGGCGTATGCAACCAGATAGCGGCACTGCAGATAAGACATGTATCTGTAGTGCTTGTGTTCATGAAGTTACAAACATGCTGCCATAGTAATTTTGGCTCACAAAATTGTTGTGACGTAAATTGATAAAGAACAATTATTATTATATTTTAAGGAGTGGGGTAATAAAACTATGCATTTCCAATTAAAGTGATGGTCCCACACAGTCACTTTAATTATATTTTATACTTTAGTTTTATATGGCACCTAAATAGCTGTCATTTTTTGTACAAGAAGTCACATTATTTTATCGCTCATTTTAGTCTGAGAGTGTGCGATTCGTTTACAATTAGCGTGACCTTGTCGTTAGTGTTGCGTGTAGGTAATTATGATGTGTCGTTCACAGCCCATGCATGCCTTACAATTAAATGTTATCATGGAACAATAACTCATTTCCATGAGTGGAAGTTATTTTAGTATCATGTTACGACTATTTATATTATTGGATGTCATTAGCTAACATACTTAAAAATAACTTAAAATTATTTTTGGTATGAACTTAGCGGGCCTTGGGAAGTAGCATACTTTTCTTGTTTGTATAAATTTGCTACCGAGCGACGCGGGAGGTAACCCATAGTCTATTGTAAATATCCTGAACTTAGAAGTCTACTATATTTTTGCGATAAAAGCAAACAATATTTGACTGGTAAAGTTAAGTGGTCTCCACCACTTGTGTGTACCTGGTGGAAGGTTTCATCGTGCGGCAGCCGCAGCACGTTCCGCAGCGCCAGCTCTGCGTTGGCGCGCACGTAGGTGTTCTTCTCCTTGGTGCCGTTGACGAGCGCCGGCAGCAGCGCGCGCAGCACGTCGGCGCCGGCCCCGCCCAGCGACGCCGACACGCCCACCAGCGAGCTCGCGCGCGCCATCAGCTGCTTCACCTCGTTCGACGCGTGGTTCATGCTCTGCAACACGAGGTATGCCATGAAATTGTCAGCTTGGATTGTACTATATTCTTTTGGGTCCAGTTTAAGTTCATACAATAACCATTCAACGTAAACTTATAAGTATGTACGTCATAAGGACACGTATGGTTTATTAACAGACGCAAGTATGGCTTGTTTTTGAATCAGTTTTGTCAAAATTGAGAGTGGGTGTTATTATTTTGTTTGGTGAGTGGTACTGGAGATACTGACCCGTACGAACTGTGACAGCAGGTTTGGCGGGATGGGCCTGTCGCGCACGAGCAGGTGGCGCATGAGGTAGCCGATGCCGCGGATGCCGTTGCACACGATGGGGATCTTGTCGCTGGCCAGGTACGACAGCAGCGTCTTCTCTACCTTCTCCTCGTAGGGGTCGCGGTACACCTCCTGCGGCGTCTCCTTGAGCGCGACGAAGAGTGCGCACGAGCGGCCGTGCAGCAGCAGCCAGTCGTCGGGCGGGTGTCCGGGCGGGTGTCCGGCGGCCAGCACGTGGTGCAGCACGGCGGCGTCCACGTGCACGGCGGGCAGGCAGTGCAGCAGCGCGCCCAGGCACCCGCCCACGGCGCTGCGCGGCGGGTCCTCGGGGTGCGCCAGCAGCGCCGGCGTCGTCAGCGTGGACAGGATGTGTATGGACAGCTGCTCGGACATCTTGTCGCCGCCGGCGGTGAGGATGCTGCGCAGCGCCTGCAGCATGGTCTCGCGGATGGCGGGGTCCTCCGTGTTCTTGACGCCGTTGTGCAGCTCCACGAACAGCGGGTCGGCGCGCGAGTGGATGACCACGAGCTGCGACAGCGCCGCGCCCGCCTTGATGCGCACCGACCGGCTCGGGTCGTTCAGCGCCTTCAGGAATGTCGTCTGCAGCTGCGGCAGGAACTGCTTCAGCATCACGCCCACCTGCACCACAATATTAGTTTCATATTATTCTTAAGCAAAAATATAAAAAAGTAAGGGAAGTTTTATACCATATCATAGGTATATTTGCCCTGTAAAAGAACTATATGTGCATTGACATTACGGGCACAAAATAATGTATAACAGTAACCTTAGAGAGCAGCAGAGCCAGTGTCTCCAACACGGCCGCCTTCACGCTGGAGTTGAACCTGTCTCCGAGGATGCGGATGAGCGGGCCGGTGATGTGCACCACGGACGGCTGGATGGCGGCCGGCGACGTCAGCTTGATGATCTCGCCCAGCATCGTCGCAGCATTCTCCTTCTCTTCAGGCAGACCGTTCAGGATCGACTCACGGAACAGCGGTAGGATCGGGGTGAGGCCCTGGAATAGATCATTGAAATTATAGTTTATGGTCGGTAATAATTTCAGTTTGATATTTTTGAATTATGTTGAATGTTTTCTATGTCCTCAATAATGTTCTGGTTACCGACATCAACAATTGTTGATTTGGGTTTTAGCTGTTGTAACTGTATATCCTTCGGACAAGTTAGTCCAGCATGCGTGTATAGCAAGGAGTGTTGATCACCTTGGGCAGACAGAAGCCAGGCAGCAGGTCCCCCTTGAGGTCGGCGGCGGCGTACCGCACGGCCTGGCGCACGTCGGCCACGTGCGCGATCTGCCGCTCGGCGTCCAGCGTGCGCGTGAGCGCCGCCAGCGCGTCCCACGCCATCAGCACCACGTCCTCGTCGGCGTCGGCGAACAGCAGCAGTAGCCCGCGCAGCAGCTGCGGCACGTGCGGCGCCAGGTCGGCGCGCGTGTGCCCCACGTACGCGCACAGCAGCGCCGCCGCCGCGCGCCGCTTGCCGCCCTCGCCCGTGCGCACCGCCTCCAGCAGGCTGTCGATGATGCTGCACGGACCAAACGAGATATTAGATAGTGTGACACCATAGAAAATTTATTTTTTGGATAATGGTGCAAATATGTTCGTTTATATTTCTATTGGGGATTTTGTCCAGGATTTTGACGCAAAATTTAAGAAACTTCCTTATATAAAATTATCTAATAAAATGGGACTATTTGTATAGGAGTGTGGATGTGTGTGGGTACCATCTGACGCCAGGCGCGTCGGACACGGGCAGCAGCGCGTCGCGGCAGTGGTCGAGCTCCTGCGCCTCGGCGTCGGTGCCCTTGGCGGCGGCCAGCGCGGCCAGCAGCGCGGGCAGCACGCGCGGCAGGTGCCGGCCCAGCGCGCCGCCCGCCGCCGCCGCCAGCGCCGACAGCGCGCGCGTGTCCACGCCGCCGCCGTGCGTCAGCACCGGGATCAGGTATGGCAGCACCGCGCGGGACTTTATCGCCATCACCTGCGACGGGGTATGCACTCGATAAACATGGCCAACCAACACGCATTCTACTGGTTCTATTTTGCCCCGCATCTTCTCTAGGTTAGTAAAATATTTTCATATTGCAATAAAGCTTTATTAATGGTTTTTATAGCGGTCAGAGTATGTAAGTTATGACTTAAATTATCCATGTATCCAATATTACTTATAGAAAGTGGACCATGAAAAAACATTTATCAAATCCAATCAACGATGACGACAGACGATATGTATGGTGTACCTGCTTGAGTCCGTCGAGCGTGGCGTCGGCGACGTCGGGGTCGGGGTCGTGCAGCCCGTCCAGCATCTGCGGCAGGATGTCGTCCAGCGCCTTGTTGCCGATGGTGGCGTGCAGCGAGTCGAAGGTGCGCGCCGCCGCCAGCCGCACCTCGGGCAGCGGGTCGCACAGCGCCGTGCGCACCGTCGGCACCTGCCACAGCGGAGATATCCATCATTATACCAAAACACTTCGTTCATATATTACAATGGTTAGTTTAAAAAAAAAGGAAAATAGAAAAAAATATCATTATAGAAGACTAAGCAAAAGAAAGTGGAATCTCATATGGTTAAATTTTTATTTTGTATATAGACAGACATAACACCCGTGGCATTATCAACCAGTCTACCTTAGAGTGAATTTTAAATGTCGATAATATTATGACGATCAAAAGGACCTTCATCAATGGCTTTAAGATAAAACCATAAAGAAATTTCTGCTTCCAATTTCATCGATGCAGTGTCTGATAACTATACAATTAATACGATGGCTACAAAGTTGTATATAGAAATGAGTGTGTGTGCGTACCAGTCCGTCTGCGAAGGTGAGCACGGCCTCCCTGGAGGTGGAGGCGAGGATCTCCCCCAGGCCGATGCAGACGCCCTGGCGCTGGTCGGAGCGCGAGGACCGCAGCCCGCGCTCCAGGATGGGCACGATCTCCGGCAGCACGCGCTCGCCCAGCTGTCAACCATACCAAATACATTAACATACATGGGAAGAGATGGGTTAGGGGCCCCATACACCTACAATAATATTGCACAATATTTTTATTGTTCAATAATATTGAACACCCCCTTTGATTCCAGACGTTCAATTATTTCTGTCAATAAAATTGACTGACCAGTCTGATCAATATTTTCGTGCGAGTAACATGTCTGACGACGAAGTTTTGGCGGCAGCTACGCAGGTGATTTTGTTGAAAAGAAAAAAAAAAGAAATATATTGCCCAATATTAACCCTACACAGCGCAATAAAAAAATATTGTTCAATAAAAATTAAGCTCCCTCAATCTTTTGTTCAATCACGGCGCAATGCTTCAGTATTATCCCTACACGTTCAATAATATTTTACAATCAGAATATTGTTCAATATTATTGAAGGTGTATGGGGCACCTTAGACCTTTTTATGAAACGCTAGTCTGTTGAGGATTGGCAAACTATCATATTTTTGAATTTGGAGATTTAAGGGTTCTAGGCAGGCTTTTTGACCAGCTTATCAAGCCATTGAATCTTCTTATAAAAAAAAAAATTATATAAGTAACTTAGTAGGTACCTTGCGCACGAGGTCTCCGAGCGTACGCGCGGCCACCTGTCTCTTGTCGTAGCTGGTGGAAGCGAGGCAGCCCAGCAGCAGCCCGAACAGCGTCGGCAGGATCTCGCGCAGGGTCTTCGGCGTGTTCGTCACCACCACCTGACGACAATACACTTGTATTGCATTGTATTCATAACTAGATATTTGATATTTTGGTAGTAAATGTGGACGAATTATCGAAATGTGACAAGGTTGATTTTCATATTTCCAATGGACATTAGAATGGTTGTATGACCTTCCAGACGTGCAGCGCGGCCTGTCGCACCATGAGCGCGACGTCGCTGCGGCCCATGTAGAGTCCGGCCAGCACGCGGTTGCGGCGCTCGGGGCCCAGCGCGCCGATGATGGCGCGGTGCGACTGCTCTGTGCCGAAGTTGTCGTCCTCGCACGCCGTCTCCGTCGTCATCTTGCCGGACACGCCGGAGATGCGGTACAGCAGGTCGCCTGCAACACCACGCATTATAACACTATGGCCCGAGATAACAATACAATAAGAATCAGTATACGTAGTAGAGAGTACTGACCGAGCAGTTGCACGGAGCTGTATCGGATTCTCCAGTTCTCGTCGAAGAGTCCGCGCTCGAGCTCGGGCAGCAGCAGCGTGATGGCGGACTCCGCGTACAGGTTGACGATGCGCTGGCCGGCCTTGAGCGCCGTCTCGCGCACGTACTCGTTCTCGTCGGCCAGCGCCTTGAGGATGGGGTTGATGATCTGGCCGATGTACGGCGTGAACTCGTCCGTGAACGCGCCCGGCATGTAGATGAACATCATTATGTACCCGTCCTTCACGTGCGGCGCGATGTCCGTGCGCTCCGCCGTCGCGATTATGTCTACAACACGAGTTGCGTTGTAGTTGAGGAAGAAATATTGGTTAAAAGTGGGAGGGAATAATTTAATTTTTTGCCGGCCTTATCTATGGTCCAAATTGCACTAAAAAATAGGAATCAATCACTATAAAAAATTTAGACATTTTACGTATTTAAGTGAGACCCTTCTAGCATACTTTTCAAGGCAACTTTATTTATATCTACTAGGTATAACAAAAGGATTGCTGTGGTGAAGTGAGCACAGTTTTCAATTTCTATTGAGACATTGGTATGTAGTTGGCATGTACCTGGCATGATCTTGTGCAGCTTGTGCACGCCGAGGCCGGCCACGACCTCGGAGAGTCCCTGCGCGGCGCCCGAGCGGTCCACCGAGCTGGTCTCCGAGGTGAGCGTGTGCATGAGCCACGGCAGCAGCTCCTCGAACGTGCTCTCGCCCATGCCCTTCACCATGGCGCCCAGCGCGCGCGCAGACACGCTGCGCACCTGATAACCACACAAACAACTTCACTTATGGTACTATATTTCCTCAGAATATTAGACAAACATTTCCTTAAAATATACTAGAATTATTTTCCACCTGTAACTATCTTCACCCTGGAGTTATGAATAAGGCTCGCATTGGTGCAAATAATAGTCAATAGAAAGTCCCCCAAAATTTATGTAAATGAAAGAAAGCATTAACATCGAATCCCCACACCACCATAAACCATTCCTAACCTCAGGCACAGGATCTAGCAGCGAAGTCTTGAGTCCAGGTATGATGCTGGGCAGGTAGGGGTGCAGGTCCTTCTGGTCGGTGAGGGAGTACATGTTGCCGATGATCTGCGCGGCCATCTTGCGGGTCTCGGTGCTGCGGTCGAGGAAGGCGCGCTGCACCACCGGCATGATGAGGGCCAGGGACGGGGCGTCGATGAAGTGCACGAACTTCGTGTCCAACAGGGTTTGCAGACAGGCTGATGTCTTATTTGATGGGTCTTGCAGGGCTTGCAGGAGCACCGGCACGATTGCTGTAAATAGGCAATTATTTTAATTTGGGTCCGTAGAGAAAAACCTATAGCTAAGCATATTTCTTTATATCCAAGTTTAAGTAATGTAATACTTAAATGTTGAGCTACTTCAAGCATAGGCATTCGATGGTGGCGACATTTTTTGGACTGCTTCATTGGTCCTGCGCTTTAATTATGCGAAGTCCAATCTTCAAGTTGTGGGTTC
Source organism: Cephonodes hylas (assembly GCA_030295005.1). Taxonomy (NCBI): domain Eukaryota; kingdom Metazoa; phylum Arthropoda; class Insecta; order Lepidoptera; family Sphingidae; genus Cephonodes; species Cephonodes hylas. Next base: position 548,174 of record AP025365.1, read on the forward strand.
ATTTCCCAGATAGAACAGGGAGAAAACAAACATAAATCAATACCATGTGTGTCATGAATATGTGCATATGTAATACCTTGGATCTCCGGGTTCCTGATGACGGATCCGATGACCTTGAGCGCCTCGGCCCCCGCCTCCTGCACGCGCATGTGGGAGTCGCTCAGCACCTCGATGAGCTTGGGCACGATGGACGGCAGGCACGACGACAGCTGCTTCGGTGCGCAGTACGCCATCGAGCCCAGCAACTCGATCGAGCCTGGGTGGTTAACGATGTCGTGGTAACTGGCTATTTACTTAGAGAGGGGGGGGCGGGGCGATAAAGGGGAATTTTGGCAGGGGAGGGGGTGTCATAATACGGATGATGGATTATGGTCTTATTAACTTTAATAGGTTCATGGCAACATTAAATAAAAAAATAGTCAAATTGAAGATGTTGCACTACTTATACTGCCATACACGTTTTTACAACTTTGCCAAGGTGAAAAATAAAGAATGAGAGCGAGCTTCCTCGTTGTGAACAAACCTCCCTTCAGTAGTTTAAAATTTTATCAAAACAGAACTCACCCAACAGTCACGTACATAAACGTTATAATGCAATAAGGTATAGCTGTAGTTTAGTCAGGTGTGGGATATGTAGTAGTGTGGTCTGTAGTGCAGTGACTGACCGGCCTTGGTGCGCCAGTTGTCGTCCTCGAGCGCCTGCAGCAGCGAGGGCAGCACGAGCTTGACGCCGTGGGCGCTGAGGCGGCTCATGATGAGCTTGGCGGTCTCGTCGGCGGCCGCGCGCACGTACTGCGACGTGTCGCCGAAGCACATGAGCAGGTGCGGCAGCACGTGCACGATGTACGGCTCGAACAGCCGGCCCAGCTTGTGGCACAGCAGCTCGAAGCCGAACAGCGCGCCTGAAGGGAAACAATACGTTTATTTGAGTTTCAACCCTATTATCACTACAATCAAGCTGATATTTAAAAATCTCCATTGAAGTTGGGGAAAAAATATAAATTTAATACACCAACATTCAATTTAGACATAAAAGTATTATAGCCCATGTATAAAATTATAATTTTCTTAAACCACAACTTACAAAAACAAAATAAAACAGTCTGAATATTTAGTAAGAAAAAAAGAACAAACATACAAAAAGTGATAGAAATTACTTAGAATGTGTGCTATACATTACCTTCCCTGTACTTGTAGTTCTTCTTCTCCTGAATGGCCTCAGTAAGTTTGCCCATCACATCCAGTTGCTTGAGGGATAAGATGCCCAGGCCCTTGATGATGCCCGCTATGCCGTATGCAGCGCCCTAGATATAGCCCTTATAATAAAAATGTTTGCCGAGGTGGGAAATACATCAGACACAAAGAAATGATTCAGACATAAGAGATATTATTGACATGGTATTTGGGGTATGAGCTGAGACAAGGCTGGAGGGCGTTTCCACACAAAGTACTAATTGTATAAAGATCATTTTGGAGTTTTAATATGATATGTTTTGTTAACTTTCAATATCACTACAGTTTTCCTATTCCATTTATACAAAATTAAGTACTCATTCTTAGTATGCCAGGACCAGGCTGCAAACATGAGGAAAGTTGATAAAACATTAACTGCATGCAAAAAAAATCCAAGTTTAGAGAGAGAGAACACATACCCTCCTGTCTCCGTACTTCTCAGCGGTGAGGAGTTGCTTCATCAGCTTGTTCATGATGGTCGGGATCTCACTCTCCAGTGCTGGCGAGTTCACCAGGTGAGGCAGGCAGTTGCTTACTGCCTCTTGGACCTGTTATACGAAGGGGCTAGTGAGTACATACACCAGTTGCATAATTCTTGTGTCACCCAATTCAGGGCATGGGCCTTCTCTACAACTGAGAGGCTTTGGTTACCTGTAATCCAGCAGTGTCCAGACCCTGAAGACCTTTTAATTGTTACAAAGCGCATTCAAAGTGGTCTAATTACGCCATAATGGTGAATGCATTCCACTTCCACATCCGTAAACATACTTAGCGATAAATTCAAATGTCTACCCATATCGATAAATCCTTTTCTTTATCATTTGTATCAACTCATATTTAAACATAGTCCTGTACAAGTGTCGAGCGTGTACCTGCTGGCTGGGCGTGGAGAGCGCGGCGACGAGGCGCAGCGTGATGGGCTTGATGCGCGGGTCCTGCGGCTCCAGGTGGCGCGCCAGCGACCCCACCAGCAGCACCACGGCCTGCCGCACCGCGTCGTACCCGCCGGACTTCGGCGCCTTGTCCAGGAACTCCTCGAACACCGGCAGCTGGCTGCTGATCGTCTCCTGCACACACAACATTACGTAATATCGTTTCGAACAAGTACTTTTTAAGTTTTAGTATTTTTTGACTGACCATAAATATCATCATAACCATCAGCCAATAAACGTCCATTGCCTCCCCCAATGACCTCTATAAATAAGGTCGGTTGCAAATATACACGAGTCCTTTCTTCTTTGTATTGCCTTTTTGGAAGGTGTAATTTTTTTCATCGATTCATCTTAGACATTGGGGTATATTTGTTTTTGTTCAACATGAATTTTTATACTGTAACGAAATGTAATTTTTCGTTATTCAGCGAGGAATTAAACTGTTACTTAGAGTGTGTGCGTACCTTCCCGTGCAAGTCCACGAGCGCCATGGCGGCGTCGAGCATGCGCGCGCGCACGATGTCGCTGCGGTCGGCGAGCGCGTGGTGCACGAAGAAGCGCGCGGCGGCGGGCGCGGCCGAGGTGGGCAGCAGCGGAGCCAGCGCCAGCAGCGCCAGCGCCACGCCGCGCCGCGCGCCCCACGCGTCCACCGCCGGGGACACCACGTGCCCGAACTGGTCCAGCTTCTCCGGGATCAGCTGCAACACATAATTATACAGGTTTACGTCTATATTGTATCATGGTATCTTTACAAAACGTACTAACAATCATTCAGCTCGCGAAAAATAAATCCGTAAGAATTATAGTATGTACATAACTTAGGTACCGAAATAAATTGACAATCTTTTGACCAATCAAGTTAATGTTCTTTTACACGCACTGAAGAGAAGAAGACATTATAAATTTTCACAAAATTCAAGGTGACATAGAAAACTAATTAATTATATTTTTATGAAGCATACAGCAAAAGTCATTGACATAAAATAAACATATAAAATTCGAAGTAGATCGCCCACCGGTAGTTTCTCTGCGTAGATGTCCTGCAGGCTCTGCAGCACCTGGTCGGGCTCCACGTTGACCTTGCCGACGAGGTGCGCGAGCGCGTGCGCGGCCGCGTGCTGCACCGACTCCGCCTCGTGCTGGATCTCCTGCAGCATCAGCTCCACCAGCACCGGCTCGCGGCTCCAGTGCTGCCCCGCCGGCAGCTTCGACCACAACTCTTGGGCCAGCTTCCTGGACGTAGCAAATACATCGAGTTTTACATGATGCAGTAGTAAATATGTAAATTTTAAATTGCTTCTGGATTTTTTTGTGAGACCCAAAAAGTCTCTCATAGTGTCTGGTACCCACGACAAAGGTCTTGTAAACTAATGTGGGGTCAGAGCTATGTATGTGACTATTGGGTGTATTCATATGTGTACAGCAGAGTAGCAGGCATATATTCTCATATTAATATTCAATTGTGGGTTCAGGTGAAAGCTATTATGAAGTGTGGTATTGTAACCCTCCTGCCTATGTATGTATGTGGATGGGATGTGTATGTATGAGTACGTACTTGTTGTCCTCCTGCTGGTCGAAGGTGGCGATGAGCAGTCGCTTGGTGAGCGTGAGCGCGTAGTCGGGGTTGTCGAAGAGCGCGGCCAGCCCCTCCCACATGCACGCCAGCGCACGCAGCGCCGCGTCGCGCACCGCCTGCACACACACACTTCACTACAGCTTCTCACATCATTTCAAAATCTATACTAATATTATAAAGCTGAAGAGTTTGTTTGTTTGTTTGTTTGTTTGTTTGAACGCTAGGATCTCAGGAACTACTGGTCCGATTTGAAAAATTCTTTCACTGTTAGATAGCACATTTATCGAGGAAGGCTTTAGGCTATATAACATCACGCTACGACGAATAGGAGCGGAGCAGCAATAAAGAATGTTTCAAAATCGGGGACATTTTTTCCTTTTTGTGAGCTTCCGCTGCGTGCGCTGCGGAAACGGTTAAAGTTTCGCTAAAATAATGTACGATAGAATTGTTCCCCTTTAAAAATTCTAAAAGAAAGTCCGCGACAGCATATGTCTATCTTTTAAGGTTGGCTAACTATAACGTTTTTTATTCTAACCAAATTTATTTTAAATAAAGCATTATTTGTGAAGGTGTTTTTACAAACATGATATTAATCCTTATCCAAATAAATACGTTATTCATTACAAGTATTTAATACAAAATAAATTTGTCCTTTACATCATTTGATTTCAATGAGTATCTTAGAAGATATCGCAGTTTCAAAATAATGATCAAGCGCGCAATAATGATACTCAAGGCGTCGACCGGCGCGTTACGGTTTCACGTTGAAACAATTTGACCGATTTGTATGATTTTTGTATATTTAAGTAAATGGGGTTCTGTGGAGTAAAATACTACAACTTTTTTTCCTTCTGAACCCAACCCTGTAGTCTACGCAGACGGAGTTGCGGGCAAAAGCTAGTATATATATATCATCATCATCATCATCATGTCAGCCCTGTGTTGGTCCACTGCTGGACATAGGCCTCCCCCAATGACTTCCACCGGGAACGGTCGGAAGCCGCCTGCAGCCAGCGACGTCCCGCGACCTTGACAAGGTCGTCGGACCACCTTGTCGGGGGACGTCCCACGCTGCGCTTACCAGTACGTGGCCTCCACTGGAGAACTTTCTGGCCCCATCGGCCATCAGTTCTCCGCGCCATGTGGCCGGCCCATTGCCACTTCAACGAGCTAATCCGTTGGGCTATGTCGGTTACTTTAGTTCTCCTACGGATCTCCTCATTTCTGATTCGATCACGTAGGGAAACCCCGAGCATAGCCCTCTCCATAGCTCGTTGAGTGACCCTGAGCCGTCCCATGACGCCTTTAGTGAGAGGCCACGTCTCAGTGCCGTAAGTCATCACTGGTAACACACAACTATTGAAGACTTTTGTCTTCAGGCACTGAGGTATTTTGGACGAGAAGACGTCTCCTAACTTTCCGAACGCTGCCCAACCGAGTTGGATTCGACGATTGACCTCTCTCTCGAAGTTGGACCTGCCTAACCGGACCACTTGTCCCAAATAGACATATTCGTCTACAACTTCGAGAGTCGAGCCCCCAACTGCGATTGGGGTGGGCACAACATGGACATTCGACATGATTTTCGTCTTGTCCATGTTCATTTTAAGACCCACCTGTTGGGAGACTCGATTGAGGTCTTCGAGCATAGTGCTAAGGTCCTCCAGCGATTCTGCCATGACTACAATATCGTCGGCAAACCGAAGGTGTGTGATATACTCGCCGTTGATGTTGATGCCGAATCCTTTCCACTCCAAGAGCTTGAAGGCGTTTTCCAGCGCGGCAGTGAACAGTTTCGGAGATATAACATCTCCCTGTCTCACGCCTCTCTGTAGTGGAATAGCCTTCGTGCTCTGGTCTTGTACTCGGACCGACATGGTGGCGTTGCTGTATATGCTTTTCAACACCTCGATGTACCGACAGTCAATGTGGCACCGCTGGAGAGACTCTAGCACCGCCCACGTCTCGATCGAATCAAAGGCTTTCTCATAGTCCACAAACGCTAAACAAAGCGGCAAGTTGTATTCCTCGGTTTTCTGGATAACTTGCCGAAGCGTATGGATGTGGTCTATGGTACTAAAGCCTTTTCGGAAACCAGCTTGTTCGGGCGGCTGGAAGTCATCAAACCTGCGTTCGAGACGATTTGTGATGACCCTCGAAAACAACTTATAGACATGGCTCAGGAGCGAGATGGGCCTGTAATTCTTCAGCAAGGTGTTGTCACCTTTTTTGAAGAACAGTACCACCACGCTCCTGCTCCATGCCTCTGGCGTTGAGCCCTCGAGGAGAACGGAATTGAAGAGCCTCTGAAGGACTTTAAGTACCGGCGTTCCGCCCGCTTTCAAAAGCTCTGAAGTGATTCCGTCCTCACCCGGCGCCTTGTTGTTCTTAAGTTGCTTCAGGGCCATCTCAATCTCACACAGGCTGATGTCCGGGATATCATCACTGAAGTGGCGGATCAACTCGGCTCTCGGGTCTTCGGCCGAGCGAACAGCGGGCTTGGCAACCGAGGTGTAAAGCTGCCCGTAGAACCTCTCGATCTCCCTTAAAACCTCTACCCTCGTCGACACTACGCGGCCGCCCTCCGTCTTCAGCCTAGACAACTGTCTTTGCCCAATAGACAAGTCTCTTGCAAACACTTTGGAGCCTCCGTTCCGCTCTATTGTCTCTTTAATGCTCACAGTGTTGTGAGCACGGACATCGTGTCGCAAGGACTTCCAGATTCGTCTATTGAGCTGACGATATGCTTCGGCGTCCTCGGAAGACTGCAGCGCCATAGATCGACGTTCGGCCATGAGGTCAAGAGTGTGGACCGAGAGTTTTTGAGGTCTATCTCTGCGGCGAGGTCTAAAATGCTTAGATCCCACCGCATGGACAGCTTCTACCAAACCGCTGTTTAACTCGTCCACGGCAAGGTTTTCTTCCAGGCACTCGAAGCGATTTTTCAGCTCGAGTTGAAAGCTTTCGGGGTTTTGGATATGAGCGCGAGTAGGTCGGAGCGTAGACTTCATCAAGCGACGCCTTTCTAATTGGACGTTGATATTCAATGAGCCTCTAACCATTCGGTGATCGCTACCGGTTTTCACCCTGTTGATCACAGAGACATCACTGAATATCCGTCGTTTCGTCGTCAAGATGAAATCTATCTCATTTCTCGTGGAACCATCAGGGCTCAGCCAGGTCCATTTCCTGTGAGGCGGCTTCTGGAAGAAAGAGTTCATCGCAAAGAGTCCCTCTTTCTCCAGAAAGTCAGCCAGCCTCTGACCCCTGGGGTTCCGTTGCCCATGTCCAAATTGCCCCACTTTCAACTCCGCATCGCTCCTCATGCCCAACTTTGCGTTAAAGTCTCCCATAACAACATTGAAGTAGGTTTTGGAAGTATGTATGGCCCGACTTATGTCCTCATACATCTCCTCTACTTCTTCATCTGGGTGTGCCGAGGTCGGCGCGTATACCTGTATGACCTTCAACGAATATCTTTTGGATATTCTGAGTATCAGGTACACTACCCTGCTCGACACACTTTCGATGGATACGATGTTGTTAATGAGAGACCTGTGGACGAGAAATCCGACACCTCCTCTGGACTGTTGGTCGTCCCCCCGGTAGAAGAGCAGGTTACCGGACTTCAGGGTTATCGTGTCCTCCCCAATCCTGCGGACTTCCGACAACCCCAGAATGTCCCAGTGTAACCCGCTCAATTCTTCTTCCAGTTCGACAATCTTCTCGTCTGTCCTCAACGTGCGTATGTTGTGTGTTACCAGGGCCAGTCGTCGTCGGGGGTGGTAGCCGGGGCCAACCCGGGGATTCTTAGCACCCCCCGCCCCACCGTTACCATGGCCGCTACCGTAGCCAGGAATAGTGGGGCTGCCGGGGACTGGGGGCCTGGTCCTAGTGTCATCCATTGGAGGGGATATTGCCAGTTCTCGCCACGCTTGGCAGGCGGGTTGGCGAGCGCAGTAGGGGAAGCGCATTGATGACGCTGCTGCCCGTCATCAAGCGGGGTGAAGGGAATAGTGAATGAGAGAGGAGGCTATGGGAGAGGAAAGTATGGTCTGTAGGAGTGGATACTGCAGTCACGGAAGGGAAAGTTGATAGTGACTGCAGCAGCTCGGGGGCCGAGGTCGCGTACTCGTAGCACCTATTCTAGGGCAGACCATGACCACTAGATAGGAGCATCCCTGACCATATACATCCCTGACCATATAGTATATATATATATATATTTGTGCATGACTGCCGAGTGGTCGCGGGGTACAAGTGCCGTGGAATTTCGAGAGTTCCTTGGTTTGATTCGCGTCTGGTAAAGTGTTATTGGGTTTTCCATAAGGAAATCTTCGGTAGCATCACGGAGTCTGGAAATGTTCTCAAAAAACGGCAATAGGCTGGCCGCCTGTTACGCGAGACTATTGCAAAAAGTGGATGCAGAAATGAACTTCTACCTAGCCCTTCCGGGAATATAGGCGTGAGTTTATAGTATGTCAAATATAAGGCACGCAGTTTACAGAGTCAACACGTGAATAGTCCTGGTGGTATATTGTGTGAGTGCAAGAGGACGTACCTCCTCCGGGCTCTGCAGCCCGACGAGCAGGCAGTCGACGTCGGTGGAGGCGAGCGGCGCGCGGGCTGCGCACTGCGCCATCTCCAGCAGCGCCACCGTGCACGACGACTGCACGCGGCCCGACGTACAGCCTGAGTACACATACACACGTACTGCAGGCTAGATATCATCATATATTAGCTTATTTTAAATCACATTCAAATCAATTGAAATATTTATATTAAAAATAATGTTTGTTTTTTAATTGAGTCATTTTTATGCTGCTGAAGGAGAGGTAACATTGGTTAAATTTGATTGTTTTCTAATTGATACAATGTGCGTTTGTAAAATGAGTTTCGTCTCCTTGATACTTCATACTTAACACAAGTAAGACAAATTCTCTTCTAAGTCGAGAAAACATTAAAAAATTAAATGTCCATCAAACCGTGTTGATTGTACAAATAGATGTGTTTTTACCGATGAGGTTTATGAGCATTTCGTATATCTGGTCGATGGGGAAGAGCGAGGGGTGCAGCAGGTCGGGCCTGGCGGCGGCGGGGCTGCGCAGGGCCGCGTGGTGCGTGATCACCGACAGCCCGTTCAGCGCAGAGCACTCGTCCGTCTCGCCCAGCGTCGCCGTCACACCTGCAGACAACGTCACACTGTTACGTCACCACAACTAGTAATACATGCACCTAACTTCACACGGTTGACTCAATTCTGTTTTTCCAATTATTTATTCTGGAAATAAGTGCCTAATACGGATCTAGGAATTCTTCCCTGGAGTAATCTCACTAAATGAACAATGCGCAACATTCAGATAACTTCAGATTGGTTTTAATTGACCACAATGTAATCGCAATTAATTTTCTAACTGCATTATAATTGACATCTGTTTCTAGTCATTTTATTTTGTCATGTCTGTATAAAGAATCTATTAATAACAGAACAGTGACCTAGTTTAATCAGCGGGAAGACGTAGCAGAACCCTGGCGCTTGGAAGTGGTTGGTCCTGTTGGTGTGGGCGTGTTCCTCGCCTTGTTCCGTCCTGAGCGCGGCGGTGGCGGCGTGCAGCAAGTTGATGGCGCGCACCGTGCCCGCGCCCAGCGGCTCGTCCTCCCAGCCCGCCTCCAGGTCGCACTGCGGCTTGTGCAGTCTGGATACAAACAATTAGAAATTTTTAGTTTAGTTCATGCTCTTTTACAGATTGTGCCAATATTCACCCTGAATACTTAGTGAAGTTAGTGTGAATTAGATGTGTTTGCGTGTTGAAAATATCAAACTAATAATTTTGATGATAAAGTGAAAGGAGTATTGTGTTAAATTAATATTCTTTTCAAGCTGTGGTACTATTCCAAACTGCATAGTCCATATTAATGTCTCAATTTTATCCGTTTAGGTGTGGTTTAGACTTTCGTCACTTATAACCCTCCCAAATGTAATTGATTGCCTGTATGGAAATATGTTATGAAAATGATGTAAGATGACGTGGTAGCTACCTGATGGTAAGCCTGGCGACAGTGTCCCCGAGCACGGCGTGTTGCGGCAGCAGCGTCCGGCGCAGGTCGCACAGCGCGCGCTGGGCCCGGGGCGCGGCCAGCGGGCTGCGCAGCGCCGCCAGCAGCGCCGGCACCACGCGCCGGGCCTGCGCCGCGCCCGCCGCGCCGCTGCCGCTCATCACCGCGTCCAGCAGCTCCACGCCCACCACCACGCGGGAGTTCATCTGGGCGGGACACACACCTTCATTGTTTATTTTATACTAATACATGGAATTGTTCACCAACCCGCACTAGGCCAGCGTGGTGGACTATTGCCTAAACCCTCCCAATGGTAGACGAGACCAGTGCCCAGCAGTGGGACGTATATGGGTTGATGATGAATACATGGACATGTCTATACATTTCAGATGTGGAGAACTCAAGATCGAGCTCGGTAACGTCTCTTTCGAGAGGCCTATCGAGCAGTGGAGGTAAGAAAGGTTGTTAATGAATGAACCATAAATACATCTGGGCGAAACCTCACCATATTTGCCTACTTTTATTCAAGTGAGTAACCCTTTCAAGTTACTTATTTTTCTGATTGCCGCGTTGACTCTAAAGTCTAAAGTAAACTTTATTTGGGTCTATCCTTAAGAAATCAGTAATATAACGAAATTTAAAAAGGGGCAACATCTTCCTGGCCCTTTGTCAACGAATACATAAACATCCATACATAATCCGCCAACCCGCACTAGGCCAGCGTGGCGGACTATGGCCTAAAACCCTCTCAATGGTAGAGGAGACCCGTGCTCAGCAGTGGGCGTATATGGGTTGATGAAGAAGAAGAAGACATAAACATTACTTACCGCGCTAAGTCTCTGCCGGATTGCGCTCTCCTTAGCCTGTTGAGCTTTGATGGCTTCCTTCTGTTTCGCAGTCAAAACAACCTGAAACGCCACATATATTTAATGACACTCTTTACAAATAGTTTAGAAATTAATACTTTGTACCAGCATCCATATTACTGTTGGTAGCAATATATACAGATTCAGTATTCAGACCGTGATCGGAAACTAAGGCAGGTAAGATGATTACAGACCCATTAGTTTGTATGAAAAAACGTTATTTTTTTTATTTTTTGTCGGATTTTTTTTACGTCAATGGGTTTGAGATCACCTTAGCAATTACCTGCCTTCGTCTGTACTTACAACCTGTATATTATGTTATTTAGTTTCCCATTACCTCCTTGACCTTCCCCTCGCGTCGTTTCTTCTCCTCGAGTTCCCGACGCAGCTGCAGCTCCTCCAGCTGGTCCTTGTAGCTGTACGCCTTGCTCTCACGCTTCAGGTTCATCTCCTTGCTGTCGTCGGTGCTGTTTTCAAATATTACAGGTGAATATCTGACTGGTACACAAAGCTGTTGTAGACCTTATTGTATTTCGTTAAGGTCTACATTTGCTTAAAATTGATTATTACTGAATGCTTTGAAGTTTGAGTCAGATGAAGGGGGCGTGTTCTAAATAGAAGGCGTGTTCAAGTATAACTTAGGGAAATAGGGGCTTATTACAATTTTTGAAGATTTTAGACCCTCCCTTTCCTCTATGTAACGCACCGTAAAGTTTTACATGATCCCTCTTCCCCTAAATTGCGTCACTTAGTTCTTGAACACTTTCAGAAAGTGTAAGTTATATAATATTATTTATTGTGTTTAGAATGTATGTGAGACAGATAAGGCTAAGCTATGGTACGGACCCGGGCACGGCGGACTTGTCGTACAGCTCCCCCTCGGGCGTGAGGAAGGTGAAGTACTCGTCGCGCGAGACCCGCAGCAGGTCGCGGTCCTGCAGCGCCGCCAGCGCCACCTGCACGCCGCTCGCCACCAGCACCTCGGGGTTGGCGCGCACCAGCGTGCGGACCACGTGCCAGTTCAACTGCACGCAGGGACACTGCTGTACTACTGACTGGGGTTAGCTCACTTATATTGCTTGCATTAAGTTGTTTATATTGGTGTTGTAAATCGACAATCTGAATGAATCGCATCTGATGGTCCTAATAAAGTCGAGTGATGACAGACTAAGATGACAAACTATGGAGAGTTAGATGAGAAACTACTGGTGAATAAAGATGACATCATTCACCAGTAGATTCTCAAAGAGTAATGCCACCCCAGCCCCATCCGTCTCGCGATACTTTTTCAGAGAGATGCCTCTGTATACTTTTCCCGGCGTTCAAGGTAAACAACATATACGTCACCAACTCACCTCTCCAGGCACGTAGCTGCATATATACTTGTTCTTGAGGTTGTTGGCGTACATGCCGATGAGTTTCCGGGGGCGCAGGCCGAGGAAGGCCACCACCTTGACCCAGGCGCGCTGGTCCACGGCCACGACCAGCGGGTGGTGGCACGCGCGCAGGGCTGCGATGGCCAGCGCGTCGCGGTCCTCGCACTTGTACTCTGGACCAACAAATATTGGGAATATTATATGTACTTACTCAACTTTAAGTGGCGTAAATTTAGATCGCAAAATGGAAACATAAGTCACAATAATTTCAATGATAATGTTCAATTTAAAATACAGGGTGTATTTAGACTGTGAACGGAAACTTAGGTAGGTAAAAATTTTGACCTTTACCGACCGCCTTAGTTTTCGGTTACGGTCTGAATACAGGTCTGTAGCCAGTATAACGTTTATTATTTACATTCATGACAATGAAGCGAAACTGTATGGGTCGTAAATAACAAATTCAACTCACTATTATAAGAGCAGAGCACATGTATGGTATCCAGAATCATCTTGCCGGTGAGTTCAGGCCCCTTCTCGTCGGGGCTCTTCTCCTTGCCGGCGAGGAGTTTGCCCTCCAGCACCTCGTTGAGCTTGGCCATGAGCAGCTTGGCGGTGGCGGCGCGCCCGTCCACCACCAGCAGCGCCTTGGTCTCCTTCAGGGCCAGACTCCTCACGTTCTTCCACGTGGACAGGAGGGTCAGTACTAGAGCTCTGTAAACCGGGGCGATTTGCTCGCCGGCCACATTTTGGTACTTTTCCAACACAGTTCTGCATAGCAACACCACCTGCATTAGGACTATAAAGGGGTAAATGTTATAGTGCTCTGTGGCAACTCAGCTGGAACACATCGATGAAGCGAACGGTGCGGAAATCAATATAATGGCGCTTGGCTGGAAAGCTATAGGTATGTTACTGTACACTATGTTTATGAAGTCGCAAAAATTATATTTATTAAACTATGCTTTAATGGCGCAAAATAGTTATAAGTGCTCATGATTTTACTGTATCTTATGAATATTATCATTTAAAACAAATATGTCTATATTTTCTAGAGAACAATTTCAACTGTAAATTAGACTTTTAATAGCAATTTAATTTAAAATCGATTTTATATTGAAGCAAAAATAGCGGTTCTGGAGGGTGTGTATGTGAGGAATAAATAATATGACAGTAAATAGCGCGACGACTAGTGGTTTAACTTTGTGCAAATGTGCTCGCTACAACTATAGCCGCTGTGGTGACACCATGTCTAGAGTTTAAACATACATTTATGTGAAGTGTTTTCTGGTGAAGTATTAATATTTTATTTTGGTTCGTAATATATTGGTAATCCGAAATACTCTTTAAACTATATTTCCGAAATACTGAAGTAAGCTTTTTAAAACTTGAAATATTTTTTTCGTATCTATCCACCTTTTTGTTCTGTCTATTTTGACAAGACATCTATCCACATATCTCCCAACACAATACCACCACAGCGGCTCTACCCATGCAGTATATTGAATTGGTCGTGTATAGGTACCGTCTTCGGAGGCTGCGTTGAGGAGCCGGTCCTGCAGCAGCACGTGCTTGTCGGGGTGCGCCAGCGCCGCCCACAGCGCGCCGCGGGAGGGCAGCTCCAGCGCCGCGTCCAGCACCACCAGCCCCAGCATCGCCGCCACGCCCTCGCTCACTACCACGTGCTGGGGGGAGGGGGGAGGTTGTTTAGATGTTATACATGCTGTAGTTGGACAACTTTGCTGTAAACTATTTATTCTTGGTATATCTACCATTAATTTGGGGAGCCCTTAGGTATATTAGATTACATGCGGATTTTTAACATGAATTAACCAACTCATAAATGTGGCATAATATTTTTTTTTTTTTTTTTTTTTTTTTTTTTTTTTTTTTTTTTTTTTTTTTTTTTTTAAACAGTCACACACATAGTCCTGACCCCACACTAAGATACGAGTCTTGTGTCGTGGGTATCAGAAACTACGAGAGACGTTTCGGTCTCACAAACACCCAGACCCGAAACAAATATTTGTGGATCACACAAACATTTGTTTCGGTGCGGGGATCGAACCCGCGGCCGCTCGTTTCGCAAGCTGGTGTCTAGCCAACTGCGCCACGGGGCTGTCAATAAATATGTTTTCATTCTTATTTATAATTTTGAAATATCTTAAATATAATTTTCAAACTAAATAGTGTGTATTTGGACCGTAATCCGAAACTAAGGTAATAGCGACAGTGATAACCAACCCGTTGACGTTAAAAAAATTCTGACAAAATATAAAAAAATTGTGTTCGTTGAGAAAACGTCCAAATTTCTGTTTACCTGTCTTAGTTTCCAATCAAGGTCTGAATTCACCTGTATAATGTAAGCTGTTACAAATACTGACTAATTCAGATACAATTCAATTCTCAGGATTTTTTTTTACTTTTAGTACAGTATGTAAAGTGATGCTGGTGAGATTACCTGCGTGGGCTGCTGCACCGCCTTCTCCACAGCTTTAGTAAGTATGGGCGTGAGCGCCTGCGCGTGCTTGTTGGTGTGTCGGCACGCGCGCACGCCCGCCGCCAGCGCGCACGTGTACGCGGTGCGCACCCCGCCCGTGCTGCTCTTCGCAGACACGTTTTTCTGGAAGTATTTTGTATGTTTAGTCAATGTATTTATAATTGAAATCATCCATAAATGAATTTTAAGTGATGAAAATGCTTTTTGTAAGAGTACACAGGGAAAAAAATGTTTATTTAAGTTTCACAAAAAATAGAATTTTTGACTATTACTTTATGTTGTGTTTTAAGAACATTTTTCATCATCATTGTTAAAGATAGAAGTGTAAAATAAATATAAAAATCATTCTAGCTTTCTAACCATCCATATGCACAAAACATGAATCAAGGCATTTGTTTGGCTGAAAGTTTAACACAATTCCAATATCAACGAGCTTACGAAAATAGTCCGCAGATTGAAGCCCCCCCGTATTAAGACAATTATTTTTATAATAGAAAATGAAATCCAACTAAGTTTTTGGTGTATGTTACCTGGAAGATATCGAGCACGACATCGGGCAGGTCGCCCTGCAGCGTGGCCAGCCAGGCCCGCAGCGCGTCGAGCGCGGCACACAGCGTGCGCTCGTGCGACTCCGCGTCCAGCACGCGCGACAGCTGCTGCGCCACCGAGCCGAACAGGGACCGGCGCTCCTCCGCGCTCACCGCCACTTCGCTCAGAGTGGCCACGCCCTGGGGGTGATACCTCATTGGAACATGGTAATGGTAACATAGGTTAACAAAAGACTGAAAAAAGCTGAGACAAGGAATAATTACTTACGGTTACAAATACCGCACAGGGTTATAAATAAGATTATTTTGATTTTAGCGAACGCAAGATGTTAGGAGTCACTCATTAGCAATACTTCCATAGAAATCTATAGGCCCAACTTGCCTTACAAAATTCCGAACTTTAAACTTTAAAGCTATATGTCACATGTAAGTTAGACATATAAATGAGAATATACTGACCGTACAATAAACAACTATAAATTAGAAATTACAAAATTAACGCGTAATGCTTTTGGGCTTCTACACACCATTTTTATGACAGCGATATTCAAGTGAATACACATGACAGGTTACAAATAGTATGTGTTGCGATTACCATGAGCACGGCGATCTTGTCCTCGCTGGAGGTGAGCTTGCCCGCGGCGCCGTGGTAGTGCCGGAAGGCGTGCTCCAGCAGCGCCAGCGCGGCGCCGGCCGCGTGCGTGCGGCGCGCCACGCGGGACAGCGCCGCGCCCGCCGCGCCGCGCACCCACGCGTCCTTCGAGTGCACGTTCACTAACACATTGAAAATCTATTTCAAACATCCAGTGCGAGTATACAAATGGGGAGGGGGGAGAGAATATACATATCTGCATTTTTTATTAGTTATTACATTGCTGTTTACCAGAGACGTTTTCGAACATCGTACTGATGATGTGACAAGAATATAGTAATCCATATGCATACATAAGTATTGAAAGGGTTAAAAAGCCTTTAAAAATAAAAAAAACATTAAAAAGTGACTCTAAAATAATTTTATACTCAAATCTTAGACAAACCATGCTGAAATATGAAAATGAAACGATGCGATCAAATATAACATTTAATTCATATTGCATCAGCATTACCCATCGATCTGTGACTACTCAAAAACTACTTACTGCTACTTCTAACCAACTTCAGTGACATAACTCCAAAAAGGATTAGCCGCAACATAAAGCCACAAACTCACCAATAAGACTCTTGCCGATATCAACAGCGACCCCATCGAGGTACACCTGCAGGTTGGCGACCACTTCTCCCACCGCTTCTATGATGGTCTCCGGGCTGCGCAGCATGGCCTTGTGCAGCGCCGGCAGCAGCGTCTCCTGCACCTCCGCCGAGTCCAGCATGTGCAGCATGGCCGCGCAACCCGCGATGTAGTTCGCGTTGGGACGGGCCTTCACGCTGATCAGGGTCTTTATGAAGCTCTCCAGCATCTTCGCCTAAGGGGTGGGAATATACATCTTTATGTCAGCTCATATATGTTTTACTGCTGGATAGGGTCAGCTCTTGAAACTAAGAGGAGTTAAGCTACAGTCCACTCTGGCTTAGTGTGGTTTGATAGTGGTAAGACTATGGACTTTGAGGTGTGCAGATTTTCTCGCGATTCATTTCTGCATCCACATTTCGCCAATTGAGTTTTCAGTCTCCCGTTACTATGGGGGCGAACCTATTGCCATTTTGGTTTGCTGCTACTGAGACTTTTAAAAAAAAAAACAGCCGGACAGGAAAATTGAACCCGGGAACTCGAGATTAAATGCAAATACCTACTTGTACTCCGAGACCACGAGACAGTCATTGTAATAGTTATAAATAAGTCACAGGTGTGTGTCGAGTTTGAACCTTAAACGTGACTGTCGAGATTATACATTCGATAAAGAAATCGATTTGTAGTGCATTATTGAGTATAAAGTAGCAAGCACACACCTAGACATTCTACAAGGATTTCAAGGCGATGTGTTCGGTAATCTGCTTTAGACCAACAACTTTTATAACCCAACTCAGATACTCTAAATCAAAGTTGATTGCCATCTATGCCTGTCTAAAAAGTTTTTCTATTTGTTTAAACTACAGGATTTAATTGTAAACAACTTTTTCCGATAAATTATCCCTTTATTAAAAAATAGTTAAAGAACTTTTATATCATCACGCTACGACCAATAGGAGCAGAGCGGCAATAAAAAATGTGTCAAAGTTAGGGAAAATATTAATTCTAAAATCTCGCAGACAAAGTTGTGGCGTAGATATTACTTTATACTTTTAAAGCCAAGCGAATTTTAAATAATGTATGAGAGAAGGGCATTGAGATAGCGTACAAGTAATAAATTAACATTGGTCGGGATTGGCGCTCTCGTAACACCATTTAGCGCTTACATTCGAAATCGTCAATGGCAATTCAATTAGTTATCGAAACTGTCACAGATTATTACATAACTTAAACTGTATATTGAAATAACGTAAATAAATAACAGAAGAGAATCTTTTTTGTGTATTTTGATGTACTCAGTTAGACGCATCGTCGTCAGAATAGACAGACAACTTCAGTCGCGAATTTAAATGGCCACAAGCTATACAAGCTGCGCAATTTTTAGCAAAACCCTAAATAGTTCGATCCGCTCAACCTTCCTTTAGTAATCTACTGTACAATTATACATCTATAACAATATAGCTTACAGATGAAAGATAAACTAATTGAGATATTGGGTGTTACTTAGTTTTTTCTTTAGGCATACTCCTACTTAAGACTGTAAGAGATCAAGGGGCCTTCGAAAGAGTTTGTACGAGCTCTTCGTCTTATTAGGGGAGTTGTAAATTAACAAGATTTTTCATCCATATTCAAAAAGTCGACATCTAAAGCACTGTGAAAGAGTATTTACATAGAGCGAAAGTCTGGTAAAGCGCATAATGCCAAAGTTAAGGACTTTATAAACCGTAGCTTCTAACATTGCATAGCACTTTTACGTATGCAATATAACGAAGTCACAGTGTTCCAAGTTAGACTATATTTGATGTACAGCACTTGGGCGTGGACTGTGTATATTTAGAGACTGTGGGGCGCACGTTAATTGAATGTCTGCGCGGAGTGGTTCAGGCAGATTTCCCGGAAATAGAGTTGCAATCGATCGGTCGGGGCACTACGCTGTACGCGAGGTGCAATCGCTGTTATAACTCCACCATTTTCAGGGCTTACAGAATATACGATACATGTATGATGAACTAGCGAGTCTGTGAGGTAGAGAGGAGACAAAGAGGTCGGAATTTTGTAATGAAAAGTAGGTGATAGCTTCTAGGATTAGACGACCATTCATCACTTTAAATTAGCAAATAATACATTAAGAATTTCATCGATCTCAGATAGATTTAGCATTTGGTATAATCTGGTGTACCAACATAGTTTTACTTGGACGAACTGACGAAAAAAATATTTTCAGGTTCGTTTTAATTTTATCCAGATCCATCCACTTTTGACAATGATTTAGCGTCATTCTTCCGAATCAGCAACACTACGTGCGAGTTAACATCGCAACGATCTTTTCAAATGTATTTAAGAATTTAAGGCCCAAGATTGCACTTTTATACATATTTTTAACAAAACGTCAGGACTAATATGTAATTTTCTGAACCATATTGTTGCAAAAACTTTAAATTGGAAGGACAATCTGGTCATATTTTGTCATCAAACGAAAGTATTATAACTGGAGTGCATTTGATTAGTATGGTCATTTTGTTCTCTACCAGAATAATCCTCGATATGTCCGTAAACAACAGAGAATGCATTTATACAATGCATTATACATATTATACTTTTTATTCTTCATAAAAATCTATAGTATTGTATGGTTCTTTTATAGTTAATCTGAAAGGAAACTAAATGGGAAAACGGTGTTGAAAAAAAGAGGGGAGAATAACTACAAAACTGATAAGAGGAAGTAGAATATAAAAGAGCAAGTGACGACAATGATTGTGACGCTGTAATCCTAAAAAATAAAAAAATATTCGCTTCGACTCTACTCGCTTGTACATAATTATTCGCGACGCTGTAAAACTTTTTCAAATGTAGTTATTATGAATTTTATTAAATTTCATCGCCACAGAAATATCTCAAAATTACCATGAAAGACAACAAAAAGAAGGTAAGAAAGATCCAACCACGTTATAATCTCGTCGCGCCTCACCTTATGTTTGGTGATGTCCTCCTGTCGGCCGAGCTGCGTGTAGTGCCGGCACAGCGCGGAGTACGTGACGCACACGTGGGGCCCCGCGTCCGCCGGCTGCCCCAGCAACACTTCCACCCACTTGCACACCTTCTCCTGGCCGATGGCGCTCCAGGAGCCGTGCAGCTGGGAGGAAAAGCTGGGGTTATTCTTTGGAAAATGACGGGCGGGTAGCTAGAGCCTTCTACACTCTACTTCTATGTAATATAGTTAGACTTCTTAGAATTGGTTCAGTAGCTGTTCTAGATTACAGATAATTTGGTGTATGATTGAAATTTATAAGCATGATTAGGATGTATTTATTTTTACTGTGGAAATACTATTCAAAATCGATTTAAATAGTAAGCCCTAGAATATTTGCGTGTTCAAGTTATAGCTCCAATCTTGATGTTCGAATTAATATCTAATTATAAATCAAATTTCAAATATAGGAAATCCTATTTTAAAAACTTTGTAACCGACCATAGGATTTAAACTATTACTATCGATAAACTCTTTAAGATCTGTAACGGTGCATCTTTATTGTTATCGGATGTTCCTACTTTAAGAAGCTTTGTCGTGTATCCTCAATAAAATAAAAACAATTAAATTCAGGTTTCAATAAATTGTATCGTAGCTTTTCCGTGTAATTACTTTAGCATCGGCATGTATTATTAATACGCGTCACCGATGCGTTCGATAGAGCCTGAAATCTCCCGTAGGTTTCGATTCAGCTCTCAGGCTCATTGCGATACCTGCGCACAACGGGCTGTACCTGCGCGCTGAGCTGATAGGGCATTCACCCCATACCCCTTCCACCTAGCTGCGAGGTTCCGGGAAATTCGACGGAATTGTTTATTTTTAAATACTATAGACTCAATACTAATTAGGATGAAAATTTTTATAAAAGAAACCCCATATTTTTTATATACTCCCAGGCTATAAATAAATGTAAAAGAATTATATGGAAGTTCGCAAGGGAGTCCGATCCAAATAGCATGTTAAATGTTAAAACAAGATTGCTCCATTATATTTTTTTAAGAGGGTTATAGTGAAAACTGAAAACCCTTGAAAAATCAAGCCTATTTTAAATGCAATCCCAACTGTATTCCCCTTTTCATTTATATGACAAAAGCATACACTAACTCTTCTTAAGTTTACCTGCATGTGTATAGAGTTAAAAATAATCCACTATTGTTTGGTTTTGTCCTCCAAACTTTACTTATTCATGAAAAATGCAATCAAATCAGTAAGAATTGTTACAAAGATTAAAAATAAGCAGATATATTATAACTGAAACTGTGTTTAAATCAACAGGTGTATGATAACTACAGGTGTTTTCAAATCTATAGATGAAATAAATGTGTCAATGACTATTTTTATTTTAAAACATTTTTTTATCTGAAACTTACCAAAGCATAGGCCTTTTCATTTTTCTTTGCATTTCCATATGCTGTGACCACTGCCAGTAAATTAGCCTGGGTCAGGACCAGTGTGTTGTAGTCATCGGTAGTGTGCTCTGGAACTTTCAAAGTGTTTTCCACAAGAACTGTTGACCATTTTAGAGCATACAGGCCACTTTGGCATGTGCTTTTACTAAAAAAAAAAAGAATTATTAGTCATTTGATTTTATAGCATCAACAATAATACAATATGACTTTTTACTCTATAACTTACGATGTAGCAGTATTTTTCAGATGTTCAGAATTCTCTAGCAGCACAGGCAACAAATTTTTCAATGTCCATTCTCGATGTTTCAGTGCAAGGGATATGATCAAATCCTTTACATATGACTGTGAAGTTGCATCCCTGTATCTGTGCAGAGTAAGGGCCACTACACGGCACACAAACTTGATAACAGGTTCAGTAATACCTGAGTAAAATAAAAAAACAAAATGTAAAGGTTGGTTTTGTTCCTTCTTTGATAATCTGTGATATTGATAAGTTAATACTAATATCCTGGAATGCTCTTTAATACAAAAACTCAAAAGATCTACATGATTCTCTAACCCAGACCCGAACCTCCGACTTTTCATAGTTATGTGAGTATTCATAACTAATTATCACATAATTTAATAGTTAGAGAAGATATTGTGAGGGAATGTATACACCTAAAAAACTTATGAGGTTGTTAAGTGTGTAGTCCGCAACCCCCACTAAGGTAGTATGGTGAACTGAGACTCTCAACCTTTAGTTGTTAAAAAGGCCTGGGCTCAGGAAGTGGGAAGTTTAAAAGCTGGTGTAACATTATATTTTTACAATCCTTAAAGCAACCCTGAATAAATTATAGACAGTAAAATATATTTATAGATTGCCATTAGTCAAATAATTGTGTACTCATACTGCAATTCATTTAATTTATGATTCTCAAAATAAAAGTTTCATACAGATTGAAATTATTAGTAAATTTTTTCAAAGATGTTAGTGTTTTACTTAGATTATTAATATAAATATATGGCTTTTTTTAGTTTAATATTATTTTATTAAAATAATCAATGTCTACAAAATCTTTTAAAATAATTTATAATTATCATCATAACAACTGCAATATACTTCATAAAATACACACTTTCTTTAATCAATGTTAAATTATAATAAAGGTATTTTGTTTACTCAAGTTGCATTTCAAATAATGATGAAACTATTGAGATTAAAATACTAACAATACTTTATAGAACCCTCATTTAGTATATATTTGCCCAATGAAACTTGTAAAACTTTTAAAAGGTTTTCCTTATCACCTAAAGCAACATTTAGAAGTCTGAAGCAAAAGTAACCTAGCATCAAAACTTGGAAATTGAAATATTAATTGATGTATTGATGCAGCTGTAAAGGATGGGTAGGACGAAAATGTTTGCTTAAGGTATACATGTATACATTGCCGGGCATTGCCTCTCGTTGCACACAGGCGCACTAGACTTCGGCCAATCGTATGCACTACATGCAGGGTTCGGGGAGGGTTCGGCGATCAATACAGCTCTCCCAGAGTACCTAGAGCCCGGCCATCCAGGTACCTAGCTTGACCTACTTTAGATCTACAAAGCTGATATAAAATAAAATTACCTGGTGAAGATAATACGTCGCGAATTTCGTTTACAACCTGTCGTCTGCCTTTCAAACTTGCGGTTTGAATATTAAACGGTACATCCTTTAATTTCTTAAGTATCTGCGGATAGACAAATTATTCACTTATGTGTTCACACTATGATATTGTTTTTAAATGACTTAAAACACAATTTACCTCCGAATCTGCCATTTTCAAAACACATTCACGAATTTCTCTTACTTCAGAAAAGACACCACACACCACACGTCTTGCTGATCACAGCACAGATTAAAAAGTAAAGAAAAAACATCTGACAGATGTCAAAATAATGTTGCCAGCTAATTTAGGGTTGATACAATCTACGTTGATCCTACTGTACGTCGTATAACTATCAAAAGAAAGTTTGATTCAAATATTAAAGTATATTTTAATTTTACATTCAGAGTATTATTTTTAAATATCAAAATAATATATCGTATAGAATCATGTATAATCGACTAAATTTGTGATAGTTTAGTTAATACACCGTCACAACACTGGCACACAGACTGTCAACAAATTATTGTAAATGTTTATATCCCAAAGTTTTAGTTAATTATTAAGTATTTTTAAAATGGATAAAAGGGAAAAAGATCTATCAAAACTAAAGGCGTATACTGAAGATATAGACAAGGATTTGACCATGATATTACAAACTCTTCAGTGGGATCGCCAGCATCTGTTACAGGTTAATTTGTATGCTTACTTTGCTCCTTGAATTATCCTGAATTTAATTTTTTTGTAAATATCATAAGAATATGGTGGCGAAATATTTAAATAATGTGTATTAACTGTTCTAGGGAAAACCATTGGCAAAATGTAAATATGACCCAGGCCATAGGATAGCTGGAAAAATTAAAGAAAAACATGAAATGAAATGTTTTCTAAAGAATCATGGCTTTATGGACGACGATATACTTTTGCCAGAACCGCTGCACTCAGAAGCCAACACAGTAGTTAAACTAAGTAATTTCCACTGTTTCACTTATCTTTATGTTATTAATCATCATCTGGTTGCACTACTAATTAATATTCATCATAATCAGCCCATAGAGAGACTGGAGCTCAATGTACACTAGGCAAGAGTGGTGTATATAGGGTAGTAAAAAAAAAGTGCTCTCCATAATTTTGTTTTCATCAGAGCTTTCAATATTAATTTTTCAAAATTGTTAATTTCAATATTAATATAGGAAATATATTATAGGAAATATATATATTTATGGCCTAAACCCTCTCAATGGTAGAGGAGACCCGTCCTCAGCAGTGGGCGTATATGGGTTGATAAAGAAGAAGAAGAATATAGGAAGCTATCTCTTGATTGGAAAATAGCAACACTAGATTTTCTTGCCCATTATTCTCTAGTGACGACTGCCTTCCGAATGGGGTGGTAAAATTTGAAATGACTGAATCTAAGTGATATATTTACATTTTATAGATTCAATAAATATTATTTCATTTCATTTTATTTAATTTATAAAAGTGTGATATATCCCATGAAAAACCTGTTTCAATATGTGATGTACTGTAAAGGAATAATTTACTATTGCTTATTATAGTTTCTTTTATCAATTTCAGGCAGCACAGACATAGCTAACATAATAAACATAGCAGCATCTTCAGACCCATGCTTCAAAAGAGGTGAGCATAAACACATGAAACACTCCATGTGGATAATTTTACATATGTACATTCATTGATGGCATGTTTTAATTTTTGCAGTTATTAAAGTTTACATTTCGTGGGACTGAACATAGAATTGTATCCTTTACAAGTGTTTTAACAATATTAATTATTTGATGCTTTTACCTTTGTTATATTTATGTGGTTCCAAAAATCAGAATCTTATAGGTAAATAGTAGTTTTAATGAATTGATGTTTGAAATCGTTTTTATCCCGAGACCTACACATTTCAAAAATTTGGTCTAGTATAATATATGTGTATGAGTAGTTATGTGAGTGTGTGTGCATATGTGTAAGTGTGTGTGTGTATGAGCATTTACATATGTGTTTAGTGCAAATGTGTTTTTGAGACCGAAAAAGTCACTCATAGCTTCTGATACCCACAATACAGGTCTTGTAACCTAGTGTGGGGTCAGAGCTATATATGTGACTGTCAGATGTGTTTATTTATAAATATTATGTACTTAATTCAGCAAAAAAAAATTGATATCACCTAAAATGGAGTACAAAAAGGTGTAAGGTATAAAATAAAATCTGATTGATGTATTTGATATGAACTGTTCTATGTAATGTGAGAGTTTCCTTGACACAAGGAGTGGGATGTGAGGGCCCGCAGCCCCTGACTGTGGAGCGGCTGCAGGCGACATACTCGGCGGACGAGCGTCGAGCCATACACGATGCAGTCGTCAGCCAAGCACCCGCCACACATGAAGTGTTAGACTTAACATTGCCAAGGTACAATTTTTCTTCTTTGTAATATATTCTTGAACATATTAGACACCATAAAATTTAAAAAAGGAGGAAAACAAAAACATTCTACTGTTTTTTATAATGACATCCTGTGATATGCTTGTTCATTGAAGGATAAGAGAACTATAATTTCGTATCATTGGGAATTGTTAAGGAAGTAAAAAAATAATTAATGTTGCGTCCAATACTTTCAACAGCCGACTCCGAGTTTACAAGATAAAAGCCTAGTTATGTATGTGTCAAAAACTACGCGAGGGTTTTCGTTTTTACGAGCAACTAAAATCGAAATAAATGTCTTTGGATTCATGCAGCATTTAGTTTTCCATGCTCGTATCTAACTACCTGCATCCTGTTGTAGAATGAAAATCACACGTTAAAAAATGATCAAATAATTTTAATGCAATGTACGTTGACAGCGGTGAAGGCGAAGAGGCGGGCCAAAGCAAGAAGACGAGGCTGGAGATCCTGTCGGAGATCCGCGACATGAAGCGGCGGCCCGTCAAGTACCGCGTCGCGTCCAAGACACGAAACTACTCGGACGTACTGCGAGATGTTATTAAAA
Source organism: Cephonodes hylas (assembly GCA_030295005.1). Classification (NCBI taxonomy): domain Eukaryota; kingdom Metazoa; phylum Arthropoda; class Insecta; order Lepidoptera; family Sphingidae; genus Cephonodes; species Cephonodes hylas. The sequence continues at coordinate 573,553 of AP025365.1, forward strand.
CACAGGTAACAAAATATACCTAAGTACATATTAAAAACCCTCTCAATTGTAGGGTCAGCAGTGGGACGTATATGGGCTGATACCGTAAGTACATATTGCGACTGTATGTCTAAACAAGTCGCTACGCATGTCTCCTTTTAATACTAAGGTTCTTTTTCACATTACATAGCTGCCAATTACATCCAGAACTTCTCGGTTGAGCGCAGCACACTGCAGTGGGGCCAACGACCGTCTTGTAAAATTAATGACATACAATAATTATTAGGATTTTATTTTACTACAAATTGTGTCAATAGTTTTTCAGTTATTTTTTCAATCAAATATCACCGATTTACGATTTTATAATACAGTAAACTTTTTACGTTTCCACCAGATGGAGGTGTGTACTGGAGTCAAACCCGAATCATCGAGTAATCGAGAGCCGAAAAATTCCCACCCAGTCAATATCAAAGTAGAATATTCACCTTCTAGAATAGATGAAGAAGACAGCACTAATAACAACCAAACAAACCGAACTGCTCCTGATAGAGGCATAAAAAGAGATCCGAGATACGAATCTAGTCATAATATTAGGGATACAAGAAGAGATGACGAGAGAAGGTGGACCCATCGGGAATCAGAAGGAAAATACGATAGATATAGAGAGAGAAGAGAACATACAAGTAACAACTACAGCGATCGCAATAGATACAATGATAAACACAGAAGTTCATCTAAAGAAAGTAAAAGTCACAAAACTGAATACAGTCATCACGATAAAGAAAGGAAGAGACGAGAAAGATCCCGTGATAGGACAGAAGAGAGGCATGGAGACAGGAGAGATAAATATAGAAGCAATAATTCACAAAGTTATGCAGATTTTAAGGTTAAAGAAGAGAAGCGGAGAAAACATTACAATGATTATGAAGACAGAAGGAGACACTAAGTTAAGAGGCTGTAAATATTCTTAGTAAGCTCTTATTGAAAGTTTTTTTTGATAAATGGAATAATACAATTGAAGCATTAATTTGAGTTTCATTTTGTTAGTTTTGGTAAATATGTTAATAGACAGGTTTTAACGTACCCATACATCTACGTTTAGGCAGTTGTTTTGAACTACACATGGGATATTTCCAGGTTTAAAGCTGAATATTAATTGGCTGAACTTTCTAATACAACACAAAATCTATCGTTAGCTCCGCCTCGTAGAGCGTCGACACTAGTAATTCTCAGAATAAACCTGGTAAATATGGTAGCTGTGGTGGCTTTTTAGATAAGTGTAATAGTATCGTTGGTCATGGAAAATCTAGGAAATGAGAGTTTTCGATGACTAAACATTGGATAGATGAATGGTCAATAAAAGAAACCTTTAAAAATAGATGTGTATCAGTTGGTCTCAGGTTCGACTCCTGGGTCGGGGCGTAGAGCTAGTGGGATTATCCATTAGAAAATTCTCACTATTGTGAGCAAACATTCCAGTAACAGACACTGTGGTAGCAAGTACCAGTAATTGAAACACATGCTTATAAATCTGCGTTCTGTTCCGGATCGTCTTACTCCGACGATGAGCTTGAGGACAGTTAGAAATGCTCGTATAACAAACTTGTATAACGTGTGAACGCAGCTTTACCCGGTAATCAGACCGCTCAGCAATGTAAACTAGAATGTAAGGTGACAGCGAGTGTCGCGCGACATTTGATACGCGACAGGAGCAGGCGACAAGCGCGGAGTGTGGGGACATGTGAAAAGCGCACCACGGCTCACTAGCTGCGGCGTGCGACGCGGTTCGCCGCACATGTAACCTTTAATCCTATCAACAGACGGACATTATCCAGCCTTTTATTTTTTTTATTTATTTAATATTCTTTATTGTATACTATATAGATACATAATTTAATTTAACACATAACATAACCTTAATAACTAATTGAATCAAACAACTTTTTTCACCTTTTGTGCAAGTAGTAAAACTTCAGACCGTTCCGTCAGTGACTCAGATCGGAGTAGTTGTAATTTTGGTAGTTATGTTAATTTTATGTTAGTACTTAATTATGTAAACAACTACCATTCAGTTACTGACCATATATTCAGAGTTTGAGCTCTGTTATTAAAAAAATGAAACGAAAATTGATAAAACAAGACACCGATATATTATATTGTAGCTGAGGTCTCCTGATTCCATGTTTTTACGACAAACAAGTGAAACTAATTAGCTCATATCCATACTATATAGCTGAATGGAGTTTACACAATATTGTAGTTATGGGTTTTAATAATTAAATTAAGCTCTAAAAATTTATTTTCTACTTTACGAGCCCTGAACAATATAGAATTATAGATTACAAAGAAATTTCTCCGATGTGCTTCGAATTAAAAACCGTAATTAAGTTAGACTTAACATGACATAAAATCCGTTAATGTAACTTTTTCCATACTTTTGTGCAATTAAAATACATATGATAAAATCCGCGAAGCATAATTTAAAAGTTTAACGAACCGAGAACACATTAAACAAGGTTTAGACCATAGTGATGCGAATTTTATTGTTTCTTTGCAATTAGTAGAGTTTCCTATGGGTAACTATAAAAATACATTCACAGCGCAGTTGCCTAGATACCAGTTTGCGAAACGAGATAAATGTTTGTGTCATCCACAATTAATAATTGTTTTGGGTTTGGCTGTTTGGGAGACTGGAATGCTTCTCATATTTTCTGATACCCACCACACAGGACTTGTATACAAGTGTGGGGTCATGATTGAGTGTATTTATTATTATTTATTTATTACATGAAATTTGATGCAAATAACACGAACAACAAAAAAATAAAATTTACTATGTTGAATTTTATTTATAAAAAAAATATAAATGCGTGTGATACTCTCACTAAAATCAAGCTTTTGCATTCATATTTATTTGTTCCTTTCGTTAACTCGATATTAATATGCATATTTTATTCATGGTTTAGATATTTCTGCTAGATATGTTGAGATAAGTACTTCTCTAATGCATTATAATGTTGATAAGTAAATCACGGAGTAATGGTACCTATATTTGATAGTCACGAGGCGCGACGAATGCACTGCGCCCGTTATGATCGAGCTTAGTCTCATACTTTGAATGATTTTTATTTCATGCGCCGTCGCATCTGTATTGCTCGTAATACTACGATAATTTTACATCTTTAGACTACTTTATATGCTTATTATAAAGAAGTTTATAGATTTTTTTATTATTATTGTTTTTTTTTTGTGGAAATCCCACCTCTACCTTTTAAAACCGTCTGGCAGATTACTGTAATTCGAGTGAGGAGCTTTTCATCTGATTGCCATATGGTTAAAGACTGCTTGATTGTATCTGTAGGGTTGAAAATCCTGAAAGTATCCGTAGAATACGCCGAAAAAATGATGATAACTAATGCGTGGTTATTCTAACTGTCATATAAGGTACAGCAAGATCAGTGCAGCAGTACTCTCTACGTTTTGGTAACTTGTACCTAATCGCACCATAGGGAAACAACGTGTGTATATAAGACGATATACGACGTGTTTACGGCGGTTCCAAACATGTCGGTTCTCTCGTTGAAAATTAATATGTAGCAATAATTTCTCTCCTCTCAACGATGGTTGGACAGAAGTCCCTATAAGAAAAAAACACAAAAATACCATTACTGTGGCGAAAAAGTCGACATTACAGACAATACTTATAAGAATTTCTCTTAATCCATTACAAAGCCAATATTTGTTAATTAAAAGTATTAAGGTGAATGAAACCGATTCTTCTTTTTCTTCATCAACCCATATACGCCCACTGCTGAGCACGGGTCTCCTCTACCATTGAGAGGGTGTTAGGCCATAGTCCACCACGCTGGCCTAGTGCGGGTTGGCAGACTACACACCTAAGAAATTCCTAAGAACTTTTAGGTGTGCAGGTTTTATCACGATTTTTTCCTTCACCGTTAAAGCAAGTGATAATTCAATTTGAATACACACATAACTTTCGAAAAGTCAGAGGTGTGTGCCTGGGGTTTGAACCCGCAACCGCCGAGATTCTCGACCGCGCGCCTAAACCTCGAGGCCGTCACTGCTATGAATGAAACCGATTTCAAGAAAGTATTTCGCTCACTCCCCCGCTTGGCTGCGCGCCACACAAGTAAATAAAAGGAGGTGAAGTTAATGAAAAGCCAGGCCGTAATGAGAGTGATTTAGAATGGCACTAATTGTAGAAACCAGATAGTGGTGCGGAATGGGTTAGCCTCGCCAATGGGAGTGTGACGAGCGGCCGCATACATTCATTGAAACTAGTATAACTATTCCGCTTTCCAGGATATAAATTTGTTACAGATAATCTTCTGTTTATTTTCTATTTTATCGCCCCGTGGTGCCGTTGGCGAGATACTAGCTTGCGAAACAAGTGGCTGCAGATTCAGTGCCCGCAGTTAGACAAATGTTTGTGTGAACCGCAAACTATCGTTTCGGGTCTGGGTTTATCTGTATTTTGAGTTTCACATTGTAGGGAGCGAACTTCACATTTCCACACTCTTAAGTCCAAGCTAAAAATTTAATCATGAAGAAATCGAAAATCTTTAAAGTGACATCCAAGTTATATCGCTAACGGAGTCTTTAAATGGTTTCAAGAGTTCCTTCAACCTATACTTAGTTTTGAATACTCGTGAGCCTAAAATTGTAAAACAAAAGCAAATAGACAAGCTTATATTTCAAAGTTCAATGATCTTGTCTGCCGAATCGAAATGTCTAATTGTTTACCTTATATTACGATAAAAAATTAACATAATTGCTTTTTAAATACCAACATTGGTGATTTCGAGTTGTGTTTTCCCCTTTTATGCTTATCTATGAAGTAACTGTTTTTAATTATAGTTATATGTTCAAAGCATTATGAATTATACTATGTATGTATGTTGTGAATATTTTTTGTATGGTACATTGATCCCGCGGTTTGCGATTGAAAGTTCCCCCGTTTGATTCTAGGTTAGGGCATAAGTGTTACTGGGTTTGTCCTAAGTATGAAATTTTCTTTAGTATCTTCACCTTCAAAACATTGTTGAAGAGCGTAAATTAATTATTATTTCTGATTCAACACAAAAACGCAATAAGAAATGGTTGATTTAAGAGCACGGTCCGTGAAATTGAGATGACGAACCAATTTCAAACTAGATAAATCATTGTACCGATAAAAAAATAGTTTAACCGAATACGTTTAGCTACAGTATTGTTATACTAGTGTACAAATACAACCGGAACTGTTTATTTCAGTTGAAACACACACTTGGCTTGCTAAATATCTTAAAGATCATAAACAAGGTAGGTATACAAATGGTAGGTATTTAAGTGTATTTGGTACTATAGAGTTGCTCTTACCCACCATTTGAAAATTATTTTTTATATAATGATGTTTATTAAATACACGATAACCAAGTAAACTTTATATCTCTTGCAATAACGCTCAGAACAGAGAAACAATTAAGACAAATCGTCTTCGATAAAAGTGGCTCCTCGACATAGCATTTAAGTGTGGTGTATCACCGCGATCTAAATCACGCGAGCGCTCCCCGAGGCGCGTTGGAGGGCGGACGGAGGTGAACGAAACAAGAGGGCCCGAGCGCAGGCTGTCGCACGCCCGCGGCGGCCGCCTGCAACAAACCACTCTTTGGAATTTCGTTTCAAACTGTACAATAATACGAACAAATTAACGTTTTAATGTTTAAATTGTATAGGTTAGGAAGGTGGCATATAATTTTATTTAGAGTTCGTACCTTAAAAGGGGAATTCTTAACTTTTAAGTTTTTTTCTTTTAAATTTCTTTCTGCTGTAGATTGTTTGCTTTGAATATATTTGCACAATTGAGATGAAACTTAGTAACAACATAATATATGTACATATCAGCAGAACTCAAATTAAGGTGTAATAGAATAAATTATTGTTGAATATGCGGGTCACTTTTAGAGGGTACAAAAAATGCTAACTGTACAGTGTCCCAATCAAATGAAATGAGTTTTATTCGATACCTATGTCGATAAGTTAACATTATATAACGAAACATAATGCTGGAGAATATGCGGGTCCGGTACCTGTTATAGGGGTTTATTTGAATTCGTTAACCCTTAAACATTTAAATTAGCAAAAAGTCTGTTATGTATGTAAACTAAAAAAATGATCGATTGCCAACTGTCCTTTTTAAATGTAGTCATGATTCCATTTTAATTTGCATGTCCTTTGTGGTGACTATAACAAGCTCTGAGAAACGTTTAGGCCTCTATATAACACTTCCAGGCCTTTAAGGTAGAGTTCCTTGTCCTTTTATTGCAACACTTAGTTTACATACTGCGTTCATAAGGACTTGTCATACATTGCAAAAATTTCAACAATCTTTTCTTTTAGATAGGTCTTATCTTGGATGTATCATGTATTAAATGTTTTATTGTTAATTAGAAACGGTTATCTTTCAATCAGTTAAACCGAGTTCAATGACACGCTACTTTACTTTGCGACTGCCTTATCCATACGGCATGCGATCACGAAGTATTAGGTTCAATTTCTGCATCCTGCGTTGTCTTAACTCAAACACGGGTTGTCGGGAAATATACCCAGTAAGACAAAATATAGTCACATGTAGAATAAATATTTACTCTACCTAAAATACAGCCGTTAAAAGAAATACACTCTTTTACACACTGTACAATTATGTAAGTGTAATGCGATTTTATGGTCCCTGCTTCGATTCCCGGAGCAGCCATCTTGGGTTTTCCATTAGGAGATTCTTAGAAGCACAAGGGAATGAGGAATTATCAATATAATGCCCAATAAACGGCCAGTATTCCCTAGGACATGCAAAAATGCCCCATCGAGGATACAAGCTTAAATCAGTAGCTATCTATTCTTTGCGTTAAAAAAAGCGCGTAAATTTTCTCATCCATGGCATTATTCGCGGTGCGCCTTGGCCCCATGCCAGCCGTGTGTACCGCCAAACGCCAGTGCGCGCCAGTGCGTCTGCGGGTAGAGTCGTGTGTGTTGTAACGTCGGTACTTATTACGCGCTTACGAACTTTTCAACCGTGGATTGTGAGTGCGAATGTGTGATTTTTAAGTGTTTATGACTTGCTGAAGACAGGATTGCTTTAGTGTTAAATTTTCGGTAAGAATTCATTTTCTAGTGTAAATTGACTTTTAATTGTGATGTGGATTGTAACATTTATGATAATTACATTTATTGCGGCTTCTAAAAAAATAACAAAAATTGCCGTTATAATAAAAATACATAAAGACGAACTACATGTAAATCAACATTTAAGGAAAAAAGTAATTATAATTAATAACTTATGTATCATTTATGTTTTTTTTGTTCTAATTTGACTAGTTTGGCAGCTATTTATCCAAAAGCGATAAAGGAATTCTTAGTATCATCAACATGCTGGCTCAATAAAGCTAATTCTCGTTATTCTGGGGTCCTTCCCGAGGGTATAGGTAGGAAATTAAATCAATAAAAAAATATATACAACAGTTGTTCCTTAGGAAACAGATGGTTTAAATTAACCGTTTATAAGAACAACCCCACATCTGAATAGTTCACATTTTGACCATTTTTTATTCCTACATAATATATTTACTTATCAATTTAATAGCTAATGAGAAGTGGGTTCTAATACGCAAGGTGTTGGGTTCCATCTAGACTAGGGACCCGATCCGTACTTTTTGTCTTTATAGAAAGTTTCATTGTTTCTGATACTTTAAATACTTTCGCATATTAATACATTACATGTAACACTTACAACAGGTGAGCTTTATGCAACAAGTTTACGCGCAAAACGAAACTTTTGCCAAACGCGGGAATCAAATCAGTGTGATTTTGATCTGTGGCGCTACGTCTATAGATCTGACCATAATTCGCATACTTATACCACGAAACCAATAAGACAATGTCTATTTGAATCAGTCCAAGCTTTGAAAATCTTCGAAGGGTACAAAATGATCACAATTACCCCACCACACATATAGTCATCATCGGCTGAAAGACGTCCCCTACTGAACATAGGCCTCCCCAAAGACTTCCAAAGCGGTCTATCGGATGCGGCCTGCATCAAAGACTTGCCGCGATTTTCCTTAGACTGTCGTTATTATTATACTCATAATCCTTTAATAGTTGGTTTGATTACTACATAATGTGTGATTCAATATTAATACTAGTCAGTAATATAAATATTTGTTTATATAAATGACGTTTTAACGAGTGGCGAACGAGTGAATGTATAAACTGTCAGTAATTTCCCTTTCCGACTCTCTATTACCGACGTGACATGGGCTTCCTGCCAATGCTTTTTATGTTCACCATCACTCGTTAATGACTAAATTATTGCGAACGGAATAATCACGGCGTCGCTTCTGCGGAAATCCAATAAAGTGTTTATTAGACTATTCGGAAAACCCCATAAATTACTGTTTTCTAAACTATAAAGTACTAGTAAAAGTCTAATTAAATAGAGATTATTTCGACTTTGACTTTGACTAATAACTAGGTAATGCATCATAAAAAATAATATAATATCAACCGATAAAAATACGTCCTACAGTCGAGAACGGACGTCCTCAGTTGAGAGAGATTAGAATCTGGTTCCCTACGATTCTTGGGTAGTGCAATACTTTAGGTACATTGGACTTAACATGTTTAAGCGATGGAAAACCTGTGAGTATCATCAAAGTCCCTTCATTTCTTTACCAAAATGCATCAACAACTGCCAGACGTTTAGCCAAGTTTATCTAACACACAATAATAATAAATATCTAGATCATGAATAAAAACTTCCAGCTTGAGTAGGAAAAGAACTGATATTCTTCAGATATCTTTGAATTGTATCAATATTTATTAAAAATTATAGTATTGTAAATATCAATATCTCTTCATCAACCCCTATTCGCCCACTGCTGAGCACGGGTCTCCTCTACAATTGAGAGGGTTTAGGCCATAGTCCACCACGCTGGCCTAGTGCGGGTTGGCGGACGAATATAAATATCAATATAGCTTTGTGAAATATTACATGTTTCTTCTCCGTTAAGGTTACTCTTTAAACGTTAATTTTTAATTAATGTTTATCTCGGAAGTAAGATCAATGACCTTTATCATAAAGTCGACATTAATCTCAATTTCCATAATATAAACGGGACCACATTCTGCCGTAATATTGTTGGTATTCTTTGAATATATATATAGAAACTGTTTAAATCTAATCGGGGGACAGGAAAGTTAAGATAATACAAATACAGGGACGGATCTCGGATACTACAAAATGCATTAATCTATGTTAAGTAAGCGATTTATCTTTGTGATAACTACGAAGCTTGGGATATAAGATTTAAAATGTGAAAATGAATAGTTATTAACATAATGTGAAATATATTTCTGCTTACAAAACTTTCGATTTTAACTTTCTGTTATGTATGGTTCTTTAAATGTTTTAAATGAATAATTAGATGAACTTATATAAGTAAGCATATTTTAGTTATGTTATTATTTTTGTAAAAAGCCTTCCTTTTTGTTGTGTAACATTTAATAAAGTAACATATATTCACTAGTAAAAACCAAATTGTCGTTGTATCTCAATTTAGATTTATTTTCTTTTATTCATTTCTTCGTGATTGCTTATGATGTCAAGTTATTATGGTGAATGATCTCATTTTTTTCTTTGTGTCTCTCTGTTGTCACAATGATTCAAATACACTAGATGCTTTGAGAATGAATTACGTTATTCTGGATTAAATTCCACTTTAACCATACCATTGATTTAACCCAGCACTCTTACACTTTATGCTATATAAATTCAAAGTCTCTGACATACAATATTGCGTTTAAAAGTTTGTATTGATTCTAAACTACCTCAATCCGGCCCGATGCGCGGTAGACTCGCTGAAGTATCTAAATTGTTCCGTAGGCCCAGACATTGATAGCAAAACGTACGTTTTAATCCAAAGAGGATTAATTAACATTATTCGAGAGGAGGCGATCGGATGGACGGTATCGCGACCGGTTTGTCGTCGTCTAACAAATTGTTGTTTAAATAACAAATGTGATGGAAAAACATGCTTAGGGTCTCGCCATGTTTGAACACTTGGATTTATAATTACCGTTTGCCATATCATGCCCGTGAGAAACCTAGAAGGCAGTACAGGAAAGAATGGCGTAATGTGGTGTTTATAAAGATGTTTTATATGTTTTAGGGTTACGAAAAAGCTTTGGAATATCATGAAATCTGTTTTCAAATTGAAGAAATTGTGATGATTAAAATACGACTGCTTCTAACAGTTGCAACTCGAGAATTTGACACAAATGGTCCGGCAGTAAAAATCAGCCTCTATGAAACTTTTAACTCACGTTGCTCCAGGCTAGAAATTTACCCTAACCCTTTCCTATCAGGAAAAATCTCTAATATTAATAATTTGTTCACTAATTTTGCCCACTTTCATATAGGTACAGATTCTAAAAAGAATCCCGTGGTCAAAATACCTCATACCTCATACCATCCTTGAGCCGAAATTAATCAAAAAACGCATCAATAGTTATATCAGGAAATCTTAGCTAACAGTCTTATTTTCTTAATAAGAATATAACCAATCAGGACCAATTTTAAATAACAATCACTACACTGAACTAAAGCCGTTAAAAATTCTCAATTTCGTTTAGGAAGGCACCACGATAATTTCGCGTCTAGCTACGTTAAAACTTAATAACTACTTGCGAGTAGCAGCCCTGAGGCCCGTTCCGTTGAATAATTGAATAGATGTAAGATATGGCGAAGATATATTTAAATGTTAGGGAAAGTGGTGGTCGGCGCGGCGGAGAACAGCGCCCGCCAGTGCCACTATTAATGACGGTAACTCGCTTGTGGATCTGATGGGCGGTGTGGCCACAACTGTTTTTGTTACTGCTAATGAGATTTTTAAGGCCATTTGCCTGAGGCTACGAAATTTGTTTTAAACATCAGTTTGGTAAATTATATTGTACAAGTTGTATTGTTCGTGGCGCGATGTTCTTGCAAAATGAATTGATTTCAAAATACTGTCTTGGTTTATGAAAGTTTTTTTAAATGTACCAGCTTTATGACCTCCCTGACACTAAGTCCTCCCACTAAGATATAAGCCCTAATATTAAACCAAAGCCGGCGGGTTCCATTACTTTGCCACGACAAATCTTGTTATCGATTCAATATAAGAACAACTGATAAATATTGTCATAAACGTGAGAATGAAACCTTTTACCCGTTATTTATTGATTAATCATTTTGCCTGTATCATAAAAAAACTTTCTTATTGAAGGAACCAATTACGGTAAAATTGCAAATAGTAAAGTACGAGTATTTAGTTGGAAAAGTATAAAAACATGATTAAATTTTAAATTAAAACTTTCGCATGATGATAAGTTTTTGTCTATGGTTTCGCGCAAGTTAGAGGAAATTTGGACCAGCAAAAACTCTAATTACACATCAAATATTCTAGAGAAACTTCCATGGTTTATATTCAACTAAATTGCACGAAATCTTAACTCGATATGGTTCGCTTCATTTTGGAAGAATTCTACATTCTACAACGCTGTGGACAATTCTGAGATCATATTTTCGAGCTTAAGATTAACGCATTCTATAAACACACACTTGGGCAGTGGGCTGGATACATAACACATTGCGGAAAATGTGGGAAAGAAAAAAGAGACACTAAGAAAATAGTTTAGGGAGAGTCATTTGAATTACATTATTTTGTAATATTTAAAAAGCTGTTTTAAAAATTTTAACATCGGGAGATATACAATTACTATGGCTATGGCACAAGCGTTACGTGTGATTTAAAAATCAAGAGCTAACCTTTAAAATCATAATTAATACTTTGATTCCATATATGAATTATCTAAGACAATTCATGCATGTATATCTATTAAAACTTTGTTCTTCAAAATATAAAACCAATTAAAAATCTTTGCTTGAAGCCGCCATCATTAGTGGCGTTATCTGATGATCGGACCGTGATTTCCTTATGTTTGTAACTTTATTAAAATAACTTGTTAAACGTCAGACACCGTTACGTGTACAGTAAGCTTTACAATCTGTAACGATGAGTGATTCAATCTTCATAAAGACTATTTCTGCGCCGAAATGTGTTCTTTTTATGTTGGCACGACGTGCTTGGCACCTGGTGTATGCGCTCTTAATAATATCTTATTGGGTTGTCTTGCTAGAAATCGTTATTTATTACCAGACATTTAGGTGTTATGGAATGTTTACATTTGGATTTAGACAGAGCAAGTCAAAATTTTGGTAGATCAGCATTATGGTTTTTACTATTACGTTTAACGATCTTCAGCGGATACTAATATCCCATCACTAAATAAAATATGCTTGTGAAGGTTTATTTAATAACAAAGGGATGCCTATTCATTTTAAATGTTTTGTTATTAATATAATAGCAACTTGAACACGTTGCCTTCTCTTCGTAGTAAATACTTCTAGATACTGTTTTATTTTATGCATAAATAACACTACGCTCTGCGGTGTTTATCAATATATATTCTACGTAATCGGTGAGTTCCAACTGAAGGTTCTTAAGTACAGTTTTCATAAATCAAAGGCGCTCTTGCTTTTTTTCTAGAACCACCTTTGAATCATTTAAGATCACCATGCTAGCAAATACAAAGAACTAAATACCGGGAACCAACCTAATAAACCCTATTAATATTTCCAGTTGTAATCAGTACTAAATTGCGTAGTCCCATTACATATGTTAATGCCTGCATTAGCATAATATTAAGATACATTTAATTTATCCCTCGGGAAGCCAATGCAACAATTGCGACTGCACAAAGCTGAATCGAAATCCCCAGGGATTTAAAACCAGTCGACTGTGACTCGAGATTATAATCAATTAAGTGCCAGAGGCATTAGATACTAATGCTTTTATTTTTTATAAAGCTGGTTCAGCTGTTCCTGTTTAAGACAAAGAAAAATACGTGTTTGTCTTATTTTAGAATCTGAACCTTTTTTAAAAGGGTGTATTTAGTGTAATTCCTGAATGTTAATTAAATATATTTTTTGTGATGCCTACGCGTCTCATCAGCGAGTCCAATTAAAAACGGTAATATCTTTCGAAAGCGAAGTTAAGTTTCTCTACACTAAGGACTCAATATAATTTTGTCTGCCCAGAGAATCCAACCCCCGATTTCTCAATAGCATACTCCACATTACGTCTGAACGACCAACGAGGCAGTAGTATAAGTAGAGAGTATTAAATATTAATCAACAACAGTTGCATCCATTGAACCCTTTCTTGCGTTTCATGTTTAATTTGTTGATTGCGTGTTAATAAGACTAAACAGCGAAGAGCTTGGGAACTGTTCGCCATTGTATCGCTGCATCAGTCCGATTGTCTTGTACCAAATGTTTACGATTCACACACGGTTCGATATTATTGTTTCATACATAATGACTAGTCGCAATGCGTGAAGCATCAAAGGTACTTACCTTTTTTCTATAGGAGCAGTTTTCTTCCAGTCGTAGAAGATCTTGGATTTTAGAATTTTCTAGAATTGGTTGTACCGTCACATTAAAACTTTTAAATAACGAAAAAAATTACTCAAGAAACTATCGTTTCGATACAGACATCTCAATCTGCTGAGTTATCATAATGTCTTATTTTTGCCCAGACTATTTTCCTTCTAATTTTATTAAACTGATCAGTTAAGGCTACAAATGTTGCATACATTTGACTGTTATGTGTAGATATATTATATTTTATCATACACAAATTTTCATCTCTCCCCTAACCGTACCTCTGCTGACCGTACCGCTTGGCCAAGCTACGATGTATGCCTAATTAAAACAAGACTCTGTCGATTGAAATGCACCTTCTGTGTATGGATGGTGGAGTGCATCAGTGTTCATTAGCAGCAGGCCTCGTGTTTCTGCTCGGCGCACTTGATCCCTCACATTAATACAACCTAAACTCAAACGCATCCAATGGAACTTGACAAAACTTCGTCTGACGTGTTTTCAGAGCACTTTTTTGTCCTTTAATTAAAACGCCTTGCCGCTCCACGTGTGTCCTCTCCCTTTCGCACCTATTACAAATCCTTGAGTTAGAAAGAGACGCCAAAAGGATTCGGTAAGGAGGGTTTCGTTTTCACCGCGTTCTTTCCACACGGATGCACAAAAACCGTTCTATAGTATTAACATCGGCAAGCGTGATCGTTATGTTTTTTTTTATTTTATTGCAAATGGCGGCGTAATCAAAATTCCTTGACTTTTTCTGTACGGTGTTTCGAATGATGCCAAGGCGTGTTTTGTTTAGTGGAGAATGTTTCGATAATAAATCAAATTTATGATTTAGGCAATTTTAAGGTTAACGAACTGGTTCTTCGTGACCATGCTCCTTTTATTATGGACTGAATATGAAATGTGAAAAAATACAAAGGTAATCAAAATTTTCGCCATAGAAGAGTTTATTTGCAGAATTGCATTATGTTTTAATCACATTCAATTATATATGAACTAAAGTAAGAAATTCTTACTTGAAGTCAGATTGATGTGAAGATTTGGGATATTTATTATATTTCTTTTCTTTTCGTCGATTTTACCGTCGAAACAAAACCGTTAAAAAATACACTTCTTATCCATTGTGTTAAGTTATAAAAAACTTAACACTACGATAATTCACTTAACAAAATGGTAATAATTAACCAATTATTTACAAAAAGTGTTCAATTAACGATGTAGCAAAACTATTTTTTATGACTTAAAGTGGCCAGCCATTGCGATGTTTTAATTAAAGAAAAAAGTGAGTGTTCAGTGATCACTGGTGCGGTCGAGTAATAATTTTTATTGCTTTAGCGGATAAGCCAGCGGCTCGCTTATTTGTCATTACCCATACACCTCAACAATTTATTTTTAGCGACTTCAGAAATACAAGAATTTAAGAGCTGGTGTCAAGCTCTTGAACTATTTTTAATCCTCGTTAAAAGGAAATCTAAGGTCCGGAGAAAAAATTTTGACCCATTCAAGAGCTTAAGTAGAAAGCTGAAAATCCACTGAAGACTGTACAAGATCGTTCACTTGGAGTGATTTAAACGTAAAGTAAATAATTGGTTTATGCCATACTTTTCTTTACTGTGAAGAACGCCCGTAGGAAGATAACTAGAGAGTAGATTCGAGCCATAACCTCTAGTGTATAAAATAGTAACCATAAGAACAGGGACACACAATCAAAACCTTATTTTTTATTCAATCCCAATTTACAAGTGTAAACCGCTAACCGTCGTGGACAGTGAGACGAGTTGCTTACTCATTTGCACTAACTCTCTACTAACCATCTTATACCAAATGAATTAAATTCAAATCAATTCTTATGCATAGATATGGAGTGTAAAACGAAACAATGAATAAATTTTTAGTTCTAACATTTCTTTTTTATCTGTCTCAATCGCTCCTTGTCTTTCCCGAGCTGTTCTGTATTGCGCTAACACAAAATAAAAGAGCATATTTTCAGTCCCTGTGGAGGCTATAAACAATGACCTCTGTGGAGGAACAATAGGCGTGTTGTGCGCACAGCCCGCCGCGCACCGGCAGCACGGAGCGATGCGCACGCGCAGCCAGGGCTGACACCCAACTAAATCATCTCCATGCTGTGTATTTTATTAAGTGTACACTAGTTATCAGAGGAAAATACTACACGAAGAATAATTTTAAAGCAATTATTGCTATAAAAACCTGTCTCTACAAAGCAATTAACCTTTTTCTACAAAGAAATAAGTCAAGAGAATAAGAATTTATAATAATGCGTAATATCCTCGGATCACCTCAAATGATGGGGAATTGAACCCTGGCATCTCGTTTTACCGGAAACCCTTGAACTAGTTGTCTTTTAGGTTGCCTCTTAATGTCCATTATTCCCTTCTTGACACAATCCATTTTCAAAAAAATTATGTTTCTAGTTGAAAAATAAATAAATACACACCCAACAGTCACACACATAGTCCTGACCCCACACTAAGATACGAGTCTTGTGTCGTGGGTATCAGAAACTACGAAAGACTTTTCGGTCTCACAAACACCCAGACCCGAAACAAATATTTGTGGATCACACAAACATTTGTCTCGGTGCGGGGATCGAACCCGCGGCCGCTCGTTTCGCAAGCTGGTGTCTAGCCAACTGCGCCACGCGGGGCTGTCAAACATCAACATCCAGATATATCCTAAAACCATTATACTTTGTCTAATTTGTGCGTCCAAGGAAATTCTGATACTTAAATTACAATAGAGAACCTTTTGCCTCATCCATCTTTGGTTCTATGGTCTGAAAAATGTTATTACTATAGTAATAATAATTACTAATTAGTTCAATCAGCCCTGTTTCCCACCGGCCCAACCGGCGGTAAATCTGTGCAGATCGGGTGTAGCTGGGCGAGCACCCGCGCCGCACGCGCCATTGTTCACACAACATCCGATTGCACTGCGCTTAGCACCACTCTCAACAATACACACCATATTTACAAACATGTGCGCAATTAACTACTGGTCCATAATGAGAAGCCTCCGCTTTTGTATTGAACTATGGCGAAAGAATTGAGCTCTGTTTGTTGAGCAATATTTAATCGCCAATCCCATTGATGCTTTTCAATCTTTTTGTAATCCGATCCACTTGGAAATAACCCCTATTATTGAGGGTTGAATTTACTAGCTAAAATTTACTGAATAATTTATTTAATTTAAGTTTATCGAGCTATTGCAACGTGGCAAGCTTAGTCAGTTTCGAAAGTAAAGCAAGACGTTTTTACCAAAATAATGTAGACTAATAAACGGAAGTTAAGTAAGCCCCTGAACATGTAAACCATGTAATCTTATTGAACTTTCTAGTTTCCTTGTCCGCGTAACAAACAAGGCATCATCACGTAATCTTTGCCTGTACTCTTCTTCAAATCGAGTGATGTAAGTAGGTCATTAGAAAGATGAAGGCATCAGTTGCAGCCACAAAAATACAAGAAAATTGTGTGTTCAGAATATTACTAAAGATTTATTTACTTCACTTAATATGTGTTTACGACTTGGATGAAGAATAGATTTGCAAATGAGGGCAAGAAGGCAAATTATTTGTTCAAACACCATAAATCCTTATAGCATTAAAATGTATTTTACAATCTCGTGACTGATATAGGTGCAGTTTAAAATATCTGTACGCTTTTTCGGGATAAAAATTATGACAATATATATCCAGGGTATGAATGACATCTTTCCAAATTTTCGCATTTGTAATTATTACTAAGATTGTTTGCCAAACAACGAAGGAAACATGATAGCCACTGTTGATGTTTGTGAATCTTCAACGCATTGTATAAAATGGATTTGTTATACGAAACTCGCAAACATTAAAACGTTAGCACATTAAAAAACAGTACATTACAATGACAAAAATATTATTTTTGCCTCGAAGCTTTTTAATAAATTGTTAATACAAAGCGAAAAATAACAAAAGCCGTCTAATAATATTAAAACGGTTGTTCTATTGTCGAAATCAAAGCCGAGGGTCTGTCAGCATTTTACGAGCCCTCGAGTGTGGGGAATCGAACCTAGTACCCCTCCGGTTGGCCCCTCAAAAGTTGGAGTGTGTGAACTGTAAATTCAACATCATTCGACATCTATAAACTTGTGTCGACCCGTGATAAATGGGATAGTCTGTGGTACAAGTTACAAGTAATGTGCACGATAGCTTACAGAAATAAATTACGTTTTGTTATAAGGAATATAATTATTTTTTCTATTAAAAATATACAAGAATATAAACCAATTTTAATTGTTTGAATTGTGTGTTTATTTGGACTTGATAAACCATTGAAAGCTCTGAATAACCAAGAAAACTGTCGCCAAAACTGCGTCGACTGATTCTAATTTAAAATCCGTAAACATTAACTTTGTTTACATATAAATATTCAAAAAAATATCGCTCCAAGCACGATTTAACACATTTTTTTTTTACGATTATAAAGACTAAGCTGTAATCCCCCCAACTTTCCTATTTATCGGTTATTTTCAAACCGATGTCGCTCACACGTCGCGCCGTCAGACAATAGCTACGTGACAATGCGTTCGCAACGCTTTATTTGCACGAAAGCAATAATGTGATTGTGCGACATCACATCGACACACAAAGCAGCGCATTATAGGAAATCGTAAAACCGAACCGTGCCGATCGCTACAGACTCCACTGGACCCATTTCCTCCTTTATCTTGTTCAATACATGCTAAATTGGCCGGGCAATAGTCATAAACGTTAAGTGTTATTGAAGTTTCGATTTTTGAGTCGTTTCGTTGTGTGAATTTTGGTAGTAAAATGTGGGCTGTGTTATGCCAGGAACGGAGTTTTATTTTACATTTTTTACAAAGATTATCATTAGAAGTAGATCTTTCCAACGTGAAAAAAATGTCGCTGATGTTGGTCGTTGGCAATGATGGCCTCGAGGTTTAGGCGCGCGGTCGAGAATCACGGCGGTCGCGGGTTCGAACCCCAGGCACACACCTCTGACTTTTCGAAGTTATGTGTGTAATTCACATCGAATTATCACTTGCTTAAACGATGAAGGAAAACATCGTGATGAAACCTGCACACCTAAGAGTTCTTAGGAATTTCTTAGGTGTGTAGTCCGCCAACCCGCACTAGGCCAGCGTGGTGGACTATGGCCTTAACCCTCTCAATGGTAGAGGAGACCCGTGCTCAGCAGTGGGCGTAGATGGGTTGATGAAGATGTTGGTCGTATGTTTCAATAAATAATACGTTTTGCAGAACCTTCGTCCTTTCTCGTCTTCTCACAAATAATGTTCTATTATGCAGGTTGAGCGAATTATTTCAAAGTTTCGCGTAATAATTCAGTGTGGTTCTAATAGTGTCTGAAAATTAACTAAAACTACCTCATGTTCTTCGAAATAATTATCCCAGCCCAATCGTTGCATAGACTTACCCCATAACACTGATAATCCCCAATAATTAACAATCGCGGGCTCCTTTCCCCCTCATATAAAATCCCTAACAAAATTCAAATGGTTTACCAACGGAAGCGACACAATACTTGAAATTAGAATACACCAACCGGTTTCGGACCGTAGGCATTCACTCGACAATAATAAATGGTGTCATTAATCTAACATCGGAGCAACAGCACCCGCCGGCCCGCCGCTCCTCAATACAACTCATTATGAAACTTGTCAAATAATGTTTTGGAAGGTTTCAATGCCAATTGTAAGGGATGCAATACGCGTTATTTATGTACTGCTCTATATTTATGAACGTATGCATAGAAACAGTACTTTATAATTAAGTTATGTAAATAGTGGAATAAGTTTTGTTAGAAATAACCTTTAAGACCACCATGGAGGTTAGATTAAGTCTAGAAATACTGACGTAGAGTGGAAATGATATTGTTATTTTCCTTCATATTTCAACACTTCTTCATCAACCCATATACGCCCACTGCTGAGCACGGGTCTCCTCTACCATTGAGAGGGTTTAGGCCATAGTCCGCCACGCTGGCCTAGTGCGGGTTGGCGGACTACACACCTAAGAAATTCCTAAGAACTTTTAGGTGTGCAGGTTTCATCACGATGTTTTCCTTCACCGTTAAAGCATGTGATAATTCAATTTGAATACACACATAACTTCGAAAAGTCAGAGGTGTGTGCCTGGGGTTCGAACCCGCGACCGCCGAGATTCTCGACCGCGCGCCTAAACCTCGAGGCCATCACTGCTTTTTTTTTCAACACTAATATATAACTAATAAAAATATAACTAATAAAAATATAACTATAAATATAACTAATAAATATAACTAATAAAAATATAACTAATAAAAAGCAGTGATGGCCTCGAGGTTTGGGCGCGCGGTCGAGAATCTCGGCGGTCGCGGGTTCCAACCCCAGGCACACACCTCTGACTTTTCAAAGTTATGTGTGTATTCACATTGAATTATCACTTGCTTTAACGGTGAAGGAAAACATCGTGATGAAACCTGCACACCAAAGAGTTCTTAGCAATTACTTAGGTGTGTAGTCCGCCAACCCGCACTAGGCCAGCGTGGTGGACTATGGCCTAAACCCTCTCAATGGTAGAGGAGACCCGTGCTCAGCAGTGGGCGTATATGGGTTGATGAAGACAAGACAAGACAATATCGGTTAACCAAATCTTTATCAATACAACCAAACCGCCGATAAAAGTAAATCTTTATTAGGAAACATAAATTTTACTCAAGATGTTAATAAAGATGAGTTTGTCAGGTTGTAAAACAAACTGCCTGGCGGTGTACAGTTAAAATATTTCTAAGAACTAGTTGCCGGAAATGCTTTGCAGTTGATCAATAATTTACACGAAGCGTTCGTTAGCGCGGATATGTGCGCCTGCGCAGCGCGCACGCAGGTAGCGGATATCACTCCATACTCGCTGGATAACCTGAAATATATATTGATGTATGTATATTTCAATGTTTATATTTTATATAATAGAATCCTGAGGGTCCAGATTCTGGTTTCAAACTGGACAAAATATTAATAAGTATTGGATCTTAGGACTTAATACCTAAGGCATCCTCTACCAGCCGAACCTTGGGTGATGCAGAGATGATACAAAATAGTTCACAAACATTTACAAATCTATATATAGTAAATCATAAATGTACATTATATGTTAATACTGCATATACATTATACATACAATAAATATACTATACTAGCGACCCGCCCCGGCTTCGCACGGGTGCAATGCTGATATTTAATGGATGTTATCATACATATAAACCTTCCTCTTCAATCACTCTATCTATTAAAAAAAACCGCATCAAAATCCGTTCCGTAGTTTCAAAGATTTAAGCATACAAAGGGACATAGGGACAGAGAAAGCGACTTTGTTTTATACTGTGTAGTGACTAACAACTGAGTGGAGGTTAGAAATCTCTGTAGTCAGTTTAAACGTAAGTATGTAAATTACTTTCAAAAAGAAAACATTCGTTCACGTGAAACTGAAAGTGTCTCTCGGCTATTGGTTCGATCGGACCTCAATCAGTTTGAGCTATTTTACATCTGCGCTAGTCATCATCCGCTCTACTGACACTGAACGACGATTCTCTGCGGTCTATTACCTGTGGACCAGATAATTGTGTGATCTAGCCGAGAAATATTAAGATTGGAGAATTTTAATCCGTGTAATACGTTGGAAGTTTCTGAGATTCATATTGCCTATATGACGTATTTTTAAGATGCTAAGGTGATTTTTTCGGATCTAGAACTGTCTTTGGTTCACTTGAAAGGTGGAGGCTGTAGGTTCGATTATTGGGGCGGAAAAAATCTTACACGGTTTATAAGTAAACTGTCCGTGACAACTTTTCCAAAATATGGGTGTAAAACGGCATAGGTCATCCGTTATATGATCTCCGTTGGACTTAAAAACACACCTCTTATGTGCATATATGTTTGTATGTATATTGACTGCCCCATGGCATAGTTGGTTAATTACCAGCTGAAGAAACGAGATACCTGATCCACAAATTGTGTCGAGTCTTGGTGTTGGTGACACTGAAAAGTCTCTCGTAGTTTTTAAATTTTTGATACCTACGACACGGGACTTGTATACTAATCTTCTTCTTCTTCTTCTTCATCAATCCATATACGCCCACTGCTGAGCACGGTTATACTAATGTAGGGTCAGAAATATTTTGTATGTTGGGTGTATTTAAGTCTACACAAGAACGAATAAGTAAAAAACGACATCGTAACACAGTACTATATAAGCGTAAGATTGCAATAAAAATCAACTTTCGATGCAAGTAATTGGGAGGGGTACTAGAGAATTTAATGTAGACAAACTAGCTGGCTTAGTGTCAGCCTTTAAAGGCGCTAGAAAAATAACTCAGCTGCTTGTGGCGTGTAGTGTGTTATTTATTGGTCTAAGACGCAATTTAACTGCGACATATTCACGGAATTCTAAATACTTATTCGATTAATAGGAATGTTATTTTGTTACCAACGTGATGGTTACTTACTTAAAATATTTATTGTAGTTATGGTGAAATTTCAGTATTTGAAATTACAAAGACCTTTAGCCGTTATGTTTATGGACGGAAAATAAATGCTCGTCACCTGAATGTTATTAAAATGTCTAAGACACATACAGTCTGCAACGAAACAAACGCACTAGCCTCCTTTTTAGCACATTATTTTCCAATAGAATATACTAGATCTAGTCTAATATATGTATAAGCGATTATGTTAAATCCAGGTATAGTTACTTATAAACATTAGTACGTACTAAATTTCCCTCAATTTTTAAGAACTGCTGGTTCTTTAAGCATTGATAAATCGCTGTCAATTAGTTTGCAATTCACCCCATCAGTCACCAATGCCCGCCATCTTTCTTGACCACGTTCTTGAAGAATATGTGGGAATTACAGCCAAGATTATAATAACAGTACTACATTTTCAATCCCGCAATAATCAATCTTCATAATGTAAAAATAAATACTGGCAGTAACCACCTGATGGATCTTCGCGACCTCAATCCGTGGGCGGGGCCGGCAGACGATAAATTGTGGAGCCTTACCGTTACCTGTCTCGTGGTATCGGTCGCGTCCACGCTGTGAGGTCCCCGAGATGTCAACCTATAATGTTTGAAATACATATCGGTAGAAATTCTATTATAGTGATTACCTCAGGGTGTGGGCGCACAGTTGGGAATTTCGACGGTCGCAGCTCCAAGTTCTAAACCTCTAACTATTCTAGGTTATGAGTGTATTCACAATGAATTAACATTTCGTTTACGGTGAAGGAAAACATCGTGACACAACCAGTACACTTAAAAGTTCTTAGGAATTTTTTCGTAAGCAAGCGTGGTGGAATAAGGCCCAAACCTTCTCAATGGTAGAGGAGGTCCGTGTCCAGCAAGGGGGCGTCTATGGGCTGATGATGATGATGTGTGATACGTCAAAGCCAAAAGTCGTATTTGTCGGGAGAACAACAGTGTCTGTATAGCCATAACCTTACATGACGTTCTACCAAATTTTAACAGCTTGCAAAACTAAAGGCCGCGGGTTCGAGATATATATGAGTCGCAGATGTTTGTATATTTGGGTGTTTGCGGGACCGAAGTCTTTCGTAGTTTCAGATACGACACAAGAAGTTGTGATCACGGATATCTGTTTATAACTGTTACGTGTATTCATTTATTTACCTTCGTAACTTATACTTAAATCTACGAAGGTTTTAATTTTAATTAAAGTTGTTACTTTAATTGTGTATTGCCAGTCGTAACTGATTTAGTTTACAGCGTATTTTCAATTATGTCGTACGTGTATAGAAACTCATAGTTGCTTCCAACAGCGAGTCATTTCATTTCCTTACAATTTTATCGTTTTTAATTACAACAGCGTCTCAAATAAAAACAGCAGGGCGTTTTTTATTATAAAAGGATTTGGAACAACACTTGCACTTCCGTAGCGTATTTATATCTCACGAAATCTTAGTCAAGTCTTTTTAGTCAAGCTAAGCTAGATTCAAATAAAATAACCTCTAAGAGACATTAGACCTAAAGTCATAAACTTATAACATGAACGTCCATAGAATTATTCTATCCGGCCACAACAGTGTTTCTCAACATGGGGCCCACGCCCTACAGGAGAGAAATAGATAGTTCGACCTATGCATAGAATAAGGTTACTTGTGACTATAACACCAAAGTACTTCTTATGTCTAAAATAGAGGTAAACTTGTTTATATATTGCACTAGTGAAGTAATAATAATTATAAATTTTGTTGTTGTTTGAAGAACATAAAAAGTTACTGATAATTTTGTGCCCAATTAAGTTTAAATCGCTGAGAAAGAGAAGTTGTGCAAAAGCACATATAACTTCATTCTATGCATAGGTCGAGTTAATGGGGGCAATCAAAAAATGGACTTGACTTAGTGGCGAATTGTTTTTAAAGGTTAAAAATTATGTAATGGTGGCATAAAAAGTTCAGAAATATTTAGATGGGGGCATGGCCTAAAAGGTTGGGAAACACAAGTAGGGCTGAGGGCACGGCGCCGGCTCACTGCCCCCGTCGGCACCTGTCCGTCACGCGCCGCGGGGCACACACGATGGGAACCAGCGCTCCCCCCACAGACTAATATTTTATGAACTATAACTGTGATGTAATTGCGACGGAAAATATTGAGAGAAAACGTTCTGATATATCTGTGTTTAAGTATATGAAGGATATGGAGAAACCTCCCTTATATTTATGACTTGATCCCGGTTTAAACATTTGTTCATATCGACATATAATTAATTCGCCTTGTAGTATCGTGACTCAAGTATCTGCCTCTGCAATCTAAAAGTCCTCGCTTCGATTTCCGGACGGACAAATTGTTGACGAGTTTTTCCATTAGAAAATTTTCAGTAGCAGGACGAATTTTCCGAATGTACTCGAAAAGCGGTAATAGGCTCACCTCTTATTCCTATACGTAAGACCCTTACCTAACTGGCGAATTGTGAATGCATATATGCACAATGGCTTACCCCTTCGAGAAAATCATGCTTGAGGTAATGCGTAAATGTATATATATATAAATTCCTTAAAAATCTTGCAGGATGCAAATCATTATTAAAGAAATATAAATGCCCACAAATTGTTATAAAACTAGCTACTCAAAAAGCAATTTAAATTGCAGTTGATTCATCATTCGTTTACTGTTACAATATAGTGTAAAATAGCGCGGAAAAATATTGCATCAATTCTATTATCATGCAATTACACGATCGTTGTGAGGCACTAAGCACAGCAGGGCGGCGCGTCTCCCAACCAACCTCTTTCACTCAAACTCTGCCGTTATTTAAATTGATAATAGCCCGGATTTATAGGCTATTACACCGAATAAACGTGAGCAGATAATCTTGTAAATGGCTGTTATTTTGCTGCCAAAACATTCGCCATCCATTCTAGTCGGTAGTTACATTTCGGAAGGGGACCATCCATCTTCGTTGTCTTAAATGCTGAATTTATTTGTATATGCTATATTTGAAAGCAAGGCTGTATCTGTTATTACTCAATGTCAGCGTTACTTTTATTGATTTAGGAGCTACCATTGTGATTATCTTGAACTGATTGATATCGACCTCGTGGACTTATCACCGCGTGTTTTAAATCGAGAATGGTTTCCAATGATCCGTCAAGGAGGAATTTGGGTAGCAATACCCAGGGACAAGCCAAAAAGCCCAATGTACAACATAATTTATTAAAGTCTCCGTTGAATCCGCCCACATAATAATATCGTGCACGGTAGTTGGAAAGTAAAAAGTGGTTATGTTAACACGAGCATAGATAAGACTTGTCGACGCGAGTGTTGGATGTGACTAATGCCTCGTTTTTGTACTGTTTATAAATACCAGTTGACGTAGTGGGCCGTCGAGAAATCTGTCTCACTGTCACTTTATATTAGTAATAACTGGAATGCTGTTGTCATCGATATGGTGTTTTTGTGAGCCGTCTAAGATTATTAAGTCTTTGGATATGATTGGTATTTTTATGTTTCATATTTCAATAAGTTTCATCAATGTTCATCCCAAAACAAAGATTGCAATGTTTCTGTCTATTATTTAAATACTTGTGGACTCGGATGGTATTTAAAATAATTTCGTTTAATCTAGGTATAGTACTTTGTGGTCTCGCGGCGTATGTACATATGTGCTATCTAGAGGGCTCGCGTTCCGGAGTTTGTCGAATATTATAACGAAATTTAGGTACGGAAATGCGTCTCTGCCTGCCCTTTTAGGGTATGCAAGCGTTCGGCTATGTATGTGTGTGATATTTATTTCTCATTTTTATTATTTTAGTACTGCCCAATAGCAGATATTACGGCTGATAAACCACACTGATCAAACGCCGTATATAATTCCAAATACTGCAATGAAAATACGATTTGATCAATAAAACACGGTGCAGGAGAGTTCAACATTTAATTAAATTAAACTCATTAACAACGTGGGAATGGTGAGAACGGTAGTCTGGTCCCGCCAGTAATCGCCAGCGCCACGGAGAAAGCTTAAATAAAATATAAATAAGGGAATTACTTCGCAGTAAGGGCATGTTGAGTATCGACGGAATTCACAACATTCTTTGATGAGCATACTAAATAAGATACACATTTTTTATTTGGAATGTAGTGTAAATTAAAATGTGAAAAGAAATCGAAATTTAACAGCTTGGTTGGATCTGTTGTACAAGTTAGTGAAGTGCATGCTTAGAAAATAGAGGTTTTCCAATTGGAAAAATATCGAGATACTTACCATCTATTAGATAAGACTTAAAATATAATTATAATAAAATTCGTAACGTACCATTAATTGGTACTTATCTCACAAAACTATTTCTACTTGAAAGCATTACAATATGCTTATCAATTTATCTACTAATTGCAAAAGACAAAGTCACACTCCAAGTCTCACGAAATAAATACATTTAGCAGTCCAATCGTGTGAGCTGAATTATTTATGAGTAAAGTAATTAATTGAGGAGAGATAAGCCTTTACTTCGGCGTCTTATTGTGTACGGTACGTTTGGTTCGCCCCGGGAGCAATGAGACCGGTTTGGGCGCCCTAACTTTTAACAATTTCACATAACTGATGTGCTGTGTTATTATAGTATGGTAGCTCGACCCGACTTCGAAAAGAAAAACGCATTAGTTCATTATAATTCCCGATAGATGGCAGCAATTTAAAAAGTTGTTAGTAGTATTTTTTATATCTACAATTCATTAAAATAAGTGTTACTAAGAGATTTCTAAGAACACTAAGATGTCCAAATTTCCTCGCGATTTCTTTCGTCATCGATAAAGTACATAATGATTCATTCTGATATATTACATATAACTTCGAAAACTCAGAGATGTGTGTGTGTCTGGGGCTTGAACCCAGGACTGCCTAGATTCTAAAAGCCAGAAACTCTAAACCATAACGACTTAATAATTATTATACATAACTCAATATAAAAATAAACTTCATTTTACGGTAGAGTCACTGCTATGTTAACTTTCAAACATACGATATTAATAAACAACATTAATTTTATAAGCCCTGTTTATTGTATTATACAATCCAATTATCCATGTTTACAATTTACTAGGCTTATAAAACAATATATAAAAACTAATAAACTAGCCTCCAAATGGAGAAGGCATTTTCCCATAGTCCTATATCTATTCAGCCGATGGCTGTGCATAATGTTTGCATAATTACATGCAATGCTGCTATTAAACTGCACCTAGCATTCATATTGCGTTTAATACACGTTTTAATTACAATATATTCTTGCTTCATTACAATGATATGTGTGCCGTTTACCAATGGAATAAAATGAAAATTGTTTAATAAAATCATAATTTGTGAGACTAGCTATAGGGTATGGTTCCGCTCGGCCGTAATTTTTAATTTCGTGCTCATTCCGGTACATTTAATACCAAAATTCGAACCATTCCTAATTAAAACGCACCTCTCTGAGTAATTTGTTTGGTGAATGCGTTTTACAATATTGTATTATTTCCTACTTGGCCATAACGCAATTTTGTAAAAAAAAGTAAACTCTACTTCCTTTCCTAAGGTCCTATTTACGAGTATCTTAGTACCAAACACACCCAGCGCTAGATTGACATTGATAATTAATAGTACTAAAACTAAAGAGTGTACTGACCCCTATTTCCCTATCCCACCACACCCGCCACTGCAACTTCTGTACTCCAGGATCAACAGCGGCACGCATAGTATTGGCGTCGAGCAATGAAGCTCAGCGAATCTAAGGGGACGTAAATTCTCATAATCCCGCAACGAAGTTAATCAGAAAAGCAATGTAAAGGAGGAGTTGGAAAACAAAGAGTTGTCCACTTCCCTCCACAGCAAAGCAAGTGACAAAATACAGAGTGTAATGACCATCATATTAGTTTTGTAATCGTATGGAGATAACTTCAAGAAAAGTCGAGTGCACTGCACTGCGATAAATATCTACCAGCTGGTCGTTTGGAGATGGTAATGCTGGCAGAATCACGCAACACTTGTATGGATCGATACATCGGGCTCTAACATCACGATATCTATTATACTGCATCCATCACTACGTTTTAAATGTAAGTAGGTTTAGGGTAGGTAATGCTAACTTATTATATGAAGCTGCGGATGTTATAGATCTATTTATTAACAAGCAAATTATATCTTTACAGTGGGTTGTCTATAACATCTATCTCAAAACAAATTTTCATCAAAAATTTAGAGGAGCCCAAAATTAGTGTACATATTCACCAACACATGCATAGATTTTATTCCACAATATTTTAAATTTTTTGTCTGACTATCAAAAACTGCAACATACATACTTTTCAATCTCATAAGGCAATCTGAAATTAATTTGCGGGTCACACAATAATTGCTTAATACAGGGTATTCGCGGCCTAATTTTATCCCAAAGTATAAACAAGCTGCTCAACCCTTAAACAAAGAAGTAAAACATTATAACAGCTGTATCACTCACTATACAAAAAGTGTCCAAACGATGTAAAAAATCGAGGTCAGTAAGACCATAAACCTGTGCGTATTTCACAACAAATACTATTTTGCAGGCACACGTCGGAATTTGTATTCAATGTGCGTTCATACATTCTCGACACAATAAATTAAGATCATACTTACCACATCAATAAGTAAACAACACGTTGACGACTTCACGTATATCAATGAGCATAATTTGTAGAAGGATATTCGTATTCATACAGTTAGTTACTGTCTAATAAATATCATATACAGGGTGTGTTCAGACCGTGATCGAAAACTAAGGCAGATATTAGATGCAGTGTATACAAATACTGACATTAGACAAAATTCCAACAAAAAGTTAAAATCAAGTTTTCGTAACAACCAGATCCATTTTATAACTATATTAATTCGTGTTTATACGTACCGTACGATGTCGTGTTGAGTACTTTACTTCTAAACTTCAAGCTATGTAGAATTAAGGTAAGAAGTTAAAAACAAAAGGTCCTAGTTTTCCCTACCTCTATGTTTTCAAATAAAATCTATTAATTTTAAATTTTAAATTTTATGCCCCTTTAACGCAATCAGATGGCAACACAGGAGATTTCGTAGCACCCTATTACGAGAATTCATTGGATTCTAATGCATTAAAAAACTATATTTGTCTAAAATTTGAATAAAACAAAACAACAAAACTATTCTATAACTTATACTTAAAACACACGCTGCAAAAGAAGTATTTCTCTGTAAAGAGTTCCTAATGAACCGGTAAAGTGAACGGATAACATAAGATTACGTGCATAGTAGCCAATCTGTACCGGTAGTTTTTACTACGCCGCCGACCATAAAGATGATACAATATTAATAAATTTTACACTTTAATACCAATAGATACATTTATATTAATGTTTACCTATTATAGAACATAAATACTTTATAGCATTTCTGTGATAACATAAAAGATGTGAAACATTTTATATCTGTACTGGGCAAGCTGTTATTTCTACTACTTACTTTCTCGCTCTAAAAGGAATACCTTTTATGTATTATAGATAAATAACAAGATTATGAATACCGAAAGACCATCTTAGTTTAAAAAATAGTAAACTCATACTAATTTTAAAGGTGTTAAAGTGTGGTACGGTTTCATAAGTTAATTGCTCAAGCGATTTTGGCGAAATTCGATTCAATAATTTACGGAACAAGGTAGAAAGTTAGAAGCTCCTTATATCCTAGATTATATTTATAAACCGTACAAAATCTACCTTTGAAGCGAATTGAAAGATTCCGTTAACTACAATTACCATATAACTTCATCAACCCATATACGTCCCACTGCTGAGCACGGGTCTCCTCTACCATTGAGAGGGTGTAGGCCATAGTCCACCACGCTAGCCTAGTGCGGATTGGCGGACTACACACCTAAGAAATTCCTAAGAACTTCTTAGGTGTGCAGGTTTCATCACGATGTTTTTCTTCACCGTTAAAGCAAGTGATAATTCAATGTGAATATGTACACACAATATTTCGAAAAGTCAGAGGTGTGTGCCTGGGGTTCGAACCCGCGACCGCTGAGATTCTCGACCGCGCGCCTAAACCTCGAGGCCATCACTGCTTATTAATTCGAATACATACAGGTCCACTTGCAGCTTTGTTTCGCAACAAATGCTAATAGCTAGGCACATTAAGCTGCTCATCTGTTGATTTATGGGCGAGCATTAACATTTCAAATAAATCTGTTTTGAAAACGTGACCGTTTCCATTTTGCATATTACATAAATAATGGTTCGTGTGCGTAAC
Organism: Cephonodes hylas; assembly: GCA_030295005.1. Classification (NCBI taxonomy): domain Eukaryota; kingdom Metazoa; phylum Arthropoda; class Insecta; order Lepidoptera; family Sphingidae; genus Cephonodes; species Cephonodes hylas. Next base: position 603,901 of record AP025365.1, read on the forward strand.
ACCACCATAATTAGCATTTCCGAGGGAATGGGATTAACGAACCGTGTCCACTATTTGTGACGTAATTTTTACATTTTTGGTGGGCTTAAGTGTTTACTTGTGGATCTAAATTTCAATAAATATAAATTGGTTTTTATCAATCTTGGTAATATTACGTCTGAATATTGATAAACTTACATACGAAGAAGAATATTATATGGACTGGCACAGCTATAAACTTGATAGCGTACAATTTTCTCTTGAATTTTTGCCGTAGAGTTGCTCCATAGTCACATTGGGCTGCAGCACAAAGAGGCAGGCGCAACCGGGACTATAATATTGTGATATCGAAAACAGACACTGAATTTATTTTCTTTCATATCTATTCGTAGAACGACGTTTCGATTCGTATGATATGTTAAAAAACTGAAGACATAGCTTGTATTGTTATAAGTAATCATTTCTTATTCTAGGTACTTTATAACCCTCAATTTAATCAAACAATTGTAATGATATTAGTTATGTATAAGAAGTTTCTGCATAAAGTAGGTAAGCGTGTTTTTCTAAGGCTATACTGCCCTAAATAGGTGACAAGTCCAGCAATGGCAAGCCTAAAGTTTGATACATTATATAAAATCGCAATAATGTTCTCGAATGTTTGTCACGAGCTAAGCCGTGCGCCAAATTCTTTCTCATTCTGTTCTGTTATGAGGTTCTTACGCAATAGTTTTCGTGTTTGTATAACTGTAAATTATGTGTATTATCAAACTGTCAAAACGCGCGCCATTACTGCGCCATTGCGTTTCCATTTATCCAATAGATACATTAAGTATTAGTCGTCAGTTGTTTGCGTCAAACAGGGAGGTTCAGTAGGAAACTTGCCATAATAATATTGAAAATATTTACTTACGAAATATTTATAATTTTTACCTACACTCCAAAGTCAATGATCTCTACACAAGTATTATTATTAGAAGATTACATAACTGCATGATTACATGTAATCAGATGATTGGTTTCAGTTAAAGTATCATGATAAGATATTGCGTGACTGAACAATATTAATCAATGTCTATTAGTATTTTCTTAGTTAATTAATTAATAATTTTAACGCTTTTTAATCAAACCATTGGCTCAACTCCAATTTATTACGCTATCTCATTCGCTAAGCTCTCTTTACCTTTTTTAATCTCTTTACCTTTAAAATTGTTACTATAACAAATCCATTATTACACCCATGTTACACTTACACTTTAAGTCTCTCATAACAGGGGGCAAGCTTCTTGACCTTTTTTTGGTACATTTCTGATCCGGAAATCGAAACCAGGGCTTCAGATCACACCAAAGATCGTACAACATCTCGACGCATTCAAAGACAGGTAGAAATAATATGAGTACTATACTGTGCCTCCGTACGTAAGGCTCGCCACGCGCTACAGGGCATGTGGCCGGCAGGCGGCGGTCGGGACGCCATCAATCTCCCGCAACGGAACTTTTTGTATGCGACAGATCCGCTTAGCGCCGTCTGTCTCGCCAACTCATATTTACTACACTAATATTTTTTGTACAGTTTGTATACTTGTTTGTCAGCTAGTACGGAAATAAACCTTTCTTTACATCCATACTAATATTATAAATGCGAAAGTAACTCTGTCTGTCTGTCTGTCTGTTACGCTTTCACGTAAAAACTACTGAATGGATTTTAATGAAACTTTGCAATAATATAGCTTATACATCAGGAAAGGACATAAGATACTTTTTATCCCGGCAAATGTAGTATTCCCGTGGGAATGGGAATTTCTGGATCTACCAAACCGATTTGAATGATTTTTGGTATAGAGGTTCGTGAGTTCACAGAATTAACATGGGATAATTTTATCCTGGAAAATATAATCCCGTGGGATAAACATGTTATAAATGCAAAAGTCTCTTTGCACTTAACCCTAGAGTCTACGCGGACGGAGTCGCGGGCAAAAGCTAGTACTTCATAAAAATGTCCTTTAAGCAGACAATTATATCTTTTTCGGGATTCGCAATGCAGTCAAAAGTCAGGTGTGTCTGCAAGAAGTAATTTGTGGTGCCTTCTTCTTCGGAGTATTCGAAAGACTTGTGCAGCTTAACAAGATTAAGATACAAGTACATTATAGAAAGCATAGAGTTTATATTTGCAGATACTGCTATTTAAAACCTCATCGTAGAACCTAAAATGAGGATTAACAGTTCCTATCTCGTTACAAAATATGCAAATTCATAAACAAAAAAATATATACAAAAACTTTAAATACACGTACAGAGAAAATTAACAATTTACTAACTTTACACGTATAAAAGCAGTAAAATTTATCGCAAATTATATAAGAAAATTAACTACTGCAACACGTTTACTAGCTAAGCTCTCTTTATCAATTCCGTAGCATACAGTAAACAAAGCTTTAAACGATTGCTTACAATAAGGCGAATGAGGCTGGGATGTGCGCCGTGCTGTACTTACAGTAATTGCATGTAATCGATGATGCCGTTAGGCCCGACGATTCCTCTAAACCCCTTATCACCCACCTCTTTATTACTTCATCTGACCTTCAGGGCTGGCGGATCTAGAATGCCTGTCTTTGTCAGCCCATATTCGTTCTAGGGCTGAGAAATTACTCTTGTATTGAGGGAAGAACACAGACCTCAGGAAATTATATAAATAAATACACCAGTTACATACATAGTTCTGATCTACATTAAGATAGGAGTCTTTGTGTCGTTTGTGGGTATCAGAAACTTCGAGTCTTTTCGGTCTCACAAACACCCAGACCTGATACAAATATCTGGATTACACAAACATTTGTTTCGGTGCGGGATACCATAATTATCACATCACATCACATTTATATTTCAATTTTAATATCGCTTCAAACGCTGCCAAAAGTACATATTATACTTAAACGGCCAGCCCGCACTAGGCCAGCGTGGTGGACTACGGCCTAAACCCTGTCAATGGTAGAGGAGACCCGTGCCCAGCAGAGAGACGGATATGGGTTGATGATGATGATACTTAAACGACGAATAAAACAGTTAGCAATTTTATTGAAATCTTCACAGCTTTATCGAGTTCAGCCCTGCGAGGTTCCCGGTTATACTAAACGCTCACTCAAATTGATATTAAGATTATCCATTTAAGTATGGCGGTAATGGTTAGCCGCGGTTAATGGCGGACTAAACGGCAAGCAGACGCACGTTGGAGTCCACGCCGGAGATTACACATTACAGGGGGCGCGCGGCGATAACTTCCCGCGATACTATGCGCCGATTGAAAAATTTAACTATACGTAAAGACTTTGTTAAAGGTTTGAAAACGTTGCCAAGGCCACCGAGAGCTGTGTCAGGGAATTTGATATTCCTTATTTTATCATTGTCAAGACTAGTTGGTCTCGCGAGACAAGAGTGTGCTGCATATAGATATCCTGAGACCAGTGTGGTTTGGTTAGGTTTCACTTAATACGCGAAGTTGTCAGGGAATTTGAAAATTTACACGAAAAACGGCAATATAAAAGCGGGGAAAACGTAAATTACAGAAATGCACCTCTCTGTGCCTTCATACCGAGGAAATACGTTGACAGTAGTTGCAGTGGCGTGCCTAGGGTGTCAAACTAAGGCAAGCCCAAATGTTTATTTAGTAGCAGCATATTTTTTTTGGTACGTAGGACTAATAAATACCTACCGGTTAGTACTCACATTCATGTTTATAGCGTTATTTTATAAATAAACAATCGTTAAGTTCGTTATTCGGAACTATGTAAGGCAAGTCGGGCTTTCGGGCTTCTATGGAAGTACCGCCACTGAGTAGTTGGCGTATTATTGAGCCCTAGTGCGGTTTGGGGAACTACAGACCTAAAAAATTCCTTAGAATAATAAGGTGTTCGAGTTTCCTCGCGATGTTTTCCTTCACCTTTGACGTCTACGATAATTCATTAAGAACACACGCGTCGAAACAAACAACTGTAAATAGTCAGATGTGTGTGCCTGTGGTTGAAACCCTCATCTGCAGAGAGTCTCAACCGCGCGCCTAAGCCTCGAAACCATCGCTACTTTATATTACCCTCAACAGTAATCGATTTTTATTTATTTATTTATTTAATTCAATTACACACATACAGGACATACAAGGGGTGAAAAAGTATACAAGGATATCGTATGTAATAAATTGTTTTACAAGTAGGTATCTAACATGGTCCCCTCACTAGGCAAGCCTGTATCGAGGGGTCCCAATATATCGATATAATAGCTTGAATCTATCGTATTCACGAGTAAACATAACGATTAACCAGTTAGGTATCACTCTCTAATACAAAACAAAACTGAAATTTACTTCTATATAAAACAATAACACAAATTCAGTTTTAAGCAAATACGTCAGGTGTTATTGTCGTGAACTGCGATTACCAACAATCGTTCCGAAGGCCTCTACGGGCACCGTGTCGAGTAATTGTGTTGCGCCCGTGGTCTAATGACCGTGCCGGGCCGACGTAATAATACCCGCCAGCGATTCCACCACGTAATCGCTCCACGACCCAGTGAAAGACCTAACACGATTTAGGACTTTGCTCGGGCTTATAATGTAGCTTAAAGAGCATTGAAAATGTTTTTAAAATGTATATGTGTAAACTGACGTTCGCCCAATGGGGTGAGTAGACTATTGAGCCCCAAATGAATAGGTTTTGTATAATATCTAATTCTTTGAAAATGTGGGGACATTTTAAAGTGATCGAATATCATGTATAAATTCTAAACATGCGGATTACCTCAAAATCTGTTTACTTTAATCAAATTTCCATATTTTGCAATAAATAGCGGTAATTTTACGAAATTTGGGAAAACTAGAGATTTATTCAGGACTCGAACTCCTTTATTTGACATCTAAATGAGGCTTTATTTAAGAATATCTAAGTAAAATCTTATAATTAACATGTCGGCAAAATAAAAAAAAAACTGTTTAGTAAAACATATCCATACAGTTGAGCAAATGCGTTTATTGACGTTTGGATTCATCGGCGAAAAATCATTTTAGCATAAAACTTTTGTAGATTTATATATAAATTTTAAATTGTTAAATTAATCGCAAGTTGATTTGGTTATACGACTGTTTTTTATTTGACGTTAATGTCTCTTTAATAGAGCATAATAAACTCATTTACATTTTTATTATTGCAAATGTTTCAAACATAGCATTAACAGTTGGAGATTTTTTAAGTCGTAAATATAATTATATTGTTTTGGAGTCATAATCGCGAAACGTCCACTGCATATGAAATCTTCTCATAGACAAAGTGACGTAATCATACTTACATAATCTTCCCAATAATTCAATTTCTATTAATCGTCATTCTGTTATTCTAATTAATATCACAACTGCGAAAATCTATATAAAATTGCGAAAGAAGCTAAAATTTATCGGTACTTAGCAGTTTAAACCCAAAATTCCTAAACAAAAATAAATCTATGATACACTATTTGGATATTTTTTTTATTTTTACTGCGCGTGTAATTGTATTATTTTCTTTTTTCAAGTAAAAATATTGTATGCAGGTTTGATGGCCGCAGAGACAGCCCGCCATGTCAGCCGTGATGAGCACTCTGTCGATGATCAGCGGCGGCCGGCGCGCGCACCGCAAGCTCGCCTCCAGGTACGTACCACTTTTAAAAACCAATACTAACAGTATAAAGTAATGATGGCCTTGAACTTAGGCCCGCAGAAGAGAATTTCAGCAGTCGCGGGTTCAGACCGCAGGTACACACATATAACTTTTTAAAGTTATAAATAAAATATAAATAAAATATTTTAAACAGTACAAATATTTTATTTATCAGTTTGCATTTACAAGAAAAACTTATATACTATGATAACCACACTAGGCGCACAATATAAAGCATAGGTTTATTCACAATGAATTATACTACTACTTCAACGATAAAGCAAAATATCGTGCAGACACCTTATACTCAGTCTATCGCCGTCCACTGCTGAACGTAGGCCTCCCCAGCGCCAACCATCCCGGTCCTGAGCGGCCCTCATTCCGCCACCCGCCACCTTTCTCAAGTCGTTGGGCCATTGTGTTGCAGGACGTCCTATACTACGTTTGCCTAAGCGCGGTCTCCACTCCAACACTTTAATGTGTGCAGACACCTGCATACATTAAAATATATTAGGAATTTCTTTGGTGTGTTCATTGCCTAAACCCTCTTTTGTGGAAGAGCCCCGTGACCAGTGGTGGAACGTATATACTTATGCATATGGGTTGATGATGATAATTATGGTAGCAGTAATCACTCGTCTGTCTCAGATCTCCTACGAAAATAGCATGTTTACGATGCTCAAAAAGATTGATTAATTTCTAAATTGGGCTCTTACGGGAGTTTCAATACAGCAAGGAACATGGTATATAGGTACTATTTTTATCCTGTATATTCGCACTTCAACCATCCACAATAGCAATTTAAAAGTAAATGTATAAAGCATGGACGGCGCGGGTGGCGTCGTGTGCGGAATGCCGCGATGCCGACAGATTCGCCCAATTACCATACTGGACCCAGCCACTGGACGCGTGGGCGACCACTGGACAACAGTACGAAAGACTATCGTACTCAGTGGCGGAGTCAGAATTTTTAAAATGTTTTGGGATATAGCATTTTAGGCAAAGACTGTTACTCAAACTTAGTATTTAAATCGTTAGGAAAAATAAAGCCAGATTTACATAATAACGACGGGATACTAGTACTGAAAAAGCAGTATCCTAATTGTGAACAAGACATCGTTGTACCTATAGAGATAAAATATGTAATATTTTATCAAGGGAAGACTATCTTGTTATGATAGGTGACATTGTGTAGGTCCTACACAAATACTTTTATTACTTTCCTTCGTAATTAGTAGAAACTATTTTGTATTATGAACTACATGTAACTTTCATTTTAAATCGTAATTGCTGTTTATTTCTAAAAGGTTCAAGTTATTTTTCTTCGTGCTAAAGTTAACAAGTTTCGAGTTTCCTTGGCTCATTGAATGACACCTACAATACCCACGCCTTACGCCGCTTCTGAACGTAGTTAATTGACGGTTGAAGTCGCGAAAGTCCCTTTTTTGGCTCAGGATAAGTGCCAACAACGCCTTGATACAAGTCCTTCAATGTTTTATTTGTAACACCACTAACGGTCTCTTGTTTTATTTGTTAAGCTACCACTCAGTTGCCACTTTTACCATCATTATTTATCTACTATTAAGCACACAAACTTGGATACATACGTACATTTACCTTAAGTGTACGATAAAGCTTTAAATAAATAAGTATATGCAATATGCATTACCTCAAGTCTTTATTCCCGCGAACGGGAAGACAAAGGCGCATTTTTGCATCAATATAACATCAATTGTGTTTTCAGCTTATGTTACGAGTATATCGGGCGAGCCTATTATATGCTCTTTTAATACATTGTATTGAATATTTTTTATGTTTACTACATAATTAAGCATTCATAAGAGTCCTGACGTTTTTAAATTTGGATGAAATATTGACTAGTTTTTAAATCATACACTAAAGCTGGCACTTTTTAACTATAATATGCCAATGTACTAGCGAAAAGCAATTAATTGCCACTCATCAGTTGGTACAATTATGTCCTTGTATTGACCACCTTGACAAAAATTTTATGGGTTTTGCAATTATCCAACCACTAGCAAATTCGTCTTCTGACATAGTCACTCAACTTACAAAACGAAATACGTCAAATCTATTTACATAATCAAGCGAGATTTGAACCCACGAAGCTTTCTCTCTACGGTTAATTTTATAGCTGCGGTGATAAAGAGTAAAAATCAAGGTTTTTTTCTATTAAGTGTCAAATTCTGTCAATCTGTCAAATTTCTGGCACCTTAAGTGTCGGTAACTCGAGTTGGTGCCCAAATATGTAACCGAGACACAATTTCAAGGTTATTTTTTACAGCTGTTACGTGATAGTATTCGTATCGAATTGCTTTTTAAATATAGTTTGTGTTTGTAATGGTGGTAAACTTGTCGAGACGTCAAATTATAAAAAACACTTACTCAGTATCCATGTCGAAATATATTTTATTATTCGCGGGCCGCGGCTCGCGGATTCAAATCCCGGCAACCGATTTATGAATTTAAAAAGTAATCTGTGTACTCCTAACACATTATCATGCACATTAATAGACAATGATGAAGGAACACATCGTGAGAAAAATTGGCATACGTACACTGTATGATTTTTACTAGGCATTAAGATTTTGGCCAGTATCAGGACTCTAGTCTTTATTTCTGTTATAAATAAATAACGATAACTTTAACGTTAACAATCTTATTTTGTGAAACCCCTAGTCTTTAAGCTTCTTGCCGTATCACATCATCATAATGAATTTTTGTATACTATTTGGAAATTAACGCATTTATTTACTAATCAATAACATATTGTAATTGGTGATGTTAACTGAAATAATTTAGGTAACTATCAATTTGTTGGCAGCCGCAAGTCGGGGCAGTTCTCTGACGCCGGCGAGGACCGCAGCCGCACGCACCACGACCTCAACAAACAGCAGCGATCCGCCAGCCTGGTGAGTACACACATAGTAATCTACCTATTCCATAGGTCTTGCTCATATTTTGAATATTAGAACGGTATAGAAAGAATAGATGGACATTCACGATATAAATTACTTGGGTGAAATTTAAGGATCTTTAGGGCTATGATTATGTTCCGTAGTCGATCGAAATGTCATGGGTCAAACAAATTGTTAATGTTACATTTACAGAAGTTAAAGTTATAAGAAAAACGATATACCAATTAAGTTCCCACATTTCTTGATTAAAAATAACGCAAAAATCAGTTTCCAAAATGGGAAAAATTGAGAAATACATCAGTGCATACTTCCGATATGCAGGTTTGATTGTAAATTAGCTTGTTACATAATACATTCTACAACTCAATCAAAAGCTATCGGCAAAAACGTTCTACCATCACCTAAATCACCACGAAGTTTAATTAAAACAAACAGGAAATAAAAAAATCTTGTCTATGCCCACGTCGGAAGCCAACATTACAAATCTGTAGTGATCTGAATATTCATGAAAACTTGTATTTACGAGTAGAAATATGATTAAATGGCGGATGCTGTTGGCGTAATTAATTTGCTGCGTTTAATGAGTAGCTTGCACATTACATTTATGGAAGATTAAAGGCGCGTGATAGCCTCGAGGGTTGGGCACGTGACAGGGTCAATGCTTAGTGGTGTAGCGTTGAAATACAGGGGACATACTAAGTAAGGTGTTCACAATTCAGACTCATTTTTACGGTGGACGAAAACATCGTGAAGAAAATTGACACGGAAAATTGAAAGTTCGAGTAATTTCACTAATGAGTCTTGTATCGGCTGATATTAATTTTATAGAAACCTTAAAGACAAACGAAGCAATGTTTTTATTCACCCCGGCTCAAAACAAACATTCGTAGATCACTCAAATATTTGTTTGAATGTATTCACTTAATAGTTCATACGCGTAGAATATTAATGATTCTAAATTCACTGGTAACTACCAAATAATAAATCAATTTCACGCCAACATATCTCCCACACCGCCCTCACGACCCAATTAAAACTAGCATCTACAGAACGATGCGTAATGGTCCATTGTTCGATTCCCGTTGTGGGCGCTCCTCGGAGCCTCAGGCTACGGCCGCTCTTGATCATAAAATTACACCCTACGTCAGAGCTAGAATGGACGGGAAATTTACATAATTTACAGTCTAATAATTATAATTTAGCATTAAACATAAATGTAGGGAGTCATGGTCTAAGTTAGATGCACGATCGCATGAGATACCATGAGCCCGCTATTGGGTTTTGTAACCTAAACCACATCTCGAAAACTTTTTAAGCGAACCAATAATTACGTAGGTCGAAATCAACCTTAGAAATGAATTAGGTTATAGATAATTCAAAAGTAGTGATGGCCTGGAGGTTTAGGAGTGCTGACGAGATTTTCGGCGGTCGCAGATTATACACCAGGCACACACCACTGACTTTTAGAGGTTATGTCATAATTACGTATTTAACATTAAAAACATCGCGGGGAAACCTGCACTTCTTAAAATTTCTTAAGAGTGTAGTCCGCCAACCCGCTTTTAGGCCAACGTGTGTAAAATATGCCCTTGCCCAGCTATGGGGCTTACATGGGCTGATGATGCTGAATTCTCCCTCCCATTTACTAAATAAATCCAAACAAACCGCAAAAAACACAATATAATTACATAATGAACTAGCCGCCATTACATCCTGTCCTTAACCCACAATACGCCACTTATCTCCACGTAACAACTTGTTATTCTTCATAACAGTTCCTACAACAGACAATGAAACGAGCTAATAAACTGCCAGCTTGTCATACCGCGTGTGTAATGGGCTCCACACACGGTACGATTCGTCGTCGTCGTCTGTACGATCGATCTAATGAAAATCGAGACGATTGATCGCATCAAAAATGTCGTCCACACACGAAACGACTGATCGTAACGATTTATCATTTAATTGTTTGAAGCTGTCAATTCATCGTTACAATATTCATAATTGGATGGGATTTTGTTGCGATTTGGGCAATCGTCTTCGATTAAGTAAATCGTTAACGATCACGACACGCACCACCGATTCGTCGTTGCGATCGGTTTGATGCGACGGATCGTACCGTGTGTGGCGCCCATAATGCAGCGTGTATGCAAGTATTTTGCATGTGGGGGGGGTAGGAAAGGGGGGAGAGGGGTAGCCCACGCGCCTACTAGCCCCGTGGGCCGTGATTTATCGAATGCCATCGATGTTGTCTTAAACCATATCGTGTTGTTCATATAGGATAGTCCATATAAGAATCTTGGAAGGAGTGATTAATGAGACGATTGGAGGTTATCGACAGCGACCGTGAAGTAAATATTTTAGAGAAATAAATGCTGCTAATTTCGTAGTAGATTTAATAAATTAACAATGTATTGGCTTAAATTTAAATCTTAATGAATAAATATTAAGTGGCAGTTAATTTTTTATCTATGTATGTCAATTGATCGAGAAGTCTGGAGCGCCCGAGGAATTTCATCTGCAGAAATAAAGGCTATTATATATTCGATTGCACCAAGTAAAAAAAGTTTGGGCGATTATTAAAAGTAATTACATTACCTTTTCACCATTTTTCCACCTCGTATTTCAATTTTACTTTGAATTGAAATCTTGACTAATACTATAAATGAAATTGTGAAATTGTTTGCTACGCTTTCACGACTCTGTTAATAAGTTGACTTTGAATTATTTGATAATAATACATATTTACGTCTATCTATCGGTTAATTAAATTAAATACTATATCTTTATTACGTTCGGTCAAAGTAGGCGATTGCTCGACAAATGAAGACTAAAATACAGGTTATATACAAACTCAATGTTTTGCTGATTAGGTGTGTTAAATGTGGCAGCAGATAGAACTTGACGTGTAATCCGATGCTTCTCGCTTCACCAACCGCCAACCCCTGCTCTGATACTGTGCAATCACTAACCAATATTATTTTTTGTCATAAATTCAAAAATTTCACCTGCCTATCTCACTGGTCCCGCGATGAATGAACTGACGTGTTCTAGGTACCTACACCGTTTCTAAGTACCTATAGCAGGTTCTTAAGTCGCACAAAAATTATAGGGTTTTCCAAAATTCCATTATAGTTGATTCTTTTTATTTTGAATTCAGCTCCTGAAGTACCTAAAACTATTAGCGAAATCGTAATAAAAAATGAATATAATTGTCAAATCAAATCGTATCTTTTTCATAATTTTCAGATTCCACTATTTTGCGTGTAAAATGGTACTCAGTCTAAACTTCAATCCATATGCACACAGAAGCCGTGTCATTACATCAACACGAAAACGCAATTAAATATACCGTACTCAAATGGCCGATGTCATTAAGTTATTAAAGTCCTCATATCCGTAAACCATCAGAGTAATGACAGATGATTTAGTCATCCATATGATATTTTACTGGCGTCCGCGTGAGCATCGGTAGTAAGCATCATACACGCAATCACAAGGTGTAAGAACCGCTACTCGAGAATCTGCCCATAATATTGTAACGATGTTGATAATTATGTGATAATCTCTACATTTCAATGATTTTCAAGTTCAATTCAATTTCAAGTTATTTTTCGGAGAAGTCGCAGATTTGATTCCTACACATTGATTGCGTGATTCAAACTTGTTTGTTTTGAATTTTAATAACGAAATTATTATCTACGTGGCCTCAGAACTGTCTACTGATAAGTACGATGGAAAATGAAACATGTGCTTTAGGATTATAACTAATTTGATGACTTTGAGTGTATCTATTTATTTTTCATGGACTGAATTTATCACTCTGTACGGATCGTTCAAAAAAAGTTAAAACAGCGTGTTTTCTTTAGAGCCTTATAATGTAATCTAAATGAAATGAACACCTTTGATAAAATAAATAAAAGACTTATGTATCTCCATATAACGATGATTGCTGTATATATTCATTAAAAAAGGAATCAGTTAAGAAACAAACACTTTCGTTAGCTATAAATAATTTGTTAGATAAAATATTTACGTGTTCGTACGTCACGGAGAGTCGTTGGCTACTAAATTAAGTGAAAATGAAGATTTATATCGGTTTGACTGTAATTCTTTCCCTTTCTAACTCATTCAGTAAAACTGACAACGGAAAATATTTATACCCAATATACTCATCAATAACAAATTATTATCTGCAATATATTATTACGGACATGCGACCAGCAACAACTAGAAAGCAATAATTTGTTTATTAACTTCTATGATTTAATAAATATTTTTTTTAAAGTATCGAGCTCCGTTAAAACACTATGCATCATTCCTTCGGGAGTATTTTATAAATTATTGTTATTTTTTTTTCATAATTTAATTATCATAGAGCCATGGCAGAGTTGTTGAAATGATCGAAATGATGAAAATGTTCTAAAAATCTCACATTAAAATTACAGATATCTGTGTTCCTGAATTCTTGTTACTTACTACCAAAAAATATCATCAGCTTATATTCGTCCCACTGCTAGGCACGGACCTTTTTTACAACTAAGAGGCTGTAATCCCTATAATAAAAATATTACCTCAAACCTAGAACCTAGAGATGTATTTAAACCTCATTCAATTTGACTGTTACTACTCTTTCACTTAAACCGCGGCACCAACAAGTTAGCCCTAATTTCTGGAGATGTATTAGATTGGAGATTAGCTCAACAAAAACAGAGCACGAAGCAAAACATCCACAACACATGATATACAACAACGGGAGTGCAATCCTCCATGATTTAGAAAGCCGTGGAGTGCGTGCTGTGCCGCGTGCCCGTCGCTCGCCTCACAACGTTTTTGTCGCGTCGAAAGTCGGCGCATCGGAGCGACGCGCAACGGATTCGTGTGTGATGTGAAATTAGTTCATTAACAGATATTTTGTTCTTGCACAGCCTCGGCTTAATTGGCAGGTGTATCGATGGGGAAAATTACCATGCGCTTTTGAATTATGATTGTATTTACATAGATGATCACACCTATATGTCTTATGGAGTGTGTTTATGAGCTCTTGTTTTGCCAGCCTGTAATTAATATGTTATTTAAAGCCCAAACATTAATATTGTTAAATGGTCAAACGTTTTAGGTAGTGCTAAGTGATTTTACACTAATGTTGCCACAATTTTCATTGCTGTTCAGCTCTTTTTGGTAGAAGTGTGAAGTTATATAGCGTCGCTTGATAAATAAACTATTTATTATTGAAATAATTTGCCCCATATCGTACCCGTACTTCCTGAAATTAGCGCGTTCAAGCAACCAAAAAAAGTCAGGTTTACAGTATTACTATGAATATGGGATGACATTGTTGTCTTCTTAATACAAACATTCCTCATATCTTTTAATCCTACAACTTACTTAGTATTAACAATAAAAGACCATTAAAAAGCACTGTACTGTATAATTAATTTTGCAATATTGGGGCGCAGGCGGCGCCACACCGGCACTGCGGACCAGTCCCATGCAAATAAACACCGTTATATCCACATTTATTCGCATCCAGCCCTTGTCCCGTCGAACGCACTCATTATTTTTATTGACAACAACAATTTAAATGAAGCGGTTATCGTTATATTACGTAAGACCCGACCGGTATTAATATGTTATGGACTCCAGGTTTAAGCGCGTGGTCGAGAATCTCAATTACAGGTTCAAACCTCAGGCACACACCTCCAACTTTTCGAAGTTAGTATTTGTAATGAATTATCGTACAAGCAGTGATGGCCTCGAGGTTTAGACGCGCGGTCGAGAATCTCGGCGGTCGCGGGTTCGAACCCCAGGCACACACCTCTGACTTTTCGAAGTTATGTGTGTATTTACATTGAATTATCACTTGCTTTAACGGTGAAGGAAAACATCGTGATGAAACCTGCACACCTAAGAGTTGTTAGGAATTTCTTAGGTGCGTAGTCCGCCAACCCGCACTAGGCCAGCGTGGTGGACTATGGCCTAAACCCTCTCAATGGTAGAGGAGACCCGTGCTCAGCAGTGGGCGTATATATGGGTTGATGATGATGATGATGATGATGATGATCGTACTTTAATGGTGTAAGAAAAATTCAACAAAAAAGTATTATGTTTCTAGTCCGCCAACCCGTACAAGACCAGCGTACTGGACTAAGGCCTAAACCATCTTTGATATAGAGGATGACCGTGTCTAGCATTGACACGTATAAGGGTTGATGATGACAATTGACATAGGTATGTTAAAAATTGCAAAAACAGCCATATCTGTTACAAATATTTGCTTACAAGAAGCGAACCCGTAATTACTACGCTTGAAGTCCTGCGCGCGCAACAAGCCTTCAAAGCCAGATACCTTACCAACTGCGCCTCGGAGGCTGCAATTACAATACTTACGGAATAATTGGACGGGTATAAAAGCGATTATCTCTTAATGTGCACTAAACATGATATAAAACACGTAATTTAACTACCTTCAACTGCAGCTATAAAGTCACGGCGTTTGTAAATTACGCAATGCATTTTATACTTACAATATGAACTTGATAAGACGTATTTATAAGATTGTAATAATGCTGCTTTATTACAAAAATTTAGGTTTAGTGTACAACTCTTAGTTCCAAAATCTAAATTCAATGTACTCTTTATTCCCATAGTCTTTTACAAACTCTTTTGAATCATCAATTGTAATCTAATTTAAACCATAACCTTTACAGAACGTAGTGTATTAGTTCCTGCTTTATAGCGTTACGAATTATGATCAAAACATGCATGTAATCGACAGTTGCGTTACTTCAATAGAAGCCCAGTACCCTAGATAGCCTGATAAAATTCCGAATAATATTAATTCTTAAATTAAATTCTGAATCTAATTTTAATCTTTATTTAACAAAAGCAAATTGACATATAAATGTGAAGATCCTGTCTCCACAATAAACAATTATAAAAAAGACATTGCCTGATTAACGTGAAACGTTTCGATGGAAGTACCGGCACTAGTCAGCATATTTGACATGGTCAGCCGTGTCGTCAAGGGGCAGTTGCCATATCTCGATTTATTATCAAATATACATTTTTGTATCATAATGTTTACTGACATAATGTGTTTGTTTCAGCAAACGTTGGAGGCCAGCGGGGGCGGAGTCGTCAACCTCGAGAATCTGGAAGCCAAGGTCAGTGACCCACCACGCGCCGCACTGTTTACATATCACGTTATGTGTATCATTATTATATAAAAGGAATGACAATAACAAGGCTTTATAATTAAAGTAAAAGTACTTTTAACAAATTAGATTTCGCTCGTGCCTTTTTAATTAATGATTTTTGAATCAGAGTTGTAAAAAAGTAGTCTATAAATTATTTCAAGATCTCATCTATCAAATATTTCTATATCAATATTAATTTTAAAAAATGCAGCACCCGCTGTATGACGAAAACGTAGAGATGTGACATCAATTACGCTAGTTCCATACCGCCATAGAAAAGACTTCAACGCGCGTGCGGTAGCTTTTATTACTTTTCAAATAATATATGAATTATAGCTTTGCTCAGAGTCAAGAGTAAAAATAAAAATTACACATTGGAGTTTCTAAACCAGTGTCAATCACTAAGTCTTTTAAAATTTTAAATATTTCTAGTAGGTGTTGTGAATTGGATGTGCTCTAGAAGTTGACAAGTTTGTAGAAATAAAGCCACAGAACTTATATTCCAATCCTTATATTATAATTTAAAACTAAATATTTCTGACGGTATTCCTAATGTAAGCAAACTATTTAAAGTAAACAAGCACCAAAAGCTTAATAGTTTTGCCACAAATTGCTATTAAAGATATTCAGATTTCAAAATGAGAGGCCGTGAAAAATGTTTGTGTGATCCACAAATATTTTTTTTGGGTTTCGGTATTTGTGAGACCGAAAAGTCTCTCATAGTTTCGGAAGCTGACGACACAGAACTTATATCCTATGTTGGGGTCAGAATGAATGT
Source organism: Cephonodes hylas (assembly GCA_030295005.1). NCBI lineage: Eukaryota > Metazoa > Arthropoda > Insecta > Lepidoptera > Sphingidae > Cephonodes > Cephonodes hylas. The sequence continues at coordinate 620,474 of AP025365.1, forward strand.
GACTGTTGGGTGTATTTATTTTTGTTTTTATGACTCTTAGTATGTGGGAAAATGCATAATTTTGTTGTTTATTAATGAATAGGGTTTTTTATTTCATCTTTAGCCGTCGAGATTAATTATGTCCTGAGACATGTGAATTCAACCACTCTCAAGATTGAAGATTATGTCAACACATAATTTCTTACACAATTAAGATTAATTGATGTAGGCAGAACAGTTTATTCAGTATTTTTTTATTCGCAAGTAATCATTTATCGATACTATCTTCTTTACAATGTATCTTATCTAAAATCACCAGTTAAGCAGGTTCTCACATCACTTAATTTCATAGACAGTCTATACAAGCAATAACTTTTTACGCTGTAGCCTTTTTTCTAATAATCCTTCTCTATATCTCTTTTTTCAAATAAAAATCTTTTAATCCTTCGAAGGAATCGCACAGATATTTCAAGCCTCGACTCGACTACGTGCTGGGAATATTTTTAGACCCGCTCCATAAGCAATACTTTATGCTATACTAGACGCCGTAAAGTAAGATATTTATTCCATGTGCCTGCACTCAGCTGTAATCATCGAGTGACTTACTGCCCTGCCTCTCTTACTTATATCACCATCAGTTCACAAACGTGATGGTATCAGCCATCTGCTGTCTCTTTCACACGCGTGTGTTGTAGTGGTGTGTGAGAGGAACAGACGACGCAAGAGAATTGTCGCAATATAATGATAAGAGATCTGCGAGTCTCAGTATATTATGATGTACGCAGTGTAGAGAGGAACAGTAGGTTGCTTGTATAAATGTTGACACTTTTCCAATCTATGTGCAAAAGTAATTTGATCTGTATAAAAGTAGTTTAATTTGCATACTATCGTACTTATACACTTGCATACTATCATATTTTCGATTTAATATAAACCAATTGGAAAATTTTGTAAAAAGATTTTTAAAAATAAACTACTCGTATTTCTTGCATTTTTCACAAAACACATATTTTATACTTCAGAGTAGGTTCTTTCCTTAAAAATACGTTTCGAAACGAAACTTTTTATACACTAAAAGCAACTCACATTAAAGTCTCTGCCAAGTTTTTCCGAGCATTATGTGCAAAATACTCCATGTCAATCGAAAAAATATCCACAAAAAAGACGTCTTCAATTGTCCTGCCATACTGTGTTCCTATACAGTGTACAGAGTCTCACCGGCGGTCGGCGGGTGGCTTTTCAATAATACAATTTGTTGAAGCCGGGCTTGAGATGAAGCCGCGGCGGCTTTTTACACCGCGCCGATTATACGCAATTCTGTAAAGCCGTCGTATCGGTTTCGCGTTCTTGTTGCCCTTTTTATAAAGTTACTGACGGACCGCTCACAGGATTGTAACGCGTGAAGCATAATCTAGCAGATGAAGGCTTGATGATGTTGGCTGTTTTTGCATCATGTACCGAGATTACAGGTAGTTTAAAAATTATGGCCGCTCATAAAGTTGATGATGTCTATAATCAGTGGAGAATACATAAAAAGTATTTAAAATTATATGAGATGTTACGTGATAGCGAAGTTGTTTCATCGGTGTGTTTTACATAGAAACTAATGGGGGTTCGAACTCTAGACCCGTGGCTTTTCGCTGCTGATTAATTCATATTGAGTAATACACTTTCATGACTGAATGGATTTTTTTAAATTTCCAATATATGTCAAACAGGCACATGAATCCTACCAGAGTAGGCCTGTCGTAAAAGGCGACTCGAATGGGCCTTTGTAGTGAATAGTACCTAATTGATAAAATGTTAACACTGCTATATAGATAGAGCGGTTTTTTGGTTGAACAGGCACTTTAAACGCATTATGCATTAAGTGCTATACAATATTGTGCAATTATTGTGAAACGTGATAAAGTTGTATTTGTATATTGTTTAATTGTAAATAAGTAAAAAGGGTTGAGGAAACACGTGTTTCGGGAAATCTTCCAAACTCCACTCTTACCAAAAATTTATTTACAAAAAAGCGCAATAACACTTTACTCGACCTGGAAACCAATCTTAGAACCTCTTTTAACTTTTCACTGCGACATATATCAATTTCCTGTAATGCATTGTTTTTTATTCTTCTTTTGTTTAATTTTTTAACGACTTTTGAATTTTATGGTTTGTTATCGATTAGTGTACATTGAATAAATGGATTACATCAGCTCTTTTATTACCCCCTCTGGTAATAAAACTCTGAAGACGTCACAAAGAACTATTTAAAGAATTAAATTCTCGATCAGTATGTATGTAAGTAGTTTGCGATAATCTGATAATGGAATGTTATTGCTTGGGCGTACGTAAGTGGCCCTCTATTACAATACTTAGTATGCATGACTTTGTAACATTGTTGTGCCTCTAGTTATTTATCATCATATTGAAGAATCTTGACTCCGCCTTCTTTCATCAGTACATTCTGAGGGCGTGGAATGTGATTAAAATTTGCTATGTTATAATTATGTTGTTTTTTTTTTGTTGTTTTGCTTACATTCTTAGCTTTTGTGGTTATTTAGGTTAACGCAAATTGTTAAAATACGATGTATTCTTTGTATCGCGATCCTTTTTACCCGACAATCACATACATAGTTTTGACTCGATAGTAAACTTTTTTTGACTACGAGAGATTTTACCTTCTCAAAAACTAAAATTTGCGAATTACACAAACATTTGTCTCGGGAGTCGGACCCGCTGGCTCCCGTTAAATATAATGTCCCGCGACACCCATGCCCGTGCACCGTGCGATCTAGATATCCAAGCTTCGATTCTTGAGTCAGTCAATACGAGGACACAGAAATGCAACTGTAACTACAATATATCTACCATGTTACTATACACCATGTAATAAAATAACTACAACCATGTAATAGACGTGTGAAAATGAAAGATTTCTCGTGTTATACGCAATTCCTGGTACCGGCTGCAAAGTGTGCGAGTTATTGTGGTGGGGAATGCACCCAGCCTCCCAACCTGTTCCCGCAGGTCATCCCGCCAGGGTCAACGGTCGTGCCTCCACACACAAACACATTAACTTCATTATCTATGCATATATTGTGTCTCTATGGTTACTTTGATTAAACTATGTTAAATCAGACAGATATTGACAGCCCCGTGGCGCAGTTGGCTAGACACCAGCTTGCGAAACGAGAGGCCGCGGGTTCGATCCCCGCACCGAGACAAATGTTTGTGTGATCCACAAATATTTTTTTCGGGTCTGGGTGTTTGTGAGACCGAAAAGTCTCTCGTAGTTTCTGATACCCACGACACAAGACTCGTATCTTAGTGTGGGGTTAGGACTATGTATGTGACTGTTGGGTGTATTTATTTATTTATTTAATCTACCCTCTTTTCTTTTAACTCTATTCAGTTTTTTTAATTATTTTTCTGTATGATAGCAAATAAAAACACTCATCAGTTTTATACATAGTTCTGACCCCACACTAGGGTATAAGTCTTGTACTGTGGGTATCAGAGACTACGAGAGACTGTTTAGTAGTATAAAGGTGTGGTCAGGTCCTGTGTGTGATGGCGTATGATGTAGGCGGGCGGTCGTGAATCTTTGCTATCGTGGGTTCAAACCCTAGTCGCACACACCAGCCTTTACGCAGTTATGTGTGCATTCATTGTATTATCAATTACTTTAACATTAAAGGAAAACGTAGTAAGAAATCCGTCATCATTATCATCGTTGAATATAGTAATAAAATTTACCACACCCAGCAGTTGGATCATTTGTCTGTGTGTACAGCCCGTGTTAGTTTTAGTTCCTGAACGTGTCTCGTAACAATCAGATTTCGCGTGAGAAAAAAGGGCGCGCAGACAACCGCAAGATAAAATTCAGAACACAATAGTTGGGAACTCGATAATAGACGCTGATTATCTGAGTTCGGGCTGCGCACTGAGTTACGACCGTGATGTGTCTGAGAAACGAGTCCGTGGTGACCCTACTATTGGCATTCCGAGAATTTAATGTTTATAGTAGAAATATGTTCCCACATAAATGTCTTAATATCTGGTCGATTTGTATTTGATTTTGGTACAAAAATAGCATAAATTCATTTTTTATGACAATAACAGTGCAAATTTTAAAGAATTTCGTGTTAATTACAAACCAACAGTTTGCTCCACTTATGAAAAATAAGTAATAAAATTAATACACTCAAGAGTGATATAATCAGTTTCGATCTTGTATTAGATACAAGCCTTGTGTCATGGGTATAAAAACTAGACATTTCGGTCTTACAAACACCCAGACCCGAAACAATTATTCGAATTATAACAATAAGTAAACTTTTCCTTCTTAAGGCCCTGTCAGAGTTTTGTTGAAAAACACATGTAGTACAAATATGTAGGAGTTGGGACAATTTTATCTCTGCTTTCAGTGGCTGTAACCTCTCACAATATTGTTACCAAAAACAGACTGACTTAACTCAGATAAAAATCCCAGCACTCCGCCATGTAGTTGCACTACAATGTTTTTGTTCATACGTCGTAAAGTATAAAAGATTTTTCGTCGTATAATATTCTTTCGACACAAAGCGATGTATCGAATGATAGCGAGTGAATGTATATGAATGGATAGTGTTGTGCGCAGTGGAGCGTGCGCAGGAACCGTGCTCACTACTTCCTGACACACCGACACTTCATGTAAATTATGAAATTACTAGCTTTTGTCCGCGACTCCGTCCGCGTAGACTCTAGGGTTAAGTGCAGAGAGATTTTTGCATTCATAACATGTTTATCCCCCGGGATTACCTTTTTCAGGATAAAATTATCCCATGTTAATTCTGTGAGCCCTACCTACCTCTATACCAAAACTCATTGAAATCGATTTGGTAGATCCAGAAATACCCATTTCCACGGGAATACTTAATTTTCCGGGATAAAAACCATCCCATGTTAATTCTGTGAGCTCTACCTCTCTCTATACCAAATTTCATTCAAATCACTTTGGTAGATTCAGAAATACCCATTCCCACGGGAATACTACATTTTCCGGGATAAAAAGTATCCTATGTGTTATTCTGATGTATAAGCTATATTGTGGTAAAGTTTCATTAAAATCCATTCAGTAGTTTTTACGTGAAAGAGTAACAAACATCCATACATCCATACTTACAAACTTTCGCCTTTATAATAATAGTAGGATGTAGCCAGTCACTTGTCAGTAGTTTATTGCTATATGCAGCAGCCTTGTATATAGGAAATTTATATGGTGTGTATATTTGACATATTAACCAAGTTTAGATAATTATTATAAGCATAAACGGCTGTCTTTTGTATCTTACTTTATGACGTTACAAAAAGGGCGGTAAAATTATATAGACTTAAAAGTAAAGGTTTCGATTGTATCTCGCCGACAATAAACAATTTTCTTCAGATCTACACTACACTTACCATTAACATAAAAAATATTAAAGCTAATCGCAATAAAAACTAATTCTAACATATCTTAAAGCCGACTCCATAGCCTTCATTTTCTAGTTAAACCCCGTCCATTTTTATCTCATCCCATAATTAAAAGTACTTAAGCTCGATATAATTATAAACTAGATAAAATAACATCACGCACTCCCCATAATCTCACATTACATGACAGCAATAATTAATCGATCAAATGGATTCGTCGTGCCATAAATAATAGAATAGGAGACGAGTTCTAGCGAGAAGCTGAGCGACAGCTGACCGCCGTGTTTAAATAGCTCGGCATCGTAATCTATGGTTAAGTGTTTAGTTTTTACGAGCGGATCATACGCGCCATTATCGCGGACAGGCGGCGGGTTTTTATAATCTGTGGTAATATGTTGACATGTCAGTTGTAGCGGGAAATGAAATTATCTTTATAAAAAGTAACAAAAGTGTTTGTAAACTTTTTCAATGCGGCATTTACAAAGAAACCTATTGTCTTAAAAAAATCAGGATAATCTCGATTCTTGAATCGAATCTCGAATCTCTGTGGGTGCGAGTTCAAACTCTAGGTACTCCTGACAATTCGAACTTAATTATTAAAGGTGAATAATAACAGCGCAAGTAAACCTTTTTTTATCACGAGAGGAAAGCGCCTTAAGCTCCCCCGTTCGGTACCTCGGGGGAGGCCGTAAGGGGTATGTCGGGGTCACTGGCTACGCCAGCATACCGACTACAACCTCTCGGTGACCGTCACGTGCATTTTGGGCGGTTTTGCGGCATCTCAGGGCCAGAAGCACCGTCCAATTATGGACCCCTCCAAATTGGGAGGGCTTGGTATCCCCTCCACTTAATCTATTTGGACGTTCGCCTTTCGTGAACGTCCGCGACAGTTAAGAGGTCACGTCCTCTGCCGCCAGTCTCGGGGTTGCTATCATAGGGTACCGCCCCCGCAGTACGCCCTGCTACCCCAGTACCCCTGTTCTTCTTCATCAACCCATATACGCCCACTGCTGAGCACGGGTCTCCTCTACCATTGAGAGGGTTTAGGCCTTAGTCCACCACGCTGGCCTAGTGCGGGTTGGCGGACTACACACCTAAGAAATTCCTAAGAACTCTAAGGTGTGCAGGTTTCATCACGATGTTTTCCTTCACCGTTAAAGCAAGTGATAATTCAATGTGAATACACACATAACTTCGAAAAATCAGAGGTGTGTGCCTGGGGTTCGAACCCGCGACCGCCGAGATTCTCGACCGCGCGCCCAAACCTCGAGGCCATCACTGCTTCTACGATCGCCTCTTACGATAGGTAGGGGATACCGTGGCGGAATTCTTACACCCCCAATCCACAGGGCGGGAGCGCAAGTAAACCTGCACTCCAAAGAATTCCTTAGATATCCAACAACTCGTACTAGGCAAACGTGAACTAAGACCTAAGTCTGTAAAAGGCCCATACCCACCAATGGGACGTATATGGGCTTAGATCTTAGAATGAGAAGAACTTTCATCAATTTTATAGTTATAATTGGGCTTATCGTATCGAAAAGACGCAAACTAATACCTAATGCCCCATATGGACTTATTCAATCGTCAGTATCTAATCTCGAATTGATTGCCGTGACTATCGTAATGGCTTGCATAGAAATCATTGAAAATGAGCTATATTAAAATGTTAAGTATAAATTACATAATTTTACACGGCTATAAAATATTAATACTTTAATAGAAGGTTTCTATAAATTTTATCTCGTGTCTAGAGCACCTGTTTAAGGATGACACCACATTATAGCTGCCTTTTAACATTGAGTGTTAGGCGTAGGTATAGACTCTAGAAGTGATAAAGTTAGTGTAGGAATGGACCATTACATATAAATAAAAATATGGAGTTTTAATTTAAAAGCAATAAAACATTTTGAATGGTTTAATATTATTTAAATTGTCTCTGGTATTATTTTGACTCAAGAATTAGATTGACTATGTATTTTCCTTTAGGGGATGATCGATTTGATTGTAAATTGAATTACTCAATTGTAATATTTGATCAATTACCTTTGAAAATACGTGGGTCATTAAAATACACCTGGCGGAACTTGGGCAAAAAAAGCAGTTCTGACTACCCCTTGATATGGTGACTACGTGATCACGATAGATTATTGCTAGTATTATATTCTATATATCTTAGAACCTATATATATGTACTTGTTCAGTACATGTAATGTATGTTTGTATATACAGATGGCGAGTATCGAGGTGTCCCTGTCGGGGTCGCGGCGGCGCAGCGCGGGCCCGCGAGACGTCACCCGCGAGCTCGACGCACTGCGAAATGCACTCAGCGACAAAGATACACTCATACAGAAGTATGTACTATATCGCAAGTGTTTCTATAGTTGTCGTAAGATGTATATACTGTTTTGATAAATTGAAAACTACTAACAACTGTAAAATTTTTCCTATAACCTAATTTTTTATACAATGTATATGGCAACAGTTTCCACTAATAGCACAAAGTATTAGTGACAATTACTTCATAACAATTTATATGTATTACAATAAAGAAAATTAACAACATAATTCACACGAAACCATTTCCTAATCACCCTTCAATAGCATGAATATTTTCCTCTGAGATTCATGCTTTTCCACTACTCAAAAACTTCTCATTCCATAGCATTGTCTATCTCTTTGACCACAGTACATTTAATTTAAAACTATGACTACTATGACAATATTAAATGATTATGACCCATAAACACCAGCTGCTTAACCTGAATTTCATCACATCCATTCCCTCAGCCTCAAGAAGCAGTTAAGTGCGTCACTCAGCGCGGCCCGACTGGCGGCCCAGGGTTCTCCCACAGCCTCCCGCGCCAGTTCGCATGACGAAGGGCCAGCTCTCTCAGTAGAGGAGCGGCGAGCCCTGGAGGAACGCGCAGCCGCCGTGAGGAAGGACCTGGAGACCAGGAGAGCTAACATACAGGAGCTCAGGAGACGGCTGGAGAAGACACATGTTACTGAGTGAGTGATCAACATATAAAACTAGAAGATTACATAGAAACTGAAATGATTGGTGAAATATAAATTTATATTTTTAGGTAGATTCGCTTTTGCTTTTGGTGAATATAGAAAAGCTAGTTATGTTGACCATGTTTGGTTTTGTGCGATGTCCACAAAAAAAGGCTTAAAAAGTTTTGGATTTTTTTTTTTATTGAAAGTGCTTGATATAAATTATTTTGAGTACACGCACAATTTCCTATAGCCAAGTGTATACCTGACGTTTGAACTCATGTCCACCGAGATATATAGGGTGTATTTAGACCGTGATCGAAAACTGAGTCAGGTAATAGCAAGAGTGATCACAAACCCAGTGGCGATATTAAAAATCGCGACAAAAAATAAATTTTTGACGTTTTCCATACAACCATCGGTGTTAAAAGTATGTGGTTTGTATGGAAAACCTCAAAAATTTTATTGTTTGTCGGGATTTTCTTTAATGCCAGGGGGTTTGTTATCACTATCGCTATTACCTGCCTCAGTTTTCGATCACGGTCTAAATACACCCTGTATTTTCTCCTGCTCTTAATACCTTCAACACCGTCTTTATAATCATTAGAACTAAAACCCACCAAATTAGCCTAGTACGGGTAGACGGACTCACCTAAAAATTTCCTAACAACTTTTTAGTTGCACAAGTTTCCCCAAGATCTTTTCCTTCATTAAAGTACATAACAATCCATCACGTAGACACATACCTTCAAAAAGTGAGACCCGACTAGGCTTTGCACCCTCGCCCTCAAACTCCCTAAGCGATCACGGCAACATGTGCAGCAACATCGACACGCGCATCGAGCAGGCGGAGCTGCAGTACCAGGTGGGGCGCGAGGAGCTGGAGCTGCTGACGCTGGGCGAGCAGGCGCGCGCGCTCGCGCTGCTCATACACAGCGCCGACGCCGCCGCCACCCGGAGCGCCGCGCACACGCTCTACAGGTCAGCATGGACTAGTAAACATACTCTGGTATCCGAAGGCAGAGTACATACATATAGAGTACTCTTACGGCACGGCACTGGGCTCGATCTAATTAAATAATTATAGATTACTTTAAAAAAAACGAAAATAAAACCTAGTAAATTGGTCGTATACTACATACAGGCCTGCATTTAGAAGTAACTACTTTAATTCTTATGTATATGATTATTTTTAACATGTTCCCAATTTCTCAAAACATCATTCACTGCACATATGTAATACAATATTATTACCTCTAGACTTGAAGCTGTGATTAAGCTTTTACTCTCTATACCACTTGAGCTGTGTATTCAGAACTATGTCAATAGAACATGACGCCACCGTATTTAGCGCTGTCACTGTCCTTACTGTGATATTTAAATAAATTACATATAAGTATTAGAAATGCAATTACTTCTGGCTGCTTATTAAAGTCGGTAACAACAGACTTTACCTCTAGTATTATCTAAATACCATGTATTTATGTCATTTAGTTCCCATGTCGTTATATTAGCAGTATTTGTAAACTCTTCTTGTTTCTTAAAAATATAAGTCCTGCCACAATGTCCTAATACACGAAGAACTAAAAAATTATCGAATTTTTACTTATATGTAAGTAGGTCCGCATGTGGCACTATCTCGTCTATCGCCTAGAACAAGTTGAAATGTTTATATGTTAAATGCAGTAGCGGTAGTTCCATAGGAGCCCAAAAGCCCAGGTTGCGCTGCCAAATTCCGAATAATAATCATTAAGATTTCAACTTCATTTAAGAAAAGCAATTTGATACATAAATGAGAATCTACTGACCCCACAATAAACCATTATAAATAAGACATTACGAAATCAACATGTTAATATTTTTGTTACCAAAACCTGTGGCCCTACCATCACAATCAGTCAAGCACAACTTATAAAACTTTAAGAATGAACTTATCAATCTAAGGATGACGCAAATCACCACAAAAGCCAGGATGTCCAAACGCACAATAAACATTCGGCAACAATGGCCGGCACTGACCGGCGGAGATCCGTAGAAAGTGCCGGTTGCGCCGAACAATAGTCCATTTCGTAACAATTACCTTCGGTTTAGCCGGCACTATCGACCATCTTGTGTGCTCCAGTGGCACCAATCACACGCTCCTGATAGCTTTTACAACATAAATATCGCATCGAGAAGACTAAGCTGCTAATACCGCATTGTACGTTGTTTTTCAGTGATTTTCTCATATTTTTAGTTTTATGTTGTATTGTTGTAAGTGCCAATCGGATTCCAATATCATCAATATGTGCGGATGAATTTAAAAAACTGTTACATTTGTCGTTGAGTGGATAAAGCAATTCTGCAAAATGTGAACGTTGTACTTAATCATTCTGCAATCAGTTTTTCTTCGATACGTGCTTCTTATGCATCGATTTTTATAAATATTTGATACGTAGATAGATGATGATTAGAAGTCACATTTGTCCCGGAATAATGTTAAATCTCTGAAGACTTTACTCTGATTACATTCACTTATATAATCAATAATAATTTCTATTATGACGCTGAAGACATTTACTCAAGAACGTCCTTAACTATGATGAAAAGCCCTACAACATTATACTGAAGTGCAAATTTTCAATCACTGTAACATAAAACAGCAGCTTATCATAACCGCATCTTAATTTCTTCAACATACCTTGTTATTACCGAGTAACCAAATACGTTAATAATGTTGTAAAACGCTACAAATGTCTGCATTTTGTTCAGTGTAATTGTTTCTCACAATAGCACAGAATGGTGAGACGAGCGTGGAATCCGGAAGCGCAGTAAATCAACGTTAACTGCTTAATTGCACCTCTCCAATTTATTCAGTTGAAGCCTACAATGGTCATACCAACTTACAGCAATAAATTTCGATACCTGCATCATAGAAAATATGAAAGAAAATAAATAAGGTTTATGTAATTATTATCCAAATACCCCGATCCCCCACGTCATCAAAAATAAGGAAAGGCAAGACCCTTTCCCTATTGAATACTATCGGAATACTGGGACGGCACCAAAGCTACAAATGATAATATAACTCGTACTATAATTAAGCTGAAATTTTCTAAGAACATATGCAGTTCAGTAGTTTATAGCCCCGCAGATTGCTTAAGATAAAAAAAATACGATTTAAGCCTTGTAGATTTATCTAAAGTGAAATTAAATTAACTAACTTAAGAGGACGTTGCTGGCTTTCTCATCTAATTGGCAAAGAAATATACCTTACCTTAGATAACAAACCATTCCAGCATACTTCCCTTCATTAAAGTCGTTTCACCCGAGCGGAAATAAAAAAGTCGATCACACAGAGGTTCCCAAATGCAAAATGCATAATTATCTGAAACTCCCACGGGCTCTCACATCAATGGAGCGTAACAATAACGTCATTAAATGAGACAATCGTGGAACGTCGGTAGGGCCTGCGGTCTGCGGCTCTGATGCACATTCATGTAGCGATACACTGACCCACTCACAACTCTTCCCCCATTGTGATTTGAGAATGTTTATTATTGTATGGTAGGAAATGTCCTTTGAATTGTAGTGGACATATTTAGGGGGTCTTAAACATCCAGAGAGAAGATAAAATTTAAAGAAAAATAGGTTGTATAACGTTTACAAATGGAGTGGTGAAAAAATATCTGCATTTCAAGTAATGCATTTCCATAGTTTAGGATTCAATGGGTGTATTATAATCAGTATCATCAGCCGCAAAATATCATTTGCTGAATATAGGCCTTCCCCATAGAAATGAACAGAACTTCAGGCTTGTGACGTGTAGAAAATGAACTGAAAGCTTTTTAACGCGTTTGAATATTTTTTGTTGTTGCTAATCAATTATCTCTTACAAAATTTGATATTGTTAATGGTAAATCTTGACGAAGATTTTTGTTCAATACATTATATCTTAAAACATATCTAGAACAATATAATGTAAATATCCATACGGAAATTTCCAAAGCCTAGTGAGCCATTCACCCTGAACATGTTTTAAACAAAAATGCTATTAACAAGATATCAATCTCAAGCAGCTCCTGTGTATTTTAATAACGGAAATTCTCCACATCTTCTTTATAAAAGAGATAAAAGTATGCTTATTAACCCTGACAGTGGTGTCAGAATGCTAAGAAATCCTTTATCGCTCATGTAAAACTTTGGAACAAATTTAATCAAATGTTTTGCTAATATAAGATTTGATAATGCCTTTTTGTAATTTTAAATTTGGTAATCTTTTTTCTTCAAGCCTACCTTTAAGTCTACAGACTATTTTATTTTTACGATCACTACAAATTTTCTTACTTACCATGTGAGTCCTATAAGTGTTCGAAAAAATCTACCTATTTCATTATCCTGAAAAATGTAATCTATTATAACAGTATTTTTTTTATTATTTTGACGAAAATTTGCACGGTGTATAGACACCCTTATATAGATAAGGGTTAAAACTGCTCAAGTTCTTCGTAAAAATATCAAAGCTTTTAGAGACTATAATATAGTCATTAGTGCTTCAATGAGTACGGTCTACTATAAAAATAAATGATGTGAGGTTTATTAAAAAATTACAGCAAATCGGTCATGTACTACAAGTTACGAGATGAATTACAAGAGGCTGTTGTACCAAACGGGTTAATACAAGCATATCTCGGATCGCGCATGCGCTCGCGACACGCTCCTGGAATACACAGATTAGATGCTATCTTATGAAATATGTTTCGCTCCTTTTTCGTAGCCTCTTCGCGTATTACCTTAAGAGTAAGTGCATTTTGTCATGTCGCCGATTTTTTGTGTTTTAACCTTACTTATATAAATTAATTGAATAAATTTTAATAAGCTTTTAAGTGGCGTGCCATAGGAGAGGCCTATGTCCAGCAGTGGACGAATTAAAGGCTGTTGATGATGATGATGATGATGATGATGAAGCTTTAATCAACGTTTAAAAGTATGATAGCTAAGGTATTAAATGTATGTAAAACGTATTTTTTTGTCGGGATTTTTAACACCAATGGGTTTTTGATCACCGTAGGTATTACATGCCTTAGTTTCCGATCACGATCTGAATACATCCTGTATAATGTAGTACTTCGGCGGTAGTCTATGTCCGGTTCTAGAGGTGCTACGGCAGATGCCGATGATGATAATTATCATGATGATTGCAAAGACGATGTTGATTAACTACCACGACGAGAAAGTGACCACACCACACTCGGTACTAAGTATCCGTGCAGATTGAGTATTCATTAGCAAGACACTATATCCGTCTCTTAATGCTATGATGCCATGACTAGCAACGCTAGAGTTACCTTCGCGAAAGTGAAATTTGTTTTTATTACGTGTTTACTAATTTTTGATGTAATATCTCAATTAAAAAGACTTCTGACACCTTATCTCTTGTAAAGCAGGATCATGAGCAAAAAAAGCTGCTGGGCACGAGCCTCCTCTACAACTGAAAGGGTTTAGCCCTTAGTGCATAACACTGGCCTAGTGCGGGTTGACAGACTACACACCTAAGATATTCCTAAAAATATTTTAGTGAGGTGAAGAAACCTCACGATGTTTTCTTTGACGGTTGAAGTAAGTGATAATTCATTACGGATACATTGAAAAAGTCAAAGGCTTGTAATTCTCTGCTGTGTGCCTAAACCTCAACGCCAGCCCCGTGGCGCAGTTGGCTAGACACCAGCTTGCGAAACGAGCGGCCGCGGGTTCGATCCCCGCACCGAGACAAATGTTTGTGTGATCCACAAATATTTGTTTCGGGTCTGGGTGTTTGTGAGACCGAAAAGTCTCTCGTAGTTTCTGATACCCACGACACAAGACTCGTATCTTAGTGTGGGGTCAGGACTATGTATGTGACTGTTGGGTGTATTTATTTATTATTTATTGCAACTTGAAATAATAAATAAAATCACAAAATAAAACCGACATCCGTCAGTTTAAAACTGTATCAAGTTTGATATATTATTAGCATGGCTCGAAAAATAGTTTGCCCCTGTAAAAAATCACATTTCACACCTCAGCGTGCAATTAATAAGTGATACATTACCGTCACTCGGCTGGGACATGGGAAAACCTAGACTAGCTCCCACGTTCAAATGATGGATGAGACTATCCGCTATAATTGCTTAATCGTCGCATTAAACGCGCCGCTTACACCGCGACAAACCAGTACAGGGTGAGATGGGGTGTCGGCAATAACTACACGCAGATCCACTTTTTATGATGAATAAATTAGATTCCATTGAGGAGAGCCGCAATTATTTTGTAATTTCATGTCGTTTATCTTTCTGGGCTACTTTTAACAGCGCATGTTCGCAGATATGGTGTGTGACAAATTTATTGTTGCTAGTGTAGGTTTATTTTTTATTCCCTTTTTATTTTAATTAAAATAATACATTTATAATACACACAGTAGACGTGTTTGTGCTTGAGTAATTTCAACCTATGCTACTACTTATGAATTCTTATTTTTAGTCCTGTTAGGGCCTCGTCAATGATTTGCATGAATAAGGCCTTAATCATCACACTTGCGACTCTTTCACATCTCTTGCGACTTATATTTTTGTGGACTTCACTACTCGATATTATTATGTGGAACTCTCAAGCGTATTCAGTAAACTATATGTAACTTGTAGTTTTAATTAAACTCCTCGACTGCCTGTGTTGGTTTTGAAGTGAAAAATCCTTTTAATATAGGTAGGTACATATATTTTCGTAAACCATCCTAACGATGATGATTTATTGAAATATTGAAAGTCACGAGAAGCTGCTGGACGGAAACTGGTTCTAACAGAGTGCTTCGAAAGTCTTTGGGGGAGGCTTATGTCAAGGAGTGAACGTCTTTGAGTCTATGATGATGATGAAACTATCTTAAATAACATTATTAATATGGAAAGATCAAAGCAAAGATTTGTACACTCAAAATTAACGTAAACTCATCAAATTCAATAGCGCCAAATTTACACGCAGCGAATCTAAAAAAAGACATCGATACGACTAACAAACGCAAAACGATTAACACACGCGCAAACACATTATGTTTTTGCAACAAATCTTTATTACTTTACAGTTCCATTCGACATTGGCATCGTGACCGCACGCATTTCATTGCTTAATGCACAATTCACCGCATCTCGTGGGATTATCATTTTAGTGTCTGTTATCTGATATTGGATTCAAACTATAAACAACATTACTTTTTGCAAGTTCAGATGTAGTCTTTTTTATATCTGTGGTAATAATGCATCTGTCTACCCATTCGGGGAATACAGGCGTTTATTTATGTATTTCAGTAGAGAATATTATTAATCGACACTGTCAAATACTTCCCGTTACCATATCTTAGCATGCTAAAATAACATTAATATAAAAAAGAAACGACGTTTATTCACTTATTCATCCACATCTTTTACAATTTGTAAAGATGAACTTCAGACAAAATTCAAGCAGTAATTCCAAGATTTCATACCAGAAAACCCTTTTTTTGCCTAATAAAACCAACCCACATGACAAAACCATCGAAGCAGCTCAATATCAAAAGTCATAACCAATAAATCTGGCCACAAATCAATTAATTACACGACAGATGTAATGGCTTGTCTCGCCCGTCTCGCCGCTCGCTCGCTGACACTAATAACTCCGTCTGCAGTTGATTATGCGATCCTCACGTGGCGTGCAATTTTCCACCACTAACGCACACGATTAACTGCCTAGCTCTTTAAAGATATACTACACGAGTGCTCATCGAGTAACCGGCGTGAATCTCACTGATAAACCCGAAGTAGTAGATCACGATGAGTTTATTTATTTTAAAAAAGATTTTTTTACTGTTTTACTTACAGTCATAGCTATAAAATGTAATATTTTTTGTCGGGATTTTCTTTAACGCCAGGGGGTTTAGCTATTACCTGCCTTACCTTCCGATCAAGGTATCGATAAACCCTACATAGTGCCAACACCATCCAAAAAAAAATCCACTAATTGTTAAAACACAAAATTAAAGTGATCAATGCGTCGATAACTTCATATTATTACAAAGAATTTCCTAATAAAAAAAAAGTCATTAACGTTGACCGAAAAGATACGAACGGCATTAAGTTACTCTTTATAAAATAAAAAAATTAAACGAATAATTCCCGCCTTTAACGTTTTTCAAAGACTATGACAAAACGGACAGTGTAAAAAAGAATAATCGACATGTTCACAATAGGATGTACGGATACTTTCTCTATAATTCCGCGTGTTATTATAAATCACATATTGTCCGGAGCACAGCACCACAGCTTCCCACGGCGAGTGAAATTTTGTTCGAAACCGCGTCAAAATTGTTCGCGGGAAACAATAGAATTATGCGTTCCACCGTAATATTCGGCGCAGCGCGTTCTCTTACACATAAAGTCATATCTTTCGTAATTATTGTACGTAATATGTTATTATTACACGTGGGCGTGAAGGGCTTACCTTATTATTATCACACAATGTAAATTACTGAAGCATTTCGTGTATAAGATTGGACATATGTAACTGCGAGTACGATATTTGTATTTGAAGAGATAACCACCGTTTAAAGTTGGAATAATCAAATTTGCGGCAGGTAATATGATCATGATCAGCCATATATTGATTAATTGTGAATACACACATAACCAAACGTTTGAACCCGCGACAAAACAAAATAACATATAATGTTTAATAAGCGCAGGACATTTGTATCCGCCGAGATAGCTACCGTAAAACGTATGGATTATCAAATTAGACGCAGTTCAAACCGCAGGGCATAGCTAATCAACTTAATGCTGCACATTAGTGGATATCAACCTCCCCTATAATTTTTATTATACTTAATAATAGTCATCATCATCATCAATTCCTGCCCAATGCTTGACATAGGCCTCTCCTATAGCACTGGGCTCGATCTTCGGCACTCCTCATCCAATCGCAGCCAGCCACCTTGCGTACATCGTCACTCCACTTAGCCAGAACGCGTCTTACTTTGCAAACTCGCGGAAATATTTAAATTAATAAGTTCACATAATCAAAATGAGGGTATAATTTAAATTCAAGGATAAAATATATAAAGTCCCGCAATAAAACAACTGAACTGCCATTGCATATCGAAACACGACAAAACCAAGAGAATATCAAGATAATTGACTTCAATTGTTTAGTGGCAGCGCAGTCTGAAGATCATTAGGAGTCGTTTCCGTCAGTAATACTGCATTTGACATATCATTAGCGCATTAGTGGCGTCATCTGTCGGCGCTCGCGTGTACTGACGGTAACCAGTTGTAGTAATCATACTCGAATTACCATCATATCACGTAATGCAGTGTAATTTGTTTTGGAAATTGTTGCTTGTAAGCTATATCTGTCAACTTACGCTATATGACTAATGTACTACTGTCCAAACAAATTACATTATATGTACAGCCCACTTAGTCTGTATTTTCGTTAGAAAGAATTGAGGTTCTGCACCCACTTTTCGGCGTTAAGGCCGACGTAATAGGAGGTAAGCCTACAAGCCTCTTACGCACATTTCTAGACTTTATGATGGTACTGAAATATATGTAATAGACAAGTCGATAACACTCTTTCCGGCCTGACAATCGAACCAAAGACCTTTAGATCGCACGGCACACACTTGTACCGAGAGATTACGAGACATCTTCTTAGGATATTTTAAGCTCCGTTTGACACTTTGTCACTTTAACATGCCAGAATAAATAAATCACATTCATCATTATCATCATCACCAGCCCATATACGTCCCACTGCTGGGCAAGGACCTCCTCTAAATAAAAAACTTTTGGAAATATTAATGTCTTAACCCATGTTAGGTTTATAAAATTTTAAATCTACTTTTACCATTACCCTAGTTGAAAATCAGACGATTCAAAAGCTGTGTAAAACTTTTACTTTCCCACTATAAGAAGAACTTTTATTCAGCGTACAAGAAAGCCGTGTTTTTATTAACTACATGCGTACATGGGTTTGCTCGGTTGGCTGGCTCCCCGCTCGCGGCGGCACCGTGAGAAACAACATTATGTTCAACCACTTACGATATTTTGTTCCGTTTGCAAGTTCAATGTTTCAATTTATAACAGTTATTCGTACACTAGTCAATACATTATGCATGTTACGCTGTTTAGAGTCAGTGAAAACACACGGCTTGGGAGTAGGTGCTTTGAAATGCACGATTATAACATTTTTTAACTTACAAGTCATATGGATTTACCAAATGCTTTATTGACAATCTACATGGCTTAGTTTGCCAAACAGTTTGTCTAACGAGTGGTCGCGGTTTCAATCATATGACTTCAAAACAAAAAAGTAAAATTGTCTCTATATAGCTCAAATCACTACGTCGACGTTTAATAGTCTTATGACTACAATATAAATAAGTTTTTAACAACCTCCATTACATTATTGCATTGATAATAAATTGTTTTGAGACAAGACTAAATAAATTACATTTCTATATATATTCGCCCATCGACGCTAACCAGTTACAGGTCTATACAGTTCTAGAGAAGACTTAAATAAAAGAATACAAGTGTATACTGTAAAATATAGAATATGCAGATACGTATGGTATAGGCAAGGCTAGAGGAAGCGAGGAGTACGCAAGAGGAACAAAGGGCAATCGGCGCGGCGCAGGACGTAGGTGTCGGCGCGAGGCCTTCGCAGCATAGGGTGCACACACTGTACACCACAATATTCATAACAGTAGTTTTATACGAGAACTTGCTATAAACCCTGATAGTAGTGTTCTTCTACAAGAGGGTAACGAGTATCTCCCCCAGTTAGTAAAGTCTCATCAGTCTTTTTTGAATCCCCGAAAAACGACGCGACAGGGTGTTGTACATAAGTTTGGTGCGTCTGTATAGCACCGTACTGGTTCTTCTACCGTACTTATGCATTAAAATCTCAGGGGTTTACCTTTAATTCTTGTTACCAGAACTGAGAGTAAATCCAATGCGATACAAAATAGTACCTAATCCAGGAACACCAATCACTTGGATAAATCGTCGCGGCGGATTTAACATTCCGTATATAGTTGTCGCTATCTGTGTTACTTGTCTGGGTCTCCTGTAGTCTTTCTCTGTGAATGAAACATATCAGATTTTCTTGACGTTGCCTTTTCCGAATCTATGATAAAATCCCTTTTGAGCCAGATTAACGATACTGTAGTATTGATTTTGTAATGTAATCCTTAATCTTTTAAAATATTTATCCCGCTACAAAGAGTAGCGTGGTGCGTGCCCGGTCAGTGTCCGACGAGGCGCGGCATGCCCTCAGGCCCTCGGCCGTGACTCCGCGCCGTACCCGAACCTACGTACCTACGCTAGCATCCTATGCTTCTGTTCATAAAGCATAGCCCAGCGGTACTTGAAGCGTGACGGCCTTACAAGTACACGCTATTTTATTAGCAGATTCTATTGATAATCTAATCTAAACTGCAATGCAATTTGCATCTGTATTCTTTAGTTTTTATTTTATAATCGTTAAATGCTAAAATATCCGGTTCGTATATAATAACGTCTTATCAAATAAAAATAGACATCAACTACAACATGCCCGCTCCGAGACACATGTTGCTGTTATCAATAAATATTTGTTTTAGGTCTAGGTCTTTATGAGACCAAAAGCAAACTCCTAATTTGACCCCCATGATACAAGACTTGTGTCGTCGTGTGGAGGCAGAACTATGAATCTGACTGCAATAAATACACCCATATTTAATAAATTATTATTTGTTTGCGCAGCACGGTGCGGGAATTCGGCGGCAACGCATTGCTGGTGGCGACAGAAGCCCGGGAAGGCACGTGGGGCGCCGTGGTAAGGGGCGCCGGTATGACGGTCGAGTGGACCGGAGACAACCACGCCATCAGGGCAGCTGACAGGTAAGTCCATTATCTTTTCAATTATTTACCTCTTTAAAACAGGAAAACATTTGACAATAACTTTGTTAGCAGCCTGGTGGCAATTGCTGAAGAGAGATAAACTTCGCTATTCGATAATAACAGCGCTGTATTTACCATTAATTTAACGCGATAAAAAATTATCTAGCGCTAATGATTCGGATGAAATGTGGTGACATCTCTTAACATGATGACACACATGATGACGTATAAGAAGGGGAGCCTATTGCTGTTTTTCGTGCACAATTCCAGACTCCGTACTGCTACTGAGAATTTTGCTAATAGATAAAAAACAATGATACTTACTCGAACCGGGAATCGAATCTACTTGTGCTTCGAGACCACAGTTAGACTTAGAACATCTATCACACCTATATTTAATTATAATTATAACGTACTTACGCCGATAAAGCAACTTACACTTTTACACAAAATCGCCGTAAGATTTACCTTGAAACGCATACAATAAATCATAATCCATGATTTAGTAATAAGCAATTACCAGTAATTACTGCCAGTGGGTAATGAGAATCTTGAAGCCTCGTTAGTTACGAAACGCCGCAGCTATTAAGAAAACTTCTAATGCTATGCATCCATTACAGCTTCCCTCTCAATGTAAAACTAAAATTTATTACTCGTACATATTATCATCATCATCAGTCCATATATTATATATACTGATGGTCACTGGCCTCCCCTATAAGTGCGAGAGGGTAGGCATTAGTCCACCACGCTGGCCTTATGCGTGTCAACGGACTACAACCAACAAAATTCCTAAGAACTTTTAGGCATGCAAACTTCCTCACGATGTTCGTACATATAACTTTGATCAAACCAAGTTGAGTTTATACAAAAATCTAATCTAAATGGCTGATTAGCTTAAGGTCACCGGCCCACTATCTCATGTATCTGAGATGGTATCAGCACACTTCACGGTGTTGGCATTCGACTGTCACTAACACACACGATTTGCCAAGAAAATTAATTTGAACGCGAAGGATTTCCTTCTCCGTCCCTCACGTCTATACGTTGAAGGTTGTCACAGAAATGTACCTACATACAGTATATTGACATTTATGTATTTAGAAATAATGAAAGTAATCTGAAATCTTAAAAGGATACCATGGAAATTTTACTTACACGTGAAAGGAACTGTCTGTTTAAAAAAACTTTTTTAAGATTGTATTCTGCTACTGAAAATTTGTTTAAGCCTATTGCTCTCAGCAAACTTATGCCACAGAATAGACACTCTATGCATCGACCATATTCACCAAAAGCCAAAATGAATCATCTGTTTGCAAGCACAGTCGTCTCCACTATAAGTGCTTAAACTAACTACAAGTCGAATATAACTAAAAAAGCTGAGTCTAAAATTTCGTACCATGCAAGAAATCACGACGATATATTGCCCAGACGCAAAAACCGTAGTTAGGCGGATAAGTGTCAGCCCTGCAAGCTACGTTTAACAAACTTGTAAATTATACGATTGGTATCCAAGCGAATGGTACCCGTATCATGTGCGTGTTGCTGTTAGCTCCACAGTCATACTGCGGAATTTATAACCAACCTACAATGTAGCTAAAGACGTTTTAATTGAATTCCAATTGCCTAGGTCGGAAATAAAATTAATAATTGGGTAATAAACTATACAGTGTTGATAATGGATTTTATAATGTACAAATCTCAGGTTATTTAAAGCGTGCCAGTATAAAGTGTCAGCTATCGAGAAATGGTATTAACTTTAACCGTTATTCTCAATCGGACGGGGCACCCTAATGTTCCTACATTTTTAATGAAACAAAGTATATCTTAATTAATATTAACTTTAACAGATCCATACAAAAAGTCTTTATCATGACATTGCAAAACCTGCATTTCTACTTCGCTAAACCTTATCCAGTCAAAACATAACTTCCTTGCCAGTTCCTCCTTAATATTCCGCCCACACAGAGGAATGCGATCTAAGACCAGGCTAATTTA
Source organism: Cephonodes hylas (assembly GCA_030295005.1). NCBI lineage: Eukaryota > Metazoa > Arthropoda > Insecta > Lepidoptera > Sphingidae > Cephonodes > Cephonodes hylas. The sequence continues at coordinate 642,823 of AP025365.1, forward strand.
CAAGACAGGACAAAGCGTGCGCCCGGTGGTGGATACAGAGCTAATGAGCCACCGCCGGCGCGCACATGTTCCGTCGCCTCACGTACGGACAGTCCGCGCCACAGGCATGCCCAATTAATTTCATACCACTTATCGAACTTATCTACCACATTGTCAGGACTTGGGTCTATTAGGCCGGTGTATGTGGCAGAGCCAGTCTGCTTTCACCACTATCTATATGAGACTATATATTGCGGGGCGCAGGCCTCCTCTGCATCTGTGAGAGGTTAGTCTTTAGTCTACCACGCTGATCTACTGCAAGTTAGATTTCTTTCGTCTCAGGGTTTTATCGCGATGTTATTGAACCGTTCAACAACGATAAAATTCATTTTGAATATATACACAATGTGGAAATATTGAGATCTATTTGAAATTGAAACGCGGGACCATTAAGATTGACGTTTTAATTGCGCGAATTTGGAAGTCGTAACAACTTTCAGTAACATACATTAAGTTTTATTTGATACTGAAACAGCCATTAATTGGCCACTTAGTGCTTGTTGAATACTTTTGATACTTGACTCTGAATTCTCATAAAAAATACATCAACAAATAAATCGAAATATTCCCAAAAATGTCATATAAATAACTATGTTTCAATAAAACACCTAGGGTTATAGCGCCACAAAAAAACACGATACTATTTCGTGACAGTAATAATATCAACACAGATATTAAGAACGCGTTAAAACAATAAAAATATCCCATAATTGATAGCCATCTATCGGCATTCCCTTATTACTTTTATAATCCCACCCGTCAACAATTACCGTTCCAATGCAATAAAGCTTGGTAATTGACAAGTCGGGCGGAAGTAATAAAAATACATCCCTTTTTATAACAAATCCAGAAAACATACAATTAAACCTCTCACGGTGTCAGTGGATTATTTCAAACGGAGTGTTCTAGCTAAAATGCAATTATCTTAATGAAGCCCGCATACTCAGCATAGAGTCCACGTTATTAAGTGTAGGAAAGCTGGCAACATCCCTTCTCCATCTATTACGCAATTATGTGAGCACAAGACAGGAGAAAACAGACTATAATATTAATTGACTCTAAGCTAACAGCACTGGTGACTTAATTGTACATTTATTTCATAATTTCTGAGAATTAATTAGACAACTTAGAGCACCGACTTTTAAACGGGATTTCTTAAACCTTGGGTGTCTCGAAGAAATTATCAGGGTTTCGCTACATAAGACATATTTTTAAGCAAGTTTCTATGTAAGGTAACAATACTTAAATCAGCGGAAAGATTCTATGACTAACATTATTAAGGCTAAAACAAAACAAGGGCTACCGTATGTTATACGCCCCAGCTTATAATACGTACATAAGCCGTAGAGCACATAAATTTTATCTAAATTACCAACGATAATGCTATTTCAGGCTGGTTGAGGTGAACGGCACGTCAGTAGTTTCCTGCCGTAGCCAGGAGGAGCTGCAGCGCGCTGTGAGCTCGGCCACGCCGGCGCGGCTCGTCCTGCTGCGGGCCTCCTCGGCACTCACACAAACACACTCGGCACCCCCGCAACCCAATACTTTCACACAGGTAAATGTTAATACATTTAGGCAATTACATCACTATTAACTTAGTAGTCTGAACATCAGCATCTGACCTAGCATCAAACAAAAAGAAAATCCCCAAAAATATACATTAACTTTACATTTCCCAACAGTGTGGTACGCTCAAATACGTATCCGATTAATTATAAAAAGTATAGCTAATACTAAATGTTAATAAATCCTTTCATTCAGAATGAAGCAGCATCGCTAAGAGCTGAATTGGGGCTACTAAGAACAGCGGCCGATGAAGCAGAAAAGGCTAAAGAAGGCTTAAGATCAGATAACACTAGACTGACGCACAGAATCTCTTATCTGGAGGAGCAGGTCGCAGAACTACTTGCGAGGCATACACCGGTAAATATATCATAAGACATGTTTTGTATATTCCTTTTGCAATTAAAATATTCTTATTTAGTTATACACTGAATGCTATAATTTTGTGACAATATTTACGTTACGCATCTTTCTTCCAGCTCCAGCAGGCCAGCAGCAATGACAGCTGCATCACCGTTAACAAAACCAAAAAGAACGTCACAAACATCAACATTAATACAGAACCACCAGGCAACGCCAAGAGTCCGAAATCAGAAGTACAAGTATTCCAAAAAGGCCCAGATATTACAGCGATAGTCGCTAAGCTACCGGGATTAGATGGAACAGAGTCCAACCTGCCATTGATGAGGCCAAGGTCAAATGCATCGGGGGCGTCATCCAGGCCGCCTTTGTCCCCTAGAGCATCCCCACCCCCGAACCATAGATCACATAGCTCTCACAGTCTCGAACACAGGGCTGGTAGAATACGGCACTCCGTCTCCCATCACTGCATCCATGGAGGAATAGATTATAGCGCTGAAACCGATGCCGCTATTCGCATGATTGAGAGGAACCAAAGACATTTAGAAAAACAACGCATGAAGGCAGAAAGACTTAGCAGGTCACGAGAAGACTACTTTAGATCAGACAGTGATTTAGACGTGAGAGAAACACATTCTACTTGCGATCCACGCCATTATGATATAAAGAAAGCTGCGGATAGGATTGAAGAAAGCATAAAAAAGACTAATTGGGCTGAACGGAAGACTTTATCTATCATAGAACAATTGAAGCGGTCGCAACGTTTACGCAAAATGAAGAAGAATGAGAGCACAGAAGACGTACAAATAGAATCCGAAAAGCACTACATGTACAACCGAATAGATGGTAAAATACTGGAGAACGCTCACAAGTCAAGTCGAAGGACATCAAAGATGCATTCAAGGAGCGCTAAATCCTCAGAATTTGAATCGGAATGTTCAGACTTTCCAAATGGAGACATGTACAGTAGTTCTCCGAGAATAGACTGCGGTTCTGAGACGTGTTCTACTAGAATGAGCCACTACAAAAAGAACGAAGATGGAAAAATGGATGTGAAATCTCGGCCGACGCCTCCTCGGAAACCTTTGCGGCTATCCCTTCACAAAGCACGGAGTGCACATTCTCTCATGAATGGCAGCGAGTCTGAGACGCTAAGTAGACCCCCGTCAGAAGCCAAGCCAGACGGTCAGGAATGCAACAAGAGGGCAGTAAAGAGGACTTACGGCGCTGATAAATGGACGAAGGAGAGGATCCGAGATGGTAGCCGCGCGACTCCCAGGCCTACGAGAAAGATTCTGAATGGACTGACAGCTCGTGACGCGCCCGCAGCCGACGATCTTTACCCTGAAGACACGCACATGCCCCTGAGGGTCAATGGAGTAACCCGGGGCAGCAAATGGTGCTAAAACTTGCCTTAACGCCTAATATTTAAACCAAAAGTAATATAACCGTCTAATTCCTTTTATATTATTTAGTTCAAGATTTTGTTCTGGCTCGCTACTTGTTGCAAGAATTTTGTATTCTTTTATTCAAATCTTAAGTGTTTTCTCTTGAACAACAGCAAATATTTGAAAGAATTTAATGTACATCCTATTAACAATAATAAAGAGGCTCTATTTTTCAAATATTGAAGACACAAAACAATTACTTAAAACTTAGCCACACTACCCAGTGTATGTAAAAAAAATATTTACAATATTTTTGACTGATTTAAGCCACTCGAAGGATTCCAAATACTACCAATCAGTTCGCTCGTCCCTAAGGGCCGGCGCTCACTGCCGTCATAGCATAGCAAAGCATTTCTTTAGTAATAAAGCTATTTTGAATCTTATTTCAAGGATGTCAAAATTCAAGTTAATTTATTACGGTACGCGATGGCGCGGCGCGTTGTGAAATGACGCGGCATGCCGCGGGATGCTACAGCATGCCGCGTCATTCCACAGCATGCCGTAGCGCAACGACACAACCAACTTCGAATCCGCGCGGAGCAAAACTGATACCGGAGTGGTTGGGCTTTCAGCGATGCCACGACATGCCGCGGCATGCTACGGCATGCTGCGGGATGCTACGGCATGCCACGGCATGCTGCAGTTGAATCTGCTATGCTATGACGGCAGTGAGCGCCGGCCCTTAGCCAGAAGGAAACTGATCTTGTCTCATGTCGTCATAGCCTTCAGTGTTTACCTTGTCAATTTTGTAAATACGCTGCAAGCACCCACCGTAATGCTCATCTATATATTGTGTAATATATAACGATGCGTCTGTATCACAACTAGATTAATGTGTATTTAGGAATAAACAATTATAATGGATGTGCTTTTTCATTATCACCAACATCACCTCTGGGGTCTACTGCTAGACATAAGTAGAGAATGATCATAGACCTAGTAAAGCCTTACAATTCTAAATCAATCAATAATATCCTCTACCTATCTACCTTATTTCTGAGGATTGCCATCGAGAGGTCTCAGATTAGATTCCCGATCGATTTGGTTCTACTTGGCATTTTTATCATCAGCACAGATTCTTATTACAATTATAGTCACAATAAGAATAACAATGAATTACAATATATTAAAGCTATAGGGCCCAAAACAATTAAATGAAACATCAATGCATAATCATTCATTTAATTAATTTCTAATTTGCAACAAAAACAAATGACATTATTTACATTTTTAAAAAAATCTCTAAATACCGTTATACATATAATATAGGCAACATTCCTAAGGCTTGGCGCACACGTGGCGGTGTTTTGCCTCAACGTGTGCGGCAAACTTCACTCACTACGAACACTTGCAATGGAGAATATAAGATAGTACAAACTTTACGTAGTCATACTTCAGTAATTATGGGAAATCGGATTATCATAATAGAAATATATTATATTAATTAAATCTTAGTAATAGTTAAACATGAATCCTATCGATAAATATTGAATATTATTGAGGATATGAAGTGAAAATATTCTTATTGCTATTCGTACAGAGCACGAAATCAGTAGTAAAATCTAACATTGGTATTGTTAAGTTCAATGTCGACATGAAATATCGATAAATTATATGCACAGAACAGCTGAATAAGATTAGCAGGAAAAAATATTTTGTATGGAGACGAGTTTCGCCGCTTGTCTGTCACCTGTTCATTCTACTACGATTACACGACCAAAAGCAAAAATTTGAAGATGAATGAAGAGCTGAAAGCACATTTAAACTGTTGATATTATACGCAACCCGAATTACCAAATAGCGGTCGTGTCAAACATATGATAGTCTAATCATAAGTTCGGCACGCTCGGCATGCTGACATTTCCTTAATAGTCATATTCAACTGTTCTATGAGTATATGTATGTATGCCATATATTTTAAAAATTAAGTCCCCTTAAAACATACTTGAAGCAGTGATGGCCTCGAGGTTAGAGCGCGCGGTCGAGAATCTCGGCGGTCGCGGGTTCGAACCCCAGGCACACACCTATGACTTTTCGAAGTTATGTGTGTATTCACATTGAATAATCACTTGCTTTAACGGTGAAGGAAAACATCGTGATAAAACCTGCACACCTAAAAGTTCTTAGAAGTTTCTTAGGTGTGTAGTCCACCAACCCGCACTAGGCCAGCGTGGTGGACTATGGCCTAAACCCTCTCAATGGTAGAGGAGACCCGTGCTCAGCATTGGGCGTATATGGGTTGATGAAGAAAACATACTTAATTTTACAGCAAAAACGTGCTTGTAGGTGAGATTAAGTAACTTAAGGCTCAAGATAACTAGATAGGTTTTTCTTAGTTTATATGAAAACAATTACTGGATTAGGTACTTAACACTTATAGGAAGAGTGTAAAACAGGCTTTAGGGCAAAATTATTTTTAGTTGAAACCTAAAAGTCTTTAAGTATGTTTTTAATATTTTTTGATTATATGGAAGCACTACTAAGATTCCAACTATTAAGTTATTAGGTACTTAAAAACACTTCAATAAACATACTTGATACTTAACAAGTTTGTTAAAGAAATAGAAAATTTTCCAAAACTAATTAAAGCAATAAAGAATATGCATGATTTTTATAATTAGTTAAATTTTGCTTCTTTAAATCTTAATTGACTCAATAATATGCCTAAAAAAAATTTTCTGATTTAATTTGTTTACCAGGAGGATAAAATGAATAAAAAAGTATGACTTATGGCAATCAATGCAATATCCCAGGAATCTATAATGCTGCTTGTTGCCATTTGAAAACCTTATATCTATTACAGAATGGCACTAATACCTTTGCATTTAGTTATAGAGTTGCAAGTGTTCACCGAGTCTAGCATTAATTTTTATAGTATTGTCACAATTTGCAATTCTTACATGAGTGAAGTTAGTAACAGATGTCAGATTTCCTAAATAAAATTAATAGAGCAGTCTGACTGCCTTTTCTAAGATATAATTTCATACTGAGCGTGAAAAATGCGTAGCTTTGAGATTCTTAACAAGATTTCCTTATGACTTGTTTTTGAATTATGAAAATGTTATAATTGTCTGCAAGATGAAAGAGAACATAAAATGATAATCATACACCTACCTACATTTACAAATTCATATCAAATATAGAGGAAATATTTGAATGTATTTGGGCTGGTAACAGCTACTGAAATCCTTGAGTCACAAATACAAAGAAATACTGTTCATTTCTTAATTTGGTACTGATAGATGTACTTTGGAAATAGCAAAAGATACCTTTTGAGTTTTAAATCATCAGATCATACACATTCTACTGGGCATTCTCTACAGTTAAGAGGATATAATTCACATTACGGGTCCAGTGTAGGCTGGTGTAAGTAGCCAACATAAGAAATTCTGATGTCTTTGAGACATTTAGAATCTTCTTACCTCTAATCTTTACATATATCTTAAACAAATAATGACTGCAAATTAAGTGACAATACTGCAGCAGTCTTAATTAAATTGTAAAGTGAATAAAACTACAGTTGCAGTACATGGCCGGCCAGCGGCAAACGATCGAGACTACATTGACCGGTAACGCGACTGACCGACGCTACTCTACAATAAGTTGTATATAAAACGGTGACTTTTATCATTATATTTAATCTATAGAATTATTTACAATCATAAAGAGAATTTAAGTCATTCCAAACCGAGATCAGCTCGTATCGTTGCATTATGCACACATCGCGCGCAAACAACGATCGTGAAATGATTATAAAATACTACATAGCTTAGATAAACAAATCATATAAAAAAACAAAAATAAATTGCCTCATTCATCCTCACACAATTCGCGAACATTCAAATCGAATAAATCATAGCTAAAATATGTATAACGACAACTCAACAAACACACATAATAATATTCAACAAAACTTTATAACTGACTTGTGACGTAAGTGTGACGTCACTACGAATCAAAGTGACTGGCAAAATTATAGTTATTATGATTGTCATTGAAAATAAAATATGATTACATAGTGGGGTGCGTAAGGGCTCGCGAACGACGGAAGGCATACAGGGGAGAGAGAGTATTGACGCACACGGTCGTCACGGTACGAGCGGCGAGACATTTAGAGGTCCGCCATGACGAAGTCGAGAGCCGTGCTGAACCGCGTGAAGGCGTTGACGACGCGGTTGAGCAGCGACTCGCGCGCGCCTCAGGAGGCGAGCCCGCGGCCGTAGTTGACGTACTGCTGCAGCGCGTGCGGCAGCGGCAGCTCCAGCATGCTGCGCTTCATCAGCGCCGTGAGCCGCTGCCCGCGCGCGCCCCACGCCGCGTGCCGGGGCGCCGGCGAGCGGGAGCGGCGGCCGGCGCGGGCGCGGGGGCCGCGGGCGGCGCGGGGGCTGCGCCCGGTGCGCGGCGGGCGGCTGGCGCGCGTGACGCGGGGCGTGCGCGCGGCGCGGGCGGGGCGCGGGGCGGAGGGGACGCGCGCCACGGCGGGGGAGCGGGGGCGGCGCCGGGCCGCACGCCGCGCCGGCTGCAGCGCAGGCACCGCGCCTGAGCGCCGGGACACGCGCCGACGCACTGCACACACATACGGCATGTCGTTATAACATTTTGTAAATATAGACTAAGCAATAAAAAAATATATGGTAAGTAATAGTATTTTTGATGACTAACGTAGTCATCGATACATGTTTAGAGGGGTGGATTCTTAGATTAAACATTCCAATAATCCACCATGCTCCAGTTTATAATAGTGCCCGATTAATGAGATTATTCTGTACTTAGAAACAATGTTCCTGTGTTATACTGAGTCATACTTGAGTAAACTAAAGTACAACACTTACAATTTTCCCTCCTGACCGCTCGGCTGGACGGTCCCGCCTCGGCGTCAGACGGGTCGCTCTTGTCGGGCTTCCCTGGCGAGGAGCCCGAGGACGAGGGCGTAGTCGCCTCGCCGATCCCGCTGTCCAACTTCTGCCGCTTGGTCACCTTCACCTCGTCGTCACTAGACGCGGCTTTGTCTTCCATTTCCTCCCAATCCATGACTCCGGTCTCGGACTCGTGCTCCTTGTCGCTCATATCAGGAGATTCTGACCGCCCAGAGTCGTCTTTAGCGGCCTGTTTAGAATGGCCCGCAGCACTCTTCTTAGCTTTGGAGCAGCCAGCAGCTTGTTTCTGAGATTTTGATTTGGACTGTGTCCTTGTTGGTTTGGCCCTTACATTGGCCTTGACCTTGGATTTGGTCCTGCGCCGTTGGTTGGACCTGGAGGCAGACTGTGGCCTGGGGCCGAGTATCTCGACCATGGTCTTCTTGGGTTCAGGTCTGTGCGCCCTGTTGCAGCTGGTCGTCGTGATGATGGCCCGCGTGATACCGGGGGGGCGGGCGCGCGCATTGCCGTCCGCCTGCCCTGCATTGCCATCGCCACCTGGTAAACAAAAGCTTGCCTTAAAAAATGTTAACGATATATGTCAGAAAATCTTCTACTGTTACTACTACAAAAAGAAACTTTGTTGGTATCAATAGTTGTAGATATTTTCTGTCGCTGCCAACTCTTTGATGAAATGTTTCCACATTTGGCGTTTAACCATTCTAAAACCTGGAACAGTAGGTGACATTGGTTTATCACCATCATGGTGATTTCATTTGATGAAATTTCATAGAATTATGCATAGGATATATAGGGTACAAGATTGTCAAGGCGTGACTGACTGTGTCCAGGCTCGGAGTCACCGTTTTGGTATTCGAGGGTGAGTATTCCGCGGCAGAAGCGCGACTTGTTCCGCTGTGTGGAGCGCGACTGCCGCGCGGGCCGCGAGGGCCGGCTGGAGCCTGCACCCCCGCCGCGCCGTCGGGCCTGAGCCCCCGCCGCCGCTCCACTGTTCCGCGCTGCAAAGTATTTCTTCATGACCTTCTGGCCGCATATAACTCAAATCTACTGATCTTAATTATTTTTGGAATAGGGTAGGAGATTCCGATGATGCCATAAAATTTGCATGACTACGCATTTGGGGCATTGCATGCTAAAATGGCAGGTTCTATCGGGATGGGGATGCTTTTGTCATAAGCGTGTGTAAAGCCATTTTGACCTGTAATAATTTTGCGACGATATTTTTTACTGAACCACCATGTAAAACGCTCTCATATAATTAAATTGGGAGGCCCAATAAATTACCCACCATTATGGCGGGCATGTTAGTCTAGGTCAACAGTAAGCAGTCACCAGGAGATGTTACCCGTGGCGTTCTCACCGTTATCATCATCGCCTCCGCCATAGTCTCCGTCGTCGCCTCCGCCGTCGTCTCCGTCGTCGCCTCCGCCGTCGTCTCCGCCGTCGCCTCCACCATCATCAGCTCCGCCGTCCACGTCAGCCCACATGGCGTCTCCATCGCCGCCTCCATCTGGATCACTATCTTCCCCGTCATCACCCTGGGCGTCTCTATCTCTGCCGCGACCGCGGTTCCTGCCCCGTTCACCGCCGGAGGAAGAGTCGCTGGCGGAGGGCCGGCCCATGGGGTCGAACCGTAGGGCGCCGGCCACTCGGTTCTGGCGCATGCTCAGTACGAGGCTCAGCAGGGCGTTCATCTCGTTGGCTCCGGTGGACGGGTCCAGGTCGTGCAGGTTGTTCAGCCCTTCTGTAAGATAGATGATGGCTTTAGTCGAATACATCTTTTTTACTTGTTTTTTTTTTTTTTTATGAGGGTCGTAGAATGAGCCTAGTGGCGTGCCTCGGAGAAGCTGATGATAATGGTAATGATGAAAATATATATTTTAATCATTTAGTCCTGGGTACTATATACATAAATTCGGTTATTATAGGCTGTCCTCAAAAGCTACAAGGTACAACAGGGACTCCTAATAATAACTCAACCTGTGGCTCCAACAGTGTGTTACCGTTATCAGAATCATCCTCGATGGGTATGCAGATGCGCCGTGGGCAGGGCTGCGTGAACCTGGGCGGGCGCGGGCGCGGCGGCTGCAGGTCGGGGTGGCGGTGCAGAAGCGCGCGCCGCACGCACGCACGCACGGCCGCGCGAGACAGCGCCTGCAGCCGCGACGGACACGGCTCGTCTGGGAACACCACGTGAGGAGTATGGTACAGTAACATGGACATATTACGTCGGTATGAAATGGCATTCAATGCAATAATGGGTGACGTCCTTGAGGTTCAATTCGGCGGCAATGGGTTTACAAACCCAGACAACTATATCACTGACTGTTCTAAGTTATTTTTGTAAACATCCACTAGTAGGTATATACCTGCACTAGGCCAACGAGGTGGACTGATATAGGTTAATTATCACTGGACTTGAAAACAGTGACGTTCATGCACTCACTCAAGTACGAAATAAATCCCAATCGAATATTTCAACTTTTGCTTCACACTAGGGATGTTGCGGATTCAATTTTTTTCACATCCGCGGATGCGGATGCGGATGCGAATTTTAAGAGGCTCACACCCGCGGATGCGGATGCGGATCTGTATAAAATTTATCGATTGGTTGATTTGTATAAAATGTTATTGCTTTCCTATTGGTCAATCAGCACGTACGATCACCCACTCGACACTCGAGACCGACACGCGCACCTCGCCGCCCCTCGCCCCTTTCTTTCTTTTCGCGATCTGCTACACATCCGCAACCGCATCAGCTCCGCAGCGATTTATGCGGATGCGGATGTCCAAATCGATGCGAATGTTCCGCATATGCGGATGCGGATGCGAATATTCGCAACATCCCTACTTCACACCACCTTGTGAAACGAGGGACCTTGGTTTCCTTCCGAGAAAATGATTTTATCACCCACAAATATTTGTTTCTGTTCAGGATCTTCAACAGACCGAATAGTCTCTCATAATTTCCGATACCCACGACACGAGGTCTATCTTAGTATAGTCAGAATGAGGATGCTGTTGAGGGTCCTCAGTCCTCACCAAGCTTGATGGGCTGCCGGGTCTCCTTCCTGGAGGGCAGCTTGAGCGGCGCGAAGGAGACGTGCAGCAGGTTGCGCGAGGTCCACGCGTTGTCGCCCGTGCGCCGCACCTGCACCAGGTTGTCGTTCAGCGGCATCACCAGCACGCCGCCCACCTGTGTAATAAAACTCCTTGCTATAACCTGCATGCTGGAATTGACACACCATAGAGGAATAGGAAGAGAAAGACTATAGGAAGTATCAAAAGTTTATGGCACTTGGGACTCCCTCATAATTGGTGGTACAACACGAGACCCTAATTTGGAGAAAGAGAATCAAGAATGAAGAACACAAATATTTGCAGGACGATTAAAGGACCCTGGTTCAATTCCAGATACCAGTGTTATTTTGGGTTTTCCATTAGGAAATTTTCAATAGCACTTAAGAGACTTGTACAGGTTACACTCCCCTATCACGTTCACACTTGGCGAAATGTGGTTGCAGAAATGTATCTTTTCCTACCCTTCTGGGAATACAGGCGTGAAGTTATGTTTGTTTAGTTGTTACCTTGATCAGTTGCCTGAAGTAATTCTGGTACTCTTCAGGGCAGCCGGCGCCGCAGTACACGCGATCGTATGCACTTTGCAGTGGCGCCAGGCACAAACCATTACCTAAACACAAAACATACAACATAAGTAATGCCATCACTACGATAAACGAGTTTAAACTACGAGGTCATTCGACGTTTAAACTCGTCGATCGCAGGTTAATCCCGAGGCATAGATCTCTGACTTGTCGAACTTATTTGTCTATTCAACATGATTTATGATTTTTCGTCAATTAAATCAATACTTTAAAATCGCCCCGTCACATAAACCAAGTTCTCTTTGAAAAGTAAAATATAATAGAAAAACTCAATCTTAATTTACCTAAGTATGTATTTATGATTCGAAAAAAATACGTCGCGTTAAAGGACCGCTACTAGTGAAGATGGGCAGCGATATCATGAAAGTTAAATTAGGTTGCTATCTGAGCTCTAAAGCAGCAACAACACGTTTTTAGAGGATCACATCGCCCCCCAACTCCTGTGTAGATTATTATTTATTCTTTAAGAGATCTTTTGTGACATTTTGGGTGAATGAAGGCAAGACGGCTGATAGGGACGTGTTGAAAGAAAAAAAATACTGCGTCGACCCCCAATAAAAATTGGAAACAGGGCAGGAAGATGATGATGATGATGATGATCTTTTACTGACTCACACTGTAGTAAACAACTTACCATGGAAAAACTTGGGCTCGCAAAACTCAAACTCATCGAGCGAAGGCGAATTATCCAGGAAGTCTGAGAGCCTCTGGTTGGCGTAGTCGATGACAGTGGCGTGTATCTCCACGCCGTGGCTGATGCCCGAGCAGCCGATCACCAGCCCCACCAGCGTACTCAGGTACCCGGTGCCCGAGCCGATGTTCAGGAACGAGAGCCCCGGCCGCAGCTCTAGGCCTTCCATCACCTCGCTGGAGTTGGGAATTAATGTTTGATTTTTTTTTTAAAGAATCCATGATTTAGTATATAACTTAAAGATTTCGAAATGCTACAAAAACTGTAGTTTATCTTTGTGGTGTTGATAGATTAGAAATACAATATTCAGACTAGAAATACAAAATCCTATATTCTAGAACAGTATACGGCAACCCGCGGCTCGCGTATTTTTTTTTTAGAAATCTGGGGTAAATAGCGCAAGTGCGGCGCGTTTTTTATTTTTGTTATTTTTTTCTTAATTCCTGGGTGAATATCACAAGTGCGGCCCGCTTATATTTCATGTGGCATCTTCTGGCCCTTGCAAGCCAATGGGTTGCAGATCTATAACAGTGATCTATAAGAGTACCTGGCACTACGAATACACATAGTTTAATTAACCTTATGGGGAAATGGTTCTATGTTTGAAAATACCCTGAAATACTTAGAGCTTTAAATCTCCATATTTACTTATCTGACACAGAAAGGGCATGAAAATTATATTGGAGTAATAATAAACAAAAAGATAAAATAGAAAATAATAAGTAAATAAGACTTCTTTAAAAATCAGTTTGTCTATAATATATATATTTAGATATGTCTGCAATATAAATGAGGAACATCAAGGTCGCAAGCACCAAAGTTAATGTATCATAAATAATTCTGAATATACTCTTTCCCAAAATAATAAAAAATTAAAAAGTAAACATTACAGAATGTATGTGTTATGCTTTTGGGCTTCTATGAAAGTACTTCCAAAGTATTAAATAGCTCTTAATAGTTAATACATCTAATAAAAACTGTCACAATTATTATCTATAGTGTAAGACAAACTGTTAGTATGTAACCAGAGAATTTTATTCATCCTATACTTATTTTTTTGTCTTATAAAAGGGATGATTGCTCACTAATTGTTTAGAAGACTTAATATTGACTGCTATAAATGGATAAATATCTCTATTACCATAGAAAAATAATGCTGTTCTGTGATGGTCCATCAAAAAGCAATAAGTATACTAACCACTCAATGATGATAAATATATTTTTATGTCTCAAGTGTAAAAATAAATGGAAAAGACAAGATTCCATTTTATAAAAAAAAATATTGCAATATCTTTATGTCCACATAGCATTTCAAAATATAGCCATAGAACGCACAGCAATGCAAAATTTGTCAATAGTTATAATTATTGACATTAGATAATGTATTTGTTATGTTACTGTAGTGCAGAAAAAAAATATTATCAGTTTTTTATGAATGCACATACATTTCATAATTATATTTTTACTTCAACAAATCAGTGAAAGCGATAAAACACTCGACCTTTGAATGAAAAACATAATGGAAACATACATATGCAGAAATACGATGGTAAAAACCACATCCGTGCTAAGTGCAAGATAGCATTTCAAAATGTCCTCTTTTCAACAAAATATTGGAAAATCATTTCAATATAACGGACGTTTGTATTAAAAAATATTAAAATAACAGTAAGGTGGTTGTAATTCATCCGCAAATGTTAAAGAGATGTACCTGTAGATACATGGAGCCGACAAATGTAGCAATCCATTCCGCCAGGCCATGTCTTTGTATGCCTGATCTGTATCGCCCATCATGTAGTCTGCGCGATCCAGCGCACGAAATACGCGCTCTACCTCCCATGTTCGGATATAATTGCCTCCGATCAAATTGTCTACCAGCTCATTATTGTCGCGGCCTGAACTTACTGCGCCACCCATTTTGTTTGTTTTCTTCTACTATCGTCTTCGAGTTTCGCCCTCCCTCCGTGCCGCCTTCTCAGCTGATTGATACTGTGACGTCACAATTGTTTTTCTACATGTTATTTCAAACATATACGCACAAAACCACTAGATGTAAAGCCAAAACTGAAGGTCTTACACCAAAAACCTCTTGAACCCAACAATCTGTCGATATAGCAAGATGTTAAAAAATATTTTAACACATAAATCTACTGTCTATCTATAACACGATTGTTCTCAGTGACGGCATGTTTCGATCGAATATATTTTTTCACAACAACACGAGAGTTAACCAATCATAGGACTGTATTCTACAGAATATTTGCAAATGAAAACAAATTTCTATTTTGTTTATAAACAAATCTTTTTAATTAAAGCAGGAAGAAACCTAATAAATCATTTTGTGGCTGTTGATAGAAAGTTAGTGTTTTGATTTCTACTCTAATCAAAATTTTATTAAATAAATATATTAAAACAGCCACGTAAGCTGGACTTAAACAATCCATTTATGCGCATGTCTATATAATCTATGGTGACAAAATATGACATTTCATCAGACCACGGGATTGGAAATGTGATTTATTTATTTATTGATATAATTTCTGAGTGATTATAAACCTATCCTTTCAAATTAAATAGTGTCATATGTTTTCTTAATTGATTACCAATGATTAGAACTGACAAATTATTTTATACAAAGTGGTTCATTATCGTGTCACCAATAGTACGTCATTGACTGCGCTCGTGATAATTTCGGTATAAAAAAATATTGTGTTTTCTTTTGAGTAAGATAGTAGTGAAGAAGTGTTTTGTTGTACGGAGTGATGGCGGAGACGAGTGAAGCGCGGCCGAGCGCATCGGCGTCAGCGCCTGGAGGAGATGCAGGCGGCGAGGAAGACAAGCACGATGAAAGGATGTTGGAATGCAACATCTGTTTGGACACGGCTCGTGACGCTGTGGTTAGCATGTGCGGTCACCTCTTTTGGTGAGTGATAAATCTACATTTCTGTTCATTAAAGCTATATTGAAACTTTTGTTAATGAATAAAATACAATTGTGGCTGTCCTATTCAATCAGGAAAGTAAGCCATGTTCTTGAACAATACTCGTGATAGTGTTTGAATAGAAATAGGCTATTGACATAATAACAGTCATTATTGTTATTATAGTTCAGAGAAGAAAGCATGGCACACTTAAACATTTAATAGAAGAATGCATTTTAAATACAAAATGGTTTATGAAATATTCCACCTACATAGTGCACACAAGTTGCAATATTATAAACAAAGAGGTTGTATACAATTTTAACACACCTGAATATGAGTGAATTTGTGTTATTAAAACCCTATGTTAAATGATTAAGTGATCAGTCTCAAGTACCTGTCATCTACAAGATAACTACCTAAAAGTCTTAAAGATGTGATAGAAACAAGTTTTCTTAAGTAAAAGGCTGAAGTTAAGTAATTTTAAAATAATGTAAGGCCACAACTGGTTTGAAATAAACATGCTCTGGAAAAAAACAATACACAAAATTCTCTCAGCAACACAAAACCTATATTTTATTTATATAATAAATGTATTAGAATCAATGTCATTGGTGAAAGATAAGATAAGAAAAGGCTTAGCATTCATTTTTTTATGAATGTGAAGCATAACAAATTATTTACTAAATTAAACTGGCAAAATATGTTTGCAACAATGCCTGATATGCAATGCATACATTTGTTTGTAGTAGTTAAATGGGAACATAAAAATACATCAAATAGAATAATTGAATTTAAAAAGAATCATAATCACCATTAATGGAAAATATGGTAAGAAGACCTGAACACCTAAAATTTGATTGCAATTTCTTAGGTGTGTAGTCTATTTACCCACACTAGGCAAGCATGATGGACTAATACCTATACCTCCATGATGGAAGAGGAGGCACATGGCCAGCAGTGCGCCATATATAGACTGGTGTTAATGATAATGATGAATCCGCTACTAATGCATCTAACTTTCTGATTTGTTCATCATGCCTCTGATTTGTTCTACTAATAGTAATGTATGTTGGGCCAAGTGTTCTTAAGCTGATTAGAATCTGTAGTATTTAGAAAAATATGTCAGGCAAAACTGCCAGCAAAACACACAGCTTATATATCAATTATAAAAATTACTTATAACATTATTTTATCCAAGAAATTTTCATGTATATTATTTTCACAAATCATGCAATTTTATAAAAAAACCTTATCTTAACACTTGTTTTAAAATATCCACCAAATATACAGAGTATGTGAACAAGTGGCATTTATGTAGTTTTTGTACAGTTGTTCATAAAACAATAAACTTTCACAAACAGTTGGCCATGCCTGCACCAGTGGCTAGAGACACGGCCCAGCCGGCAGGTGTGCCCTGTGTGCAAGGCAGCTATCAGCAGAGACAAGGTCATCCCGCTCTATGGAAGAGGCAATACCAAGCAGGAGGATCCTAGGAATAAGGTACATTACTTTATTACGTACATAAGTAAGCTTACAACTATCTCCAGTTGGAAAGACTATATTGCCTCAATTCTATGATCGAAACAACTTCTGCTGCTTCTTCAACTGTCATACTCTTCACAAATGCATGTCTTCTTTACTAATATATAATAATTTCGAGCACCAAATAGAGGAAAGTGGAAGGATAGGAAAACCAAGCCTGGAGCAATGGAATAAACAAAATAAATCAAGCTCATAACATCAATCATAAAGATTTTCTAGTTCAGCTGCACAAACAGATTAAAAATAACGCAGTATAGACAGAAGCCGCGTAAGGTGTAGGCCGCCTGCAGCCTCGCAGCGCAAGAATTTATTGCGGGTTACTGTCAACGCTCGTGTTACAAACAAAATCCTATATTTTGAACTCTAAAAGTAGGTCTAAAACATTCACTTTTAAACATATCAGCGTGTTCGATTCCTGCACAGAGACCACACAAATGTTTGTGACCGAAAATCATAATTTTTTAAAAGCTTACCCAATTTTTTACGCATTTATTGTAATTTTATATTAATGTATTGTAACTCATTCATTGTGCACTTGGTTGTAAAGGTCCCCCCTCGGCCCGCCGGCCAGCGCACCGAGCCGGAGAACAGCAGCGGCTTTCCCGGGTTCGGCTTCGGCGACGGCTTCCACATGTCGTTCGGCATCGGAGCCTTCCCCTTCGGCGTGTTCACTTCCACTTTCAATTTCGGAGACCCGCGGCCCAGTGCTGGTGAGGTTTTCATCTATTAGTTACGGTATAGGCGAAAAGTTTGGAAGGGGCTCCAGTAACAGATGAGATAAAAGGATACCATCTGTTGTGGTATGGACATGTTATGTGTATATATTAAGCATATGAAGGTAAAACGTAACGTAAACGTGGGTATGAAAGTTCAAGAATGGAGAAGGAGAGGAAGTTAAAGAATTGATGAGTTGAGTGTGTGAAGGAAGATGTAAAAGAAAAAGAGGTGAATGAAGGCATGCCTGCTGATAGAGATGTCTGGATGGATAAAGCATACTTTTGCCAAACCTAAAATAGAATTTGAACCAAAGTGAGAGGATGATGACGACTTAGGGTCCAAGAGAAAACATAACAAATGAAATAGCTTTTTTAACGTTATTAGGAATACATGCAACAGCTTGACTTCACAACGACATTATAGTCTTTTGATATGAGATTACACAAAAAAACATAACCGGCTAACCGTGTACATATTCTCCGCAGCCCCGCGCGGCACCGCCCAGTACGAGGAGGAGCAGTTCCTCTCCAAGATATTCCTGTGGGTGGCCATCCTGTTCGTGCTGTGGCTGATATTCGCATGACTGGCGGAGGATCACCTGCCCCCCGCGCCCGCGCGCCCCCGCTGCCCCGCCCTCGCCTGCCTACACCTCGTGCTCTTACTGGGCGTCTTCAAGTTCAGCAGGTGGACCACCATCGCCCCCAACCCACCATAGGTCCTCCACATCATCATCAGCCTATATATGACGCACTGCTGGGCAAGTCTCTTGTAACATTGAGGGGGTTTAGGCCGTATTGTGGGCTGATGGACTACACAGCTAGAAATTTCTAAGAGCTTTTAGATGTGTGTTTCATCATGATGGTTTCCTACACAGTTAAAGCAAGTCATAATTCATTGTGAATACACACATAATTCAGAGATGTGTGACTGGGGTTTGAACTCGCGATCGCCGAGATTCTCGACCACTTGCCAAACCTCAAGGTCATCGCTGCTCAAGTTCTCGACACCCTCGGCCATTTCCAACAAGAAGCTTGTAGTAGCGATTCGTATTTCTTTATATACCGGTCAATGTCAGCCAAAATCACATTCGACAATTATAATTACTACAGAAGATAAAACTGTACAAATATAAGTTACATTGATTCCACACATCTTGATGTTCGTTAATTTAAGTTACGATTGTCGAATGTGACTGTCTACAGCAGTGTTTCCCAACGTGGACCCACGCACCACAGGTGGGCAAATGAATAGTTAAGGAGCAATTTAAAAACAGACTTGACACGTCTTAGTTGACTAGCGGGAGGCATCGATTTAAATAGGTTAAAAATTGTGTATGTGGGGCAAAAAAAGGTTGGGAAACACTGGTCTCATTCCACACTTTTATAACTGTCACTAGAATATTAGCTGTTTTAAAGTAATTAAAAGATTTTCCTACTGGCTACGTTGAATGGAAGGTATAATTTATCCGGGATTGTTTTTGGTATACTATCACGGTAGTCGGTTACTAAGATATTCTAAAATAAGTCATTATGACACACATTTATGTAGAAAGGTACCCAATGTAAACATAAGTTAGGCGGTGTAAAAATATTGCCGTTTATTTGTAAATTGTATATATTGATTATTTCATTGTATAATCGCGAATCGCGAATTTCCTTCTATTATGGAAACGTCCCTAGCGGATGATTATTAAATAATTTATTCACTAAATAACCACGCAATTTTATTTGCAAAGATTGTGCATTTTTACCCCCATATTAGCTCTCAGTCAAATGAGCCTAAAGTTTTAGACAATATATAGCAATGCTTTTCGCTTTCAATTTTTTTTTGTCATCCGCACTTATTTAAGAACATCCTAGT
This sequence comes from Cephonodes hylas, assembly GCA_030295005.1. NCBI lineage: Eukaryota > Metazoa > Arthropoda > Insecta > Lepidoptera > Sphingidae > Cephonodes > Cephonodes hylas. The sequence continues at coordinate 662,508 of AP025365.1, forward strand.
ATTTAATGTTGGTCAACTATATTCAGTGAAATATTTATGGTAATTAATAGTTGTGCACAGGCCCAGTAGGGGTCATCATAAACACTCCAATAATGCAACTGTTGTTATAGACAATCTTCTTCTTCATCAACCCATATACGCCCACTGCTGAGCACGGGTCTCCTCTATCATTGAAAGGGTTTAGGCCATAGTCCGCCACGCTGGCCTAGTGCGGGTTGGCGGACTACACAGGTGTGCAGGATTCATCACGATGTTTTCCTTCACCGTTAAAGCAAGTGATAATTCAATTTGAATACACACATAACCCGCGACCGCCGAGATTCTCGACTGCGCGCTTTCGTGTTTAGGAAATCCTCATTAGTTCCGTCAATTCTATTAACTATAGTAAATATATTTTAATTTCTTTCGGGGTTAAACTGAATTCTTGTAAATCATGTTTCAAAATTATAACAAAAACACCCAACAGTCACATATACATAACTCGTACCTCACACTAAATAAAAGTCCTTTGTCGTATCAGACCTAAAAAAAATATATTTGACTCGGTCAAGATCAAACCTGTGACATCGTTTCACAAGCCGGTGTCTACATAACTGCTGCATGGGGCTGGTAACAAGAAACTATCTTTTAGGTCAAAGATCATGCCGTATTTAATTAAAAATCATTAACAAATGAGCGGCGACACTCACTATACATCTTACAGTTCGTAGTTCATTTTTATTTGTTATTGCTGTGTATCTAGGTTTTTGTTGTATATCTTGGGTGAATGCGGACTATGTAAGGAACGTTTACTATTTATTTATTCCAATAAGTGGCTTAATTGTGTGTATTGTTCTGCTTACAATCATTTTTAATTCTATAATGGGAAATATTGCAGTATTTATAACCATCTCCTAACAAGCAACCTGTATTGTGTTGTTTTAATAAGTTATTTGTTTAAAGTAGGAGTGAGGAAGGTGATAATTAAACGATGATAATTTACTTTGTTGATTGAACACATGAACTGTATCAGGCATACAATTGAATGACTGTAGAACGATATGAATGTAACTATCTATTATTTGTACCCAAAATGACTGCCGATACTAAAAAGATTTATCAACAGATAATGTAATAACTCATTTCAAAACTCTTTATTGAATGACTTGAACTCGCAATGAAATTGTGTTAAATTATTATTTTCACAGACCTGTAATGAAGTCATATATACAACCATTGACCTTGAATTTAATGCTAATTTTGTGCGTGTATATGTAATAATAAGAAGTTTAATTTCATACCTAACTATACAAAGTAAAATAATTATTTATTCAACATTATTTATATGGTCATATTAAATGGAGCGTGGGTAATTGTCGATGTGTCGATGATTCAGTTTTAATCTAAACAATTAAATTGAATTATAGTATAGCCTGTAATCTTGATAAGCATTCGGCCATTGACCGATTGTTGCGAATGTCTTCTGTTTATTTTCTTGATAGGTCACGTCACGGTAAAAATATTACATACAGTATTTTGACTCGGCCACATTTTGAGAACAAAGGCCTGCCGCCGCGCGGTCGTAAACATGCGATAGGGCTGCGCACCGCAACATTTTAAATAAATCTACCTCCTTTGACTTTCTATCTAAATAAATGAAATACTTTGTGAATGGAAGTGTGTTCAATAAAAATGCATGTTATTTTTTATTAGTGTATTTATTAAAATTGACATCAAGTCAAACATTTCAAGAAATCACCGCTAGCCTCAAAAAGGTAATACCGATGGCTCCATTGAACACTCCTCTAACTCAAAATTTTGAAATTTTCGTTTTTTACTATTTAATAGTAAAGCAATTTACGTGGAAATTAATTGAAATTGTGAAAATTACGTACATGAAAATTAAGTGAAATTTGCTTTACTATTAAATAGTAAAGCAATTTACGTGAAAAACGAAAATTTCAAAATTTTGAGTTAGAGGAGTGTTCATTGGAGCCATCGAATTACCGTGCCGCAAGCGCGGTGAGTTCGGCGGCATTTATCAAAGGGACTTGGGTCGTCGGCGCTTGCCACGTCACACTACTAGAGTGAGTAGCAGACAAAATAATTTCAATCTTATGTCTATATAAATAGAGTTGCAAAGTTTTTGAATTTTTCGTTAACAAGTTCGTGTTTTAACAAATATATATTAGTACCGAGAAAAAAACGGCAACCATTACATATTTATTGTATGATTATTTAGAGGTATTTGTTGTTAAAGCGGCAACAGAAATACATTAATCGGAGATCATTTCAACTACATGTCTAGCTTATTTATTTTTCAAGGGTAGATCATCCTTTAAAAACACTTAAATTACTTACTTACCTACTAATAAGTATAATCATTGTATAGTCTTACCTTTCGGAGTTTCCAGGTAATCTAAAAAAAGTTATACCTGGGTGCGTTATTGAAGAATTCATGCAACCATACACAGCACAATATAAATTAGGTAATATCGAATCATAACATAGTAATGTTTGGATTTTCTTCGCTACTGTTGAAGGTTCAAGTTATTGGGCTATTGATGCGAGGGAGTTGTAAGAAATGTCTGACATCTTTTGGAAGATAAGCCTATGGTGCTGGATTGAAGTTGCCTCCTTTTTTTAGTAAGGCTGTATATATTTAAAAAATAATTATATTTATGAATAGAGTTGATATGAGACAGTGTTTATGGTCATGTTGCTTCGTTTTTATATGGGGATCCGGAACTTCTAGTCCAAAAGATCTCACTATGAGGTAACAAAATCTACTCGTAATTCCCCAAAACCTATTTTGTTGTTGTCGATTTATTTTACAAAGCATTCCTCTTTTATTCCATTTAACCAATTTTGTTTTCTTTCGCCTTACAACTAAATTTTCTATTCGACTAACTTTTAAGAGATCAGACAACTAATCATTAATATCTTGGTTCCGATTCCCCTCAAAAATTCTACTTTTGTGCCTCCAGAATCATTGTTCGTACTGAAATCAATCAATATTGCTTCAAAATTTGTAAATCACGTATTAAGGTAAGGTTAAGGTCAAGTAAATGACCGAAAAAAATAACGCAAAAGTGATTGATGCTTAAAGTAACCAAAAAAATTATATTTGCCAGACCCAAACTTTTCTTGTTATGTATAGGTACTCCTATCGTATCTTTCATCATAGTTTCTCTTACACCAATCAGCGAGTTGACGATTGGACGATTTCTTCTGGCATCGTTACCAGGGAGCTGATGAATAACGGTGGGTGCCTCTCGCCAAGTACCTATATGGCGTGGAGATGGCCTTTTGGTTCGTATCGGCACAGGGATTTTGCTCAGGATCCAGCCCGGCATTAATATCTGCGCTTACGTGACGTTCCCACACGCCAGGGTGGAAGGCCGGTAACCCTGACATGGCCTTCCTGCCCCCTTCCCCCAGGGCTGAAGGAAAGTAAAATCTTAAACAGCTTTCCCCTCTAGTACAAAAAGTTACTTCTATCGTATATCCTTACAAAAACTTTTGTTTCTATAAAGATCTATGGCTTGGTCTAAGTAACTTACAATAGTAGATACGGCGGCGCCGTATCAAGAATTGTTTATGTTCAATTTAGTACGTCATTTTTGTTAATATTAAATGTAAGTGTATATATTATTACTTCAATAAATTGTGATGGGAGGGTATGTTTACTTGTAAATTTAAATAAATGTTATGCTGAATCTGTGTGTTTTATTTTGCCTGTTCCGTCCCTGTTTTTTCCTAAATGCAAATAATAATTGCAGTATGGGACCCTAAATTATTACAGCTACCGCATACAAATCGCCTATTCTTGAACGGGTAATATAGGTATGGCCAGGTGCTATGCAAAAATAATTTTGCTGCCACCAGTAAACGAAGACTGCAACTCGAGTCTCTAATTCAATTGGGTTCAAGGAAATAAAAAATGAACGCAGTGTTATTTATTTATTCAAGTAAAAAACACTTAAATAATTGCCAATAAGTCAACACAGGGAGCTAATAGTTTACTTATGACGATATTTACACATCGCGACAAAGTGGAATTCTGGAGGTACACTCATTCACAAATACGCACCAATTTCATTCACGCCCAATGACCCCCAACCCCCCTCTGAGTCCACATATCGACTTATACTTATTAAAATTAATTTATTCTTAAAACAATACAAGTCATTGTTTCCGGCCAATGTATATTAATGAGTGAACTATAACAAAACTGCATATCGTGAATAATTTAAAAGATATAATTGGATTTTATTATTTTATACCAGAGTCTTGCTTGTCAGGAAATTGAATTTCGTGCATGTACTTTATAGATGTCAATGCAAAAAGTAAGTAAATATTTGTTTTCTATAATCTTCGCATATAATTCATACTGGTCTAAGAACTGAAGGTCACTATACTTATTACACATTAATATGTTTATGCGAGTTAAGCTCTTGTTTCCTTAAATATTTTAGACATATGCACCATCATAACAACACACACTGGCAATAATAGCTGGAATTTCAATTTGTCACATTCATGAAGTGGGTGTGTTCCTTGCTACCATAATGGTCAACATTGAAGATGTATGTCTAATATAACTTAACATATGCACATTCTACAAATCAAAATGTAAACAAGGCTTAACATCTATGTATATAATACACTATTTATTTAGGGAATTGGGCAAATTTTCTCCATACTTATAAATATGTCACTCATATACCACTCGTGTTCATGAAAGGTTATTCCTATGATGGCACTTAAAAGCTAAAATTTTGTACAGAATCACTTCAAGTTATAATGTAGAAAAAAGTTATACTGAGAACATTATCTACACATTTCCATTCAGTTGGATATCTGTATAACATATTTAATTCTAGTTGAAGCTTCACATATTGGATGTGTCCACCGTTTGTAATCGAATGTGTATCACAAGTGGGCACACCTATAATATTATTTGTAACTCAATCATAAACACGAGCATTTCTATTCTATCAATTTACCTAACTATTCTATGCCGTACAGCTTCAGCGTCCGGTCCATGCTGGTGGAGGCGATGTACTGCGCGTTCTTGCCGAAGCGCACGCCGGTGGCGGCCGCCGTGTGGTCGTTGAACACCTTGAGCTCCTGCCACTGGCGGCACAGGTACACGCGCACGTCGGTACCAGCGATGGCCAGGTACGTGCCGCTCTGGTCGAAGCACAGCTCCTTGATCGCATAGTTCTCTTCCAACTGTATAGTCTTGAAGTTCTTCAGCTTCCTCAAGTCCCACAGCTTGACGCACGCGTCCTCAGCCGCGGTGGCGAGATAGTACCCGTTCTCGGAGAACGATATCGACGTCACCGGCCCGACGTGTCCGGGGAAGTTGGCCACGTTGCTCTGCTCCTTCAGATCCCAGATTTTTACTTGAGAGTTCTCGGTGCCCGTGCCGAAGATGAGCCCGTCAGGATGGAACTGCGCCGTGGTGAGACTCACGCCGGAGAAGTCGCTGACCTTCGTGAGCAGTGTACCGGTGCGGATGTCGGAGAACGCCCAGTGCTGGTCAGTGGATGTGGACAGCACGTAGTCTCCCGTCGGATGCAGCGACAAGCCAGTGACGGGACCGTCGTGGGAACGTAGAATAACTGAGGTCTGAGATCTGTCAATATTAAACAACATGTAAATAATAGTAAACACAATTGGTTCTATAATTTCTAAGAATGGTTAGGTTTGCAGGCTTCCTGACCATGTCAACATAACTGAGGATTGAAAGAAATCAGTTGCAGAATACTCACGTGGGCACATTCCAGACGCGGATGGTGTGATCCGGCGAGGCTGTGATGACGGTGTCCTCGTCGGGATGGTAGATGACGCGCGTCACCTTCTTGGTGTGGCCCTTGAGGATGGCGACCACCTGCTCCGTGTCCTTGTTGAACACGGTGGCGTTGCGGTCGTTGCCGCCCGTCAGCAACTTGCTGTGGTCCGACGGGTTGATGTCCAGCGACAATATGCCGGGCACACTGGCCGAGTGCAGACCCTGGAAAATTGTACAATTTTTATATTATAAATTGATTAAATTAATCGACATGAAAGATCAGATAAATAAGGATTTCTGCTTAATTTCTGTGCTATGAAAATAAATATAAATCATAACATGAAAAAGCAGTTTAAGCTGCTATAGAAGGACAATTTTTAGAACACTTTTTAACTTAGGGATTTTTAATAGCAGCAAATAAGGAATGAAAAAGAACTGTGTCTCAAAAAGTTCTTTAAATATAGTTCCACATACAACCAAGAACATTCGAAGCTATTATATTAGCGATCGTCAACAATTTTTTCCTAACAAAGATATCACATCATTCATATGCCAAAGATATATTATGTAATGTTTTGTCCAGCAAGTCACTTACGGGATGTGAAGCGAGTGTGAGGAAGCCCCGTATCTGGTCCGCGGAGACAAGTCCCTCTGGCACGGTGCGGCCGCGGCGCTTGCGTTCCTGTGTGAGCGCGGTGGCCCGCTCCTGCAGCCGCGCCACCACCTCCGCCGACATGCCCACCGGCGCCGCGCCGCCCGCGCCCGCTGCACCACCCTCCGCCTGGAATATACATAGATAACACTTTATTGATACCCACTTAAAAATAAGTTACAATAAAAAAAACCACACACAACAATATACACATTGTTACTAAACAACTGCAAGTGGTTTAGCTTAAGTAGACGCTTAGAGGCACGGTCGCAGGTTTTATACCAGGCAAATACTTCAGACTTTTCTGTTATGTGTAATATCACGTACTTAAATGGTAAACAAAAACATCGTGAAGAAATCTGCACACTTAAGATTTTAGGAATTTCTTAGGTGTGTATCCTGTCAAGCCGGTTCAGGTCAGAGTGGTAGGCTAAGGCTAAAGAAGATGTGAACCATTGGCTGATGATGTTGGAGAGTTTAAATTGTATGTTAATTTATTATTTTACATTTTAAATATTTTAGTACCTTTGCCTCACTCTTGATCTGTTTGCAATTATATACATTAATTACAATGGACATTCTTAAGATCCATGTTTGAAATTGCTAATGATATTAATTAAAAGCTATTAGCAACTGGAACTAATATACAAAAGTATAAAATATGTAAGAAATAAAAGGCTTATATTAAATAAGGAATGTGTGACCTGGTGCGCGGGCTGCGGCGCGACGATGCCGGCCTGCGGCTTGAGCGTGGCGAGCGCCTCGCGCGCCGCCGTCACCTCCTTGGTGAGGCGCGCGATCACTCGGCACGCCGCGTCGTGCTGGTACAGCGCGTGGCTCAGCTCCTGCACACATTCATATTATATTTTTCAATAGTTGTTAATGGTTTTGTTAGTTAAATTTTAATTACTTGTTATACTGTTATGTATTTTTTACAATATAAGTGTTTTGGTTAACTTAAATTTATAAATAAATACATTTACATTTATGTAGAGTTTATAATAGAATTAAACCTTGTATCTGTTATTGATTATTTATTTTACATTGATTTAGCGACACATTCCATAATGGGTCAAATTCACTAGGGTTTGATTGGTTTAGCTTGTTTTCCATACAATGATTAATTATCATAATAACCATATTTGGTAAATTTATAAGTCAAATGGCCCAGTACTAAAAACTCAATTAAAGATCATGTATAATATTACTTGGATCTATGATGATTATAAATCATATAGTCAATATTATTACCATGGAATTTTCTTTGGGGAAGTTTATGTCTACCTGTGGATATACGAGGCTAATGGTGAAAATAATAATTACAAACCTGTCTAGCTGTCTGCAACTGTTGTCTCTGTGTGAAGGTGTGCAACATAAGTGCATCCCATTCATCTTGCATGCTTTTCAGTGTGGCTGGGATTGATGTTGCACTCGGAGGTTTTGGCTTTACAATTGGTGGTGCTAAAAATTAATTATTATTCATAATTACCTTTCTACACAATTACATTGTCTACTTTAGTGAAATGTCAATTTTTTTCAAAGTTATTAATTGCAGAATTTAATTTTATTGCTAAAATCTTATATGTATGATCTTTATTGTATCATATATTTATTACTTTGTGCCAATATTGCCACATACGCACAATAAGTTTTTAATATGGTCAAGAAAACATTTAATCTTTCATTTAATAGTAGATTCATGCATAATAAAGCTATCAAAGCTGCACTATTTTTTTTAAGAGTACAATAACTTAATCTATACTAATATTATAAAGCTGAAGAGTTTGTTTGTTTGTTTGTTTGTTTGTTTGAACGCTAGGATCTCAGGAACTACTGGTCCGATTTAAAAAATTCTTTCACTGTTAGATAGCACATTTATTGAGGAAGGTTATAGGCTATATATCATCACGCTACGACCAATAGGAGCGGAGCAGGAATAAAGAATGTTTCAAAATCGGGGACTTTTTTCCTTTTTGTGAGCTTCCGCTGCGTGCGCTGCGGAAACGGTTAAAGTTTCGCTAAAATAATGTATGAGAGAATTATTCCTCTTTAAAAGTTCTAAAAAAAAGTCCGCGACAGCATATGTCTAACCAACTATAACGTTAACGTTAACTATAACTATAACGTTACTATAACGTTTTTTATTCTAACCAAAATTATTTTAAATAAAGCATTATTTGTGAAGGTGTTTTTACAAACGTGATATTAATCCTTATCCAAATAAATACGTTATTCATTACAAGTATTTAATACGAAATAAATTTGTCCTTTACATCATTTGATTTCAATGAGTATCTTAGAAGATATCGCAGTTTCAAAATAATGATCAAGCGCGCAATAATGATACTCAAGGTGTCGACCGGCGCGTTACGGTTTCACGTTGAAACAATTTGACCGATTTGTATGATTTTTGTATATTTAAGTAAATGGGGCTCTGCGGAGTAAAATACTACAACTTATTTTCTTTCTGAACCCAACCCTGTAGTCCACGCAGACGGAGTTGCGGGCAAAAGCTAGTAGTAAATAATCATGTTAAGAAATAATTTGAAGGATGAAACTAACACTTTAATTGCACAAAGCATTTATTGAAGTACAAAGTAGGGCTCTTTTTTTAATTAAATTAAGTACTGATAAGAGTGTTAGCGCTAATAGAATTAATTAAATAATATAAACAATTTCAAGGTTTGTTGAGTGATAGGACCTTAAGTGATCCAACTTTGACTCGCCTTTTCCACATTATGTATGTATTGAGAATCAACGATCACTTGTTTTAACAGTGAAGGAAAATATCATGATGAACCCTGCACACCTCATTTTTTTGGAATTTCTTACGTGTGTAGTATACCAACCCGCACTTGGCCAGCGTTGTAGACAAAGGCCTAAACCATCTCAATGCTAGAGAAGGCCTGTGCCCAGCATCGGGACGTATATGGGCTGACGATGATCTACTTAATATTAAATTCACTTACTTTTGATCTCAATAAGGTCCTCTACTCGCAATTCCTTGCCATTGATTGGGTCCACACCATTCTCAATTATATACTTTTCTATTATCCGCTTTTCAAATACGGCGCCCGACGTGGGAGACACCACAGGAACCTCTGGGACTTCATTGGATACTGTAAGATAAGGTTAGGTTATGTATTGGAAAATAAATCTAATTACCGAGAAATGGTCACAAATTCACTTCCAAGCTCAATAAACAACATTTAATAACTATAAGGGTAATAGAAACCATATTAGAAATATAAAATCTATGTACAATGGCATGAGCATCTGAAGCCCGGTAGTTGCCCGCGCCATTTGGTAACCGCGTTATATTTCGTTATAGTCTTTTAAATCAAACTTAATGACACTTACTTGCACAATAAAGAGCCATTTTAAACCAAATTCAAGAAGACAAAATGTAACAAATATGCAAAAACGCAGCAATATCAATCTAACATCAAACAAAATATTTCCACAGAGTAAAAATAAAAAATGTTGCGACAGCAAACGTTACTAATTTTGTTTGTGGTTGGATCTTTAGCATCGCATGTTATTTAGATTTTTTACTATGTAGTTTTCGAGAATTATAGGTCAATTGTTGTAATTATATATTTGAATGTGTGAAAAAAATATGTTTTTATCATTTTTATACAATATAATTATATAATGTAACTACTTTCAGTCATAGCCTCCGTTCATAAAAATTAAATATGAAACAAATTTTACTAAATATACGTATCTAAATAAATAAATTAATCTTTGACCAAAATCAACCATGAATATAATATTGCATTAATTCCATTTTCAATATTGGTATTACTTGTTATCTATATGTATTCTATAGAAACACTCCTATTTAAATGTACTTATAACTTTAAGGCCTTATTAGATTTAATTGCAAAATATAGTTCTCAGCAATAGCCCAGAGTCTTGGAAATATGTATGTAGAAATGCGCCTCGCCGACACTACTAGGATACATGCACAATTTAAAATTAAATGTGAGAGTTCAGATGTAGCTTCAAATAATAAGGCAAAGAGTATTTAGACATTTTTTTATTAAATTACCGAACAACAGTTTATAATAATTTGTGCCGACAAAATGGCACATTTCATAGCAGCTAGCATCATATAAAAACTTACTTAATATAACATGTACTGTACAAGAGTCGCTGTATAAATATGTCGACGGCGTATAATACAGGTACACACTTATACAACATAATAAAATAATTTCAAGTAAAATATGCCAATACACAAGTTTCAAATACCGATTTTGGATGATCAAAATTATTAATGCCCTATTATGCATAGGAGTATTTCAGAACATACACATAAATTGTTGTACAATCCATTTCTGTTAATGTTTTAAAAATAATAATATGATCATATAAAATATGATTATCTTTTGGTTCTATATAAGATTTTCTTAGGGAAGTATTATTTACTATTGTTACAAATTTCACACAAAATATACTCATACAAGTAAATGCCTTTTAAAATATACATAATTTTCTTAAATTTATCAAAGAAGTATTGGTTTTAATAATTCTTTGTTAATTTGGTAAGAGGCACCACTTTCATCATAATAGTATAAATTAAACATAATATTGGACTAAATGTCCCTTTATAATAAACAATTACACTATTGGAATATTCTTGGACAGAATTTGTTATTTAATAAATCCTTTGATAGACAATTATCGATATGTACACTTCACAGCTGATGTTTAGCTACAATTTAATTTATATATATTTATATTAATGAGCATATATCAAGCACTTTACATTTGCAGGATTTCTGTTCAATATATAAATATGAAACAAAATAATAAAAAACTGGCCAGATGAATCTACAATAAAAAACAGCAACATTATGAAAGCTATCTTTACAATCACCTTTATTCTATGAATGCCAGTAGTGTAATTGTGTATTCCAAAATCATTTTAGCCTTGTATCAATAAATTATACAAATATAGGAAGCCACTTAAACATAACTATCCTATTCTTAATATTGATCTACATATTTAGAAAAATAACCATCATCTGAGGACATTTAAAAAAAGTGACTTGTAAACCCTCACAACTACATTGCACTAAACATCACAGGGTGTCTTTGTATGAGAAAAGCTAACAGTTTCCTGTTTTTTTTTTTTCACTTGTTAGTTGAAATAAAAAGATATTGTCATCATAACCACTAAAAACATATTGGCACAATTTTAATGCATAGGTTCCTTAGGCCCATAATAATAAAAATATATTTTGCTTTATTACAATTTCAAATATAAAGTCATTCTTGTGACAATTGCACTTTAGGCATATAATTTTTATTGAACCAGGCAAAATTATTTCGAAGTTGGTCTTATTTAGTAACATAAAATTTCCAAAGTTCTTTTAGATATTTTCTTAGAGATTAAGCTATAGAAAATCAATTATCTGATGTACTCTACAATCATGAAACCCCATATTTATCCCCTTGTTTGACATCAGCCTCCTCTACAACTGACAAGATTAAGGATTTAGTCTATCACACAGGCCTAATATGGGTCGGTGGTCATTTACCCTCATTACTTTGGCCAATGTAAGGCATTTTATCTAGGTAAAAATGGTAGATACCATATCAATAAATCCGTGACAATTCCAGGTCACTAAAAGCTATAAACCATGCAATAATTTACTAAATAGACACCCTGTAAATAATTTTATCTATTTGTACAATTATAGGTACTAAAAGTTGTAGTGTTACACCTTTATTTACATATTTATTTTAGATAATTCTGTCATAGATGTTGATACAACACTGAAGAAAAAAATACATAATTTTGATTGAAAAGTTACACTTAAGCAACATGTTAATTGCTATGCTGGCTTTAAGAATTAAACATTGGTGACACATATGTAAGAGGATTTATGTTTTGGTAACTCTAAGACCACCAAAATGAAATTACTTATAAGAGGATTGGATGATACTAATATTGGATAAACCCACATTAAGTTGTTGATATTTAAAATTTGAAGCATTACTAACATTTAACATGGTACCTTTATAAGACCATATTTCTGTTATAAAGATGCATTAGCAATTAACATGTTGTTCAAATTTGTCAAACTGCACATTTATAAGTCAAGTTGAATAGTTAATCAATTATTCACAACCACAGCAATTAAAGCAAATTTTCCAATCAATCAATTTGTGCTTTCCCAATTTTTATCAATAATTTTTTTAACATAGTTCCCAATTATTTTCTTTTTTAAATTTTTGATATATAGATATTTATTATGTGTCTGATGATTTCATATAAATATATTGTGCTGTTCAAACAAAAAAATGTAATAGAAATGAGTGATTTCCGTTTTTTTTTTAAATCCTATGACACAAAATCACAATTTTTGGTACCTAATAAAATATCTGTTCAAATACATTGTTGCTAAACAAATTCACCATAAACTAAACTAATATTTTCACTAACTTATAAATAATCTTTGTACAAAACTTAAAAACTAGCTAATGACTGAATGATAGTAACATAATATTTTAGTAGTAACTAAAGCAGTCTCTGTTGCGAATTGGTAATCAAAGCAAAGTAATGACTAAAATTAAATAGCTCTTTTTATATAAAAAAAAAGAGTACCATAAAGTACAAAACACGATCCATTAGAATTCTGGTAATCTTGCACTTGGTAGCTTCTGTTTTCAATATCATTGTTATAAGTGTCAAAATTAATATCAGTTCTATTTCATTTATACACAATAATTAAGTTCATAAATTATGTCTTTGGAAAACAATAAACACCATAACACAATCCTGTTGCAATTGCACCATTATCAGCAGTGGTTGTATCGGAACTCATTTCATTAAAGATCATCAGTATATTTTGCTTAGTTCCCAGTTAGAGCACTCAAAGGCTTCACAGTGATTTTGTTCACTACACAGTTATTATTCAGGGCCAGTCTTGGCGAGCGTCTTATTCAAATGATCATGTCTAGCGCGCGTCAGGATGCGGCAGGTGGGATGGCGCCGCCGGAGCCCGACGTGGGCGTGAGATGTCGCAGGTGGCGCACTGCTGCGTACAGCTTGACCGCGGGTCCGAGGCGCAGGCGCAGGCACGCCACGAGCTCCTCCCGCGATGCCATGAGCAGCTCGCGACCGGCTAGCCGTGCCGAGGCCGCTGCAGCGCCCGTCGCCGGACCACCCACACGACTCGCCAGTGCTGACACTTCGTCCTGAGATGTAAAATAAGTATTAATTCAGTGTTCTATAAATAAAAATATATGAAAACACACATTGCGTGGGGGTTATACCCATATATGTTGATTGTAATAATATAAAAATGCATGAGGGCATTACCTGCGTCCAGTGCGTGGGGTCCCTGGGCAGGTGCAGGTCCGCGATGATGGCGTCGAGGTGCGCGCGCAGGGCGGGCGCGGGCGCGTCGGAGAGCGGCGGCGCGGCGGAGGAGGAGGCGGCGGCGGCCGAGGCGCGCGAGTACGTGCGCAGCCGCGGGTCGTCCTGCGAGCCGCGCCACCGCTTGCCGCCCGCGCTGCTGCACACCGACTCCTCATCTGATACCTGGACAACATAACAATAAAGTGATTATTGAGAACCTGGGGGAAAGATAACTAGGCAACAGCTTGCGAAACGAGAGGCCGCGGGTTCGATCGACCGAGACAAGTGTTGTGTGATCCACAAATAATTATTTTAGGTCTGGGTGTTTATGAGACCGAAAAAGTCTTGTTGTAGTCTATGATACTCAATACACAGGATTTGTCACATAGTGTGGAGTTAGAGCTATGTAGAGCTGTTTGGGGATAAATAGTCAATAACAATATTTATAGTTCCATATTTGAAATTACTACAAATTTTATGCGATAATTTTATTTATGTAAGTTCAAAACGTACCGGATCGTTTTTCACAACTTCCTCGACTCGCTTGTGCTTTGGCGGTCTCCCTCGTAACGGCCTGTAATAATAACACATGTGTTAAAACCATTTTGAATTAAATATATGAGTATGTATATGAAAGTTAATTATATTTTGGCTTACCGATCCTTGGGCGCGTCACTGTTTGGCGTGCTGGTATGTACTGATTTTGGAGCCTTACTTAGTATTCTGTAAAGAAAAAAAACCATTTCTAGTTTATTAAATGTTGTTTCACTAAATCATCATTAATTCATCATTTTACAAAATTACTACGTAGAGAATATATTAATTTCATATCTATATGCCACAATCATTGCACACCGAGAGAGAACACATTTAACATATCATATTATGAGTATTTAATCACTTAGCGGCTGGAGGTATAAAGCCAAGTGTAAGTGTGATTACGTTTTGTTTGAATACATAATATGTTTGATAAGTATCTTCGCCGCGACTGTTCCCTCAAGGTAAAAATCGAGTACTAATTATGATACTGCTGGAGTAATCTAAAGCGATCCACAAGGTTGTATGAATTGAAACGACTTTATCGTTTATTTATTACTAGCTAGTAGACATACACACATAAAGTATAATATATACCCGAAAACTACAGTAATTAAGTGCCATAATTGTTTTAGTTATATAAACGGTTCTAATTTTGTATTAATATTTCAGAACTATTCCCTTAGTTTCCTTAACTGGTGCCTAATCTCTCATCAATTTTATATAAGGGAAAATAACAGTTGCTCAAATGTTGAATCTGAGCCGGTTGATAAAATTAGTTTGCTTGTTGACAGTGCATTTGAAGGATGTGCTACAAAGTGGTACTAACAAGCGGGACTAGACATCAGCGGCGGTACTTCCATAAAAACTAAAAAACCCAGACTGGTTTACAAAATTCCGAATAATAATCTTTAAGTTTTTGGGCTTCTTGTATGTAAAGCCTTGGGAACAAAGTATTTGTATGTATGTATGAATTATATGTATTTATTTTATGTGTGTATGCAAGGTGGCTGGCAGTGGTTGGATGAGGAGAGCCGTCCAGCAGTGGATGTCTTATGGCTGATGATTATGATGATGATGACGTATGTGTGTATATATGTATGGTACCTCCTCTCCCGCGGCTGCGCGTGTTGCGGCAGCAGCGCGTCCCCGTGCGGGTGGCGCGGCGCCAGGCGGTCGCGCGGCGGGCGGGCGCGCGCGCGGTACGGACACGCGCTAGCGGCGCCGTGCTGCTTGTGCGCGCCGCCGTGCAGCGAGCCCAGCCCGCGGCACCCGCCCACGCCGCACGGCCCGCGGACAGACAACTCCTCTGCCGCTGGAATTATATAGTTAACATTTCATTTTACAGATCGGGATGGGTGGCGCTTTCTTGGGGACTTGGCGCTTCAGTGAAAGGCCTGCCAAGCTGGACTAGAGTTAATTGGCTAACTAAACACTTATAAAATTTCTAAATACTTTTAGGTGTGAGGATTGTACAATAATACAAATTCTTAAAGTAAAGATATTAAAATTCTTTAACTGGTATATTAAATGTATGTGTATTTGTTTATCTCTACAACGAATACACAATGCTATAGATTTACAATAAATATTTTAAGCTGTAACTACCATCCAATTATATAGCAGTACTCACTCAGCGGTGGTTCCAACGGATGTCCAGTCTTGAGGCACCATCCGACTGGGTGCAGGTCGGGCGAGTCGTCGTCCAACCAGTAGGACAACTCCTCGGGCCAGCCGTCGAACGACACCCGCACCTGGTGGCCTTTCACCTCGCTGATCGTCGCCACTCGGATCAGGAACGGCACCTGCGGAATATTATGAAAAATGTTATTAATAAATTCTAAAAGATGACCTACTTATCCCTAGTATAAATGTACCAAACTGAAACATGATGACATAATTTCGTTATCATCAGCCCATTTAAGTCCCACTACTGGGCACGGGCTTCCAACTGAGAAGGTTAAGGCCTCAGTCCAGCAAGCTGGCATAGTGCGGTGCGGCGGACGAAACATCTAAAAAATCATAACAACGTTTAGATGTGAAGGTTAATCCCGATGTTTTCTCTCATCGTTTACTTCGGAAAGTAAAATGCAATATGGTTTAGTGGCAGACTACTATCAAAGAATATGTCTGGAAGTTTATGGGTAAAGTCGGAAGTAGATTTAATATGACTGTTAGAGACGACAAAGTATGGTCATTGGTAACATTGACTGATCAAGGATTTAGAGATATAAAATAGGTATTTTAAACAGGATTTAGAAATTTAATTATACTTATCAATAACATAGGAAAACGACTCCGTACGTTCTGGTGAAACTGACGGCACAATTGAAACAAACAATGTACGAATGTAATATCTAGCCAACTGCACCACATGGCTTTCAATGGATGCCACCGTCGAAAGGATAATGTAACTTACCCTTTTATCAACGACTTCCAGCTTCATGCCAGTTTTGAAACCCTGCGGAGGTCGAGGTTTAAACGCTCGTGGCGGGGCCTCCGATGCGCCGGTCTCTGCCAGATAGTTCTCCCATGAGAACGTGTCCGGGTCTTTGTAGACTGCAAGGTATACGATAAATTAGTCGTGATGATTATGATGAAGAAGATGATAGTAAATTAAGAGACCAGACCATTTCAAGTGGTTGAAACTTGAGATGGTAATCGTGTCTTTGCTGTAAATTGCAATAATTCTAATTACTGTCGTTACTAAAAATCATTATATTTACGGGCCATTTTTGACCTTTTTTGTTTTAAAAATCTTAATTATTTGATTAGTTTTATGTAATTATTGGAAAAGGGTTGTTACAAATATGCCGTAATATCATTTAAGTTAAAAAAATTATGATCACATATTTATGTGTTTCAATTACTTTACCATAATTTCTTTCACCGTTACACTGCTTAATAAATTATCAATAAAAAAAAAACAAATCTAAGTGATGCTTCCGGGTTTTGAACCCGCGAATAAATTGTCGCTCTACAGGCATCATCACTAAACCAACCGCTCTATCACGTACGCACACTCTTTACAACTAGAACACAACATTGCACAATTAAAGTATTAGTTGATATTGTATAAAAATTTACAACGACAAACGACTAGAATGTTACCGACTTTATAAAAAATACTTTAAAAAACATAAGTGTTATTACAATAAAAGTTTTTACAGAAAATCCTTGGTAATTAAAATATAATACCGATATAAATTTTTCATTACATGTTCCCACATGGGTGACGACTGACGAGCGCACATCACAAAGATGTAAATGTGAGGAGCGTACCGTACAGTTTGGGCGGCGTGTCTCCGCGCGGGCCACACGACATGCTATCGACTAATGAGCGCAACTAATTGCCGCCACATTTATATTCGTAAACAGATAAAATGTCATCGCTCATCGCACGTTATCCTGTGTCGCGTCGCCACCTAGCTGTTTACCTCATTGCATTTATTTTGGTTATGCTTAATGTGGATATATTGTCTCGTTCATGATTCACGTATTATGACTGAATCGCGATTGATTTCAGACGTATTGATGAGAATTGTGAAAAAAAAAAAAATTGTGACCTATATGCACCGCATGTGCACAATGCGGAAAAATCTTATGGGTGTGTACATGGAATATCTGGTGGAAAAAACTAGTAATATTTTATATTTATATTTTTTTATATATTGTCCATAAACTATAATTTATATATCAGTTTATTACTTTTCAATTTTAATACAGTATTGATATACTTTTTAAACAAAAAAAAAGTGAAAAAGTTTGTATTCAATAAAAAATAGTTTGGTATTTGGATTAAAAGCATATTTCGATTTGTTTGTGGTACAATATATGTTGTTGGAAACAATGCATTAGTTATTTGAGTAGGTTGAAGACAATCAGCTGAAAGTCACCTTCAGGAGACAACGACTTTTATTTCTTTGTTACAATAGTACATGTAGCGTTTGAAAATAATAATCAAAGTACAAATACACACAATAATACTATGACTTTTATAATTATTTTGTGTTAAAAATGATAAGGGAATTGTGTAAAAGGAGGTTGCAATTCCTCTACCATGTAAACATCATTATTTTCTTCGGATTAATGAATTTTTGTGGTACCCGAAATATCCCCGTGTTTTATAATAATGACTTTGGTATCAGCATTTTAATAAATTGTTACAGACTTATCACGTATAACCGGTCAGAAAAAGTATAGAAAATCATAAAACTGAAGACTTCAAAAATAATATTTTTTCTCGTTTTTGCCATATTATTGAGTTCTGTTCCGTTTATATTGGCCATAATGTGATAACTTCTAAATTAATGCCTTCGCCGATAAATAAATTAATACAGAATTTATGTTTTAATTTGAACCTGTAGTTTCTGAAATTACCATTCAACGTAATCGACAAACTCTTCAGTTTTTTGTTACTACAGATTTGGCATATGCGCCTGAAATAATTTCGATAAAGTTCACTGAGAATACTTCCCTACCAATTAGCATAATAAACATAAAAAAAGTATTTGTTTACTATTTTCAATACTCACTAAATACCATTTGAACTCGACACAAACGAAACCAACGATAAAAACTAGTGAACTATAAATGAATAATCAAAGATTGGTTTAGCTCCACCGAGATAGAAGTAAGTTTGTGCACAGTAAGAAAGTAGGTCGGTTCCAAATGAGGCGATTTAAAAATAGGCTATATATCGCACGTCACACTTCTCCTACTGTACTACTTTCGCTGGGCCTTTGTAAACTTTTCTGAAGGCTATATTTGAATGCGGACTTGATTTAGCTCAATTAAAATGACCAATATGAACTGCATTCAGCATGCATACGTGTAAAACGTGATAATAATGTTTACATAAAAAAAATTAGAAAGTAAAAACCAATATTGCTTATTTTGTGTGCTTCCTGCTATTTCTGGTACGAGTTGTGAGAATATAACTACTGAAATTTTTTGAAAATAGAATTTAAAAACAATCGCTTTACTGCATTTTATTCAGACAGCATGAATATTGAATTTTGTTATCCTGCATGTTCAATCAATTTGGCATTCAAAAGTATTAAAATATCGATAATAACCACATAACCAAAACCACAAAAATTTAACACAGTCGCGTTTTATTTTGTATCCCATGACACATCGTTGCTTTAGTAAAAGTAATATTTTCTAATCACAGCAAATATTTTATTACTTTTCGATCATGGTCTGTTTACACCCTGCTTATTTATTAACATAATATAAGTAGGGTTAAATGTTTTATTAGCTCCAGATACTAGGTAGGTATACTCACAGTTAGGCGGTGTAAGCGAGTGCCCGTTCTCCTCTGCCCAGCCCACGGGGTGTATGTACGGTGAAGTTGGGTCGACCCAGTAGTCGTACATCTCGTCCCAGCTGTCGAAGTTGACGAGCATGCGGCAGTCCAGCGTGTCGGCCACCGTGGCCACGCACACCAGCTCGTTGTGCCGGTCCTCCGCCTCCAGCTTCATGCCGATGCGGAAGCAGTTCGGCTTGAATATCTAAGGGCATCATAGTGATTAATTAGTATAGTTTGAGAGGTAGTTAATAGGTAAAGAGGTATCTTGACTATGTATGACTTATATTGGTGAATTAGCGCGCTTTTCAAACATGTCGACATAGCGGGCCGTGAGGACGAAAGCAGTCGAGATTTAACCTATTCAGACTGAAAGCTTAAAAATTCGGTTCTAATAACGCCTTTTATAAAAAACAATCTAAATAAAACACGTTCATTTCTACAAAAAAAGTCTGGGATTTTTAAGTCTACATTCCATTTAAAAAAACTTTTTACTATATTTAAGTCTAACTTAATTTAAATATATAATAAAAATTTCCTTTAAAGAAATAAGTGATTAACTTACTGTTGTGGTAACGTGTGAGAACAGATGTCTCGGCGCGGCGATCGCCCTGATCTGCTTCAAATACATCGGCCAAGAGAAGTTGGACGCCGTATAACTGGCGGGCGGTTTCAGCGCGCGCCCGTTCTTCTCGCACCAGCCCGGCGGGAATATGTCTATCGAGTCTGCATTCACCCAAAAATCGAACACGTCAGGATACTCATCAAAGTGTAACCTCATTCTGTACCCCTGCACCTCCGCCACGGAGACCACACAGAAGAGGGAAGGGTGCTGCGGATCTATCGCCTCCAACCTCATGCCCACTTTGAATCCGTTTTTATTGTAGGGAAATGGATTTTTGAAGAGCTTCACGGGCGCTGCTTTGGACTTGCAAATATCCAGATACCGCATCCACGAAAACCCATTTTTCCCGCACATCCAAGGGTATTTCTCGTTCTCTATTAAATCTTCGCTCATTTTAAGCAACGCCGTTTCAGTTAGCTGCGTTTCGACAGGCATTGAGTCAAAATGGCTCAACGACAACTTTTCTTCTTTACAGTCCATCATGTCGGATTCAGACAGCTGCTTCCTCATGAGCAACTTCTTCATTTTATTCCTTTTCTTTATTAGTTCTGTCCGTTCTCTATCTCTCTTCTTCTGCATCGTCTTTTGCACCTCATTCTGGCACGTGAGACTGCAGAAGTTTGGCGTGATGAACTCTGCCGCCATGCCGTGGCAGCCGCAGCTGTCGCAACGATACATGTCTTCAGGAGACGTTGGCTTCTTGTCTCTACTCCTGTCTATTCTTTGCTTCAGCGGAGTGTGATATTTGGAAGATTGGTTGATTATCAAATCCCCGGGAACCCCGTCAACTAAATCTATCATGCCAAACTCGTTAGTTCGGAACTGTAGACCGCTGCCTTGAAGCATAGCGACTCCGTTGTTCCATATCAGACCAGGAGGATCTTCTTCAGATGGCTCCTCCTTTTTGATTACATTGGATTCCATCGGTTGATAGTATTCCTCATGAGAATTGTTTCCAGGATCCTGTTTAACTTTGTACTCTTCTTGATCTGAATCTCCAAGGTTTTTAGTATCCAGATCTTTCTCAAGCTTCTCGTCACAAAATAGAGACGGGACGCGGTGGTCGTCGTTGTTCTCAATGTCGTCCTTATTATCAAATAATCTCTGCTGTGGAAATGCTAACTTAACACTCTTATTAGAAAGATTTTCGGTACAAAGTGATATGCGTCTCTTCATATTTGCGTTTACAGTCTTCCTTTCACTATTGTCGGAGTTGGAACGGCGAAGTATGGCTGGGGCTGCTATGGTAACAGAGCTCATTTCGTTCCTGTCGTAACTATTCCTGTTCAAAAGGCTTTTGCCCTTCTCTGGAATTGCCAACGTGAATGATTTCTCTCTACTTTGTCCGCCTTCATCGTTGGCTATGGAGACAGTGTATATGTCATCGTTCATAGCCGCATTTGTCTCTGGTATTGACAGTGTGTATTCTCCTTGTTCACCTGTGGGCTCTGCCCTCGAACCAGGAATGGATATAGTGAATGATTTCTCTGTTTTAGGACTTTGGGGTATCGAGTTGTCTTTGCCATTCATATTTACAATTTTTGCTAGTGGCTGTAACGGAGGGACATCGTTTGTATCCATGGGTCCCGTATCTCTCATCACTGTGATGTTTCCTTGAGGATCGTTCTGTATTTGTCCGTTAGCAATTTGCAGATTTATGATTGGTCCTTTTGATGCCATGGTTGCGGGCAGTGTCACAGGCAGAATAAACTTTGTGTTCTGGATTTTAGGCATTGGCGTTATGAACAATTTTTGATTGTTAGCGTTCATATTAGACTGATTGTTTGATATAAGAATTGATTGATTTTCAGCCAAAGCCTTGTTGTTCGGTTTCTTCACTGCGCCCAAATAAGCTATGGCTTGTTTGGATGGCGTTGCCTGCGCTATACTGACTGGCACAATCATTTTGTCGTTGGTTTTTGGCTTTTGTATAACTATGGGCTGAGTTGCGTTCACTGGCGCAAGAATAGACGATTTATTTGGATTAGAAACTTTTGCCGCTATACTAGGTTTATTGTTAACGTTTGATATGAGGTGAATATTTGAATTACTCGTCACCTGCGAACAAAATATTGTGTAAATTAAAACTTTTGTCGTACCAATAAACACAGTTTTTAGAAATAATCCATGGATTGCATAAAAGATGAACACCTTATATGCAATGCCATGTACCGAAAACACAGAATTAGTGATAAAATATTTTTAAGGGACACATCATAACATGGGATTAATTTACATACAATGGGTACAAATAGTAATGTAATTTTAATGGTCTTCACACACAAATCTTACTTGAAACAAGGAGTAAGTAAACTAACTACATTCTTACAAGCGTACTTTCGCGATTTTGTCACATTCCTTGACTGTATCTGTATGTAGTGGTAATTTTTGGTTTACTGCTGGCCAGGGCCTTTTCATCCGTTTAAATAAATTAGCCCTTCTCCTATAACACAATATCTAAATCAATCCACACTGGTGTCGCATTGTCGATTACAAAGCATAATTTTTAAAGGTAATAAAGAACTAATGACACATAACTTTCACGATATATTGATATTTAATATCCCTATGACTAATCTGGTGCAGTACTGTGAAGTTCATTGGCTTATTACTAGAATTACAAATTTAGAACTGTATCATCCCAAGTTCGATTCATAGGTTAGAGAATACAGTTTCTGCTGACGTGCGTTTTATAACAAAAAAAACATACCATGTCATGTGGATCTAATGTACTAAAATTTTCAAGCAGTGATGGCCTCGAGGTTTAGGCGCGCGGTCGAGAATCTCAGCGGTCGCGGGTTCGAACCCCAGGCACACACCTCTGACTTTTCGAAGTTATGTGTGTATTTCAAAATTGAATTATCACTTGCTTTAACGGTGAAGGAAAACATCGTGATGAAACCTGCACACCTAAAAGTTCTTAGGAATTTCTTAGTTGTGTAGTCCGCCAACCCGCACTAGGCCAGCGTGGTGGACTATGGCCTAAACCCTCTCAATGGTAGAGGAGACCCGTGCTGAGCAGTGGGCGTATATGGGTTGATGAAGAAGAAGAAGAAAATTTTCAAGGCCCTACATACTAATAAAGTACCTTATTCACTAGTGACTAGAAGCAAATAAGCAAGACGTAAAGTAACAACAATTTCATCAATCTACACTGGGTAGCATGTGGAGATGTTACCTCTTATTAATACAAAGGAGACCCATGCTTGAGAAGCTGAGTGGGATAAAAGTTAGATATAACTAACTTGGACTAGTAGACATGTTTTTGACTTGATTGTATGCTTATTATTATATCACCATATGATTAATTAATAATAACAAAAAAATAATTAAGGTAAAGAAGCGCCAAAATAGAATGAAAAGTATACATTTGTGAACTGGAGTTCAAGTAATGTCTAAAAGTTTTGGAATCATATTCTTATTTTACACAATCTGATATAATTATAATGATATTATGTTTAATCTCTTAAGTAAAATTTTATTAAAAAACTAATTAGAATTAGTAATTAAACAAGTGTATGAAAGTTTCTTGTTTGCCCTAATATTAAAAGTAGACTATAATTATATTTTAGAATCATATTTTACTAAAATATACACAGGGCAGTTGAAAATATTATTTTATTATTAGAAAGAGTCTTATATAGCCAGTGTTTGAAAAAGAAATTAAAATAATGCACAGAACAAAATGTCACTCATACACTGAAATCCAATTATTCTAAGTCTTCTAGTAATTAAACTGATTCACTGTAGGAAAACTATAACCAAACACATGCCAAATCTTATTGGAAAACCCTATCCATAGTCAAATAAGGAAATTGAAACAAAAAAATGTTGCATTCAAATTTATGCACATTTTCTTTTAGTTTTTTTTTCAGTGTGAAACACTGTCTAATCAGCTTTAATTAGCTTTTACTTAAAAAATAATTTGAATATGTATTAAAGCAAACATAATACAGTAAACAAAATAAACATGGTAAATATATATTGAAATGATAAAACATTCATTGTAGGTTTATTTAAATAATTTAATCCCAACCATTTAAATTGCAGTCAAGGCAAAAAATAGTAATTTTTTTATTGATAATATTATAGCACTTAGCCAACTAATAAGAACTAGGTAATTTATGATTAAATATGATCATAAATTCACTTTTTAATTTCTAAACTTTTAATATATAAATGCATAACAAAGATATTAATCTTTAAGACCTTAATACTTTAAATAACCCACCGATGAGTTATAAAGTTACATATTGCTATCATATCATAATAATAAAACTCCATATGCAAATCTTAAACTTCAACATAATTTTTTTCTTTCATTTCTATTTTTCATTGATGCTCTGTTTCTGTTGACTGTAGTGTGATTATACATTAGTCAATAAATAGTTTTATTACTCTTTGTTGATGTAAAATATTATAAGGTAATTTAAAATAAAATTCAATCCATAACAGATACAGGCAAGGAAGAAAAAAAATATGTAAAATCTTTAAAATACTTAATGTGATTTAAAAAAAAATGTATGATAAAGGGGCCGTAAGCTTTTCCATCAGAAGTTGCTTTTTTCATAATTTTTAATGATAACACACCACACACACAATGAGAATCAGTAATATTAGTGATTTTACACTAATATTAGGATGTTTACACTATTATTTACTCACAGGCCTTCTTACTATGATTTGTGGTGGGTTTCCGCTGCTGCTGGCTTGGCTGATCACATCTGTGCTGGTCACCGGCTTCAGCCCATTCGGAGTCTGGATGTACACCACATGTGGCACTGCACGAGCAGTTCCTCGCAGTTGTATTGAACTATTCGAGGAATTAGGGATTTGGACCACTGAGTTAGGACCCATCTGGACTTGTGATACAGAGGTTGTATTATTCATTTTGACTGTTGAATCGGCCATTTGGAGCTGAGATGAACTAGACACTGTAAGATCTGAAGCTCCATCAAGATTGGGTGGTCTTTGATTGGAACCCATGTGGACGTGAATTATTGAACTGTGGAGTGGTGGATTAGGACTTTGCAATAATGGCATAGAAGGCAATGTCTGTCCTGTCAGCTGAATGTTCTGATTAGCAGTAGGAATTTGTAATGGAACATTAATTGTTTCTCCAGCTGGTAACTGAACGGGAACACTTGTTGTCCCAGAAACTTGAAGTGGGAGACTGACAGGTGCTATTTGGAGAGGGACAGTACTTGTAGTGCCTGATAACTGAACAGGAACGTTTATGTTAGAAGCAGAGCCAGGTATCTGGACAGGAACATGAACTGTCGACAACTGAAGAGGGTACGGCGCGTTATTGGTGTGAATTTTTACAGGAGCTATGGAATGGGTTACTAATCCGTGAGTTATAGGCATGGAGCTCTGCGGCGCTTGCACCGACGACACGATCATACTGCTTGGTATTGGCGCCTGAAAAATGACAACGCGCTATACAGCCAGTTAAAAACAACGGCACGCGATATACGTGACAACAACGATTGCAACTCACGCGTAATGTATTCAACAGCACATTATGGTGCGAATTATTGTGCGTTATGTTCGTGCCGAGCGACGTATTCACCGATTTTAATAATCTTTTTTTCAAAATTTCCGTTTTCGGATCGTCAAAGTTTTGAAGTGAATTGCATTGCTGTGCGTCCATTTCTCGACACAGTTAAGTACAGCGAGCACATTACAGACACTCGGTTATCTTTTACAATCCATTACTGATGACCTGCAATGCATTTAAAAATAAAATATCGCCAAGTGAAAAATCATCAAACGCACTTTTAGTGCGCAACGTCCTTGTAGTGAAAAACTTTTCGACGAGTATCGTTGTAAGCTGCTTCATTAAAATTAATGTAAACACATCCGAATTAGTTATACAAAATTCGTTGAATACATTTTTTATTTTCGAAGACTGTCGCACTCTATCAATTGTGCAGCTACTTTTACGTATCCACAACCTTCTACCAAAAAGTTCAACAAACACCTAAATCGTAACTTATTACTTACATTTCTCTGATCCAACATGAAGAAAAAATCCGCACGTATCACTTCAATTGTTACAACATCGCTATCGTGTTGAAAACCATTAAAGAAAAATAAAATATATTCAGCAAAGCGACGATATTTACCTGCCCAGCACAACTGGTAATAAATCTGACAACATTGCCAAAACGTTGTACATATTCGTTAGGTTGGTACTCACCAATTCTTCCTCCAATCACAGAGCAGTATTTTAATGACGAAGCTTTCGCGCCCGATTATTCAGCTAAAAAAGTCAAGTGATAAGTTTATAATTATATTTTGAACCCTACGTCACAGAAAAGTGAGAGTATAAAATAAAGATCTAATTTAAAATGTTTTTCGTTGTCCGTGTAAATCGATAATTTTCTTTCAGAATAATTACTTTATAGGTGATGTTAAAATATATTATCTTCTATCTTTGACATTGTTGCTATGCACACAAACAATATGATATATATTTTGCGAACATAATCGCTCTTAAGCTGTGAGACGTATGGGTTGTATTGGCTCGAATATGATTTATTTTTGTAATATTAGCTCAAATGATTATGTTGAAAATTATTTAAAACATGAATTGTAACACCAACATCGTCATTAGACTTTGCTAAACTAAGGATACCATTAAAATATATGGAACAAAAATAAATGCAGCTACCGGAAACGGATATTAAAATTTCCACGTTTCCCGCTACCGGCTTCCGTTCTTTTTTTAAATGGTTTTGTCTAAAAGAAATGCATAGATTATGCAAGTGTGTATCTTTTTGGAACAAAAAATATACTTTATCGTACAAAATATAACTTCAAATGAAATGTGGACGTTCATGAATCTTAATAAATAATGTTCAGTGATAACAATAATCTTCAAATGTTTTAACTTACCTTAAACTTAACTGCAATATGTTCTCAGAGAGAGCATCAGTACTAAAATAACACTGCCATCAATTCGTAAAGAGAGTTGAGTTGTTCTCTTAGTACTTGTATGAATTGAGTTTAATGACCATGTAACATCTTTAATTTTTGATCCCTTTTTAATGCTCAAAAATAATTTTAATGATACCTACTACCGATGTTTACATTTTGTCCATTCTATTCTTAAATAAACATTGTCATAAATATACAGGTATGGGTTGCAATGATGTATCATTTTAAAAAATAAATTGGAAAATTCAAAACTTTGCATTATGATATTTACAATTAATACTGATAACAAAATAGCTTTGATAATAATAATAATCTATTGCGTTGGTTCTGTAAGTATTTTGTGAGTTTTGGTATGTGTTTCGATCAAATACGGTAAAAAAAAGTTTATGTTATGTGCGTTATTCCTGAACGTAGCAAACAATAATTTAAAGTACCTAATTGAACCTGATTATCTATTATCACCGTCATTTGTCTGAAACTTTGATTAGAGAGATTTAGATTGTGTAATGCAAATGAACTTTATAACAATATTTCGAACAAATAATTCGCTACTGAAAGATTTGTTTAGCTAAATCGTTAATACATTTTGTCAAACCTTATTCATTTCACAGAAATATGACTGTGTAGATATAACGGATGCCCAGTGGTAGTACTGCCATTAAAAGGCCATTAAATTTTATATTTGACAGAGGACATATTTATCAGCTTAATAAAATGCTCTCACTGCTCTTTCTTATTTTTACATTATCATTTTAAAGTGATATTTTTTTAAGAAATTGAAATCTTATTTTACTTATTACAATAAAAAAAATAGATGCGGCTAATTAAAACGGTGTTACAGTGTTTATCATGGGAAAGCCATGTCCAGCAATTAGCTGATAGGATTACATACTATTGATCGCTTACAACTATTTTATATTAAGTAATAAAATTAATTTTCTTCTCGAGATCAAAATAAATATTTTCGTCGATGTAGTATTAATTACAAACTTACATGCAGTTTATAATATTTAAAGCCGATGCAATTATTAAAGTTTAAAAAGCTCTTTTATTTGGATGCAAAGGTTTCCGCAATTAAGAATATATTTTACTAAGAAAACTTAATATTTTAAAGTAAAGGAAATATTCGCGCCGATTTCACATTCTCGTGCCGCGCGCATGTTGCATTTCGATATCGACAATGTTAGAAATATAAACACTTAGCGTAAATCACCTATCCCAAAGAACAAAGTAGGTTATAAGATAAAACTTATGCCGGGAGATACGCATAGTATTTAAAGTACCTAGGTAATTTGTTTTCAAAAAATGTAAATGTAAATTCCCCTTATATATATCGATTCTATCGATTATTTTTTTCGCAGTCGTATTCGTGGTACTAGCAGGTGTATCGACGATCAATACGACTCCAATTATTGACAAATGTCATCTGTCACGAAATGGTGTAGGAAAAATAGTTTGCATTGCATTCGGCGATAGAAAACAAATAATCCATTCATCGAGTAAACTGAAAAGTGTTTTGGGACATTGAATATTTGATTGCGTTTGAAAAAATATTGTTTTTGTGTACCCTGTGTTTCATTACACCGTGTTTTCTTACGACGTGAGTAACCTTCGTTATGAATCTTATAGTTTTCATAATAATTACGTAGCTGTTTCGCGAAAATTAGTATTTCCAAAAAGTGTTGTTTTTTTAACATTGTTATCAAGCAGCAATATTATTTGTGGGTTCTAAGATCCTTTTAAATAATATTTTGTATGATTTCTAGAAGATTCCAATCAGTTACGGATTGGCTCAAATGTAAACATTGCCAATATCGAGATATTGATTTTCGAGTATGCACTTATTGGTATCTGCAAAATAACTTGTGATAGTTAATTAGTCGGACGCTTTGTAGAAAACGTACTTTGTTGAAGGTTGCGGATTTTTTTCAAACAATGTCCTGTGTGGCTGCGAAATAATTGTATTGTGTCGTAAATAGATGTATGCATTGACCTGCTAATTTCGGATGATAATGAGCTATATGTTCAATGGCTCAATACATTCGATGTTGTACTTGGTATAGTGTATGTATCTAAATTAAGTTTTTGACATACTTTAACAAATTAGCACAGTATCTGAATTCTAATTTGTTCATCTTAGTTTAGGCAAGTCTTTATGTTATGTGAATGATCAAAATGTAATTCAGCTGCTGTTGATTCAAAGCTAATATTACAGTGAAGTGATAAAAAGAACAAAATTACAATGCTTATATCATAAAAGTTAGCTATAAGTACATTTGTGCCTGTGTTGTGATTATACTCTAATATTTAATAGTGTTACAGTAACCTCATAGCAAAATTGGTAGTTCATAAAAAACTTATTATATATAAGTAATTTCTTTGCAGTAAAGTGGAAGGTGTATGCCGTGTGAATGTACGAGAGGCAAGATGAGCAGCCAACACCAGTACATGTCTGTGAGCGCTACGCCTAGTTCACGAGTTGGCGATATAGAACACATAAGTGAGTGACCATATTTGTAATACACTTACCACATTACCAATTTACCTTTGGGTTCATTGAAATTAGCTTTGGCATAATCTCAGTTTTCCACTTTTAATGTAAGTGAGCAATAACAAGTCAACAAATTGTTACCTAATTATAAATATGTTGAAGTCTAAATAAAGAATTGATGGTGCTAGACAATAACAATAATCTCTATGTTAATAGATAATGCAGTGAAGTGATAGACTTAAAAGTATAGTTTGAAAAAAAAATATTTCACTAATTCAACAGCTTGGGTTCAACTCCAGGTTCTTGCCAAGTTTTGTGATTTTTTATATTCAGTTTTTTTTTTGTCAAAAATGGCTATAGTGCTGCTTCTTGTTATGTCATCATCATCATCATCATCAACCCATATACGTCGCACTGCTGGGCACGGGTCTCCTCTAACATGGAGAGGGTTTAGGCCATAGTCCACCACGCTGGCCTAGTGCGAGTTGGCGGACTACACACCTAATAAATTCCTATGAACTTTTAGGTGTGCAGGTTTTATCACGATGTTTTCCTTCACCGTTAAAGCAAGTGATAAATTCTTTGTGAATTACACACATAACTTCGAAAAGTCAGAGGTGTGTGCCTGGGGTTCGAACCCGCGACCGCCGAATTTCCCGACCGCGTGCCTAAACCTCGAGGCCATCACTGCTTACTGGCTCTTGTTATGTGGCAAATAGAAATAGGTTTAGGAATTGTTGGTTTATGAAAACACATCTGCTAGCTCTTCAGGAAAATGGTTAAAAGCAAATTCTATATTCAAAAAAAATAAAATTGGCGAAATGTAAGGCAACAAAGTATCACAAACATAAAGTTGTATATGCATGTAATTTTATGTTCAGGTCACCTATCAGAGCACATAGGGTCTCTATGTCTCTCCTCAGAGTACTCAGATGTGACGCTCATTGTGGAAGGCCAGAGGATCCATGCGCACAAAGTCATCCTGGCAGCCAGCAGTGACTACTTCAGAGCGTTACTGTATGGCGGTATGAGGGAGGCCAATCAGGTAATGACCATTGTTTACTTTCAATTGGTATGTCAGCTTAAGCTATAAGAGAATGACACCAACATAGGATTAGGGACAAGAAGCACCATGTATTGTTGTCCTAATTTGCTTGTGACAGTTTCCAGTGATGTTGGCTATTCTGCCTAATAAAACGGGCTTGCTTACTTGGCCATGCAGAATTCTTAGCAATTTGGATGTTATGTTTTTTCTTACAACAAGATAGGAGATTTTTACCCCTATTATTGAAGGGCCTAACAGTAGTAGAATTTGACAGACACGGTGCGTACACATACGGCACATTTTTATTACGGCATAATTTCAATTTTTCACTGACAGGCCGAGGTGGAACTTCAGGCACCGCTGCAAGCGTTCAAAGCGTTGCTACGATATGTATATTCTGGTAAATATAAGTCTTGTTTTAATATTTATTGACAGCTTCTGTGACGCAGTTGGCTAGATACCCGCTTATTATATTAGGAGCCGTGTACTACAAACAATGTGTTTCATGATTGGCACGGGCCTCCTCCATCATTGAGAGGATTAAGGCCTTAGTTCACGGCAACACACCTACGATATTTCTAAGGACTCTTTAGGACATCTTTTTCAATGGTTTCCACTCACCAATAAAGTAAGCGATAATTCATTCTGAATACACAAATTACTTCGTTAAGTGAGAGGTTTCTGCAACCCAAACTTTGAGGCCATCACTGCTTCATCATCAGACAGAATTCTAGTTCAACCTTCCATCACTACTTTATCTGGATATCAAAGAGACAGATTTCTAGTATGAAAAAGCTCGAGCCCCCCCAGAGCAGTATAATGTGGTAAGGTGTGTTGTCAGGCCACATGGGCCTGTCGCTGCTGCGCGAGGACACGGTGCTGGACATGCTGGGGCTGGCGCACCAGTTCAACTTCCAGGAGCTGGAGGCCGCCATCTCCGACTACCTGAGGCAGGTCCTCGCGCTCAGGAACGTGTGCTCCGTGCTAGATGCTGCCAGGTGAGCTCTAGAACTTTCTTCACTCTCCTTATGTGTTAGTAGGGTTACAAGAATAAGGTCATTGATGAGTTGTAATGGGGATCCACTTATGCTAAAAAATAGATTAATTTCTACAGCTTCTTTATTTTAAAGTATATTTTTATGTCCTTTTTTTAAAATTTAATTCTGGTTTTCAAGTCGTGACATGTAATTTGCACGTTAATAAACAGAACGGTAATTGCTGCTTAATTTAACGCTAAAAACGTTTTTGCTGGTTTGCAATTCGGAGACCAACGCCTTGGCGCAATGGTTGGTTTAACCAACGGCCTATGCGAGCACTTCCAAACTTTTTAATACTTACCCTCTAACGACATATAATAAGGGTCCAAATTGGCGAAGCTACGATCATCAGTACTCAACGAAACCACATTTGTCGTAGATTATACGGTTTGGATGCGCTGATGGACTACTGTTACAACTTCCTCGACAAGAACGCGACAGACATCCTGCAGCACGACTCGTTTTTGCAGCTCTCAGTGGTGAGTACATGGCCAATTGAATATATTGTGACAGAGAGGTCAATTTCTTCCTTCATAAGATCTTATAGTAAGAAGCGTGTTCGAGGACTCTAGGTCTCTTACATATAAAGGTTACAAAATAGTTATTTATTCAAATTAGTACGGAGTGTAGGGTGTACCTACAATCAGTAAAAATTAAAAAAAACAGTACAATTAAAAAAACATAAATTTTCATCCCTAAAAATACCCCCAAAAAAATTATTCCACCTAATAAACTCCCTCTATAGATTTTCCCCGCCAAATTTTTGAGGGGAACTTCCGTGGCGTCACTGGGAGTAAATTGGACATATCGCGCCTAACCACATATTTTTAATGATAGCTGTCACACCTATATGCTCCTGGCTTTGTTATCCCAAACCACACCTCGATCTTCGGCTCTCCTCATCCAACCACCATGTTCAGGAGAGCCTTATGTCCAGCAGTGAACGAATCGAGGGCTGTTGATGATTAAACAACTAATGCAGACGATGGTGTCATACCACACAAATTTAATTTGCAGGAAGCACTGCAAGGTCTACTGGAGCGCGACTCGTTCTTCGCCCCAGAAGTGGACATATTCAAAGCGGTTTGCAACTGGTTCAACGCCAACCAGCTGTGGGTGAAATCAGAAGGCGGACAGGGGCAAGTTGTAAGTGGGACTACCATTTAAGAACAGGGTTGTATTTACCTAGGAATATATCAGGATTTAAAAAGCAGTGATGGCCTCGAGGTTTAGGCGCGCGGTCGAGAATTTCGGCGGTCGCGGGTTCGAACCCCAGGCACACACCTCTGACTTTTCTAAGTTATGTGTGTATTCAAATTGAATTATCACTTGCTTTAACGGTGAAGGAAAACATCGTGATGAAACCTGCACACCTAAAAGTTCTTAGGAATTTCTTAGGTGTGTAGTCCGCCAACCCGCACTAGGCCAGCGTGGTGGACTATGGCCTAAACCCTCTCAATGGTAGAGGATACCCGTGCTCAGCAGTGGGCGTATATGGGTTGATGAAGTATATCAGGATTTTAAGAGTTAATCAGTGTTTGGTGATTTCTGCCTAAAGTCGTTGGTCTATATTCAAGTAAGAGTTAGATAAAAAAAGATGGAGAAAAAAACATGCTTTTTAAAGTTTTGCATTTGATGGCCGCTTCCGATATAACACTGTGAAAGAGTTTGGGAAAGCATACGTCCAGCAGTGGACGTCTTTTGGCTGATGATGATGATGAGTATAGGGGAATGCTTATGTTCCTTGTTTATAGTAATATTATTACCACTCTTCGCTACTCTGAGAGAGCTTAGCGACGGAGAAACCTACAACATTATCCGATTTCCATATCTATCTACTACTAGCTAGATACTTTAGAGAAGCTTCTATACATGTTCTACAACCCTTAGGAGAAGATCCTGAAATGCGTGCGGCTGACGCTAATGAGCCTAGAGGAGTTGTTGACGGTGGTGCGTCCGTTCTCGCTGGTGACGCCCGACATGCTGCTCGACGCCATACAGGAGAAGACGCAGACCAAGAGCACGGACCTGAGGCATCGCGGGCTGTTGTGTGAGTATACGGTTACCTCATGTGGTTTTAGTGGTTGAACCAGTTTAAACTGGTACCTCAAGTGTTTTTAGTGGTCGAACTATTTTGAACTGGTTTGTCTTTTAATGTTTTAGTGTTATTATTATATTAAAAATCTTTTCATGGATTTTATTTCAATATCACGTGGTGTGATCAGTGTATAACAAAATAAAATGTTTGGAAAAAGTTTTGATAAGGGAGAAGGTAGTATTGTAAATTTTTTGTAGTGGTACTGTAGACAAAATGAAGCCTTACCAAGAATGACTTCAAGTGGTGTTACTTTACGCGTAATTTGCATCCTATATCGAATCAAGAGGATGCATCTAAGTCTATAAACTAGAAACAAGAAGCTTGGTTAAACGCATGTGGGATTAGTATTTCCCCTGATCTTGAAAAGAAACCTTCAGTAGACTTTTTGGCCCATGGTGAGTTATAATAGGGAGGGCCGAAGATCGAACCCAGTGGCGTGCCATTGGAAACGCCTATGTCCAGCAGTGGTCCAGAAAGGCTGGTGATGATAATGATGATGTATTGTACCAGTGCCAGAAGAGAACGTGGCAACGCAGAAGCGTGGGGCGCGCGTGATCGCGGGCGACATGCGGTCGGCGCTGCTGGACGGCGACACGGACAACTACGACATGGAGCGCGGCTACACGCGCCACACCATCAGCGACGCGCCCGACAACCCCGGCATCGTGGTGCGCCTCGCCACCACCACCATACTCAACCACCTGCGGCTGCTGCTCTGGGACAGGGACAACAGGTACATGTTACATACACCGGGACACTGGCATAATGTCACATTGTAATACAGTCTTATTGTTACAATGTCATACTGCCATAATGTCATCCTGTCACACTGTCACCCCGTAACGCTGTCACGGCGTATCACTGTCATACTGTCACAATGTAACACCATTAAACTGTAATGCTGGTAGAGAATGCCATAGGCATTAAGTTACAATAATTGTACCAAGGATAAAATAAATAAAAAAAATGTCAAGCTGTAACTGTGTCACGCTGTTTCCTGTCATGGCGTCATACTGTCAACCGTAATGCCGTCACACTATCACACCGTCACACGGTCACATTGTCACACCGTCAAACTGTCACTCATCACATCAACGCAAATTCCAATCAAATCATTACCAATAAAAACCAAAAAAGTATCGATTGTCACTAATCGCAAAATTTAATCGATCAGGTCGTACGCGTACTACATCGAGGTGTCGGTGGACCAGAAGGACTGGGTGCGCGTGATCGACCACAGCAACTACTTCTGCCGCTCGTGGCAGAACCTGTACTTCGAGCCGCGCGTGGTGCAGTACATCAAGATCGTCGGCACCAGCAACACCGTCAACAAGGTTAACCACCTTTGTTATCTTGTGAGTAAGCGTACCCTCACATATTGTGCACAGAGGGGAGGCGAGGGCGTAAGTCTTTTAGTCTATGGAAGTGGTAATTTAGTTATAGAGGTTTTGGAAATCTTTTGATGAATAAAAATATCAAATAGAAGTTATGGCTTATCGGTAACTGCATTGTGGTGTAAGTAGGACGTTTCTTGTGAAAAATAAATGTTTATGAAAATTGGTGAAAATAAGCTGGAGTCACTTTAGATTATGACTGTACGAGCAAGCCATTTAATTGAAATATTCTCTTGTTCTTTTACATATGAGACCATATAATAAAATAGACTATAGGATGTTACATTAAGTAATCGGATGACTGGTAAAAAAGAATTTGAATTATAATAGGCTATTGTCGAATACATACAAGTTTAATGTGAGATTTTACGCCTCAAGTTTATTCCTAAAGATACGAATACTTTACCTTTTCGGGCAGTTCATGTAGCCTAGCTCATATAGGGCTACTTTTTAGTAAGATACAAATACCTTCTCAGACAGCTCGTGTAATCTTGCTCACAAAAGGCTAGCCTTTCCAAATTTTGGTAGTTATTTCGACATTATTATGTATTCCCCCAGGTGTTCCACGCAGTGTCCCTGGAGGCGATGCACACGGCGCGCGTGCCGGCGCTCTGCAACGGCCTCATCAAGCCTGTACACAACGTCGCCACCGTGGAACTATCTGCTGTAGTTATAGAGGGCATCAGGTTAGATAGTGATTTATTTTACTATGCTAGTGTGGATTATTTAGCATTATTCTCGTGATAGTTGTCGCCATTACCATCACTACCATGATCATCATCAAAAATATTATTGTCATGTTCATCGTCGTCGTCGTCATCATCAGAAGAAGTAGCGTCATCGCTATCTGATGATGATTCATCATTACCAGCCTCACTTATTTTATAGCATCCATATAACATATTTTTTCGTTAAAATAATTATAAAAAGAATATATTATAATTCTAACTCATGCTGAAAATGTATAATGTTTAAATAGGATATTTTTGTCGATTTGAGGTGATCAAGACAAATTATTGTATGCTAAAATGGATTAACGAATTTTAATTATAAAAAAAATAAACATATTTTTGTAAAATATACTTTTATAACGCGATTGGTTTGCATTAAGCATGTTCTTGCAACATTTCAACCCATATAAATACCACTGTAGATCATATGCCTCTACAATTTAGAGGGTTTAGGTCTTGTGCAATACATTACACAACTAAAAACTTTAACATAGCACTTTTCCTCACGATGTATCATCCTAATATTCCCAGCCGTTCCCGCAACGCGCTGCTGAACGGCGACACGGAGCACTACGACTGGGACCAGGGCTACACGTGCCACCAGCTGGGCTCGGGCGCCATCGTGGTGCAGCTCGCGCAGCCCTACATGCTGGCCTCCATGCGCATGCTGCTGTGGGACTGCGACTACAGACACTACTCCTACTACGTGGAGACCTCGCTCAACTACTGGGACTGGGAGATGGTCTGCGACCGGACTAGGGACTCGTGCAGGTACACGCTGGATTTATTTGTACAGTTGTACATTTATACTAGTGCCAAATTAATACTATGTATGGTATACATTATCGCTAATTAAATATGAAATTAATTATACATTTTTTGGTACCATATTTAAAAGATTATTTCAATATGGCAACACTTATTATATTTGCCCTATTAAAAAATAACAGTCAATAAAATATACTATTTGTAATGTAAAGTAATATACAATAATTTGTAAACATGTCATACCCTCTTATTTCTATTATTGAACACAATATTTGGTATTTCAGGTCGTGGCAGGTGATCTACTTCACTCCGCGCCCCGTGTCCATCATACGAATTGTCGGCACTAATAATTCCGTCAATGAGGTAAATAAAACACATACTCCAAGATTTTTTAATTATTAAATTTAATATCCCTTAAATTTTCTGCTAACTCCCCCTGTCCATGTTTAAGAAATGTTGAAAAATATTTAACAAAAAAACAATGGAAAAGTGATGGGGTAAAAAGGACTACTAGAGTTTCTTAGCCGTTAATCTTATAGATTAACGTTGCCTGCTGAAACTGGTAGTAAAATAAATTTTGATGATTGAATTTGAGTAACATTTTAGAGATCCAATAAATATTTATTACATTTCAATATTTAATATATTTTTTGCAGGTGTTCCACCTGGTGCACCTGGAGTGTCCGGCGCAGGTGGAGGAGGTCCGAGAGGATCCCGCCGCTAAGAAGCAGCGCCCCTCACCGCAAGATAACAGGCTCAACCCCAGCAATGGTGAGTAACTTTTTGGTACATTGGATGTAGCCTGATGGTGATGGACTCGATGTGTATTCTATGAGAACCAAATAAACTTTAGAACTCCCTGGGATTTTTAAGAGGTCGTGGTGTAGAGAAAATCGTTCGAAAAAGAGAAAAGCTAATACACAAAAAACTACAATTCCGTTGATTTTATTGAGTAATGAGTAATGAATAAATGTGTAACCGACAAATTATAATTTATGATTGCGTGCAGGCTCGAGCAGCGAGGCGGTGGGCGCTGCGCCCCCGGCGGCGGAGGGCGGCGTCCCCGAGCCGGCCGCGTTGCCGCCCGCGGAGACCGCCACCGAGGCCGACGAGCGGTACAACGACTGACCCATGTACCTCGTGCGCCTGCCGCGCCTGCACACTCTCTCGCACACACTCTCACACTCACTCTCACTCTCGGTACCGCAGCGCTTCCCGCAAGGACTACTCATGCGCCCCCTGCGACCTCCTGTAAAGGTATTGCTCATTGATGTTTACATGTGATTTAACATTTTTATTTTTAACGACGATTAGATAAAAATCGCAGGAAGCCGCTAAATGCTGTTACCTTCTTATAGAACATTTTGGAAGTCTTTAGCCTATGTCTACAAGTTGACGTCTTTTCGCTAATGATGATGATGGTGAATAATCGTTTCGTTAAAAGGCCTTGCTTCCAAAAAACTGTCTATATTCATATAAAATGTGTGTGAAGTAGAATATTTGTTCAGATTTATAATCAAAATTGTTTCTAATAGTTCGTCGATTGAAAATTTTCAAACCAATACGAGAGATGTAACACAATCACATAATGACCTGTTTAGTTATTTAGTTTTTAAGCTCATTTTTCTAGTCTTTACTGTGTATGATGGATGGCCTCTTCTAAAATGGTTAACTCTAAAAACGATGAAATTATTACATCGATTTTCTATAGAAAGCAAAGAGAAGTATAGTGATTTTAGCGCCGTTAGTTTCAGAACAAAGAATCATGTCAGGATAAGAAAAAATATAATCTATTTAACTAAAACTCATTAGTGAATGTAGTCACATTAGCGCATAGTGAATATAGTCACAAGAACTTTAATGGACTGAGACCTTACGTTTTTGACTAAAATTAAATCTTGATAAATGAGAAAAAGTACATTACATCTGTTGTAAGTGTTAACATATCTTCTGCATTGGCTAGCTAGATACACTCTCCACTGTTGACTACACTGTTTGTTTTACAAAAAATATTTTTATCCAAACTATCCAATGGAAAATAATCTTTTTACATGTTTCACTAACGGCACTTAACTCACTACACTAAGTACTTGAAGCTTGAAATATTGTCGATTTTAGAGTAACCACTATCAAATATTTTTACCATCTTATGTATAATGATTTAAGGGCTGTTTTTGTACATTGCAATTCGTTTGAGTTACGCTTATGTTTTAAGTGTCCCTTACACGTTCAATATTTACTGTGCTTCATATCAAAATGTTTTTGTGATATTTATTGAGCGTTTAGGATACGCTTGTGATCATGTGTGATGGGCACTCCGAGTGTGTATGAAAACTTCATCCACAGCCCTGGAGCTTTATTAGATTTAATATATTTAAATAAGTTTCTTAAACTATAATAAAGGGTTGAAAAAAAAATGTTGAACAACATTACTAATCATTTTTTAAACTTTTAAATGTTACTAGTTTTAGGTGAACAATTCTGTCGCATTATGTATCTCTATACGCTATACAATTGAGCACATTTTTAATCTACGTGCAATTTTTTACAATGAAAACATCTACGAATATATTAAATTAAGTATGAAAAATATATGAGACATGTGTAGATTCTAGGATGAGAATGTTAGTTGAAGAGATGTAGGTGAAAATTATTAAATAAATATTTATTGCTTGTAAATTTGTAACAAGACTTTTATATTGTGTGCACGCATATGTTCTGCATAATACAGAAAAGTAAAAAAAATCCTATAAATATTTGTATTGGCAATGTTTGTGTAAAAGTTACAAAAGAAACAATTTGTGGCCAGCATTATACAATCTGTATCTTAGACTATGATATATGATTTAAAAATAAACAAAAGCTAATAAAAAATACACAGATCTATGAATGCCATTGTGTCTAGATCGATGCTGGCAGTAATTTATATGTATGTAGTTTTTTCTTATGGAATAGAAATAGTTTTTCCATTCAATACCAGGATATTGATGACTGGCATCTGATAGTAGGTTATCTTCGGGATGGCAAAGTTTAACTGCATTTCTTCTGGGTTTTTTAATACATGGTGAGAATGATAAATATATTTTTATAATACTTTATGGCTTTTTAGACTTTGCCAACCTTGCAACGGCAAGCTATAACTCTGTACTATAGTTACTTAGTTTTAAACTAAGAAATGATTGCATGTTCTTGATTTAGCTAGCATATTAATTATGGAGCTTTTAAGATGTGAGTAGAATGATACTATGTGTTTCGTGCCCGAGGCCAAAAGGAATTATTATCGGTACATTTGTTGATTTAATGTGCGAAATTATTATATTATTATTACTAATTGTGAAGTATGGTGTACTAAGCTATCGAATTTTATTTTTAATAGGGTTTTATGTATTTGCGATTGTTGTTTAACATGTTGGATGCCATTTGCAGAAATTTTATACATTTATTTTAATGTGTTCAGTGTGAGATTCAATATTTCTTTGGGTATTGTGAAGATGGTAGAGAATTTTTAATTCATGAATGGCATTCAATTTGTTATGAGTAATCTCAGTCACGAAGAAATGTACAATTAATGGAATAGGTAGTTGAGTGAAGAGAAGGCGGCGGACAAATTTAGGGTATTTTTTTAAGCGTGTAAGCTGTTTAAATTTTTTATCTTGAGATACCTAATACGGACATTGTAATTACAATCTTTTTCGTTCCGTTTTTTTTTATTTTGCTGTATTGTTAAGCTTAGCTCCGTCGCCAATGGAAAAAGGGGGAGTGTCAATAGTGTGAAATGAATTCATAATATTGTTATTTGTATGGACATGCACTCTTTAGGTTACTGTGATAAATCATAGAATTTTTAATTTAACGATTTTGTTGACTAGATTAAGACGGAAAACAATAATTTTAAGTCAAAATGTCTTCTGTATTTAGATTTAATTACATTTCTGTTTGTGCCGTATGTAGAATGGCGTGATGTTAATAAAAGTATTTAGAAGGAATTTAAACTCTTTTTATTTTTTTTCAAATATTTTGTCAGCGGTTGTGGATTTCGGGCTTTAATTATGTGACGTCTGTTTGTAAATCTCAGGTTCCATTTTTAATTTAAGTTTTTTTTGGGCTTATGGAGTATGGACTATACATTATGCAACACAGCTTTGTGTTAGCCGTTATATAACTATTCTATTTAT
The DNA here is from genome assembly GCA_030295005.1 of Cephonodes hylas. Classification (NCBI taxonomy): domain Eukaryota; kingdom Metazoa; phylum Arthropoda; class Insecta; order Lepidoptera; family Sphingidae; genus Cephonodes; species Cephonodes hylas. Next base: position 703,468 of record AP025365.1, read on the forward strand.
GTTTACATCCCATTATGTCAGTAAACAAGGGTTTACGGGTTAAATGGTTGTTAGAGTAGGGTGGGTACTTCACATAAAAAAATCTATTTCTCGAATTTTTCTTCATCTTAAATGTTTGGTATAATTTCATTATTATTTATCAACACAAACAAAACAAGACTATCTATGATTTGAGATTGTAACAACTACTGTATTTTCTCATTTATCACACATAGCACCAATGACAGATAGACAGAACTAACATTAGAAAAACAATGCACTTAATGAAAAGAAAAGAATAAATTATAAATAATTTAAATTTCTAATTGTCTTACAATTCAGAATCATTTCTATTAAGTTATCTGAGGTCCCCGTTCTTTAACCATAGCTGTATTTTGTCTGAATAACCGACTTGGTTTTACAATATCAGGATTATTCTCTTCTGCAAAGTCATCTAGTCTTTTTCTTAATAAATTCTTTAGTTCTTCTATACATTCTCCTTGCTTTAATGCAGAAATACCAATTACATCCTCAAAAGATATACATTTCTCAGGCCTTATTTCCTCCGGGATAGTATGGACTATATTTTCCAAATTTTTGCAATTTTCTTGCATTTCATGAAATATTTGCTCAGCTCCTTCTAAGTCCATTTTATTGATGGCCAAAATAGCTGGCTTTTCAAGTAATTCTGGTTTGTAAAGCTCCAATTCTTTATTCAATAATAGTACTGTTTCTAAACATGATCTCTTGGGGTGTTTAGGACTTAGTTGAAAACCTTGGACATCTGCTATGAAAAGTAGTAGTTTTGTCCTTTCAACATGCTTAAGAAACATATGACCAAGTCCAATATTAATGTGTGCACCTTCAATAAGGCCAGGCAAATCCGCAATAGATATCTGCCTTTTGTCAGGGTACATCATTATACCTTTATTAGGTTTTATGGTTGTGAAGGGGTAATCTGCAATGCGAGGTTTAGCTCTCGATATAGCCTTTAATAGCGAGCTCTTTCCGGCATTTGGAAAGCCTACTAAACCTATGTCAGCAATTAATTTTAGGTCTAATCTTATATGATGTATCTGACCGAAATGACCAAGAAAATTGTTTTGAGGAGTGCCGCCAGGGCCTCCTCTTGCTATAATAACAGTGTCGTCCTCTTTGTCAATAGAGCCTAATATTTGTCCATCTTCTCTGTATATTGTCACTCCTAGGGGAACTTCTAGTTTCACGTCACCCCCCGGTTTACCGACAATTTTCGTTTTTCGACTGTCTTCACCATGACCTGCGCTAATAGTCTTACCCCGGTACTTGCCCATAATATTCTTAAGATTAGCATTTTCTTTCCCAACACAATAGACGCAGCCTCCTTGGCCGCCAAGTCCTCCAAATTTTGGATGTCCTGTGCCACCAGTCCCACCTTTTACATGTAACCGCACTGAGTCAATAAATTTGCTGCGAAGATAATTCCGTGGCTTCTTCAATTCTTTTGCAAGTAGTGTCCTTAATATAAACACCATTTTGAGTTGTATTTAACTAAAATCACTTATTATTAATTATTGTTTGGCTTCGGTACATCTTATATTCAACTGTTGATGTTAGGTTATCTTTCATCTCACTTTCGTTCGATCCAGTAATCAGAAAGTCGTTGAGATTTTAAGCTTTATTGACATACAAATATTGTTAAAATATGCAACTTCTACATCTACAATTATAATTAGAGTTTGGAACGGAATTTGTTATCAGCTGTTTATGAAATGTCAACGCGTATATTAGGTAAACAAAAAAGGTATGACAGTTCACGAAAGCCATTGATAAAGAACTGAACCAAAAGTAATTTCAATGATCATCTGTCAATGGCGATTCAATAATTGTCAGGAATTGATATTACATTAAATAAGAACTATGTATAGATTAGTTTTTGTGGTCGTAACGCTTTGTCATCTACTGCATCCTGCAGCTTCAAGTGAAGGAGACCGTTCCCGTTTGTATCAGAATTGTTTGAATTCTTGTGTTAAAAAAAATTGCACTAGCGGTAAGTATTTACGATTTAGAATTATGCAGTACCGGTGTATAGGCAGTTCCACAGAATTTATAATTTTATCATTCCAGATGGGTATTATTTCAATACCAAATCGAGTTATGAACAGGACTTCTGGTGTCGATTGACTAGATGGACTTGCGGGGACGAGTGTAAATACGCCTGTATGTGGAAAACTGCCAAGGTGTATGAGGAACATAATGGCTATGTGCCTAAATTTCATGGAAAGGTATGTAAATGTAATTCTTATTAAACATTTATTATTAATTTTAGTAATGATTAGCAAAAAATTTGTTGTACTCATTTATTAAATAATTTAAGCAAATTTCAAAAGCTATGATTTAATAGGCTTCCCCAGTACAAAAAAGGTACTTATATCTTGATAGATCATAAAATCTTCATTAAAATAAATAGGAATGTAATTAGAACAAGGCTTTTTTTTCTTTCTTCTTAATTATATCTTATTTTAGTGACAATTACTTCTGAGGTAATTTCTATGTTGATCCATTCATGATAAGGTTTTTATTTTCATGGATTGTTTGTTATTGTTCTGCTCCTCACTGTGATAATTGAAACCCCGAAATACTCTTTTTGGGGTTTCCCTTGCCCTACGTTAAAACAAAAAATAAGTAAGGGGATGCATTTTATTTCTGTAATAGCCCATAAGGCAGTGGAGTAGTTCTAAAACTGTAGTTAAAACGTGGGTGAAACCATAAAAAAGACTAGTATGCCAACAAAAGTTGTAGGATGTTAAACATATGTGTTCAATATTACTTTATATTATTCATAATGTAATTGTATTTGTTATTCATTTCAGTGGCCTTTCAAAAGGCTGATGGGCATGCAAGAGCCAGCATCAGCTATATCGTCAATGCTAAATTTGGCCAGCCATGCATACATGCACAGGAAAATAAGACGCGAATTCTCCGCGAGCAGGATGCCTTTGGTCATTTTCTGGAAAGCATTTGCTTATGTAAGTATTTAAAAAGCAATTGCTATTGAAAGAAAACACAAATAAAAATATAGCAAATATAAAACATACTCCAGTAAGATAGATACACTATAAGAGTCAGAAAAATAGTCTCCGTGCGGTGATCGAACTCGCTATTTCTAATATTGCCAGCTTGCTTACCACTGCGCTTTCAGGCGCTTTAAAAACTAACATGATATTATTATTTTGAATTGATTTTATGGTTTAACTTCAAATTAAGGAAACCCCAGATTGCTGGAAGGTTTATTATTTTTTTGAGCACATTTGTAGCTTCCGTGCTGCTAGCGATAATTTTGTAACGTAAAACCTCTGTAGCCGCCGTGGAATCGAACCTGAGACCTTTAGACCGCGAGACTCCTCCTTATTCTATGAGACTAACCGGACATGTTGCTCGCACGAAAATATTGATCAGAGTGGTTTATCAATTTTATTGACAGAATTTATTGAACGTCTGGAATCAAAGGGGGTGTTCAATATTATTGAACAATAAAAAGATTGTTCAATATTATTGTAGGTGTATGGGGCCCCTAAAGGCGTATTATATATCTTAAATTTCAGGTGTGCATGAATGCGTGGATGTGGTCAACGATATTCCACACACGAGACACAAACTTTACAGAGTTTATGGATTACGCGTGTGCGTTGTCTATGGTCATGGGTCTATTCGTAGCCGCTGTCGTCAGGTTTGTTCCTACAAATGATATTTAATATTGCTCGACACAATGACTTCTCTTACTTTTATTAAGGGAACCTTTTACAAAATTACCTTTACACAAATAACAAGTAACAACAATAAAAGTGATATTAGTTTTTAATTTATCATATTCCAGAAGCTACATTTTTAGATAATTATTTTTTTATTTATACATTGTAAAGGTGGACTTAAGTTCGACCATAGAGTGATGCAAAGATGGTGCTCAGCAGGTGTGCGAATAAAATAATTTATAAACAACACTTTATCTGCCTTATAAAATTTATTCCAGAATTTTCGACATAAGAAGAAAATTTACCGGTGTTTTGCTGCTAATACCAATGCTTTACTTTGTGACGCATGTCCAGTACTTGTACGCCGGGAGAATAGACTATGACTATAATATAATAGTCAATGTTGTCTTTGGTAAGAGATTCATTAACTACCCACAAATTTATAAAATTTGAATGCCTCGTGTTGTAATCGGCACAAGTATGTGCACTTCGATCTAGAAGTCCAGGGTTCGATTCCCGGTCGGGAAAAGTGTTATTGGAGTTATTGTTGTTTCTGTTAGGAAATTCGCAATAGACTCCCTCGGTATTACGTGGGGCACCTACTTGGCGAAATATGAATTCGGGAATTACAGATTAAGGTTTAGGTGTGCAGGTTTCATCACGATGTTATACAGAGTGTATTTAGACCGTGATCGAAAACTGAGGCAGGTAATAGCGATAGTGATTAAAAACCCCCTGGCATTAAAGAAAATCCCGACAAAAAATAAAATTTTTGAGGTTTTCCATACAAACCACATACTTTTAACACCGATGGTTGTATGGAAAACGTTAAAATTTTTATTCTTTGTCGGGATTTTTGATATCGCCACTGGGTTTGTGATCACCCTCGCTATTACCTGCCTCAGTTTTCGATCACGGTCTAAATACACCCTGTATATACTTATAATTGACATTATGGTTCACAGGCGTTCTAGGTTCCGTACTGTGGCTGGTGTGGTCATGCGCGCAGTACTTGTCAGGCAAGCGGTACGCGTGGCGCCTCATAGCGTTCACTCTGCTGGCGGGCGCCGCGCTGCTGCTCGAGCTGCTGGACTTCCCGCCCAAGTACAACTGGGACGCACACGCGCTCTGGCACCTCAACACCGCACCGCTGCCACTGCTGTTTTATCAGTGAGTTTAATAATACTAGTATGGCACTCATACTCAGCCTATCGCCGTCCACTGATGAACGTAGGCCTCCCCAAGATAGCGCCAACCATCCCGGTCTTGAGCAGCTCCTTTCCATCCGTTACCCGCCACCTTTCTCAAGTCGTCGGTCTATCGCGCTACAGGACGTCCCACACTACGTCTGCCTAAGCGCGGTCTCCACTCCAACACTTGTAAAGTACAAGTACGGCACTAGTTTTATAAAATAGTGTTAAAATGACGATTCAAAAGTACTTATAAAAGTCTATTTGAATAAAGAAGATTTGACTTTGACACTATTTAATTGTATGTGGTACTATGATGGCTTTGAAGGTTAGGTTTTAAGGCACACACCTTTTGGAAGTAATGTATAATCATAATGGATTATCACTTGTTTCTATGGCGAAGGAAAATATTTGGTGGAAACTCGCACACTTAAAAGTTCTATAAGATTTTATTAGGTGTATGGTACATCAACCCGTACGAAATCAACGTAGGTACTGGACAAAGGCCTACAACCTCTCAGTTATTAGGGATGATGATGATATTTCCTACACTACCCGAATGCTTATTCGGCCTATGCCTTCCTTATTCCTATTGGGATGGCATCAGATACAAAGGAATATATCAGAAATCGAATTTAAACATTAGCATTGAATTTTGTGTCAATGGTAAATGGTCTTAAACCATCTCAATGGTAGAGAAGACCCGTGCCCAGCAGTGGGACGTATATGGGTTGATGGGGATGATTTAATTTAGTCTTAATAGCAATTAGTTTGTAACATTTACTGCATTTCTATTCCATGGGTTCTATTTAGTCTAGAAGGCATCCTCTCGAAAGCTGTGAAATCTTCTATTAAAGCGTATATATAAAACACAGTAAAAATAGTCTAATTGTACAGAATTTACAGTTATCAGGAGTGCAAACAATTAATTGCATTGTTGAAATGTGTATTTCCAGGTTTGTGATAGACGACCTCCGGTGGATGGAATCAAACCGTGCAACACTTAACAAAATGGCGTAGTAACAATTAGTACTATCACGGTTATTGACTATTGTCTATTATTATTTATGTATAAATTATTCCATGACGCGACGAAGTATTTAATTAATGTTGAATTTGTTATGAAATAAAATAAATTGTTGACAACTAAAAAGTTATTTATTCAACACTTTCGATTTCACTAACACCACTTTTCTAATTCACAAAACGAAGTCACAATTGCCACAAAAACAACACAATCAACTTTCGATAAGGATTTTTTTCCATTGCTCGCCACAACGTCTCAGTTTTTGGTTTTTTAACCAAGACATACCGACTCTCAAGGTTCTGTTTGCATTTCCAACATTTCTTGGAGCCACATATTGCGTCGTATTCCTTCTCACTGTGTTCAGGGCTGGTTGCACAGACCCCGTGCCTTGTTCAACTCTAAGAACATTTTGGTTATAAGGCTGTGCATTCGGTCTCCTTTGGGCATTCACTTCAGCTAGGCAAGGTTTACCATTAATGACGTCATATCTAGGTTGGTACTGCCTGGGATCTACCAAAACGCTTCTCGCTTCGTAGTTCTGATAATATACGGGCCTCTGTCTCGCTCTTTGATTAGTCTGCCAAGTCGCTGGTCGTTCTGAAGAGTACCTCGGTCGATTGTTTTGAAATGTGAGTTTCTCGTTCCACAGCCGTCGGTATTCTTGCTCCATGTAAGGATTACGTTTAGGTCTTTCCGGACTACGCTGACTTGGTTGGGCTCTCCTGCTGTGCAGTTTAGAATGGGCTCTGCTTCTTGGAGTTCGGTGTTCCGTACGTTTTGGTGGATTAATTTTCTGGCTGTAAATAGTTTGATAATCAGAATCGCTCGACTCGGATTGAACCTCTGTTTCATGTTTGGCATCCTTCTTTTTCTTTCTATTGAATAAATTGAAAACCTTGCTCATGAGGCCACTCTTTTTCTTTTCCTGTAAATAAATGAATGTTTAATTACAATGATTAAATTGAATACTTTAAAATAAAACGGCACACTCACGGGCTTTTTAATTGATACGGTTGTCACATCTGTATCCGATTCAGTGCTGGATGATTCAGTGTCTGAGCTTTCTGAGATCGTTTCACATCTGTTCGTAGTTTTGACAACGCGACGAGGATACTTTCTCTTCTCAGCTTCGGGCTCGGTTTCCGTTGATTGTTGGGTGCTAGCTTCATCTTTCTTAGTGTTAATCCGGTGGTCAATGCTAGGTTCAGTAGTTAATGAATGGGATCGTGTGCTCATGTCTTTGCGGTTCCTATAGAAGATTGTCGTGTTCGTGTTATGCGTGTCTGATGTATTCACTTGTACATCGTTGTTCCTGAATATTTCAGAAATCATCATTTTGGTTTCATTACTACTAACTTCTTTAGACTTGTTGGAAGTGGTTTTGGCAGATTTCAAATCGTCGCATTCACTTCGAGAAGTATTCCTGCCCGACATACCAAGAGCGACGGATTTATATATTTCCTGTATCAGTTTTTCGGTTTCTTTTCCACGTTCCTCTTTTTCTTTTGTGATCGTAGCTGTGGTTGCGTTTTTGAGATATGATTTATTTTGAGAGCTCCTATAACAACAACCGGTGCACATTTGTCGACCCGGTGTTTGAATAATTAAGGGATAATTTTGCATGCATCTCATTGATTGTGGCATTACTGGCTGACAAAAGTAGTTTGAAGGCATATTCTTAGAGCACGAAGGTCCATACGGATTTATGTTATACGGACTGTACGTGAAACTATTGAGAAAATTGGAACCTTCGAGAATGTTCCCTTGCGAAGCTCCCTTCTGAATTATGGCATCTTTTTTCGTGTTATTGTTATTATCCTTAGGTTGGATGTTCGTTTTAACTTCAACCAATACAGACTGTAAGATATTTTTTATCTGATTCAATGTCATCTCTGTCTTTTCGTCTATTTTCGCGGTTGTCGTTTGACAATCTACCTTTGGGACAGGATCCGTAAAACATTCAGCATTTTTCAATGGCGGTTTTGATGTTTTGGCTAGAATTATAGGCTTATTTCTTTGTAAAGCCTTAGGGTAGAAGTCTCCAAGGTCGACGCAACAACTTTTCGAGGATTCCATACCTGTTTGTTGATTTAGTTTTAGTATGCGTTTGTCCTGTGTTATAATCAATCTTGGATCTGAATCTCGTTTGGCGGTTTTAACAGCATATTTTTTAGGGTAAATTTTCCTCGCTGGTGTTACTGTGTGATAATTAGCAATAACCGTCGAACATCGGGTTTTTGGTTTTGTAGTTTCACGCCGACATTTCATGTAAGTTTTGTTTTCTCTTCTTTTTGGAACATCGAAATCTTTCCACTCCTTTCTGTTCCGAACAGGCGTTTCCTTTACAGGTATTAAATCATAAAGGCTCGAGTCATAGTAAGCATTTCTGGTAGGACTCGTATTGAAATTTAAACCAGAATACTCGTTGGCCTGCGCGCTGGTTATATAATGGTCTACATTGTGGAAGTTTTCGTGGCAACACGAACAAATGTCAGATTCGTAAGGACGTGATTTTTGCCACGTTTGATCATAGTCTCTACATATTGGCGATGAAAATAGAGTGTTATCGGACAATTCTTCGGCTACCGGACCCGCTTTGTACTGCTTTCTAAGCACATTCGACAAATACGGCCGATCTATAACTTCGAGGCCTTTGTAGGGTGCATGTATTTGTATACCATCGTTTATTAATTTGTTACTGTTGCATAAGACGTTATCAGTCTGTGCATAATACACAAGTTGAGTCTCAACTTTCTGCCTCTTATATTTCTTTTTCTTAGTAAACTTTTTTCGAAATTCATTCAGCATCGTTTGAGATCTCTTTTCGCTTGTCAAAGCCGATTTTTCTGAGGACATATTGACTGCTCTATTTGACTGAGAGTTGGACAATAAAAACGAAACGGTAGATTTATTTCGCTTGTTCGATAAGTTGTCGCATTGGATGGCTTGATTCGACTGGTTACATTCTATCCCCTTGCAAATGTTTGTAGTGAACCTTGGGAAGTGAGAACTGAATAGCGTAGTGTGAACTGTAGATGCTGGATTAGTACAGTCATGGCAATTGTCAGAGTCATTCGGATTCTTGGCATCTTTACCTAAATCTTTGCCATCTTTCCTGACATCTTTAACGCTATCCTTGGTGCCTTTGGACGGCTTTGCCTCTTCTAATTTTTTCTCAAGCTGGATGATTTTTTGTTGAAGATCGGTAACATCTATTGGAATGCAAGATATGATCTTTACTTCCGTCTGTGACGGTGTGTTTCCTGAAACATAACAGTATTTCTATAACACTAGAAAAGTATTAAATTTTATTAATTTATTTGTCAACTAATATAATTGATAAGGAAGTAATGAAAATTATTACCTAGATTATAAGCTATTCGTCTGAGAAAATTTTCAACGCCTTTGAAGCGTTTTTGGAATGTGGTGGGGTCTTCTATTGCTTCCATTAGGAGATCGGCTACTAAAATTAAGGTTAATATTCAGATAGAGCTTAAGTGATGAGAAATATTGTTTTTCATAATTTAATTTCCTAACGAAACCAAGAGTATGTTTTGATGTCTAATACACGCACCTTAATTGCATAAGAGACTCTTTCTCAGCTATCATGAATAGCGCTTATACATACGGCTCTCTGCTGATCACAAGCGCACTCTACTAATCAAGAGAATTTAGGCCATACGCAGGCAGGCCTAACACGGGTTGGAGAACTACACACCTAAGAAATTATTAAAAACTTTTCCTAGTTAGTGGGCTATTAAAGACAAAGACAATGTTCATTACAAATATGTTAACTATAAATAAGTATGACTTATTACTTACAAATGAAAAAAATCTTAGCTATCTCTGAGTTATTCTAGATTTTTCTGTTTCACAGGAAACAATAAATTTCATTTTGTCTATATCCAAACGTTAATGCTAGCTCTAACTAGAATTATAAATAAACATCAAGTCTATTTGCCCATCTTAGCAGCGGCCGTCAGTCATTGAGCGCTGATGGGTTTTCAAAAATTATTCTAGAATGCTACCAGTTATGTCATATTCTTTTTAATACAGGAACTCTTTATTTAAGGTGAGAATAATAAGGTTTACATCCATCCAAATGTGAACAATTCTCTAGTTTAGGTCATAGGTCACGATGGCCTAATAGAGTTTGTGGATCTGCAAGAAAAGAGTAGTATACTTATTTACTAATTAAATATAAATTAATTTAGATAATATTACGGCACTGAGACGTGGCCTCTCACTAAAGCCGTTATTGGACGGCTTAGAGTCACTCAATGAGCTATGGAGAGGGCTATGCTCAGGGTTTCCCTACGAGATCGAATTAGAAATGAAGAGATCTGTAGGAGAACTAAAGTAACCGACATTGTCCATCGGATTAGCTCGTTAAAGTAGCACACATGGCGCGGAGAACTGATGGCCAATGAGGCCAGAAAGTTCTCGAGTGGAGGCCTCGTACTGGAAAGCGCAGCGTGGGACGTCCCCCGACAAGGTGGTCCGACGACCTTGTCAAGGTCGCGGGACGTCGCTGGTTGCAGGCGGCTTCCGACCGTTCAAGGTGGAAGTCATTGGGGGAGGCCTATGTCCAGCAGTGGATCAGAATTGGCTGATAATGATGAATGATGATGAATATGATTTTTTTAACTGATAATGAAAGCAATTATTCGAGATTGGCCATCAAAACTGCAGTCTAGGCTAAATACAGCTCATTATTATTACCACTTAGGAGTCATCAAACCTTTTTGGGTAATAAGGATACATACCGACATTAAATTTGGTTGATTTCTAGGTATGCAATGAATGAAAAGTGCTGTAGTAGGTACAATAAGGGTTCTCCCTAGACCCTACTCCCAGACAACAGCAATATTAAATCATATTTTATTTATTTATTTATTTATTTACACTTTTTACATAGACAATGTAAAGGCGGACTTAATGCCTGAGGCATTCTCTACCAGTCGAACCTTGGGAGGTGCAGAGATGAAAAGCGTAGGTGTAAATTAAAATATTATATACTACACTCGATATTAACATACATATTACATACATATAATATATAACATATAATAGATATAATATAAAGTAATTACATCATACAATATATATATACTTAAATAAATACATACAGGTTTAAAATACAATAAATAAAAGCTATTGTGAGGAATCTGCCATTCTGGTTGTGAACAACTTTCGAACTTTCTGCTTAAACGTGTGACGACTCGTGCTCGTCCTGATTTCTAAGGGAAGTGCGTTCCAGAGGAGTACAGACTGCACAGGAAAGGAAGAATGAATAAAATTGGATGTGTGTGATGGGCAAAGAAGAAGAAGGTTATTTGAAGATCGAAGATTTCTCGCATGGCTGGCATGTAAAAATTTAAAATAGGGGGTAATGTAGGAGCATTAGAAGAGGTTAAAAAAGAATATAGTGTAGTGAGCGCGCGAAGATTTCGGCGCTCACGAATTGGCAGCCATTTGAGTTGAGAACGGAAGGAAGACACATGATCATACTTGCGGAGATTGAATACGAATCGAATGCAGTTATTAAGAAGTCGGTCAAGTTTATTGAGTTGGTCTGCATTCAGGTCAAAATAGCATACATCACCATAGTCGATAATAGGGAATATTAAAGTTTGTACAAGCATTGCCTTGGTCCGCGACGGAAGAAAGTTTTTGAGACGATAGAGAGCTCGGAGTATACCAGTCACTTTTTGGCTGACATAAGCCACCTGAGCCCGCCAGGTCAGGGTGGAGTCAATATGAAGCCCAAGATTCTTCACACTGGAACATACTGCGATAGCTGTACCATTATAGACAATTGAAGGGACAAATAAATTGTTTAAATTTGCTATTTGTCGATGACTGCCCACAATTATTGCCTGACATTTGCTGGGATTGACAGTCACGCCGAAACTCTCCGACCATCTATGAATATGTTCCAGGTCTCCGTTCACCTTAGCTATCGCATCAGATATTGTCTCCACCCCGGCCTGAGCACATAATTGCAAGTCGTCGGCATACAGATGATACGAACACTGAAGATTTTGGCATATGAGATCAATAAAAATAGAGAACAATAAAGGAGAAAGAATACCACCTTGAGGTACGCCAGAGTCTAGTCCAAGCAAACATGACGAGGTCGTGCCGGCGCGCACCGACTGCTGACGTCCCTGAAGATAAGATGAGAACCAATCCACTGCATCTGCCGAGACCATTAGATGGGATAGGATGGATAGTAGGATATCGTGACTAACGGTATTGAAGGCGTTTGAAAAATCCACCAAGGCCAATACTGAGACCTTGGTGTCCTCCATGCCCAACCGAATATCGTTAGTCACTTTTAGGAGAGCGGAGACCGTGCTGTGTCCAGGTCTGAAACCTGATTGGTAGGGACTAATCAACTTATTCTGGTACACAAACGTGGACAATTGCTTGTGAGCACATGCTTCAAGCACCTTGGATAGGAATGGGAGAATGGAGATTGGGCGAAAATGATTGGGCAAAGACGGGTTAGGGATTTTTGGAAGAGGGATGACTACGGCATTCTTCCACGCCGTTGGGAAATAACCAGTGCTAAAGGAAGAATTAATAATGTTTGTGATGGGATGAAGGAGCCAGTCAAGGATTGCTATGATCATGCGACGACTTACGTTGTCGCAGCCAGTAGCGTTGGATTTAATGGAGAGGATTATCTTTTTGATCTCGTCCGAAGCAACTGGAGAAAAATGAAATGAATCGATATGGGGTCGAGGAAGTTTAGCTAGAAACTCTAAATATTTTAATTATTTTTGTAAAATTCATACAATTTGATGAGAAATAATACATCCCAAATGCGAGTAATCAAACCCAATATATTTTAAAAAGCACACTATCACAAGAACGAGACTTCACAATAATTTATCACTTTTCCTTACGCAACACAAAAACATCACAATTGTTTAGAAGAACATTCTGGGCCTGTACATTGTCGGCGGTTCGCCGAAACTCGATTTATCCTTGCCTAGAATAGTCCTCACCAAGAGGTTCCTTGGAGAGAACGGATTTCTCTTATAAAACAGTTTTTTCACCATCGCATTTCGTAATTTAAAATCACCTTCAGCCAACTGTTTCGTTTGCATATATGAAAAGGCCATTGGATCCATTTTGGCTGGTGGTTTCTGAATATTTTTCCAATTAAATAGCCCTGGCTTATTCTGTGCCGTCTGTGTTGAAATGTTTTTGTTGGACATATCATCGCTGCGCAATAAAGATATTCCAGGTGGTTGGATCTTTGTCTTCATCTTGCCGAAGAACGTCGTTTTTCTTTCGCTCTGCGTCCCTATACTTTTTACTTCAACCTCCTTCAAACACAGAGGGACGTTTTGCTGCATGTGTTTGTAGTTATCGTACGGCTGCGTATACGGCGGTGCTGTTGGAATCTGTGGGTTGTGGTAGGGGCTTTGATGATGCTCATACGCCATTGGATGTGAATAACTCGTTTCTTGTGAAGTGTAGTGGGACCCTGTAGGCATGTGTGGATGATGCTCGTGGTACTCAGGTTGTGGATACATATTCACAGGAGGCATAGGAGGTGGATGGTAGTACTCCTGTCCGTGGATCATGTAATTGGTTAGCTTTTGTTTAAACGGTGGTTTTGGTTTGATTTCAACGTCTATAGCTGTTTCGCTTTCAGTAAGTTCCTCTATAACATCCCTTTTCTTCTTTTTCATAAGTCCAAATGATCTTAACACCTTAGCAAATTTGTTCTTTTTACCCTGTAAATAAAATACAAAAATATTATATTTACACTGTACTTTATGAAGTGCATACGCCATACATGTGTTTATTATTGCTTAAATTTTTATTTGACAATTATTAATATGGGTTGTGTGTCTTATAGAATTTATATAAATCAAGATTTTATAGAATACCCAGCTCAGATTAATTTAGGCGTATTTTAGGAACGAAGTCTACTTTGTTGAATCAAAAATGTAGATAGATTGAGTTACAGTCGAATTTAAAATATTAATTTGAATTTTATTAAAAAAGAGATAGTGGTCAAGGTGTTATAATTTATCCGTGATTAATTACACTGGTCTGCAGTGAAATCCTCCTTTAAAAAAAATTGTCACAAATATTAAGATTCCAGTGTCCTGAATCTATCCCCGTTGGTCGATTTTTTCCATCACGTCTAGATTTTTTTATATGAATTTTTAAAATTTCAAAAATTTGAGTTTTTACAATTTTTTTGCCCGTCATTGTTACAAAAAGAGTATATACAAACATTGTATGTACAAAATATGTTTTAGCGAGTTGTAAGAGAAAGAATGAATGTGCTTTTTATGGTATGGCGAAGGTGATTTTTATGGTATTAGGTACATAGGCGCATGCTCAGTATTCGTTGTGACTTCACATTTTGTATCAAATATTTTGGTAAGTTTTGCATAAAGGTCATATTCTCTATATTGGTTTTGAGTATTTTTTATGTAGTTTATATATTTTTTATGAGCAGAGCCAATAAATATAAGATAGATGTTTGATATTTTCATAATATTTTTTGTTAACTAAATAAATATTATATTGGAAATCTACGTGTGGTACTTAATTGTATGTCAGATTCCATGTTTAGAGCTCAAAATATGATGAATTCATGCATGGAAACAAGAAGGAGCAAAAAAAAATTTTTTTTGCAGACCAGTGTTATTTATTGGTGAACTTACTTTATCCATAGATTCGGGAGTAAAATCAGTTTCTGATATAGAATCGGAGGGTGTTGCTTCAATACTCAATTTTTCTAGAACAGTATCTGAATAGCTTGCATTGGTGCCGCTGTAATTTGTATCTGATACTAATCTCGTACTGATTGCTTCACAGCTCTTCGAATAGCATTTCATTTTAGGTGTTCCTACATTTGCATCTCTTTTGGCAGAGCCTTTTGTACTCCCACCGGCACTTCTCGAAGTTAATAATCTATTTTGTTTCTGTCTCTTGTCCGATTCTTGATTTTTCGTTTTTGGAGTGTTGGCCACGTATTTATATATCTCTTTTATTAATTCTTCAGTTGTAGAGTTGCAAAATTCAGTGGTTGGGTTATTTGTAGATGTAGAAGCTTTTCCTTCGTTGTTAGGTTCTTTAGTGGCACAGTTTGCGCAAGTATAACTAGGGCTAGGGACCACGTATCCATTTTGCATGCAATTCATCGGGCACACAGGTAGCACAGGATAACAACAGGGGTTTGTGAAAGTGGGCATGCAAGGAGGAATGTTACAAGGCGCGTTACAATTAAAACTATGTCCGCTGAGAGGCAACACACTGCTCTTTACGTTCTTGTTGTTGTGATTATTACTGAGGCCGTTCTCAGCTACTTTGCTGGTAGCTTCAGATTTGTCACATTGAGATGCCGTTGTTTCTTTTTTAATTTCTATTAAGAAACTTTGCAATATATCTTTGATTTCGCTTAAAGCTTTGTCCGTTTTATCTATGGACAAATCAGTTTCCTGGGTTTTATTTAGAGGTGTTTCGGCCGTTAATACGTTGCCATATTTTGAAGTGGGAAGGCTATTTGCTGTTCTAGCGTTTTGATTTTGAGCTAAGATTCGATTCTGATGGACAAATTTTTGCTCGTGATTGAGTTCATCGTTAACTAACTCTTCTGACGCATCGCTTTCGTAAGACTCACCTTTATCTCGATTTCTTTTGAGCCTCGTAGGAGAATGTCTTTTGTTTTTCCGTTTTTGAGCCAAGAAATCCTCAAATTCTGCGAAGTACTGAGCTTTAAGGTTAAGTCGAGGTCTATGTGTCCGTGGCGAAGGTGGAACTTCTTTATAATAACTATATGACATCATATTATCTTCGGCAAATTTTCTCCTGGATTTGGGACTAGATTTCTCTTTTACTGGAATTAAATCGTAAAAATCTGAATCATTATAAACTTCAACCAATCTTCTGGGTGGTCGAGATCGCGGTTGTTTCTTAGAGCTATAGAGTCTTGTGTCACAAATACTTCTCATGTCACTAAGGTCTTTGTATCTTTTGGCTCTTGTCCTGCGGCTATCGTAGCAACATGAACATAGCTCTGTATTTTGCACCTCGTCTGGGATCAAATATTCCTGGTCCCTACACACCGGTGCTGAGAATTGACTTAGATTAGATTCTTTGCGGCCGAACATTTTCACAGGCTTGTATTGTCTGCGAATAATATCTGCTATGAAATCCTGATCTAATTCGCGATTATGTGTATTTTTTCTACTCCTAACCCGTGTTTCTTCTTTATTGGTACCCCTGATATGGTCCCTAATATTTTTATCTTTTAGATGAAAAGGCTCTATTTCTATATACTCTCGCTGATTTCGGTTATGACGTGAATTGCAGTCACCCCTGTGAACATGTGACATTTTTGGATCTATAACCGAATGGTAACTGCTTGTGGAATAAAATGAACCAAAGTTTTCATACACAGATTTTGTTCTGCGTTTGGGTAAATCTTGAGGGCAATCTTTCGATTCACTGTACAATTTACTCTTTTTTTTCTTTATTCTAGACGTATTTGCATCGCAGTAGAACTTTTTCACAACATTTGGCTGGCTTCTGTCGCTTTCATTACGTAATTTTGCTCCATAATCACTGTCCTCTGATTGTTTATAATGACTTTCAGATGTCTTATATAGGATTCTAGTATCTTCGTCTTTCGAACGTCTGTCAGCATGTGATTCAGTACTTCTGTTTAATAATAAATTATTATTTGGATTTTGTGTCTGTGGGACTACTCGTACGCTGTTTGAGCCTTTAGACAAAATCTCGAGGGCGGAGAGGTCCTGACAATGTTTGCTCACTTCGTTGAGCTGATGCTCCAAGCCTATTATCTTGTGTTTTAAGTCAGTTACATTGACTGCAATACTCGAACTTATCTTAATTTCAGGTTGCGATGAGCTACCTGCAAGAGTTATATACTGTAGTAACAGAAATAAATGATAAAGTCTCTTATGTCTTTCTTTATATGGAGACAACCTATTATATATCTGATACTTGATAGATACATACCAAGAGCTCGTCGAAAGAAATTACGTATAACCCGACACCTGCGCTTGGTACGGGGAGATATACGGCGGCGTGGAGTCCGCAGGGTCATCACAAAACCTTAACCCTCGTTTGTCTGAAATAAAGTCACCATATCATGAGGTTCTTTTCGATCATTGTAAAGTGGTTGAATGTAGAAGTTGAGAGTTGAAGTCATGCAAATATGTGAAGAAAAAATTTAATTAATTGATCAAGATTACCATATTTCAATTAATATAAGTACGAACGTGAAATGAAGATCAATTTGAGAGACTCTGAGTAATGAACATATTTTTCAATGATATAAATAGAATGTATTTTCTACAAAAAGCTTTCAATCTGTATTAAAAAGAAAATCTTTAAATATTTTACATTTACCTTCTGCACGATATAATTTTTTACATAACAATCTGTTTTCCATTGCATAAATTTTCCATATTCTCATTTGTAATTATATGAATTAGTTTTACCAGAATTATTTAAATTATCCTTAATAGTTAAATTTTATTTTATTATAATTAAATTTTGCGTTTGACTTTTGAATTTCATCTAAATGTTTAATTGTCATTATTGTATTCCTTTTGACTTTTGTTACAACTCATGTTACTAGCCAGACTGAATACTTGTATTAATATTACTTAAAGAAATCTTAATACCCAGCATGGTAGAACAATGCTCGAATATGTATTTGATAACTCACGTATTATAGTGGCCTCATGTGATATATAACATTTGTCGGCCAGATTATGACTCGATAGTTAAAAGAACTGCATGCAGTCAAACCTTTTTGCGATGTTCACTTATCATAATGTTTGGATATTTGCATTTTTGACGTTTACATTTTTCTATATAAACTTTTGAAACAATATTTTTATAAAATAAGTCATGTTATCCAAATTTTTACGCAACACATCCCGTGTGAAGTCACAAACGATATTGCTAAGGAAGGAATTGCCAAGAGCTGTTCCTGTACGATCGATGGACCTGATACCACCTTCTCAGTATGATATCCCGATACCCAAGAAGCTGCATTTGGGATACGCGATGAGGGTCTACTGGGAGACCATTCCACTGTTCGCCGTAACGGCGTTTAGTCTAAGCGTAATGTGCGGTGCTATTCTATGGGCTTGTAAAAACAAGGTGAGTGTTTCTTGAGTATTATTTATATCTATGTACGTAATCGGTATATAAATTTCTTAGGGAAAGCATACAAGATTTGCATAAAATGCAATGATGTAATGGTCTCGAGGTTTAGGCGCACGGTCTAGAATCTCGGCTGTCTCGGGTTCAAACCCTGGGGTTTCTGCCTGGGAACACACCGCTACCTTTTCGAAGTTGTGTGTGTATTCATAATGAATTATCACTTGCTTTTACGGTGAAGGTAAATATCGTGATTAAACCTGCTCACTTGTAAATTCTTAGAAATTTCTAAGATTCGTAGTCTGCCAACCCGCAGTAGGCCATCGTCGTGGAGTATGGCAATGCCCTCTCAAGTTATAGACGATGCCCCTCCCTAGCAGTGGGATGTACACTGGCTGATGATGATGATGACTAAAAATATGAACTAAAAATTTTCGAAAAATCTTAACGTTGCAGGTGGATATCGTCTTCACCACCCGCAGTCGAGACAACATTTCCCGTACGATGGACCTCCGGAACCCCTCCATACACAAGTTACTTATCATCAATCAGCGATACGAACCCTGGAACGAGATGCAAGACGTCTTGGACAAGATGAGGACGGCTGAGAAGAGGGCATTGGTGCGCGCGCAGACTTGCGCACATCCATAGGCAACATACAACAAGGACAGACTAGTTTTGCTACAAAATATTGCATTGATTTTTTAAAATAATTATTAAATTATAAAAACTACTGAGGACACGATTTTTTATTGAGTATTAAATTGCAAGCATAGCTCATCTCAGGGGATTTACTCAAAAAATATCTACTGGTGATTATGACGCTGATGCATAAATTCCTAATTTTTAGAATTGAATTAAAAATAATACAGGCAGCATTAAAACATGCAGGATAATGAGACAATTCCTACTAACTGTTTTAAAATAGTAAGGTATTTAACTTTTAAATGATAAAAGCTTGGCTTAGGCACTCTTGTAACATTACCCGATTCTCCCAACCGAGGTCATTGTTTTAAGTAAATAAATAAATACACCCAACAGTCACACACATAGTCCTGACCCCACATTAAGATACGAGTCTTGTGTCGTAGGTATCAGAAACTACTTGGCGAAATATGAATACGGAAAATACAGGTTTCATCACGATGTTTCATATACAGGGTGTATTTAGACCGTGATCTAAAACTGAGGTAGGTAATAGCGATAGTGATTACAAACCCCCTGGCATTAAAGAAAATCCCGACAAAAATAAAATTTTTGAGGTTTTCCAAACAAACCACATGCTTTTAACACCGATAGTTGTATGGAAAACGTCAAAATTTTTATTTTTTGTCGGGATTTGTAATATCGCCACTGGGTTTATGATCACCCTCGCTATTACCTGCAGTCTTCGATCACGGTTTGAATACACCTTGTATAAAATAATAAATACACCCAACAGTCATATACATAATCCTGATTCCAGACTAGGATATAGCCCTGTGTCGTGGGTATCAGCAACTACGAGAGACTTTTCTGTCTCACAAACACCCAGACCCGAAACAAATATTTGTGGAGTACTCAGACCGTGATCGGGAACTAAGGCAGGTCAGGTTAAGGTCATTACAAACCCCTTGGGGTTAAAGAATATAGCAACAAAAAATAAAATTTTTGACGTTTTCCATACAATCATCGGTATTAAGTGTATTTGGTTTGTATGGAAATCCTTTAAAAAAATCGGGATTTTTCTAACGCCAGGGGGCTTGTAATCATCTTATCTAATACTTGCCTTAGTTTTCGATCACGGTTTGAATACACGCTGTGTAATTAATAATAGTGCAGGACCTCGTAAGGCGATTATTTTGCGCGTAAACTTAAGGCTAGCTGGTGGTCGGACCGACCGTCCCCGTACCACATAGATTCTGCTTACAATACAACAATAGGGCATTTAAATGTGTATGAGTGTGGCCGAACTTCCTCATAAATATTTAAAATAATTACAAAGTTAATTAATGAGATTGGAATCGTTTGATAGTTTGGTTACGGGCTAATTTGTTTTTCAGCGAAATTAATTTATATCTGCGGTGCTATTGGAGCGAGCCAATTAAAACGTTTCCGCATTGATTGGTCTCGCTGTCACATATCTGTTTCTGCATATTCGGATAGAACATTGTTTTAAGTATACAATAACCGATACCTACTACATTATATACAATTATTGAAAAATTGCTATATTACCGTGTAACTTTACTAATCACCTTTAACAACAACTGACGCTCATCCAACTCTGAGATATGCTTGTTTAGGTCCGAGAAAGAATAGTGTCTCATTATTTAACATTTTTTCACATTGCCAATTAAAAAAAAGACCTGATTGTCTCTTACTGCTTGCATATAATCAATAGATGTTGGTATATACAGGGTGTATTTAGACCGTGATCGAAAACTGAGGCAGGTAATAGCGAGGGTAATCACAAACCCAGTGACGATATTAAAAATCCCGACAAAAAATAAAAATTTTGACGTTTTCCATACAACCATCGGTGTTAAAAGTATGTGGTTTGTATGGAAAACCTCAAAAATTTTATTTTTTGTCGGGATTTTCTTTAATGCCAGGGGGTTTGTAATCACTATCGCTATTACCTGCTTCAGTTTTCGATCACGGTCTAAATACACCCTGTATTTTTGTTGTCGAGATAGATTTTTGCGCTGTTCCTTCTCCACGCCAATAAAACGTTCTTAAACGTCAGTAGCTTATTTAAATTGACGACTCGGAAAAACTAGACCAATATCTAATGGAATAAAGTTTTTTTTTTACTGTGACTAATGAATCTTCTTCTTCTTCATCATAAACCCATTCACGCCCACTGCTGAGCACGGGTCTCCTCTACCATTGGGAGGATTTTTAGTCTATAGTCCACCACGCTGGCCTAGTGCGGGTTGGCGGACTACACACCTAAGAAATTCCTGAGAACTTTTAGGTGTGCAGGTTTCATCACGATGTTTTCCTTCACCGTTAAAGCAAGGTGTAATTCAATGTGAATACACACATAACTTCGAAAAGTCAGAGGTGTGGGGTTCAAACCCGTGACCGCCGAGATTCTCGACCGCGCGCCTAAATCTCGAGGCCATCACTGCTTCTAATGAATGTACATAGTTTATTGTTTTATGGCGTGTATTCCATTGTTTTGCGTTATAACCGTGTGTACTGTTTCTTGTACACGCCTGTTTTTGCGTTATGTATCTAATAAGATAAGGTGACTACAATCAACTAACTATAGTTATAAATTGACCGATAGTTTCGAAGCGAAATGATCGTGTCTTTGAATAATAAGCTCCGAGTTTCATTACTGCTAAAAGTGTGAGTCCCGCCGCTGTTCCAGAGGGGAACAAAGTGCAATGCCCATTAATGATTCAGTTCGAGATTGCGCCGCTGATAAATGCGAGTATACGTAGATTTTATTTGACCACGAAAACCTCCGGTTTAAATGGAATGAAGAGATTGGAAAGCGCTCTTTGCGATGCTAAATTTTAGACCAATGATTTCTTTATTGTTTTATTAATGGCCAGGGATTATTGGTTAGAAGAATTGGAAGAAAAAATATTTATTCACTTGAAATGCAAAAAATAAAGTAATTATTGATGTATAAAGTTTTAAAAATATCGGTCGGCAAGTCAAGCAATAACGAGCAGGTCGCCAAAACAGCATTTATTTTTTGATGTGCCGGAAAATACATTGGAGCACTGGTTTTCGTTCACCCAACGAGATAGTTACCCACCTGATGGTAACACCCACAATACCAGAGGAATTATCGGAACGTTGCCGGGCAATGAAGAAAATGTAGGCTCTTCTTTATCTTCTCTTTTTATTGGTGTTTGTGGAAACGAAGTCTGTAATACAACGCCGTATATTTTTCACGAATAAAAAATGTCATTTAAATACCCAAGAGTACGTGAAAATTAAAGTCGTTAACTAATTAAAATTTACATTATGCAATATTAGAATTACAAAACAACAGCCTACACATCTACTTAACACACAACCAGTGGCGTAACTACAGGTAAGGCTGGCAAAATGCCACGGGCCCTGGACCCGAGAGAGCGCATATAAAGTGTACAGAATGTATTGAGACCGTGATCGGAATCTAAGGCAGGTGATAGCTACATTGATTACAAACCCATTGGCGTTAAAAAAATACTGACAAAAAAAATATCTTTTTTCATACAACCATTGGTATTAAACGTATAATATATGGTTTGTATGGAAAGCGCCAATTTTTTTTTGGCCGATTTATTTTTACCGCCAATAGGTTTGTGATAATTGTAGCTACCTATAACCTGCCTATGTTGCCGATCACGGTCTAATACACCCTATAAATGTTTGAGAGGGATATATCGGGGAGGCCTCATCCAAAGAATTTGCCACGGGCCTCAGATGGGATAGTTACGCCACTGCACACAGCCTGGTATAAAACAAATTACAGTGTCAACAACCCTTGCTGTAGGTACTATATTCTCGAGACATCGTCAGAAAAATAATAACGCTATTTAGGCGTGCGCCATTCATACTTTTAGTCTGACTAGGCTAGCTTTAAATCCTCGAAAAGCTGAATAATGTGTCCTTAAATGTGGACGGAGGGCCGTCTCAAGTGGCCGTAACGAGTTGAATTACTCATTCTTTTAATGTAGCGCGCTCTAGTCAGTCAGTTATATAGGAGAGGTTTAAATCTGGAGCAAAATAGAGAAAAAACACATTAATATGATTTAAAATATGTGTGATGTGTCATGAGTCTGCGACAGAAAGTGTGGAGACTACTTTTGACAGGTCCAAGGTTCGGTTTACGAGCCGGCAATATTTTATTAAAAATCAATTTAATACATTGTAATCTCGAACTGTGTTTGGAAATTTGCTAGACCAAACAAATTCTGTGACATGTAAAACTGTCAATGTGATATTGTGACTTAGGAATCGAACCCGTGACCTCTAGATCGCACGGCATATACTTGTGCCGCGAGACTACGAAGCACTCATGCTTAAATTATATTTATCTATCTCTCGTTAATCGCAACAATTTAAATATCCTACAACACGTAATTGGTTGAACACCAGTTTCTAAACGAAAGGTAGCTTCGATTTTTACACATATTTATTTCGTATTTAGGAGAAACCGAGGTGTCTCTTGGTTTTTCTGGTAACCACGACATACTCGTATCGTTTTAGTATAGGTTTATAGCTGTGTGTATGAAAGCCCCGTGGCGCAGTTGATGAGTCACCAGAAATTTTCAAAATATATTTTTCGGATGTTTGTGACATTAAAAAGTCTCTCGTTATTTCTGATACACGAAACAATACTTGTGTCATAGTGTATGTGACTGATGTGTGTATTTATTTTTTTCTATATTTACCATTAAGCATCAATATAGCATTTTGTCTGTAAAATTAATAATACAACAAAAAGGTCGTCAAATAAAAACACAGTATGTTTCCAATATTTTTATTTTTAAATTAGTGGCAGTGAAGTTTTAGGTATGCTGTGGTTGTGAACATAATCCGGTACTAAACACTCGGCTCGGCTGGTCGACGACTACACAATGTTCTGCGGAGCGTCTAATTAACAAATGACGATTATAGGCTATTGTGTACCCCGCCATGACAGTTGAGGCGGTTGACAATTCGAATTGAACTAGTGGCGCCCTCTTTTCATTACTTATACACTTGAATTGGAGGTTATGTAACAAAAGTTTATACGATATTGTATTCTTCTCATTTGGTTAATGTGATGGCTATTAAGAGCTCTCTTTATGTTTATTGAGAGAAAGTAGCTCGCAGATTTTATATAATATTATTTTAATTCATATTAACAATAAACGTGGGATATTTAAAAATGCCCATTTTGAACTTTTTTTAAATATTAAATAAATATTTTTGTCAAAACCCCAACTGTCCTGGATTTTATGATAAATTTTCACATCTCACTCTTGATATTCGAGAAAACTCGATTTAATCTATAACAATAGCTATATTGATCAGGGTTTTGTCAAGAGCCTTTACAACCGCCATTTGTGAACAGGTGTTACGAGTGTAAACTTGTGCCAAAATTTTATTATTTTACTTTTAAATTTAATGTAAACATAATTGGCACTTTGTTCGTTTGTTGCAATCCATACACAATTATTTAAAATCATAGAGTTTGTCAACGTTTCAGAGTAAGTTTCGTTTAAAAGATTGTCATGGACAAATGGTTAATTTCAATAATAAATTTAAAAAGTATAATGAACAATATATAATTTAAAATTTTAAAGAATCATGTCTAGTACGTTGAAAATATATATTTTTTTATCCAGATTACATATCTATGATACCCTAAATAATTGTTTATGAATCGCTTTATTGATATATTTCGTATTGGCACGTTACATGAAACTAAATCTGCATTCATGCGGTTCCACTAATATTAGTTTACGTATTATTTTTGCACAATGTGTCCGTGTGAATGTGTAACAAACAACTGATCAAAAACAATAATCACTATTCATTTCTATAAAAAACGAGATACGAAAACGAAATTACCATTTCGAAAATCAGTTTTTTTTATCGTTAATATCGTATTATCTAAACGTTATGTATGTTTATTTCGAATTAATACGTTATTACGTGTACTTCGGGTTAGGGATGGAAAACGGTGGTTGTCGAATCGACAACTTTAACCACAACCCTAAATTTCATTTAGATAGGCGTTCTATCGCCGAGTGCTATCCTCTTAACTAAGCCTCATGCATACTTGAAATTCATTAGTTGTACATTATTATAAAAACGCTACATGCATTTTCACATATATCTTCACGACTCTTATTTGTCATGAACACGACCTCGCATCGATTATTCGGATAACAATTGGAATTCGTTAAGCAATCGATATCGACCCACCATTTCGCATTCCCAACGATAATATTGTTACGGCAGCGTTCAACAGTTTTGTAGGTGGTACTTAATAATTATGTCAGTCAGTTAACTATTATCAGGCATCAAGTGCTCTCTGGCACCGCACAGGACTATTTCGCGATGAACATTCGGTTGTTAATAATTTATTTTTCGTGAAATCGATTGTAGTTTCTCGATGTTGGACAATCTATTATTGGTTGTAAGTTTAATTATTGTTGATTTAATCTCGCAAATAGTCCTGTAGACACCACTGTTGACGGACCGTGCAACATTATCATTTACACTATCGCAAAGGAATTAGGCGTTACATTCACGTGTTATTCTCAAATAGCAAACGCTTTGTAATATTAACACTCGTTCTCTCTTCGCAGTCGAGACCAATCCAACTTGATTCACATTAAAGAACTGTCATAGCTGCCACATTATCTTTTACAATTGTTACTTACAAACGGGAAACAATGTGTTACCTACATTTGTAAATAGCTATAAGAAAATAACTTTATTTCAATAAACAATATTGATTTATAAGAAAGAAGAATCAGAAAGATTAATTAATGTATCCAATCCGTATCAAAAATGCTTTACCGTAAAGCCTTACATTCAACAAGTCCCTGAAGTTGCTCAATATCCGCTCGTAAAAATGCTTACGAATCTATCAAATATTTCATACAAAATTGCCTTCTCTTACTCATACTAAGCTCACAAGCCCATCTTCCGCATTGCCTCTCTCCATTCCACTCCACTTATACAAAGCATACAGTATTGAAGGTGATGGAAAGAAGGTTTTGTAACGCCCAATTCCTCGAGCGATTTCTTAACGCGTCGCGTCCGCGCTCGACCCCAAATCATACTTTATACAATTTATTCATTACTCCTATGCACATAAAAATATTAAAAACGGAACGTTCTCATTACCTAGACAATATAATAATGTGCGTAACGGATCATAATCCCATAGACTCACCATTAGCTGTACAAAACGAATTAAGCAAACTTCATAAAAAGACAGTGAAAAACAAACATCACCATCTTCAACACCTCCCATAGCTTCTCGGAGCCAGGCTGGCTTCGAACCTTGGTTTATGACTAGCCTCAAACGTTTATCAGCATAATACTAGATACAAATCAAGATCCTTGTACAGACTGAGACCACCCTGCCACATAATTTCCCGCCGTGACACCATATAAATCCATAATGTCCAAAATATAACTTACAACGAAATACACAAAAAGTTCTCCCGCGTCGAAAATTCTAGGCGATGATTTCTATCCCCATTTTATATTACAACATAATTATAGAATTGATAGATCAACAAGTAATAATATAAACCATACAATGGTATTATGCAACATTCGACCATACGTACATTTCTTACAGTATGCCAACTCAAGTATTATTATCTTCTCAATATGAAACTTAATTATTTTTGCGAATATGACAATTTTAAACCCTAAACGTAGCTTTGATTTTTAATTATGTTCAAAATTAACAAGGAACATGATCGGCCCATGAAATAATTATGCAAAATATATCTGTTTCATAGTGAGATAAATATATAATAAAAAAAATTAAATAAAAAAATGTATATAAAATTATGAGGTAGCAGGCTTCATGAACCGTATTCCAGAACCAATAGGTCGTGAAAAGAAAACAGTTGAATGAACAACAATAATATATAACGAACGCGAACTGCGAAGTAACTTGGAAACGATCGCACTGCGCGCGGATGTGCGAGTATTCGCGCACCCGATAATAATACAATAATCATTAATGTTACACCTTAATTATCTATACACTTGATGGTGGCCTCCGCGGAGCCGTAAAACTTATTACATCATTTCATATTATATCATACATTATTGCGTGTTCCGTTCCACGCATCGACACTATACAAAAATCAAAAACATCCCACAATAACACTACTGTATCATAGAGCT
The DNA here is from genome assembly GCA_030295005.1 of Cephonodes hylas. NCBI lineage: Eukaryota > Metazoa > Arthropoda > Insecta > Lepidoptera > Sphingidae > Cephonodes > Cephonodes hylas. The sequence goes on from AP025365.1 coordinate 730,428, forward strand.
AATAAATACAAGAATCAACTTACCCACTACAAATACCCATTTTTGGCACGATGACTTGATGCGATGACGGTATAAAGGATTCGTATTTTAGTTACAACCTCTTCATTAAACATTGAATTTATTCATATAATTTTTTATATAACTATTATATATGTAATGTTATGTGCTCTCTCTGAAACATCGTCCAACGCTGACCTACCATCTCTGGTTTACTGACCACGAAGAAGTTTCCATCAAAAAACTTTCTGTAAGTCACATCACAAAGGTTCTACACCGCACTGCCCTCTGCCCTCTTTGGAATACATAACATTATTGTTTATAGTCTGTGCGTGGTGCTGTATCGCTGCAGCACGGCGCGGCGCGGCGGCGACGGCGCCGCCAATGTAATGGCTGACAGTGACAGAACGCGCTTACCAACACTAAGTTTATTGTTTTATGTTGCATCTTACACGCCTTACTTATGGTGTTATTAGGTTTACAGTTCATATGAATGACGATCGTGCAAGGTGATTCGAACATGTTCCTCGATGCATTAGGCCAGTCTCGAGTGAGTGAAATGAAGGAGTTGAGCAAGCGCGGGAAGTGTGCGACGAGTGGGAGTGCTGGCTCACTGTCACATCGTGAGTCGTCGCCAACGCGCTCGTGTACAATTATTATTTACCTAAGAACAAACGACGACAATCTCGATGATAAATATTTGTGCAGTTATTGTGTTCCGCTGACATCGGAATATAATACACATTACGCTAATATAGGGGTCGGCGTAAGCGGCCGGCGCGGTCGGCGGGCGCCCGTCTCTCGCCGGCTCGTACACTTAAACGATCACCTTAGAAAACGATAGGAAGTCAGTTTTACTTACAATAATTTCGCTATTTATTACCTAAGTCGCGTCGGCGCGCCTCACCCCGCGCGACACGTGGGTCGGCGGCGCGAGGCGACGTCGCAATCAATTTTATATATAAGTCTCTAATCATTCACAGCAATTTGCGATCATATCCGAGCTGCCGATGAATGTGTGCAGCTCAGTCGTTATACCACGACACTGGTTTCCTCCGTGTTCACGTGACGGTTGCAGTAACCGTGCAGTGCGGGCGCCCGGCAGTGGAGGGCGCGGCAGGTTGCGGGTCGGTGCGGCGCGCGGGGGCTCGCAGCCGGTCAGCGCGCGGCGATGCGGCACAGGGCGTGTCGCACGGCAGCGGCGGCGGCGGGCACGGCGGCGCCGCACAGGCCCGATCAGAGTCTGTCTTCTTCTTCTTCCTCCTCGCCCTCGTCACCTGCCTCCTCGTTCTCCTCCCGGTAGCCTGGATGTTCACTGATCGCGTAGTAGTTGCCATTGTATATAACGCCTAGTTCCCGCAGCGCGTCGCCCCTGATCGTCGCTTTGATCGTCCAGTTGTAGCAGTCGTCCGATTCGGATTCGCGGTCTAGTCGCTCCACGTCGAGGATCTTAGAGTTTAACCGTTCCAGGATGATACCTATGTCTTTTATTGACAGGTGCCTCTTCTGGTCAACGCTCAACTGGTCGATTAGCAATAAAAACTTTTCGGACGTGACCGCTTCGTCTTCAACGAGCGTGTTTTCCGTTTCACTTTCCGAAGAGTCGCGATCGCCTCTGCGTGCGGATTCCGCGTCTAGAAAGCGCACGTGGCCTTTGGGTCTACCCTGCGGGGATGCTCTCGGCTGCGCGTCCTGTATGGGCGAGGTGGCGACGCTCTTGTGCACGGCGATCCGGCGGCCCTCCTCGTGCAGCGCGCAGCAGTGGAAGTCGCACTCGTCGGGCGGGGGGCGCGCGTGCGGCGCGGGGGAGGCGGGCGCGGCGCGGCACTCGGAGGTGTGCACGTGCACGCCGCCCGGCGTGTGCTCGAGCGAGCCGGGCCCGCGCGAGAGGCGGCCGCGCGGCGCCGGGCCCGGCTCGTCGTGGTTCACGACGGTGATGTGCGGCGGCGGCGGCTGCGGCCGGTCCAGCGACGTCTGGATCACGAGCGAGGGCCTGCGGTCGGGCTTGGCCTGGCGCGAGGGCGAGCGCGCGGCGGGTGAGGCCGCGGGCCGCTGGTCCCAGTGCAGCACCACTGTGACGCGCCCCTTGTTGTCCATGATCTTCCATGAAGGCGTCTCATCGTGCAACTCGAGCGCGTGGATCGTCTCGCATACTATTTTGGGGATTGCTGATATTGCTGGAAACGAGACAAAAGTAGAAGAATTATTGAGTGCCGGTTTAGATTTTATACATAAGATTAATCAGTGTATAAATTAATGCAATAAAAGTACTGCACTGACCGGCCTTGATGACATCTACTCCCGTGGGGTACCATCGCTCGCCCTGTCGTAACAACAATAGAACTGTGTTGGGGGGTAGCGTGCGCCAGTACTCGCCGTCTTCTACCTGCGTGCCGTCACTCTCGAGCACCAACCGCACCGGCTCACTCGCAGCCACAGACAACTTCTCCTTGCCTGAATCATCATCATAAGTTACGTAAAATAATCGATCGTTGTTCTAATAGTTCTCTTTACCAACATCTTTCGGAGCATTATATTTGAATGATTGAATGAATTCAGGATGCAAGTTGCGGGAAAAATTTAAGTTGCTATGTTGTACCGTTACTTATGTTAAAAGTGCAAACTCTGTAGAGGATTGTTTAAATTAAATGTGGGCATTGTAAAATTTATCTAAATTGATATTATTCCTTTCAGTTCTTCAAAACTAAAATAAATGTGCTTTCTCATTTCTTATTCTTATTATACAGACGATTCAATAAAATATATAAAATTGTTAAAATGTATTATATAAAAATCTGATTCAAGTTGAATCTACATTTAAATCAACCTCGAAAAAATTGAAACATGAAGTTTATAAAAAAACAGGTACACAAAACAGAAGTGGATGTGAAAACCAATAAGGAGGTGAAGTAGAACAAAGCAGCCGGATGTTTATCGGCTAAACGGTTTAGTGGAGTGAGCGTGATGACAACCTCGAACCCGTAATCAGGTCACGAGCGCATCCAACCGCGCAGCCTTGTTGACCCGATGTTAAATAGTTTACGTCGCGACGCCCCTGGACTGGCCTCGACATCCCACAACGACGACCTAATCCCTCCAATTACACGTGAATGCACCAAGACGTTTTATCATAACTTGTTGCAAACTGTGTTTATCATGAGACTGAACGTTAAAAGTTATTAACCAAAGCTAAGATACGTTGAGTTAGATTTGTCTAAAATGTTCTCGATGGATTTTCATGTTCAGAGAGTCAAAAGCACTTGATCGAAAACTGAGACTGATAGATAGGTGATAAGAAAACTCGAAGAGAATCGACCTCGACCATCGACCGGAGTTTTAGCGTCAATGTGTTTGTAATCATCATAAGTATCACCTGTCAAGTTTTCGACAGCGATCTATTCCCAACCTGCATTATTCAGCTGGAAAGTCCTGAATTTTCACAGTTGTAAAGTCCACGCTATTCACGATTTTAATACGATAATTATTTTACACTGCCCTTAAATTGACTGCACTAGCGTCGAGAAACTTTTCATTTATTTTACCAGTAGAAATAATTATGCCGAGCATAAGCTCGAAAGAAACTAAAAACGAAAGGTTTATTCTAAGTAACGATACTCGTCTTTCAATTCCACGATCTGAACTCGTGCCTCTACTGTACTTCAAATAATTCCACCTTCAGATAAAGACTTCGTTTCATAATAAATGAAATATAATACTTTAGTTTCCTAAATTTATCGTGATTCAATGTTATGACAAATCACCTTTGGCGATAGTTATGTTATTCGAGTAATAATAACGGGTCTATGGAAACATTCCATAAGTAAATAGTGATGGAAAATATTCCACGCGAGCCAGGTTGAGTATGTATTTACCTCTCCACTTTGTTATTACTCGTGACTTTTTGTTTTTCTCCATTAAAACAAACCTTTATTTTTGTTCTTGGACTATTTTCGTGACCGGTTTGATTTTATGTTTATCTCGTCTTGTCAAAATATTCGGTTATCACCTATAACAATTGAGTGGAAAGATGTTCTTAATGTTCATTTCATATTTTTTCTATTCTAAAAATAGCTTATTGGCGTACTCATTTCTTTTGTTATTCATGTAGATTGCTATATACCAATATTATATTTTAACAATATATGTCCGTTATTTAAGAAACTACCCCAAACTGCTCTAGAACTATTAGTAAAGAGAAAAATTAGAGGAACATAGCCGGCGAATTAGGATAGTAGAATATTGCTTATAGTTCTCTAACGCTTTCAAGGTCCTTAGATACTCAACTCGATGGGACTGCAGAAAAAAATGGCCCGTGCTAGCTACACAAAGCTGCTGGCATTGATTACAAGGTCGAGCAATACTTGATTTTTCAGTAGCATCAAGGTCTCTGAAATGCAAGCAAAAATGTACCCCGTACGTTAGTAAAAATCAGTCTTTTATTTGTCGGTAAGCCCGTACCTTTAACGTAAATATTGCAATAGATTAAACCTCTTTGTGGCTTCTCAAGTATATTAGTGACTTTTTCCATGCAATTTTAAGCATTTTCTTCATAAAAATTAAAATAAAAAATGTTGCATAAATGTAAAAAAATAATATTAGGACCATGTTGTTTTAATGTTAGTTAGCTTTCAAATTATATGAAGTTTTTATTGTTTATTAGTACTCTCAGAGTGGTGATACAGGACCTAAATAGCTTCGGGATGGATGTACAATGTACATAGTTAAGTTGCCGTTGAAGCTTGAAAGTCTATTTAAAATAACACAAGATGTTAAACCTAACATCAGTTGATATACAAACGACTTTGCTTCATCTGATTATTATGGATAATGTTAATCGTTCTTCTACAATTGACATAACGTTTTGACATAATTTACCTTCCTTATATAAAATACTACGGTAATGTCAAAAGCACTATGTTTTAATTAAATAAAGATAATATGCATTTGCGATACTTATAAATAGCTATTGCAGCGAACTAATTTTGGAAATGGCCAGTAGCGGGAGTTGTCGGGCGGACCTCGGGACGAGAGCTGTCACTACTAGATAGGGGAGGCGGGAACGCGCTGACAGACTAAATATAGCGTTTATCGGGAAAAAAGAACAATGAGGTTTTGTTCTGGGAAGTTTAAAGAATACTCTATAGCCTCGCCTTGGCGTAATCTTAAGATTCTCAGTATGACTTTTGGTGAGTACGGAGTGATAATTGTAATTGTATTTGAAGGTGATACTTGGAAACTTGAACTGCAATTATGTACTGCTAGTGCAAAAAAAATACTAAGCAATTTAATTTGGTATATTTTTTCATTTATTTACGCTTTTTATAATTTTGGTATTAAAGCGCATATTTTAATGCTAACAGCTAAACTTTGGGTGATGCAGAGATAAAAGATGGATACATAAATAGTGAAAACGGTAAAATTGCTTTTGTAAAGTGTAGAATCGTTATAAATTTGAACAACCAACCAAATAAAGCTATTAAACATATCATCATGATTTGTATGCTGAGCTAAACTTAATGCTGTATTTTGTATGTTTTCTTATTAAATAAAGACTTGTTTCAGTAGCCTTAAACCAAAGAGGCCATCAAAATTTTCAGTATTGGAAACTTGCATTATACTAAGTTGTAATTAAGTATTGAGTGAGTGAACGGCTGTGTGACTTAACGCATAAATTGGGAGCCAAAATTTGCCACTACATGCAGATCAGTAAACTAGCTTTGTTCCGAAAGTCTTTAATCATTTATTTGTATTGGCCTAGTTTGAAAGAAACTTCATCATTCAAATCCTTTAAGATAAAATAATTATTTTGTTGATTTTATTAAAATCAATGTAACCAAGCAGCAATGACATTCCTAAAAAAACTTTTTTACTGAATAGCCTGAAATAACCTAAACCGCTGTATATCAAAGGGCACTATGAAACTTAATGATTTTTAAAATTAAAATAATTTAAAAATAACCATACAAACAATAGAAATGGTAGACTAATCTGTAAAAAGCACTGTTATAGAGAACTAATCATTTTTGATAATCCTGGTTACATCTTGGATAATAACTTTAATTTTTCAAACACTATTGCACCTCAACTGAAAAGTGCGCCTCGCGCTGCCATTATGGCAAAATGCGATTATTGATTTTTTCATTTAATATTTCCATTCCTTTGCGAATTTTATTACATAAATTAAAAATTAAATGCAAACTATTATAATGTCTTAAATAGGCTTGATAAACATTCTGGGTTATGCTCCACTTCAAATTAAATTGAATCTTTTAACCTAATTTTTTAATTGATTTTGTTATCAATCATTAACCGTAGACACTTCTTTTTCATTTTGAGATTCGAAATCAGTTAAATTTTATAAAATGTGCCATCAAAAAACCGAGTTAAGAAAGGAAATTGGCTTTCTTTATGAAAGTATCAAAATAAAAGGAATACAATGCATGCATATTTAATAATACACAAATTTAAATGCAGTAAACTTTACAGCTTAGAATACTGTGTTACTATAATCAATTGAGATAATAATAGACCGCTATTAAAAGTGATTCATGAAAAGGTAAATTACTGATAAAGGATGTAAAAGTGAAGCGAGTACAAGACTGACCTCTGTGTATTAACTCCTCGAAGCTAGTGACCACTAGCCCTTTCCTCACGTTCCGAGAACTGTCCCATATCTTGAAAGGCCTCTTTCCTCTAACCTCCTGGAATTATATTTATACAATTAAAAATCAATTTATTTTCATCCACCTCAAAGCCAGAGATATTGACCAGGTTTCCATCTAATGTGATCCCATCGTGTTACAATGGCGTGTTATTTGGACCAGGTAACCGCTGTGTGCGCTATATATTACATTTAGTACATTAGGCTGATGAAAGTGTTACGCCCCACAGGCTCCGGCGGAGCTCACTACGCTGGTAGTTGGTGGGGCTGCACTGGCTGCAGCGGTGCAACGCCCGTGCGACCTCCCCCCTGCCGCCCGCACACCCCCGCGCGCCCCCGCCCCGCCGCCCTGATAGAACACCACCAGTGCCAGCCCCCCCTCTCCGCGCGAGCACTCCTCACCCCGCACGCACTGTGCGTTGACCGACTGACATCGCCGCCCTGCACGATCTTTAATCTAGACTGGGACTCCACAACTTGTGGGCCATTAAAAAGTTTCAGGCCCGATGTAAAGCACAATGCACTAGTTGCGGCCACTTGCCACCCCGACGGGTTGTACCAGCGATGTCGTGACCGGGAAACACCACTGCATTCGGATGTAATGTCGCGACGTGAAAAGTTAGTGGGTGATGCAGCCGGCTCCCGACACGTGAACTCGGTGATGGCGAGTGGAACGTACCTCTTGTATTTCGACTATCATTTTCTTCGATCACAATGCACTTGACCGACAATGCACCACACCTCGTACTAGAAATAAAAACGGTCACACAACGTTCAGTTAAGTCAGCGCATGAAGAGGTTATATTGAGTGTATGAAAGATGGCGGGCGGCGCAGTGCGCGCCGGCGGAGCGCCGCGGCCGCACTGGGCGCGAGTCGTGACCCGGTCGCGGCAATCCCTCCCCCCCGCTGTACATCCCCCCGGCCCCTGCCCCGCGCCCCCGCTGCCGCCCGCTGTGCCCGCTCGCGCGCCGCTCCGTGCCCCTGTGCACCCCACGGGCGCGCCCTCCGCCGTCGCCCCCGCTCGCCCCATGCCCCGTGCCCCGCACCCCGCACCCTGCGCCCCACCGCCCGGGCCCCGCACTGCAGCGCTCGCCCGTAATCTCTTGATGCCGTAAGATCTTGAAATTAGCGATGCCGATGATGCACTTTTGGTAGGTACGATTTGAAAAGCTTTTTGGGCAACAGGAAATTTCTGGGTCAGTTTATATTTCATAAGAATTACCTGTGTAGCGCAGATTTTGGTTTTGCACAATTAGTTTCAGTTTAGTGTTGAATCATTTTGTGCAGTTCGGTATTTTTTTTATTTTATTCTCGCCGAATTTTACAAAGTTAACAATAGAAAACCATAGAATGAAAATTATCGGTCGTTTTTCACTTAACATCACACGACATCCCAATGTTATCAGACTAGTCAATGTGCTACATTCTGCTACGATAGTGCTACGTAGTTGCGTACGCTACGCTTCGTAGCGCTACGTAACCTAACGTAGCACCAAGTAACACCGACATTAAATACTTGGTGTTATCCGATCGCTCAGTTAGTTCACGTCAAAACACTTGATAATGAACTGGTATTCATTTGTTTGTATTTTATTTTGATAAAAATAACTTACAGTTCTGAACGCAGTATAAAAAAATTACAGTAATTGGTATCGGAAAACATTTTAAAGAGTTAGGAAATGGCCCTGCTTATAAATTTTGATTATGTCTGTCTCAATGAGTATTTGTTACCTTATTGTAACCTAACACAAGGTATTTTTCCCAAACGACAAATACACTCCACGTATAACTAAACTATTTTCCAACATTTAATTTCACTTAATGAAACTGTAATTTTAAAATTACCTTAAATAAACTGAGGAATTAAAACATAATTTTAAAGTTTTCACCTCGAACTGATTAATATACAAAATGGTATTTATCTTGTCGAATTGCAATTTTTCCCCGAAATCCGTGAATCAATATTGACACATATTGGAGCAACGCGGCGTGCGCTTGCATTCAGCTCTCCCATCAAATAAAGCCCATTTTCGGTGAAATAAAATGTATCCGTGAGATCGGTATTATGAAGTAGGCTTCACTGTCAGATATCATTACGTATGTACGTTCCAAATAGTTGGGAAATGGATAATCTAGTTAGCCACGTCCGTTACCTGCCACTAATAGGCGCCGGAATATTTTCAGCTCCACGGTCTGTGCACACGGGCGCATAGGGAGACGCGCGAGAGGGTTTCAATCAAAACTGTCAGCTGGAAGAACTGAACTTGACTGACGTCGGTTTACAGAATTTTTGGAAAGAAAATTGCATTTGAAAAATACCTTAGACCTTTAAATAAATATGTAATGGAATGCCTCGTGGTTTTGCTGCACGAGTATGTGCCGTGCGATCCAAAGATGCCTAAATTCATTCCCAGGTTAGGAAAAGTGTTAACGGGTTTTTTCTTTAAGAAATTATCAGTAGCAGCACGTAATGTACTTTGTATTCCAAAAAACTATAGTAGGCTGCTAGTTGCTCCCTATGCGTTGGACGAAAATATAATTGGCAATATGTGGGTGCACAAATTTATCTCTTCCTACCATTTTGTAAATCGTGAGGTTAATCGTATATATATTTTAAATCGTAGGTTATTCAATTATAAAATAACAAGTACTTCACCAAAGATTGCTGTTGAGAATTGTCAAATGATATAAAATATTTATATACAACAATGCAAAATAACAATTTCTAGACAACCAGGCGTAACGGAGTATCTAACGGGTGGTACGACACTATGTAAAGGAATCAGGGTCAAATTAAATCTAATTCTATTATTCAATTATTTTCATGTCAGTTCGCGGTTACTAGTCATTATTTAGTCTATTTTTTAACGCTTTCCCATTTACAAATTACATGTGCGACATATTCGACCGATATCATCATTAATTATCTCTTTTGTCGGTCTACATTCTTCCTTTCAATGTACCTAAATCTTTGAGTCTATTCTTCGTCACTACTATGTCTTTTCTATCTAATATGTATGTAGTATGAAATGTGTACGTGGATATTTATTGAATTCTTCTATTGGGACATCCTCAGCAGCACTGCGGAGTTTGGTAATACCTGATAAAATATATTCAAAAATGTAATCCCATTTAAATAATCAGTAAGTGGCCGCTAAACCTGGTAGAAAACTGACCATCAAAACTCAGAATTCATTAACGAAGACCCAGTAAAACCTTACAAGAACTAGATCTTCTTTCGAATTAAGAAAACCTCCGCGAAACACATCCTTTACCCCAAAAGGCTCAGTTGACACAAACATTTCAACAAAGACGAACACGCGAGCGTTGATGGCGAGTTCTTCGCCACTACAAACTGTGCAATTATGAAGGGCGAGTGCGGTACAGAGAAGGACATAAACTGCAACACTTTACGTCTTTTTACCGCCCGGGGGGCATGGGGGGGCGTGGAGACAAATGAGGGGCGAAGGTAACATAACTTTGAGTGTGTGCAAACTTAAGCAGCGTTTATTTTTAGAGGAGCTTTTATTGGAGATGCCGACGTCTTGAAATGGCTTGGAAGTATGTGCTCGCACGGTTTATATGTGAAAAATGTGTTGAACACCGCTCTGGGAGAAAAATTCACGTGCCAAGGAATGGCGACGCCGTGTTGGTAGCACTCCTATAATTTGTGCAAGTTTGTTCGTTTGATTTATTAAAGTTTAGTCGGATATTTTAACGTAGAACTTAGTTTTATTACACCAATGACTATTGATAATATGATTTTTTGTATCTACATTATTTGAGCTCGTTTTTTAGCGAGACGCGAACAAAAACCGGTCTCTTATTTTTAAAGTTGTGGGTTTGATGCCCGACGTATTTATCTTTTCAGTCATTTATGTGTTTGTTAAAGATTCTAACAAATATAAAGGATGAAGAAAATATAATTAAGAGCATCATAAAAGAAAACATGTTCAAAATCCTGTTCAGTTTTTTAAATCATAGAATAAAAACAGTGCGTCACGTAATAAAGTATACATTCCTCCAAAGCGCAAAATGGTAGATACGTCATTTGGTATGGTGCGCTAGGTAAGATAATTACCATTCGCTCAGCTGCTGAGCTACAAACAGCGAGACGAGGGGGCCTCGAGATTATTGCCCCGATGCAGGGTCACCTAATACATTTGGGCGCCCAATGTCATCTCAGAACGAGGTCGAACTGCCACGAGGACGTCGATTCTAACAGTGTTTTAAATGAATTCAGAGAATTTTTCAAATAGACTTAGATTGATTACTTAAGGACGTTCACCCTAAAATGAAGAATGTTAAGGACCTATATGAGTAGGTGGACACACGCGTCTGAGTGTTGGAAGATTTGGGTTTAAAATGAATGATACTATTTTATAGTGAAACATTTTTTATGCCCACTAAAACTAAAATTAGTCTGATATTTGTCTCCGATCCAAAAAACAATAATAATAAAATGTATCTTCATGAAGTCTTTGGAGGAAGCACGATGATGATGATTACATGCATAAGATGTAAAACTATAATTGTGCCAAGCCCTGTGATTAGCATTTATGCGGAAATAGCTGTCAATTTTTAGTCAATTGGAAACCTTAACGTTTTTAGGTCATCGACAGTTGAACCACATGATAATTTATATGCAATATAAAAAAATACTAAATTGTAACGGAGTAACTTGAGAATTTTATTCCTAGCTATTTTTAGCGTGAAGTCGTGATGGCACTGAGGTTTTAGCACGCGATCGAGAGTCTCGGCGGTCCCGGACTCAACCAAGGCACACCTTTGACTTTTCTAATTTATGTGTGTATTCATAATTAACTAACGCGTACTATAACGGTGACAGAAAACCTCGAAGGAAAACCTGCACACCCAAAAAATCTTAGGAATTTCTTAGATATGTACTTCGCCAACCCAAAGTAGACCAGCATAGCGAACTAAAGCTCAAAACCTTCTTAATTGTAAAGGACGTCCTGCCTAGCGGTGGGACGTATATCGGCTGTTGAATTAGTGTCAAAATAAATAATATTTGAAATAGAATTCCACGCGTCTAACTGCATTAGAACTCACGATATTGCATCATAAATCAACGTGGTATGAAAAAGTGTTTTGCGTCACTGAGCCTGTGACCGCTGCTTGACACAGGGTTCAGACAGCCAGAGGTCCCCGAGTCCTGGGGGCGATGACCTACAACATCGCCGTGCAGAAATACATCACCGATCGCATTACTGTATTTAGGATACATTTATACAACTTGGGGTATTTTAGGGAGTGTAGGTGTGTTTAGTCTTGCAAATAAGTTTTGGATTCTCGGATCGCAAAAGTGCTGTTAGATTTTTTTAACATGAAATTTAGTAACAACGTGGAGACTGAAAATGAGCTCGAAAAACAGCAATAGACCGCTTATTATGGACTTCAATTAATTACTCGTTTTGTTTCTCAAGCGGATAAGAGCATGGGTGTATGTATTGAAAGAGTGTGGAGCGGAAATATTTTTTGCCCATAAGCCCAGCTTGCCTTGCGCAATTCCGAATAATATTTTTTAACTTTAAATAGTTGATTAACACAAAGTAATGTGATATATAAATTCAAATATCTTTACCCCACAATAACTGTTACGCTTTCGGGCTACTGTGCAAGTACTGGGTACTTTTACCTATATGCCAGAAGTCTGTCAAATGGGACTAAAAATCAGCAATATTAGGGACCAAATAGCTTGTTCATATTTCATCTATTTGTTGGTTCATGATCTCATAGCACGCACAAATTGTCTAATATTTATAGCACCTCACGCTAAGTTAAATTGAGGAAGGGCTGGTTTTTGAACCAGCCAAATAATATTATCTTGCATTGCTTACAATATGGATATTGTAATGCTTTTCTACGAGTTTATTCATAGTGACACCAGAACGTCACGTACTCGCATAGTAGTGACAATATGGGTCGTAAATTTTACCCTATACGTACATTGATAAGTTGCAGTATCGATCTTGCGATATCGTGAACTATCGGGTTCGAATTATGATTAAGGCAAAGTAGCTCAACTTCTATTATGTGGACATGAGAGAGTAAGACACTTTACAAAGTTCTTACTACATCAAAATATTATAGACTTCACGTTAATAAAACAATCTCAACGCGTAGTATTTTAAGTATCATTCTTCAGTTTAATAAAGTATCATTCGAAACGAAAGAGAACTGATTAAAATATCGAATGGTGTGTTAATCGACTATCGATAAGTTTAAATCAGAGGGCGATTGGGACGGCTGGTCGTGTCCTGCGGGATGTCTGCAAGGGGAGAGTTTATAGCCTACTTTATTACGAGATTAAAACCTCAACGAAGGAATTAAAAATGATCCCGCCGATCTCTGTCGCGTGAAAATCAATATTCCAATGTTTTACTATGCTCTTTTGAAGCTTTAGGTGATATTTTAGTTCATAGATCAGTTGAATAGGAATAGAATGGAAATGTCAGTATAACGAATTTAACAAACTTACGATTAGAAAAAAATAGTTTTACACGGCTGCGTCTTAGTATTTCGAGTTACGTGTAATATCAACACTTTTATAAATGTGTGATAACCAATAAAATCACGTCATTTTTGTTTGAAAGTTTTATCATTGGTCCTGTGGTCGTAGTACAATGAATAGGTGACAGGCAAGTGGCGACACTCGTTCACATACAATATACTCTATAATGCCCCTTCCAAACTTTTTCGACTGTTCTGCATTTTAGTTAATATATTCAGTTTATATAATAACTGATTTATATATAAAAAATGCGTGACTGAAGATTTGAAAGAAAAAGGGGTGAATAAAGATATGACAACTGATAGGAATGTGTGGAAGAATAAAACATACTGCGCCGACCACAAATAAAATGTGGGAACAGGGCAGAAAGATGATGATGATGATTATAACTTTTTTATATTACGCATTCTACCACTATAGTCAACCATGTAACCCTTAAACATCTAATAGTTAATTTATTTTAAAAAATGTCATGAGACCTCAAAGCTAGCGTTGACGCAAGAAGAGTATAATTTCAGTTGAGGAAGCGAATGCTTCTTGTATGCTTGGACCGTAGCATTTGGCGCTCTGTAGTCCCTGCCCAGCCCAACAGAAAACTGGCGTGAGTTTATGTATGGATGTCTGTTTAATATAGAGCATATACATAATATACTGCACACAAGAAATGAAGTTGTTGATTTCTTAGAAAAATACAACAACCATCAAAATAAACAAAATATACGTACTGGGTGTAAAACGACCGTAACTATTGCATGTCTTAGTTTCCAATCACGGTTTTTATACACTGTTTAATATACACATACATACATATTTATACAAAATACATATAAATATACATGTAAAAGCAGTGATGGCCTCGAGGTTTGGGCGCGCGGTCGAGAATCCCGCCGGTCGCGGGTTCGAACCCCAGGCACACACCTCTGACTTTTCGAAGTTATGTGTGTATTCACATTGAATTATCACTTGCTTTAACGGTGAAGGAAAACATCGTGATGAAACCTGCACACCTAAGAGTTCTTAGAAATTTCTTAGGTGTGTAGTCCGCCAACCCGCACTAGGCCAGCGTGGTGGACTACGGCCTAAAACCCTCTCAATGGTAGAGGAGACCCGTGCTCAGCAGTGGGCGTATATGGGTTGATGAAGAAAAAAAAGACATGTAAATTAGATAATACATATAATACAAAAAAAAATACAAAATTATAGTTGTGAAGATTCTGTAATTTCACGAACCATGTACTTTAATTTACGACGTTTTTCACTCATAAAACATTTTAATTCTACTTGTAATTTATAGATATATCAGCTGGTGATATACGAGTTGATTCTGGAAAGTAACCTTTTTTTCACGGAGAAACCTTCAAAATTAAAATTATTCGAGTAAGTTATTATGTGACTCAGTTGAATGGATGCAGACCGCTCTCGAAGCAAAATTTTGGATGTATTTTGGGGGAGGCCTATGTCCAGCAATCGACGTTTTTAGACTGATGTGACTAAATTTATTTCTCGCCTTCAATTTAGGGTTCCCTCAAAACCCCTAAACTAATTATTGTATTAGCAAGTGATATGTCATTCGACTCGACTAAATACTTCACGTGACATGATTTAAGCAGCTTATTAAAGGTAAATAGCTTCTTAGCAGACCTTATATCGGTAATTTAGGTGAATCATCAATCTGCCTACCCGCAGTTACAAGGAGTTTTAAATATTTTTTATACCGTTAATATATTCTTTATATTTTATTTTTTTATCAAGGGATTCATGTTTCAAATCTCATGGTAGGTGCGGTTTAAATATTTAACTAATAAAAGCTAGGGATAAATTGGCTTATCAGTCTTTCTACTTTTTTTTTTAATTATAACATATCCCACAAATCTTTCTATTTTGTTTTAAATCTTAACGTTATATATTTGCATATTACGTTTTTTCTTACTATTGCAGTCTTTTTATAATAAAAATATTAACTGCCTTCAAATTTGTCTCCTTCTTGTTTTTACATTCAATTGCCATTTGTACTTTACTTATTTTTACATACTTTTGTGTATGCTTTTTGGAGCTACGTTCAATTTAAGAATCAATAAATAAATAAATATTAATTTTCTTGGGAGCAAATACTCTCAATAAGTGAAAGAGACTCATTGATGACATTATATAGATTTTTTAATTGTTGGTTTTCCCTTTTCAAATTAAAAAGCATGACTTCAATAGTAGTTGGTACACAGGAACAGTATTTAAGTTACTTAGAAAGTAAAAGAAAACAACATATTGATGTTAGATAATTTGCGATTAGAAAAATAAAAATAATGATTACCCACGGTCTAACATACTGGACTTTACAGTTCAAACCCTGAAGAAATTTGCCATGGTACATAATATGTCAATAGAAAGCACCTTCATAGGTATTAATTATCCTTATACAGGGTGTATTCAGAACGTTATCGGAAACTAAGGCAGGTTATTAATAGCTACGGTAATTACAAACCTATTGGCGTTAAAGAAAATCCCGATAAAAAATATAAATTTTGATGATTTAACATAAGTACAACCATCGGTGTCAAATGTGAGTGGTTTGTATGGAAAACGTCATTTTTTATCTTTTGTCAGGATTTTCTTTAACGCTCTATGAATACAAGGTCTGTATAAAATGATTAGGGTTATTAAATAATAAAATGTGTGATACCATAATTTAAATAAAGTCTTATGTCGTCCGTCACTAACATACTCTAAAATGTTTTGTTTTTGAGTAGTAGTAACTAGGTAAATTCCGGAACAACGGTTAAATAATTGTTGATATGCAAATTAATTTCTTTTTGGGTATGAAACTGCTTTATATTGCCAATGATTGTCTCTACCTACCAGCGCCACGGAAAATGTCTCTGTAACTTTAATTAAATATATTAAAGTCTAATCAAATTTTAACGGTGACTAAAAATTTGATTACCTGAGTGAGTGTTATTCACAAATATATTTAATGGTTTTGAATACTGCTTTAATGCACTATCACCATGGGTTAGTAAAGCTTATTAATTTATAAAAAGTTGGGGTGAATACTTATAATATTAATATGAAGACATAAATAAACAAGTAACAATATATAAATCTTGTAATTTATATGTAAAAACAATCAGTCGAAAAAAAAGGATATCGTATTTGTCTCGGTGCGGGGATCGAACTCGCAGCTTCTCGCATCACTAGCTGGTATCAAGCCAACTGCGCCACGGATGCTGATAGATCGTTTAAAATATTTGAAAATGAATGATAATGGTAATTAATTAATTTTGTAAGGAATATTACAAAATAATTTTTTCTAGTAAATTTAAGTTTTTTTCGATATTATTTACGTTAACCTATATTCCTTTTTAATTAGGTAGGTTTTACAAAAATTGTCATTAATATTAATATTATTCAATACCGTAATGTATGAAGCTGTAATAAAAACTGCTCACGCTAGCGGCCCATGGCATGCGCGCTACCATATCGTTTTGTACCCTTTTCATTGCGGGTTTTCCAAGTATCGAGTTGCAAACTTGATATGTAAAAAGAGATGTATAAGGTTTTCCGTTTATATTGAAATACATGCATGCCATTTGCCGACCATCCATCATTCATGGATTCATTCATACACATGGTTTTAAAAATATTATATCAAATGCCTTACGTACTTCAGCAACAAAATGACAGTTTGCACTGACCTTAGTTCTCATCGACTCCATCGGTTCTTGCTGTATAAGAATGGCAAACGTTCAATAGTACATAATCCCAATCCTTTGTAGTATTGCAACAAAACGATCTTTTTTCACTTTTTTTTCATAAAAAAATACCTTACATTTATAAAGCGCAACATCGGCATCGTTAAAATACGTTCGGCGATCAGGCCAGTAGTTTGTTTCATCCTTCACAAACCTAGTTTATTAATTTTGATCTGCAGTTTTCTAGAAATTTCGCTCACAAGAAAATCCCGAGCCCCGACCGGTGGAAACTGTGTCACGTTAGCGCTACGCCATGCTTTCGGGCTACGGCGCTACCGATTACTGCTACGGTGCTCCCACGAACTACACAAATAATATAATCTTTGCGCTTTATTTTCACAAAAGAACTCACCATGAGACTATGTTATAATCGCTTAATTCACATAATTATACCTTTAGATTAATGACATATTTTAAGTAATTACGAGGTGTGGTGCATAAAAATGAAAACCGATCTGTAATTGGTGCCAAAAACTGGACCCATGATTCCGCGAGGTGAATTAGCACAGACTGAACACAAGGCAGGCTGCAAGTGCAGCCCGTCTACGGCAGAGCGAGCGAGAGGACAGCTGGTCGGTCGGCGCGCGCGCGACAGGGACGCACGCTGCGGCATTGCACCGTCGCCACCAGCGCCAGCTCCCCGTGCCGGCCCGCCGACACTCGGAGCCCAGCCCTGGCGCTCCCTTCACTGCGCTCCACTCCGATAATGATACGAGCACGGTCTCCGCGACGGTTCGCCGACTTCCATGATTGTAACACAGGTGGACCTCTGGCCGGGCCGAAGCGGCCGCGGGCCACGAAGCCAGGGAGGACGCGGCGCGAGGCGGTCGCGGGCAGCTCGGCGGGCTGCGGCGCGGGCGTGCCGGCGCCTCCGTTACATAAGAGGGCGGGGGTGGAAAACAAAGGTGTGATGTTACCTCTCTGGCCATCGCGGCATGTCCGCCGGAGGCCGCGGGCGGCGCGCGCTCACGCCGCCATCGTGGAGGGGCCAAGCCCGGGACTCGCGTCGCGACTCGCGGAGCACTTGAGCGGCGCTGCGCGCGTGGGCGGCGATCGATGGGGGCGGCGCGCCTGCGTGAGCGGAGGTGGCCGACGCGCGCCGAGCGGGCCCGAGCACTCCCGCACCGCCGCGCCGCACCGCCGCGGTGCATCCGTGACCCACTTGCCACGCGCACACTGACCTGCTTACAGCCGCCGCTCCCGCTCTCCGCTGGCCGCTCACACAGACTGCACTCTTAGATAACGTGTAGTCGCTGCATGCACACCACACTACACACTGCACACAGCCGCCGCCTCGCCTCCGCCGCCGCCTTCCTGCTCACTACACCTCGCGATAAACGAACTGTGAAATAAAGGCAAACTGTACCGCACTATTGGATTTGTTTGAGCTTAATTTTCCGACGTCAAATTATGTTTATGTTAACGTTATATACTTCCATTCAGCAAAAATACCCATAATGTGCCTCTTTGCCGATATTTGTATGTAAGAAGTATCTATTCTTCCGGGGTTTGATTCAAATTTCTATATGTTAATTCTAATTATGTACATTGCAGTACTTACAAATTTTCTCGGACAAGTATAAATAAATAAATAATAAATAAATACACCCAACAGTCACATAAATAGTTCTGACCCCACACTAAGATACGAGTCTTGTGTCGTGGGTATCAGAAACTACGAGAGACTTTTCGGTCTCACAAACACCCAGACCCGAAACAAATATTTGTGGATCACACAAACATTTGTCTCGGTGCGGGGATCGAACCCGCGGCCGCTCGTTTCGCAAGCTGGTGTCTAGCCAACTGCGCACCGGGGCTGTCGTTATGAATAAGTATGAATAACCCTTTTTTATATAAAAAAAAAACAGTCGCAAGAGTTGTATAAATAATTTTTATCTCTCTCACGTAATCATTTGTAGCTATAAACTTCTTAAAGAATCACATAACACATGCCAAAAATAAACTTTTTGAATTTCAAAAATTCACGAATCGTTCGCAATTTTTGTCCAACGAAAGCGATATAAATCTTCCTTTTCTGTCTACCTCTTTGAAATATGAAGAGATAACCGCGCCGAGTCTAAATCAGAATTATCTTTTTAATTAATCACTACCACCTACGAAAAAGATGACGGGGTAAGTTTCTCATTACCCTTTTTCTCGTAATTACCTATCCTTAAACAGTCGAGCGAGCAAACAGTTGACACATAGCAAACGGTAATCGGATTTAGTAGACGGATCATATATCAGGTTAGAGATAAACCCATTTGTCGCCGAAGCCGTATTAGTGTCTCAAAAGTTGGTGTGAACGACAAACTATGATAGGTGGGGTAAATTATACACCCAACTTTGTATCCGACGTGAATGCACTCTAATTTTACGTTTTGTGTATCTAATTCTAATCATTTAGGCACGACTCAGCAAGTTTGGGTAGTTTTACCAATTAAAAACTTATTGAAAAACTATTATATTGCATAACTTTCGATGTTTTAACCATCTGAGAAATCGAAAATACTATAGGTAGATTGAAAAAAGCAGAACAGTGACTAAGATTAATCAGAATTTAAGATCATCAATGAGAACATAAAATATAAGTCTACTGACCTATATAGGTAGGAAATCTTATTATTTATTGATAAAAATATTTTACGTCATGTCTGCAATAACATTCGATCCTTGCAAGGTTTCTGTTTTATTTGATTTCACAGTACGTTAGATTAAGCCGTATGACATGTTTCTGACTTCCTATTTGTAAAAGACGTAGTGTAAGAGCTAGTACCAATTAAATATTCTATCACTCCTTATCATAGTTTTGTGTCCGTACTTTCCAAATCTAACACTCAGTGTAATATAAGATTATCCAACCTATTCAGCCAACGCTACCAATGTCTTTTTTAAATCACTGGAACTTAGGTACCTTATAATTTAAGATTGTTTTTAAGTACTACAGAGTCCATAGTAGAATTTTTTCTTCAAAGTATAGGATATTTTCTAATGTGAATAAACGTCCTAAATATTGCTTAAAGTAGGTACCAGTTTCTTTTTAGAGGTTCAGATTGACGAAACTAGGATAGTCTTTGCCAATAATATAAAAAAATATATTAGCAGTGATGGCCTCGAGGTTTAGGCGAACGGTCGAGAATCTCGACGGTCACGAGTTCGAACTCCAGGCACACACCTCTGACTTTTCGAGGCTATGTGTGTATTTAAATTGAATTATCACTTGCTTTAACGGTGAAGGAAAACATCGTGAAGAAACCTGCACACCTTAAAGTTCTTAGGAATTTCTTAGGTGTGTAGTCTGCCAACCCGCGCTAGGCCAGCGTGGTGGACTATGGCCTAAACCCTCTCAAGGGTAGAGGAGACCCGTGCCCAGCAGTGCGACGTATATGGGTTGATGATGATGATAAAAAATTTAGGACATAAAAATATACTAGTACGACAAAATTTTTACTAAAACTAAAAATAAGTGCGATGTTATCCGCAGGTAGACTATGACATCATTTTTGGTAGCGGTAGATATTTAGCAATATACTTACCTAATATTGCTTTTTAACGGTTAAAAAATAAAGCAAAAATGTCAAAACCTGAAGGTGCCGGAAAAATCTTTGGATTACTTAATTCCTATTTCTTTAAATAACAAAATGCGTAGGCAACAACTTACAAAACATGCTTACAATATATCTATAGGTATAGAAGGGCAGAATATATAAGTCCATTATAAGACCTGTCGTACTGTATGGATCAGAGTGTTGGGCAACGAAGAAGACGGATGAAAGACGACTGCATGCAGCAGAAATGCGAATGTTGCGATGGATGTGTGGTATAACACAGAGTGACAGAGTGAGGAATGAATACGTTAGGGGAAGTCTGAAAGTAGCTCCTGTGATAGAAAAGATGAAAGGAAACCGTCTGTCGTGGTATGGGCACATTATGAGAAGGGATGAATCATATGTAGGAAAAAAGGTGATGAATATGAAAGTGGATGGATGGGCGGGCCGAGGAAGGCCAAAGAAGAGATGGATGGAGTGCGTGGCTGAAGATATGAAAAAGAAAGGGGTGAATGAAGACATGACGGCTGACAGGGATGTGTGGAAGGAGAAAACATACTGCGCCGACCCCAAGGATTAAATTGGGACCAGGGCAGGGGGATGATGATGAATATATCTATAGGTACCTACATGCAAACTTGTGCTTGTAACTCCGAAGGGGATCGCAGAGTTTGTATTTTATGTAATACTCGTCATTTTTTTAGACATATTTTCAGATTGCATTGCTGGTCCAGGGAATTTCCCAATAAAAATATCCCGACCAGGAAACGTACGCGGGCGCTCTACACGCACTTCTACAACATGGCCATAATATAGGTAGGTACCTACATCATATTAACTACTTATATGTGATAAGCACGATTTATACATAATATACCTACGTACATATCGCACGCTTAAAAATATAGTGACCTAATTCAAAATGTTGTATTTTCACCTTCATTCACTTGGTGATTAAATATATTTGGATTAAATAATAAAATTGTTATGTGTGTAATGTAACTATTTAGTACACATATTTTTTAAACATGATGATGTTTTTTATATTTTCTATAAAATGTATTTGACGAAGTAACATTTTTTTCCCATTTACTTACCTTAGACTCGGCTTTTTGAATAAGGTCACTATATTATTAAGCGTGCGATGTATCAAAATTATAAATCACGCCAAATGGAGATCGATCATACAGTTTTAATATTGAGTTCTTAAGGAATATGTTGGCAACATACCAAACTTTTGTAATACAATAATATTCTTAATAATTTCTAATTGTTTTAAAAATGCAACAAACCTCTTCCGACCATAGAGAAGCTTTTAATACTCGTCTGGGAATATATAGTTATCAGGCATGCAGGGGCCGGTGATAAATTACTCTATTCAGTTGAAAATTTTATATTATTTTTAAGATTTACATAGGAATCTTGTTAGGTTACAATAAGCGATCAATAAGAAAATAATGCACAGTTCTAAGCTAAAAATGCTGCCAATAAATTCTGGAACGGTATTAATATTTTGTCGCAACTGTCATGGGTTTTCTTAGATATGACAGCGCAACTGTCAGAAGTCAGCTGTAATTTGTAGAGGACGGTGTTTCTGCCGATTATTTAACATTTATTTTGTATTCAAACATTAATTTATGTTTGCATTCCGCTTTATTTACGTGTACGCCTCGCCAACCTACCATTTTAACGTGATTTGAAATGTGAAAGTGTTATTTCATATGAAAAGAGTACGTTTATTTCATTACAATATTCATCAATACGAATGGAATGTGTTTTCGGTACACAAAGTAAGTTGTCGCGTCTTTTCCTACTGTTTACCAGTAAGTTGAACGTTCGTTTAATTAATTTAACGCGTGATCGATAATTGCATTTGTGTCTGGTTTGCCACATCACTCCGCACACCTTACATTAATTTAAAACTCCCACGCGTCGGCGACAAGGGCTTACGGTTTATATTTAGCGGTCAGTCTGGCTGCGAAACCTTTAACATTTTATTTATAAACATCTCGCTGTCATTATCACACAATCTTAATACGAAAATATTTATATTAAGATTAGAATATTTTTTTTGCTACATGTTAAACTAAAACATGTCAGTAATAAAAATAGGAAAACAGTTTATGGAATATAACATAAACAAGGTTGTATAATTATTGTATGTATTAGGAAATTAATAGTTTTTATTCCTGATTTATTTG
The DNA here is from genome assembly GCA_030295005.1 of Cephonodes hylas. NCBI lineage: Eukaryota > Metazoa > Arthropoda > Insecta > Lepidoptera > Sphingidae > Cephonodes > Cephonodes hylas. The sequence goes on from AP025365.1 coordinate 753,117, forward strand.
TTGCAATTTGTGTTAGTCTAATAGCAAAAAATATTTTTTAAGAGTATAAAGTTCTGGAGGATTTGATATGTAGCCTGTGGAAGAAGCAACATAGTAGTTGAGAGTTCCTATCATATTTTTAATTCATATTTTTATTTATGATTTACATGCAATCTATTAAGGCAACCTTAATACCAAAAGCATAATCTACCACTTAAACTTTAGGTGATTTTTAATGATGTTGCTCACTTACAAAGTAATTAAATTAACCTAACCAGTGACAGTAAATAAATAAATAAATACACCCAACAGTCACATACATAGCTCTGACCCCACACTAGGTTACAAGACCTGTGTCGTGGGTATCAGACACTACAAGAGACTTTTTCGATCTCACAAACACCCAGACCCGAAACAATTATTTGTGGATCACACAAACATTTGTCTCAGTGCGGGGATCGAACCCGCGGCCTCACGTTTCGCAAGCTGGTGTCTAGCCAACTGCGCCACGGGGCTGTCACTGTGACAGTATTTTCATAAAAGCCCATTTGATTTTTAAAATGTTCCATTATATTGTATTTTTCTTTTTGTTTTAATGTTTTCCTGCGCAGGTGGCAGGCGTGATGCTGGTCCGTATGAACATGAAGGTGGCGCTGGGTGCACTTTGCGCCGCAGTGCTACTCTTCATTCTGTTCTGGGGACACTGTGGCGAGTTCTCCAGAAGACCAAGTATGCATTTGTTGTAATATTATAGTTCAAAAATTAACACTACTGATATTTAATATTTGTTTTAATATTGCATGCTCTTAAAAGCAACCCCACTTAGCAAATTCATTTATTCATGTAGGTCAAAGTAATAGTTATGAATATCAGATTTTATACTGTCAAATATGCAAAACAAGAGTTGGGTTGAACAAGACCGATCCCTATAATAAAAACGCTCTGCTGCTAAATTTAAAGGGTTATTTATTATTAAACCATCTATAACTATAATGGTACATGGCACAGTTATCATAGTGATTCTGGATCTGAAAGTTAATAAACACAATTTAACTATCACCATGAATGGCCTAGTAACAATTTTATTTATTTATATAAAAGTTTACTTATGCAGGCTGAACCCAGAATACAATAAAATTACTTGAGTCACTGTAGCTGGTTTCACTCTTTCTATATCCTGATTGCTGGACATAGGCCTCCCCCAATGACTTCCACCAATATTGGCCAATACTGACAAGTGGACCAATATTGGCTGATGATGATGATGATGATGATATCCTGATTAAAATATGGATTAATATAAACACCCTCTAATCTATAAAACTTGATTAGGAAATTCCAAAATAAATAATGTACCCAACTCAATTGTCCATTATAGTCAAGATAACAGTGTTAATGGTATTAATTAGGTCAATATTTTTTATCATTTTGACTATGATTTTATATTACTAGATTTACAATTTTATCTACATTCAATGTTTAATTATATTTTAGACTCACAATGAGTATTGAGATATAACTGTCTTTTTTTATTGGGGCCGGCGCAGTTTGTCTTCTCCTTCCAAACATTCCTATCAGCTGTCATGTCGCACGCGCTCCATCCATCTTTGACCTTACTCTACTTGGCTATCCTTTGGCTTTCATGCTCATTACTTTTATTTTAACCACTACAAACTATGGTGATAATGTTGGTTCAGTAGGGGCGGTGCTGTCGAACGCACTGTCGGAGCGGGGCAGCGTGGACGACGACATCGAGTGCGTGATCAACGGCGAGTACTCGGTGGCGTGCCGGCGGGACCGCGAGCGGGACGAGGTGTTCGTGCCCTTCTCGCTCGTGCACAAGTACTTCGAGGTAACAGGCAATTATACACCAATGGTTAGGTGACCCATGTTTAGATTCACGTCGACTGGGTAAGACTGAAATTTACAGTAATGTGGAAAATCATATTTTTACTTTAAATTCTTAATTTAAATCAATTAAAATACGATATAGTATTACGTTTTAAGAGTATGACCTAAGCAAAGGAAAATATTTAGTAAAGCTAATCATTTTGTATAATAAAGTCTACCAACTTATCTAAAGACGATGTTATGATAAAAAATTCACTATGCTAGTTCAACAACACCATCCTATTCCAGATTTACGGCAAGATAACCTCAACAGATGGCGTCGAAAAGTTCGAATGGTCCCACAGCTACGGTAAAATCTACCATCCGAAGAAGAAGTACGACCCTCGAGGAACCTTCACCACATTTGAGAACTACAACGTGGAAGTAAGAGACAGGGTTAAGTGCATCAGCGGTATCGAGGGGGTCCCAGTGTCCACCCAGTGGGACCCCAAGGGGTTCTTCTACCCCACGCAGATAGCACAGTTCGGCTTGGCGCATTACAGCAAATTTTTAACCGAACCAGAACCTAGGAGAAGGGTTTTGGACGATGGAGAGAAACATCTAGAAAATTGGATCGTGAGTAAAGACGCGACTATGGTTCGGGAGTACGACTCCTCGGTTCAGTCCAATGTCCTGAAGTTTTCCACTTCGGAGCACGGGTCCAGCCAAGTGTGGCTGAAGGTGAACGTGACCCAGGACTTTGTGCTCAGTGCTGACGTGCTGATGAAGCCCAACTCCTCAATGACTGTGGTGCTGCAGAACAAAGACCGGCGGGAGACTGTTTATTTGCATTACGTCACGAATACGCAGTTGATATATGCACAGGTAAATTTTTCCCGCGGTCACATGTTTCGCATGGTGGTATATAACCAACTACGCTCCGAGTCTCTCAAAAATTAAGATTAAGAAGAAAAAGAAAAGCTAAGTCCACATAGTTCGCTGTGTTTATTAATAATAGTTGGCCCTGAAAATTAAAAATAATATTTATTTCTTTTATAATTGTCACTTACCCACACGATGTCTCATAAACACGCAATGTAAAGCGTATAAAAGTTTACGGTCGTTGACCGCTTAACGTCGGCCGATTTTTATTACTACCCATCATTTATTTTCAAGAAATTATTCTTTTATGTTTAAATTTTTTTACTAAACGCCCATTTGATCATAATTATTGCTTTTTATCTGTAGATTTAACAATTATAGTATTTGTCATATACCGGGGCGTATTCAGACCGTGATCGGAAACTAAGATAGGTAAATCAACCAGCGGTATAAATGTATGTGGATTTTATTGAAAACGTTAAAATATATTTAAATTTTTATCGGGATTTTTTTAACGCCAATCGGTTTGTGATCATCGTTGTTATGATCTGCCTAATTACGTTTCCGATAACGGTCTGAATACATGGGGTCAATGGAATTCATTGACCTATTTTTTATCTTCTCGGAAAATATATCTATATATCCAGGATAATAATTATCATACCATCATTGAATGATTCCAGGACGACCACATATACTACGGTATAGGAGTGGAGCAACAATGGCGAAGGATTACCAGGGATCTCATTATAGATATGCAGAAGGGCTGGGCGCTGCAGGACAGGCCCAAGCGGAGGTCACCCAGGAACAAGTTTAAGGTTAAATATATTTCATACAAATTTCCTTTGACTGTATATTGGTTTTGGGGCTTAAAAGTATAGCAAGAAAGTTACGTGGCTAAGCTATTGAGATATAATATAAATCAATGCACCCATTTTGTGCATATTTAAATGAATGTAAAATTAGCGTTTTTAATGTTTCCAAGATAAAGATTTCAAGGCAGACGTACAAGTATTCTTTAAAACTTTTTACACGCGGCACGGGATCCATTCTGTTTCTTAACTTTTCTAAAATAAAAAAGTGTCTTATGTGCTAATATCGTCTCTTCGTATGTGTCAGATTTTGTGCAGATCCTTTCTCATTCTCCTGCCCTGATCCCAATTCTTGTTTGGGGTCGGCGCAGCATGTTTTGTCCTTCCTTCCTGTGTGGAAGGACAAAACATGCTGCATAAGAGTTTTGGCAGATGTTTTACGGCCGGCCGCCTGCCTGACGCCAACCCTCCTTGTGCAGATCCTTTCTGTCCTGATGAAATGAATAAAATTAACATATATAAAAAAATTAATATACATCTATATATCCAAAAGTTCGAATAGTAAACCATAAGAGGGGTGGGTATAGATGGGGTCGAAATAAATAAATACACCCAACAGTCACACACATAGTCCCGACCCCACATTAAGATATGAGTCTTGTGTCGTGGGTATCAGAAACTACGAGAGACTTTTCAGTCTCACAAACACCCTGACCCCAAACAAATATTTGTGGATCACACAAACATTTATCTTGGTGCGGGGATCGACCCCATGGCCGCTCGTTTCGCAATCTAATGTCTAGCCATCTGCGCCACGGGGGTGTCAATGTCTAAAGGTTCTATATCATGCAGATCTCGAGTATAAAGATGTCTAAAGGTCTATTATCGTTCAGATCTCGAGTATAATCCTGAGCGGGTGGGGTTCCCTGGACAACGTGACGATATCCAGCAGCGAGCACATGTACCAGTTCTTCGCGGCGGCGCGGTGGCTCGTGCGCCAGCAGCGGGCGCGCGCGGGTGGCTGGCCCGTGCCCGTGCGACGACGCATGGCGCTTGGAGTGCCTGATCTTAAGCCTGGATGGTGAGTATATTTACTGGTGGGTTCTTGAGGGGTCCATAATTGGTCGATGCGCTGGGCGGCAGCGGACATAAGTACCGCAAAACCGCCCTAAATGCGCGTGTTGTTCACCGAGAGGTTTTAGTCGGTATGCTGGCGTAGGATTTTGTTTAGAGACCCAACTTATCTATAAAGACAATTGATCCACGCGCCGAGTTTGAAGGCAAGAGGCCCCGACATACCTCCCGGTCTCCCCTGTTCGGTACCTCGGGGGGCCTTAAGGGGTATGTCGGGGTCTCTGGCCTCGGCGCGCAGAACAATTGCCCACGTAGCTGAGTGGGGTCCCTAACAAGAAGTATCTCTGCAGGTACTCAGCAATGAGCCAAGGGCACGCGATCTCGGTGCTGTCCCGCGCGTACCACCGCAGCGGCGACGCGGCGTACCTGCAGGCGGCCAAGCGGGCGCTGTTCCTGCTCGACGTGCCCAGCCACGCAGGCGGGGTCAAGGCGCTGTGGATGGACAAGTACGTCTGGTGAGTAAAGATCTACTGTTGTGTTGGTAGTTATTACTTGTGTATATAGAAAATATGTAGATTAATTTGTTTTTAAAAGGCTAACAGGATCTACTGCTGAACAACGAGTCTACGGCAAATACACGCATTGTTAAACAAAATCAAAGTCAATTATATTAACACCAAGGCCTTGAATAATTGCCTACAATGAAAGAAACCTTTTCTTTAAAAAATATTGTAACAAAATTTAAGTAATAACGGCTCGCGTTATTGTATAACAAATAATTATTCCGCCTGCTCTCAGTTTATTTAAATAATTAAATTTGAAAATATTCAATAGGTAATCAAAAAAATTACAATTAATCAACCACACAAACACTTTTTCGATTCGCAGGTACGAAGAATACCCAACGAAACCGCCTCTGTTCGTTCTCAACGGCTTCATATACACCCTACTGGGGCTCTACGACCTGCACATCATCGAGGGCGAGAACTCCATATCCCTCGCCAAGAAGATGTTCGACGACGGGATGACGTCACTCAAGACGCTCCTCCCACTCTTCGACACCGGCAGCGGCAGCTTCTACGACCTCCGGCACTTCACGCTGGGAGTCAGCCCCAACATAGCCAGGTGGGACTACCACGCCACTCATGTCAACCAATTGTACCTTCTAGCAGGGTTGGACAACGATCCCATTCTCCTCAACACGGCCAAGAGGTGGGAAGGCTACATGGTCGGGAAAAGGGCGGCGCACAATTGAACACACGTGGAACACTTTGGTACAACACGACACTCGGCCGAGCGCTGAGTTTATGACCCGTGGGGTTCGTGGGATTCGACGGGCGATTTGCATGTTAACATGTTCGCATGGTTTAGTACAAATTGGAATTGTGGTGGGAATTTTATAGGCGTTCTAAACTTGAATTTTAGTATGGGCTCTTTGAGTTGGTGGGGTTTGTGTAAAACCTCTTTGAGTCTGTGGGATTGATCAAAAATTGTCGAATGTAAGTCATGGTAAACTTAATTCTTAGAATTTTTAAAATTCACCATATTTCAATTGATATATTGTCAAAGACTTTTTGTTGTCTAATGAATGCCTTATGGTGCTTTAAACATTGAATCATAAAGGCGTTATATTGACCTATGCGAATGTGCTAACATTATAACAGAGTATACATCGTAGAGTGTTTAGTGAAGAGTAGAACGTACATATGACAAATCTAATATTTTTATACCATTACAAAAAAGGAACAAACAAAATAGTCTATTGCTCCAATAGATTTATTCGCACATTACTAATACAATACTTATAGATCACTGAAAGCTGTCAATAATCAATTTCATGGAAAAATCAATCAAAAATGTGCTTTTTCATTGGTCTGACGTTTGCATCTGATGGTAACCGCAGTGAAGTGAAACTAGAATGACGACAAGAGTACAACCGTATATACTTCTCTATTTGGATAAATTATGCTGGCTTGATGATGACAGTGTTTACAGAAACTTTCTGATCTATACAATATTTGACGTGTGATGATTATAAACAGCTTTCAGTGATAGAAATATAATCAACAACTATACTCATAAATATAATGTTGCCAAAAAGACTACGATTATGACTGTGTCGGGCACTCAAATTGAATCTAGGGATATTGACTATCAAAATGAATGCGTGATTTTGGCATGTTCAGAGAATATAATGATGTGGGATTGAGAGTAAATTTTAACGCAATTTTACTGTGATGTGTGGGATTGAATTAATGTAAATTTGGTGGAATTGAATTTTGTATATTTCGGAAATTTTCGCGCACTAATCTTTCAAAAGACATGAATTGATTTTAAATGTAAATACACTTTTAAATTGTGGTAATATTGCCTTGGAAATATATTGGCAAGACCTTCGGACCTATCATGATTCGTGAGTTTTTGTAATAAATTATTTAATCTATCATTATTAGGCAATCTTGTGTCATATGTCTCATTTTCTGTGAACATGTCAAAATATAATTGAGAACATAAGAAAATATATATACCATTAAAGACTGATAAAAAACAACTTTAATATACATGTGTATATATCTATGTATCTTAGTCAGTGTGTTGGCATTATTGTATGGAGAAAGAAGGTTCTTGATAGTGAGGGGAAGAGGGCTATAATACGCTACTTTTTCTATACAGGGTGTATTTAGACCGTGATCGAAAACTGAGGCAAGTAATAGCGAGGGTGATCACAAACCCAGTGGCGACATTAAAAATCCCGACAAAAAATAAAATTTTTGACGTTTTCCATACAACCATCGGTGTTAAAAGTATGTGGTTTGTATGGAAAACCTCAAAAAATTTATTTTTTGTCGGGATTTTCTTTAATCCCAAGGGGTTTGTAATCACTATCGCTATTACTTGCCTCAGTTTTCGAGCACGGTCTAAATACACCCTGTATATTTCCAAAAAAAATATTTGCTACATTAACAAGAATTTCATGCAGTTTTGTTACTACGTACGTCAAAAAATGTATAACCCGAAGAACCTACTCTTTATGTGAGGTTTTCAAATAGAAGTCCTCATTTGACTGTGTGGGATTGATGAAAAAATGTATTTATGCAAGGAACTAATACTTATGTGACTTAAACGAAATTTTCCATTAAAAGGCCATACTTTACTGCCATCACACGATGTTAACTTAACCATCACTTTGCTTTATTTTGTACTTAAACGACTAATTGTAAAACTTTACTTAGTTTTAGTGAAAAATATCGTTAAATTGTCATATCATTGTATATAGCTAAGCGTTAGTTTTTTATTAGACTATGTCGAAATCGGTATTTGTGAAAAAGTATGTACTATACATACAAAAGTGTTTAACAAAAGAATTTGCTGTAAATAATTGTTTTTGAAACTGTGGAACTACAAATCGATTTTTTTGAATGATTGTTTGAATGTGTGAATTGGCCTTATTATGGGGCCTAGTTATGGACGTTGAAATTTTTCTAATGTCACAGTTAAAAACCCAAAATGTTATTAATTTTATTTTTATTAGAAGTAAGTGGAGTTGAGAAGCAAAGATTCAATGAAAAGAGGAAAATGGGCGGTATGCTTGAAAAATACTTACTCTGACATTGTGACGATTACAATAAAAAAAAAACAATTAATCAACCAAGTAATACATAATTACTTGTTTGATTAATTGTTTTTTAAGTATATGCGTTGATAAAAGAGTATGAATTAAAATTCGTTTGAAAAAAAATGTTGAATAAGACACTATAATAGACGCTGTTAATTATTTTTTCTCGCAACACCAAAAGCCAAAAGTATTGGTGATATAATTTCTTGCCCTTGTTTGTGAATTTATAGTATTTCGTTCATATTTATATTTCTATTTATTGAGTTTGTTGGATTCTCGGATCGTTGTGTTTCTAATTGTTATAATGTAAAATCTCTTGCCATGCTATTAGTTTACATAAATTATGTTGTTTCTTGTATACGTCATTATATTATACGTCATTACATTTCATATTTTACTAGTATATTTTTTATAAAATGGAGCGGAATAAGTAGGGCAATGTGCTGAAAAAAGGTTTTACGTAATTTCATTTCGTCAAGATATTAATTTAAACTTGTAAAATAATATGTTATGATTTCTAACCAATAGACCATACCAAACGTTTTTCGAAAAACAAACATAATTGTAATCTTTTCGAAATTTTCTAAAAGGTTTTTGGCTAGTAGAGGCTGTATTAGCTTTTTTAATTTGACCATAGATTGTCACGTCGAAACTAAATTATGTTTAAGCACGAGAAAAGTAAAATATGTCTAAAATTTTCTCCCCAAAAATTTTGCTATGCCATTTTTTTTTCATTATTACAACCTTACTAACATATTCTTATCGTTAAAATTAAATTTGACTCTTCGATAACTTGGTAGGTTGTAGTCTACTTGTATGTGGCTGACGATATGCTGTGTCTTATTAAAAAAGTTCAAATTGAGACTCAATAAAATAGATTTTCAGCCGGCTGTGATTCCGAGCACAAATATTATACAATATATTCTGGAAATTAAAAATTAAGAAAATCAAAAATTGTAATATGGACCTGATATAACCAACAGCTGTTTGATTCGAATAACTTTAAATCCAAATATTTCCTTCTACTTTAAACTAGTAATGACAAATTAATGACGCCATGAAAAATTATGTTAATTATCTTAATGGTTGCTATAGGGGTATTGGCTTATTTTATTTCCCAAATTTGTTGAGGAAACCTAGTTGTAGTAATAGACATACCCCGGTAGATCATATTTTTTTTATTTTATTACGAAACACCACATTAAAAAGGGATTACCTATATGTATGAAATTACCATGTAAAATAATGGCACTTTCAATTTAATTTTGACTTTGACATTTGTCTAAGACAACATAAATTAATTTTCAATTAACTGTGTTAGTTCCATAGCAATTAAGTAATTATAGTTCAATTTGTAAACTATTTATTTCATGACCCTCATAAAAGTCCAAATTTGTATGTATTTGGCTAAAAACTTAGAACATTCCATTAACGAGCTTATGTTAGTCATTGTACATAATTGTTTTTATTTATTTTTTATGCTAAAATGATTTAATTTAGAGGTAATATTTTAAAATAATAACTTGTATTTAATATTTTAAGGATTTCTTTTCGATGCATGCCCTGTTTTTAAATCTGGAACATTTACTTTTATAATCCGCCATTTTGTAATCTTAATTATTTTAAGCTTATTTATACTGACTGGTCTTGCAGACCTTGGAGTTACATCTTTCTCATTGAATTCAATTTAAATATCATGTTTATCAAGCGTTTTTATTGCAAGAAGCTTGATTTTTTTTTTGTTAAATTACAATTAACTTAAGACCAAGTCGATATGTTATTTTATATTATTTAGCCGTTCAACAGAAACACACAGTAAAAAAAGTTTAATTTTTAAATATATTGACTTTCGGTTAATGTACAGTCGAGTTGTTAGATGATTGTTTTCAATGTTTATTGATCTAGATCAGTGGTCGGCAACCTTTTGATGGGCAAGGGCCAGAAAGAGGCAAAACCAAATAAAGCCGGGCCGGTCCTGATATTTTCCCCAGACCCCAAAAAAAAACCGAGGCAGGGACATCCAAGGGCCGCATGGGGCCCGCGGACCAAGGGTTCGCGACCACTGACCTAGACACACAAAATGCCAGTTCATGGCAAGCCTACTAATCTATGCACAACTTAAGAAACGTTTTTGTATTTTGTAATGGTCTTGCATATAAACATGGATTACGTATGTATTAGCTAAGCAGCAAATTATATTACATTTAAAAAATACATATTAAACATTTATATGCAAGGCCCCAAATCTAAAAGACAATTTTTTGTCCTTTATTACAGGGGGTCGAAAATATTACCAATATTCAAAACCTTGAGCAGTGAAAATTCCCTGTTTTATAAAGCCCCTGTCCTTGTGTAAAGTGTAGATAAATGTAATATAGTTGAAATGTTACAGCATAACACTTTTTATATGTAATGTATTTATTAGTAAACGTAGTAGTATAGAAAATGCACATGTGAATGACAATAAAGCGTCTCAGATTAACTATGTGTTTTATTTCATATATGTAAAAAACTGTCTACTTCAACTTATTTCAGGTTCGGCATATCCGACAACTGTCTGCATGAGAAAACGCTGGGCTTCTTACTTAGGTAGTACGTATTCACTGCAAGTAGACTCGTGTGTTCTTGGTTCATGGCGTTATGAGCGTCCGAAATAAGTAAATGAGAGACATTGATGTCCCTCTTAAATAATTAAATTGGGTAGTGCACCGGCTTTTTGCAATGCCTTTTTCGCGTGGTTCTAAAAGCATGTGATGGAACGTAAGTTTCTTTGCCCCCTCGGCTTAATGCCCAACCCAAACACTCTTAAAATGAAAAACAGTATATATCCCATTTTATCACTAAAGCAAGCTGTTTATGGAGCTACTAGCTGTCTTCGTAGCGATAGAAATGTTAAAAGCAACTTGCGTTAAAGTTGAATTTATAAGGCATGTTGGATTTTAAATGTTAGTATAAAAAGACAAATATTGAGTATTATTACGAATGAAAATCCTAATCCTAATCGACCCTGTGAATTGACCCTATCGTGTTTTGTACGAAAAATCTTACAACTTATAGAGTTATTTTTAATGCCGCTACGAGGCGCTACTTTCGCAAGAGTTTTCTATAACTTGTGAATTGCAACAGTGGAATATAACAAAATGATAGATAAATGATATTCAAATTTTCGTGCAACGTACAAAGCATTAGAATGTAAAAATTTACATTTTTTTGTATTTTAACGACAATATTTTATGATTAGTTCTTAAAACAATCAATGAAGCATATTACGAATTTGACTCTGTGCTTTTCATTCTCTATGAATTGACCAGAGGAATTGTCAAACAAAATTGGCAACATTGTTACTTGTGCGCGATCTCTGATCACTGTACAGTGATATTTATTTGTGTTAAAACATAAGTTTTAATAGAGTGTTTTTGTGTTTATAGTCAAAGAATATTACTATCCCCACAAAGCGTGATATTGTATGCGTAAATGTGTAATTTAGTGTTAATGAAAATGGCGGGCGACACGGATATTTATTCTTTGCCCCTTACACTATTACCTTACAAGACTAAGAAGCTGTTATCGTGTTTGCTAAATTCTACCAAAATCATTCCGTGCGATGGACCTGATAAGCTCCCCAGGTAATGAGTAATCACGATCATTTTATTTACAATTCTATTTATATCTCGCATCTCTGGTATTATTATTGTTGTGTTGATAATGTCCTTTGTTTTCTGCGAATTGAGCTGAGAATTTGACATTTGACCTGAAGTGTTGATTCCCAACTTGGAAGTAAAGTATAGAATGCTAAATATTTCGTGACTCCACAAATTTAATAATTGTATGATATGTTGATATTTTGTTTTTATTACATAATGTCGTTTTTTTGTTTTGTAATCATGTTTTCCCTGTTATTAAGTAGTCGAGTATTAATATTTGTTTTGTACAAGTGGCAAGGTTAATAATTGTATTTGAGCAAATATTTTTGTAACATAACTAGTTAGTACTCATGTAGCAATTAAAGTTTATGCAACAAAATTTAGATGATTGTATAAAGTGAAAGGTGTACCAAAAAAAACTTATAACACCACTCCCTCATAAGTTCAGCACATTTAAATGATAGCTACTGTGATTTGATGACTCACCAGTTATCTGCAATTTCACCTCATGTTTACAGTGAGATATTATGTTATCTTTTAAGAACCTGTGTCAGTACTATTCTCATGACCTATTCTTTAATTAAGTATTAGTGTAATGTAACATATAGCCAACATAATAATTAATTATGATTTTTTTACAAATTTAAAACTTTTATTGGGTTAACTTAAGTTACCTTATTAAATATATCATTCTTAAATATGGTAGAATAATGAATATTTTTTATTGCAAAAAACAATTAGTACAAAACAGCTAATCTGTACACCATTGATTCATTAAAATTTAATAACAAATTGTCTGAAATTGAATAAACGCAATCCTTGCATACACATAAAATGCTTTATTTTATGGCTAATTAGGAAAATAGAATTATTTTCTGTTCAGCTTATAATTTTTTTAATAATTTAAAATATATTCCACAAAAAAACAATGTCCAATTTCAGATATTTAAATTTGCAGGCAAAATAGTACATGTTCATAATTACATTAATTTTCAAGTTGACAATATATCATACTGTTGATGATCAGAAAAAGTAAATTTTGATGATGTGATTCTTCAGATATATTTGAATAGCGAACAAGGATGTTGTTCTTGCATTTATAGCATAATATACCCATTGCCATAGGTACACAAATTTTTCAGAGAAAAATTGTATCCTAAGTTACTTTAATGGGTCCTAACTCCTATCTAAGTCTGAACCAAAAAATCATTTAAATCTATTCAGTAGTTTGAAGTAGGGATGTTGCGAATATTCGCATCCGCATATGCGGAACATTCGCATCGATTTGGACATCCGCATCCGCATCCGCATAAATCGCTGCGGAGCTGATGCGGTTGCGGATGTGTAGCAGATCGGGAAAAGAAAGAAAGGGGCGAGGGGCGGCGAGGTGCGCGTGTCGGTCTCGAGTGTCGAGTGGGTGACCGCACGTGCTGATTGACCAATAGGAAAGCAATAACATTTTATACAAATCAACCAATCGATCAATTTTATACAGATCCGCATCCGCATCCGCGGATGTGAAAAAAATTGAATCCGCAACATCCCTAGTTTGGAGCCTGTTCAATGCAAATAAACAAGCATAAAATATTTTCTCTTTATGATATTACTAGCTTTTGCCCGCAACTCTGTCTGCGTAGACTTTAGGGCTGAGTGCAGAAAAATAATAAGTGAATCTTTAATTTGTCTCATAAGTGTCTAAAAAAAGTTTTACTTTGAAAAAGCTATTTCCGCATTTATAACATGTTTATTCCACAGGAAAACATTTTCCAGGATAAAAGTATATCATGTTAATTCGGTGGGTCCTACCTATCTCTATACCAAAACTCATTTAGATTGATTCAGTAGATCTTGAATATAGCTATTCCCACGGAAATACTACATTTTCGGGATAAAAGTATCCTATGTTACTTTGGTGGGTCCTACCTATCTCCATACCAAAAATCATTCAAATTGGTTCAGTAGATCCAGAAATACCCGTTCCCACGGGAATACTACATTTTCCGGGATAAAATGCATCCTACGTTACTTCGGTGGGCCCTACCTATCTCCATACCAAAAATCATTCAAATCGGTTCAGTTGATCCAGAAATACCCGTTCCCACGGGAATACTACATTTTCCGGGATAAAATGTATCCTATGTAACTTCGGTGGGCCCTACCTATCTCCATACCAAAAATCATTCAAATCGGTCAAATGGGTGAAAGCATTACATAGACTGTGTCATTTTCGCGTTAGAATATATGCTCATCCCACAGGAACCCTACATATTTCCGGGATAAAATGTTGTTCATGTTACTTCATAGGATTTAATTTATGATCATACAAAGAATCATAAAAATCGGTCGAATGGTTTGAGCGTGAAGTCATTAGAAAAATATAGGGTTTTATACCCAATCCCACGGGATTACTACATTTTCCGGGATAAAAAGTATCCTATGTTACATCGGTGGGTCCCATCTATCTCCATACCAAAAATCATTCAAATCGGTCAAATGGTTTAGGGGTGAAAGCATTACACAGGTAGTGTTACTATCGAGTTACAATACATGCTTATCCCACAGGAACCCTACATATTCCCGGGATAAAATATTGTTCATGTTACTTCATAGGATTTAATTTATGATCATACAAAGAATCATAAAAGTCGGTCGAATGGTTTTAGTGTGAAAGGGTAAGAAAAATATAGGGTTTTTTACCCAATCCCACGGGAATACTACATTTTCCGGGATAAAAAGTATCCTATGTTACTTTGGTGGGTCCCATCTAACTCCATACCAAAAATCATCCAAATCGGTTCAGTACTTTTTGAGTTTATTCATAACAAACATCCAAAAATCCAAAAATCTAAAAATCCAAAATTCTAAAAATCCAAAAATACAAATCTTTCCTCTTTATTATAATAGTACAGATATAGATTATAAATATGCAACATACATTACCGGTTAGAAACCATTGTTTAACATGGTAGGGAGAATTGTTTATAAAGTTATCATGCTACTTTATTCCCTCTATTTAGCTATTCAGTAACAGCCACATCAAAGTATTCTTCTTAACAAATCGCACACCTAGATCTAAACTAAGACAACTCAAAAATTGTCAAATTTGAGTTATGCTTATATTCAAACGTTGGATGAACATACGCAACTACCCACGATGACACGTTTAATAATACCTTGTAAAATCAATCGCTAGATGGCTTTAACTTTGTTTTGTTGAACCAACGTTTGTCAACGCTTGCCACCTAAACAAGGGTATTGTCAGTTAAACTTCATTAGTCATAAGAAATACACGTACTAACAATACCGAAAGCACGGACATTTCGACTTGTTACAGTTTTGGTGAAACGTAACTTTGAGATAACCAGAGATGTTACAGTTTAGGAGAATTTTTTTGGAATATTTCATTGGTCATTTTGACTTGTTCCAGTTTTGTTTGATAAGGTACGTAAAAGTTCAGTTACTATTTTGATTTGACTCTGTTTAGTTGGATCAAAATGCAAATTTCAAGTTATCCTACTTTTATTGAATCAAACTATTTCAATGATTTTTCTATACAATAAAATGTAATTATGTATATGCGTTGCATAAAAATAATTAACGGTTGTATAAATTGACTGTTTCGAAAACATTTTTTAATCTAAAGTAACTTTTTGCTTTGATTTTTATGATTTTTTAAGTTGACTCACTATTGCTGGTCAATTATAACTTACAAATTACAATAGTATTATAGTTCTTTTTTTATTTCAGAGTAAAATACAGCGAGGTTGCTTTCTCGTCAATATTATCAATGAAAGGTATAAAGGGTCCCCTTTAACAGCTATTCATAATTGGAATATTTAACTATCTAAAAATAGAGAAGCACAAAAAACTAAAGAAAATATCCCACTAAACACTCATGTGATTACAACACCGGGCCATAGCAGACAAATTGGAAGTAATTTATTTCTTTCATCTAGAGAAGAAAGTTTTATAGATGATTCTGACACTGATCCAAGTTATATCTGTCAAAAGAAGAAGGCTCTTCCTAAATTTATTACTTCTTCATCATGATGAAGTGACGATTCGCCATCAAACTCTATTGATAGTTCTACTAACAGTAGTTCTGATTTCGAAACTGAAACCAGGGCTTTTTGATATTAAACTTTAATGATATTAAATCCAGGAATATAAGCGTATTATTGTCATTGAAGTTAGTAAATATGCCGGCCAAATGAGGAAGAAAAGAAAAGATTGACATTATTAACGGTGAAGTTCAAAGACTGACAAAGAAACAAGACAAAATATCTTCGATTGTTATTGGGGCCAAGCAGATCCTTAGAGGCAGAGGGAGTATTTAATGAGGTATATAGAAGAAATCAAACCTAAGTACACAAAACTATAGAAATCTTAATAGAGCATTTTATTTTGAAGAAGCTTGCAATAAAACCAGAGAATGTAAGGCATTTTTAAAGGCCACACTTGAATTAAGTAATACAAGTCTTACGCATTACGTAAAAAAATGATGCGGGAATTAAAAAAGTATAGTAGGCTTCATTAACAGCATTCCTAAGATAAAATCTCATTACTTGAGGACACAAACATCGAGGGAATTAATTTTTAGTGACAAATCTCCTGCCGACCTATATCGCAATAATAAAGAAGCTCGTAAACTCTAACAATTACCTTTCACCATGAAGTCAACTTTTAATGAAATTTTCAATACAGAATTCAATATTGCTTTTTAAATACCTAAAAAAGATATTTGCCACCTCTGTAAGGGATTAATAAATACCCATGAAGAAGATAAAAATAAATTACAGGAGAATTATGAACACCTTTAAAAAAAAAGAATTTAGCAAGGGAACACAAAGAAGAAGACAAGAACAGTAATGACGGTGTGATTGCATATGTATATGACTTAGGTGCCTTATAAAAGTAAAAAAAGTATGTGCCAAAGTATGCGTATCAGTATTATAAAAAGTTTATAAGAGAACATAATTGTTATTACCATTTCATAATTTATCAGGTGTTCCTATATTTATGATAGATGAATATTTTAAGACAATTTTTATGATTAAATTATTATAATCAGCATCACATTAGATTGCAAATATTTTTTTTGTTTATCTGTTTATAATTATAGTTTTTTTATTAAGAGTTTAATATTTTTTTAAATTTAATTTTGGAGATACCTATTATTTATTTGTAGAAAATGTACATCAATGGATACCTTTTAAATTTGTTTTTTTTTTAACATTTAACGGTTAATTAGTATTATACTTCCCAATTAGAATTGTTTTCTTTGAACAGTCGTTTATATATCTGTATAAAAAATACAGGTATAACTCATAATGGTCAAAGAAAACTATATCAAGTCAAAATATTTTTCATTTTCTATACATAATAATCAACCATAAGTGTAACAACTCAAAAAACTGGAATTTTCGATAAAAGGCATTGAATTTAAATCCCGGTTTTTATACAATATCATATAACATGCCAATTACTCCCTAAAATAATGTTAAATTGTATGTCTCCCCTAACAAAAAATGCGGCTATACGTTTTTTTCGTCTCCTGAAAAATGACGTTTTTTGAGTTGTCTTAGTTTAGATCTAGGTGTGCGAAATGATTCATAGACAACACCTAGAAAGTATTATATGAAGGAATGTTTTTTTCCATTGCTTCTATGTAATAGTCAAACACCATTCACCTGTAAAAGTAAGATCAGAGTTGAAAATATTTGATAATTTTATTGATATATGAGTGTTATCTTAATTACATTCAAGCTTTAATAATAATAACAGATCACATCAATTAGATCTTCTAATCAGTAAACACTGATAATATTTTTTTATTTGTATATCTGTAATCAATATTCATGGTTAAACATTGTAATCATAAGCACATTACAATCACAATCTTCATATCTAAATTCACATATTTCAACTCTGTATGAAGTACGTCCTAAGATTGGGATATATTTTAAAGAAAATAAAACTAAAGCCCTCTCATTTATAGACGAGGCTTATTCGGCACAGGACATGCATGGTGATGATGATACTGACAAATTTCAGTACTATGTACAAGCAAATTGTATGCCTAATAGTAATGAAGCATTTATAAGTGAGTTGAGGTGAAAAAGATTGTCAACAATTGATAAAATTTTGACAGTGTGATGAAAATTCTCAATTTATGATCACATATTCCACAAGTACTCGGCAACTGTGGCACTGCCAGTGGTCTGAGAGTCTGTGAGACCGAAAATGGCTAATCGTTTCTGATACAGCACAAGACTTGTATATTAGTGTGGGGTCGGAAATAGGTTTGTGATTGTTGGGTGTATTCATTATTTTTTTTAATTTGCATGACACATCATAGTGAGTTTTAATACCTTTTCCATACCATCAATTAATTAAAAATCCTATGAATGAATTCAACTAAGAGCTCAAAGAACATTAAATACAAGAAAAAAATAGCTATACTGTATTATTTTCCTGTTATTGAATGGCTGGCCCACTCTCTTCGTATGTGATTATTGTGATAAGGAAATATTTGGCCGAATATTGAATTAATACAGTATGTGTTGATGTAAGCTCGATATAAATATTTTTACTCACAATAAATTTGTGACGAATGGAAGAAATTTTTCCTCTCTTTAGCTGAATCCAAAGTGTGTTGTTAAAGATGAGGCGAACTTATTCCACGTTTTTCGGGCACACATCCAGACTCCGTTTTGTCATGAGTATTTCTAATAGGAAACCACCAATCTGGGTCCGACACGGGACCTCTATATCGCAGGCATGACGCTGGAGTCGCGAGACCATGAGACGAAAAGTCATTTTTACTATACATTTTATTTTATACATGTCATGAGATATTACATTTTATCATTCTTGTGTGCAATGTTCAAGAAGTTACTTGAGGACCGAGAACTTCTTGGTCTTACCGAAAGTGATTCTGAGAGTAGTACGAGACAGTAGAATTTATTTGACGTAATTCATTGATTTAAAACTTTAAAGTATTTCCTCAGTGTTTTGTTTCCAAATCAAACTGTCGAAGATTGCTGATTGCTCCCGATCAGCAACTTCCATATAATATTTTCCTTTACCGTTAAATCGTATATTATATTAGTATTGACGAAATTTACATAAGTTGAGTCACCAGTTCAAACTGGTTCCCGTATAGGATTGCACCTTGGAGGTTTTTCTCTGTTTCGTACACGTCAGATATCATGTTTATACATCAATGTTAGATAATTGTTTGGTATTTAAAAATGTGTGGGAAATACAGCTCCTTCGCTTTTGACCTGAGACGAAGATACGAGTGAATGGCGCGTATAATTAGCCCAATATATACTAAACTTCGTCATGTAAACAATAAAATATTCTTTATACTTCAAGACATAAACCTAGTACATTATTAAACAAAATGTATTATCCAGATACACTGTTGATATTTCTTTTACTATTTCTATACCATGACATCTGTAATTGCCTCGTGGTCTCGCGGTACAAGTATGTGCCGTGCGATCTAGAAGTCCTGGGTTCGATTCCCGGGTCGTGCAAAGTGTTATTGGGTTTTTCCATCAGGTAATTCTCAGTAGCAGCACGGAGTCTGGAAATGTGCCCGAAAAACGGCAATAGGCTCGCCCCCTATTACGTGGGACTGATACATACCTGGCGAAATGTAGGTGCAGAAATGCATCTCCGCCTACCCCTTCGGGGAATATAGGCCTGAGATATGTTGTTGTTGTCATCTATATAAAGAAAGGGGTCCTTGAAGTATTAGTAAAGCAAGTTTTCCACAATTATTAACCATGCCCTCGTCTCCATATCACGAAAAATAAGCAAAACGAAAATAGAAATAGACAGTAGCAGACCGGGGACCCGATATGTGCCCGAAAAACGGCAATAGGCTCGCTCGCTTCTTTTACATGGTACTGATACATAACTGGCGAAATATGGGTGCAGAAATTGTTTTTACTTAAAAAAAATGCACAAAAGTAACTGTTAGAGAACGATACAACTAAGGGATTTCTACGAGGAAATCCTAAGGTTTGTGAACTCCTCCAAACCTTAGTGTGCCAATTCGTTGCACGATGGACTAAAGCTTAAACACACGGACGTAAATACCATTGTATTAAACCCAATATTATTCTTTCCGCAATTCGGAGCGATTTCAGATTTTCGAGGTCAGTAACCTGCTATATAAAGTAGACGAAGGTCAAACATCGCATATTTTATGTAAATTACATACTAAAGGATAACGATGCCTAGGGTTGTCATGATTTTACGTCCGAATTTGTGACGTCATGCAGTATGACCAGGGAAATCCTCGAATGATCTTCGTTGGGATCCGAATTCGAATGGAAGACAGGTTTTACGGCGAGCGGGTTTTATATCGGTAAAGCCATGTATTCGGACTGGCTGCAGTGCAGTAAGTAACATAAAAATGTAGATGTTCTTTTGTTTCATTCAGAACGAAGAACTTTTAGTCTGAGCGTGACAAATTTGTCAAAATAACGTTTAGTAGTAGACGCAATAGCTATCCGAAAAGTGTATCAAAGCTCGAGAAATTATCAAGATATTGTGTTGGCTGTTACATCGTCATCATCAGTCCATACCAGTCCCACTGCTGGATACGGGTCAACTCTAAATATCTGAGGGTTAAGACGTCAGTCCTTTACGTTGGCCTTAACTACACACTTAAGAAATTCTTAAGAATTTTGAGATGCAGATTTCTTCACGATGTTGTTGTTCATCCTTTAAAAATTTCATTGTGTATAAACATATGTATGGGTCTGGCTTTTGCATATAAATTTGGAAACGAATACTTAAAGCTATCACATATAATGTTAAAATATTAAGTATTCAAACAGTATTTTAGCGGTAACCAATTATCTAAATCTAGTATGTACAAGATATTTTTATGAAAATCAGTTGGATGTCTTAAAAAAAATGAGCTAAATAACAACGTTCAGATAATTTTATATTCAAAGAGATTTTATGAGCAAGAAATTATATATTGTCCAGTCATTTTGATGTTTTTGTATTCATATCAGTAATGTTTTCCCGTGATGTCATGTGTACCGTTATCAGTGACAGTCGTCCTATGTATCCGTGGCCATAGGGTCAAGTAATTTGGGGTCAGTTAATTGAATTGCCAAACTGATAATATAACTTCCACTTTCATAACTGAATAAATCACATTATTTTTTAAATTGATATAATTTTATTATTATATATAAATGGAGAACCATTTAACGCAATATTTGCTTTATAAGTTCATCATCAGCCGCTTAACGTCCTATTGTTGGGCATAGACCTCATATACTACTTAGAGAGATAGGGCCTTATCGAACACACTGGTCTCGTTCTGGTTGGCAGACCACGCATTCAAGAAGTTCCTTTGATTTTTTTGTGTAGAGGTTTCCTCACTATATTCTTTCGCTAGTAAAATACGTGATAATTGATTGTCAATACACACGTAATTCCAAAAAGATATACGGATATTCCTACGATCTCAATCCACATCCGTTGAGATTTTGACTCGATCGCGGGTCTAAACCTCGTGGTCATTACGTTTTGTAGCATTATTGTAACGTCGTCGGAAAATGTGTTACGTGACCAAAAACAGAAAATATTCTAAATTAAAAGCAATACTGTGTTAAGAGTCGATTAATCAATCGAATTAAATGTACGGTCTATTTATTAAATATACATGTACGTAAGCTGCAATTATCATATGGAAATTTGTAATCACGGTATAATGGAACAGAGGATACATATATAAATTTTCATTAAGCTCCTTAAAATAACGGTAAAACACCTCATCTGCATTACTCAATTTGCTTCAATTCCATCAACCAGAGACTGGCGGGGTCTCGCGTCCCTGGTCAACATATCGTCCGAGATGGCCGCCAGCTTCCACCGGTGCAACGACAAGACCGGCAAAGTGCTGGAGGTGTGGCTGCAGGACGCCACGGTGACGGTGGGCACGCTGCTCGAGTACATGCAGCGGCTCGACAGATACGACGTGCACGACGACATACTCAATGATCTTAGGGAGTACGTGGCCAGGGGGGAGCTTGTGGGTAAGTTCATATGCGTAAACTCACACCTGTGTTCCCTGAAGAGGTAGGTGATATTTCGACAGGTTTGGATCAGTCCCACGTAATAGGGGACGAGCCTATTGCCTTTTTTTCGGGGATATTTCCAAACTTCGTGTTGCTGCTGAGAATTTTCTAATGGACAAAACAAAATCAGAGAAAAATCTAATAACTGGGAATCTAACCCGTGACCTCTGGATCTCATGGCGTATGCTTTATCGCTTGTAAATTTACTTTAATTCTCACAATTTTGTAGTATTTGGTGCTTTAAATGGAGCGTGATGAAGCACAGCAGTAAGAAAGTGTAGTAATGAGAAAGAGGGGAATCTTTAGCAGCTTGATGTTCTGTTTAGATAAATAAATCACACACCATTACACCCACGTACCTTGCTGATTGTATCTTTAGGTTCTATGTTTTCTTTTTGTCTTCAAGCATAAAAAGATGTTGCAAAGGTTTAAAGCATTTCCTTCTGCATCAAGTGACTACAACACGGTAACATACTCAAGTGCCTTCAATCTACATTTCCTTGCAGTAAACCAGCCGTTTCAAGTGGTAGTGAATAACAACAACAATCAGTTGCCGCAAATAAACGAAGATTACGTCGGACCTATCACAGAGGATGACCGGCCGGGATACGAACACCACTACCACGCGTTCGTGCTGTACGCGGACGCGGACAAAGCCTTCGTCGACGAGCTGTGTGAAAAACTGGGGGGCGCTTTTCAGGTAGAGTGACTACTATAGTCTAATACTTACGCCAGATGTAAACTGGGAAGGTTTTATAAGTTTGATGTTTCTGTGTGTCTGTGGTACTTTAGATTTCAAAGGGATCGAATTTGATGAAGTATGAAAGATTAATTAGTCAGGAATGTGATCATAGTGTTCTATGAATAAGATTTGAAGGGAATTATGTATTTTGAACTATTAGGTTAGGTGTCGCCGCTTGTCTATCAACTGTTCATTGATAGATTAAAAAAAAAAAGAATAATCAAACCTTGACGTTTCGGCTGGACATAAGAACGAATGACGTAACTCGTGAACGAAATCACTCGTTGACTGTCTGCTAGAATTAATTGGGAACACGTCAGGGATAAACAAGGAAAAATTGCCAGAGTAAATCACACGTCAGGTCGGCGCTAAGACCGAATTCTCGAGACATTCCTATTGTATTTCCAAGGATTTTTTTAATGATTATTTGAATGTTTCCTGTTTTTCAAATGCATTTATCTAGATTTAAACATAGCGTATTAGAATAATAATAGCTAAACCTAGCTTGACCTAGGCTAATAGAGAGAAATTCTAGTGATAGCTCTTCTAACAGCTTAATAATAGCACGCATTGTACTTCCGATTTATTCTGAGCAATACTATTCATTATATCGGTATTTGTAACATGCATTGAAGATCCATTACGAATACTCCCGCCCTGGCCGGTAGCCAACACATTTTGGATAAATTTATTGTTTTGAGTAACAATCACTTTTTAAACGTATTTTTCTTTCGACTCGCACTGACGAAAGTAACTCTTGAAAGAAAAACTAATATTAATTGGCGACAGTTTAGTTGAAATCTATTCGAAGATACACTTAATGGTGTGTGGATTTTGACTTTAATGCTAATATTACGCGAAATAATGTAACGCAGTTGAAAAGTATAATTATACACTATTACGTATTTTGGAATCAAAGCGACCCTCAAAAATATCAAAACATTATAGATTTCAATTTTATATCGGTTTTGTAATACATAAAAAACAGCTACT
Organism: Cephonodes hylas; assembly: GCA_030295005.1. NCBI lineage: Eukaryota > Metazoa > Arthropoda > Insecta > Lepidoptera > Sphingidae > Cephonodes > Cephonodes hylas. Next base: position 776,804 of record AP025365.1, read on the forward strand.
TTCTCCATAAAATCTTTCATTTTTCAGTTCCCTAATAGACCGACATCCCAGAGCCCTGGGTACCCTGACCACCTGATATGTGTAAATTGGCCCATCGACCAAGTTAGCGAGTATGCATACGATGGAGTACATACTAATACTACCCAATGGTCCACATTTCGTTCATCAGAAAGTTCATCAGAAAGAATAAGTAAGGTCTGGCGGCTCTGGGATCTCCGTCTATAACATTATGGTAGAAAAAACCATTTGTTTTTATCCTAATATCTGTGAATAAATCGAATATAGAAATATCTATGTTAATGTCCTCGATTTTTGCATCAATATTTCAGTAAATTTACTTTTTTACCACAGTCCAAAGTTATTACTACTTCTAAAAGATATTTATTAAAATCCCCGATTTTTGTATCAAACTTAATTTATTCTTCACCACAACATGTCCTACCACTCTAAAATTATTACGATTAACCCAACCCCCTAAATAGCTCAACATTTCCCCTCCAGATATGCACGAAAGAGAAGTTGCTCCCGGGCCACGCGACGGAGTATGCACCAGTGGCCCAGCTGATCTCCAAGCGCTGCCAGTACATCGTGCTCGTGTACTCGCCGGACTTCCTCATGAGCCCCGCCAACACCTTCTACAGGGACTACGCGCAGGCGGTTAGCATCGGTCAGTATATATCCAGCACTATGAAGAAAAATTAAGTAAAGGCATATACCACTTCATGTCTGCCTTTCACGATGTGACAAGCAGAGGTGATATTCTGCACTCACATTTTACATGCATGACCAAATAATAGTTGTATTTCTGTTTATCATTACACTGTTGTATTTATTTAGCACTAAATAGAAATATACAGGTTTATGCAATACAGTTTACTTCACCTCGCGTAGATATCGTAAAATATAACATGACGTCCTCTCTACATAAAGATATAATTTGCACCAATTTGAATATGGATACATTTTACTATTTTATTAAACACAGTTTAAACAAAAATATTTAATGACACAAATGATGGTATGTCTATTATTTAGGAATCATACAGTTTTAAGGTAGTGAAAATTTCTGATGCATGATCATAACTGATCGCTTGCAAAGATTAATTAAAACAAATTACAATTGTCATAACATTCAATTTTCCATGTTTTCAGAGTCAAAACAGCACAGTTTCCAACGCAAGATCATTCCCATAATGTACAGGGAATGCCAGCTGCCAGTTCATCTCTTGTACTACCACAAGCTGTACTACTCAAAGGAGGGAGGCGCTATGTACAACTTCTGGGAGAAACTCAGGCAGTCCATTGGATACACCAGGGTGCTGCCAAGGTGAGGAAATACAACACACTGTTTACTGGTCTTTTGATCTACTTCATCATCTGCCCATATAAATATTGCTGGACTTGGGTCTTATCTACTACTGAGAGGGTTTAGGCCAAAGTTCAACATGGTGGCCTAGTGCGGGTTGCCAGACTACATATCTGAGGAATTCCTAAGAATTTTTTAGATGTGCAGGTTTTCTGACAATGTTCTCCTGAACATTAAAAGTAAATGTTAATTCATACTAAGTACACTCATAACTTCTGAAAGTCAGAACTGTGTGTCTGGGCTTTTTATCCGTAACAATAACCTAAATCTCAAAGCCATCACTGATTTTTAACCCTTAAAGCATTATTTTAACTGGCTAATAGAAAAATATATAGTATCAATAACAAATTCTGAACCCTCATTAAGATACATAGGATGTTTTGGGTATAATAAATTAAAGGCTTTTCAAACGAACCCCAGACTTCAAACAAATATTTGTAAAAACATATTTGGGTGGATTGGGCTACATCACTACATAGTATGAAACAAAGTCGCCTTCTCTGTCCCTATATCCCTATGTATGCTTAAATCTTTAAAACTACGCAACGGATTTTGATGCGGTATTTTTAATAGATAGAGTAATTGAAGAGGAAGGTTTATATGTATGATAACATCCATTAAATACCAGCATTGCACCCGTACGAAGCCGGGGCGGGTCGCTAGTAATTTCTTAATTCTAAGTGTTTAACCAAACACAGAAACAAAATCTTCATCTTTATAATAGCCTTCATAAAAGCCATATAAAAATTAACAAAAGTCTTCATCACAATATTCTGTTACTAAGGTCTTGTTGTCTTTGGCGATTGTCGCTTATTTTGTCTCAGAAATAGTTCTACTTCTTAATAGTTCCTGTAATAAAAGCTTCATGAGGTTGTTGTATGTTGGAGGTAGTTTTATTGGTAAATGGGTTTTCTTCTATGCTTGCTTCAATCTTTGTCTTAGTTGAAATCTTCTCTGGATGAATTCTCATTTTGGTTACTTCTTTTAATATCTTATAATAGTTTTCATACAAGTTCTTTTTTTTTTAATACTAAAAACATTTACGCCATCTAGTTTCCAATTCCTTTATTAGCTCAATACAGGCTGATCTTGCAATTTCCTCTCACCTCTACTCTTAGAATGTGAGACGGTAACATGTTATGTGTTTGTCCAGTAGATGCGGTCAATTCCACTCGTTCTTCCTCTTCGTCAGCCAGAGAAATGGGGCAATGTCTGGGGAGACATCTACACTGTAGTATGTAGAAAGGCTTAGATGTAACGCTAGGCAAACTGCTTTCACATCGGTACACTGGTCTGACAAATAGTGAGTAAATAAAGAGTAGACAACTCTTTGTTTTCCAACTCCTCCTTTACAATAACTTTTCTGATTAACTTCGTTGTGGGATTATGACCATTTAGGTCCCCTTAGATTCGCTGAGCTTCATTGCTCGGCGCCAATACTGTGCGTGCCGCTGTTGATCCTGGAATACAGGAGTTGCAGTGGCCGGTGTGTGGTGGAAATGTTGGATTAGTCGGGATAGGAAATGTTCTCACAAATAATGTTTTGAATGTTGGTTGGATGGAACCCATCATGTGTAACTCTTGCATGTAGGCAGGGTAACAAACTAACAAGAGGTCATTATTGATAAGGTTTAGGGAAATAGCCTAAAGGAACTATTTGCATTGCTACCACTAGGTGCCGGTATAAAAATAATGTTATTCATTACAGGTCTTTACTTTTTGGATTTTAATAGGTATGGAATGTAACTATTTTGTGACTGAAATTTTGTTTACTTCCTCTTTTTTCGTTTTCTTGTATTTCCCTTTATCTTAGAAAAGGTTTTACTCCACCCATAGTCTCATAAGGTACATAAAAACACCCAGGTCTGAATATAATGGGTGGATTAATATGCTGTTTGGACAAATTGGCAACTACCCTCACAGGAAACATGACTGTATTATTATATTGTACATGTATTAAAAATGTATTTCTTCACAGAATCAACGGTGCGTCGACATCCCACTCGGACGTGAACATCGTGGAGTTGCCGAACAGTAATGGCGTCAGCAACGGCCACTACAGCGACAGCCACTTCTTCCTCCCCTCGCGGAGTGACAAGCCCAGGAGCATCTCCATGAACGGCCTTGATACTCTCAACAAGGCTGACGAGGAATCCCTCAGCAGCATCAGCCAAATCAGCGATAACATCGTGGAAAAGAAGAAGAAAACTGGACCTATCAAATGGGTGATCAACAAAGTGAAGAACAGGAAACCCAAGAAGGAGCGAGCGACTGAAAAGGAACTAAATTCTCCATCCGACTGATAATGCCCCGAGGGCAGACAATGTTTGCTACTTGGCCACGTGGCGGTACGAAGCGGGTCGCTTTGCATACATTTAACGGGACAAATATGACTCCCAATATTATTAAGTGCAATTTTTCAACCTACCCCCAAAAATTTAAATGAATATGGCTGTAATGTTGATTGTTGTAGGGTCAAATGTGTCCCATGTGAAAGGGTTAAGCGACTTGTATGACAAGTCGAATTTTTAGTCTTCCATAAAAGTTAAGTATCGGAGACTTTTATAGATCTATTTTTGTTGATTCGCTCGTAGACACTAGATTGCGTATATTTTGCTATTTCCTCGGACCAGTATCTGAAATATGGCTGGTTCGATTACTTTATATTTGTATTTTGTCATTTTTCATGCTATGAATAGCATGTCTTATTATTGTTGAATAGGTACTCAAGTCACACATCCTCCCTAAACTGTCTTTCTTCGTGTTATGTCTTATTTAACAAAACTAGGGATGTTCATCACAATCTTTCAAACGAGCAAAGTCAGTTATGCTATTTCCATTTAGGGAATAAATGAATTTATTCTCATTTTAGGAATATTCAGTTATCAGAAAGATATAAACTATAAATTAATCACGCACACAAAAAAAATCTATCTGTAAGACACTCATTATACAACAGTAATTATATGTGGTTAACATATTTATCTTGGTCCGGAATCAGACTCAAGTCCTCTCGTTTTTAGGAACCTGTGGATTGTCAGTGAAATTTTATCAATATGTATATTTTTGTATAAAACAATGGATTATAGAATTTTTGACAGTTTTAAATATTGAACTGAATTTATTATGAAATACGGCTTCAGATATAATATGGATGTTGTTATTGCACCCATATTTTTATATATGTTTAATACTAAGTCAGGATTATTAAAAATTTATGCATTTAAGGATATTCCATATTTCGTTACGGTTTTATTATATGTATAGATATAGATGAACAAATATAATTAAATATATACTTTGAGTTTTTTCTTATTTTCTTTTTACTCTCATAGAATATTAAAAATGTGGTAGGTAAAGTTTAGGTATCTTTAGACTTTTTTTAATTTATTGAGCATTTATACCAAGTATAGTTCAGTACAAAGACTCTGGCAGTAATTACACTTATTATTGGGAAAAAATATTAAGTTCTTAAGAGAAGAACATAAAAACAACTAGTATATCCACTGGTTTATATTACTCGCATATTTGCTTTTTTTGAGCGATAGATTTTCGCTCAAGTCAGAGTAAACTAAGTAAAGGATTAAGTTTGTTTTTACAACAAATACATGCTAAAATTTTGTCTTTATAACCATGAATAATAGTATGTCTCTTAACTAAAAGTAATTATGGCTGTGCTCTATCGTACACTGTAAAAACGATATAGGAAACGATTTTTTTATCACATCAACGCCATCTATCTGCAGAGGCGGATTAACACATGGCGCCACTAGGCTTTTCAAATTTTCCACCCTTACAGGCTAAACAATCCTTGTTTTTTTAAACAATTCCGCAAGCGCCCCCCTTTGTACCCTCACGCCCCTAGGCGTGTGCCTAGTTTGCCTTTAGGATAATCCGCCTCTGTGTATCTGAGAACCACGGTAGTATTTTTATACAACTCCATTTTCCTATAGTTATTATTTAGGGATGCCAAGTCTTACTTTAAAAACTCACGCACAACAACAAAACTAAAAAGTAACTTATAGACTATGTACTTTCATAACATAATAAAAAATAAATTAAAATAAGGAAAGTACAAAAACCATAGGATAAAATAAAATATCTATAATATTTAACATATGGTGACTCTGTGTATTCTGACGAGATGGTCGGCGCCGCAGCTCGCCAACAGCACTTCCTCGTCGCTCTCCAGCACCGGACGGAATGTCAGACGCTTCACTGTTAGATGGTGAGCCAGGCTGGAACATAAGACAGTATATTTTTAAATAATTTTGTGGATATATAAAATTTTGATACTTGTTGAGATGTTTGTAGATTCGAGTGATCTATAAGTTATCTTATGAAATCCAAAATATTGTTGTCTTGCTATGCACATTGCCTTGGAAATAAGTACTCTTTTGAGAGACTACATAAAAACATTTAGTTATAGATTTCTACTGTCAAGCGATCAATTGATTTCTATGCTGCTTTGGAAGGTCTCCCAAAAGAGGAGCTTAACGTACTTTTCTCAAAAAAATCTGTCAACCATCACTATTCCCTTGTGGACTGAGACTACCCACTGTAGACGCCCGTACTCAATAATGAGACAATAAGACCTTATATATTTTTTTTATAAATACACGCAACAGTCCTGACCCCACATTAAGATACGAGTCTTTTGTCGTGGTTATCAACGGCCTCTCAAGTTGTATAGGAAGTCCAAGCCCAGCAGTGGAACTTAATAGGTTGACGATGATGATAACCACTTTTGGTCTTTTATAGAACTACCCCCACTGGTATAAAATACCCACCTATTATCCAGTTCATGTAGTAACCGCCAGCCGTCTCCGAGGCTGTATATCCTCACGACGCCTGACTCGAAGCCGATGGCGAGGACCTTGTCTCCAGAGCGGAACGGCGCGAAGGCTATAGCCGTTACTGATGTGTTGGGGAGCGCTAGCGCTTCGCCCCGGAGACCGTACTCCCCGAGAGAGCTTTCGGATTTAGTGGACTTCTTCTCCCATACACATACCTGTAATGTGTTAACTCTTTCAGTCTAGGTGGTTAGTTTTCAAACCACCTGTTTGAAGTTGATAAAAATTTATTTCCACAACATTTATCGGAGATGTGCTAAACTTTTATAATTTATTATATAGTTGTTTATCATTTGATACCATTATTTGACGCAAAACCGCGGTGGTTATTTTTATATTCGAATTTTTAAGAAAGGCGTGCAGTGCTGTTTTTAGAATAGGACATTTTAAAATTCCACAATTCATTTAAGAATATTTACTATATTATAATTTCAGTATTTATCGGTTATTTAATATTTAATAAGTACATATATGATATAAAATAAAGTTTGCGGTTTATATTTTTTTATAAAAAACGTAAATAGTAAGGTGGTTAGTTTACTGACCACCGTGACTATAGTAGGTTTTGTATTATTAATTTTGTGTAAGTATTTTAATAAAAAACACCAGAATAGGATCAATTAGACACGAAAGACTTTCGTAGAAGTGTGTTTCAAAGAATCTTAGCACCAGTTCAAGCAAAGAAACGCAACTTGAGTTCTTGACGTTCTCTCAATGGCTCTGATTCGTCTTCTCCTTTGCTAACATTCATAGGTCAACAGTTTCGATAAAGTTGCGGATGGAAAGCAATACACATCAGCCAAAGCGATCTACTTCACGAAAATGTGCTAAATGCAGCACCAAAAGGGGCAAGAACGTATTGACTGGCAATGCAGGACTTGTAGAGTCCCCCTTTGTATCCGGAAAGATTTTTATAAGAAATAAGTTACATTTAAATCTAAATATCATAAAGGATACATAACATACAAATATACATATTTGCACCGTAAATATATAAATAACTTATTTCTAACTTAAGTTCTGATAGTCTTTTGTTTTCATTATTTTTTTGCCGTCCGTCACGGTGGTTAGCAAACTAACCACCATATTCCACGAAAGCCTTATGTGATATTTTGGCAAAATAATTTTTTTCTTTGTAAATAAACCCCAATTACACTAAATACGTCTTTGTTTGATTTATAAAATCAATAAATAAAAAGTGTGACTGAAAGAGTTAAGAGTGGAATATATAACTTATTGAATGTGACTGGTTGGTTTCGCGGCAAGTCTGATAGGAGGATGCCAGGTTCTATACCCAGGTCAGTGATATTAGTTCTTTTCGAGTAAAGTTATCTGTAGCAGCACTTAAGCTAAAAATTTGCTTATGTAAAAAAAATCGTGTCTTTACCACTACTTATTTCTTGGTTAGCCTACAAGCTTCATTTGTCTTTATATTTATGTCGTTTAAACACAGCGTGAAAAGCAGGAAAATTATTTAGCGAGTAATGGAAAATGTCCATTTGAATTAGCTCTCTATACCTACTTCCATCAGTACTACAAGTTCATATTTATTCAAATAAACTTACTGGTTCTTTTGAATCGCCAATTTTTAACTGTATTAATATTAAAACTTACTTTGCCATCCCTAGATCCAGTCCCAAAAACGCTTCCATCATGAGCCCAGGCGCAGCACCAAATGATTCTAGAATGCACGCCGTTAGTCTTATCGGTACTGGCGACCGTGTCGAACAAGTTTGAACCTTGTCGCCTGCGGAATAAGGTCCACCGCCTGTCTCTCGACACGGACAGTAAGTGGGTGCTGTCGGGTGAGAAAGCTAGCTGCGTGACGGTGAGCTGGTGTGACGTCAGTTTCTGTATCTGATGCCATGTTGAAGTCTCCCTGTAAATTCACAAGAATATGAATAAGTACGTAGAATGTACTGGTGAATCGATTTATATGAAATCGAATGTTTTTAACTGATTCCGACAGACAGCAAATTATGGACAGGTTGCGCTACTGTCATTCTAATGCAAATGGAGGGGGAGTGAATGTAGATACAAAATTTTTAAGTATATTTCATTCTTGGGTGAAATGTACCCGGTAGGTGGTATAAGGTAGGCATATGTACCATATACAGGGTGTATTTAGACCGTGATCGAAAACTGAGGTAGGTAATAGCGATAGTGATTACAAACCCAGTGGCATTAAAGAAAATCCCGACAAACAATAAATTTTTTGAGGTTTTCTATACAACCACATACTTTTAACACCGATGGTTGTATGGAAAACGTCAAAATTTTTATTTTTTGTTGCGATTTTTAATATCGCCACTGGGTTTGTGATCACCCTCGCTATTACCTGCCTCAGTTTTCGATCACGGTCTAAATACACCCTGTATGTATAATTGTACTCCTCTCCCTACCTGGTTAAAATCGCTATTAGCGATAAGACCTTCAATTATTATGAATTTGCTATTTGTTTCTGTGATTGTTACTATGTTTATGGTGCTGTAAAATAATGAGTTAATAGATACACATGTACCATATGAGCACGGCAGCATGCTCGGTGCTGTTGGCCTTGCACGCGGAGGCGAGCAGCGCGGCGTCGGCGCTGGCGGCGAGCGCGAACACCTCGTACCCGTGCCCGTACGCCTTCTGCGACTCCGGCCACAGCGTGTGCTGCAGCAGCGTCTCCTCTTTCGGGGGCTCTGGGGATTTGTTGTTATTGGGTGGGTGTGGGTGGTAATGATGGTGGCGGTGGTGGGGGGTGTTGGTGATGATGAGTATGATGATGGTGACGATAATGGTGATGATAATACGTAGTGATAGCATCGAGGTGTAGACGCGCGGTTAAAAGTCTCGGAGGTAGCGGGTTCTGAAGGCACATATCTCTGACTTTTCGAAGATATGTTAGGTCTTCGTCATAAGCCCATATCCGATCTGAGATTTAAGCCTTAGTCCAACACGCTGGCCAAGTGCGAGTTGGCGACTAAATAGCTAAGAAATGCCTTAGGACTTTTTTGGTGTGCTAGTTTCCTCATGATGTACGTGTAGACTGTAGATATATGAGTGCATTCAGAAATGAATTATCACGTACTAAATAAAATTGAATATCGTATTCTTCTTTTCTCTTAGAGTAGGCTACTTAATTTTGTGTGATAATTTCGCTCGGACAAAGCCAATTCTAAGTGCTAACAGGGATGGGGTATTTTATATGATATACTGCTACCAACAAATATGCCAATAAATTACCAGTCATGTCGACAGGCACGAAATAGCCGTCGTTGTCATCCCCGGAGTCTGTTTTCTCTTCATCCCCCGTGAACACCGCCTTGTTGGACAAACCCAGGGATGGCACCGAAGCACCTTCAGGAGCTAAGGAATAAAAACATTATTATATTCATGAAATTTATTAAATACTAGCTTTTGCTCGCGACTCTGTCCGCGTAGACTACAGGGTTGAGTTCAGAAGGAAAATAAGTTGTAGTCTATTTTACTTCTCAGGGTCCTATTTATGTCCATACCAAAAATCATACAATTCGGTAAAATTGTTCAAACGTGAAACCTTAACGCGTCGATCGGCGCCTTGTGCATCATTATTGCGCGCTCAATCGATCAATATTTTAAAACTGCAATATCTTCTAAGATTTTTATTTAAAATTAAATACTTGTAATGAATAACGTATTTATTTGGATAAGGATTAATACATGTTTATAAAAACACCTTCACAAATAAAACTTTATTTTAAAATAAATTTGGTTAGGATAAAAAACGTTATAGTGAGCCAACCTTAAAGAATAGACATATGCTGTCGCGGACTTTTTTTTAGAACTTTTAAAGAGGAACATTTCTTTCATACATTATTTTAGCGAAACTTTAACCGTTTCCGCAGCGCACGCAGCGGAAGCTCACAAAAAGAAAAAAATGTCCCCGATTTTGAAACATTATTTATTGCTGATCCGCTCCTATTCGTCGTAGCGTGATGTTATATAGCCTATAGCCTTCCACGATACATGTGCTATCTAACAGTGAAAGAATTTTTCAAATCAGACCAGTAGTTCCTAAGATCCTAGCGTTCAAACAAACAAACAAACTCTTCAGCTTTATAATATTACTAGCTTTTGCCCGCAACTCCGTCTGCGTGGACTACAGGGTTGGGTTCAGATAGAAAATAAGTTGTAGTATTTTACTTCGCAGAGCCCCATTTACTTAAATATACAAAAATCATACAAATCGGCCAAATTGTTTCAAATTGGCGGCCGGTCGACGCTTTGAGTATCATTATTGCGCGCTTGATCATTATTTTGAAACTGCGATATCTTCTAAGATACTCATTGAAATCAAATGATGTAAAGAACAAATTTATTTGTATTAAATATTTGTAATGAATAACGTATTTATTTGTATAAGGATTAATATAATGTTTGTAAAAACACCTTCACAAATAATGCTTTATTTAAAATAAATTTGGTTAGAATAAAAAACGTTATAGTGAGCCAACCTTAAAAGATAGACACATGCTGTCGCGGACTTTTTTTTAGAATTTTTAAAGGAGAACAATTCTGTGATACATTATTTTAGCGAAACTTTAACCGTTTCTGCAGCGTACGCAGCGGAAGTTCACAAAAAGGAAAAAAGTCCCCGATTTTGAAACATTCTTTATTGCTGCTCCGCTCCTATTGGTCGTAGCGTGATGATGTATAGCCTATAACCTTCCTCGATAAATGTGCTATCTAACAGTGAAAAAATTTTTCAAATTGGACCAGTAGTTCCTGAGATCCTAGCGTTCAAACAAACAAACAAACAAACAAACTCTTCAGCTTTATAATATTAGTATAGATGTAAATGAGAAATACAAAATGTATATTAAAATGTAGTAAGGCAGTCATCACTAGAGAAGAACTGGCAAGAAACTCTAGCGTTGCTCTTTTTCAATGAGGAGATAGTTTACATGTTGATACAAAGACAAGATTTTCAGAGTTCACTGTACCCGTATAATTGAAATGTCCTTTTTTTATTCAAAGGATCTCGGTCGATAGCCTTAACGAGGGCAATACTTCTAATGGCTCTATTTTCACTGGCTATCTAGGAAGGAAGTTAGGTAGAATTTATCAGTGTTTCAACTTTCCAATCCACATGCGAATAAGTCAAAAATCCACGAAAATGTAACTACTTAGAAAAAAAAACATACAGAAGCATTTCCTTCGAAAATCCCTCCTATATGTAAAATATAACATTTCCAATAGCATGAAGTTATCAACTCACTAGCCACGCCATCTGCGGCGAGTTCATGTCCCACGATGTTCTTGAAGTTGGTGATGAAGTTGTGCGGCGCGCTGAACACCCTGATCACCTTCTCCTCGGCGGCCGACGCGAACCTGGTGCTGGAGACCGGCGCCAGGGACGCCAGGTCGTACCCGTGGACCTGGGGACGGGCCAGCTCGTGCCATTCTGATGAGCCTGGGGGAAGAAGACATGTAAGGGCCTTTATGGAGATACATGATTAAGCATGCATCATCATCATCAGCCGGTAACTTAAAAAAAAAGTGTTAAAATGACGATTCAAGAATACTTGTAAAAGTCAATTAGAATAAAGATGATTTGCGTTTCACTTTTATATACGTTCCCACTGCTGGAAACGGGTCTCGTCTACCATAGAGAGGGTTTAAGCCCTAGTCCATAGCGCTACCACTTAAGAGTAAAAATAATGTGGTAATGCCCAGTGGCGGTACTTCCATAGAAGCCCGAAAGCCCGACTTGCTTTACATAGTTCCGAATAACGAACTTAACGATTGTTTATTTATAAAATAACGCTAGAAACGTGAATGTGAGTACTAACCGGTATGTATTTATTAGTCTTACGTACCAAAAAAAATATGCTGCTACTAAATAAACATCTGGGCTTGCCTTAGTTTGACACCCTAGGCACGCCACTGGTAATGCCAGAAGTCATGGTTGGAACTAAGATTGTATCTAACTAAGTACATTCATTTTTGTTGGAAGGTCTTATGAAAGCAAAGATGTCTAGTCTTACTTTCCATGTAAGCTCTGCCTGGCGTAGTGACGCCACTCCCATAGAAACGCAAAAACCCAACAAGTTTTACAATAAATCACTATTACATTTAAATGAGACTATCCTTTAAATAAACAATAGAAAAAACACACACAAACTCTTTTGGGCTTCCATAGAACTATTTCCATTGACCGTACCACCACATATCCAGATATCATCATATTTACCGTCAGGTTTGTTCCACGGTGCATGCAGCCTGGTGGTCTGGTCTGCGGAGACGCTGAGCAGGTACCGGCCGTGGTGGGGCTCCCACTGGACATCCTCCACTGCGCCGTAGTGGCCCCCACACACTACTGCAGGCTCCCACTGACCTGTGTCCTATAAACCACCATGTTTTTATTAGTATCAGCTTATGTATACTTAACAGTAGGGTAATGTCATTCTAAGTGGGAAGTTTTAGTAAAAGGAAGAGTTGGGTTTGGTCCACTAAGCTAGAACTGAAACAGGTTGGTTATGTTCCTGGGAGTTAAGAGTGTGACTGCAAGGATTTTGTTTTGACTACACTCTTGTATGTCGATGCTATGACGATTTAATCTCTTAATCCTTATAATATCCTTGTAATATCTAAATAAAACTTAATATTATATATGGTATACTATATATTTTTCTTCTAAAATTTGGCTGTAATTGTAAGATGTATTAATCAAATTATAAGTGCAAAATCTCACCTTGCAATGCTTCCAAATATGAAAAGACCCGTTATACCCATGACCCATGAATGAAGTACCACCAGGGCCGAATCTGCTGCCGTAGAAGCCTAGGCCATTGCCCCCCACCTCGCCGACCCTGACGCGCTCAGTCCACACTCCCTCTCCTTCCCCGGAACCTTGAATTGGAGATGTCTCCGGCTCCCAGATGATGAGCGTCTTGTCAAGAGATGATGATAGGAGGCGATACACAGGTTTCTTGACGCCATCTTGAAATAAAAAAAAATATTAATATTGAAAAGGAAAATTAATGAATTTATCAACTGGACTATGTTGGGATTCATTGCTGTTAATCATAATCTTTTGATTCTATAAGTAAGTTTCACTGGAGAAAAATAGCAAAGATTTTTCGATTATATTTAATTGATTGTGTTCAGAAGCTACTAAAAAATCTATTAACAGCTAAAAAAAAATTTATAGACCATTTAAGGCAATAAAGCATACCAGTTAATATGTTTTACACTCACTTTCATATTTGTATGGATGCCACTGCACTCCATACACCCAGCCTTCATGGCCAGACAGCACTGTCTCTAGTTTAACAGACCAACGCTTGCCATATGCTTCAAAGACTTTCTCTTCCACCTTGATTCCAATTGTGGGCTGGACTACATGGGGCTGAATGCGCCACAGACGTATGTAGGTATCTTGAGACGCTGATGCTAACATTATGGTGCTGTCATCTGCAATTTTCAAATTACAAAATTTAATGTAAACAGAAAATAATTGGCATGGTTACAGAGACAGCCTTTACAGTTGGAACCTTGGAAAAATAGTATCCAAGGAATATAATTATAGAAAGCACTTTAATTGATCTTAATTACTAGTATATACTGATTCTATTGATGATGATGACTGCTTTCCAAACAGGGTGGTAAATTTTTGAATTGACTGAACCTAAGTCATGTTGAAATTTATGATGATGATTTGTCATACATTCAATAAATATTATTTTATTTTATATAATTAAGTTCTAATTTGCCAATCTGATTCACCAAACCAAAAGTCAACAATAAGATTTTAAGTCTTTTTAAAATTACAAAACTATCAGTAGCTTTTCTTTATTACATGGGATGAAAACACAATTGGCGAAATGTGGGGGCAAAATGCATCTTCAGAGAATGGGTATGAATATAAAACAACTCACCCACATCCAAAACATCCAGCCCCCTAACCCAGTCTTCATGCCCCACCAACATATGTACTCTATGGTACTCTTCACCGGCAAACACATGTATTTTGTGGTCGTCCAGGGCACAGAACAACACTGGTTTGTTGACTATGGGCAGAGTGTGTGCATGGAGGCTGAGACATAAACCGCACTGTAGGCAAATGGTCTGCTTTAGGGTTACTGTGCCTGGTGAAAAATAAACAAATGAAAGTGGAAACAAATAAATACACACATCAGTCACATACATAATTCAGACCCAACACTGATCTTACTACTTGTATCTACAAGTTGTTTTGTGGCGGTCAGATGTCATGATAAACTTTGACATGGACAAAGACATAATTTTCATAAAATGAAGCTATAATTACAAAATATAGTAATCAAATATTTTTAATTTTATTTATCTGGAAAAGAATCACAATTAATCAGTCAGAACTCAGAAGAACAATCAGTCAAAAATATAAAGTAATGAATAATCCAAATAGAAAAAGGGAATGAAAAATATCCATTTTGTGGTAACAAAAGATCTAGTGGCTTCAGTTTAAACATAACATTAAATATCATAACTACTTACCACCTTTCCTTTCCCATACTCTGACCGTAGAGTCAATAGATGTAGTGTACACAATCAGATCTTCTCCACTGTATAGCCCGAAGATACATGTGACGCCATCTCCGTGACCAGTCAGTGTGCTACTCACCTTCCATTCATTATCAAAAGTCCATATAGCAGCTGTTTTGTCAGCTGAACATGATAATAATTCAGGTTTTGTGTTCTGCTTTTGAACCCATTTAACAGAATTCACTTGTGATTTATGATGACTGAGGACTGTTAGGGGATCTTTGGATTTTTGATTCTGAAATGAAGATTTTTTTTCGTAAGTTTTGAATGACATACAACACAATATAAATATATTAATTAATACCACAATACTATAATTAGAATCCCTTGGTATTATTATTAGATATTTAATGTACTACTGGAGATGTATATGAGAATTATGATTTGATTTTTTAAATTAACTAAGTGTAATACCGTGTCATAAATAACAACTGCATTTGTAGCACCAAAACAAATGATTCCTTCACTATTCCAGTCAACTATTTCTGGAGTGCGATTACATGCAACGGATGTGTACTCCTGTTGCACCCGGATCTTCATGTTTATTTATTTTGATATTGTGACAATTTTCTAAACAATGCTTTTTTAATCCAAAACAATATGTTTTGAGGTTATGGCAGTCATCCAGACGTCACTTGTCAGCTTTAAAATTATTTTTTATTGGCAATTGAAAAGACAAAGATTTTTTCCTAAACATGTCTTAATTTTTTTAAGTATTAGCCTCATATAAATATATTTTTTTAAAGTATTAAAGATCTGAGTTAAATTAACGTAAGGGCAAAAAAATGAAAAGTCTCCTTAATTTATTAATCTAATAGAACAATCTTTAAAAATCGTCGGAAAGTTAAATGAAAATTGTTAAGTAGGTAACTTTATCACAAAACGTAAATCTAATTTTATTATTTTAATTGATTTGGCGAATGATTCAATTAAGGATAACGAAAAGCACTTTTCATTTTGGCGGTAAAAGTGACATTTAAAAACGTCATATGAAAGTATTAGTAAATCATATTCATGTATGTGGTGTGTGTAAACTGTAAATATTAAGTTTTATTTTTAGCTTATGAGGCTAAATAAGTGACTAAAGATGCCGGACATAATGATATCAGGGATTCCTGTGACCTTTCCGTTTGAGCCTTACGATGTGCAGAAAGCATATATGGAGCGAGTCATTGAAAGTCTTCAGAATAACTCAAATGCTGTATTAGAATCCCCTACAGGAACAGGCAAGACTTTAAGTCTCCTTTGTTCGTCGCTAGCATGGCTACTAGTAAAAAAAGCACAACTACAGATGAACGCACAAGTAGGTAATTTTTCTGATCATAGTGCTGCAATTGGATTGCGAGACACGTTGAAGGCAGGAGCGGGGAAATCGAAGGATAACACATCATGGGGAATGCCTAAGATTATTTATTCTTCGCGAACACACTCGCAGTTAACTCAGGCAATGCAAGAATTAAAGAGATCAAGTTACAAACATGTGAAAGCGACAGTTTTAGGTTCAAGAGACCAAATGTGCATACATCCCGAAGTGTCCAAAGAATCAAATAATATGAATAAGGTACATATGTGTCAGTTACGCGTAAAATCGAGAACATGCCATTTTTACAATAATGTGGAATCAAAAAAAGAAGATAGATCAGTAAAAGGTGATGAAATTTTAGACATTGAAGACTTAGTGACAGTTGGTAAGAAATTAAAATGTTGCCCATATTATTTGTCGAAAGAGTTAAAACAAGATGCAGATATAATTTTCATGCCTTATAATTATTTATTAGATCCAAAATCAAGGAAGGCCAATGGTGTAGAATTAATGAATAATATAATTATCTTGGATGAAGCCCACAATGTAGAGAAAATGTGTGAAGAGTCAGCTTCTCTGCAGGTACGAACAACTGATGTTGCATTGTGTATAGATGAAATAACCCATGTGATGAGGTCCTTTAGTGAGGCCTCGGAAGAGCAAATGGATACAACAGTTGATAACAGTCAACCCAAAGACTTTACCTGTGATGACTTGTGTATATTGAAAGAAATGATGCTGGCTTTGGAGAAAGCTATTGATGAAATTCATATTGGACAAGAAGGCTCAACATACCCTGGAGGTTTTATATTTGAGTTGCTTTCTAAGGCTGAAATTAAGGATCATAATCAAATGTCTGTGATTACCCTAATAGAAAATCTTATTCAGTATTTGTCAACAGCAAGTGCATCCCCATTTCAAAGGAAAGGTGTAGGGTTGCAAAAGATTGTTGACTTACTTAATGTTGTATTCAGTGGCACTACACATTCCTACAAAGAAAGAGTCAAATTGTGTTACAAGGTTCATATTCAGATAGAAGACAAAAAGAATAACAAAAAGGCTGATGGATGGGGAGCTCTTAAGCCAACAAACTCCAAATCAGCTGAGAGAGTTTTGAGTTATTGGTGTTTTAGCCCAGGATTTGGAATGAAGCAACTCCTAGATCAAAATGTTAGGAGCATTATACTGACAAGTGGTACCTTGGCTCCATTGAAACCTTTAATTTCTGAATTAGGAATTCCTGTTGGTGTTAGATTAGAAAATCCACATATTGTTAAATCCAGTCAAATTTGTGTTAAAATAATTGGCCAAGGTCCTGATGGAACACAGTTGAACTCAAATTATCAGAATAGGGATAATCCAAAATATATTTCTGCATTAGGCAGAACAATTTTGAGCTATTGTAGAGTTGTACCAGATGGTCTTCTGGTCTTCTTTCCATCTTATCCCATTATGACAAAGTGTCAAGAAATGTGGCAATCAGAGGGTATTTGGTCTGGTATCAATAACATTAAACCAATATTTGTAGAGCCACAGAGAAAAGATACTTTCAATGCAATAATAAATGATTATTATGCTAAAATTAGTGATCCTAGTACTAAAGGAGCTTGTTTTATGGCAGTTTGTAGAGGGAAAGTATCAGAAGGTTTAGATTTTGCAGATATGAATGGAAGAGCTGTAATTATTACTGGCTTACCATTTCCACCATTAAAAGATCCTAGAATCATTTTAAAAAAGAAATATTTAGAAGAATTAAGGGTCAACCAAAAGGAATTCTTATCTGGAGATGAGTGGTACTCATTAGAAGCAACAAGAGCTGTTAATCAAGCTATAGGAAGAGTAATAAGACATAAAAATGATTATGGAGCTATATTATTATGTGACAGCAGGTTTAATAGTCCCAAGCTAAAAGGACAGTTGTCCGCTTGGCTGAGAGACTATATTACTGTATCTAATAAGTTTGGAGAAACTGTTAGTGAAGTTTGTAGGTTTTTCAAAACTGCTGAGTCAACTTTGCCATCACCTAAACTGAAGCCAATTCTTCCACATGAATCAAATATAAGTACAAGTAATGACAATGGGAATGTTAATATAAGCGGAGTGTCATTTCCTGCAACTAAAAGCAGAGTTATAAAGTCATCAGCCAAAAAGTCCTTAAGTCAATATCCTAATTCTAATGAAGTTTATGCTGACTTTTCAATGGATTTTTACAAAAATGCTCAGTCATCAGCTTATGTGAATGAGTTTAAACCAAAGGAAACTAAAGATTTGTTTAGTGCTATAGACAGTACAAGTAGTAGTAACACTAAATCAACTTCACAATCCTTAGTGACCATTCATAAAAGGAATGCTGAAGATGTAAATGTTTCAGCAATGACCAAGAAAAGAAAGTTAAAGATAAAACCCTTTGGTTTTGAAGAAAATTTAAGAGATGAATCAGAAATGAAACCTGAGAGAGTTGCTCCAGAATCATTAATAGATTTTGTCAAAGAAATCAAAGTGCTTTTACAGACTGAGCAGTACAAAGCATTTCAGCTTGCTATTTCAAGTTACAAAAAAGAAGGAGATTATCCTAAGTTTTTAAAAATATTAACAGAGTTATTTGAAAATAGGAAAATGTTTTATTTATTCAAAGGCATGAGGAGGTTTCTGAAGGAGGAACATAAAGCAACATTTCAAGAATATTGTGATAATGTTAATATTATTTCTTGACAATTGTAGTCAAAATTATAGATCTGTAATTAATTTATTTGTATAAAATAAATATGTAATATAAAATGTTCTAAATTATTATTATTTCTTACATTAATTAATTTTACCTTTCTTATTGTAAGTCTAAATTTTTATTGCTTTTGATTTGAAGCTATGTAAATGTTAGCCATGTCTAGCCGACTCAATCATCACATACATTTAAACCAGAGACAGCTTATTTCATAAGTAATACTTATATTACAGTCTATAAAGGATGAAAATTGTTAAAAATTCTTTGGAATGGGTTAATTTTACCTCTAACTTTGAAATTAAAAGAGATAAATAGCATGTGGATAATTGTCTTTAATTAATGTTCCACTTCAATTTTCATGTTGCCATTTATTTACAAAGTATTTTAATTATATTCCAATAAAAATTATAATTTTTAATCAAACTCAGTACAAATTTAAAATGAAAGGCTCCTGTAACAACTACAATTTATTACTTAACAATCTAAAATACATTCTTAGGTGCTTCATTAATTTTGTTGGCAATTTCAACAGAATTAATTCTAAGCATAGTTTGTTGAGCTCTCTGAAAGTTGATTCTCATGAACTGCTTCCTCCTCTTCTTTTTGAAGTGTGTTCTTGTGTGAGACAGACCTTTCGAGATGACAGTAGCTGTGACGGTAACTAAACCTGGCTGAACTAGAGGTCGGCCAATAAGAGAAAAATCTTTAGTGGCTGCAAGTAAAACTTTGTCCAAGGTAATCTTGTCTCCAATGTTTGGGGGCCAGTATCCCTCGACAACCAGAAGATCTCCATCAGTTACGCGCCATTGTTTGCCCAATAGATGAACTATCGCAAATGATCGACTGGCGTTCTGTTCAATTAATTTATTACAAGTTGCAATGACATCTTTAGTAGTTTCTGGCGGAGACTTGTTTTCTACTGGGGCTAGGTTGTTGACAAATCTCGATAATATACCTCCTAAAATAATAAATAAATAACTTGAAAAACTGGTTGTTTTGTATACTACACTTAAGTTAATTTTTACTTGTTCAAATACAGACCTTGACCGCTGCTAAATACATTTGCTAGTCTTTGCAAACCACTCCTTATCATTGCCATATTGATTTATGTAATTTTTAGGCTGAAAATATTTTCAATCATAACATTTCTAATACATAACCTAAAAATGATACAGACTATAGAACAGATAAAGTGACATTAAATAAATACGTCTAGAAACGTAATAGCTCTAAAATTTTACAACAAAATATATTTGATTTTGCAATTATTTAATTATTTAGAATAGTTTTGTTATTAAAATTGAAAACTGATTCATACACACATAAAGATTGCACCACAAGAAAAACAGATTTGTGTTTGTAGCCGGGAAAAGCAAGTTATTTACGATTTTGATTAAAACATCGAAGTTAGTGAAAAAAATTACAGTCAAATTCATACTATTTTTTTTGTTTTCTCTTTTCAAATAAATAATAAATAAAAAAAACGTTTTTTAAAGAAAGTAAAAATGGCAATAATATTGCTAAGCACGCCATCTGTAAATGGCATATGGTTTCTCACAGCTGGTAACACAGCCTACCCGTGTTCCGGATGTTGAGAGCCATGAGCCCTCTCTGTTGGATCTTCTGCTGACTACTCATCCTGACGGATACAGGGTGGTGATCGAAGCCCCTCTAGGGTCATCTGATCACTGCCTTGTTCGTTCATGGGCCCCCGTTGTGCGTCCCAGTCGTCTTTCAGCTACTGGGACTCGCAGAGTCTGGCGTTATAGGTCAGCAGATTGGGATGGACTGCGCGAGTTCTATGCATCCTTCCCATGGAAGCGGCTCTGCTTCTCCTCCGACGATCCTGACGCTTGTGCGGACTGCGTAAGGGACACAATAATCCTGGGGATGGATACTTTCATCCCCAGCTCCAATATACCCGTGGGGCGCCGCAGCAGACCTTGGTACAACCACGCTTGTGCCGATGCTGCGCGCCTCAAGCAGTCCGCATTTAAGGCATGGCAGGAAGCCCGGAAACGTTGGGATCCTAACACAAAGGAGGAGAAGCGAAAATTCAATGCCGCTTCTAGATCTAGCAAGAGGGCTATCGCTAGGGCCAAGGCGGACCACGTTCGACGAATTGGCGAGCGACTCGAAAGTTATCCTTCTGGAAGTCGTGCTTTCTGGTCGCTCGCCAAGGCTGTCGAAGGTAATTTTTGCCAGCCTAGTCTCCCGCCACTGCGTAGGGATGATCACAGTCTGGCCCATAGTGCAAAGGAGAAGGCCGACCTCCTGGCCCAATCCTTTGCCTCGAACTCGACACTGGATGACGGGGGAGCCATTCCACCAGTCATACCCGGGTGTGAGAGTCTCCTGTCTGACATCAGATTTAATCATCGTGTCGTCAGACGGGAGCTCGGGCTTCTCGACATTCGGAAGTCGAGTGGGCCGGATTGTATTCCCGCGGTGGTACTTAAGACGTGCGCCCCTGAGTTGACCCCCGTGCTCACGCGCCTGTACCGCCTTTCCTACAAAACCAACAGGGTCCCAGCTTCTTGGAAGGTCGCACGTGTCCATCCAATCCCGAAAAAAGGGGACCGGTCGGACCCTTCCAACTATAGGCCGATAGCGGTCACATCTCTTCTCTCCAAGGTCATGGAACGAATAATTAATACTCAGATCCTGAGGTACCTTGAGGATCGCCAGCTGATTAACGACCGTCAATATGGTTTTCGACACGGTCGTTCAGCTGGCGATCTCCTTGTGTACCTCACGCACCGCTGGGCGGAGGCCTTGGAGAGCGGGGGTGAGGCTATTGCCGTCGGCCTAGACATTGCGAAGGCGTTCGACCGAGTGTGGCACGGCGCCCTTCTGGCGAAGCTTCCGGCATACGGGATCCCCGAGGGACTCTGCAAGTGGATCGCCAGCTTTTTGGATGGTCGGAGCATCCAGGTCGTCGTTGACGGCTGTTGCTCCGAGACCATGACCATTAATGCTGGCGTTCCTCAAGGTTCGGTGCTATCGCCGACACTCTTCATCCTGCATATCAATGACATGCTGTCTATCGATAGCATGCATTGCTATGCAGATGATAGTACGAGTGACGCGCGATACATCGGCCAACAGAATGTCCCTCGGAGTACCGTTGGGGAAAGACGGTCACAACTTGTGTCTGAAGTCGAGAGCTCTCTGGGGCGGGCTCTCGAATGGGGTGAAAAGAATCTGGTTCAATTCAACCCCACGAAGACACAAGTTTGCGCGTTCACTGCGAAGAAGGATCCATTCGTCATAGCGCCACAGTTCCAAGGAGTATCTCTCCAGATCTCCGAGAGTATTGGGATCCTCGGCGTCGAAATTTCGAACTTAGTCCAGTTTAGGAGTCATTTGGAGGACAAAGCCAAACTGGCGAGTAAGAAGTTGGGTATCCTGAACAGAGCCAAGCGGTACTTCACGTCGGTTCACAGATTGTCGCTCTACAAAGCGCAAATCCGGCCCCACGTGGAGTACTGCTCGCATCTCTGGGCAGGTGCCCCAAAATACCAGCTCGACCCACTTGACTCCTTACAGCGACGGGCTGTTCGCATCGTCGATGATCCCGATCTCACGGAGAAACTACAGCCGTTAGGACTGCGGAGAGACTTTGGGTCTCTTTGTGTGTTCTACCGGTTGTTCCATGGGGAGTGCTCCGAGGAACTGTTCGGGTTGGTACCGGCATCGCCGTTCTACCATCGCACCACCCGTCACCGCAGTAGAGTTCATCCATTTCACCTGGAGACGTACCGTACGCGTACGGTGCGTTTCCAGAGGTCATTCTTACCACGTACGTGCAAGCTCTGGAATGAACTCCCTGCCTCGGTGTTCCCCGAGCGCTATGACATGGCCTTCTTCAAACGAGGCTTAAAAAGAGTTCTTTCCACACGGTAGGCAGCGGCGTGGCTGTGCCCCTGGCATTGCCAAGTCCATGAGCGACGGTGACCGCTTACCATCAGGCGGGCCGTCAGCTCGTCTGCCTGCTTAGGCAATTAAAAAAAAAAAAAAAAAAAAAATTTTAGTCTGAAGTCTTTAAGGTTGAGATATTATTGCTTATTACATCGTGGGTGGCGGTATTACTGAAGTAATGATAGTTGATCGGGTAGGCGTAAATCACTTTCAACATCAGCTTTTCTTATGCATGGACGTAATATATAAACTACGTCCATGTTCTTATGACTGTAGGTTTATGAAAGATGACAACTAAATTTATGAGCATTATTTGTTTCTTTTTTGTACTTAAAATTTAGTAGCTATCAAATCTTTTTTTGCAGCAGGACGGAGCCTGACCATTTCGATATCCTAAATGTTTTTAGGAAAAAAATATTGATTGTAAATTTGGTATCAACTGTCACTCAATATCATTGGTTTAATTATATTATTATTATCTACCTATAATAATCAGTACGCTAGATTCATACATTAAAAGAGATGTCATTATGTTAAAACGCCTTGTTATTTACATAGAACTATGAATGAGTAGAACCTGTTTTACAACATGCCCACTTACCAACTACATTAAAAGGGTTGTCATACATGCTAGGAATTTAAGTCGTGTTCTCTTAAAAGTTTTACAAATGAGCATTAAGGGATTTAAATTTACACCCAAAATTGTTAGTCACAACTTACTCGTGGTGAATATTTTTTTAACGTTTCAAAGTTCCAACTTAAATTCGCAATTTGAGATAATAGAAAAATCTCTTGTTTGTTACATTCTACAAGATGATTTTCCTTGTGTAAAGCATCGTATTTAAAGAGCCGAGCTATGATCAATTTCTCCGTGTGCAGTGTAAACAACTTGCTACTTCAAACAGACACTTTAATTTAATTTCCCGGTATTGATTACGTATAGCTATTGGCAATTTTAAAAATCTCCATCGGCCGGTTCTACTCTTTCATGGCTCGTGTTCGTGTTTTTCCGTCGCCTGTCGGATGTTTCCGGCGGCGTCTGGGGCGCGTTGCCATGGCGACGGGCGGGCACGCCGCGCTCTCGCTCGCGGCCGCGGCCGAAAATAAACACCACGAAGCCTACCGGGACACTCTCGGTGCACGCCAAAATGGCACCTATAGGGCAGGTCACGTGACACCGATTTACACGCCGAGCTTATCTCGCCTGGCGTCACATCTACATGTATTATACATAGGACTCGCTGAGGGAAAGCGCCGTAGGAATCATGCTCAGCGTATAATGATAAGTATTTTGAGACAAAATGGAAAGAAAATATAGCAAAGATGATTTATCAGGTCATAAAGAGAGCGTGTGGCGCGCGTTTTTCCACGAATTTTGGTAAAGTTGCCGGGCTCGGGCGCGCCTGGGGCGGGGGAGTGTCGGCGGGCGGCTGGCGGGCGGCCGGCGGGCGGCTCGCGGCGTGAGCGGCGTGCAGCGGGGCCGGTGCGCGCGCACGGCTCCCGCGTCAGTCGCTGGGCGGCGCGCGGCCCGTCGCGGTCGATACTGCACGCTGCCCGAGCACGGCCATGTTGCGCGACGCGTGCACGCGCGGCCGCCCTCCCCGCGCTGCTCCCGTAGTGTAGTGCCCCCGCACAGCGCGCCACCGCGCCTCGCGCACCGCCGGCAGCGGCGCCGTCGCCTCGAGCTTTCGGTCAGTACCCCCTGGCCGAACCATGTGTATTACGTATGTACTTAAAGTTTCACCACCTGAAAAGTGTGCCGCGACGTGACATGCGCTGATGCACGCTACGGAAGCTGTGGTGCGACTGTGAGCTCGCCTGCCCGTGTGGCGAGCGCCCGGCCCGCGGCTCGCGGCCCCCGGCTGACGCTGTGCCACTCACAGTATTTACGGCCGAGTGCGTCGGCTCGGTGACACTGGACACGCCAGTAGCCGTGTGATTGTTATTTGTTGCGTGCTTTCCCAACGGATTCCCGTCTGTGGACACATTACGCCAGTCGTGATATTATAACCTGCGCCCAGCATCATGCGTTGCCAGATCACGTGAATGACGCGCCTTAATGTCTCGCAGCGTGTGTAAGTAAGACACGGAGGCAGGACGCACGCCTCTCTCACATCGACGTTGGCTTGTACACACATTCTGCTCATTCCACTCAGTAGTGTCATTGAATAACCTTATCTAAATACAATCATGCGTTGGCCAAGTATACTTTACAATTCATGGTCCAAATACATCTAATTAATCTCGTCACAGCTCATACTACGAATGTAGGGCAAAATATGAACCTACTACGAAGTATGATACGCGTGCGCTGCCCCACGATGTTTACCTTCACCGTTGAAGCTTTTATACATTAAGTAAAGTCGTCAATTACTTCTTACACGTGACATAAAGATTACGTAGTACTCGAAATAATTACACATGAACATAACCTATAATAGAGATGTACAGCTAAATGAATACTTATTATGATGGAGCTGGTAGAGGCTAATCAATCACGGCCATGATTACAGTAAACATTTAAGAGCCATAGCTAATGTCATGAATATAAACTTTGTGTATCCAATCATTCACTCTATTACATAGATATAAACTTATCTACATGCCAGTTTGTCTTGTATTCTAATATAATATGAATTCCAAATTATATATAGGATGAAATTTATGTCTAAGAGCCGCGTTTGAGAAATAATGTAATCGAGGAAAATTTATATGCTCAAATCTTATTATTTACTGTCATTTGTCAATATAGAAAATAAAATAATAATTATGATGTATTTCGATTTTGAAATGTTTTAAGAAAAATTTTATTAACATAGAAATGTCTGTCGATAAACTAGGTGCCTCAAATTACGGTAATTAGGTGAGACTCCAATACGAGGGGGTCTGGTTTTTGCAATAACACGATGGACCTAAGTCATGGGCATTGCTAAAGGTTTTGCTATCACTCATCCTAATTCAAGATGTGTGAGTATTTTGCCACGTGGTTTTACATTTGAAAAGCACTGTTCTTAGCTATCAGGCATCCTTTTTAAATAAGGCAAGCCAGCAGGTGTAAAAAAGTGATAAGATTAATATGTTTTTCTCGCAAAATAATTTCACTTTATATTGGTAGGTATGCTTTGAACCAGCAAGACAGTATTTTTATGTTTTGGATAATTTGTTTATATGATCCATAAGAGCTTATATCTTTTATGATCCATGTAGAAATATTACTATTTTAGTACACTTTTCCACCATTTCAATAATTGATATTGAATCCTGGTTCACTTTAAAGCCTTATATAAAATCAGAGAAAAAAGAATATTGCGATTAAAAATATTTCGCCAAAATATCACAATATAAATGGGTTAAGTCTTAATGAGATGTTCAATATTCTTGACCAGTATTTTCTTTTAAATCCTTGTATTACCGCTGGGACGAAAGACATATACGTGTGTTAATCTGATTTACTAAAATTCTTTGGGATGGATATGGTTGAATCAAAAATATTCGTAGTGTTTAACACATATGACCTCTAAATGTATTTACTCGTAGAACAGCTCAATTTTATTTTTCTTATTTTTATATAAACTTCAATCATCAAAATCTTTTCATTACCGTCATCATGATGCGCAAACAGACGTCCACAGCTGGATTAAGACCATTTGTTTCATAGATATCTATCTCATCGACTAAAACACTCCTGTAAAAGTCAGATGGTTTCTCTCGAAGGCTTAACAACTCCATTCTAAATGAATCTGGCTTAAAGTGTTTTTCTTGGACTAAATGATTGTTCATAAAACAGTGTTACATACAAATCAGTTGTCTTATGTTAAAAACTTAAAACTTCCTGTTAAGATGACTGACAAATTGTCAGAACGTGATCACTTAATATACTTATAAAATGTATTTTCTTTTGTATTGCAATATTTTACTGATTTATTTTTTGTGTTTACATTATTTTGTCTTCGATTAAGCTTTTGTACAAGTCAAAATGAAGTTAAATAATAAATGAAAAATATACGCAATAATAACAGACACGACACATTTTGAATTTATTTACTCTATAATCTCACAGAATTCTAACCTTTTTTTTCGATAAAAAATCCATGTACCTATGTTCATTCTTAGAACAAATTATGTCCATTCTGAATGTTATCCAAATTGGTTAAGACGTTTTCAATTGATTGAGAAACAAACATCGAAGTATATTCCTTTAAAATTACACTATATGGGGATCATAAAACATTTAACTACTTCTATATTTCTTCCTCGATTTAAAAATTTATTACGAGCGTTACGCCCATATGGTCCATCTTTTGAATAATCAATGGGGTTTTAAAACTTCTCATTTTATAATTTTATTATTTATGATATCTTATGCATTTTATTGAGAGTACCGGAGGAACTCTGGGCATAAACTTCACTTTATAGTAGACAGCGTGTGTTGAATGGGCGCGTTGGGAATATCATAGACGTGTGCAATTGAAAATTTAACTTTTAAAAGTATCTTAACGGCAAACGTATTGGCGAAAGTTTCGCGGAAAATGTCTGGACATCGGTGTAGGTGGATATCTTTATTTCAGCTGTTGACATCTTCTTGTGTTTTCGAATAGATCACATTTGAAAGTTAAGAAGTCAGCCATTATGGTTATAGTATTTTTGTTACAGTAAAACAACAGTATTTGACTTATGTCTGTAGCAACAGAACGTCAGTACCATCCGGGACACATTTAAACGACCACTGACGAGTCAACACAATCAAATCACAGTGTAACTTCTGAACCACAGAAAAGTTGTATGAGACTAGGAAGAAAATGTGAACATGCCTAGTATAACCTAGTGTAACCTATGATTAGATTGTCATTGATGTTCGGCACGGCCAAATGATGTTTGTGCAAACATGGAGGCTTTTAGCTCGAACTTATTTAACCATTTTTCTTGATTATTTATTTATTGTTTTAGCTTTGAAAGTTAATTCATTAGTGACAAGGTCTTCCCACATAATTCAATCAAATACATATAGAGTCCCTTATATAATTTAAGGGCCTTTTCTGACCATATTAATTTATTTCGTTTATTAACGCGAGATGTAGATAGTTAGGAACATGCTAAACTGCACTGCTCGTTAATATTGTGTTAAAAAGAATTGCAGTGTTGAGTGTAAACTATATTTAAATAAATAAATACACCCAACAGTCACATACATAGTCCTGACCCCACACTAAGATACGAGTCTTGTGTCGTGGGTATCAGAAACTACGAGAGACTTTTCGGTCTCACAAACACCCAGACCCGGAACAAATATTTGTGGATCACACAAACATTTGTCTCGGTGCGGGGATCGAACCCGCGGCCGCTCGTTTCGCAAGCTGGTATCTAGCCAACTACGCCACGGGGCTGTCAATATTTAAGACCCAGATCTGTTGATCAGACTAATCTATTCGTCAAATTGTAAGGTCACAAACAGTGTTTATGTCCACGTTATCCAGAATACTGGTGAAATCGAGTTCGTTTTTAGAATACAGGATTACAGTTCGATATCAGAAATGCATTTGTGTCATTGACAATGCTTCCATAGAAGCCCAAAAACGTTACACATTATTTATGTTATGTTCAGTTTATAAATGTTTATTGTAGAGTCAGTATGTTCTCATTTATATGTCGAATTGCTTGTGTTAAAGGTTTAAAGCTTAAAGATTTTATTATTCGGAAATTTGTAAGGCAAGCTGGTCTTTTGGGCTTCTGTGGGAGTATAGCCACTGACACACATGAATTTCCGATATCGAACCAGAATCTTGTATTCTAAAAACGAACTAGATTTCACCAATATTCTGTATAAGGTGGACATAAAAACTGTTTTAAAAATTAGGTAACTGTTGTTCGATTTTGGCTTGTCCCTTGGCACTCGTATAATTAGCCAAGACGAAAATAGCCTACAAGTTGTAGGCTACAAAAGTCAATGTTTCATTCTTTTTTATATAAAAAGATATGAGAATCTATTTCATAGTACAATGTAAAACAAGACACTCATAAATAAGAATCATATTTACAACGTTGACTAGGATAGAGGAATATGATTTATAGTTAAATAAAACTCTTAATTTCGGTGATGAAAACGATGAAAACTTTACTATACTATAAAAAATCTGTATATCGATTGTGTGCAATATGATTTATAGTTTCTAAATCGTCGCCAGTGGAATAACATTCTGTCTATTCCCTGGATGATTTCTAGTGAATCATCTTTGAAACTTTCTTTCCATCGTTCGGCTTCTCAGAATCGAAAATGTATGTTGTAAGAGGCATCGGTACGTTCAGCAGTTTTAATAGACGCTCGGCTAGGTCGGCCCCGCCTGACGTCAATTTCCTTAAGCAAACAAATTCTAATTAAATTTACCGTTGTCTCTTGAACGAGGGCAGATCTTGAGTTCAATATTTTTTTTTATTTTATCTCAGGATGTATTTGAGTCGGCTGTTACAGAATTTAGAATTAATCTCGCGGAAAATATTGACATTAACTTTGTTCTTTAGTTGGGTTTTTATTTCTTTTTTCATTCATGGTAGGTTGAGGTTACGTTTTCAATGAATTTAAGTAAAAAATCTGGAATCCAAAGAGGCTTGTTTGTTATGAAGTAACCTTGTAACAAAATTCATATTAATTTAGTACAGTAAATTTAGGTGTTATAGCCTAGCAGATTAAAACATAGAAAAATATACCAATAGTTTGTGACATTAAAAACACTTTTGCCAACAATGACATAGACAACATAATTCCACCTCTTTTGTAGAAAAAAAAACATAAGTAAAATTTAGCTCAAACACATATACAATTCCCTAAACCTGACAAGAGTTATGTTAATTCATAATTCCTCATGTCCCACACGGCGAATTTAACTTCGTAGCTCGCGCGTAGCAACGTCGTAGCGGTTTCGTAGCAGCTCGTAGACACTTCGTAGTAACCACTGATGATTTCCGGATGTCGCCAAACTGTTTGTACCGCAAAATGGACTTGTAATGTTTAGTATGGTTTAATGTTACTTAAATAGTTTCATGCTTAGAGTTCCACAAAGCCACATGTGTATTAGACATGATGCGGTGTGTTTTAATCTTTATGTCTTTGTAAGTTGTACTTAATTTTAGTTTGGTAGTTATAATTTCCGTTTGGTAGCTAATTATGTATTTTTATTATATCTGTTAGACTTATATTGTTTGTTAAGTCATATTCTATGAGAAGCGATCAGAATATAGATTTAAGATATATTTGTTATAGTTTTTGAGATATAATTAGGTTTTTAAAAGCCACGTTAGTTTTAATTAAAATTGTTATCTACCCCTGATATCAACATCGCATTTTTTTTTTCTTATTGGCATCTGATGGTGAAGCCTGTTAGGTCACCCTATAACTTTGAGAGAAACACTTACAATAACTCTTCCCCCATCAATGAATCTAGCTAATTTTTCAGTCTCAAATCAATTTCAAAATAAAAAATCAGTAACACAGACCAATACCACAAACCATTTATCATCTCTGCGTACGTTTATATCATACAACAAAATAATCCAAAACTCACAGATCAATATAACCTTTAAACATATAAAGCCAGCGAAAATATCGCATCGGCTCGAATGCACAAGTCATGCAAATGTATAGAAAGCCATAAAGAATATCCCTTACTTTGCAAAAGCATAAAACCTCTCGCGAATCCGCTGTGAACGTGGGACGGCGCCGCACTATTCACCACAATATATCCGACGATGTATTAACTTGTATGTGTGATGTTTGTACACATATCTTATTCTAATGTATGGATGGGGCTTTGGCGGTTTGTTGCGCTTTTAAGACTAAATTATCGTGCTGATTTGGAAGAATTATGGTTTAGGGACTGAAGAGCGTCGTAAAGTCGGTGAAAGGCTACTATTTTGTAGTATTTTTCTGCGTTGTAGTCAGATGGTTTAAACAAATATGATTTCGTTCTAAGAGGATTTTTTAACTATGTTTTTATTATAGTTGATTATGTTTAATAACGAAATATTAGTATCAAAGATTTTAAAATGAAAACCACACATTTACACAGGCTCTGATCTAATATCTAGGGCAATTGTAATTATTGTTTTATAGTGGACCGATAAAGCGAACGCATTAGCACCTGATAATAACTGTATATCGGTGAAAATAGAATGATGACAAATGTCCCTCATTAGCCGTTACAATCATGCTAATTTCATCTTTCCCGCATACACACAGGTTAAATTTAGGTCCCACTGCTGGGAACTAGCCTCTTTTACAGCTGAAAAGGCTTTAGATCTAAGCCAATCACGCTGGCTTAGTGCGGCTTGATGAGCTACACACCTAAGGAATTCATAAGAAGTTTTAGAAGTGCCAATTTCTTCGTAATGTTTTCTTTTACTTTTGAAGTACTTGATTATTTATTGAGAATGTTTATTTAGTAATTTATGCGTTTGCATTAATTCGAAAACTCAGAAGTGTATGCGGTGTGCCGAGAATCTCAACCGCGCACCTACACCTCGAGGTCATTCATAGAAGTACCATATACTAATGTTCCAGAAAAACATCGGCTGCTGGTTATAGTCCTCCACAGACTCTCCTAAAGCGACCTTTTCAAAGTGGTCTGCATCCGCCATTTGACTTTCACCAACCTCATTTAATATTAACATTAAAACTTCGCGATCTCAAAGGACTAATCCAAAAATGTGTTAACTACCGCCCTTTTAATGCTAACTGCGATACACATTTGAGAACGCTCAGGTAGCGGCAGTCAAGAACTATAACCGTTTAAAGGCATTAATATAAACCTTTTATGTCCAGTTAATATGCTTGTTGGGCGCATCGGGGATCGCGTCTCCAAGCATTCACGGTTCAAAGGATTTAGCTGTGCTATTGGGTTTGGTAAATGTGTTTGATTATCAAACATATACACTGTTATTTACTCTTTTAATAGATTCAAATTATCTTTAAACTAATCTTGTCAATTATATTTAACAGTCATAATATTTTTATAGGTTGACTGGACAACAGTTTACTAAATGTGAGGCCGAGTGTTCGATGCCCAGACCGAATTGCGATTCACAAATATTTGTTACGGGTTTGGGCTTTTGTGAGACCTGAGTCTTATAGTTTTTGATACTCATAACACAAGACTCGTATCTTAATGTAGGGCTAGCTATGAATGAGACTGTTGGGTGTATTTATTTTATTTATTTGGTGTTCATGTCGGAATTTTTCCTTAACGATTCTCCGGTCTTGTAACTTCTGGTTTTAATATGATTAGACCGTAGCAACGCAACAAATAAAACCATACTGTACTCAAGTTTACAAAATGGTACTATACTTGATAAAAGTAAGAAAAACTATATACTAAGCTTGTTAGATTCCAAAATTACTTTTAAACAATCCTAAAAGATTTTAAGGTGGATAGCACGGCTAATGCTCCTCTTAAAAGCATGTTCAGTGGTAATGAGATGGTCACATTAAGAGAGTGTAAGGTTCGAATCACTGATCCCGGCTGAGAGCATTCGCCCGTTACCACGCCCATCACATCGCTGTCCGGAACATCTACACTTTCTTATATTATCGTAGGTTTAGAAAAACATCTTGTAAGAGCCAGTTTGTGGAACGTATGAATATAGGCAATTTCATAAGATTTTTTTTGGCGTTTAGGATATATTAGTATTGAGTTGAATCTTTGCGGTCGCGGATCACAACTTAGGCACATAAGTACATACGTATGAGATTTCGGAGTTAGGAATGTAATCACAGTTAATTATCCCTTAATTTAACGGTGAAGACCTGAAGCCTGCTGAAAAAGAAGTTCATAGGAATTCTTAGGTATGTAATCCGCCAACCCGCACTTGGGCAGCGTGGTGGATTACATTCTCTTAGTTGTAGCGACAGTAATATCCAGAAGTAGCATCTCTGAACCAAATTCATGAATATCTGCAACAAAGGCGAAAGCCTCTACGTTAATAATAGAAATTACCACAATCTCGACCTTGAGTACCATTCTGTGCATCAACGCCAGACTGTCGAGTGACCCAATCAATCAGAATCTGATAAACTGTGCGATTGGCGATGTGGAAACGTCAGCCGTCAAATGTGGGCTATCTCACCGCAGTAGGCAGCGGGACGAGTGACCGCGCCCGCCTCACTCACAGTGACGTGGAACCAGAACGGCTTAACTGACATCCGATTTTTTTTTATGAAATAATAGTTTTTTTTCGGTAATAGGCAATCTGCTTGTTCATGCGTTCTGGCTTAAGCGCCTCTCGAAAGTCTAAACTGACTTGTTTTTCTTGTAAGGACTATTCTACATGTTCGTGTGTTCTGGCGTTACCGACATTCGAAAATCTTTTATGAAAAAAATAGTTTTTTTTAATGTGATGGCCAGTCAATTTGTTTATGTTTTTTTATGATAGCCGTTATTCTTGGTGGGAGACTATGAATGGTATACTTTACTAGGGTCTGACGTACTTTCACCTAGTTAAAAGCAAATTGGTCTGAGTTTTGTTTCTAAAGTTCGTGTCGTATTACGTTTATGATTACTTAAAAATAATAAACGCTATAGTATTATTTTTTCAAATGAAACTATGTAATTTCGGGTTTTTAAGGGAGTTTCTTGCCCTTTCTTCTCAACAGCGATAACACTTTTCGAAGCGGCAATAGTCTAAATTTAACGATTAAAATGCACACTTAAAAGAGACTATTTCAGATTATTTTGACTTCGACTTTGTCTTAAACTATCTCTTTACGCATTTACGTTAGTTAAGGGGGCGTTTAGCCTGTAATATAATTACATTGAGTCAAATTTGTCTTAGAGTCACATGTCAATTGTATTTTGTGAACAGCTGGCATACGTGTGCTGTGACGTTACTTAACTATTAAAAAAAATTGATAATATTTCACAAACTTATATCATTTATTTATGTTGAAATCACATATAAGTTTAATAACCATTTAAAATACCTCACCATTCGTAATATTTAATACACACCTACTTTCCTCCCTCGCTGTTTTCATTTGCGGTATCCGTGCTGTCAAATGCACGGGCGTATTTAGGCAAGATTTAAAAATAGGGCAACCCTGAAAGCAAGCCTCGAGGTTGCCGACCTTGGGCTATCGAACTGAAGGGTTCAGTGCTAACAGCCCAGTTACCACGGCACTGGGTCAACGAGCTTCTTACGGCTAGCTATAATTTCGGTCAGTGATATTTCAATATCACACATACATAACCTCTCGTCTGCATTCCCCGAAGGGGGCAATGCATTTGGTATGTACCAGTCCCATGTGATCGTGGGTTAGCCTATTCCCGCTTTACGAGTAAATTTCCAGTCTCCGTGCTGTTACTGAGACTTCCCTAATGGCAGTGGCGGTACTTCCATAGAAGCCCGAAAGCCCGACTTGCCTTACATAGTTCCGAATAACGAACTTAACGATTGTTTATTTATAAAATAACGCTATAAACGTGAATTTGAGTACTAACCGGTACGTAATTATTAGTCCTACGTAGCAAAAAAAATATGCTGCAACTAAATAAACATTTGGGCTTGCCTTAGTTTGACACCCTAGGCACGCCACTGCCTAATGGCAAAGCTCAATAACACTGCCAGATCCGGGAATCGAACTAAGGACCTCTATTCTATGGGGAATACAGTCATAAATGTATGTACCTATGTACATATGAGTACAGACCGTGTACGGAAACTAAGGCAGGTAATTTTTATTAATTGGTATTTTCTTTAACGCCAGCAGTTTTGTAATCACTTTAGGTTTTACCTGAACTTTAGTATCCGATCACCGTCTGAATACACTCTATACAGGGTGTATTTAGACCGTGATCGAAAACTGAGGTAGGTAATAGCGATAGTGATTACACATCCCCTGGCATTAAAGAAAATCCCGACAAACAATAACATTTTTGAGGTTTTCCATACAAACCACATACTTTTAACACCGATGGTTGTATGGAAAACGTCAAAATTTTTATTCTTTGTCGCGATTTTTAATATCGCCACTGAGTTTGTGATCACCCTCGCTATTACCTGGTTCAGTTTTCGATCACGGTCTAAATACACCCTGTATAATAAAAGATACTTCGGTATTTTGTCACTTCCTAAACAACTATGACGGATTTTTTTTTGTCACGTAGTAGATATTTTAAATTATGTACCATTTTGTACGCCTGCCTTTTTATTAAAAACTAAATGATTGATTTGAAAAACTACTGCATGTTATTTTAATGAGGTGAATACAACACTATAGTTTTTTGTTTTACATCTGTTGTGAAATAGTACGAAAATGTTCGAGGATTGTTAGAATTTTTATTTTTTAATTAATGAAAAAGATTTTTCGTTTTAAAATGGGTATATTTCATGTTTAAGGGTGCTGCGTAGGTAAAACTATTAAATTATAAGTATGAGCCGTACGGTCAGTGGTCTAGGGTTCGAACACAATACTTTTTAAATTAGGGAAATTCTCAGCAGGACCTCTGAGTCTGGAAATGTGCAAAATGGCAATAGGCTCGTCTTTTGTAATGTGGGACAAAAACATAATTTGTGAAATATTGGTACAGAAATACCTCTCTGCCTTCTCTTTCGAGGAATACAGGTGTGAGGTTATAAATGTATGTTGTAATAAAATATCCCAAATGGATAGTCCGACCCGGGGATCGAACCCGATGATTCACTATGACACCAACCTGTCAGATACCCTGCTCTCAATTTCATTTGGGGTCGGCGCAGTACGTTTTAAAACATTTCTATCAGTCATTCCTTACAGAATCATAATTACCCTTTCCACCTCAACAACTAACAGCCCAAACTCTAACTATATGTAGTGACCTAATTTTTTTTTGTTACAACTACCCTCAAATCGTCGGCATCAACTTGTTTACACTGATCGAAGCTCCGACACGGCAGTCACGTTGTGTTATGTGCGGATTTACAAATGGGATTTAAAAACGCAGCCCGCTTGCGTCACGGGTGCGGGCGCGGGGGGCGGGGAGCGACGCGCGGGGGGCACCGAGCGGGGGGGGGGGTGCAGGCCGAGGGGGCGTGAGCTGTGACGTCACGCGCGCGCCCCCGACACGTAGCCTGTTCTATTTCGGTTCTCTTTAACGTATTGGTTTGTCTCTATGCTTTATTATTTTCATTTGATGACGTCATTTCCTAGTATGGGATAGTTCCATTTATCCGGTGTATGATTCGTGGTAATTGGAATGAACAGATTTAAGGGAAATAGAGTCAATGAACAAAATAAATGACTTTATTTTGGTTTTATTGTTGTTTTTGTAAATATAGCTTGGCTTTCCATTACAATATCACTTTTGTAACATAAATATAAAAATGTAGAACCAATCGGAAAAAATCATGATTTATTTTATTGAGAAAACATTATGGATCATTAGCATTAAAGTTAGAGAAAGGTTTTATCTATGGGAGGAGAAATTAATTTATAACCAAATAACAAATCCTTAGATCGGTAAGAAACGATGCATGTTTCACTTCCTGTTCAACAAGATAAAATATCTACAAATTGTAGATCACACCATATTGATTCAAACAAATGAGATTAAAATTATTAGACTTCATTTTATTTTATCCGACTGTGACTATTCCATAAACCTGATTAAATTAATTACTGTACTTTGTAGCTATAATCTCATATTTAGGTTAAGGCCACGCCTACCTGTTTTTGTAAAGCATTAGCAAACATTGCAGAAGTCTAATATCGTTTTTTGGGAAATATTTCCCGCTTCTACCGAAGTTTCTCTTCGAAAAAGTTACAAACAATCTTGCCTGTTTTAGGGTTCGAACCCGGGCCTTTTTGGTCGCATGGTGTATCTTTTCCACCTATAACGTTCGTTTTTTTAAATATTCGTGCAAGAAACTCACAACAGATGCTATCCCAACGAAGTTTCCACATAAAACCCGGTACAAAATTAGACCGTCTGAAATAATGTTTCGCAGGCTTTAGTTCTAAAACACGTGATACGCATGTGCATACAACCGCACCCCTGTAGCCGTGACGTCGTTCAGTTAGCCCCCACATACATTCATAACCAGTGTTTCGTTGGGGCAGGTCAGCTCCATTGAACGTCGAATATCTACATGCAGTTCAAACAACTCTATTGATTTGTTCATGATAGTTGAGATGTTACTTGTATAGTATTGCGTATAGACGTGGACTGAGTAGCCCTGGGTTCCATTCGCCGGTTGGGCAAAGTGAAATTGGTACTGGGTTTTTATAGGAGGCAATTCTCAGTAGCAGAACAATCTGGCAATGTGCCCACAAAACAATGTATCTTAAAGATGAAGAGATTAGGTTTTTTTCTGATTTCTACCAAAATATCTACTTTTGTTTACTGTGTTTTAGTCTCCTATGAGACGAGCCAATTACTATTTTTCGGTTAGTTTTTAGGTTACTACGCCTAATGGAAAATCCAATGAATCTAAACTCGATCGAAGAATAGAAACCGGGTCCTCTGAATTGCATGTTGCAGGCACATGGTACGGCTTAATCGTAAAAGTATTTTTCATGATTGTATGTTTGTGCGTGTGAGTGTGTACTACACCTACACTTTTTTTATATATGACCGCCAATAATACAGCAACGTTGCACTAAACCAGAGTAAAGAGGTAAATTTCTCTAAAAAGTATAATATATAAAATTTACTATCTTGGTTCGCAGCTAATTGAGTGCTTGCTGAGGAGAAATTTAATTCAAAATACAACAAAGTGGGTGTGCATTAATGTGTATTCCCGGAATATATTACCTCGGTCCCGTGGAAGTGCAGATTGAGCAACAACGACCCGCTTTTCCCAGAGACTTCATGGAGAACAATGAAATTTCGAAGGAGCTTCGTTTATGATACAAAAATATTTTCGCGGAAAGCAAATTAATGAAAGAACGGAAAGGGGTATATCAAATTTAATGTCTGTGTCTTGTTTTTTAGCTGTGTTTTATTCGTTTGGAATAGACAGTGCGTGACAATGTGTAATATTCTGTTTGGAGACAGTACGAGTTGTTTAATGATGTTGTTTTTATGAAATTGGCTACACAAAAAAGGTTAGAAATTTCTGTTTTTCGCAAATAAGTTTTAAAACAAGATAAACATTAGATATACTAAAAATAAAGAGGTATGGGATAAAAAGGAAACTATGTTGTTTCTATTTGAACCAAAAAATATCAAAAAGGGCTCTATGATTTAAGTAATTAAGTTCTTTTAAAAACCTCTCGCATTTATATAAAAAAAACTGCTACATCGCCTTTCCAGGTGTTTTCTACACGTAATATTTTGGGTCAATGCATATATTTTGGCACTTTTCCTGCCTCCGTGCTGTTACTGAATTGTTTCATTAGAAAAACCCAGTAAAACTATCCTAGGCATTCATATCTCTTGTTTACATCCATTTGTTTATACCTCTGGGTCATCGATATACGATTAGAATAACATTAGCCAGCACAAATACGGACACCGGTAGCCTATATCGGCGTGGTGTCGAGGGCAACACCAAATATAGACACAAGGGCAGACCCGGCATTGCACTCTCGCCGTGAAAGTGAAACTGTGCGGAAGAATTTATTTTTAGATGGCACTCAAATAAGTTGCAGCTTCCCGCCGATTTTAATATAACCCCGAGTGGTAATTTTAAAATGCCGACATTTTTGTCGCGTATTCCGGCCCGGTGCGGGAAATGTACGATAAAGCTTGCAACACCGTTAGCAAATTGGACATGATTTTTATACATATACTTTAGTATTTGCCTGGCGAAATGTGGGTGCAGAAATGCATCTCTGCCTACCCCTTTGGAGAATATACGCGTGAGGTTATGTAAGTGTGTACTTCGGTTTTTATATTCTAGTTCCGTTCTTACTAATATGTTTAACAACAAGTAATCAGTCAAGAAATGGCTGCTCAGTTTTAGTCTAAGGTAAAGTAGTAAATTTGTATTTGTATTAATATGATCATAATGTGAGATTGGTGCAGTGTAACTACCAATGTTTATTGCTTATCATGGAATCACCAAATTTAATCCTCTCTCATTTATTTGGTACAAATTTAGACAAGAAATAATTTACATATCAAAAAAGTCACGTACATAAACACTACATTAGAGCTATTTTTATAATTATAAAACCGACGCGTGTCCTGCAAAAGGGCATAATCTGATAAGATTAGGGTTCTACAGGTCATAATCCCACACATTCGAGGGGATTTGTGTTACAGTTCGGGTTTTACGTGACATTTTTATTTATACTTCACTGGTTTAATAGTAGAATTTTATGCCATCACTTTCGTTGTTCGCCTTGAATAAAAATATGCAATATTTTTGATGTGTTTAACAATGGTGAATTAAGTTAGTGTGAGAAAGGGAATATTTGCAATAAACTTCATATACAAATATCTGTCAGGCAACCTCAGGGTGGTGCAGAGAAACACGAATAGGTGCATAAATAATGGTGTTGCAAATTGTAATACATAGTTATACATAGATAGATAAATATAAATATACACACATATATACATAGGAAATACATCATAACGTCATACTTATATAAAATATATAATATGAATACAGAAATATACATACTACATACATATATATACTAAGATACTTCTGACATATGCTTAAATAGAAGTTGCCGAACTCTAACTTTAAAAGAAAAACGGCTTGTCAACTACTACAAATCTGATTAAAACCACTAATAAACTTCACAACTTGGTACAATTACTTTTACCCATTTGACTCAAAACAACCTGATTAAGATAAAACATGTATAAAAGTGTGCGTCGACATTACAGCCATAAAGTTATGGTTTAATTAACCCGTTTCACGCCTGTCGCGAACCCACGGTTAAATATGGTCGTACCGTGGAATACATTATAGGTAAATATTATTGTTTACGACCCTATTTCGTAGTTAATTTGTCCCATAGTTTAATTTAGGGAGTTTTTTGTAGGTTTGCGCGTGTTTGGTTGAACGGCATTTTAATTGAACCGCTGGTATTAGATTGTTACTGATTAAAATTTTACGGTTCAACTTTATTGCGTGTGTTAAAGCTTGTGTGGTTTTGTTGTTTGTTTGTGTTAATTTATAGCGATCAAAATATAGTCTGTTTACAGTCATATTGTATTTTTTATTGAAAAGTGGATAACTCTTTGTTTTCCAATTTCTTCTTTATATTGCCTTTCTGAATAGCTTCGTCGCGGGATTATGACAAATTAGGTCCCCTTAGATTCACTGAGCTTCATTGCTCAGCACCATTACTGTGCGTGCTTGTTGATTCTGGAGCACAGGAGTTGCAGTGGCGGATGTGTGGTGGGATAGGACCAAAAAAAAAATTCATATGGTGTAAGAATGAAGTTGTTTCTATGTTTTCTTGAACGATAGGATCTGTAAGGATTTGATAGGATATCTAGATTTCCATATGAAAAGCATCTTGTTAAGCATGAGAGCAGTGATAGCCTCGAGGTTTGGGCACGCGCACGTACGCAAAAGTTAAGTGAAATTTTTTAGGTGTGTTGTCCCCCGAACGGCACTATTCCAGCGTGGACTAAGGACTTAACCTTCTCCGTGTTAGAGGAGGCTCGTGCCCAGCCGTAAGACGTATATGCTGATGATGACGTGTTTAGCACGGTCGTATCATGGCGTTTTTACTAAAAAATTTTTACTGTGTGAATTTTTATTACACTAATAGTTTTTAAGATAGAAATGCGTCTCTGCCTGCTGTTTGGAGAATGCAATAATGAAATTATTTATATAAATATGCGATATAAACTTAGTATTTATTCATAATACAATGTCTGTTCAAAACCAGCAAAACAAAAGTTGAATCTTATAAAGTGATATGAAAAAAAACCAGACTTACCTTAAGTTATTTTATTGCACTTAATATTGCGGTGTTAAGTAGTCCTAATTTATTCGTCCACGCGGTTGTATAATTTAGATTTTGGCGGGGTTGCGTGCGGCGCCGGATAAGGAAACAGCATTTTAATTGACTTGTTAGTTTTACGACGGGGTTGAAAAGCGTTCATTCATCATTTTTACATGCTATGTAATGTCGCGTGTTTTTATACTTACGAAAATAATTACGCAGGCATTCCTATAGAAGTACGAATGTATTTCGAGTTTAGCTAACTGTTTTGAAATAAGGTTATAAGTAATTGAACAGTTACAAGATAAAAAGTGAAGAAAATCATCGTGATGAATCACACAGCTTCATCTTAGGAATTAGGTGTGTAGTCCACCAACCTGCACTAGGCCAGTGTGGTGGACTAAGGCCTAAACCATTCCGATGGGAGAGGAGGCCCGTGCCCAGCAGTGGGACTTATAAGCGGTTTAGACGGGGAGGGGGGATCACATTTGCATACTCCGTGCCTCTGAGCATTTCTTAATAAAAAATTCCAGTAACACTTTTCCCGACCCGGGAATCTAACCTAGAAGTTTGGTACAACTATGGATCGTTTTAATCTGTTTCGTACCTTTATTCTCATTTTAATTTATTTCATTTCAGCGGAACTGTTCTGCTTCGCTCGAATACAATGTTTTTTTGTTTTCGTCATACAGTTCCTTCATTTCCTACTTCTTTCATTAATTAATTAAATACGATATCCCGTATAATTTTATAACAGCCACTTTTTACTCATTTTATGGCAACTATTTCACTCCTAAGAGTCATTGTGTCCATAAGTAGATACGTAATATGCTAATGGATTAACTATAAACCAAAATGGGTTTTTTTTCTTATCAGAAGCACTTAATTTTTTTAACTTTATTCAAGCACTATACTATCAGCAGCCAATCTTACATTATAAATGTGATATCGAAATAAATTGCAGAAATAAAACTGATCGGTCTAATTACTGCTAGGGCTTATTGCTTGTTTAAATACGCTTTTTTAATGAAGGCCACAGGTACGATCCCCGCACCGAGACCAATGTTTTTCTGATCCACAAAAAATGTTTCGGGTCTTTGTAAGACCGAAATGTCTCTCATACTTTCTGATACAGGATTTGCATCCTAATGTAGGGGTAAAACAATGTATTATGCTTATTTAACATCGTGATATAAACTTGACAATATTTCCACCGCATTTTCATGAGGTTTTCACGCCTTTTCCAGTGCTCAGCGGCTAAAGCCCGTAACACATAGGACTTACTGTATCGTTATCATCGACGCTAATCTAGGCGTAAAGGCCTCTTTGCTTATCAGACCTCTTCGCCAAGTGTCCTCTATCTAGAGGTTCTTGCACGTCGCTAATATTTTATAAAATATATAGGTTTTAATTTATAGAAAGCAATGCGCTGTTGTCACGATAGTTTGTCGAATATAGACACAAATTTGTCAATGTTCTTTAATATCAGCAACTCGTTTGTTGCCCGTTCTATTCTAGTGAAATAAGAATAATGACTAAAACTTAATAATATAAAGCGATTCATAATGTATCTTTAGATGTCTTACATAGCTGGGCTGCTTTAAAATTAAGAGGTCTTGCCTACTTACTACGTTTTTTTTTTACTTTTCCTGCACCTGATAATTCAATTTAAATAATATCCAAAAGATTTTGTTGTTCTGAGATTTGAATCCGCGATCATCAGATTTTTTTACCAAATATAATCAAGGTTCTCACGTCTTCAATAGCATATTATATTTATAAATTTGCGGCTTCATCCTGATCTGTGAGACCTTTAATCGTCGTCACGTAGCCCCGTAATTTCCACCGGCACGGAATTCATGAAATTAGTTTCCTCAAATCAATTATTAATGTTTCGCTGCGTTCATGATTTATTTCGTTTGCAAGTGGTTCCAACTGTGACCACTACTACGGGGATATTTTTAACTATGATAGTTAACTGTTGGAGAATGATCGATTTTGTTACACGGTTATTGTACTTTATATTTGTACTATGTATGAGTATATAGTAAGTGAGTCTCGATTAGTGTAGGAGTAATCAACAATCACTCAGTTGTAGATCTTGATTGGATCTCTTGATTGGAAAAGAGCAACACTAGAGTTTCTTGCCCGTTCTTCTCTAGTGATGACTGCCTTCCGAACAGGGTGGTAAAATTTGAAATGACTGAATCTAAGTGATGTATTTGACATTTTATGGATTCAATAAATATTATTTCATTTCATTTCATTTCAAGAGACCCGTACCCAGCAATGAGACGTATAAGGGCTAATGATTATAACAGTGTACTTCGTATTTGTATTATATAATAAATAAAATAAAATTAAATTTCCATATGAAAATATTGGGATGATCATAAAAATAACGTTGGACTAATACATATCTGGCTAAATGTGGTAGCAGAAATAGGTATTGCTACATGGGTATTTAAATTGTGAGAGCCGATGATCGAGCCCAATGGCGTGCCATATGAGAGACCTATGTTAAACACTAGTTGTTGATGATGATGATGATTTAGAATTTGATTTTGATTGATTTAGAATTACTTGTGTCAATGTTGTATTATTGTGGTGTACAATAAAGAATATAAATAAATAAATAAAATAAAATGATGATGATGGATATTGCGTGAGTTACCGCTGACTACATCGAGTGCGTAATTTTCCAAGTGGCACCAATAGTAACGCCGCGTAATGTATTTATAGTTACAGATGGTAATCTGGCGGTTACTCGGCGGCGGCCCGGGGAGCGATCGTGTATTAATTAGTGTTTTATTAGAAATCGATCGGCACAACACTATTGGTGTTTATGGTACCATTCAGCATAAATTCAGATTTGTGGATGTGTTACTTTTTCTATTAATTTAAGTTTTGTTAGCTATTTAATTAAACATTGTGTTCCTACTGAAAATTTCTTAATGGAAAACCCCAATAAGACTTCGCCTTACCTGGTAATCCAGCACCACCATCATCATTTATAACTATAGATTGTAAAATTAAAAAAGTAATGAGTATAATAGGTAGTCAAAGGTTGGACGAGCAGAGGAATATGGATAGAGTGTTTGAGAGAAGATATAATAGAAAAGGGAGTAACTTAAGACATGACGGGTGATGATGTTTGGAAGGATGAAACATTCTGTGCCGACCCTAAAAAACAGAACAGGGAACAGAACAGAACAATTGAATGTTAAATTCTAAGCATCCCGAAATTTTAGCATGACCAATACTAGTTAAAAGCATAAACACGTTTGATTGTCAGTCAAATACGGCGACGTTAATTAGATGTTGGCATGGTTTTAGAGTACAATTCCAATGTAAATGAATACAAGTGGGTGGGGAGTGATGGCAAACATTCGGAACAGGTACAACGGCTCTCCAGCCCCGACCGGGATCTGCTTTAATTAATAACGGATTAGGTGTACCATCTGGAGTGTATTTATTTCTTCCATTTCAATTGTCTGTTGTAGAGCAAGATAAACACAAAGAATTGTGTAATTTCAATCATGATTTATATGGTATACTGGCTGTCCCAGCAGATTTTGTTACGGAAAAGCTTTAAGCGATATGCTGATAGCAGCGCCACTTATAGGTCTAACTGGGTTTTGAAATTATTAAGGAACCTATTGGAATATATATACTAGAACTGCTAGTTTGCGTCTTTAGGTCAGGGTTAAACCCAGCTATAGATATTGTTGCTGAGGAAGACATATTCAGTCTCCAAGAGCGCGCTTGTTTTCGTTTCACACTCAACTGCATGATGTCAAATAGTAATAAATCGTATAAGTATTTGGTAGATATAAAACAATATATTTCACTGCAGAGAGCCAGGGAAGACCTAGGCCACGAGAGCTCAATCAGTCACACTGACAAATAGAGAGCATTCCTCTTATATTGAGGAGGTCTTTGCGAAATTTTGCTCACGTCACTAGATGCAATTTTAGTTGAAAAATTGATCCATTTCATTGTTCCATTTGTAACCGGGTGGATTTTGGCTTCTTCGAAGTTTAAGATGGAATTGAATGCGTAAATGCATCTGATATTGGGTTTTAATTTCATTACAATTTGAAGTATTTGACTAGATTTTGATTCGTGTTTGATTTAGGTAGTTCGAGGGTTTTGAAGGCTTGAGAATTAATTTTTAACGAGCAATTGTGAAATAATTTATC
Organism: Cephonodes hylas; assembly: GCA_030295005.1. Classification (NCBI taxonomy): domain Eukaryota; kingdom Metazoa; phylum Arthropoda; class Insecta; order Lepidoptera; family Sphingidae; genus Cephonodes; species Cephonodes hylas. Next base: position 821,602 of record AP025365.1, read on the forward strand.
TGACTAAAGTTTTCTTAATAAATTTACAAATGGCGGTACTATTAAGCGATCTCCTTCAAATAACCATGATGTGAACAGATACGGATAATAAATTTTTGGTGGATGTCAATTTGACAGCCCCCGTGGCGCAGTTGGCTAGACACCAGCTTGCGAAACGAGAGGCCGCGGGTTCGATCCCCGCGCCGAGACAAATGTTTGTGTGAACCACAAATATTTGTTTCGGGTCTGGGTGTTTGTGAGACCGAAAAAGTCTCTCGTAGTATCTGATACCCACGACACAGGTCTTGGAACCTAGTGTGGGGTCAGAGCTATGTATGTGACTGTTGGGTGTATTTATTTATTTATTATCAAATGCAGAATACATACAAGTATTTGCCTTTATAGCTAAAAATATAATAAATAATTATAACAATAAGCAGCAATATACAATAAGGAAGATATAAATAATGACTTTTTACAAAGCGTATTTCCAATTATAAAACGTGTTTGATGTTCATCGACCCTGTACTAAGAATAAAATCCAGGAGATAATGTATTCCTTCCTCAAACACTTCAATGTATAGTTAACACATTTTTCATTCTAGCTTCGTCCACTTTTCTTTGTTTCGTACTTCTTAAGTTAAGATAATAAATTTAGTTTTTATCTTTTCCATACTAATGCGGTACTTTTTTTAGATTTTCATTCAGTGCCGCAACGGTTCTCGAGTGGCTAAGCGACGAGACTGTTAGCAACTTTTTGTATAAATTTTTTGTGATAGAGAAAATAGTTTGGGCGTAAAGTTGCAGTTCATTTACTACATGCCGTTCTGTCTTATTGACTCTTAAAAATCGATCTTAAGAGAAACTTCGCACCCCAGACCCACACTTTGACTTTTTGAAGGTATATTTCATAATGAATTATCACGTACTTTATAGGTGTAGGAAAACATCGTGTTGAAACCTGCATACCCAAAAGTTCTTTGAAATTCCTTAGGTGCGCATTGCGCCGACCCGCATTCTTAGTTGTAGAGAAGGCTCATGCCTAGCAGTGGGAATATATGGCATAATAATGATGATACAAACTTGTATATAGTGTAAATAAATAAATATATAAATATAACGCAGTCTCCATCCATGCATTCTTCTACCGCCTCGCTCACCATTCCCATTCTGTCCCGATTCCGCAGTTCGTGCGAAGATTAAAGCAGATAAGTTTTAAACATGCTCCAGTATTTACAAAGCCGGGGAATTCGTAAAGTATGTTACTGGAGCAACCAGATTACAAACGGCTGATGTGAAAGGTGCGGCATAAAAGCCCGTTCTGTTACATAAAGCCAGTTTCAAACAGCGAGTTCGGAGGAGTTTTTACTCGCGTGTCACACTGACGGCTCTCTGCCTCACTCTGACGGCTTCTGACGGCGTCTGACGGCTTCTGACGAGTCTCAGCCGATGGCGATAAAAGACTCGCCTTGTAACGTGAAATTTATTTCAATGCCTGACGCTGGTATTTGAAAGACTGAATGTTTTCCAGTTATGTTTTGCAGGTTGATTTGGTTTGAATTTGTAATTGAATGTTCCTTTTTTCATAATTAAAGTGTTGGTGAGCGCAGATCTTTTTATATCTACTACTCAGATACGATTAACTCCCTTTGACTCTGTGTTCCTCACATTGTGCTTTAGCAACTAAAGGTATAAGGTGCCATAAGAGAGGCCTATGTCCAGCAGTGGACGAATTAAGGGCTGTTGATGATGATGATGATGATGAACTAATGGTATACTTCTATCAACTAGTATACAATGTAGTAAGGATTGGCTCGAGATATAGGCGCGCGGTCGAGAATCTCTGCGGTCGCAGGTTCGTGATTAAACATCTCGATGAAACCTGCACACCTAAAAGTTCTTAGAAATTTCTTAGAAATGTAATTTGTAAACCCATACTAGGCCAGTGTGGGGGAGTAAGGTAGCTCTTGCCTAGCTGTGTGACGTAAAAATGGGCTGATGATGAACATATCGCAATAGTATTAACCCTTCTCGCCTCTCAATATTATCCTATAAACCTACTGCATCAATCATCACCCCACTTTAAGAATCTGGGATTCGAAATTCTCAATAGAACTGCACTACAATCGACTGGGAAATGATATTGATCTCGGTTTTATTCTTCAAGGTCTAACTCGAATGTCCATGTCCATTAAATCCTTACACCTGTATAATTGTTTTCATTTGGCACGAGACTGTCGATCAATAAACCATTTGGTGACGTGAGATAAACCCGGGATGCGCTGCGCCCGCAATACGATGTGGATGTGAGAAGATTGCTGCGCACATTGACATGGAAGTTTATAAGCTTACTTAAATACCACCATAAGAAATCGATTGATATATAGAAATATATTATAGAAAGGGAAGATGTGTAGCCCGTCAACACTCAATTGTAGTGGAGACCCGTGCCAACGCACCTTAAAACATTTTTCTTTCTATCATTATCGCCATGAACCCACATACGTCCCAATGCACGGGCCTCCTTTACGATTTTGAAAGTTTAGGCCCTAGCTCGCCATATAGCCTAGTGCGGATCGACGGACAACATCCTAGGTTCACACCGATACAAACTTTGTATGAAGTGTAAATAAAAAAAATATGAGAAAGTTACTCGTTACCGTGTCCAATCTATTCCAAGTCTAATAAAATTCTTAAAAAGTTCAGGGAAAAATAGTTCAAGGCTAACCGCCGCATCTGAAAGCGAGGCATCGTTGTCTGGGAGGCGATCAATCATGCGGTCGCATCCACGCCGAAAACAATATAGGGATTAGCCGGGTCGAGATTGGAGCCGTGTTTCATCCACTACTGTTTGCTTCCCAGAGACTGTTTGTTCACCGTATTAGTTTGTTTTTTAAGCTAAATTGTTTTGTGCTCGTCGGCTTTTTGTGACACAACTTAAGTTTAAGGCAAAGGCGGAGTATTGTTTAATTAAAATATTAATTTTTGGTACCACGTAAAAATAGAATTTTTCGAAGAGTTAAATATTAATTATTAAATATTATTCACTGTATATTCATGGTCCAGGAGTTTTTCGCAAGTCCCGCGGGATAGGTGTGTGGGTGTGACTGAGTAGCCCCGAGTTCGATACCCTGTCGGGCAAAGACACCAAGTTTGAAAATATGCCCGATACAATAAATTCACCCGCTGTTATAAAACACTTAGCAACGTATAAACGTAGGCTTTGAACTATACTATATATGTACGCACTCATTTAGGAAATCTTCTTCTTCTTCTTCTTCATCAACCCATATTCGCCCACTGCTGAGCACGGGTCTCCTCTACCATTGAGAGGGTTTAGGCCATAGTCCACCACGCTGGCCTAGTGCGGGTTGGCGGACTACACACCTAAGAAATTTCTAAGAACTCTTAGGTGTGCAGGTTTCATCACGATGTTTTCCTTCACCGTTACAGCAAGTGATAATTCAATGTGAATACACACATAACTTCGAAAAGTCAGAGGTGTGTGCCTGGGGTTCGAACCCGCGACCGCCGAGATTCTCGACCGCGCGCCCAAACCTCGAGGCCAAAGAAATTTAGGAAAATTTAGAAATTTAGGAAATATTCCGATATTTATTTTATATACGCCCCTTTACACTAACCGAAAACAAGCTTTCTATTCAACGAATAATATACCCATGAAAATAGATAAATAAATTGTGTATGTGAAAGAAAGCATAAGTTGCGTTTAGTTAATATTTCCACACAATAAAAGTTGACCTATTAAATGTCAGAAGATCTAGCATTTTAAACTGCATACAAAATTCAGCGGCATTTTATAGGTGCGTAAAATTCTCGCGACCGACACTTATTGTTTATGACACGTGACGGAACGTAACCGCCACGTTTACGACCAGTGTGCTCGTCTATTGATAGAGCGAGCAATTTTATGCGACAGAATAACTGTATGTGTCAAACGTCTTTGGGTCAATCTGAGTTTTGAAAGCGGAGGTTTTATTCTTTGGCAATTTTACTGGCTAGTGTGAATGTCTTTTGTAGCGATATGTGCAGAAGAATATATTTTTTAATCTGTTGAAATTTAAAAAAAAATTGATGTCGAATCCTTCGACTAACGGTGAAGGAAAATATCCAGAAAGGACATGAATTTTTCGACTCAGTCCGTGGATCCATACCGTGGAATTCATTCAGCGGTGGAATATGGCTAGAACTTTGATAATAATTTAAATCTGAAAAATGCCGTGTCTGTATTTCCTATTACATCAATGAAACTGATCACTATTATGTATTTTAGTTACTTGTTATTAGCGATCCAGATACAAGCTTAGCTTACTTTGGGTATCACTGTGATTGTGCGGAACTAACTCTGTCTTTTTACATTAATAAATAAATATACCTACATATATGTATGTTAATAAGCTTTAATTTAAATCACGCTGCAACGTAATTTAACAATCCGTCCCAATCTTGCCTTAGGTAAAGCAATCTAATAGTGAAAGAATTATGAAAATCTGGTCAGCAGTTTCGTCGTTTATCCTACATAAACGATAAATTATTCCTTCTTCTTGTTATAGGAAAGATGAAGTAAATCCTATATTAAAATGTTATTTTTGTTTCAGGATTTTTTTACAATAATGCGGCAGTCAGATGGGATCTAGCTTAGAAGATAAGGAAGCCGGTAAGTCCTCTTTAACTTACGTAATCCTCTTAAATCTGAAAGTTATATGGGTTATTTTTATCTAAATAATAAGTTTTTTTTTAAGAATTAATTCAGCTATAAGTGCGTAAAAATATCTGCAGAATAATTTAATATTCATTCATGCAACATTGCTGCTGGACATGAGCCTCTTCTGCCATTGAGAGAAATTAGGTTTTAGTCCACGCTGACCTGGTTCGTGTAGGCGGACTACGCACATATATAAATTTCTAAGAATTTTTAGGTGTGCAGGCTTCATCACGATGTGTTCCTTAAGCGTTAAAGCAAGTGATGTATCATCGTGAATAAACACGTAACTTCGAAAAGTCAGAGGCGAGTGACCGGGCTTTGAATCCGCAATCACCAATTTGGTATCCCGAACAGCGGATATCTGTAAATTGGCCCTTCGACCAAGTTAGCGAGTATGCATACGATGGTAGTACATACTAACACTACCCAATGGTCCACATTTCATCCATCAGAAAATAAATAACGTCTGGCGGCTCTGGGATCTCGGATTATAAATCTAGTATATTTAATACAAGTTGATAGTTATAAAAATTATGTAGGTGTGTCCATAATATTTGTCGGAGTATTATAAAGATACTCCCGCCTGAGTTACTATCACACCGTGGCGGCAGGGGGGCGGGCAGAAAATCAACTGCACAATACTATGACGTTGATGGATCGTCGTGTATGCGTTGTGTATGATATTAATGGCGGTTTAATAAATGATCGCTTATTTTATGGGTTATTAGGGGGGCAGTTGTCGGAATATGATGTTGCAGTCAAGTGAAGTTAGATAGATTTTGTTGTGGCAGAGAAGTTGTTATGATTAGTCGCCTGTTCTGCCGAGACAGTTAGGCAGTTGGGGAGCCGATATTGCGCCACCTAAGGTTCGACTTTAAGAGAATGCCTCAGGCATTCAATCCACCTTTACATGTGATGTATTAAGGGTAAATAAATAAATCTTAAAGTGAAGATTAAGTTTTGGAATTTATTTGTGAATTATGACGAAACTCTTCTTGTTTATTTAAACGACACTTAGTAAAAATACTGGAGGCGAATTCAATTTGTTCGACAAAATTTTGTTTGAAGAATTGTATCATAGTTGCTGATTGAAATGAAATGAAATGAAATAATATTTATTGAATCTATAAAATGTCAAATACATCACTTAGATTCAGTCATTTCAAAATTTACCACCCTGTTCGGAAGGCAGTCATCACTAGAGAAGAACGGGCAAGAAACTCTAGTGTTGCTCTTTTCCAATCAAGAGATAGCTTACAGTATTGTTACAAAGACTTCATTTCCCGAATTAGAGCAGCTCATTGATACAATTGATTCCTACAACATACAAAAAACAATATAAACATCACATCATTTCACCTTTGGTATAATCAACTTGTACACCTCTTGAGTTCTAACTCGAAATTCCTCTAGCCGTTTGTAGTGTTTATATAATTCATTATTTCATACGTGTAGATAAGAATATTGTGCTATCAAACATTTGCTTATTCTTCTTCTTCATCAACCCATATACGCCCACTGCTGAGCACGGGTCTCCTCTACCATTGAGAGGGTTTAGGCCATAGTCCGCCACGCTGGCCTAGTGCGAGTTGGCGGACTACACACCTAAGAAATTCCTAAGAACTTTTAGGTGTGCAGGTGTCATCACGATGTTTTCCTTCACCGTTAAAGCAAGTGATAATTCAATTTGAATACACACATAACTTCGAAAAGTCAGAGGTGTGTGCCTGGGGTTCGAACCCGCGACCGCCGAGATTCTCGACCGCGCGCCTAAACCTCGAGGCCATCACTGCTTTGCCTATTAACCATGATATAAAATGAAACACATTGGCGTGCCTCGTAAAGTTAACAGTTTCATCGTATAAAACTCAACAAAAATATTATTGTATGAAAATTGCATTCTTGTATGCATTGTATGTAAACCAGAAGTTACATCTCTTCGTAAAACTACTATTTTATTCCCGCGAGAACGTTGTTTGGACGAAGGCCAGAGCCGAAATCAAGAGGCTAAGGACTTAGGCCACGATTTATTTCATAATACTTGTATTAGTATTCCTAGAACGGGGCTGGCAGAGGAACATTTCTGCACCTATATTTTGCCAGGTATATATAAGTCACTCGACATAAAAATGCGGCTCAAATAGATTATCGCCTAAAGAGATAGTTTGTGCCTATAACTTTATAACTGTTAAAGTCAGGCTTATCTGTTAAAATTAGATGCAGCAGAACTATTAAGTAGTATATTTTTCTTTTTTGTTTGTCTTTTACATAGCTTCTTTATTGGCTACTTTTCCAGCAGGATAGTAATCAATATGTTTCTATTAGTTCATATTACTCTCATTGCTGGTGTATTTATTTATTTATTTACTGCTGGAAAGGCACATTTGGTACAACTCACATAGGTTAGGCCCTAGTCCACAGCCTTATTGCCGATTGACAGGCTACAACTTATATACTTTATTTTTATTTTATTATTTTTGGGAAACACACAACACTATAAATCCCACATTCAAGCTTTACAACAAATACACATGTTACAAACAGTTTCCACTTAAATAAAAAACTAAGACAACGATAAGACTAATAAAATATTACAATCAAACACTTACACCAACATACAATATACAACAATCAAATAAAAAACTATCAAATAAAAAGAAAAAAAAAATAAATAAAAAGATACAATCAATATACTGCAGGCTTCACTACCATATATTCCCAACGTTAGAGTGAACCAAACACTGCGCCTCATAAGAGTGTCTATATCCCATAAGTCCCTTGAAAATTATCTCAATTCGGCCTTATGGGGGTCTGAGGGTGGGTGCGGGATGCGGGGCAGGGGGCCCACCGGAACAGCCAATCAATCACTCACTGACGTAATGACGTCATCCATTATCAATTATTGACAGTACACAGATCCGATGCCGGCCGATTTTCCAAGTTTTATGCCTTGGACCTTTAGGGCTGCCGATGGACGCATTATTTATGCGAAATTCGATTTCACCACGTCATAGGAATTACGTTGATAGGAAAATATTTACGTTGGTGAATGGCTAGAGAATTTTCTGAGGCTCGTGGTGCAGTTGGTTAGGGATAGAAAACTATAAAGCGTGGGTTCCAACGTCCTATCCAAGCCTCATAATTATTATATAACCCTTGAATCAGACTCTCCTCTCTTTACACCAAAAAACATGATTGTAAGTCATTAGAATAGTAGATACCAGTAGAAACTACTGCCGTTTATTCCCTAATTTTGAGATTTCGTGTTACTATGAATTTTCTCGTGGAAACAACAATCCAGAGAATCTATTTAGATGACAAACATTCTATCGTCTCTAAGAATACCCTGAAAGAAACAAATCTTCTCATATAAACTTCTATTTCTCACAAGAAATGCATATAAAATATGAAAATTTTCTAGAATTCCGTATGTTGCAGCCCTCGTACGTCATCGCGCGCGGGCCGGCGCCATTGATCATAGTTCAGTTGGAGTGGATTCAAATCCATTCGCCAGTTTTGAGTGATGATCCGCGGAGGGATGGCCGACAATCAATATAATGCTTTATTAGTTTACGGGATGATGCTCAGAAGTATTGTCTTCAGATATTAGTAAAATCAGTCGACATTTGTAACAACACACTCTTTGGAAGACTTAAGTAAAGTAGTTATTTATAAATAATGTAATTCGTGGTAAATATTATAATTTTAATTAAATGTTAAGTAAAGCGTCATTTATATATAATTTCTTTTTGACAGTTCTTGGCATTTTGGCTTTTATATTTTTACTTTTTTAATCTATGATTGTTTTTGTCTTAAATTTCCTTTCTTTTTTATAATTAAATATTCATTTCTAATATGTTTGTTGGTGGTAAATCGAAATATTTTAAAGCCGAATAGTTTGTTAGTCTTTTTGACCGTGTTAATTTCGGGAACTATTGGTCCGATTTAAAAAAAATCTTTGAGAGTGGGATTGCTCATTATTTGAGGAAGGTTACTGTCTCTATATTATCACCCTAAGACCAATAAAAGCGGAGCCGCGATAGGAAGTGTGACAAAAGAGGGTATAAATATTATGTTGTAAGTTTACGGTTTCGCATATGGAGTTGAAGGCAACATGTATGTAATAATGTAATAACATTATAATTTATTAATTTATGCTTTATAGTACACCATAAAGACATTGTTTCTTCATCAACCCATATACGCCCACTGCTGAGCACGGGTCTCCTCTACCATTGAGAGGATTTAGGCCATAGTCCACCACGCTGGCCTAGAGCGGGCTGGCGGACTACACACCTAAGAAATTCCTAAGAACTTTTAGGTGTGCAGGTTTTATCACGATGTTTTCCTTCATCGTTAAAGCAAGTGATAATTAAATTTGAATACACACATAACTTTCGAAAAGTCAGAGGTGTGTGCCTGGGGTTTGAACCCGCGACCGCCGAGATTCTCGACCGCGCGCCTAAACCTCGAGGCCATCACTGCTTAAAAGACATTGTTTACTGGTCACAACTTACTAACGTTTACAAATGGCAGCCTTATCGCTGTCAGCGATTTCTTACAGGCAACCGATAGATGGACCTTAGTGATCAGAAACATAGAGCGGGTTGTCATATTTTTAGTAACCTTATAATAAAAAACATAAGTATTCTTTAATGACTGTTTATTTCCATCCGCCCTAGCGGTTTTATTTTTAAAATGTCACAGTTAGAATTATCACCGTGCAGTTAGCAGCCCTGTATCCCGATCTCACATCCCAATTGATCACGGTCGAGACAGCTTGGGTCCATGGTAATCTAAGTTTGGGAAACATTGTGTATCCCGATACATTCTCTGCGCAATTATTTGCTTTAGAGTTCATTAATGTTACCATCATTGGTGTTTGCACGTCTGTAATCTAGAATTAATATAGTGCTTAACAAATAACACTGTAATTTGAATTTAGAGCTTGTATATAGAATATATGCTCAGGTTGAAATAGTGTTTACTAAGTAAAATTAACTTTTACTTTAGTAGCAACACGGAATTTGGAATTGTGCCTGAATAACGGCAATTAGCTCTTTCTATTTCATGAAGCTGACAAAATCCTGGCAAAATGTAGGTGCAGAAATGTATCTCAGTCTATCCCTTCGCCAATACAAATGCGAGGATAGTTTGTATTTAAAAGGTCTTATTAGAAACGAGAGCTACTAGATATAACTACCTGACTTCATAAGTTTTGCCAGGAAATGTGCTCGAAAATTAGCAATAGTCTCACTCTTTTATTATCTACTATTGAACATTCCTTCTAAGACATAGTTTCAGAACGAACAGACCAGAATTTTCAAAATCAATCTCCATTTGTCACAAGAATTCCGAATAGGTGTTAGAAGTTGTCGTATTGCAACTAACAGATAACTAACTGCGAAGATAACTCGCTCTGGAATGAGGTGTTAAACACAGCCCCGAGCGCGGCAGATAAACGAGACGAGAGACGGGAGGAGACACGACACGACCACCGTAAACTGTCACCTCGTGTCGGCCGCAACACAAATTTGATTGTTTAACTCTATGTTTGCTGCGGGTATTTTTATATGTTTTTATGAGCGTGGAAAATATTAAGAGATAGTTTAAATTATAAAATGGTTTTAAATTGAAACATGTACATTGTCAAACGATGTTCCACGCACAACATTTTGTGGAATAAGTTCATTTGGCGGTACTTCCAAATAGATACGACTTAAAGACGTTTAAGAGAAGAGCCTATAAATTACTTTAAGGCCTGCAACGCACTGATAATTCCTCTGGTATTTTGGGTGTTTATGGGCGGCTTTGACCGTTTAAAATCACTCACTTTCTGGTTCTCTTTTTGGTTAACCTCCTGAAAAAAAGATGCTTTTACGCCCATGTTTTCCCAGTAGGGTAACAAGCCCCATATAACGAGTCTTGCTATTTTAGAAATGTACTCTCGTGGCTTTTTTCTGCTCTAAAATTGTAATGTATGGTTCGGCTACCTAGGACCTTTGGATCGGCACAAGCATACCCAGACATAACATAACACAACCATAACAAGACAGCTGTCAATATTTATCAATTGATGTTATTAAATCTTGAGTAAAGGTATTTACAATGAATTATCATTTACTAGCGACCCGCCCCGGCTTCGCACGGGTCCAATGCTGATATTTAATGGATGTTATCATACATATAAAACTTCCTCTTCAATCACTCTATCTATTAAAAAAAACCGCATCAAAATCCGTTGCGTAGTTTCAAAGATTTAAGCATACAAAGGGACATAGGGACAGAGAAAGCGACTTTGTTTTATACGATGTAGTGATATTAACAGTGAAGGAAAACATCGTGATAAAAGCTGCACTAAAAAGTTCTTAGTTATTTCTTAGGTGTGTAGTCCGCCAACCCGTACTAGGCTACCGTGGTGACCTACCGTCGTAACCTTCTCAATGATAGAAGCTAGTGATCAGCATTGGAGCTTATACGGGCTGATAAATATTAAATTATCAACCAATCTATTTTTACACCGAAGACTTGAGCGTCTCGTCGTCTGTCCATTGTAATTGTTATTTTTACACGAAGCTCCTCAGTGGTGGCGATGAGAAGGCAGTTTGTGTGTAACAATGTAGCTGAGGCCTTTGTCTCCAGCTGATTAATGTTCCAGCCGAGATCCGCCTTCCTGCATCCCGACTTGCCGATATGTATACTGCAGACTTGGCGACATTTTAGTTAGCGGTATTCATTCTAAAAATAAGCCCAGGTTGCCTTATCGAATTCCAAATAATTATTAGTATTTAAATATTTATTTCTTTCTTCTTCTTCTTCATCAACCCATATACGCCCACTGCTGAGCACGGGTCTCCTCTACCATTGAGAGGGTTTAGGCCATAGTCCGCCACGCTGGCCTAGTGCGGGTTGGCGGACTACACACCTAAGAAATTCCTAAGAACTCTTAGGTGTGCAGGTTTTATCACGATGTTTTCCTTCACCGTTAAAGCAAGTGATAATTCAATGTGAATACACACATAACTTCGAAAAGTCAGAGGTGTGTGCCTGGGGTTCGAACCCGCGACCGCCGAGATTCTCGACCGCGCGCCCAAACCTCGAGGCCATCACTGCTTCATATTTATTTAATAAAAATATAATATATATAATATTTATTTAATAAAAACGATTTGACATAAGTAATTGCTTCTATGGCAGTACCGCACTGCACATAAGATTTGTATATCTACTATATATCCCGATGGCCAGGCACATATTATATCCAACTTTTTATAGTTGTGTCTGTATTTATAATAAAATAAATAAATAAAGTATTTGTACCCCTTTTAGTCTATGTCTTTAGGTATTTTTTGTGTAATCCACCAACCTCCATTAGACCAGTGCCCACGACGTATATAGGCTTATTATAATGTTAAAAATAAATAAAAATAGTGTCAAGTCTGTAGTGTCAGTGCCGGTGACGGCGCCTACAAAACATGTTTACTAGAATCGGGCGGCGCCACAGCTAAAAACTTCAACAGCGTACAACCGTAAAGTTAACCCACTAACGGATCATTTAAATCTAACTGCACAGAGGTAGTAACTTAAAAGAATCTCGTGGGTTTTGAAAGTAATTTGACTGTGAATTCATAGTTTTCGGTTGAAATGGAGAAGAGTTAAGGATGTTTTTATCAGCCCTTATACGTTCTAATGTTGGGCACGGGCACTTTCCTTACAACTAAGAGGATTCGGGCCTTAGTTATGACGCTGGACAAACATTTCCTCACTACGTTTTCCGTCAGCATAAAGTAAGTGATAATTTATTACAAATACACAAGTCAGTGGGTATGAACCTACAACTGCCGAGATTCTTGACCGCGCGTTTAAGCCTCGAGGCCATTACTATTATTTACGAACCTCGCATTTATTTTTTAATAGCTCAATGTACTGAAAGTAAAAGCTTAATATTGTTGCTAGTCACTATCTCGTTGGTTAAACGCTTGATGCAGCGTATGATCTGAGGGTTATAAGCTCGAATCTGAAAATGCATTCTTTAAGAAGCAACAGGCTCGCCCTTTTTACATGGGACTTTGAACATCTGTCCAAACATTTGTGTATAAGTATCCTACCTACCTCTTTGACAGTTGAGGCATCCACACAGTCGGAAGGCCGCATAATTAGTCTGTAAAGCGCTAAGCCCACACGTCCTGCGGGTCGTGACGGCTGACGGCTGTCGCCTACTAAATGATAAACGTTTAATTCAAACTAATGTAGCCGAGAGCCCGTCCTGTCCGGCGCACTAAATCGCCGGCCGTTCCGAAGACAATGGCGGGATTAGCAAGGAATGCTGCAGCAGATAAAACTAGCACCGGTTTCAGTTAGTGTTTTGAATTTTTTATTCTATTTATTTCCTTGTGGATGATCTTATTCATACATCTTTGAAGGGAGACTATTTACTCGTAAGTTTAAAAAAACGAAGTGCTTTGGCGAAGGTCAATGTCCAGCAGTGTCTTTCAGCTCATAATGAATAAAAACTGAGCGCATTACTGAAAACTGAAATCAGTACGCAGCTTTTCTTTAAAGGTTTCAGTGAGCAGGTTACTCATTTTTATTATTGAAATTTTTGGTAATTTATTCTTATACTTTTGAGCATTTATGGCACACACAAACTTTTTAAAGTTATTTGTATTCACAAAGAATTGTTGCATACTTCAACTAAATTTCTAAGTCCGGTGTAGTCCACCAACCTGCACTAGGCCAGCGTGGTGGACTAGGGCCTAAATCCTCTTAATTGCAGAGGACACTTTCGCTTGCTTGAAAATAGGCGGATGACGTTATTATTGAACATTTTATTAACATTAAATGTTCTTATTGCACTAAATAATTTTTTTACAGTAAAAATTACAAGTGTAATGCGGCGTTGTTGTGTAGTGACAGGCGAATTTGGAACTCTCTGAGGGTGATACGTCAAACGGAATTATGTATGACTCTCGCCAAAATCTGCCGGTTAATGGCTCAGAGTGCTGCTAACTTTGTGAGCTGATGGGGATCGTGTTAGATGACGTAGCTAACAAAAACAAATGACAATCTTTCATATTTTTTAAGCGTGATTATATACCAGTGTACTCTGTCTAAAAAGGTTTAGGTGTGTAGGTTTCAACACTATGTTTTCATTCACAATTTAATCAAGTGATTCAGTGTGTGTGGTGGACCGAGGCCTAAACTCTCTCAATTTTAGAGGAGGCCTGTCCCCAGCAGTATTATGTATACGGACTGATTATGTTGATGATGATATCCTGACTAGTAGATATTATATTTTGTCTATATGTTCAGCCATTTTGGCGTGACTCACCATCAGCTCATATACGCCCCACTGATGGACACGGGCCTACTCTGCAAAAGAGAGACTTGGCGTTTGTCCACCACGCCTGCTGTGTAGGCTTCTTCACGATATTTTCGTTCACTGCTAATGTTTGTTATCTATTGTAAGTACACACATACAATCAGAGGTGTATGGGCTTTGAACACACTAAGGTCAAGCAATAGCCTATGTCTACGCGGCTATTATAAGTAAAATCAAAATTCAAAACCCAGATTTCTTTCCATGACAGCCCTGCACATACCAATTAAACATCTAACGTATATTTTATCACAGTGCTCAGAGCTCAAAATCCATTTCCACAACATGACTTATTCCCTTTTGTTTGTACGCGTGTGACGGGGACTCAAAGCGAACCGTTCCGGGGCAAATTTACACATATACAAGTTATTTTTGCGTGGCCTTCGGCGCTCTGTATGTAAAAGTACGAAAGCATGTTTGTCCACACATTTTTACTACTGGGTTTGATGTTATTGAAATATCGACTTTGCTTACTTTGATATCGCAGTGACGTAGTATTCATTTGAATAGCGGGGTTCGAATATTGTTTTTTTTTCATGTATATAGACACTATACTAAATGTAAAGAGGTCGTGATCGAGCATGTAGACAGGTAATAGTGACGCAAATTACAAAAATAGTGATGTTAAAATCCAAAAAAAACAATTGAAGATTAACATTTGTAGCCATGATGATGCCATAACATTCTCACAACATTCTATTTAAAATCATTGTATTATGTGTTATAAAAAGTCTTTTTTTTTTTGGCCCTATCCCACCACACACCCGCCACTGCAACTCTTGTATTCCAGGATCAACAGCGGCACGCACAGTATTGGCGCCGAGCAATGAAGCTCAGCGAATCTAAGGGGACCTAAATTGTCATAATCCCGCAACGAAGTTAATCAGAAAAGCAATGTAAAGGAGGAGTTGGAAAACAAAGAGTTGTCCACTTCCCTCCACAGCAAAGCGGGTGACAAAACATTGAGCTATGAGGTTTAACCTCACATGAAGAAAGACAATTACAATTACTAAAAAATTTGACGCAAGTAACGCACCACGGCTAGATAACTATTGCTTAAATTGGACCTAACGTGCGAAAAAGTCTACTTGACATATTTATACTCTTTTGTACATATCTGTTACATCAAGGCCTATTTACACAGAAGAACTGTAGCGCAATATCTCCGAGACGGTAAGTTTGCTCAACTGAAGTAAACTTAACCAGGCTTTGTGATTCTTCATTTTTAGTTTGCGCTCTACGTGCGGCTAAATAATGGTCTCAAGTTTTAATTAACGCTAGGAATTTATTCTTCTGTATTGCTAGAGGATATTATCATCATCAGTTCATATTCGTATCACTGCTGGGTACAAGCCTCGTCTACAACTGAAAGAGTGAAGGCTTTAGTTTAACATGATAGTATGGATTGGTGCACCACACACTTAGAAATTCTTAAGTTCTTTTTGGTGTGCTACTTTCATGACAACGTTTTTAATCATAAAATTGTGGAATAAGGCTTAAGTACTAATGTCATAATTATTTTATCATTGTAACAGTTCTTCCTTTTTTTCTGTACCCAATTCTTAAGATCAGCTCGCGGATAAAAACTACATCAAATATACAATACATATGCAATTTTTTGTCTGGATTTTTTTAACGCCAATGGTTTGTGACCACGTTAGCTATTACCTGCCTACGTTTCGAGCCACGGTCTGAATACACTGTATGAAATGCAAATCGATATTATCAAAATTTTGTTATCAAACGCGCTGTTGGCCGGCAACGGGCTTTCAAGTGTCAGAGGCACACATTTCAGTGCCGGCCTCCGGTCACCCGAGGAAAGCTACTACGGTGCCGAATCGACGGGATCGGCTCGGTAATCCACGCGTCGGTTTAACACGGAAGTTTTTGCACAAGACTTGTTCAAACAACGTCAGAGGGCGCTTTTGGTGTCGATAGTATTCTTGGTAGGAGTTTAGTGATCAAATTCGGAAAAAGTTTTAGTCGACTGTCATGTGGTCTCGCGGGACAAGTATTTACTGTCCGATCTAGAGGTCCCGGGTTTGATTCCTAGGTCGGGCAAAATGATATTTGTTTTTTTTCATTAAGAAACTGTCAGTAGCAACATAGATTTGAAAAAGTGGTCCGAGTAACGACAATAGTCTCGCCTCCTATTATGAGGGACTAATACATACTATCATGCAGCAGTGATGGCCTTGAGGTTTGGGCGCACGGTCGAGAATCTCGACGGTCGCGGGTTCGAACCCCAGGCACACACCTCTGACTTTTCGAAGTTATGTGTGTATTCACATTGAATTATCACTTGCTTTAACGGTGAAGGAAAACATCGTGATAAAACCTGCACACCTAAGAGTTCTTAGAAATTTCTTAGATGTGTAGTCCGCCAACCCGCAATAGGCCAGCGTGGTGGACTATGGCCTAAACCCCCTCAATGGTAGAGGAGACCCGTGCTCAGCATTGGGCGTATATGGGTTGATGAAGGCGTTAGAACTTAATAAATCACGCTACTGCTGCTTGGCGCACTACATACCTAAGTAATTTCTAAGAATTTTTAGGTGTACAGGTTTCCTCACGATGTTTTCCTTCACCATTAAACGAAATGATAATTCATTATGAATACACATATCAGGCAGGCAGAAGTGTGTTGTCCCTACAGTCAAAAAAATGAAGGCAATAATTCTATCATTGTAATTATTTTGCCTCCGATCACGAACCGGCCGGAATATAATGTCCGGTTCCAACACTATGTACTCGAGCCAACCGCGATCGCTCGTTACATTATTGAGTGTAGTGCCGTCACCTGCGATGCTCTCCACAAATATTCATATGTATTTGACATTTGTAGGTGTATGGACACCAGCTCTTTTGAAATATTCTACATAAAATTGCAACGTATGGAGATGGAGGTGTATGAATAAATTATTAGAAAGTAGTGGAATAGATGAGCGTTTAGAAGACGATATTTTTGAAAGGAATTTCTGTCGATCAGTGTAAAAGCGTTCCTTAGACAGCTATCGAGTGATAGGTAGATAGATTAAGCATCGTGTCTTTATATGATCAACATTCTAAAACCGTATCATAATAGACAAATTGAGAAGATCAGATCAGGATGTCTGAGTGTTAAATAATAGAAGGGTAATATATTTTTTTTCAAATTTAATTTAAAAAGAATGCATTCTGTCTATTTCAATAAAGGTTATTTTGTCTTTGACTTAAACTTAATACTACCATTTGAACAGCGCTCTAGCTCTCTCTACTATGATGTTAGGATTGAAAATAGAACTCTCTGGACCGGTTTTATAGACTTCCTACACGCGCCCTAACTGCAATACATTATTAAGTACATGGCATCACCTGCAATGTCCGACAAAAATATACATGCAGATGACACACCTTAAACAGCACCCCTGCGACATCAATAAAATGGAATTTATTCCAGCAGTTATGTTTTGGAAATATTTTTCCTTACAATTTTGATAGTGAAGAAGCTTTTAAGACTGGTATTTTTATTATATATAGTAATGCTATTACTTAAACCTATTTAAATGAGTGTATTATTGTGCGTGTGTGTTTGTATGTGTGTGATTGTGTGTGATGGAGACTTACAATAAATAAAGGGGGGGGGGGGAGAATTCAAATGGTAGTGATTCAAGGTATTTTTAGATGAAACTCAACAGCATAGGTTATGCTAGCCTACATATTTTTGGTCGGATTTACACACACTGATCCCGGATTTATGTTATACTGAACGGTATAGCTGATTTTTAAACCTTAAGATCAACCGCTATTCCAGTGAATGGGATTCTAAGACCAATTATATATATAAATCTGTAACCCAGGGCGTTGGTATCACCACTCATCAACATCCATTTTTGTTTCTCCCCTGAGGTACCAAAAGGTGAACTTAAGGTACTTTCCTCTAGTAAATAAAGGCAAGCAATATGCCATGAAAATCCATGTCGATAAATTAACGTTGATAGTAAGCTTCCTTACAAGGGTCAAAGAACGGACTATTCATATATTTCATCTGTTTCTTGAGCATATTTTTTGTAAACCAAGGAATGTCTGCTAAAATTATCGTCGACATGAAGGGCAGAAAGTCGACGGTGACACAACAAAAGTCTAGGATTTATGCATAGCCATAAATTTCTTTTTATTAGCTATAAAAAAAACTATGTCCATTTTATTATTCTGATATATTTGCTATGTATATTTTATGATAAAACATGTGCTTTGTCGTCGTAATGATGCATTTTAATCCAGAGGGGATTTGGAGGTTTAGTTTCAAAATTTATTTTATAAAAACAGTTTTTCGGCAAAGACAACAGGTTTACTAATATTTTATGTATTAAGAATTTATTTTACATAAGCTTGAATATTTTAAATATTAGAATATTTTA
Organism: Cephonodes hylas; assembly: GCA_030295005.1. Lineage (NCBI taxonomy): Eukaryota > Metazoa > Arthropoda > Insecta > Lepidoptera > Sphingidae > Cephonodes > Cephonodes hylas. The sequence continues at coordinate 840,083 of AP025365.1, forward strand.
CAGTGTACTGATACTATATACTAACTTTGCCGATTAAAATATCTTTTGTTAGTTTATTTTTGTATGAATATTTTGCCTGGACTTTTTATTTTTTTTAATTGGCACTGCAAACCAGTCACACTATCCGCAAGTACAGTGCTTCCAGGTAGAGTAATGAGTGGCTAGAACAACTAACTTAACACTCCAACTAATAGGAAGAGGATAGTTCGTGGGCTGACAAATTGTTTCACGGAAGCAAATATATTTTTTTATTTGCGAAAAAGTTTTTTTTACCCCAAGACTAACAATAAAGTGGATATTTATTAAGATTTATTTCAATTCTTGTAGTGTTGTAGACTCAAAGCCATTGAGTTTTCGAACTATGTTCTCGTATTATAACTAACTATTATAGGTGTGGAATCCACATTCAAACCCGGGGATGTTTTAAATCATCTGAAAGCAGCCAATATGTAGAGCTTCGCCGTGAAATATATATAAATTACTTGCACTCACGCTTTTGTCCTCGATGAGATAGCCATAAGCTTACGATTATCATTTCTGTGTTTTAATACCAAATAATAGTAAATAGATCGAGAACATAAAGCTTTTTTCAGCAAAAATAATGATTTCTTTTTTTAAAAAAGAAAAGGTTTTTAATTTTTTTTATTAAGTTCATAACTTATTTTAGCACTATAAAATAATGATAACGGTATATTCCCTCATCTTTTATGTCTAGACTCAGGCACGTGTAACGAACTATCAAAAACTAGATTATAACTTAATTTAATCATAATTACGTTTGACTCTACTTTTTTTAATTAACGCCACCTCATTGTAAGTGATCGGTAGGCGAAATTTCGAGACTCCTGAGTGTCATAACTTGCTTAATGGACGTTCCTAATTAACATTAAACTTTAATCATAATAATTTTGCGAGAGATTTTTTATCGACATCGAAGCCAATGTCAAAAACGTGGGCGAGCACAGAAATCGATAGAGAACATCTTGATGAGATCTTTTCTCAGTTTGCAGACTAATTGTGTTAGCGAGAGATAATTATTTCTGGCAATCGATACTCGATATCAATTGTTTCAGTACTCTGATTGATTTTCTTATTTATTTGTGCGAGGCAACGACGAGTTAAGATTTCTCGGAATTCGCGAAACCATGGAGCTTGGTGTTAGAGTATTTTAGTATATCTAACAAAAGATGGTCTATTTTGACGTATAATGAAATATAATTAGTTTGGCTTACAAAGCATCTCTATGTTTCTTATGGATATTGTATGGTGATAGGTTAAACCTGAATTATACACTCAGCCTATCGCCGTCCACTGCTGAACGTAGGCCTCCCCAAGTAAGCGCCAACCATCCCGGTCCTGAGCGGCCCTCATCCATCCGCTACCCGCCACCTTTCTCAAGTCATCGGACCATCGTGCTGCAGGACGTCCTACACTACGTTTATCTAAGCGTGGTCTCCACTCCAACACTTGTCTGCTCCACCGGCCGTCCGATCGTCGGCAGACGTGGCCGGCCCACTTCCACTTCAGCGTGCTAATCTTGCGAGCAATGTCAATGACCTGAATCATATTCAAATTAATTATTATTGGGAAGATTAAAATCCTACATTTGTGTGTATCTACGTGTCTTATTAAAATGTTCCCGAGCTGCCTTTGCTTGTATGAAGCCATTTGATGGACTTTACGTAGATAAAAAATGACCTATGTCGTGATGGTCTCCAAGTTTGAACATCAGGCATGTTCACCTCTAACTTTTCGAAGGTACACTTAAAAGTTTTTAGGAATTTTTAGGTATGTATCCTCAATTCCGCGCAAGACTAGCGTGATGTATTAAGGCCTAAACTCGAGCCCATCACATTTCGTGTATGGGCTGATGATTATAATATATCCTGGTCTGGACTGGTCTGGACAAGAAACATGTATGAACAGATGCTACAAAGTGATATCCAAGGTGTCTCTGCCGAGCGTGACAGCGAAATCACGTCTATATCTATTTTAGCCGGAGATCCGAGAAAACCCGTCCACAAAGGCATGTAAAACAATAGCCGACATGTACAATACTGTTGTATCCTAATCAAAATGCACAGAGGGCGGTCCGTATGCCGGCCTCTACCTAGTGGATTGGGCTCTACCGTGAATTCTGAATGGGTTCAGCTTAGATGTTGTGGAATTTTTCATTGCATCACGGCTTGCCGGCTGCAGCTTGACAGATCACGTCATTTTTGCCCGAGTTTTGTATTTTTAACGCTGGGGGAAAGGCGGTTTGGGTGTCGGAAATATTTCATAGTAGCGCCCCGTACGAGCACTTTTGGAAGGTGAAATATAACTATCGTTGTTTAGGGATTATACATCTTTCTTTAGTTAAAAGTAAAATGTAAAATAAGGTATTTTTCTGGGCTTTACATATGTATTTATTATATAATGTATAGTTACTCGTCGTTTATTTAAATTCTACATTACAAGTTTAGTTTGTGCAACCGAAGCTGGGTCAAAGCGCTGTTAGGTTATATCACAGTAAAAACAAGGACTCTAGAAACATTCCGTTTTCGTGGGTCGAAAAGCCAATTAGCGAAATGTAGGTTTAGTTTGTATGTCTGCCTTCCCCTTTGGGAAATACAGGGGTTGGCGTGCCTTTATTTATAGGTGACTGTTGCTACTTAACAATATTAGATCTTTAGTTTCAAGTTCACGCATCAAATTAGACCACATCATACAATAATACTCATCTATGGTTGCGATTCTTCACAAAATAATGTCTATAAATTTTGGGCACAAAAAAATAAAAGTCACGTGAAGCCTGGTTCCGCTTATTACACACATACATAGCAAATAACCTCATGCTTTTATTCCTTAAAAGGGTAGGCCGAAGTGCATCTCTGCCACATTTCGCTGGTTATGTTTTAGTCTGACGTAATAGGTGGCGAAGCAGTTGTCTTTTCTTGGGCACATTCAGACACCGTGCAGTTCAGTAAATCGTTTCCCTACCCGGGGATCGCACCCAGGATTCTTAGATCCTCCAGCACATCCATGCTCATTAGTTATACAGTCTTATTAGTAGCCATGTCTATATTTGACATTCAAGAGATATTTTTGGATAGAGCAAAATCGAAGTGATAAAGTAAATCGGCAAAAGTCGCTGAACGCGTATTACAAAATGTCAGAGACAGATCTCGTTTGACAGAGGTCTAGAGGTCACCGGCTTATCGGCCGGCGCGAAACTAAAATAGATACGAGGTAAATTAAAGGGGGCTTCTATATAACTCACTTGTATATAAAGACCTTTACGATACAATTTATATTAGTATGTAGTTCATAATTGTGTTTCGACTTACTTGCAGATATGTAAGTAAAATTTACATACACATACATAATGTATGGCAGATATTTTTTTGACAATTTCTCGGTTAAATGACATTTAAGTCCAAAGTAAGTCACCTAAAATATAAAAATATCAAGTCACTTTTGAAATATATTTTATATTTTTTTGTTTTATTTATCGTCAAAAAATATAGGTGGCCTTTAGATTCGTTATCTACACTAGGTTTCATTGTTTAAGAGTGACAAATTATCATCCCCACTCTTATATTTAACACTGTCCATTTCTCTTTCACTTATAATATTCTTATCGACTCTATGTATTTCTTATAATCTTCTGCAATCGAATAAGTCACAAACCTCCAATACTCCATACTTACCCGCCTCTAAAATAAAAAGACTAAATTTAAATTCACTCCCAACTCGCAAATCTTCAATCACAATCGATTTTCGAAATCCAAACATCAGTGACACAACCCTTACAGCAATTACGTCTCTGCTTTATTACAAAGACGACTGACTAAGCAAAAAGCTTCCGCCAGTGAAACTCCAATTAATTAACTTCTTAACTGGGAAAAACTAAGTTTCAACGGACAATTGAAAAGTACGCGATGGCTCTAGCACAATGACTCTACTATTTACGTTTAGAAGAGGCGCGGAAGCTGCATCTTGCGCTACACTGCGGAGAGCTTTTACTCATAATGTGATCGCGATAGAGATTTCTTTAGACTCTATCTGATTCTTCTTTTGTTTAACCAGCTCTACGTTTATAGAGCTGTTTGGCAGTTTATGCAACGTATACGTTGGCTTTCGAGAGTTGTAGTCAAGATGGTCTTAATGAAATGGTCGTCAGAGGATTCGTAAATAAGTGTAAGTCGATGATGCTGGCCTGGTCTTGATTACGCAGTGTTGAAATATTTTTGTCCTTTTTTTTAACGCAGTATGTGAAAAGCATATTTGGGACTCAAAAAAAATTATCAAAACAATAATTTAAGATTATTTGCATTATTTTTAAATATTACATGAAATGACTAAACTAAACAAATAATAAATCTTTTGTTTTAATTATATTATTTTGTTAACGCATTAATATATTGTCGCTGGCTGCAGGCGGCCTTCGATATCGATCGAACGGCATCGGCCGGTGGAGGTCATTGGGGGAGGCCTATGTCCAGCAGTGGACTAAGATTGGCTGATGATGATGATTATTATGATGATTGAAACTTTTTCATTTTCATTTAAAATATCGGCGAACTGTACTATATATCACTCATAAAATAAATAGGCATTACTAAATAAATAGCATTTACGGTTGTCAAAATATTCATCAATGTACATTTTTTTCCTGAAATAAATTTCATTTTAGGTTGAATATATCTCCCTAAATCGTGATATTTATAAGGCCCGTTGGTTCCGGCTCATTGCACAGGTAGTTTGGGAACTAATGGTGTTCAAGTAAGACGCATTATGCTGATGCCGCGATTTTGTTTCACTCAACTATGCGTGAGAGCTTCTTAATCGTTTCAGATTTTGTCTGAGTTGTTGCTTCTTACATCTATTTTATAACATACTTTATGTAGGAGAAGTTATTTAAATTATAATTAGTTATTTATCTATAAAAAATTATTTAAATGAATTAAGTGTTTATAGCCCTGGGGCTTAGGAGTGCGGTCGAAACAAAATTTGGACTTCAGTGCCCAGCTGTGCCCAGTATACATGCTGATGAGTTTGATGAGGTAAAAGTCACGCATTACGATCGTGTTGTTAGATAAAGTGTTATTAGGAGTTTCATTACGAAAATGCAAATTGTTTAAAGAAACATGGAAAAAAGCATATTTCTAGCTAACCCCTCACAGAGTCAGCCTTATGACTGCAAGTTTGTATTTACATTCAGCGAAACAATATAAATACTATACTCAGCAAACTGAACGTCCAAACTCCACCCCCCTTTATCAACGCAATACGTTTGCAGAGCTAAGCTCTCGTGTTTCCGCTTTATTTCCAAAGAAAAACTTTACTAAATTAAATTGAAGGAAGTTGCGGTGAAAACGCCTCGGCTTGACAACATCGCCTCGCGACGCCGCCCGACGCCACCCGCCGTCGCCGACCGACGCGACCAAGCGTGTTTCTGACGCGTAATTCCGATCCTTTGTTCCCCGACCCGCTGGATTAACAGTTTCGCAGAAAACACATTGGGAATTTAATTAATAAAAATAACAGTGGATGTGGGGATTTGTGTACGTGTTTGTAAATCTGTTAATGAGGAGCGCCATCTATTGACGGAATTTGGATTTTCGTTTCGGGTTTTAAATAAGAGATGGCGCTAATCAGGCGGGAATTCGAATTGGAGATGAAGTGAATGGACACAAGTCAAATGGTAGTAGTTGTAAATGTGAATAAAATAAAATAAAATTTTATTATTTTTGTCAAATATTTTTGTCTATGTCTTAGATACAAATCTATACTAATATTATAAAGCTGAAGAGTTTGTTTGTTTAAACGCTAGGATCTCAGGAACTACTGGCCCGATTTGAAAAATTCTTTCACTGTTAGATAGCAAATTTATCGAGGAAGGTTATATGCTATATATCATCACGCTACGACCAATAGGAGCGGAGCAGCAATAAAGAATGTTTGAAAATCGGGGACTTTTTCCTTTTTGTGAGCTTCTGCTGCGTACGCTGCCGAAATGGTTAAAGTTTCGCTAAAATAATGTATGACAGAATTGTTCCCCTTTAAAAATTAAAAAAAAAGTCCGCGACAGCATATGTCTATATTTTAAGGTTGGCTCACTATAACGATTTTCATTCTACCCAAATTTATTTTAAATAAAGCATTATTTGTGAAGGTGTTTTTACAAACACGATGTTAATCCTTATCCAAATAAATACGTTATTCATTACAAGTATTTAATACAAAATAAAGTTGTCCTTTACATCATTTGATTTCAATAAGTATCTTAGAAGATATTGCAGTTTCAAAATAAAGATCAAGCGCGCAATAATGATACTCAAGGCGTCGACCGGCGCGTTACGGTTTCACGTTGAAACAATTTGTCCGATTTGTATGATTTTTGTATATTTAAGTAAATGGGGCTCTGCGGAGTAAAATACTACAACTTATTTTCTTTCTGAACCCAACCCTGTAGTCCACGCAGACGGAGTTGCGCGCAAAAGCTAGTTACAAATAAAATTTTACTTAACTTTATGATTTAATACAGAAGTATATACTGTTGTATTTTGTGATACTTCCAAAATTATACTTGAAAGTAGGAAATAATCAAGTTAATATTTAAAAGGATCTTCTAACCATTGAAATGGAAAAAAGCCGGCAGCGCTCCCTTACCGGAGACGCTCGTCACTTTCTCCTATCAAAGGCTAAACATTTAAAAACGACAATCAAGGAAGCACTTTACAGACAATATTAAACCTTCAGAAATAAGCCTCGAACGAAATTTCACCTAATTAATAACCCGATGCCGTGCGGCAAAAGAAAATGTTTATTAATAACGATAAAATAATTATAGAACATCGGGTTGCGGTGAAAATGCTGTTTAAAACCATGATTTTTATAATACCGTTCAGTTGTGTTAAGAGGTTTTGTTCGCGGCGAAAAGGTAATGTGCTGATAGCAGACATATACATATGTATGTATATATGTAACTGATGCTTTTTTTTAACGATAAATTACGTATGTAAATATGTTGTGAATCATTCAGATATAGTTTGTTTTGTAACCAAGACTGCGGCAGTTTTAAAAAGAAAACTGTCACTTTTTGGCCATAAATTTTCAAATTTTTATGGGGCTGGTAAAACCAAGCATTTTTCTTTATGTAACATTTTTAATAGCATATTATATTAGACTATTAAAGTATAAAAATATGGGAAAGTAACGGTTTCTTTCTTTTACGCCGAAACCGTAGCACCGGTTTGAATGGTCTTTGGTATGGTAACTGAACGTGAGGTAGATACGACATTTTGATTATATGTATGTAGGTTATTTAAATCCCAGGAAAATGCAGTATTCTCCGGGAATATAAAGGACAAAGCTGACAACCAACAAGTGAGAGCGCAATCCACACACAATACATAATAATAAACTCAAATAAACATATTTCATCATACATCAGAGAACACCGAATATTTCATTCCAATACAACACTCAAATTGTTAATCAAACAGAAAGCATGCCCAATAAGAGCGAAAGAGACATCGGGAATCTATAGTCCGTGTTGGGTACGACATTCGCTTCTGCGTAACGACCAGTCAAACGACTTCTGTTGACTGTAAAACGTGATTTTACGACCGCCACTGTTTTGGCACGTGGAATATGTCCATGATTGTCTGCGGATCTACATTGATTATTTTAACTGGAATGCTTGCGTTTGATGGTTCTCCTCAATTGAGTGGGGATGGTTTAGTCTCGTCATTAACTTTGCGTTTATACCTTTATTTGGGGTTACCATTTTATTTCGTTCAGTTTGAAACTTATAACGTTGGGTACACGGTTTTGTAGTATCATAGAATTGAGGTTTAAGTCACTCGTTAATGGGGTCTAATTATTGATTCTTTTCAGCTGATTTCGTTAGTAGATTATTGGTCTTTGATAGTAGAAATAGCGTATCTCACGTAATTATTATTGTCAATTTATCAGCTACCCTTTAATTGGAATACAAGGCTTTGAGTCTGTTTGTGTTTGAAGACTTTATAATTATTATATTTATAAATTGAAAATCAAAGCACACAATATTAAACCAAATTCAACGCCATCTATGTTTCAAACACCGAAAACCATTTGAAATTTAACCAACAGATGTCACTATATGCACAACCCTTAGAATGCCGCGTTGACAGAACAGCTGTATGAGGCATTGGACGTGTAATATATTTGCTCATCATTTATTGACACGCAATACAGTTTCCATTGAAGATCGCAGAGCTACAGACATGACTGACGAGTCGAAACGGAGATTCAATGTTTGATCCTGAGACATGTGTCAAGGGAGAAAAAAAGATTTTTTTCTTTGAATGTACTTAATTTTGATGCTAAATGTGATATGCAAATTGTTTTTAAATAAATGCTCTGTTAACTTGAATCTAATGGAGCATGGCTGTGCAGTGGGCATATAAAATAAAACTAAATAAAGTTACTCACGGTAGCAACGATAATCTTATCAGTCGAAGACATTATGACAGGTAGTTTAAAAACTAACTATGTATCTATTTGAAAATGTATAGTAAGAGGGCCAGCGGATAAAAAAACAATCCTACCTAAAAAAATCCTGGGATTAGAAAAAGTGTTAGTGGGTATTTCCACTGGAAATTTTCAGAAACCGCATAGAAATGTGTCCAAAAAAGTTAATACTCTCACCACCCATTATGTGAAAATTAATACATAACTGGTGAAAAGTATGTGGGAAAATGATCACATTTTTTGAAAAAGAAATGCGTCTATGCGCTCAGGCCAATGCAACATAAATTTAGACTCATAATATTAAGGAAAACTTATACAATTTCTAAATTTGTCTTCAGTGTAAATGTTTATTTAATACGATAATGAGAATTCATCTTTATCGAGGCCAAGGCTTATGATAAGAGCGAACTGTTTGCCGACACAAAATAACACAATAGTTTTATCAAGTGTTTATTTTTAACTGACTTAAATAATCACAAAATGAATAGTTATTACGATATGTATATTCAGTAAATTTGTTAAATATGCTATCTACACTGAAACGGTATATTCGAAATGAAAGGATTTTCTTTATTCTAAAAATAAAACATTACTTACATACTAAAATAGTGGTGTTTCGGAAAATAATTTTCGTCAAAGCTTATTTATGTTAGAATACTTAAGCATTATTTTTCATTCAAGTTCTTTCAACAATTTTTGAAATTATATATGGAAATCTTTAAGTATAATAAATAATGCACTAGCTTGTGTTATATTCTCAGTTCAAATCATTCCTACCTTACTTATAATATTTTTTCCAGAATAAATTTTATCGAAACAACTTTACACAACGTAACTGATTGCACATTAAATCTCAACAGAACTAGTTAACTCATTTCCACTTAAATAAAAAGTCTAAAACACACAAATTTAAACAGTAGTGACCTCCACATACGGGTCAGAATTCCATTCGATCACAGAATAATTGCTCCAAACGAAATTGCCTTTCAATGACAGTGGGGCTTCTAATGCCAAATATAATATAGCTTTTGCCCCTTCTTCAAACACTTTAGCAGTCTTCCTCCCTTCTCTTTGGGATAGGTTTCCAGGATTCACACAATTGATCACCACTCCTTTGTCAGCCCATTCTCGATGCTGTAAAAAGGTGACAGCATTTAGAGCCACTTTACTGACAGCGTGGACGCTGAGTCCCCAACCTTCCGTCTTCTCCACACCACGTCTAGCAGCATCCTCATATTCTTGCAGAATAGCTACCAGGTCATCTTCTGTCAACGTTGTGTCGCTAAGCCTTCGTCTTTTATCTTCATTCTCTATGGTCGCCAGAAGACCAGCCGGTCCAGATACATTAATCACCCTTGAGTTCTCATTAAGTAGAGGATAAATAAGTTTTCCAAAATTTATAAAACCGTAGAAGTTGACGCTTAACGTTCTTCTGACTTTTTCGAAATGCGACAAATTCTTCTCCATGACGTAGTCAGTGAGGTTGATGATGAGGTCAAGCCGTTCATCATTATCTTGGATGAAGTGTCTTACTTTGATGATGCTTCTAGTGTACGTGATGTCCATCTTCAAATGATGCAGTTCGAGGTTCTCTCTCTGCAGGTTCTGCAGTATGTTGTACCCTGCGGTCTCATCTTCCGTGGTGAAGTATATTTTCCCTTTGTATACATCTGCTAGTTTCCTTATCACTTGGTAGCCGAGGTTGCTGGCTGCGCCGACGACCAATGCCACCTTACTCATCGCGCGCGCGGACTGATGTGCGTTATCGGTGCTATCACCCCATCAATTCTGACGTTATCTCTCGGAGCGCCATCGCCATGTAGGAGATAATGTTTTAGAGATAACGCCCGCGATTCCGATGAGATCAACGATGCTGCGAATTTGTTGTCATCGATTTATTTAGAACAATGGAATTGAGAATATTTTTATTGCAAATAAACAAGAATTCTGAAAAATATTCTTAATAATTTCTAGACTAATATATTTTTTATTTGTTTATACACAACAAACAGATGCAAGTCAATCTATTTGAACGGATTTGAGAGTTCTGAATATTTATTGTTAAAATTTTCTTCAACACTTCTGTCACTTTCGAAACTTTAAATTGACGTTTTATCTATGTTATACATTTTTATATCTATGCCACATTCCTAGCACACATTTATGTATATTAAATAATCTGATTAGACTCGAAACAATCGTATTTCATAATACACACTGTAAAATAGCTTATCAAGTATTACGTTTGAATCTGTTAACTCAGTTATTTCGATATAGTGTTACAATTTTTTGAATGAAGTAGATAAGATAGCTGTTAATAATTTGTTATTATGTCTTATTAGCTTTGTCAGATTTAAGACTTTTTGTTTTTAGAGTTGCTTTTGAATTTTTTTTATCAACAGAGTAATTACTATACTAAATCGTTTAAGTATTGGTTTGTTTTAAGATGTTGATGGAGTTTCTTTTCGGGAGAATTTTGCTGCTTAGCTAGATCTTCGGCATTCCATATATATAGTAAGACCATTAACTGTGGACAATTCTTTGTTTTCCAACTCCTCCTTTACATTGCTTTTCTGATTAACTTCGTTGCGGGATTGTGACAATTTAGGTCCCCTTAGATTCGCTGAGCTTCATTGCTCGGCGCCAATACTGTGCGTGCCGCTGTTGATCCTGTAGTACAGGAGTTGCAGTGGCGGGTGTGTGGTGGGATAGGGACAAGACCATTAACTCGGATGACATCTTTGGGAACACAAGGCTTATTGCTATTCTTACTTATGTATTTTAATACTTTGTTGTAGTTAATAGTTTTTTTAAGTTCTACGAAATATCAGCATTTAATTAAATTTAAATGTTTCATGGTCTTTTGAATTGATACTCGTGCAAATAACATGTTTTAAAATTAATTTAAATTTTGTCAAAATACCCTGTAAAAGGGTACGCATTTAAAATTTACTTCGGCGTGTTATTTACCCACAGTACTTTGTGCGATATTCGCATGTTTCAATTAGTAGGAAAATAAACAGTTTATTTGGAAAAAGTGTATAAAATGAAAATGTACTCGTAGAAACTTACTTTGTATATATTAAACTGCAGAATTCCAATACACTGTCGATGGTCACTTTAAAATGCTGTATATATTTTTATTGGCGTTTATTTGTTTTTTGATGTCATTAGAGGCCTGTTTTGCTAGACCAGTGGACATGTAAATCTGTCACAGTGACAGAAGCGTAATGTTACGTTTTGCGATCGGGTTTTAAACATATGCGTCCAGGTCGTCAAAATAACATCAATTGTTTAGAATCTATTACATTTTTAACAAAATTATTAATAGTCTTCTCTAAATTTAGATAGCACTTGCATTTTGTGCACTGCCGTTTGCAATATCCAGTATAAAAAGACCCAACACAATGAAATCCAAATTGCTTTGTAGTAGTAGATTTACCAATAGCCGAAACGTCTTAAGCGCCATAAATACGAACTGTGCTTACCTTACAGCTGTTTACTACTGAAGCTTAAGGTTACTGACTCCTTGGAGTAAGTAAACATCGCACTGGCGACAATTTTATAAGCAATAAATATTTATTGAGTAGTCGCGCTTCGAGCGGGACCTCTGTACCGAGACATGTAGCGTTTGCATTGTGGATTGTAAAATTTGATTTCCAACTCCAATTCTATTTATTATTTTCAATAAAACTTTGTATTAAACCAGCAATGGATGTGCTGTTTTTGATAGGGTAGCATAAATTGTAGTTTGTGGGAAATGTTATTTTAGAGCGTTATTTTTCATTTTTGGAATGATTTACTATACTGCTTGTAAAGTATTGGTACATAGAGGGGATGGCTAAGCCCAGTTTAAGAAGTGAGGATCTTGTTATTAAGAGTTGATTTAAATCGCGATACCTCGGTCAAAGAAGCCAAACGTTGCGTTCATTTTTATACTGAATGTCTTTCAGTTCTAAATGAGAGTGGGATCGACAGTATTGAAGATTCCGACATATAGTGTCGAATGAGAATGATTGTGTGTGGCCTGTCTGTTACGTGTCTTTAAACTGATAAATTCAATCTGCCCTGTCAACCATTTCGTTCTATGATGGACATAATTTTGACCATAACAAGAAACGAGTCATCATTAGCTAAAACGCTCGACTGTTGGGCATATCTACCTTTCTAATTGAGAGAGTTTAGTCCGTAGTGCACTGTGCTGGCCTATTACTGCTTGGTGGACCAGAACGAGAACAACGAGTATTATGTTTCAGTTGTAGTAGAAGTTCGATTGATCTCTAGGAATATTGTCTTATAGGGTTTCATCCTGTGGCTTCTATGATACGCTAGCTTTTAATCATAAGCTGACCAATATATGGCCGAATACTGAAACGCAACTTAAAAATTAAGGTGAACTTAAACGTCTAATCCCGTCTTATTTTAGTCGATTAAAATCGACTTAAAATTAAGTCCAACCCGCACTAGGCCAGCGTGGTGGACTATGGCCTAAACCCTCTCAATGGTAGAGGAGACCCGTGCTCAGCAGTGGGCGTATATGGGTTGATGAAGAAGAAAGAAGAAGAAAAATAAAATTAAGTAGCGTTTTAGTATTCGGCCGAGAGTCTTCAAATTAAGCCACACACTTAAAAAGTACTGTATAAAAGTAACACACAGATGATTACTCCGAAATACCCCAACAAAACCATATTTAAGATTTCACCAATAAAATGGTAATAAAATTTCGCATCCGAAACGCTGATCGGAACGGCTTCATAAGGGGTAGATGAGAGACAAATTTGAAAGGGGGATCGAGCGAAAATATTGAAAAGGATAAAAAAGGTAACGCGTCATCGGAATGTGAACGAAATTATTTTAGATCCGAACGCTCTTGCAACCGCCCCTACCATTGGCCTACCAGCAGGTCATTGACATTCGAACTTAAAGATTTAACGTGTTTTTTATGCCTAGTTTACTACGCTATTCACGTTGAAATTTAACATTGTTTATGAAAACTTGAATTGTTGTATTTATCTCTATATATTTGCTCAGTGATTTCGGCCTGTAAGCCATATGATGGAAAGAAAATGTACAAATTATCTTTAATATATGACAGCACTCACGTTTGATTCAATAATAATGACCTTTAATTTAATTTATGCCCAAAAATACATTACTATAAGTTGCATTTCTACGCTGGTTTTCAGTTGGTAGGTGAAGTAACATCTGGGAGTTATACATACACGTCATTAAAATTATTTATATGAGTATCACATAACAGCTTTTCCACGCGGGTTTACTCGCGTTAACCCAATTATTCAGTTTATCTGAATCACTTTATCATATATAATAAAAATCGCGTAGTAGAACTATTACATACAATAATTAAATATAACACGTTTTATTAACAGCTGGCAAAACCCACGTGAAGATATGTATGATAGGTTTAGAGATACATCGATACTACCACACTAAATATCGATAAAGTATTATCTACTTTCGCAATTTAGTTTTAGGAATTTTTGTTTTATCGTTTAAAGTACTTTAGTCTAGTCAACATGTTCAAAAACGTGTTAAATAGAAATAAAGCTCCTAAAAATATGAGCGATGGCTCATTCGATTCGGAATGACGTCTAGAAAAATGTTTTTGAAGGGTATATTAGCACATAAAAAATTGCAATTGTTATTAACAAAATAAAAAAAATAAAAAAGGTATTTAGTTTTTCGTTAATAACTTTAAAAATAATAATATTTAAGGAATTTTGAAATAAGATCCTGAAAGAGGAGAAAATTTCCAATAAAAAAGAATTATTTCCCGGAACTCTATCTATATTATTTATATTATTTTTTTATACTGAAAATAGAGCTCCGCGAGGGCGTTACGGCATAGGCGCCGCCTAAAAAGCCGGTATATCACCTAAAACAATTTATTTTTAATATTAAATGACAATTTAAAAAATTGAAAAAAATTTGGTGTAAAGTAGACACTTGAACGAAAAAAACCTCGGTGACAAAAATTTTTTTTGTCGATTTTTCAAAAAGTTACATCATTGTTAATTAACTAATTTTTTTCCAATCTCTGTTTTTATAAATTACGGCATAACATTTTTAATAATTGATCTAAAAATCTTTTCGCTTCGTGGAGCTCTTCATGTTTATGTACCTTATAAAGTTATGCAAAAAAAAATAATTTAAGTTAATTATTTTGTTAATTATAATTTTTTTAAATGAACTAAAAATGAAATTTCTAAAAAATGTTATTAAAAAAAAATTTTTTTGGTAATGTATTATTATTGCTGTTTTTGCATCTAACATAGGTATTAATTATCATCGGAAAAATTTTTTTAACGTCATTTGTTAAGAAATTATTTATAAACAAATAGACTATTTTGGGACTTAAAAAAAAAATCTTTATACCATATTATAGCATAGGTGGAATAATGATTTTTAAAAAAAAAAAAATTCTTAAATATTTTTTTTTATATTTTATAATCGATTTTTTTATATTTCAATTGTTTAAATAATTAGTTCAGAAATTATATTATTCTTAAAAATAATCACTGACCCTTTTCAATAGAATAACAGAGAAATAATTTTTTTTTATAAATAAATTAATTGCTTATTAATTTAAAAATTTGTTATAAACAAATAATATTAACCGTTATATTTTTTTTCGAAAACTCCAAAAAATTACAAAAACAATCATATATAAAAAAAGTTAAGAAAAATTTTTTTTTTGTATTTTTTTTTATTTTATTACAATTTTTTTTTTCTAAACTTTTTTATATATGGTTGTTTTTGTAATTATTTGAAGTTTTCGAAAAAAATATAACGGTTAATATTATTTGTTTATAACAAATTTTTAAATTAATAAGCAATTAATTTATTTATAAAAAAAAATTATTTCTCTGTTATTCTATTGAAAAGGGTCAGTGATTATTTTTAAGAATAATATAATTTCTGAACTAATTATTTAAACAATTGAAATATAAAAAAATCGATTATAAAATATAAAAAAAAAATATTTAAGAAAATTTTTTTTTTAAAAAATCATTATTCCACCTATGCTATAATATGGTATAAAGATTTTTTTTTTAAGTCCCAAAATAGTCTATTTGTTTATAAATAATTTCTTAACAAATGACGTTAAAAAAAAATTTCCGATTGTTGGGAGAAACGCAGACATGCGCAGCGCCTGTTAAAACTAAATAGCAATGCAACATATACGCTTAATTGCACGTCAACTTGTACAAGCCCTTCTCTTCTACGTCGTCAGTTACGAAGTGCAATGTCATGTTAATTTAATTTAAAATAAATAGTTTTCTATAGTCTAAAGAGTCTTAATCCATTTTATTCCATCAGGTTATGGGCCTCTCCCTGCCTGTGTTGTAAAGTACAGTGAAAATTTAAAGCAAATTAGTTGTTTTTGATAAGAAATACATATAACCTAAAAATTGTTCACGCGGTCGCCGAAGTTTTTTACATTTCAGGTAAAATATTTTAATAAAATGTCATCAAACGGATCTTTGATACAAATTGAAAAACTTACTGGCCGAGATAATTGGACCAGCTGGAGTTTCGCAGTGCAAGCATACCTGGAACTCGATGATTTATGGGAATGTGTCCAAGGAACAAATACTGATCCAAAGAAGGATAAAAAGGCAAAATCAAAACTAATACTATTAGTCGATCCAATAAATTTTATACATATACAGGATGCGACGACATCAAAACAGATTTGGGAAAATTTATCAAAAGCATTTCAAGACTCTGGTCTACTGAGAAAAGTTGGTTTATTGCGCGACCTAATTAACACTAATTTAGAAACAAGCACAAGTATAGAAGAGTATGTCAACAAAATCATGAGCTCAGCTCATAAGCTCAGAAATATTGGATTCAGTGTTGATGATGAATGGCTCGGGACCCTAATGCTAGCAGGTTTACCCGATGAATACAAACCTATGATTATGGGTATTGAAAGCTCTGGAGTAAAAATAAGTGCAGATCTAATTAAAACAAAACTTTTGCAAGAAATAAAAACTACACCAACTAATTCAGCTCTGTACACAAATAATAAAAATACTCAAGCTAAGTTCAAAAACACCCAGCATCAGTCAAAGTCAAAAGGTCCAAGATGCTTCAATTGTAACAAATATGGACACCTTGGAAAAAATTGTTGGTTTCAGAAAAATAAACCACAGAGTAAAGAAAATAATAAAGGTTTTGTGGCAGCTTTCTCAGCTATGCAACTGAATGATTGTATAAACTGGTATGTAGATTCAGGTGCTTCAATGCACATGACAATGCATAAAGACCTACTAAAGAATAAAACAATGCCACCAATATCAACAATCAAAATTGCAAACAATAAAACATTAAATGTTGAAAGTTGTGGTGATGTCATACTGCATATATCTGACAAAGATGGCAGTAGCAATGAAATATTAGTAAAGAATGTTTTATATGTACCAAAATTAGCCACAAATTTATTATCAGTCAGTAAAATGATAAAAAATGGTTGCACCGTGGAATTTAATAAAACTGGCTGCTCAGTATATAATTCAAACAATCAAAAAGTAGCCACAGCAAATTTAATAAATGATACATATAGACTGAACATAAATTACACTAAAATATTCGCCATGTCAGCAAAAGCAGAGTCAATTACACATCTATGGCATCAACGTTTAGGCCATCTAAATTATACTGATGTTCACAAGTTACCTAACTGCACAACTGGTGTACAACTATCATCACAGAAAGAAAAGTATGTATGTATAAGCTGCCTAGAGGGTAAGCAAACAAGGCAATCATTTCCAAGCAATGGATCCAGGGCAAACGGTTTGCTAGATCTAGTCCACACAGATGTATGTGGCCCGATGCAAGTTGCTTCAATTGGCGGTGCCAGGTATTTTACAACTTTTATTGATGATTTCTCAAGAAAAGTCTATGTATACATAATTAAAAACAAAACGGAAGTATTTGAAAAATTTATTGAGTACAAAAACAGAGTAGAAATTGAATTAAACAAAAAGATCAAAATTTTACGCAGTGATAATGGATTGGAGTATACTAATAAAATCTTTGCTAATTATTTAAAGAAAAATGGAATACTACATCAGACTTCTAATCCTTACACGCCACAACAGAACGGTCTGAGCGAGAGAATGAACCGAACATTGATTGAAAGAGCAAAATGCATGATGCTTAATGCTGATTTATCAAAAAATTATTGGGCTGAAGCTGTAACAACTGCTGCATATATAATCAACCGCTCGCCCACACATGCTTTATCAGATATTACACCTCATGAAGTATGGACTGGACAAAAGCCAGACCTTAGTAATATGAAAATATTTGGTTGTCCTGCTATGGTGCACATACCCAAAGAAAAGCGACAAAAATTAGATATAAAATCGCGTCAGATAATTTTTGTTGGGTACAGTGAATGCACAAAAGGCTACCGTTTTATAGACCCGAAAACTAATAAAGCAGTGATCAGTCGGGATGTACATTTTCTGGAAGAAAACATTAAAAGTTATATGGTAGAATCAATTTCTTTTTCAGCACCTGAAACAAAAATAAATAATATTAATCAAGAAGTACATGAAACACAACAATTAAAAGATACAAATAATAATAAGAAGAATAATAACAAAGATGAAAAATTAACACAAATGTACTTACCATTAAATGAACAAAACTCTGAATTAATTACACAAAATGATGAGAATACAGATGAGGAAGAGCAGTCTTCTTCAAATAATATCAGTAATAGTATCACAGATACTTCAAGTAACACAGATTATGAAGATCCACTAGATGATACATACTTACCAAGTCAGAGTGTTGACATATCACCTGCAAATGAAACGGGTGTTAAAACCCGTCGGCAAAGAAAGTTACAAACAAATAATGAAAGTTCATCTTTATACATTTGCATGAATGGTGAGTCTACATCAAGCCTCCTCAACAATGATCCCCAGAGCTTAGAAGAAGCTCTTCAAAGTAATGAATCTGAAGAATGGAGACAGGCAATGAAAGAAGAATATGAGTCCCTCATTCACAATAATACTTGGACTTTAGTAGATTTACCTAGTGGGAAAAAGGCTATTCCATGCAAATGGGTTTTCAAACGAAAATTTGATCATACTGGAGAAATTACTCGTTATAAGGCTAGACTTGTAATTAAGGGTTACAAACAAAAAAAAGGAATAGATTATAATGAGATATATGCACCTGTTGTACGATACACATCAATAAGATATCTCACAAGTATAGCTGCGAAGTACAATCTAAACATTTATCAAATGGATGCCATCACAGCATTTCTGCAAGGAGATGTTGATGAAAATATTTACATGTCCCAACCACCAATTTTTGATCGAGGAGAGAAAGTATGCCATTTAAATAAAGCTATATATGGTCTCAAGCAAGCCAGTAGACAGTGGAACAAAAAGCTAAACTCCATTTTGTTAGAAATTGGCATGAAACGATCAAAACTTGATCCTTGCATTTATTTTCGTATATTGAGCAAAAATGATATTCTATTTATCTCTGTTTATGTCGACGATCTTCTTTTATTTTATAATAGTTCTGAAACTGGTGAAGAAATAAAGAAAAAGCTCAAAGATAACTTTAGTATGAAAGACATGGGAAAAGCAAAACAATGTATTGGATTCAGAATAACACATGAAGAACAAAATAAAATATCACTGGATCAATCAATGTATATTAAAAAGATACTTACTCGTTTTGGTATGGATGATTGCAAGCCAGTCTGGACTCCATGTGATCCAAACATTCAATTAAAGAGAGCCGAAAATGAGGAAGAAATATTGAGAAACTTACCTTATCAAGAAGCTATTGGGTGCTTATTATATTTGTCACAAGGGACAAGACCTGACATAACATATATTGTAAATTCACTAAGTCGGTACAATGGCCAACCCACTGCAGATCATTGGACTAAACTGAAGAGAGTTTTAAGATATTTAAAGGCCACCATTGATTATAAATTGACTTATGATGGAAATACAGAAGGCAACATTACAGGCTATTGTGATGCTGATTGGGCCAGTCATTCTGAAGACCGTAGATCCTGCACTGGATACATATTTATTCTTCAGGGAGCTGCAATAAGTTGGTGCTCCAAAAAACAGCCAACTATAGCCCTGTCAAGTACGGAGGCTGAATACATGTCTCTGGCCACTGCTGTGCAAGAAGCGATTTGGCTGAAACAATTAAATGAAGACTTTTGGCCTGAATCATCAGCTATTCCTATTGTTGTTTACTGTGATAATCAAAGTGCCATTCGTATTTCAGGAAATGAAAGTTTTCAGCAACGCAGCAAACACATTGATGTTCGCTATCACTTCATCAGAGAGAAGATTGCTGCCAAGCAAGTCCTAGTAAAATATCAAAGGAGTCAAGACATGACTGCGGACATTTTGACCAAAGGACTGCATAGACCAAAACATGAAGCTTTCAGCAGAGCAATGGGTCTGCGTTTAGGAGAGAATGTTGGGAGAAACGCAGACATGCGCAGCGCCTGTTAAAACTAAATAGCAATGCAACATATACGCTTAATTGCACGTCAACTTGTACAAGCCCTTCTCTTCTACGTCGTCAGTTACGAAGTGCAATGTCATGTTAATTTAATTTAAAATAAATAGTTTTCTATAGTCTAAAGAGTCTTAATCCATTTTATTCCATCACCGATGATAATTAATACCTATATTAGATGCAAAAACAGCAATAATAATACATTACCAAAAAAATTTTTTTTTAATAACATTTTTTAGAAATTTCATTTTTAGTTCATTTAAAAAAATTATAATTAACAAAATAATTAACTTAAATTATTTTTTTTTGCATAACTTTATAAGGTACATAAACATGAAGAGCTCCACGAAGCGAAAAGATTTTTAGATCAATTATTAAAAATGTTATGCCGTAATTTATAAAAACAGAGATTGGAAAAAAATTAGTTAATTAACAATGATGTAACTTTTTGAAAAATCGACAAAAAAAAATTTTGTCACCGAGGTTTTTTTCGTTCAAGTGTCTACTTTACACCAAAATTTTTTCAAATTTTTAAATTGTCATTTAATATTAAAAATAAATTGTTTTAGGTGATATACCGGCTTTTTAGGCGGCGCCTATGCCGTAACGCCCTCGCGGAGCTCTATTTTCAGTATAAAAAAAATAATATAAATAATATAGATAAAGTTCCGGGAAATAATTCTTTTTTATTGGAAATTTTCTCCTCTTTCAGGATCTTTTTTCAAAATTCCTTAAATATTATTATTTTTTAAGTTATTAACGAAAAACTAAATACCTTTTTTATTTTTTTTATTTTGTTAATAACAATTGCAATTTTTTATGTGCTAATATACCCTTCAAAAACATTTTTCTAGACGTCATTCCGAATCGAATGAGCCATCGCTCATATTTTTAGGAGCTTTATTTCTATTTAACACGTTTTTGAACATGTTGACTAGACTACTTGTTATGTGGTAGATTGCGCGACAACGCCTTGCAACTGACGAAGAAAGAAGGTTTGCAGTTTAAGTAAGTCAGTAAATAATTAAGAATATTTTTATTAATAAAAAGCGCTCATCTCTACCTGGACGCAATTTTAATTTCATTTTTATCTCTCGGGACAACATTGAAGAATATTCAATATTAACCGCTATTTTTTGCACGAATTTCTTTATTTTGCATTTTTTAAAATCCAGGTTTGGTTATTTTTTCTGATGTACAATAAGGTGTGATACATAAAGGATACTCTATCTATTTTAGTAGCAAAAGTCTTAATATTGCAAAAAGTATATATTCGTATTTTGCGTGTGTTTAATGAATAAACTACCAAATCATGTATCTTTGTATAGAACATAGTTGGAACGTTGGAAAATGACATTAAGCAACTTTTTGTCGTAGAACGGTAGTGTTCCGCAGAATGAGCGGAGAATTAAAATTAATCCGGGCGATATTGGGACCTTCGCTTCATATTTAATTTGTTTTTGTTTTTATCGCTAGTGTTTTTTAACGCCTTAGGTTCGACTTAGAGAATGTCTTAGGCATTAAGTCTAGAACTAGAAAAATTCCAGTCTCAATTTAAATTAATTACATTTTCTAATATCTCTACAAACTTTAAAAACACACAAACAAACTCACACATTTCTCGCATCATTTCTAAGAGAGTTCTCATCGAGAGACACTAGTATGTCCGTTGTTACACATTTTTAAAGAGGCACCCGTTCCAGTTAGAATTACCGACGCTCCACCGGTCGGCGCTCGTCGCTCCCGTATTTATTGATTTATGTAAATAATGTGCTTCTCATATTTGTTTTCGAAGCGGCAGGTAGTATAGGATTGTTACATTTATCGAAACCGCTAACGGTAATTCGACATGTTCAGACACCATAAAACCTACATATTTTAAAAGTCATTATCAGTATTGAGATCATGAATATGAAAACACTTCTTCGAATCCGTGTCATCGTCATTATCATCAACCCATATACGTCCCACTGCTGGGCACGGGTCTCTTCTACCATTGAGAGGATTTAGGCCATAGTCTACCACGCTGGCCTAGTGCGGGTTGACGGACTACACACCTAAGGAATTCCTAAGAACTTTTAGGTATGCAGGTTTCATCACGATGTTTTCCTTCACCGTTAAAGCAAGTGATAAATCGATGTGAATACACATATAACTCTGAAAAGTCAGAGGTGTGTCCCTGGGGTTCGAACCCGCGACCGCCGAGATTCTCGACCGCGTGGCTAAACCTCGAGGCCACCACTGCATAATCCGTATCACTCGTGTATTATTCAGTGTAACAGTTACAAAATTTTTCACACCAGCCTGGGCCTTAGTCCAAGCAAGCCTAGTGCCGGGTGGCAGATTGCACCTATGTATGCTTGTTCACCTTTCAACAGTGTAGTGTATTAATTAAAGCTTAATACCTTCCAGATTTGCGACGTAAATCCATAGTTTCAGATTTAGCAGCGCAGTCCCAAATTTACAGTT
Source organism: Cephonodes hylas (assembly GCA_030295005.1). Classification (NCBI taxonomy): domain Eukaryota; kingdom Metazoa; phylum Arthropoda; class Insecta; order Lepidoptera; family Sphingidae; genus Cephonodes; species Cephonodes hylas. Next base: position 862,601 of record AP025365.1, read on the forward strand.
TTGTTTTACGAGTTGCTGTTCCACGTCCAGTTTGAACTGCTAAACAAAGAGTTTTAAATGTCACGGATTTGATTTCCAGCGTGCGAGCTTCGTTTGTTTGTTGGATGAATTCGGGAATGCTGTAGATTTTGCAGTGTGGCTTCGACGGTTAGGCGCATGGTCGAGAATCACGACGGTCGCGACTACAAACTCAAGGCACTCACCTCTGACTTTTTGAAGTTATGTGTGTATTCGCCATGAATTATCACTTTCTTTAACGGTGTAGAAACATCGTAATGTCAAAGTTACCTGCAATAGGCCAGCAAGGAGGCCTGTGTCTAGCAGGTGTGTTGAAATCGTAAAGTTGTGCCGCGGGACCAATAAGGCTTTAAAAAAAATAAAAGCCACTTATTATCAATAAACAAGGGTTCTTTTAACTAGAAGATTTTATGACTTATATCACTTGTCTACTTAGGGCAGAGTATGAAATTAAGGTTACATCCATGTGTGCATTGTTATCATCATCATCATCATCATCAGTCTATATACGTCCCTTTCCTGGGCATGAGCATACAAAGTTTTATTTCGAGAAAATCAGAAACAAGATAGATTCGGTCACCGAACGAACGAACAGATTAACCAATACCATTTTAAATCCTACATCATGACTTTTCCTCAGCCTTAGCTTCAATTTATCCGTAACAATACAATTGGTAGGACAAAACCAAAAACGTGTGCTGTAGGCCTTCAAGCATCCGCAAAGATACTCTGTCCGGAACACTTTGAAACTCGCCCACCTGGTCCAATGAATTATGCATGCGCCAAGAGCTCTGTTGTTTTCATAAATTCTCTCATCTTCTCTAATAGGCGAGCTGTTACTTATTAACGAGCCACGTTTTAAGGGTTATTGGAATTCGCTACTTCAATATTAATCATCCTTGGGATGTTCACATCTTTAAGTTTTGTTTTTGCTGTTTACGAGTTGTCGTAATGGTTGTGTTAAGGAAATGGACAAATGTTTTCTCTCTATGTCTTCTTCTTTATCTACTTTTTATTATCAAACGTAGTTGTTTGCGCTTTAGGACCTATCATCATCGTTATCATTTCCATCTTTATCAGTATCATTATCATCACTACTATCCCATATACGTTCCACTGTTGGGCATGAGCTCTTGTAAAATTGGGAGGACACAACTTTATAAAATCTACTCGTGTTGAGCTAATGGTTACTATTTTCATGGTCACCAGTTGGCGCTACTGGCTCAGAAAAAATAATACATTTAATCATCACATTTTAAAATGTTATATATTCTACTTCTAATGTCTTTTTACAATAAAGACTGCCATGTCCTTATTCAGAAAATGTACAATTCTTGTCAGAAATGAAATTTAATAAATAAAACATTCTTTGTCTGTTGTCCGTTCTTCGATAAAGCATCTATTTCAAATATCAGTTACCGTATCCAACTAGATATAGAAAATGTGCTTCGTAAAAATGTTTCTCTTTGTTCCATAAAACTCCATTCAGTATGAATTGACGTAACATTTTGTTTAACAGCGCTGCAGCGGCTAAAAGACCGTGAAATGTACAAATATAATTTTAGTACGTTTGATTTCTGACAGTTAGGCAAACTTTAATAACCAGCTGCTATTGGTTTTTGTATGTAAAAGTCTTATGTGGATTGCTTGTAGCGGCAGGGTAAAATGAATTTGAATTTAGAATTTAATAACAGTATATAAAAAAAGATTGAATAGTAATAATGAAGCAGTGATGGCCTCGAGGTTTAGGCACGAGATCGACAATCAAGGCAGTAACGGGTTCAAGCCCCAGGCACACACGACATATATTTGCTGATGATAGCTAAGTACAAACTGAATGATCCCGACTTCACTATTCATCGATTTTTTAAATTTACTAATTTCTACTTAAGAGTCACAGGCGCGAAAATCCAATGCAGGTGCGTTGCACCTAAACTCGTGAACTAAAGCCCGGAGGTGGTTGTGTTCGAGTAGAATTACCTGGCGCCAGTACTGAGCTGCCGAACGTGATGGAACCGAGCCCCTGCCACATAATTAATCGATAGTTAATAGGAGCTTATGGAACTCTCACGGCTGTAACTTGGAGAGGTCGGCAGAGGCATGCTTCCAGTGTTATATTTTGTTAAGTGAAATAGAAATTTAGGTTTAGTTTTAGGTTCCGTGGTTGCAAGATATCTATTTCGGGAAAATTTTCTTACGCTTAATTACATGTATTTGTATTTTAAACCTGTTTTTTTAGTTGATTAGCAAATGGAAGAAGAATTGGATGATTAGGTAGTAGAAAGAAAACACTAAGGCACTATGAATAAAACTGCCCACTGCGAATCATGTAAATTTTGTTGCTTATAAACCACAAAAGAAATGTGTTGGGTGACAGGACATGACTAAATTGAATTGATGGTTAAAAACAAACATATAAACATGACATTAAAATTCCCATTTATAAATTCTAAGCCAAATAACAGAAAAAAATGTTATTAAAACCTACTAACAACGCTCTCCACAGTCGCACACTTCCAAATTGTATCGCGCACTTGTTAAACAAAGTATGGGGCCATTATAAAAATTGGCACTTACCCAGACGATTTTCATTCCTGCGAACAAACTCATATTGCCATCCGCCACATAATTTCAGATTATTCAGGGAAACTTTCCCTTTTGTTTAATAAAAATTCAGGTGCAGGACTCCCGGACTGTGTGGGTAACAAAAATTTTTGGTAAGATTCCTGATTCTTTCCGACAGATTGAAGGTTACTCTTCAAGAGAGTCTTAAATTCTCTAAAAGTTGTCTTTGGTTGACATTTGTTTGGTAGTCTAACAAAAAAAAATATTCTAGAACGTGATTTTTTCCTAGAAAAAGAGCCAAGCAAAGTGATATTAGATTTTTGTATTCAGAAATTGTAAGAAGAATACGTTCTAAAGCGCCAATGGACTAACTCCTAGAATGAAGAAATTAATATACAACAGTATATACTATGCAAGTATTATGTATTTTGCTGATCTACCTCATATTATTTTTTACTTCTGCATCACTTTAAGGTAGGCATTAAGAAAATGCTCAAAGGACAGTTAAACAAAACTATGTGCTTGTCACGGCGGCTTCTAATCTTATTCAGCTGTTCTACACCTTAAGCATTAATCCGTCATACATAATTACATAAAAAAAGGATATACATGCTTTCTCTACCTCTCCAGCAACACAGGTTCGTAACGTCCCAGAGTTTACAATAACGCGTCAACATTTGAGGGTCGTTCATAACTGGCGCCATTTGGGCCAAACTGCCCGGACGTGTATCAACGTCTTGTGCGACGTGATGTCCCATACGTCCTATACATAAATAAGCCTTCATTGGGCCGAAACTTTCCTCATACCCGCCCTATATAGAGCCTTACGCCTGTATCCTATTGTGGAAGGCAGAGAAAGAATGCAGAATTGGAATCATAAACACTTTCTCTCTTTCGAAGATCTGATTTTTACAAATAGTCATGGTTTTTTCTAGTTTGGTACTCATAGAATAATTGTATTATGTATATGTACATTCATATACTGACTTTTGTGATAAAATTACATAGAAATTACTTTGTATTTTCTAACAATGTAACTAGATTTTATGTTGGAAAATATTAAAATATCTTAGTTTTATATACCTACACTAAGCCGAAAGAATTTGAGGTAAAACTTAGTTACTTAAAATTCTAGCTTATTTTTCATATTACCGTTCATTTATTGTCAAATTTTGATACAATTGCGAACATTTTACAATATTAACTTTTTGTAGGGTAGTTACACACCACTTGTCTTACTCAGCCATTTTAATCGAGGTTCGTGTGTGCGATGTCCTGGCGAGTTGGATATTTTGCCAACTCTTTCGCTTATCGCGTATAATGTGGTGTGAAGTGTTTTGTGAACTCAGAGAATATTGTGACGTTCGCAATGGTCGCCCAGCTTTGGAGGATAGGAGATTTGGAGGTTAGAACACTTCGCTTTTATTGGAAGACTGAGTTACAAATGAATTATTGATTATCGCTCAAGTGTCTTCTATATAGATGCATTTCAGTATGGATTATTTGAATAGAAAAAAGGATAAAAAGTTAAAGAATTATATTTTCGCGCAATTTAAATACATTTTTTATTCAATCGTATATTTTTTTTTTTTTTTTTTTTATTCTTTTTTATTTTAGGGACTTTGGTTCACTACTGAACATGTCAGTCCCATAGTATACACAATAATATTTATAATATATTAAGGTAAACAACTACTTATCCATTAAAATAATTATACAAACATAAATATACAAATTTGGCTGCCTTCGATGTTGGGGCAGATAAGATATTTTGAAATATGCCTACATCTAAGTTATTTATGTTATATTGCTTAAATAATTCCCGCCTCATATCAGCAGTTCAATCGTATATGATATATGTATTATGTAAGGGATTTTGGTGATAGGATGGTGCAAAGAAGAAATACTTGTTCCTATCTTGTGTGTTGTGACACAAAGTCTCCCACAGTTTCTGACAACGAATCAAGTCTGTTATCCCAATTGGATCCAGGAAAATATGCGTGACTGTTGGGTACTTATGGTTGTACGTGTCTATTATACCTGAGATAACACTAGTGTTTATTTCTGTTGTATAGCTAGTAACCTGTCATCATTCTCCTGCCCTGATCCCAATTCTTGTTTGGGGTCGGCGCAGCATGTCCTTCCTTCCTGTGTGGAAGGACAAAACATGCTGCATAAGAGTTTTGGCAGATGTTTTACGGCCGGCCGCCTGCCTGACGCCATAGCTAGTAACCTGTATTATACATTATTTACAATTATAATCAGCGTTTTAATAAGGCTTCCATTTATACTTTTGAGCACTGAGAAGCACTGGCTTAATTCCACCATGTAAAGTAAATTTATACAATGAAGCATTGACTTTTTAAATGTTGTAAATGCATAAATGAAAATTCCTTTACTTTACACTAAATATATATTTTTTAAAAACGAGAACGAATATTATTTCGAAAAAGGCATATTTCTGTATAAAATTCTAATGCCGGAAAATAATTGGTGATTTTGCTTCAAAAGTGGAAAGGAGTGGATATGAAGAATGTTAGTCGTGCACCATTCCTGAGGTACGAGAATCAAACAAATAAATCCTATTCTTCAAACTTTTACCATCGAAAGAATCGTCTAATACGTACTTAGAAAAACTTTCCATGAATTAATGTTGAATTCAAAAGTATTCTTAGAGGTTATTAGGTTTCTAAACTGCGCTTGGCTTTCTAGAATGCGTTTAGTATGGGATCCTACAATAAATTTCTAAGAGTTATATAATTTCCAGTGAACGTACTATTTTTATCAAGAGGTAGGCAGGTACCTAAACTCAATAGGCTTACAATATTACTAAGGTAGATATTAAACCTTGCCGAGTATAGCAAAAGGTATATAAGGCTCTAAAGAAAGGATAACATTATTATTGTATAGAATTTTTGTTATACATTTATTAGTCCGTGTTTTCTGCTTAAAACCCTTTTAAATAATAAAAATATAATAAAATAATTGGAAATATTTATTAAAAAATACATTCTAACGATCTAGTCCTATTTACTGTTTATACTTGAGATTTGTTTTAGACCTATATCAGGTTTTCTAGATACACCGGGCCTAACAGCTTACGTACAAATTTGAACGAATACAGTAAAACATTGAAACTTAACTTAAGCATAAGATAGTATACAGTTATTAGTTTAAAGATAAATATGTTATAAGTTAATAATATTTTGTGTAGTTTGGTCGAAGTTAAAACACATTTGTATAATTTTTATTAACTAGTAAATAAAGGATATTTTTACATAAACACAGATAACGTTAAACTGTGTGCAATAAAAAATCTCTCAATATGCTCACTCGGATGTATGGCAAATCGGAGTTGTAAATTCAGTGACCCGTCAAAAAAATTATGTTTTTACTATTCGAGCCCTTTCTCGTTCGTACAGATGAACGCGTAAAAATATTTTTATCTCAAAATCGGACCGCATGCAAATAAAAAGACGGAGGGAATGGCGGATAGTTTTATGGGTTGTCGAATTTGTTTATTATGTTGGTAGCGAGTCCGTCAATCGTGCTGGCAACCCAACAAACGTTATCGTAGGGCGGCCATGATTCGATACATTTGCCATTTGTTAATCAGACTACAGAAAAAGGAGGAGGTTATCAATTCATCTGTATTTTTTAAACGTTTGTTACCTGAGAGCTTTGGACTGGGCGAACCAATTTTGTTGATTTTTTTTTTGTTGAAAATATGGTATTTTCCGCGTGGTCCAATTTAATTTTGGTTCAGTTGTGACATTTATGTACATCCATAAAACAGCATATGTCTTAAATTTGCATTAAAAAAAAAAATAAATAGACGAATAACTCATTATCGCTCCAACTGATTTTGGTGATTGATTTCTCATTGGAAGGGATGTGCTTCAAGGGTCTTTTGACGGGACTTTGTTAGGTACAGATTATGGAATCCATAAAAAAGTAACGTAAATCTTCAATTCTTAGAAGCAAAATAACGATATTCAGTTGAATATTAAATATCCTGATATTTAAATCACCTACCATTTTCAACAACAAAAAAACGCAAAATGCTAAGCTGAGCTCTTTAAGTCATCTTTAAAATCATTCGATAAACTCTGTGATCCTACAGTCTTCAATCTAAACACGATAAACTCCTTCTCACAATAAATAAATCCCAAATTTTTAGTACATTAGTGTACGTCTGGAAAAGCCCCTACCCGAGGGTTGACGGTTCTACACCGATGTGTTATAAGGTTGATTTATGCCGTCCTGACCTCGCAGTCCTGGCGTGGCGCTGTGAACCGCCTGACCTCACATCTCTCATGCAGCATGTGCTTAGAATTGTTTACATTTTTACAAGCTTTTATTTAACTTCACTTTTGTATGTATGTTTGTATGTTTACAAATCTTGCAATGAAGATTTGAACCACTTCCAATAGACCGATTGTGCTGAAACTTGGTATACCTACGTAACTTGGATGACAATACAATAATATGGTACCATGGAGCTGGTCTCATGATGAGGTTGGAAGATGACCATAGAAACATCGGTTCTTGTGGACCGATTGAGCTGAAATTTGGTATGTCTTTGTAACTTCGACAACAATTCACAAATATGGTATCATGGTGCTGATCTGACGAAGAGTTGGAAGATGCCCATAGGAACTTCGATTTCTGTGGTCCAATTGAGCTGAAATTTGGTATGTCTTCGTAGCTTCGGTAACAATACAAAAATATGATATTATGGAGCTGATCTGATGAGGAGATGGAGGATGGCTATAGGAACTCCGATTCCTATGGTCGAATTGAGCTGAAATTTTGTATCTCTTCGTAACTTCGGTAACAATACAAAGATATGGTATCATGGAGCTGATCTGATGAGGAGTTGGAGGATGCCCATAAGAACTCCGATTCCTATGGTCCAATTGAGCTGAAATTTTGTATCTCTTCATAATTTCGGTAACAATACAAAAAATGGTATCGTAGAGCTAATCTATTGAGGAGTTGGAAGAAGCCCACAGGAACTCCGATTCCTTTGGACCGATTGAGCTGAAATTTGGTATACCTATGTAATTTCGGTGACAATATAATAACAAGGTATCATAGAGCTGATCTGACGAAGAGTTGGAAGATGTCCATAGGAACTCCGATTCTTGTGGTCCAATTGAACTGAAATTTGGTGTGTCTTCGTAACTTCGGTAACAATACAAAAATATGGTATCATGAAGCTGATCTGATGAGGAGTTGGAAGAAGCCCATAGGAACTCCGATTCCTGTGGACCAATTAAGCTAAAATTTGGTATGCCTTTGTATTTTCAGTGACAACAAAATAACATGGTATCGTTGATCTGTTGTCATGACAAGTTGGAAGGTGCCCATAGGAACACTAGTTTCCATGGACCGATTGAGTTGAATTTCGGTATGACTACGAAATGGATAGACTTAGAAATATTTCCAACTAAAAAGTTAAAAATAAATTAACGGTGAAAAACATATTTCAAAATCAAGCTTTTATTATGCACGAAAAATTAAAAAAATAAACTAAGAAAACATTCATAAAATTCCTAGTTTTTTAAACTTTTCAAGTAACAATTTACAAAAGTGTTCGGTTTATCAGTAGAAGTATGATACATAAACATATATTATCTATAACTAGAATATTAATATTCTTAAGTGATTTAAAAGCTTGTCGCGCAATTTTGTTAATGCAAAGACCTCGGCCGCGACGAGCTTTTAGATCACTTAAGAATATTAATATACTAGTTATAGATAATATATGTTTATGTATCATACTTCTACTGATAAACCGAACACTTTTGTAAATTGTTACTTGAAAAGTTTAAAAAACTAGGAATTTTATGAATGTTTTCTTAGTTTATTTTTTTAATTTTTCGTGCATAATAAAAGCTTGATTTTTTTACTTCTGAAGATATCTGAATGGTACGCGGATTGCATCATGTAAATATTGGGCTATTTGGACACTTAGAGATTATGAAATTTTTTTGTACTTCGGTAATGTATCTTTGTACAAAATTTAAAGTCTCAGAACGCAGCCGTTTCCGCTGTGAGTTGATGTCTATGTCAACCAGTCAGCACTTTATTTAATGTGTGTGTGATGATGTGTGTGTGTGTGTGTGTGTGATGATGATGTATTGAGGAATATTAACAAATCTACTTTCAGCGTAAGTGGTACAATGTTATTAGCATATGAGAACTCTTCTGCACTTTTACACTACTCAATTACAGAATATGTCACATATGGCTTAAATGCTTTCTTAAATTCATAAAAAACACCGTCAATTTCAATGGACAAACCTTGATACTAGATCGATCCCAATTATGAATTGATTAAGTAGAAATATCATGCTTGTGATGGCCTCGAGGTTTGGGCGCGCGGTCGAGAATCTCGGCGGTCGCGGGTTCGAACCCCAGGCACACACCTCTGACTTTTTGAAGTTATGTGTGTATTCACATTGAATTATCACTTGCTTTAACGGTGAAGGAAAACATCGTGATTAAACCTGCACACCTAAGAGTTCTTAGGAATTTCTTAGGTGTGTAGTCCGCCAACCCGCACTAGGCCAGCGTGGCGGACTATGGCCTAAACCCTCTCAATGGTAGAGGAGACCCGTGCTCAGCAGTGGGCGTATATGGGTTGATGAAGAAGAAGATCATGCTTGTACTTTAGATTGACAATAAGTCGGAGAGTGTAGTCAGGACAGTCAGGACTGCTCTAATTCTGGAAATTAAGCCTTTGTACCAACACTGTATACGATCTCTTGATTGGAATAGACCAACACTAGTTTCTTGCCCGTTCTTCTTAAGTGATGACTGCATTCCGAACAGGTTACACTAAATTTTTAAATAACTGATTCAATAAATATTATTTCATTTCAGATTACATAATTGGCCGTTAGTATTTTAGTTAATCTTCGCGCCATTTCAGGACTACGATTCCAAAGCTGTCATACAGACAGTGATCAAGTTAAATGTCCTAAAACTGAGTTGGTGCCTTGGGGAGCCAAGACACTGACTTCAGACAAACGGTGCCAACCTGCCATGGCTAAGATTAATTGAAGACAGGTTTGATTGCCTCTCAGTGGGGTGTTGTATTGCATATTTTGTTACACTTTCATGTATAGGCGCTTTTAAGCCTTTTAGACTTGTGAGGTGTGCAGTTCGATCTAGAAGGTAAGGGATCAGGTCTTGGGTCCGGCAAAGTTATATTAGGTTTTATTAGCAGTACGGAGACTGCATTTGGATTCTCGCGTTATAACACAAATGTCAAAGTCAAAGCAAGTCAATGTCAAAATAATCTTTTTCAAATATATATTTATCAGTTCTTCTGATTAGTCAATTTTAGTCGATTTCTGGTAAAAAAAAATCCCTCAGCATGACTATTTGTCACGACGTCAGACGTGTATACGTTTAATATACCTTCGCCAATCCCCTCTCTCTCCCACATCCAATAGCATTCGTTCCATGTATGATAATGCAATGTCCAGTAATACAGTGTGCAGCTTGAGACTATGTTTAGGATGTGTGCAGGTGTGTCGGCCGCGGCATGCATTTAAATCGAATATTACTTCGGCTGCTTGATATGAAACACGTGGCGAGCTCCTATGAGCCGGCCTTACTGACAAACCAGGGTGTTGTAGCAAATTATAAGTGGTAGAATTTGAAAAAAGAAAGTGTTAATTTTTATAATAATATTTGATGAACGAATAACGAGGCTTTCAAGACGTATTAATTATCATCTTCATCAACCCATATACGCCCACTGCTGAGCACGGGTCTCCTCTACCATTGAGAGAGTTTAGGCCATAGTCCACCACGCTGGCCTAGTGCGGGTTGGCGGACTACACACCTAAGAAATTTAATTGTATTTGTGTCAATTGTACTCTTAACTGGATATACCACAATAAAACTATACAGATAACAAGTGATATCCTTTAAGATCATATCGAATTAATTATTGGCATGTTGAAGAGGCCATTGTGGCGTATTTTGTGTATTTGAGGCTTTTCAGCACTGCGTTTTGGAAGTCTTTGGACGAGGCCTATGTCTAGCAGTGGCGGTCTTTCATCTGATGATGATGATGAATTACTACAAGTTAAAAGTAACATTTTCTTTCATTCGTCTAAATATCTTTAATGAATTCGAGACATTTATTATAATAAATTGGTATTCGTATTACTGTTTCAACTCTATATGTTTTATTTAAATAACTTGGCTCTTGTTACCCATTTCTGTTTTGCACGATCAAATATTTTAGTAAAATTCATACGGATATTATTGCCTGTATGGCATTTATACGATTGCATTCCTGGTGTCACAAGCCTGGTAATATGAAAATTGTAATAACTAAAAGGTGAACGTTGAATGTATGATGTCATATTGATGACGTATCTTTGACAATGAAGTTTGAGGGTTTAATTAATTTGAGTAAGTTCTGTTTGGACACAGTAATGTTGTCTGATAAGTTTTATTTTTGAATGTTCATATAAATCGTAATGCCCTCGAGAATTTGTTTGCGATTGAAAAGTTTTTTTACGAAAACAGCACAACCTCGAAAAAATTATGTATTTCGTGTGTATCTACCTGCGATTTGAATACAGGACCACTGGATCCCACAAGCACGTACAAAACTCTACGAGCACGTAGCGGTTAAATTTTATCCTTCCTCGTCAAAGGCGCAATATCTCTTACAATCAAACCAAAAACTAGCGATAACATACCGGTGCAAGGAATAAACTCCATTTTAATTTTCCGCTCGGCTCGACCGGCCCCGTTTTAGGACAAGTTTAATGCCAGCCTGAGCGATTTCATGTGTGCATGTGATGCCCAAATGCGAAGATTTCGCTTTGATTTCATGTATCGATTGACCTATTAGTTCAAAGGGTCTTTGCAGACGTCATATAAGTTTTTATAATGTGATAAACCCATCAAAGTTAGGAAGAAAGTGCTTCACGATTGAGATCATATTGTGTCATCATCAGCTCAAATACATCCCACTGTTGGGCACGGTCCTCTCCATCTGAAATACGTAAGACCTTAGGACTAAATCTTCTTAGATCGTCATAAATAACCTTTTTTGAACATAATACTATGTCATCTACAAATGTATCTACTGATAAAATTATGGTTAACCATCAAACAGTGGAAATAACAATAATTAATCCTCACCTGCACATAACATTAAAAATGATGACGAAATTCCACCCTACACTGTACCGAAATCATCAAATGACGCATTCACGTATGTAATTCCATCACGGGAAAACCATCTCTCTCTATATACAAATAAAAATGTTATTCCAGTAAACGTTACAAATTATTGTTAACGCATTTAAATTGGAGAGGTGTATAAACGAGTGTGCCGCTAACTTCGCCCACATTCGATAATCTGCAAGTTTTTCCCGGGTTCGTATGTGGGTCAAGAGAGAACTCGGAAGTGAGCGGTTAGGCGGGCCGCATGCGGGCGGCTGCGACACTGCGTTTTATATCGTTTTAGACGTTTGTCTACTCCTTTGAAGGTGTCGGCGTGATTGTGAGCAGAATTAGAATGGAAGTGTATAGTTTTATATGTATGCATTTGCATATATGCGCATTCTGTATTCATACGATGATCGAAAACTAAGGCACGTAATAGATATGGTGATTAAAAACGCATTGGCGTTAAACAAAACCCGAGATTTTTTTATTCTTTTCTAATGTATGTGTAGTTGTTCCTGTTACCTTTGTTGTACCTCATAACAGGGAAGATGTCTTTTGCTGTTATTTGAGAACTTAGGAAGACTCCGTTGCGTTTGAAAACTCCATAATGAAAAAAATAAATAATTATTACTGACTCATTTAATAAAAAAAAAAAAAGAAAAGGTATGAAAGTGAATGCAGGAAAAACGAAAGTGATGATTTTAGAAAGGAGTGAACCCAGAACTGAATGTACCATAATGCTAGGAGATGAAAAACTGGAGCAAGTGAATGATTTTGTATATCTGGGTTCTGTGATCACAAGGGATGGTAAATATGAGGGAGATATTGAAAGAAGGGTAAAATTGGGTAATAGTGTTAATGGCGCCTTGTACTCCATCGCGGCCAGTAAACACGTATCGGACCGCGCTAAATTAGCGATACACCTAGGAGTCCTGGTGCCAACACTAACTTATGGAAGTGAGTCTTGGGTATGGCAGAAGAGGCATGAAAGCAAAATTAACGCAGTTGAGATGAGAGCGCTGAGAAGCATGTGTGGGGTAAAATTGGCAGATAGAGTGAGGAATAGTGTGATAAGGGAAAAATGTGGATTGAAAGTTGATGTAGTGACAAAAATTGAAAGGGGAATGTTAAAATGGTTTGGCCACATGGAAAGGATGAATGTTTGCAGAATTACGAAAGAGATTTACTGTGCGGGAGTGAGTGGTGAAGTCGGACGAGGACGGCCCAGATCCACCTATAAAGATCAAATAGGTAATATACTAAAGAAGGGTAATATAAAGAGTCCTCGAAACCGACGTGCATGCATGAAGAGGATTATGTCAGTGGAGGAAGCGAAAGAGGTGTGTCTGGACCGTGGCATTTGGCGCTCTATAGTCTCTGCCTACCCTAACGGGAGACAGGCGTGAGTTTATGTATGTATGTATGTGTCATTTAATAATAACTATTAGAATTAAAAATAGTTGTCACGTGCCTCGGTAATCGTTAGAGACATGTTTAAGTCTCGAAAGTTCAAGAGAATTTACGTTGAAGCTTAGTAAAATATTCTAGAAATAATAAATTATAAGTAATACACCCGTATCTGACATGTTAACGGCTCTCAAAAGAGGTTTTAATAGTTTTTCATTCTTATTTTATAGGTGAATGAAACCAATTTATATTTTATAGTCATTGTTTGAATTAATTTTGTTTTGACATAAACCTAAACGGAAACTTTTTGGAACATAAGTTTTTATCAAATAATAATTAAAAATACTTTATAATTATAAATTTACCGGCATACACAAGCTTTCGCACTAAAAATGGTTTTTACTATTGCAAAATAATTATTTTTGATCTGTGTGTAGCCAAAAAATATGAAAATTTCGCTTATACTATTAGGTTTGTCCATTATGAAATTCTACTACTGACACAAATCTGACGCATTCTGGTTTTGAAATGGACCTCTGCCTACCACTTTTGGAATTATAAATGTACAGTTTTATATGTCGACCTATACATACAATAAGGTTAATTATGACTATAACACAAAAGTACTTTTTATGTCTTTATAGAGTTAAACTTTTATATAACACTAGTGAAGTAAAAATAATTACAAGTTTTGTTGTTGTTTGAAGAACAAAAAAAGTTATAGAATTTTTTTTGCCCAATTAAGTTCAAATCGCTGAAAAAGAGAAGTTGAGATTTTGCAAATATAACTTTATTTTGCGGATAGGTCGCCGTAATGTCTTCTTCTTCTTCTTCATCAACCCATAAACGCCCACTGCTGGGCACGGGTCTCCTCTACCACTGAGAGGGTTTAGGCCATAGTCCACCACGCTGGCCTAGTGCGGGTTGGCGGACTACACACCTAAGAAATTCCTAAGAACTCTTAAGTGTGCAGGTTTCATCACGATGTTTTCCTTCACCGTTGTGTGAGTGATAATTCAATGTGAATACACACATAACTTCGAAAAGTCATAGGTGTGTGCCTGGGGTTCGAACCCGCGACTGGCGAGATTCTCGACCACGTGCCCAAACCTCGAGGCCATCACTGCTCATTTTCGCTGTAATGTATTTTAGAATTAATCAAAGCGTGTATAAAACCGCTCTGGGCAGCGTCCCAGCCGCCCGCTTGCGCCCCGCCTCAACACACTCGGCGCGTCGTGCATTGTGCGCCGTGTCGCCATGTTTGCGTGTGTTGTCGCGTGTTTGTGTGCGTGCTCGCTGCTCCCGACCGTTTCGGAACGCGCCGTCAATGCACTCAATGCTTCATGTTAGATCTGAGTTTTGAGATGTGTTTTAGGTATTAGTATGTAGTATATAGTAACAGATTAAAGGCGGGAGTTGTAGTACTACGATTTATCGAGTATAGTTTAAATGGGGAATTTGTAGATATATGACTTATCCCAACTTTAGCCTGTAGTTTTAAGAGTTTAAGTAAATTTTCTAGAGAGTTATTCACAATTAAAAAAAAACTAATGTACCTATTCTTTTTCAGATTCATGTCATGCGCTGATTTCGCAAGCTATGCTATCAGACATACGTAAGTACTCAAAATTTTATTATTAACGGTATTTTTAACTTTTAGTCGTATGAAACTGAAGAAAATAGACTAATGCATTTGTTTTTTATTAAAGTAAAATGATATTTTAGTTACTTACTAATCAAACATATAAAACTCACCCATCCCGTCAGTTCTACTAAGCTTACATATAGTTTTACGCAGACGTACAATCTTTAAAATCTAGGCTAGTACACAGACGCCATCCTAACAAACAGGAAAACCCGCCCAGAATTCCGACGACGTTCACAATCCAATGTAGCGTCAACATTGCCGAATACGCAATTACCAAAGTTGGCCAGCATCGATTAACTGCGGCATAATTTATTCAGCTTTATCCATCATCTGTGAGGTTCATTTGTCCCCGAGGCTCGGTCTACTTATACTTTCCGAAAGCGATTAAGTGTGCCGTTTACAGGAGCCACAGATTAAATTGACCAGCGTGTCAGACCTTCGTATGTAAATTTAATTTGGGACGGATCGATGTTACTATGCCGGCGGAATTCGCTGAAGTGGATTCAGCAGGATTACAGTGGCGGGTTTGTGATAGTTTTTGTAGCACGGGTTTAACGTATGCGGGTTCCATACCCAAGTATTTCTTTTTGGGTCTTGGTGTGAGACTGATATGTATCCCCTATATTCTGATAGCTATGTCATAAGTCCCTGTGGAATTGGGAGAGGCCTGTTTGACAGACGTTCGGGTGATAGATGGATATCATAAGTATTTTAATGCAACTTATTACATCTAAAATATAGGGTCAAATACTTTAATCCCTATGTAAAGAAAAATCTGTGCTCCTGATTGTTGAAATTTTGCTAATCGGAAATTGAACCCTGCTCCAATCAACCAAGCCAACTATATTTTCGAACATATCGTACAGAATTTTGTAAATATATTACACCGAAATACATATTTTTATACAAAAATACCCAATAGAAATAATTAAGCATAAAAGCACTCCCGTTTTCATTGAACATTTTTCCTCGAGCTATATTCGTACAGGATGTTATTCATTAATAAAATGAGCGCACGGCGAACTCACGGCTTCGATGCGTGCCCAATTCAATTCCGTTGTATATTAATACATGCTTTTATTAATTCACTTATTCAGAGAAAAATAATAGTAATTAAGTTTGTAAGTTCTGGTTATATGTATTCTTCTTCTTCTTCTTCTTCTTCTTCATCAACCGATATACGCCCACTGTCCACCACGCTGGCCTAGTGCGGGTTGGCGGACTACACACCTAAGAAATTCCTAAGAACTCTTAGGTGTGCAGGTTTCATCACGATGTTTTCCTTCACCGTTAAAGCAAGTGATAATTCAATGTGAATACACACATAACTTCGAAAAGTCAGAGGTGTGTACCTGGGGTTCGAACCCGCGACCGCCGAGATTCTCGACCGCGCGCCCAAACCTCGAGGCCATTACTGCTATTGTTATTATTATTTATAGTTATATGTATTCTAATTAATGAAAATATTGATTCCGTTGCTTGATGTACTTCGACAATTTATCGGTGGCTAGACCTTGATCCATAGGTTTTAATAATGGACTTTCAATACCTAAATCTTGTTATCCTCAAATATGTATATACAGGTGCATATAAATATAGATATCTGAAGCAGGTATTAGCTACAGTGAGAACAAACTGATTGCCGTTAAAAATGCCGAAAAAAAATATTCTTAACAAACCTATGTAAAAATGTTTTTTTGTCAGAATTTTATTTAACGCCACTGAGTTTTTAAACAATGAAGCTATTACCTGCCTCAGTTTTCGATCGCGGTCTTCATACACTATGAATGACTATTGGGCGTATTTACTTAAGAGTGTGATGCTTTGAATGATAGAGTAATGGACACAAACAGGAGATGTTCTGGTAGTGAATTTACGTCACCACAATCGAATGTTTAAATCATGTTGAAGGCTTAATGGGAGGGTCTCGGCGGCATTGTAAGTGGTTTTAGAACATCTTTGGAAGCCAGCCAAGTTCCCCGCCCGGAATCCAGTTAGCTGATGAGGTCTAACTGAATCAGTCCCGATTGAAATTTGAACACACATTGTGCAAGGATACTGAACGAAACAGTGTAACGCGGAGGCGGTCGACGGCTCAAAAATTGTCCATACTCTGGGTTTTTGAGGTTATGTGTGTATTCACTTTGAATTATTAGGTATAAGGTATAGAGGCTGCTTAAGACCGGGATGGATGCCGTTAGAATTTAACTGTGATGGGTGGAGCTAATAGTCCTTATTTAGACACACTTGTAAACCTTTAAAAACATGCACTATATAAGGATTGTCTTATTTTACTCTGATTTGATTTGTTCTAAACGCTCTGTGGCACCCCCGTGGGACTGTTGGCTAGACACCAACTTACGAAACGAGAGGCCGCGGGTTGGACCCCGCATCGAGACAAATGTCGGTGTGATCGGCAAACGTTTGATAGCAAAAATTATTTCGTGGTTTCTGATACCCACGACACAAGACTTGTTTAATGTAGCATCAGAACTATGGATGTTACAGTATTAAAAAAAAAATAAGTTCACGTCTTAGTCAAAACTAGCAAAACAAAGCTAACAAGGTCCCATGGTTTACCAACGAAAACGTTTAAGGCCGACCATAGCAAAATACAAATAATCGCCAAAGCAGATGTCTCTAAACTTAAACGTGAAAGTTTGCACACATCTTGTAGCCTGGCGCACTGGTGCCTCGGTACTGTGTCCATTAATAGCATTACTTGGATTGTCTTGTACAAAATGCATAGTGGTTGGAACTTGGGAGATCATCGTCCATAATGTAGCAGCCGCGCGGGCATTACAAATTTATCCCGATTACAAGCGATTGAGGTTAAGTGGCGGTTTAAAATTAACTCGTTTCTTTAAATGCGGCCTTTCTTGCGGATAGTTTAACTGGTTGGGTAGAAGTAATGTAATTGGGAGAATTGGTTAAAGTTCGGGAGAGTTACTCACTAGTAACAAAAAACGCACTGGTTTACTTTATTGTGTCGCTATACCAATAATACGAGTATCTTTGCAAAATCCTTTTTAGAGTAAGTTAGTTTAGTTGTCAAAAAATTTAATTTTTATTTTTAAAAAATATATGTACAGCCCCGTGGCGCTGCTTGGCTAGAAATCAGCTTGCAAAACGAGAGGTGGTGGGTTCGGTCCTTGCATCGAGATAGATGTTTGTGTGGCCCACAAATATTGGTTTCGGGTCTGGGCGTTTTTCAGACTGAAAAAAATCTTGTAGTATTTAAGTATTGCGACAAAGAACATGTATCTTTATGTGGGATCAGTGTGACTGTTGGGAATATTTATTTACATATAGACGTATACGCCGGTAATGTATAAGCAGCGATGTATTTATACAAATTGTGACTGTCACGCTTTGCGGACTATTTCAAGTTCCAGACTGTTTTATGACCTATTTCTATTATTGGAGTCTTTTTAGGCTCTATAATTCCTCATATTATTCCTTTAAATGCCAGAGAACCAAAGACCACTTGTTTTCTTGTCGCTCACTTATGTATACACGCGCTAAAACCTACCAGGCACTCATGTTTTACAAGGAGGAAACATAACACAATTTTACGTAACAATTATGAGAAAGTTATTAAAGTTTCTAGCCGCAGAAACCCTTTGTATGTTGACAATAATTTTAACTTGTTAAATTTTACTTACATCATGTCACGCGTGTAACTATTAACTTAGGTCATTAGGTGT
Organism: Cephonodes hylas; assembly: GCA_030295005.1. Taxonomy (NCBI): domain Eukaryota; kingdom Metazoa; phylum Arthropoda; class Insecta; order Lepidoptera; family Sphingidae; genus Cephonodes; species Cephonodes hylas. The sequence goes on from AP025365.1 coordinate 881,156, forward strand.
TGTTAAACAAGTCTCTTAACTTTTCTGGGCTCGTTTAGAGTGCGTATGGGACGGCTCGGCAGGTCAAGAAATCATTTAAAGAAGTTTGGTGTTTTAGTAGTGATGGGCCTTTTTACATCATCGTCATCAGGCCATTCACGACCTGAGGCATAGGCCACTTTTACAACTGAGAAGATTTAGCCCTAAACACCACGCGTACAGGATGGCGGATTACGTACTTACAAATGTGATCAATCATTACGAATACATAAATCAGGAAAGTCGGAGGTGCGCGCTGGGGGTTTGAACCCGCGATAGCCGAGATTCTCGACCGCGCACCTAATGGTTATCACGACTTTTATACATGGCAACATTTTAACAGCAAGCATAACGCAGTCAACTCGTTGTTTTATTGTGTTAAAACACAGTTTGGAAGTAAGCTCGGTGATATAAAAACTACTTTATAAGCTCGGATATTCTGCACATTAAAAGCTACGTAACGCTTTTACTTCCGGTGCCAAAAAATCCTAAAAGCGTCCAAAGTGAGTACAAATTGGGCGCGCGCCGGGTAATGGGCCGGATTTTGGCAAAGGCGCCAAATTTCATACCTGAGTATTATTTTAAATCGTTAAGTACTGGGTTTGAGGCGGTTTTCATAACTTTTCCTTTGACGCAGAAAATCCTTAATTTTGAATAGCCTGTATGCACTCAAGGACTAAATGAATTTCTACAACCTGTTTTTACTATAACACATACCGCACGTTATAAAGGACAAGCTTATCTAATATCCAGACTCCTTTCAGTTAGTAAGAGTAATCCCACGTCTGTATTCCTTGAAGAGTGTAGGAAGAGGTGAATTTCTACACCCACATTTCTCGTTAACAATTCCATTAGGTTACTAAGAAATTTCTATTGAAAAAACACAGCAATGTTACCCGATCGAACCGGGGACCTCTAGATCGCACGGTACATACTTGTGTTGCTAAACCACGAGTTGATTACATTACGTTGATCTATACGTAAATTAAAATTCTTCTTCATCAACCCATATACGCCCACTACTGAGCACGGGTCTCCTCTACCATTGAGAGGGTTTAGGCCATAGTCCACCACGCTGGCCTAGTGCGGGTTGGCGGACTACACATTTAAGAAATTCCTAAGAGCTCTTAGGTGTGCAGGTTTCATCACGATGTTTTCCTTCACCGTTTAAGCTAGTGATAATTCAATGTGAATACACATATAACTTCGAAAAGTCAGAGGTGTGTGCCTGGGGTTCGAACCCGCGACCGCCGAGATTCTCGACCGCGCGCCCAAACCTCGAGGCCATCACTGCTTTTAAATTAAAATTACTTACTAAAACAAAAAAATCCAATATTTTATTTTCCAACTTATATTTGTGTTGTACACCAACATTTATTCCAATGCGGGTATCGCGCCCGCTTCGCCTCCCCGCCTCCTGTTTGTCAAACCTGTCAATAGCTATTCCCCGTCAAAGCAAAACATCCACTATTAATGGCAAATAAAAAAACACAACGCGTAAAAGCATAAAACCTTTTTGCTAGTTTCCTCTAAAATCTGAATAATCCACGGATTTTTCTATTACCGGATTAAAAGCTTCGATACGCCATCGGGAATGTATATAGGTGTACTCAGAGCGTGGTCGGAAAGTAAGGCAGGTATAGCTAAGGTGATTACATACCCATTGGTGTTAAAGAAAATCCCGACAAAGAATAAAGAATATACGTTTTCCATACAATCATCGGTATTAAATGTATGTTTTGATGATGTGATGGCCTCGAGGTTTAGGCGCGCGGTCGAGAATCTCGGCGGTCGCGGGTTCGAACCCCAGGCACACACCTCTGACTTTTTTAAGTTATGTGTGTATTCAAATTGAATTATCACTTGCTTTAACGGTGAAGGAAAACATCGTGATGAAACCTGCACACCTAAAAGTTCTTAGGAATTTCTTAGGTGTGTAGTCCGCCAACCCGCACTAGGCCAGCGTGGCGGACTATGGCCTAAACCCTCTCAATGGTAGGGGAGATCCGTGCTCAGCAGTGGGCGTATATAGGTTGATAAAGATACATGTGAACCTAAACTTTAAAATTTTACTAAAATTATTTTTTCAAAAATTAAAAAAATATTTATTCATAAATAAATTGTTGAGTTTTGCATGGAAGTAAAGTTGAGTTCATAAATAAAGTGTTGAGTTTTGCAGTTTGCATGGAAAACGTATTTGTTTTTAATTTTCCATCGGGATTTTTAACACCAGGCGGTTTATAATCCTTAGCCATAACCTGCCGTCGTTTCCGATGACGGTCTGAATACACTCTGTATAGGGAAAAATTTTATTCTCAGCAAACAACTAATGAAGTTGCGAGTGTTTGAATTTTCAGGTGACTGGCCGCGTCTCCTTCAGAATTCTTTCCCTGATTGCACGTGGCGCGGGATTTTTTGGCGGAACCAATGTTTACCCCTAATTTGCGGCGACGTTACTGGTCAAAGGGAAATTTGGGGGATGTGAGCGAGGCAAATTGACGGAGGTATTTTTAGATCGGTTGTTTTTTAAAATGTCAACGCGCTACGCTTGGGGATAATGATCAAAACAGGTAGAGATTAAAACGAGGGAGTTTATTGAAAATACTCAGTCCATATCACAGTATACAATCGACAAAAATTGCTTCAAGACATTCTAAGAAATTCTTTAGAAATTTGAGGTCTACTTACGACTTTTTCTTTCCCCTTTAAAGTAACTGATAAATCAGTGTGATGAAAAAACAATTCCGCAATCCATTAGATTTCAGAACCTATAGTCAGCAAACAGCGAATTAAAATTCAACATATATGCCACTATCGGAAACGTTATTTCCCATCCAAGTAATACATACGGCCTTAATCTAATAACATAGCAATTTGTATCGCCGGTTTGTTTAAAATTACAACCATATGAAATTGTTTATTAAATTATTCCGTGTCGGCACACGCTTGTAGTGCCCTGTAGGGTTGACACGCGCACCGGTAATCACGGTTCACGTTTTCCGGTCGGCGATTTTCCGGATTGAGTTGTAGAAATTCCCATCGTGTTATTTAAATGTTTTAATGTAGTGCGCGATGCCGCGGTTCAATTATGTTTCAGTGATACATTTGTAGTTTTCAGTTATGGATCAATAAATTTTTGCCATTTATATTTTTTCTTCTTCTTTCTATATAGTCAAATAGTTAAGGTTATGTTCAAAAACATATTACATTATATGTATTTATATTCCTTTATTTATAGCGTTGTTTTAATTTATGTAATTTACTTGTCTAATCTTTATACTTTTATAGAAAGAAAGAAATGTTTATTATTGGCCATATTCAAAAACATACAAATATAAAACAAACAATTAGCCATTGTAGTTTATATAGCCAACAATGATCCCTTCATTCAGCTGTATGCTGCAATTCCGCTTGCACGGAATTGCAGCGCTGATTTTCGATGAAGGGATCAGGTGACGACCGGACGCCAGGAAGGCAACCGGTACCATACAATACAACCTTTATCTTCTATTATTTGTAAATTTACTATGTGTTCTTTATATATTTATGTAATTTTATTTATATATATTCTTGGTTTTTTCTGTTTCTTTTTTACAATTCTGCTGATAACTACCTGAACTACAACCATTCATTCCAGTCGCGTAGGTTGTCTGGAAGAGATCGCAGCTAGTGATAAGACCACCTATTGTGCCTATATTGTCTTGTTATTGTTAGTCTTTTACTTCATTATTTTTCATGTATAGTGTACAAAAAAGGATATAAATAAATAAATAAAATAAATATATATAAGTCAAGTGCTAAGCCCGAGTTATTTCTATAGGTTATTTCGATCGAATACCTTACTCACTCATAAAGTACGAAACTTATCCATCCTGGTGTGACGTAAGACAAGTGTCTTGACGAAATTTGATCAAATGGTACAAATAAAAAAAAAGATGATCCATGACTCAGTGGTAACCCTAGCGAAGTCCTCTCCCGGGATTATACCGGTTCTGTTTTATTAGTGTGGTACGTGCATTATAAAATTAACTTTACTTAGGTCATTTCTGAACGAGTCACAGAGGAGTTTTTGTTCCATCATAAGAGCTTGATATAGCGGGACGACTTGTGAGATGATATATTGAGTAAAGGGGATATACAGGGTGGTCAAAAAGTCGTGGATCAAACGAAACAGAGAGATAAAGGAGGTAATTTCCAACAAAAAATCTTTCTACAGCATGGCCATAACTTCATTGCGCGAAAATTTATGCATACTTTTGTGTTTTTCAAGGAAAGTACCGAGTTTTTTTACAATTTAATCAATAAAAAAACAAATTGATTAAAACAATAAAACAAAAGGTTTTGTATTATGACTTGATAATGTATCAACACAAAAAAAAAAGTATTGCAGCCCGTGGTACCAAATTTAACGAGCAATTAATTTTTTCCCGTAAATTTTGAAGCAATACAAAAAATTACTTCTCACTTTAAGAGCATCCTGTGAAAAAAAAATGTATTACGGATAAGTGACCCTGTATTAAAAAAACTTGCTGATTTAATGTTGTTTCAAATGAGGTACAACACTTTACTAAATGACCTTTACTTTTGGTTTTATGGTCGATTTTTCATATCAAGATGCAAATTCATTAAATTTGCCTTATTCAAAATAATTCATTATTCTATCATAAACGGCCAGTTTTTTGTACTTTGGAATGCTAGAACTGTTCTGTTCTTGTTACACTTAGGGTTTATGAAAAGGACAGAAACTCTTTCACACTAACCATTTAATCCATTGTCGAAAAAGTGTCTTAGTTCATGTAACTAATCATTTTTAAGAAACAACAGGTTCATCACAACTCTGTGTAAATAAACTGGAGCCATTATGAAATAAAAAGAACAATTATGACTTAGTGGTTTAATGAATTATTTTTTTACATTAAATGTTCAACCGAACAAGAACTACGACAGAAGCTCGAGTTTGCTAGGTTATGAATTATGAATAACACAGGTACATTCCGCCGATTACGTGCGAATTTTATTAGGCAGTGCAGATTGTGCATTACGGTTAGAGGTAGGCACTTTGAACATTTAATGTAAAAAAAAAATCATTAAACCTCTAAGTCATAATTGTTCTTTTTATTTCATGATGGCTCCAGTTTATTTTCACAGAGTTGTGATGAACCTGTTGTTTCCTAAAAATGATTAGTTACCTGAACTAAGACACTTTTTCGACAATGGATTAAATGGTTAGTGTGAAAGAGTTTCTGTCCTTTTCATAAACCCTAAGTGTAACAAGAACAGAACAGTTCTAGCATTCCAAAGTACAAAAAACTGGCCGTTTATGATAGAATAATGAATTATTTTGAATAAGGCAAATTTAATGAATTTGCATCTTGATATGAAAAATCGACCATAAAACCAAAAGTAAAGGTCATTCAGTAAAGTGTTGTACCTCATTTGAAACAACATTAAATCAGCAAGTTTTTTTGATACAGGGTCACTTTTCCGTAATACATTTTTTTTTCACAGGATGCTCTTAAAGTGAGAAGTAATTTTTTGTATTGCTTCAAAATTTACGGGAAAAAATTAATTGCTCGTTAAATTTGGTACCACGAGCTGCAATACTTTTTTTTTGTGTTGATACATTATCGAGTCATAATACAAAACCTTTTGTTTTATTGTTTTAATCAATTTGTTTTTTTTATTGATTAAATTGTAAAAAAACTCGGTACTTTCCTTGAAAAACACAAAAGTATGCATAAATTTTCGTGCAATGAAGTTATGGCCATGCTGTAGAAAGATTTTTTGTTGGAAATTACCTCCTTCATCTCTCTGTTTCGTTTGATCCACGACTTTTTGGCCACCCTGTATATTTTTAATTGTACAAGGTGTACACAGATCGTGATCGAAAACTTAGATAGGTATTAGTTACAGTCATTACGATCATGTTGATGGTAAAAAAAGTATAATAGAATTAAAAAAAAAATACGTTTTCGTCATCAGTTTATTGTGAGTATTACCTGTTTAGAAACTTATGAAATAAATTTATTTTTATGTTATACAGATTGTAAATAGTCTGTGATCGAAAATTGAGAGAGGAAATTCTCATGGTGGCAAAAAAACAGGTTGTTTTATCGTTAATATGTTTGTAATCATCATACTGTCCTAATTTCTAAAGGTCTTGTTACATCCTGTGTACTCACGTCTGTATTCCTGAAAAGTGAGTTGCAGAGAGAGAGAGAGTTGCTGAGAGCACCCATGTTTCGCTATTTGTACGTTAAGTCCCAAGTCATAGTGATGAAGGCTGTTGCTGAATACTAGGCGTATTTCCAGAAGACGTTTTGCTTCTGCAAATTTCTTAATAAAAACTATAGGGCACACAACACAAATGAATTTTATGTTGAAATGTATTTTTACCTACCTTTTCTATTCCTAGTGTATTTTATTATGTCACCCAGACAAAGCGACGAGAAGCTAGTATGTCCTAACAGGAACCGGTATTTGAAGAATGCTTGTTGAAATTTATAAAGAATGGAACAAAATGTCGCGAGTATTCGTACAGAGGTGAATATGTTGAATGTCTGAAAAATATCATAGAGTGAGTTCAATAAATGTGAATTCATATAATGAAGAATTAAAAAGTATGTTAAAAATGTAATGCTGTGTATGTATTGAGTTAATAAATAAGTACTTTTTTCTGTGGCTAAGAAAATATCTTAATTTTTACAGGTATTAAGAGTTGTATTTAAAGTCCTACTCAATTGTTGTCATACTTATTTACATTTATTAAGGAATTTTTAAAGACCTACCAACTTTGTAACACTTTTTCTGACACGAAATTGAACCTATTTCTAGATCGCAGATCCTATCTATAAATCCCATGCTATTATTACCAACACATGAATTTAACATTGTTATTCCATAAATACGTAACAACGACATACTAATTAGAAAAAAAAATTAAATGCTCAAGTAAAAATGCTCATATTTACTCTATAATGGTAAAGATTACCCTAAATCCGACTCTCAGCTACCCATCATCTCACGAGGGGAGGACTCAGCCTCATCCCCGACGGGATGTTGACGTTTTACAACCTGCTTTACGATCATAATAAACGTGATTTAATTTAAAATTATAACACCCCCTTAATTTATGGCCGGGTTTATGACATTGGTTAATAGAAATATTGTCGTGTGGACACAACGTCAGAGTTCTTTTTGCTGTGATTTGGCGCTGGACTTACGATGTTTTATAGTTATTTAATATGGCCTATTGGTGATATAGGATATCAAAATTATGGCAGTATTCTAGGTTTGTTCTTCTGCTAAACGGTTTTAGAACACTTCAGGCACTTGGAAAAATTGTCAACAAATCAAAAAACACAACACATAAAATAGTATATTTTAAGTTAATTTCTTTTCACTATCTCTATTCAACCTCCTAACAAAAACAAGTTTACACGAACGAACAACCAGAATACCCGAAAGAAACTATAAAATAAAAATTAGACACGCTGAAAATATCGTAAAACATTTTATAGTCCACAGTTGTTGGGGTGAAAAGAGCCCTCTGGCCGGTAGGGTAAATAGGTAATGGGATAATAAAAAAAGGTGCAATTAACCTGTACGTAATGACGGGATCGCGTGTCCGGAGATGTAAGACGCAACTATTAGGGGAATCGAGATCAATGTTCTTCAATCTATGTTCTTGTAAATGATCCTTGTATCGGAATCTTAATATGGCATTGAACATCTTTTTTATTTATAAAAATCTTCATTGTAACTATAACAAAAAACTGTGGGGTACAGTAGCTAAAATACGTGAAAAAGGCAGCCTTATTGCACATGACGATCTCTTAAAGACTATCTAGGATGATGAATAGGAAGAAAAATGAAAGGTAGCCGTGCAAAAGTTTTTGGAATTTTTAAAGCGAATTCTCTTACACTTATTTTTCATTACTATGGGATGATCAACTAGGATCCATATCGGGTGGTTTACGTTTCCATAGTCCCCAGTCAGCAAAATAAATCACTTTAATTATTGTTAATAATTACAATGTCGAAAACATACATTTGCCGGACCACTAATATCAGTTGTATGATACGGTTTTATTCTACGTATGGAATGATACAGTATAAATGTGTTTTGCCTCGTCGGTCTTGTGGTGTAAATTTGCTTCTTGCCATCTGAAGGCCACGGATTCGGAGTTTGGAACGATAGATTTTCATCATAAACATCGTGATCAACAGCTTAAAGCCAAAGAACCAGCCTAAAGATCTATAGAGTGTTCTCTCGGAGGCGGCCTGCATCTACCGAATTCTCACGATCTTCACCAAATCATCGGTCTCCCTTATGGGTGACGCTCAACGCTTAAACGTGGGACATAAAACACGGCTGGCAAATCATGGGTGTACAAATATTTGTGTCTTCTTCTTTCTTCTTCTTTATCAACCCATATACGCCCACTGCTGAGCACGGGTCTCATCTACCGTTGAGAGGGTTTAGGCCATAGTCCACCACGCTGGCCTAGTGCGGGTTGGCGGACTACACATCTAAGAAATTCCTAAGAACTCTTAGGTGTGCAGGTTTTATCACGATGTTTTCCTTCACCGTTAAAGCAAGTGATAATTCAATGTGAATACACACATGACTTCGAAAAGTCAGAGGTGTGTGCCTGGGGTTCGAACCCGCGACCGCTGAGATTCTCGACCGCGCGACCAAACCTCGAGGCCATCACTGCTTCATTTGTGTCTAGCCATTTCCAAATACAGCTATAAGTAGGTATACTCATTCTCACCTTAGAATCTGAAACAAATAACTATAGAAACATATGTATTAAAAATGTAACCAAAGGACAAGGTTAGATATATCGACGTACAAGTTGAAGTCATCTGTACTGTGACAGAGGTCACGTCGCGACCTCAGAGGTTGGGGTTCGAGGTCGTGCAGTGAAAGCAATCGCCACGTGACTTGCAGCACGGGTTAAAAATGGCGACTTTAAGAAGGTATTTGTGCGTGACTAGCTATTTAGTGGACGTGTTCTTTCGTTTAAGTATTTTTTATCTTTATAGGGTATATTAAATGTATGTTCACGCTTAAATCTCCAAAAGGGTAGGGGCAAGCTAGGTAGGGCAGCCTATCCATTTTTCACTAATCTTATAAATCGTTACAGGAGTCAAACATAATTCTTCTAGATCGCACGATACATACTTGTGTCGCAAGACAACCAGACATGTGTCGGGTCCTGGGTTCGATTCTTGGGTCGGATAAAGTGTTATTGGTTTTTTTCATTAGGTTATTCTCAGTAGCAGCACGCAGTGCCCGAAAAACAGCAATAAGCTATCCTATTACGAGGCAATGATACCTGGTGAGAGGTACGTGCAGAAATGCACCTTTGTCTATCCTTATGATAAAGGCTATCACGCCTGTGAGGCTATGTATGTACATGAAAGTTAACTAAGTTCTTTATTAGCTCACTGAGTAGAGGGTTAACGTTGACGTACATAAAAATGGCTGAGCAGATATTGTGTAATGATGTTGCATGCCACTGGACCCGTTTGTCGATCGATTTGCTGTGAAGTCAATTGGAAGTGACTCCGCAGGCCCTGTACAACGCTTAAAACTCATGTGCTTTCCACATAGCTCACGGGGTTGAGTACAGTCTTTGCACGTTTGATTAATATTCATTTAAGCTGTTCGTTGAAAAATTAATGACTGATATTCACTACTCTTTAGGGTGGAAGACATTGTGATTCGTATAGTGAAATTTACATGGAATAATGACGAGAAATAAATGTAAAGTATTGTTTTAATAAATCAGTTGTATTGAAAATTATAACCTCACGCTTGTATTTTCTGAGGGGTAGACAGAGATCAATTATTGTACTCACAGTTCGCCATGTACTCGTATAAGAGGTATAGGTATAATAAGAGGCAAGCCTATTGCCGTTTGAACGTAACGTTTCCAAAGTCCGTGCTGCTACTAAATCAAATGTAAGAAAATGTTAATATTATAAAATGCAGACAGCCAGGTATTAAAAAGTAGATCATCTAAAAGTATACATGAACATAACTTTTTCTTCTTCTTCATCAACCCATATACGCCCACTGCTGAGCACGGGTCTCCTCTACCATTGAGAGGGTTTAGGCCATAGTCCACCACGCTGGCCTAGTGCGGGTTGGCGGACTACACACCTAAAAAAATCCTAAGAACTCTTAGGTGTGCAGGTTTCATCACGATGTTTTCCTTCACCGTTAAAGCAAGTGAGTATTCAATGTGAATACACACATAACTTCGAAAAGTCAGAGGTGTGTGCCTGGGGTTCGAACCCGCGACCGCTGAGATTCTCGACCGCGCGACCAAACCTCGAGGCCATCACTGCTTAAACATGAACATAACGGGCAAGAAGAATGCAAAAATATTATCAACCTACTTTCACTATTTAAGATCGGAAAAATACTAAAGTACCTATTACGCTCAATTACAACAAAATTATACCAAACACGATATTAATCCTAGCAAGATATAGCAATTAGTCCCTTGGGCAGCAGTTTTTCGCTTCGTAAATCTAGTTCCCAAAGTCTAGTGTTAGATAAGTTTTTGAAAAGTTTGACACTGAACCGTATATTTCATCCTAGAAAGTTGTGAAGGATGGTCGCGTATATTCATCGCAGAAGTGTCTAAGCCGGTTTCTTCGTCGGTAAGAAGTGGAATGTGTGGTCTATAGCTACTATATGTTTTATAGGGATTACTTCTTGCTAGATTGGTTCGTCAGCGAAAGCCTTAATTATTAGACTAGCAAGAGATTTAGAGTTTTATATGGACGCTCAAAAAGGTATTGGGTATTTCTGAGTAACAGTACACAGTTTTGAAATATTTTCGAAAATTTCTTACTCCGACTAGGACTCAGACGATAAAATATGAACTCTAAATTCTTATATATGAAAATATAATATACAAATGATTGTGTTACAAATAGAGAAATAAAAGTCGATGAACGAAAATGAACAATAGACGAAACTTTTTTTTCTACATAAAATGATTTTTTTAAAGTAACTACATCTGAACTAGAGTGCGAGAATTATCAGTCTTTCGCAATATTAACACCTATAAAATTTTAATACATATGTGGTCATAACTGGTGGCAAAACATATCTATATTCCGTTTCTAGAATCTGTATAATACCAAAAGCAATTAAACCATTTGCTGCCAAAACTAAAGCCTTGTAGACAACGTCACCGACGGAAGCGTTCTGTCATATTTTCCGGCATAAAGGCATCGAAGATACAATATTTACAATTTCCCGATTCGTCATAACCTTTCAATTACAGATTTTGAATCTGCCGTCCCGCCTAACGCGAACAGGGTTGTCACACAGAATTTTCCCACAATTTTCCAGAAACAAATATTTCATTTTGTTACTACGAATTTTTTGCGGTTAAATTAAAATGAAACTCTCGTTCTGCACATCGTTTGAGTAGTTTCATAAATTTCCATTTAAAACGCTTAATATTAACATGGATGTGTTTAACTTTTGCGGTGAATTTCCAGAATATCAAATCACTTTACATTTCAGTGCAAACAGATGGTTTTCAATTTTGACATTTTGTAAATACGTAATGTTTATAGAACTATATTACGCATCGCTTGACTTTTCCTACCGATATTATTTATGGTTTCCATTGAATCCGGATTATAGGATATACAGATGTATATACAGACATGTATATCTGATATTTTAGGTCCACCTCTTAGTGTGGCAGAAGGTTAGAACAAAGTCCACCACGTTGCCTTAATGCTTTTGTCTTCGGCTTCTCTTGTATATTGGCTCTATCATTATCATAATAAATTCAATAAAACCACCACCAAGGCCCTATTTAGACTCATCACACTCAGACCCACAACTTCAGCATAAATTCGTAAAATAAAACATCAATATCGTACCTAAAAAATCAAATAAATATTTAGCAATATTCTCAGCCTACCTGTTATTTCCTACAACCAATAGTCTCACGTAATAATTGACAATATTGAAAAGGCCCGGGTGCCTAGTAGCCCTGCCATTGAATCCGGGCGGCCGTGCGATAGGTAGCAGATTTGATTTCCGCCGCCGCCGTGCGAGTCTGCCTCAATTTCGGCACCTATCTACTTTTGTACGGGTGTCGTTCACGGAATCCAAGTGATTTCCACTGGAACACCTCGAAATTGTGCGCAGAGCTCCATGTTTTACCCAGCTGTTTGGGGTACATGTGTACTGTCCTGATATTTTGAGTGTTTTCGTTGAAATTTGTATTTTATATTCTTTTTAAGTGGATCGCAGCGTTATATTTATGACTACAGATAGACAAAAAATTAAAATTTCCATGTATCATTAAATAGGCTTCAAACTTGTGTAATGGGATGTCAAAAATAAAAGTTAATTAAGGTCAAAAGAAATAACATAAAAAATAGACTAACTCTTGAATAAGCAATTTAGCTTTGCTTCTGTGCGAAAAAACCTTCCATGAATAAGATTATAAAATAATTGACATCGCTGTTTAATTGGGCGATTGTTCGATACTTCAATAGGGCAAAAATCATAGGTTTCTTTGCATATTTTCGGCTACCCTTTTCATTAATTCTTTTACTTTCTTCTTAGTCAAAATCAATAAGTACGCTCTCTGTTAATTGCCAGTGCGAGTCTGCTATTCGTGAAGGTATAAAGTTATACATGTATAAACTGTTTAATTATCCACAACAGAGTAGATAGAGACAAGATCTATTTTGTTAAATATATGCTTGTCTATTTCAGCCAGTAAGTTAAGCTTAAATTAAATTTAGACGTCGGTGCGGTACGAACGTTCCACATAACTACAGACATGCGATATCTTATTGAATAGCCTGTGTGTGGAATATTCTAGAAACTCGTGCACAGGTATTGGGTAGTATAACCCTGAAATTTAGATTGAATGGGGACGGAATTACATAGAAAGATGTTAGTGGTGTATTTTTTTAGAAAACGACTTGAAAAATTATTACTTTCCTTGTAGTGAGAGAGATTGATAAATCGTATCCATTTGGATAGAAACCAATGACTGAACAAAAATAGTCAGGATGCATATTGAATAATTAGAATAAAAATCTCATATATATGTGAATTTCTAATCAGCGTTTAACTTATCTCAATTGTAGTAACCACACCAGTTATAATTACGCCTAACCCGGGATCGGAACCCAGGACAACACAACACAACGCACCCTTATCCCGCGAAGCAATGAAGGTTAAAATATTAAAATGATATATTTATAAAAATGTATTCTGTTACATCGATAGTTGCGATCCCCTGTCTGTAACATTTAAATTGAATTATCCCTTTCATCAGAAATCGAAATTAACAGGCCCTCTCCCCACTACGCACCCTTAGCGGGCAACTTTAATCGGAATGGCGTGTATTGATTTTGAGAATATCCAAATTCGGTACACGCGATCGCTTGTGTCTCACCAGCTCCTTAATTGAGACGTGACGGTGTTGTTTGAGTCGTTTCTAGGTTAGATATTATGAGCAGTTAATTTTTGATTCAAAAGTATAAGGTGCCATCAATTTTGAGGTTTAAAATTCGATGCGAGCCGGGGAAAGAGTTTTTTTTTTATGAATTTTGGTAATAACATGTTACTAGTGATGTACAGAAGCGGCAACAGTTTTAATATTTAAATTAAGGCGTATAGAAGTTGGCTAATCGTATCCATATATTTTATATCCATAGAAGTAGGTACGTAGATGTAGCTATGGTTGGTCGTTTTGCAAGCTAGTAACTAGGCAACTGTGCTATGAAGCTGTCAAATATAGAAACGTAGATATTTAAATCTTACAGAATACCAGTGACCAGGTTCCTTTTTTAAAAAAGTCGATCAATTTTTTTTAAAAACCATTCCAATATCATAATGAAATTCCCAATATAATCTTCGATATAATTACTAATACACGCGGTAGGGCTCTACGTCACATCACAAGAGGCCAGACGGTCCCACATCTAGGCTCTCATTGAAACACGTCACTCATTGTAGTCGCCCACGTCGACATTGTCCTTGTAAGAGCCGATTCGAACCCAGTATTTCAACATCTTGAATTACTCTCTTCAACTAAAGCAGACGAATTAGTCTAAGCCTTTGTTGTAGAAATATATTTAAAATATTTTATATACTGCCTTTCGCGTAGTATCGATCAATCTAGAGGTCGTTGGTTCGATTCTCAGATCGGGCCGTGTTATTGAGTTTTTCCATTAGGAAATTCTCAGTAGAAGCACGGAGTCTGGATTTGTGTCTGAAAGACGGCCAAAGGCTTGCCCCTTATTACTTAGGACTGATACGTAACTGGCGAAATATGGGTGTAAAAATGCACCTCTGCCACGCCATCAGGAATACAGGCGTGACTTTATGTGTGATTGTATGTATTATATATCATCGTCCTATAGGCATATAACTTATATTAGTCTTAACTTTTTACGGTAGATTTGTCCCATAAATTTGAAAAATATATGTAAAAAAAATACACTAAAATTTCTGTACTTGAATTTTCCTGTGGCTTTGAGCGATATGTGGGATAGAAAATAAAAAGTACTTGTATGTTAAAAACAAGTTATTCCCAATTGGGAGTCTCTACATTTTTATTTCGTACAGTTTAATGGATTAAACACGAGACGCGAAGCAGGAGTGAATCCCCAAATGGCTTTTTTGTTAATTCCAATATTTTCAAGAATTTATGGTGTTTTAGATGGGGTGGAAATTTGAGGTTCCTAACAATACATGTTTCAGTTTAATTTTATGATTAGTTACATACATATATACAAACAAACCTTTATATAGGACTATATATCAATTAATAAGCACTAGACCGTTATGCACCGTATTATAACTTATCTGAATACCAGGCACTTATTTTATCTTTACTCAAACATAAATATATTACAAGTAGGCACGTATTACAAACAGAAAGTACCTGAAATAATCTACATCAAGCCACGTGCTCCACATTTTATGTTTCATCCCTTTCCATCTCAAACGAAGTGAAAGAGTCGACACGACTTCGAAATAATAGCTAAAAGTGTAACGTAGCGTTTCTGGTAGGAAATTAAAAAGATGTTATGTTAAAAATATGATCGTGTTCGATTATGGAATGCGTGTTCGGGTTCGAAGTTTGAATCGCGGGACCCTCGGCCCGGGGCAGGGCGGGGCTGCCAGCCTACGCATGCGTACCCCACACACCTCTGTGAAATACGATTCCCCATAATTCCAAGAATGATTACTTGTTGGGAATTTAATTTGTATGTGCTTAGAAAATGTGTCCTGTTGTAAATTCGAGACGTCAAACCGTGGAATACAATTTAGAATTAACATTACAAATAAACGATGTGCTTTTGTTTGTGATTTCTAGATAAATGAAATATTATGGTTTTATTACATACAGTAAATTAGGTAGTTTGTACGTATTAAAAATAGATTTTAAATTAAATGAAATTAAAACAAAAAAGTCTATACTTAAATCGTTTTAAATTAAATATACCGAAAGCCTAACATTCTACATTCATTACAAAGTAATAAAACAGTGATAAAATATTTTATACAAATTCTACCATGGCAAGATTTAGTAGAAATAGTAGTAACTTTCCCGTGACGCTAGCAACCCAGTCAGTCCGCGGCAGTCGGCGGCCGGTTGCGGCACGCGGCGGACGCGTCATGCTCGCTCGGCTATTATGACACCCGAACTCTTTGTCTCGCGCGCGAAATGACTCTACTGCTCAACGGAAAAAATTCAATACGTGATGGATGCCTCCCGAAGCGAGTGAAAGTGTGTTATAGTATTATAAACATTAATAAATTAGTTTACATTGTTAGTAATAAAGTTTATTGTGAACATGTTAATACATAATAATGTTGAATTTCACGTTTTATAGTGACCGCCGGTGAGTAAATTTTCATATTGAAATTATTATAAGAGAGTAAAATAATTTTAATGGTATTTTTTGTATTTGTATAATTTTCCAGATACTCAAACCATTTTTAATATATTTTTAGACTGTTATAAATTGATGAAAGTAGAATAATGTCCAAAATATCTAATTTTGTTCTCATTAAATACAATTACCATTATGATATAGATTTTTCGCAAATGACGAGTTATTTTTTACTTTGTACGTTCTAAGCGAGTAAAGGTTTTTATTTAGCCTTAGGCGTTCTACAAGTTTAAACAACTAGTAGCCGCTTATCTCTTAAAGTTGCCACGAAAATTTACTAAGACAAAATTTGATTAGATAGAAATTAAGTTTAGTTAACTTATGGGATGAGATTATTATAAAATTTAAATTTCATTTTACTTCAGGAGATTCAATCTTCTCTACGATGAATTTATTTATAAAGGCGCTACTTTAATAAAAATGTAAGTGTGTTTTAAGAAAATTTTCGAGAGCTTAGTTACGTCTGACCTTAGTCTAATCTGAAGCAAGTAATATCGCTGTGCACCACTTATTGTGTTAGTTTCTTTTGTATGAAAATTTAATACAAGAAAGAAAAAATATATAAAGCTACAAGAGACTAGAGGCTCGACCTATTTCATAGTCCGTACAATTTTGTTTTACTGTGAGAGGCTGGAATCTTTTTATCTATTCAATGTCTACATGTCGAGGCCAATTCACTTTCCTACTGGAGATTTTTATATCAACCTCTTTCCACGAAATGTATATTAACGAGATTACTTTGTAGAAACAAAGTCAAGTATTTCTTCTAGAAATTCTCGTTCGGGACTATGCCCATTGGGCCGGGGCATTATCGCCGGGCCATACGAGGCAGGCCAGAATGGCCTGAGCAATTAACCTACGCTCAACCCCCATAATCGTAGCGGCCTCTACGAGTTGCGTAGCAATTAGTGCTACGCCGTAGCGTCGTAGCCACGTTACGTAATTATGGGCGTTTAGAACCGCGCGGTTAGAGAGAAAAATTGTTAGCGGGTTTTTAGAACTCAATTTGAGGAAATTAATAGATTTTATCAACGATTGTCTAAAAATCAGTTGGTGTGAATTCTCTCATCCATTTTATAAAAGTATCCTTTAGGAGTCATTGGTTATACTTTCTGTTTGATTACGTATGGTTCTAATGCTTATAAATAAAACTTGTAAAGGCTTTACAGCGTGATGTTAAATCCACCCCTGGCTAATTTTCAATGCGTATGATTCGCTAGCGTGATAATATCACACAAAAAATTCTGAAGATTATAACATTAAAGTTCGTGTTATTCGTTACTAAAATCTCTCGCTAGCAATGAACGAAATTCTCATTATTTAGTATTGAACAGTAATTACTTTGAATATGACTTGTATTGAGATATATTAAAGATGTTTCGCAGAAATCACAGTTCACGGTATTCCTTTATGATATTGTGTTTGAAACTTTTCATATCATAATTTTAGAACGAATTTTGGGTAACATATCCGATTGCTGAATGCGAGCCATTTCTGCAACAGCGATGGGTGGGACTTTATTCCATCACGCTGGTCTAGTGCGGATTGGCGACTCTAAACACACCTTAAAAGCTCCTTGAAGATGACTTATAGAAACCTGAATAGGTTTAAATATGGACAACTTCATTTTAAATTCATATGTTTTTTAAAAAAACTGATTTTTGCCTTAACCGCGTGCCTGAATCTTTAAGGCAATTGCGATCTATCTTAACTTATGTAATCTGATAACTGTGTCGGGGAAAGGTATGAATTTTTGTAGTTTATTATTTAACTTAAAAAACTGCTCGACCAATTTTAATGATTCTTAGTAGTAACGAAAGGGGCCGAAATAATATACTAATACTTTTTTATCCCGGGAAATCTATTCCCGTGGGATGATCGTCTCATATATATACTTACATATACATATTGTAAAGTTTATGTTCTGTTACGTTTCATCATTTTCTAAAGTACCAGTAGGGTATAAAATTGTACATCATCAGCTGATCCGCGGTATAGTTTTATAAATTAATTGTTTTCCGTTCTACAGCTTTTTAATATTGGCGTATTACAAAGTTTTGATATATGTAATTTCTAAGTTATGTTCGTAGATTATGGAAAATAAGTTACGCTAGTAGAAAACTAATTTCCAGACTCGTTTATATCGTGGTGTAAGTGGGCTAAGTACGATCTAAAGGTCTAGGATGGAAAATACAAATGATTTTTTAAATTAAAATTTGTATTAGAAATCGGTGTGTGGTTGAATTTATTAACAAAGACTCAAAAATGTAGTAGGTGTGTAAAGGTGTAATAATACACATTTGTTTCCACAAATTTAGTTGTCAGAGTGTGTATTTATGTAAAAGGTAATATTTTTGTGTGTTTAATTTACCATTTTGATACTGTGTAGTATCTTTGCCGCAATTCTAGCTATAAAATGATAAAAATAAATTTAACAGGCTCAGTGTGCGTATATTAGGCTCGATGTGACTTGTTATAACGTTTCGCGCAAACATGTCACGTTCCGGGATTAGATTGTTTACATATTCTTGCGATTAGACTGAAATTTTATCGACTGGCGAATAAAATTTTGGTTCTTTGAAAAAAATGATTTTACGTTAAAAAAAATCAGTGTTATAAATTATTCTAATACTGTTATTATGTGTTCCATTGAAGTGTTTAATATTTGAAGTATTTTTTAAAAATAAATATTTAACATAAGTTTTATGATTCTAACAGTTATGCCATTATTTTATGATTGACGCATTAACTATTTCTTATGTATTTCATCACTTCCTATTTTTTAATTTTTGTCGAATTCAAAATAACGAATTAATAAACCTTTAGTATATTATTAGAATACCATTGATACGTCTTCTATGAGATTAGAAACAATCCCGTAGCTACGGAACTAATCTCCGTAGCCATTAGTGCTACGCTGCTACGGCACTAAGCTGCTACTATGCTACGTCGTAGGTACGTGGAATGTAACATTGTTAATTAACGTCTTGCATGTAAAGTTGCATATGCGAGGAACTTGTTGCTTCATTAGAGATGTCACGAGATCATAATGAGGTTAAAGATACTCTTGCAACACTTTTAATTAATTAGTTATTGGCGCACACTGGAAGTTTATTTCAGTAATAAAGGAAACTGTGAATGAAAAATGGACGTTTTATAGAATTATTTATAGCAGAGTTAATTTAATATTTAATGTGATTAAGAAAGGAGTATTGATTAAGTGTGTTCTATTTTTGTGTTTTACAGAAATGTTTAACATGAAACTAACTTATTAAGCCGCTTTTATTGTTTGTTTTTTTTTTCTGTTTTTGTATAATATTTATTTCAATGTTTTCTTATGTTCACTGCTTCTATTTTATGATCTAGTTATAAGTGGAAATCATTTTTGGATTGAGTGTTATGTTTTTGTTAAATATTTTAAATGTGTATTTGTTCTGTAAATTTCCCAAACAAAATAAAATAAAATAAATAAATAATAACAAGGTTAAAACTTCAGTTATAGTTTTGGCCACGATGAAATTTTAATAAAGGATCTTCTGGATTTATATGTAACATAACATTAAATCTATCGATTTTTTTCAACACCTTTGATTTTTAAGAAATAAAAAATTACAATATTTTTTACAATAATTATATCAAAGTTTATTTAACAACCTTAATGTTTATTATAGCATTACCATCGACATTATATTGTCCTCAACTCATTCAAAGCTATATTATAACCTCACTTTTGCACTGAAGTCGAGACTATTGGGTGGAGCTGCCGCCTGTTGCCAAGTGTCAACGTAATTTATGGCAACCACTCAAACTCGTGTCAAGCGACGTGATGATAAAGTCTGATGATATATCTCCCATTTATAGTCGTCATTTAAACTTTGGCATAGAGATTGCTGTGGTTATAGATTGGAAATGAAAGTGATAGAAAAGGAGGTTTTATAGTTTTTCTTTAGAATACGAACATAGGTGTATAAAATTCGTTTTTTACTAACTATGAAAAACCCGATAACTATCGAGTAAAGTAATAGATTCGTAACTGATGTTGATACTTAAAATTAAGATATATTTCTTGGATTATTCTAAAACATCTATCGATTTATTGGTATAAGTCAATTATAAGCATTTCTTTTCTTTTACGACTTTTTTAAAGATCTAATGAATTTATAATCGTAGATATATCGCCAAACGTTTTCGTACATGCATCTGACGCTTAAACATGATATATCTAAACTATGACGTTATATCCACAAATACCGTTGTATAAAAAGTATCGATTGTAAGTGTATTAATAAACAATAGGATAGCGTGCATCACGACACGGCATTGATCACGTAAAATCCATGACAATTTTAAAGCAATATATTGATTTTCCTACGACATAGTAATTATTACTATCAACACTCCGATCACAAATATTGTGAGTGAATACTAAGTCTAACCTTTGTAGTACTTTCGAGTATTAAAACTCATCCTTGATTGGAAGCTAAAATGTAATGGAAAAGGTATTTGACGTTTTATTTAGTATTGAGGTCGGATTTTTATGTTTTAATTCAAACTTCTTTTGGATTGATTGCCTGATACCTCGTGTAGGTCGGGTAGAAAAAGGACTTAAAATTGATATAATTGTTTTATTAATATCCAGGTAGACTGCCGCTTTAGATTGGACCGTTTTTATAATAAATGATGTTATTTTTGAAGTAAGATGCAATACAGCACCTGACTCATATTTTGGGTGATGAAACCGTTGAATGTTGAATATAAGAGGGCACCATTAATAAAAGATATCAATTTGATTGCAGTTGAAACAAGTTTATTCCAGTCTAATTTAGTGACCAGAACCTTCTACATCCATCATTGGTAGCAAATAAATTACACATGATGGTATCTATTTTGAGTTAAATATAATCATAATATTCAAGTGAAAATGAGGTCACAGGTACTATCCAAGGCACATAACACGAATATTACGCGAACATAATTCATTAAGACAATTGCCGCTACCCTTTTAAAACTGACATGATATTGCATAACGTTGTCAGAGGCTTTCACATGCGTGTTTAATTTAATATCCACGCACAAAGGTAAAAAGCGTGCAAGGTGACAGTAATTCAATTTATTCAGCTGGTTACCGCGCGCTGGGGGTAATTTTTACCCCGGGGTACATGCTAAAACGCAGCCTGCGTCCCCGAGACGGTTGATTTAAATCACTTTATGATATCAATATATTTCGTCTAAGTGTGTCGTTTATGCAAAACGTGCTCCTATGTCGTTCGTGTTTAGGACTGCATTTGCGTAGAGTTCTCATTTTTGACGATACGGCTTCAAGCTAAGGCAAGTCTTGTGTAATAGTTTCTGTCTATTAAAATTTTGGTGGAATAATTTATGCTTATTAAACTGATGGCCTCGAGGTTTGGGCACGCGGTCGAGAATCTCGACGGTCGCGGGTTCGAACCCCAGGCACACACCTCTGACTTTTCGAAAGTTATGTGTGTATTCACATTGAATTATCACTTGCTTTAACGGTGAAGGAAAACATCGTGATGAAACCTGCACACCTAAGAGTTCTTAGGAATTTCCTAGGTGTGTAGTCCGCCAACCCGCACTAGGCCAGCGTGGTGGACTATGGCCTGAACCCTCTCAATGGTAGAGGAGACCCATGCTCAGCAGTGGGCGAATATGGGTTGATGAAGAAGATGAAGAAACTGGAAATGGGTGTGGGTTTGTTGTAGCCAACATGGTATGTTCAAATATTATAATCGAGGGATAGTAATACCTTTGTTTACAAATAGAACCCAATAACATCTGGGATTTAAGTTGAATCCCCTCAGCTTTAGAGAAGACTTGTGCCTAGTATTAGGAAGAACCTATATAGGCTGATGACAATGATTATGTAGAATCGATATGTTGATCGTCAAATATTTACGTGTGCTCAATCGAAAGTTAAATCATAAAGGCACGCATCACGGCGTTACGAGGTGGGCGAAGTTTGAATAACCCCTACGTTATGTTAAATAGCCTCGTTTCGGACACTTTGGAGCACATCCAAGTGTCAAACAACGACCGACTTGGCTCGATCTTTCTATTCAATAAAATACCAAATAAAATATAATGGCATCGGATTAGTTCCGCGGATCATTTTAAACTGGTTGTAAAGCACTTGCATCAAATGGGTTTTCACGATTTCCGAACGTGATATATTTGTTTGGATGGATTGAATTTTATTTATGTTCCGCATAGGATTTTAAAAGGGAGTGGAAAATTTTCGCGGGGACGGATTGTGAGATGTGGAGCGGTCTCGCTGTTCCATATTTACAGTTGATATTCAGGTGAGAGCAGAAAATCACTCCGGCTGGGGTTAGCTTTCTTACCTTTCAACGTTTTCAAATATTTGTTACGTTCAGTAAGGAGTTTTGCAGTAGTTTACTGACAGTTGGCTGAAGAGCGAGTGCGTTATAACTTCCATTAGCTAGTTAGGGGTTAGTGATAGTTAATTTTACAAAAAAAGCTTTAAAGTTTTTAACGGTTATTTCTTGCTGGAATTATCAAATGAATGTATACTAGGATCTATGGACTTAGCCATAAAAATGCGACTATGTGAGTTGTTTAAGAAATAATTTATAAAAACTCTATGGTTAATTTATTGGCTTTGGGAACGGAAAATAATAAACGAAAAAAATTAACGAAAAATTATGTATCTAGACTAAATTTATGCTTGCCGAGAGAAGTAAACACTATAACCTCTTAAGATGAATACTGTTAAAATTTAGTGAGTGCTTGAATCATTGAATTATTCTTAACAAAGACTCTGAAGAAGAAAGTTTTCCATACAAATATCACATTAAATACTAAATACATTCAACAATCGCAAGGATTAGCAACAACAAAGCGCAGGAAATTCACATTTTACATGTTAAAATACGAAATACACAAAAAATTCCTCGCTACAAACGAGAGTTTTAATATTGTCAAATGTAGAGCGGCATTCGTATTTCTCCGCGCACAAAAGTAATTCATAAAAACGATACAGTCAAATGAGAAATATAAAAAAACTGCAGCGTGTACTATGAGTTATTTCGCTCATAAAGAGTGCGCCCGTTTGATACAATGAAGAAAAACTTGTTTACACCAAGCACTGCGTCTGATGGGGCACGGACAGGCGCAATCAAGTCTGAATAACGCGCGAGCGATGAGCGCCGAGCATTAGAAACAGGCCTGAGAATTAGAGCGAGCTTTCAATCTTGCCTTTCTTCGAGTAACGGTCACTTGGCTTGGGAAATTGAAAGGGAGACGCATCTTGCGGTATTAGAAATGTTACTTCATTATGAAAGATGTGTGATATCATTGATATAGCAGATAACTTGTAATACATCTATCTATTTAGAGTTATCTTTTTCACGCAATATCTTTGTGGGATCAGCTTTCTTGAGTGGTATTTTTAATTATATGACTACTATAAATAGGGAAAAAAGACTAAATTTTCTGAAAGGCCGCAAATACGCTGATGATTTCTATTGAAATATGGTCTTTCAGCACCAACGATGACCACTTTATATCAGCTGCTTGTTTGTTTGCCTTTTTTCTTTAAAAAAACAAGTCTGTTTCAATATGTAAAAAACTGTACCTAAGTATATTTTCAGTCTATTAACACCTCACATTCATTATTTAAGCACAGCGTGTTAACGGAACAATTTTTGACAATTTGTGTGTGTTTAAAGAAAATTATTACACTCTCAAACGTAGCCTTCACTCCAAAAATTTAAAGGCTTTCATATGAAATTAAGTCTGTCAGTTGTAGAGAAATGCAGGGTATATTTTTCAAATCGTTAATCTCTCATCACTTAGACCAGTGGTTTATCAAGTCGACGCTTGATTGCTTCTGTAGTAGTAGAATTTTAAGGAGAACACGATACGGTCGTGTTTTTGACAATTTGCTTTTAAATTATTTATTAAAAGGGAGACTGTTTATACATTCATAATATGAAAACTGTATACATTTTGGTTGTATTTTAATAACAGAATGTTGTTAGTTTACGTTCAGACTGAAAATATTTATTAAGTAAATATGACTTGGACAACTTAATAACAAACCAAACGTTTATACAAGATTGTTTATTTAACCCTGGTATACATTTGATATGTCTAATGCAGAGGTCTTAAACTTTTTCTATTTACTAGTTTCACTCTCTTTGTAGGTTTATTGATATTTATTTAAGGCTATCCCATATATGTATATCAGACATCGTTTTTAGAATATGTTACTAAGATAAATATATTGTAATATTTAATATATGTACAGTTGTGCTAAACAAGTAAATGAGGTGTTGTGTGATAGTAAGTTTCTCATATTATTAATTAATGTTTTTAAGTCCTCATGTGTTTATTTTATTTTTTACATTTTTAAATATAAAGTTTTATAAAAAAAAAATACATTTAAAAATATAAAAATTAAACCCGCAGATGGCGGGGTCTACGTTTAATTAATTTACGGGTCTAATTAATGTTATTACAACAACTTAAGTTATAATTCTCAAATAGCTATTCTAATTAAAAAATCGGTTTTCTTAAGAACAGACGTTTTTACAGAGGTATTAATTTCTTTCATTTTCAAGAATACTTCTGCAAAAAAATCTCCTCTTCAGAATTAACTCCAACACTTCCATTCTAGTGCGTGTACTAGATTGGCGTTTCTTATTGCGAGACATTTATACCGTAGCGATGTTGACACGTGATTGTAGCTAGAAATCTTAATTCCGTGGCCGTCTTACATCGACTGATTTTGCCACGACATTGGGTGCGACAGTTTAATCTTTGCGTTTGGTATAGGCTTGACATTTGTGACTATAACATATATGGGGTAGGTACGATTTCTGATTATAGTTTTGGTGTAACGAATTCGGTTTTTGGGATGGGACTATCAATTGTCACGCTCTGAAATTTTCCAACGTTCTTTTTCTAAATGTGACTTAGCTACTTTAAAAACTAAGTCAAATTCATTTAAGATAAGTCATTAAGATTATATTTATATTACAGTGTCAAGTAAAATTTTTATTTTTTCAATGAAAGAATTTATTTTATTCTTTATTGCTTTACTGCCCCTAAATTTTTTTGGTTGCAAAATTTTGTATTTATGGCATAAAATACGCCATAAATACCAACTGGCTATTTTTGGCCAATACACGTCAAAGACAACCCACCGTACCAAGAATCCACAGAACTATGATATAATTTGGCATATATTACCCAAAACGCGCTGGGGAAATATTTGAGGCCTTTGTATCACATAGTTGGGCAGACGAGTTAAATCTGCCATACACACGGGCGGAATGTGAACACAGACCGGGCTGGTTTCGATCAATCAGCTATGAAAAAGGTATTTCTATTCGGCTACTTCTGAAATACAACTTTGGAGGGTGCTTTGTGAAATTCCTGGAATGGAAATACCAATTTTATTACGATTTGCAAGATCCAATTTGGATTCGGTAACCTTATGCTAGCTTAGGGTCGATGGGGTAAATCTGCTTAGGGCGTAAATTGTTACGTGAGGATTTTAAGCCCTACTTTTTTATCTTGCAAGATTTAAGTGCATAGAAGCAAAAAAATATTACTATGACTATGTTTACTTAAGCCACATTCACTAATTTGGACCATAAAAAAGGTAGTATAAGATATAACAAAACTTTTAGGAAAACATTTAAGTAACTTTGATGTTGCGCGCTATATTATTTAATCCACATGCAGTGAGTATATGAATCTATAAAGCCAGGGATACATTCCTCATCCTCCTGCAGGATTTATTACACGCACCCCTTTCCTCAAACACTCCTCGCAAGCTGATAGCGAAGTTTCCCTGATAACTTCGTGGAAACAAATATATTTGGAAAGATGTAAAAATGGGGTAGCATGTGTTGCTGATAAAAGTTACGTGATACATACACACATAGTTTATGAATCTACAATTTTTGTAAAGAATACAGATGCTTTCGTTTTTATGAAGAAACTTTTTGTTGTGTTCTCCTCTGAGGAAAAGCTCTCGTAAGAATTGTAGCAAAATTTTCTGATACGGAATGAAAACTATTCTAAGTGGACTTAGGCTTTATAAGACCTATGTATGATGGTTCAAAGTCAAAGTCAAAATCTTTATTCACTTTATTAGACTTTCACAAGTACTTTTGAATCGTCATTATGCATATATTTCTTGAAACTAGTGCTAGTGCCGGTATTTGGACGGGAAACTCCGTTACAAAAAACTTTTCAGTACGAGCTTTTCATTACCTTAAAATTCTTCATCTTCTTCTTCATCAACCCATGTACGCCCACTGCTGAGCACGGGTCTCCTCTACCATTGAGAGGGTTTAGGCCATAGTCCACCACGCTGGCCTAGTGCGGGTTGGCGGACTACATACCTAAGAAATTCCTAAGAACTCTTAGGTGTGCAGGTTTTATCACGATGTTTTCCTTCACCGTTAAAGCAAGTGATAATTCAATTTGAATACACACATAACTTCGAAAAGTCAGAGGTGTGTGCCTGGGGTTCGAACCCGCGACCGTCGGATTCTCGACCGCGCGCCCAAACCTCGAGGCCATCACTGCTTACTGCACCTTAAAATTATTGTAGCAAAATACTGTATTATATCATAGCCAATGTAGATAGCTGTCAAATATTGGCGACAGAACCCAGACTTCCTAGACCAATAGACTTAGAGTACATTAGAACTAAATATTCAAACTTAGTAATAGCATTTAGCGGACGAGCTAAGTCCGACCGTTGGCTAATTTCATAGATAATCCACTCGGTAGAACCAATTGTTGAGTTGTTCGAAGTGGACGGAGTTGGGTGAAAGGGTTAGGGTCAATGGGAGGCGGGGCCCGGACGGGGGGGGGGGGGCACGTCCTACAAACACGGATTGAGATGACTGGGCTTGACGCCTGCGGCTGTGGGAGCGTGGTGCAATTTGGGAGCGATCTGAGGTTTTGATTTTTCTATGGCCTTTTTTCACGAAATCGCTGTTTTATATTTAGTGATGTAAGTTAGCCTAGAGTTTAGAATATAAAATACGCCAAATTAATTATGCAACTTTTTTTTATAAACTTTATTTAATTACGTTTCAAGTGATATATTATTGATAGCGGCTTATTTATCTTAAGGTAAATTAACAGAAAGGCAACTTCATACACCTTGTTGCTTTATGCGGATTAAAAAAAAAACCTTCATAATATCAATAACTTGGTAACTGGCAAACTTCTGTCCCATATCCTATTCTGGAATCAGAATCTAACCCGCTCCGTCCTTAATTCCGCTATTCTCTCGCGTCACAGTCCGTCTATCCCTCAGTGCGGTGCGGAGAGAGCGGCGTGATTATGTGAGGTCACGTGTTGACGTCGCTGCCAGGGTTCACGGCGCACCGCACTCCGCCCTACCTCTATACAGTTGTAGCAGTACTCCTGATTTCTCTACGTAGAGTCGGTAGAGTTGGTAGAGTCGGTAGAGCCTTCTTAGATTACAGCCAATTAACAGCGTTGTTGTGATTTTTTTTTTACACTGGGCATTGTTTGATTCTTTATGATTGTAAAGTAGAGATAGGGAATATATGTACAGACCTAGATTCATTTCATTTCACATATTTGTCCGGGATTATTCAGTAGTAAAACATGGCCAACTTCGTCCAAATTCCCTGACGTTGCAGTATATTACATAATATCGTATAATGTACCCCGTTCGGTTAATGGAGCCATATTCAATGAACTCAATCGTTATTTAACAGAGGAATTCCTATCGGGTTGTGTTGTTGGAATTTGTATAGAGAACAACGTTGCCAGTTCTGCATATTTGGAATTTCAAAGCGTCACATGAATATGAAATATTCGGGATGTGTCGCGTTTAAATATTTGCGTTTCCCACGAATCGTGCATTAAACGTTGTTTTGATGAATTCTGCAGATGACTTGCAAATACATGGAGTAATTAAAGCATACATTATTGCGATTTCATACACACGCATGTGATTTGCGTTTCGGGGTCAGCCTTTGGATATTAGGATCCCGTCCACATAATTTTGCTGACTGAGAAGCGGTATCAGTAATGGATTCTTGCCGTCAATACTTCTATGTGTACTGCACTGCATTTGCATTTAGCAGATCATTTTGCCATGCTATTAAATAAATACATTCAACTTTTGTAGACATAGTTGTGACCCTGCAAAAAGAACTCTTATGTCGTGGGAATCAAAAACTTTTTAATCACAAACAAATGTTTTTAGATCACATAAACATTTGTGTAACTACGCCATGGGGCTGCTAAGGCGTATACTTCGATTCATATTCTTTATATAATTTATATTTTTAAGTCGCGGAACTATTTCTTTTATAAAAGTTTTTTTGTGAGTTTCCCGTTAATAGTAAGTTAAGCCTTTATTCACGCAAATTGCGAATCATATTGAAATTTCCATTGAGCCAGCATTTCGCAGCGTTTCCTCGTAACGTATGAAATTAATTTTACTCTTTGTTTTATCACAATAATATATTTAAATTTCATTGAAAATTTCCACGTATCGGCCTCCGCGACGACGAATATCATTAAATTATGTTTCATAACATTAATACGCTTGTTTCGGAGCTGAAATGTATGTATTATTTGATTTATGCTCTTATCCCGCTGGGATATCGGCAGCTTTTGTTCCCATTCGACGTATTCTGAGGTATTGTTCAATACATGATCGTGTATTATTACATTTTTGAACGTACTCCTCATATTGTTTAATACACTATTTAATTTCTACTTGCTAGTTATCAGTGTACGCCTTTTATGACTTTTTCTTAATATTAAATGAGCATACACCATAAATGTCGAAAATATCTGAAGATAGTATTTTTTATTTAATTTAGTTCAAATAGTTTATATATTTGACACAGCTAAGTGACCGCATTGGGACTTCGTGGTTAGTTTATATATAAACACAATTCAATTGTGGAAACGAGAAAAATTAATTAAACCAACCGATAAATACAGAGACCGAGGCGATTACCGACGCTTTCAACGATTCGTATAGGCGCAGTTGAATAATTCTCGTTCTAAGCTGAATAATGTTTGTGTTTGCGCCTCCCGCGAACACCTGAGCGCCACAATTAATGCGGGTGATTGTTACTGATAGCTCTCCTCGCCTCGCAGAATACAAGTGGTTATATAAGGAATGGTAGAGTAGGCGCACTCGCGGTTTCGCTGCATTCTACTTACTCTATCACCGGCTCTACCTCTAATTGAATTTAAACATACTGACTCTACCAAGAGTCTCTACAACTTTGCGTGAATTGAATACTGTACGTTTCTGCGATGAAGTTTCACTGAGTGTTGGGTTTTAGTTTTATTATATTCTGTGGTTGCCAGATTTCAATGAATTTCAGGAATTAAGTGAAAAACGTCTCAAAGTTTGTATTGCTAAAACAGAAGCTTTTAACTCTTAGGCGAAGTTGTATTTATAGAATTACAGTACCATGTCTCGATCCCACTCAATATATATAACTAGTGATCAATAATTTTTCCTGATTTTTATACGCATATTTAGTGTCGTTTTACATTCTTATAAAATAAACCTACGAAATATTTTTTCCGCGAATAACACTAGATTAACATCATTAATTTAAAACTAGAAAATTGTTATTATATTACTCTATAATTATCTATATCTCTCTATATATTACTCTTAAAAATCTAGTATAAGAACTGACAGAATATGTAGAAAATAGGTTGGTATATTGACAGTAATATTTTATTGTTCCTCGTTAATGGTGTTTGGTAGATGATTATGCGACTGCAGGAAACGCAAACAGTCTTGAGCACTCTATAAATTGTCTCGTGAGAGATGTCCAAATAAATTATATCGTAAGAGAAATAGTCACGGCATAGCCAGCTAGTAGAATGAATTATGTGGGCGGTGCTTGTATTTCGCTGAAAGCTATAGATGGAGATCAGTGGCGGTACTTCCATAGAAGCCCGAAAGCCCGACTTGCCTTACATAGTTCCGAATAACGAACTTAACGATTGTTTATTTATAAAATAACGCTATAAACGTGAATGTGAGTACTAACCGGTAGGTATTTATTAGTCCTACGTACCAAAAAAAATATGCTGCTACTTAATAAACATTTGGGCTTGCCTTAGTTTGACACCCTAGGCACGCCACTGATGGAGATAGTATACACTAGTTTTAAAAAATGCTATTGTTAGTGGCCTTCCTCGTACAGTGATATTTCCGGAGCCACTATATATTCACTTCATATTCCTCCATCCTTATAGTTTATTTAAAAGACCATTAAGTATTTTTAATCTGTAAATTTTGAGGGAATTGGGGGTATATATCGACTTGAAAAACCTATAATTGGACTGACGTTTCCGAGAATAGATTAACCGCAAATCTTATCTTTAGTGTGATTTGACTATTTATTAATTATTTATGTACAGTTAAACAAACCTTCAACCTTATACTAGGTACTTCATGCCCACATAAAAATCGCTTCAATTTCGTAACACGAACAATTTCAAGAGAATAAACTCGACGCATTAATATAGCGTTGAAACAAGCCATCCTCTCGCCTTACTAACACGAAGAAAACATTTTAATTACTTGTGTACACACCACGTCAAGCGAATGAAGAACCTTCTGCTCCACAATATACTGCGAGCCGACGACTCAAGATATATTTGACGCTGAAGCAAATATATATATTTGTTATTATTAAGTGGCAAATTTCTTGCAAGCTCGCATTTTGAGATGCACTCTGTTGACTTACTGCTACATTATGTGGGGATTGTGTGTGTTGCATAGGCGTAGCGGAGAGCGGAAATTATTTGGCATAATTCTGCCAATTGTAGTATAGGGTCCTTATCGATTATTGCCAGGGGATACTCTATTTACACCATATATGTTTAATGATTTCGGTAATTTACCCCTGCACTATCTCAGTTTATCGCTGTCCACTGCGTATGAAAAGGGCTCCCTTAGTAAACGTCGATCATCCTGGTCTTGCGTTGCCCTCATTCATACGTTGGACTATCGTGCTATAGAAAGTCTTACAAAACATCTGTTAAAGGGCGCTCTCCACTCAATCACATATCTACTGCACCGGCGTATAAAATATGCAATAGCCCAAAACGTATCTATAATTTCTAGCACCAGTCCAACAGTTCAAACGCCCAAGCAACATAAAAATCCGTCATTAAAATAACCAACAAAATCAAAACTGTCTCCCTATATCAATAGAATAGTCCATCAAAACCATGATCAATGCAACCTGTTGGAGATAGCCTCCTGACGTTTATGAGGTTATCTGTCCCGTCGTGGGAGTTCGTGTAGCTCTACGTGGTATCTACTCGACATCCTTTTTGCTCCAACAGCCGTCGGTGCTGAGAGCTGCGCCCCGCCCCTTGGCACAACGCCTGGCTTTATTAATTTAAAATGTCCCTTGTGTTTAAGTATATCGTTAAATAAGATCTTGTGTTTTAAAGCATTTGTTTTTTTTCGGGTGCTGGTTTAATTTTGTCCCTTGTGGGTCGTAATTAAAGTTATGGACTTCAGAAGGCATTGTCATTGTATTTTAGTTATTTTCTGTCGAAAGTACGATTTTAAAATATTGTATATGTTAAAATAGTAAATTCAAAACATTGAAATTACTTATAGTTTACCATCTTCTTCATTTTATTTGTATTTTTCAAATATGCTTAAAAGTTGCGATACATCTGTAATCAACTGTATTTGACCATAGGTTTATGCATTAGTACACGCTAATATTTGACATAGCATAACCCGTCGTGTAAAATAACAAACACAAAAAATCGCGTCCGCTTATCGCTCAATCTAGAAATCTCTGAATTTCCGAGCACTCTACCTTATAAATTTAATTTAAGCGTACGTGCAAATTTAACGAAATGGTAACGCATGTGAGCGTTTCCACTGAAACTATTTTATGATTATGAAAAATGGATGTGAACGCTATTTGTGCGGTGGGCGGAATTAAATTCCTCCAGTGTAGGATCCCTTGAATGGAGTGTTCATTAATTTATACGAAAGATCCATTTTTCCCCTTTGGACAATTTTAGTTATAGTTTATTTGTGACTGCGAGTTGAGATATTTAAGTAGAATAGTAGTAGGTGAGATATTTGTAGGAAAAAAGGTGATGAATATGAAAGTGGATGGTTGGGTGAGCCGAGGAAGGCCAAAGAAAAGAATGAAGACATGACGGCTGACAGGGATGAGTGGAAGGAGAAGACATATTGCGCCAACCCCAAGAATTAATTGGGATTAGGGCAGGGGGGTGATGAGTTGAGCTATTTAAAATGTTGGGTGGAGGGATATTAAAACTACGTAATATAATGAAGCACATCTTTACGATATAATTTTGGAAATGTCAACGGAAATTTAATGAGATGCCTTTTAGTGTATGCAGACCATTTAAGTTGTCAATAGTCACACAAAAATCCCGTTTTTATTCGTTGTTGGGCGATTCACTTTTATGTTTCCAAATTCAGACGACTCTATGTTATTCTCAAAGACATTACAATAGTTTGTGATTGAATAAATGACCTGCTCTAATTAGAAAAATGTAGTCTTTGTTTCAATTTTAAATATTTTCTAAATTGGAAAAGACCAATACTAAAGTTTCTTACCCATTCTTCTCTAGTAATGATTACATTACGAACTGTAGTAACAAAATTTTGAAATGACTGAATCTAAGCGATGCATCCGACATTTTATAGATTAAATATTTCATTTCTATAATGAAAATTTTATGGCGACGTTGTCTAACTCGTTGCTGTAAGTAAAAAGGAAAACAATAAATAGCGCGACCTTCATGCCAACTTGTCTCAATCAAGTAAAAAGAATTCACGAAACACAATACACCTACTCTACATTTTCATATAAACAGAATTCATTCCCTTTGTGCGCGACTCTACGTTTATTGTTCCATTGTAGTACATTATTGTACGAAACGGGTTATTAGTGAAGACGTATCAACAATTCCTGTTCAAATTGCGATATAAAACGTTGTACATTGCTTTAATGAATGTATATACTGGGTATTGTTTGTAGAGCAGCACTCTACCTCTACGTGGGAGAGTTGGAGAACGCTATCAGTATTGTAGGAATATATTGCCAATGGTTGTTAAACTGTAGGACTCTACATCCGCTCTAATTGTACGTAGAGTCGTTATTAAATTGTTGAATAATAAAATTGAATGTAGCGTATAATTACAACGGTGAGAGCTTTGCGGATGGATCGTAGATTATGTACATTTTTTTTGTTGCATGGGGTCCCGTATATGGGGTAATCTCTTAGGGAAAAGTGATGATACTGCATCTTATATTAGGTATAAATAATGTGAGGCCTATAAAATCAAAACCAGCTAAACGCCAGTTGGAATCAAAGACAGTTAAATACAAATTTATTCAGTCTGTACTCAAATATTGTGGTATTTTTATAATTTAAAATTCTGATTTTTAGTGGTATTCACATTCTTTATAAATCTCTTTTAAAATATAAAATATCATAGCCACCTAAACAAAGTTATCGTTTTTTGTAGATTACTGAATATTTGACTCACTTGGATTTAGCTGCCTTTAATTTTATAGGCCTCATGTTGTCTAAACCGAGCACTTGGCGAGAGTTTTCAACTCACAACTGTTATGGCTAAACGTTGGCTACATAGTAGATGCTGTGGCACAGACCAATAAAAATATTTTCATCCAAGTAAATCCAACTGAAATAGCTATTTACAAAGTAAAAGCTAGATATTACTTAGCATTCCAAATATGACAAAACCACAGAAAGCGCGAAGAATAAACGATATTGCGTTTCACATAAATTTATTCGAAGTGAATCGTCGATATAAACACAAATACATTGACCCGCAACGAAGGTAAAGAAACAATTTGTCTCGAGTTTATTTGACGTATAAACTTGTTTACAATGAAAACGCCGAGATCGCGATGGAAAACGCATAAAAACACATTAAAACCACACTACAGTTGTAAACCCTCGTTGATATCTTTTATGCTGATACTTTTGTTGTTGTTGACTTGTATTTCAACAATACAGTTATTTTTGTTATTCGTTTATTACAAAAATAAAATTGTATCCTAACTCCTTTTACATTATTTATGATTGGTTTCGTAGGGGATCAGGTTCCCTTAGATTTGTTAAGCTTTAGTGTTCGGCATCAAAACTGTGCGTCGTCGCGCTGTTGATCAGTGGTGGGTGCATGGTGGAGTAGAGTCAGAAAATATTTTCCATATTTTTGGATATTGGCATGGGCAAAAGTATGTATGTATGAAGTCAAAAGTAATCTGATTTTTTAATAGAAAATTTGGTAACGAAATTTAATGTTTAATATTTTAATAGCGATTTTGTTTTAAATATTGTTACTAGCGCTTTTAGATGACAGTTGATAGCTTCTAAGGTAATAGAAAATAAAAAAATCAAAATTATATTCCACACAGATCCTATCCATTATAGCCTAATCTAACTAACTTGTATTGTGTTAAGTCTATCAATGGAATCGACGTCGACCGCAATTCATAAAGAGGTAGAGGCTTAAAAAATCCCATGTCCACTTTTTCTAAGAACCGCTGATTGCTCATTTGCCTCTCGTGTTCCTGAGATAAGCGTAATTGAATCCGAGCTGTTCATGGTATTAATAAATATTTCTATCCGCCATTTCGTGGCTTCGCTGAGAGGTTCGCAGAGCCACCCCCGTAAGCTTATTAAAGATGTCCCCGGCAAAGATTGCCTTAATTCCACAAACGACGTGGCATTATTTCACAATTTTCTAACGTTGCTGGAAATACCACTGAATATAAATGTGATATTAAAAGAATTGTGATTGAGATTTTGAAATTGTTTTGTTATGAGTAGTTGTTTAAGAACGAGCTTCTGTATAACTGGGTTTCATCTTAAAATAGTATGTGAGGCTTTGTTTATAGTAATTTTGAGATAAATAGGGCGGTTTAATTTACCATTGAATTTTTTAACGAGATAAAAAACGTCTTA
Organism: Cephonodes hylas; assembly: GCA_030295005.1. NCBI lineage: Eukaryota > Metazoa > Arthropoda > Insecta > Lepidoptera > Sphingidae > Cephonodes > Cephonodes hylas. Next base: position 916,181 of record AP025365.1, read on the forward strand.
AATCCAATTAATTAAAAAAATAAGCTTTTACACATAAAAATCTTAGCACACTTTATTTTTACTAGACAAAACACACCATCAGAGGAAAACACGAATCTCATACATAGATTTCGCAATAGGGCTTCTTGCAACATTTCTTAATTATTTGTATAATAATATGGTCACAGATGCTATAAACCGTATATATAAGGCTGCACATTATGCAGACTTATAGGTTTTCTTCTTCTTCTTCTTCATCAACCCATATACGCCCACTGCTGAGCGCGGGTCTCCTCTACCATTGAGAGGGTTTAGGCCATAGTCCACCACGCTGGCCTAGTGCGGGTTGGCGGACTACACACTTAAGAAATTCCTAAGAACTTTTAAGTGTGCAGGTTTTATCACGATGTTTTCCTTCACCGTTAAAGCAAGTAATAATTCAATGTGAATACACACATAACTTCGAAAAGTGTGTGCCTGGGGTTCGAACCCGCGACCGCCGAGATTCTCGACCGGGCGCCCAAACCTCAAGGCCATCACTGCTAGGTTTTAATATTTTATTATTCCGAAAATAAAGATAACTTTGAAACATGCCCTAGATCAAGTTAGTTGAAACATCCCTACATATTATGAAAGATTCCACTAAGCCCCGGCTCTCACACATTGTTTACTTGCAAGCGTTGTTCTGTGAAATTTTCTCCATGATTCATGAAAATCAGAGTAATTCAATAAAAAAGTTTGTGACATCATACACCTTTCAGGGGCTGACTCGCGTACATTGTTAGAGTTTCAGCGTCTCGCGTGTTTCAAACGAGGTTTGTGTTCAGCAACTTCTTGTACGGGTTTTGCCTACGTGTTATAAACATGGGGATTATTATCTGTAGTACGGATCAAGGCAGTGTTTATTTTTAACAGGGATGCTCCACGGATGTATGAGTGATTGGAGATTTCAAAGTAGAGTCGGTTAAGTTTTTTTAATGATATTACCATAAAGTTCTAGGTTGTCTCTTGCCAAATTCAGATAAGTGATCTTCAATAGTTTTCTGGGGAAGAGACCAATTTTTGAAAGTATTTAAGATAATTCCTTTTTTTTATTTTATTAACACTTACTACAGTGATTGTAAAGGTGGACTTTTATGGTAGGATGTTCGACATAGCCCTTGTTTATGACTTCTTCTTCTTCTTCATCAACCCATATACGCCCACTGCTGAGCACGGGTCTCCTCTACCATTGAGAGGGTTTAGGCCATAGTCCACCACGCTGGCCTAGTGCGGGTTGGCGGACTACACATCTAAGAAATTCCTAAGAACTTTTAGGTGTGCAGGTTTCATCACGATGTTTTCCTTCACCGTTAAAGCAAGTGATAATTCAAATTGAATACACACATAACTTCGAAAAGTCAGAGGTGTGTGCCTGGGGTTCGAACCCGCGACCGCCGAGATTCTCAACCGCGCGCCTAAACCTCGAGGCCATCACTGCTGTTTATGACTATTCCATTGTTATATATGAACATATACGAGTTATCTCCAATTTATGTTAGTGTTGTAACTGTTAGAAATCTTTTTTTTTCTCCAGACACAAAATATTAGGATTAGTCACTGAGCTCAGAATCACTAGAAGAAAAATCTTACTAAGATACTTGTGTACTTCTCCTCATTAACATTTATAACCAATCCATACTATTTAAGCTTTTGAAAATGCATCAAATTAAAATAGCTTTAGCGATTAAGAATATTACTTTTGATTCTAAAAGTTCCTACAATTGAATATCAGTTACAAATGTTTAAAATGCGCAAGACCAAGTCAAATCTCTGCTAAATCCGTTAAGCAGTCGGGACACTCGCAACTCCTGGATTATTTTACGAGTTAAGCAGAAAAGTTGCAACTACACTGTCCAAGTTAGAACTGCAGTTTTAATTTAGTTAAGTGTTATTACTGAATTAACAGACTGCAAGCTTCTGTGATTATACGGCGAGCTGCTTGTTTTGTACTCAGCTTCATAAATATTGATGCAGTGTGTTTGTGCGACTGATTCTGCTTGTGGTAGATCTGTCTTAGCCGTACAAAGTGTTAGGTAATAGAATACAGGGCATATTCAGACCGTGACTGGAAACTTAGGTATGAAATAGGTAAGGTTATTACAAACAACGTGGCATTTAAGAAAATCCTGTTCAAAAATAAAAAAAAAATACGTTTTCCTGGCAAACACTTTTATTTAATACGGTTTTTAAGAATACGTCAAAATTTTGATTTTTGTAAACAGCTATTATCGAGATTATTTATATTTGATGTGCAATCGTGTCGACATTTAATTCGACTTAAATGCGCTTCCAACAGTTTTCAGTACAAGTATTGCTAAAAAATCCTGGAAACTAAAAAAAACTCAATTAGAATATTGAGAATCAAAAAATATTACGATGGACGAAGTGCAATCATCCAATCGGCCCGCGAATTCAAACTGCAATTCGTATGAACCCAATCGTAGTGATTGGAAAAAAAATGTTTTAATTTTTTTTTATCAGGACACCATTAAACTCCTGTTGAAATCGGGGTGCGGGACAGATCGGCTGTCACAGGAGTCAGTCAATCCGCTAATGGGCCTGTCTGTCTGAACAGCGCTTCATGTGTGTACATATGTAGGTACAACTCTTGGTCGGAGTACTAATTTATTTGATAGAATTCTGAACTGTGATTTTGCTGATAATAATTTACTATAACGTATTTTAATGATAGTAGATTCATAAGAAGGTTGTACAGTATGACATAGTTTAAATAGTTACATAGTTTTAGCCCTCCGTCGTCATATGGCGAGGGTGGGTATTACGAAAGATTTTTCTGCCTCCCATACTCCCAGAGCACAAAGAAATTTTTGCGGCTCATACAAATATTTGTCTCGATGGGGGAATTGAATCCCCGGCCTTTCGTTTCGCAAACTGGTGGCTAAGCAACTTCGCCACGAAGGTGTCAAATTTCTGGTTACTCCGTATTGATAGAATTTTATTTTTAATCGTGGATTCGAACATTCCTATTTCTTGATAAACATCTACTTCAAAGTAGATGTGATAAATTATTAAGACCTGTACTTCACGACCAATGTGATGTACCAAAGACTAACCTAAGCCGACCTTGGAGCTGGCTTGATTCCAACTTTGTTGATATAACCTCCTACGTATTTTTAAAAAATTCAAACAATGTTTATATAAAAGTTCACAAGCATACATTTTAAATTCAAGTCAACATAAAAAAACTCTGTATAATATTATAAAAGCAAGTGAAAAAACAGTGCATTCACGCTGAAATTAAAATGCTATTTTACTTGGTAAGAATGAAACCTCAATTACGACGCTAAAGAACTCAGTCTGAGGAATATTCTTAACAATTAAATTAGTCGGGTTTTGCTTTAAAAATACGTCCATTTGGCAGATTTATGAATATCACTGAGTGGAAGATCGTTTTAGTTTCAACAATGCATCTGTATAATGTTGAATAAACTTTTACGAGGCTGAGTAAAGTGAATTCTTAAGATCGGTACACCTGTTTCTAAGAATACTGGCTTAAAGTATTGTTACATTTTCTGTCACTCGGATTGTGTGTGTTAGCGGTCTTTGTTATTCTTGAAGTTTAAACTTCTTTAGAAATGTAAGTAAATGCTTTCTGTATAAGGCGATTTTTAAACATGAAATTCATAGTTACATTCACACTACTCTTAACTTTTCTCTTTAACTTTAGACACTAGTTGTTGATATTCTTGACGTCTTGAAAAGTGTGGATAGAAGATTTGGTTGGCGGTTTATTTTATCTTTCTTTCGTTCTAAACTCTTCTTTCGTGTATTTTAGTTTATATAGTTTGTCACGTATGTAAAAGTTATTTTGAGATATATTCGAAAAAATAAACGTAAAGAAAATTATAGCCACGCAAATCTGAATTATCTAAGTTGATTTAGATGTGTAAAACTTTATTTATTTACTTTATTGTACACCACGGATACAGGAATAAAATCTAAAATAATACTAACTTATAAGCTAATGTTTAACTCTTATTAACTTCTCTTTCCTCCTCATAACCTTTTCTGTTCTACAAATCCGCTTAACACCTACAGTCTTTAAGCATCGCTAGCATTTACGTCCTCACTTCAACTTCATTACATACTACATAGTATAAAACAAAGTCGCTTTCTCTGTCCCTATGTCCCTTTGTATGCTTAAATCTTTGAAACTACGCAACGGATTTTGATGCGGTTTCTTTAATAGATAGAGTGATTGAAGAGGAAGGTTTATATGTATGATAACATCCATTAAATATCAGCATTGCACCCGTACGAAGCCGGGGCGGGTCACTAGTTAAAACTATAAAAACGCCCAATAGCATTTGAGTGTTCCCCTTCCGTGAAAGTCAGCTAAACGCTCAACAAAGCAGGGACACTCGCTGGATACACAACTAAAAGTTGGGCCGAACAAAGCTGCCAAACGGTGCTAAGTGACAAGCGATCTGCCAACAGAACTCGGCGCTCCCAGTTACGCCTAATTGATTTTTTCAAACTCAATAACGAGTTTTGCTGACGCAATTGTGTGTCACAATTGCCATTTTCTCAATGTCAATTAGTAATGCGTCATGAACTTGGTGACTGTTTGGTTATAATTAATAATATAGGGAAGTTTTATGTAAGGAATAGTATACTGAGCAATACTCAGCGGACATACTCTGTTTGGTTTCGCTGTGTAACACAGTATGATGGATTTTCTATGCCTACTTTCCTCGATAAATTTGTATGCATTTCACACACACTTTTGGCAAAAGATGTTTCTATGGATAGGTGAGACTTAAATTAAAAGGTTAAAGTAACAAGAAGAACAATTAGTTATGCTTGGTTTGCTTACGATATCATCAGCTCATATACTTACGCCCCACTATTGGGCACGGGCTTTTTATATGTCTGAGAGGGTTAAGCTTTAGTTTACAACGCTGGCCTACTACGGGTTGGCTTGCTTGCAATATTGCTGTAAAATTTTTAAACGACTTCCTTGTAACAAGGATTTAAAATATGAATTAAACGTCGACAATACGCCGTAATAACAGCATTACAAAAAGCCCATGGGAATTTTCTAGAAAATAAAAACACAATACATTGCAATTATTTTGCTCTCCATTCCTTTCCAATTCATGGCTTAAACACTTCTTCAGAATTTCGTATTGTTCTATTTCATTTTGCACGAATTACTTGTCGGGAGTTACATAATTATCCTTCAGAAAGTCAAAGGGGAATGGGAAAAGGGTTCGCGTCGAGTGTTATAGTCAAAGTTTGTATGAAATTTTTTTAATATGGGTTTTGTGGGTCACGTTTTGTATTGTGCGTGCGGTTTATTTGTGGAAGAACTTGTTCGCGTAATTAACGCACTTGGGGATGACATATGCGTTGCAAATACAATAGAAATGGGTAGAGCCATATTTGTGACTTGATGTGTGTAATTAAATAGATGTTAAGAATAAAAAAATATGTTATGAAGTGGCTTGCGTGAGAATTTTATCCCAGAAGCTTCTTAGGTATAGTACTTCTTAAGTCTATATGAAATAACTCTGTTACTGTCTCTTTATATTCTTCTCTTCTTCATCAACCCATATACGCCCACTGCTGAGCACGGGTCTCCTCTACCATTGAGAGGGTTTTAGGCCATAGTCCGCCACGCTGGCCTAGTGCGGGTTGGCGGACTACACACCTAAGAAATTCCTAAGAACTTTTAGGTGTGCAGGTTTCATCACGATGTTTTCCTTCACCGTTAAAGCAAGTGATAATTCAGTTTGAATACACACATAACTTCGAAAAGTCAGAGGTGTGTGCCTGGGTTTCGAACCCGCGACCGCCGAGATTCTCGACCGCGCGCCTAAACCTCGAGGCCATCACTGCTTTTACTATTCACTCTCTTTATATTACTATATCTTTATTACTATTTACAAAACAAACAAACAAACATACCTCACGCCTATATTCCCCGAAGGGGTAGGCAGAGATGCATTTCTGCACCCACATTTCGCCAGGTATGTATCAGTCCCACGTAATAGGGGGCGAGCCTATTCTCGGGCACATTTCCAGACTCCGTGCTGCTACTGAGAAAATCCTGATGGAAAAACTCAATAACATTTACTATTTACCTTACTATCTTTGTATACATAAATATAGAGTATATTATTTGCTCCTTACTTATTACGTAACTTACAAAAGCTTGTGAGTTTGGCTTATTAATAAGTAAGAATATCTATTTTGAATCGTGATTTATAGAATACTGTCAATTCGTAAAAAAATAACTAAAACAGTTTTGCTGCAATGTTATGTTTTGTGCGTTGTGTCTAATATTCCTGTAGTTTCAAAAGCAGTTCCTTATTTTCTTTCTTCTTTTACAGAGGATTACAAAGAAACCTTTCTAAGAAAGTAGCATTGCATCTGTTTCCAAAAGATCACAGCTCTTCCGAGTGATTTACGCTTTTCATTTAAAAAAAAAATCTCAAAGACAATAAAAAATCTTGAGGACACCTTTGTGGAATTTTCGAAGTATTTGTCGAGAAACCTTTGTGTTTCAAGGTAATGTTATGAAAATATTTTGAAGAGCCGCTGGAAATGCGCAAAATGACACAACGCCGTGAAGAGAGTGCGTCGGGCGTCCCTTTTTGGAAATCTTTCCTTTTTTATCTAAAGGTGATTTTCGCCGGAGGGTTTCTGGGTCGGTCTGAGGTAAAACAGTATAGCGAGTTGTAATGTACATGAGTGAATATTTTGTGCTGAAAATGCGAATTGGTTTTTTAGAGGCATTGATGGCAGTAGCTTCGAAAATATTTACCATAGAGAAATATTAAACTAGTGGCAGTGATCGTATATGCCTTTTTTATAGTCCGTCAGATTTTTTGTCTGTTATTGTTTGGATCGGGAAATTTAACTGTAAACGAATATTTTGGTAAATTTTCAGTGTATGGAAAACCTCACCAATTGAAATTAAAATTTCTACTTAAAAAAGTAAAAAATACCACTTTTAAGTTTCCAACTCTACTGAGATTAATTTCGTTGTGGGATAAAATAAAACCTTCAAAAAGACTCTTTGGTTATCACTATTGTGTGTGCCACTTTCGATTTTAATGTACAAGAATCATAGACTGTGTGTGGTGTGATATTGACCTGACTAGTGGAATAGTCTCTATCTTAGAAAATATATCATATCTCCAATCCTTTCAATCGCAACTACGGTTGTTACAATATCCCACATAACCATCATCTGCTTAGTGACGTCACGGAACTTAAATCCCCGCTCCACGTCATCACTTGCGTCATACACCGTCAGTCCGAGGACCCCACAGGGCCCTATAAACTGACAATTCAATTACTCACAGCTCTTGGTGCGGAATTCAGGAATTCTGGCCCTCCAATAGTATTGAACTTTTCCGATTGATTCTGTCGACCGAGTAGCGAGTTGGCACTTTCTACGACTCGTAGGGATGATTAGGAGAAAATTGGCTGGGTTTTTTTGTTGCTGATTTTTTTTTGGTACTGGCAGTTTGGAAAAAAAGGTTTAGCTACGAAGTTTTGATGCTGAGATTTAAAATACATTCTATTTTTTAAAAAGGTGACGTTTCGTGTTGCTGAGGGAGTTACTTGCCGTTTCTTTTCTACAGCGAAAACACGTTCTAAAGCGACAATAGCTTAGTTCAGTTTAAAATAGACCATTCAAAAGAGCCAGTAGAAGTCTACTTGAATAAAGAGTATTTTGACTTTTTTTTTATATTGTCAGTATGAATGTCATTTATCAGGATAAATAGTCGTCTTGTGGCCGAATTTAGAACCTAAGGATCAACTTTGTATATTATATTCATTACTAGCGACCCGCCCCGGCTTCGCACGGGTGCAATGCTGATATTTAATGGATGTTATCATACATATAAACCTTCCTCTTCAATCACTCTATCTAAATCACACTATCTATAAAAAAAAACCGCATCAAAATCCGTTGCGTAGTTTCAAAGATTTAAGCATACAAAGGGACATAGGGACAGAGAAAACGACTTTGTTTTGTACTATATAGTGAAGCCCTAACATTCAATTAATGTTTTTGTATTTTTTTAGGATTCTAGAAATATCTTAATTTCATAATATGTGCTTAATTTTAAAATCAATATTCGCCAAATTAATAGCAGAAATGATATTCGCATCTAACTACGTATAATGATCAAATCTTACCCATTACCGTTCTATAAACAACAACTTGGAAATTTTCTCCAAATTGTGTTCGTAATTTAAAGGTATATTTTAGTAGGCAACATGGCCGAAATTGTTAACTTTACTGAAACTTTATGATTGTTTGAAACTTCGAGGCCTTATTGTCAATATCCGATGAGATGAATAATGAATTTAAAAAGTACATCAAGCAGTACCTATTCATTAACATGGCTTATTAATTACCGACGCAAAGAGACTTGCTATTTTGACAGCACTTCGTATAAAAATAGGCAGGATACAAGTATCCATACCATTAATGGGCAGCAGTGCCGTCGATAGAGCACGGTCACTAATCCCAAAAATGAAATTTCGAGAAAGGACTACATTTGGTTACCGTCACAGCATAATGTCACACCGTAACTTCTGTACATAAAATTTCGCCTGTTAAAGTTGAACAACAGCCAGTAAATAAATAAATGCGTGGTTCCGTAGCAAAGGCTTGTGTACGGCAGTGGACGTAAAACTATTACCTATCATGTTGGTGATGATGATATTGATGATAATGATTATAATGATGGTGATAATAATGATGATCATGTGTTTTTCATTAGGTGAGGGCGTGCGCGTGCGCGGTCGCGGGGGCGAGCGGCGTCGCGGCGCGGGCTGTGCGGTGTTGCGCGGCATGCAGCGCCGCCCGTTGCTGCCGCTGCTGTTGCTGGCGTTGTTGCGCGCGCACGGCCTGCTCGCCGCCTCCGGAGGTATGTACCACATAATAATGCATGTTGGAAACATTTTTTTCGAAGGATTTACGACAGTCGCTATATCTATGTACAGTGTTTCATACTCGAAAAAAATCTCTACATCTATCTATAATGTTTCTATATTACAAAAAAAAATCTTCCAGGGTCTCTAGAGTCGTTCATTGTCTACAATGTTTATATATTCTTATGGGGAAGGGGGAGATATTGGTGATGGATAGGATCTCGTAAAATGCAACATGAATTTAGGCTTTGTTTCATGTGGTATTTTTACATTGTTTTTGGCGAAAATTTGCGTGTTATTTGAATATTAGTTTAATTCAAATTTAAAATAATTAATAAAATATTCAATTGTTTACATCTTAATCTTGATTAAAAAGACGAAGAAGAACACGCGTCACGCAACCAAACTACCTAAGAGGTCTATTTAATAACAGCTATAAAATATAAATAATACTAGAATGTCCCTCATTGAAAGGTAAGAAGTACGATAAAAACAGACATAATGCACGCACAATGAGAACGCCTATCGTGTCAAGAACCTACGTGTTGGTAACAAATAGCTATGTCATCCCGATACCATGATGTTTGAACAGTAGGACATGTTTCAGTATTTTTAGTTTATGTCTTGAGGAGACCTATGTACATGCGTCATACTCGTGAATGGGTGTTCTTTGAGATTGACTGGTCTGCCTTATTTGCTTTCTTGTATGAAATTTTAATCTGGTTAAATGACAGTTTTTTTTACACTGAATTGCTCTATGATGTTCTCATATTAAATACAAAACACATTGCTTAAAAAATTTAGATATGGGTACTTAGGATTTGATCGCTCGCCTAATTCTCAAGGTCATCAGTCAGTTTCATTACAAAGTACAAAAAAGCAATTGACAAAATGTACGTGCATAAAAACATCACCACAAACCCCATCCAGGACGCAGATGTAAATGCTCCAGAAGGCAATAAAAAAGGGGCAACTATTTACAAGATCGCATAACATCCAAATGTGAGTTTAACACCCGTTAACAGTAAACCGGCCGATCCGTAATTATGACCGGCCTGTCCGAAGTATCGGCCGGACATTTACTGCCTATAATGTGGTCGAACGGGTAGTGTGGGCCAACGTTAACGGCTTTTAGGCCAGTCCATCAGTGTGTACATGGGTTAAAAACTACACGCTCTTGATTCACGGCCAGTGTGTTTATGGCCTAATATATCATTCGTTCAATGTTGCTCTGTTCGGTTAGTGTGATAGGTTTATAGACATTATGTTTTTGAGTTAAGTAAATTGTTCAGTTGTAAGCTTCCTAGTTTAAGTCATAGATGTATTAAGTCAAAATATAGTAAAAAAATTAAGGCATTCACTCCTGCAATTCCGATGAGTTAGCCAGTGTTTATTTACAATGGCGGGGCATCTATAGAGGCTCAAAAAATTTAGGTTTAAAATTGGTTGTTGTGGAGAAAAAATATTTATATGTCAAATTACTTTTGTTAAATAAAGATTTAAAGCTCGAAGCTTTTGTAAGGCTTGCTGTGCTCTTGGTCTTCTACGGAAGTATCTTGATTTCTTCAACAGTGTTTTACGTTCCTCCTATTAAGATGATCTTATTACTGTTTTACTGCTGGTCTCCTAAAAATATCTTTAAAATAAATCTGCTAAAACTTTCCTCGATCCAAATATCAAAACTGGATCAAAATCAAATCACAAACAATTTTTGGTAAAAATACATAAACCAATAAATAAAGTTTCAATACCGTTCTCCGCTACGCATTGTATTAGCTTAATGCCACAACATAGGAAGGAGTTTCAGCGAGTCATGTTTCTACTAATGGAGCCAGCCCATTCATCACGACTGGACTGTCTTCGGACCCGATCGGAATTTCTGATGAATAAGCACCAAGACAGTTTGTTTTATCGGTCACTGAAAGTTGAAAGTACACTTCAAAACATCGTCAGTTTGGCGACATGTTGAAAAATAGGTTATGCAATAACACCATTCAGTACGAGTAAATAGAATTGAAGAAAATGGTATACACAGCTTTATTGTCTCGTTCACTCGTTCGTTCGTTGATTCATTCGTGAGGTGAAATCTTGCAATGACCGATGTAGAGTTGGTCTTATGTCTAATAGTTGATAGATACTTGGGATGTGATATAAAATATACTAGTAAAATATACTATACTTAGAAATTTCTTACGTGTGTGGTCCGCCAGCCGGCATTAGGCCACCCTTATGGACTGTGGCCTAGACCCTCTTAAGTTGTAGAGGAGGCCCGTGCCCAGCAGCAGAACGTAACATAAAAGGGGTGATAATGATAAAAATTGACAGAATCCGAGTCTATCCACGGATAAAACCTTTTTTTTTGCCTGGGGAAAATCCTCTTGGATTCCTACTAACAAGCAGGATGTGTCGGACTTTTACCGACTAAAAACCCCATGGTTACCGCGTGTAAAGGACACCGGGATCTCAAGAAGAACCCATACCGGTAAATCCACGGATAACACCTTTTTTTTTTCCATGGGGAAAATCCTCTTGGATCCCCGTTTCCAGAAGGCAAACGGGGTATGCCGGGCTTTTACCGGCTAAAACCCCATGTACTCCCTCTGCACTTTGGAGGGTCTTCGGGAACTCAAAATGAACGCGCTGAATTGCTTCCAGTGCCTTGCTTATAAAGCACGCATCGGCCTAAGCATATTTATGCTCAGGCTTATGAATTGCGGTAAGTGTCGCCACCTCCGCGTCTTCTTCTCTGGGCCGTAATTGCCCCCTTTCTGTGGCGCTCCGCAGTCTCTTTCTTAACCATTACGGTTTTACAGAATGCGACGGATAACACCTAGTGAAATATTAAGACGTATTTATACTCTCGGGGCAAGTGAAGGCGTAGGCGTATAATTGCGTAGTATTAAGCCGGTAACTGTTTACACTGCCCGAGGCGGGAAACTATCCTGTTTGTTAACACAACTTGTGTATATAGCAAAGCTAATATGACATGCTTATGTTAATAATTTGAAAAATATACAGGGTGTATTTAGACCGTGATCGGAAACTTAGGCAGCTCATAGATAAGATTAAAAATAATTTTTTTTACGTATTACAACAACTACATTATATTTTATACCTATGTTTGTTATAAAAACGTCAAAATTTTTATTTTTTGCCGGGATTTTCTTTAACGCCAAGGGTTTAGTAATCACCTTATCTATTACTTACCTTAGCTTCCGATCACGGTCTGAATACACCAGTATAAGATCGTCTGTGTTTTTGACATCTCCATTTGTATCATTTAAAGATTTTTCAAGTTCATCATCACTAAGTTGTGTCATCTGTTTGCTATGGAACTCAGTATCATGACGGTGAAATAAAGAGATGTGTAATTCACATTTTAAGTGAAAAACTACATCTTTAATTTTACGTATGTATTTAGTTAATAATTATGTGAATATTATTTATTTTATTATTTATAACACTTTATTGTACACCACAAATAAAATTACAGAAACACGATTAAAAATAAACAAAAAAAAATGATAAAAGAGTGTAACAATTGGCGGTCTTATCGCTAAATGCGATTTCTTCCAGACAACCGAAAGATGGAGTGAAATGTATAAGAAAAAATAGAGAGGGTAGGTTCGAAATAATTATTTTTTAGTTTTTCAACTTTTATCTAGTATAAAAACAATTATGAAAACAATTATGGAAGCAGTGATGGCCTCGAGGTTTGGGCGCACGGTCGAGAATCTCGGCGGTCGCGGGTTCGAACCCCAGGCACACACCTCTGACTTTTCGAAGTTATGTGTGTATTCACATTGAATTATCACTTGCTTTAACGGTGAAGGAAAACATCGTGATGAAACCTGCACACCTAAAAGGTTCTTAGGAATTTCTTAGGTGTGTAGTCTGCCAACCCGCACTAGGCCAGCGTGGTGGACTATGGCCTAAACCCTCTCAATGGTAGAGGAGACCCGTGCTCAGCAGTGGGCGTATATGGGTTGATGAAGAAGAAGAAGAAAAACAATTATATATTTCATACAAGTGTCTCAGTTAACTGTTTAATGTAAGATCTTAGTAAATACTAACAAAATATAATATAGTAGTTAGCACTAATGTCAGTAAGTTATTCTGATAAAGGCAACTAAGGGGTTTGCCCCTACTGGGACAAACATCTTAACACGAGGCTAAGGTGCCGCCAGCAAATTGATATTTACCGTGCCACAATAAACATAAATTCATACCGAAATTACAAACAGCGGGCAAAAGGAAAAACGTAAGCCGCTAATGAAGCTTTGTGGGCCCTTTTCGGATTTCGGGGTTCCGTACACAAGAAATATTATTGATATTACGAGAGCATTAAGAATATGTTTAGTTGGAACTTGTCTTGTATCATAATTAACATGATTCATATCTGAGTCCATACTAATCCTAGTATCCACAAGTCCTGTGTATAGCGATCGAGACTACAAGAATGTTTTGGTTTCACAAACACTCAGAGCCGAAAAAAAGTATTTGTGGAACACACCATTGGTCGAATCAGTTTTTATTTAAGAAAATCAATTGTAGCAATTCTATTTCTTATCAAGCGATCAGAATTTATACTTTAGAAGAAAAAATCTTTGAAAACCACACCCCTAAATTAACCTTTTTATTTCGGCTAATACAAAAACGATTTCCTACGGAACCTTCGAATTCCTTTTCCCCTCTCACTCTTATCCTGTTCTACGTTTATACCGGGATCGCTAAGTGCTAGGATTTCGGCATCCCTTCGTGATGTTTGAGCGGCTAATTAAAAGATAATGAAAAAAATTTCAACCCCTCAAAGTATGTAAATTAGTTCCGAGTGAATTTCACCCTTGAACGAGGGGGGAGGGGGGTAAAACATCTCAAGAAAAGTGTTTGAGTTTTTTAAAGGGGGAAGTTTTTATTTGTATAAGAAACAAATATTGAAGGTAATAATGCTTAAGTTTAGGGTCTTGGGTAGCAATAAATAATTAAACTTATTAGACCTTATTTTTTGTAAAAGTTCTAACATCATCAGTCCATTTACGTCCCATTGCTGGACACGGTCTTTCTCTATAACTAAGAGGGTTTAAGCCTTAGTCCACCGCGTTGGCCTGTGGAGGCTGGCGGACAATAATAATAAAAGTATAAATTTGCCCGCTCTCCTCTTGGTAACCTTGATTACCTTCCAAATACTTACTCTAGGCAAAGCTTGATTTTTCTTTCAAATCCTTAATCCCCCCAATAAATACAAGACAAGTCAATAGTGTTAACAACTTGTCGTCCAATCGGCCGCAATTCCGGCCGGCTCTTAACACGACGGCGTGAGGGATTGGGGGAATCCATCAGCGTTTAGAAGGTGGACGGGCGTGACACAGGCCGGGCCATCGCAGTGCAGCCATCTGTCTTTGGGACGCCAATGCTATGCGCGATATGTATGGGGTAAGGGACGAGCGGATGGTTGAGATCTTAGATCGTTGGTGGGATTTTTTGAAGGGTTATGAGGAGATTGAGTTGGCTGTAATGGTGCTATTGTTAGAATTTTCGCTGGTAGTTTTAAATAAATTTATTTGTGTTAAGTAATGTGATGGGTCAACCCTCACTAGGCCATATGGTGGACTATGGTTTATTCCTCTCAGTTGTAGAGAAGGTCTGGCACAGTGGGACAGTTGGGACGCAATTGGGTGTTGAAACAAATTGTGGGTGATTAAATTGTGTGTTGTGGGTGTCAGAAACTACATATGTTATACTTACATTAGTAGCCATTTTTGGATACATTTGTTGTTACACTTATCAAGCAGTTTGACAGTCCCGTGGCGCAGTTGGCTAGACATCAGCTTGCGAAACGAGTGGCCACGGGTTCGATCCCCGCACCGGGACAAATGTTTGTGTGATCCACAAATATTTGTTTCGGGTCTGGGTGTTTGTGAGACCGAAACGTCTCTCGTAGTTGCTGATATCCACGACACAAGACTCGTATCTTAATGTGGGGTCAGGACTATGTATGTGACTGTTGGGTGTTTACTTACTGATAAAAGTTGGAGATCTTTTTCACTACCTTTCTTCCATCAAATCTAGTACATGTTATAAAAGAAACCTTACCTTGCTGAAGCAAAATGTATTTTCCAAATAAATTTGGTGTTGATATTATGTGGACTCTTCTTAACCTAGCAACATATAAAAATGTCAGTATACCTTATTCGAGATGCTAAAATTTATTTCAAAAAATACATTAGCATTTTGATCTACCTACCAGCGCAGTTTCAAGCAACTATTCACTACAAATATATTTCCTACATTCTCTAATACATTTCTCAGTCTGCCATCCTCCACTGTCGCTGACAATAACGCAAAACTCGAGCCATTTAGAGCATTAAAATCAATCGCAGCCGTGACCCACTGGCAAAAATGGCCGTTCGTTTCAATTCCCGTCGCCGCTTATCGCTTGCACCACGGGCGAATACTCCAAGACGCATTTGGCTCTTTGCCAGAGGAGAGTGCGAGTTTGCATGCCAAAATGGAATCTGAGGCGTGTTTGCGCCGATAAAAAAAGCGGACACGAAATAAATTCCATAAAATGTGTACGCTTGTGTTTAATCCCTCTTGTGAATGCATTGTGGACATTGTTGTTGATTTGTGTCGTGTTCCGATTTCTGTTGTTAATGTTCGTGTTGTTTCTGTTTTGTAATGTGTTGTGTTTAATGTTTTGTAGCATGTCGCATCTAGATTTTTTTATGGAATGGAGCCGAGGTCCTTTAGGCTACATTGATGAAATCAGGGTAAAAGGAAAATTCCTCAAAGATTCGATGATGAGGATTTATGAGCCTTATTCAATATTCAAATATAATAAACTGAAACCTACAGGCAATATTTGACAAGTCTCACTCTCTCTCAATTCTCTCATTTACTCACAACACTAGACAGTGAGAAGAAAAGAAATTAAAAGTATGGATTTCTTTCTTACCTTTTTATTCATTTTATTCTAATTCTAATAGTTACATATAACTGCAACTTCAGGTTTTCTAACTTTCAACACCAAACGCATTCCTGTTCTATTATCTCCTGAGCCACATCAAATGTTGGCGCCAACATTCTCCAACGCTACATTGGAGCTCGTGGCCAACACTGGTTGGTTGGTTCCAATATTGATAAAGTGGCAATTAAGAGGCGGGCGTGCGGGCCTCAGGTGGAAGATCTATTAAGATGTCATAGGCCAGAACATTATGCATGCACTCAGTAAGCTACGGACTGCATAAATCTTTCAACGCGAACCGGTTCATTAACTCCATTTAGTTAGGATATATCTTCGTTAACATTAGATTGATTTTGTACCGGTTTTGTGTTAGCTTTTTAATGTTTATAGTCTTTGTCAGCCATTTATATTTCTTATTTAACCGTATATTGCTCTATGGTAATTCTGTAAAGGTAAGAATTTAGGATCGATTAGTTGGTTTTAGAGTAAGTTCTTAGTTAAATTTTTACTATGAATGTTCTCCTTCAGTTGTAGAGAAGACCCATGCTCAGTAGTAGGACGGCTGACGATGATGATGATAAATAATGGTCATATACAAATCTATCCAAAGGTAGAGGGTCCTGAATAAATAATACACTTTTCTGGTTTTAACATATTCATACTTGAGTTCTCAGTCCAGAAATCCAATGTCTATTTCCCCTATTTTTATTGAAACAGCGCAGAGTCGATTGCTATTCATTTATTTTTTTTAATATTCCGTTCTCGTTCATTTGATTCATTCGACGTTCATTAATTAAGTCGTCAAGTTAGTAATTATCCGCGGGACTTTTTCATTTACTCATACAAAATCATACGTTCGCATTTATTCATATGTTTACAATACATTTTACTGTTAACTAGGCTTGAAATACCTTTGTGAAAAATATTATTACTCACGATTATACATATATCTGAAGGGGTAGGCAGAGGTTTATCTCTTAATAAAGTAATCAAAAATATGAGTATCTTGCTCGATCCGGATATTTGTTAGAACTGCTAGATTGAATGTACACTTTCATCTTATGTAAGTGCATCTGATCTGGACTGATTATAACTCGCCAATAAGGACAATAATGATATGGTCCTCCGTAATTGGTAAAACACAATTTTGTTTCATATCAATGAGTAGACTAAATAAAACTGATAATCGCGCTACCGCCATTTTTTTGACCGCGCGCCTAAGCCTTGAGGCCATCACTACTTACAAGAATTATTCATAAAATATAACGAATAATATCGTAAACAGTAATTATAACTAAATTGTATTATTCGTATATTGGCGAAAATTTAATTAATTTACTCAACATACCGAAAATGTTCAATTAGTGATGTGGCGTGTCGGCTTCGGTTATTTAATACATGTTATATAGTTGATATATTTTTCCTATAAACCCGCACTAGGCCATGCGGTAGACTTAGGCCCAACACCTTTCTGTTTTAGAAGAGATCTTTGCATAGCAAAGAGACTTTATGGGCTGATGATATAAATTTAGTCAGCTTTACAATTATTTATAGTCTGACTAAATTACTCATAGTCCCAGATATTCCCATACAAATTACAATTCTCAATAAAATGAAACCTAAAATATAAGGCCAATAAAGCATGAAATTAATTTCAGCCGAAACACCAAACTCGAAACCGTACATGTTTAGTTGATGAATATTGGCCGAAACGAAGCCGAATATACCGAAACCGAACCGCCATATTTGACATGCTGTCATAGAAGCAATAAACACGACGATATTAAATTTATTTTACGTCAGAAACAAATACGGCGCGCATGAATATAGCCGGCCAGATTAAGTAGACCCCTGAAATCTAACAAACCGTTTTACCTCGCGTGCCTTCGTCAATTTGCCTTCATATTTGTAGATATGTTGCAAATAAAGCTGATATTAATATCCCATTTATCAAGCAAACAAGACTCTGTTTTATAAATACAGAAACTGTTAAATTGCTGATGTACGGTGGCGAAAAATATTGTTCTTAACCATAGTAGTGGTATGTTCTCATATTTATCCAAGATTTATTATAAAGACCGATTTTGGAAGTTCTCTACATACAATAGTGTTTGAACGTCTCGTGGCACAGTTGACTAGACAATAGTTGGCTACGAGAGGCCGCAAGTTCGCTTCTCGCACCATGACAAATATTTGTGTGAAACAAATATTTGTTTTGAGTTTGGTCTCTCTTAGTTTTTAATACCTATGACACAAGACTCGTATCTTAGCGTGGGATCAGAATTATGACCAGAATTGTGTAAATGATATTTTTTATTGCAATGAAATACTCTTAAGTATACATATCAACATCTAATGCCGACAAAGTCTAAGGAGTCATTCGAAATAATAAAAAAAAAAAAAAACAAAAAAAAATATTGAATCAGAATTGAAACCGTTCAAACCGCGAATCGAAATTGAAAACTCCATATAACAAACATGATTCCGTTGCAAATAATGTAATAAAGGTATAACATTTATTAGCGCCGGGAAACCGTTGAGTGGCTGCAATTTGAATAGTGAATTCTAATCAAACGTTCCCGCGGGATATTCGGCGTATAATCGCTTTGTGGTTCGCTGCTAATTAATTTAACATTATTGAAACTGTATAACTAATGGAAATTAGGATAAATTCACCTCTTGCTAAGATGGATTTGGAGATAATTTAATGGTGGATTAATTTATTTTTAGTGAATTTATATTTCGTCATAAGCTCATGTATTTATGTCCTACTCAACAAAAAATGGCCACCAATTTAGCACAGTATCCGAGTATAATTATGTTTATTTCTGCTATCAAAACAGCCCGTTGTCGATAAAATGTACTTTTTGAATCTCGAATTAAGACTCATCATCGGTCCATATAATTACTTACGATCCACTGTCGGGCACGGGCCGATATATAGATAAATAAAGTTTTCAACTTCACATTTATACGAAGCTAAAATATAACAAACGTTATTGAATTCTCTCTGTCATTTAGATTAAAAATGTTAAATTAATTAAAAAATAATTTCCTATTAAAAAGTTCGAATAATGCTGTCCAATTTAATATGTACTAATAATTTCAGTTGGAAATATCCATTGTCATCTGTGCGAGTATTCAAACAGCGGCAAGGCTTAAAATTAAATACGATTTTGTGCGAATCCCTCTAAAATATTCAGCGAGTAGGCTTCATAATTCACGGATAGATCGCGCCGCGGTTTTGTATTGATGTTTTCAAATTGTATTTTCAAATTATCCTTGCTTATTTGGTGTGTTGCGAAAATTATATATAATATACTTTATTGTATACTTCACATAGGAACACAAACCCGCACTAAGTTAGCAACGTAGAACGAGGCCCAAACACTTTCAGTTGTGAAATAGGCTCGTACTTAGCAGTGCGAAGTATATAGGCTGACGGTGATATAGTGTCGTTGCTAGCCATATTCAATATTCTGAAATGATTTTCTTTAAAAATTAATTTAATTTCCTTAAAAAAAAGTGGATGGATGGTTAAACTGAGGAAGACCAAAAAAAAATGGATGGAGTGCGTGACTGAAGATATGAAAAAGAAAGGGGTGAATGAAGACATGACGACTGATAGGGGTGTGTAGAAAGATAAAGGGCAAGAAAATGATGACTAATTTAATTTCCTTCATCTTAAAATTTCTCACACATCATTCTCACATCCCTATTTTAAAACAAAACGATTCTGTCCTAACCAGAATCAACGTACTATTAGACCCACCAATGGAATCAGGAGAATCAGAATTGGAAATTCCCAGAGACAAGGGCCATAAACGTGTCGTAACACATTAGTGACAGTAAACGCGTGCCCCGCACTTGGGCCGACCCTGCTCGTAATGCCGCCCCTATGAGGTCCAACATTATGTCCAATAACGACTCAACAGCTTTGCGGGGATAAGAAATTGTAAAAAAAAAAAAAACACGCGTGCCTTATGTATTTTTATATGGATTCAACGATGCTTCGAAGGATTGAAATATTGTTTAAGCATTAGTTATGTGATACTCTAGTGGCCGAATACTGAAACGCAACTTAAAAATTAAGGTGAACTTAAACGTCTAATCCCGTCTTATTTTAGTCGATAAAGATCGACTTACAATTAAGTAGCGTTTCAGTATTCGGCCCTATGAGATGTCGGAATGGAGAAATTCTCTTTTTCACAAGACTATGGATCAACATTTTCTCTGGTCAATTCTGGTGATTAAAATTAGCAACAACTTAGTTCTATACATTTGACCTTTTCAAACATTTTGTAACCGAGATCATCGTGGGATCACCAGTCTCTTTGGTCAATTGACTTCTTTTATAATTGACTCAAGAACTTTCACGTGTCATGTTATACTGGTTGACATTCACTTGTACTACCACATATTCAAGTCATTAAAATCTTCTGCATCTATATCTCATTCCGTCCACGTTAGCCTCATATGCTATCTCTTTCACTCTTACCCGTAATCCATTTGCGAGAGGGAGACAACAACGCGTTTAAAATTCAACGTCGGAACGTCACGAACAGAACAAAAAACATGAAAACAGTATCACCTAAATCCTCATCACGCAGGCCCGTCTTGTACTAGAACAAAGGCAGTTATTAATGCTCCCTCCTTTGTTTCGATTCTGAGGCAGACCAACGTTAGTTGACACGCGATGTCTAAGCATTCCTTCGGAGTCCGCCGCTGGCCAGAGGTCCAAGCTACTGGTTATCTTCTAAAATATAAAAGCACCCATTGTACGCCAAGAGATACTCCTTAGGTACAGTTTATTTTACCCAGTTTCAATTGTGATTCCTTTTGTAAGAGTAAATTGTTTTGATTGGCGTTGTTTAATGAAATATTTTTGATGCGGAAAACATTGTTTGCTCGCCCGAATGAGTTTGTTAATAAATAAAGTATTAACGTTTTTAACGTTGCAGTTAATTGTACTGTGCTTTCATAACTGCAATGTTACTATGAATATTATAATAACGTATTTTTAATTTTCTCCGTCTCGTTTGTCTACATTTATTCATTCCTTCATAATATTTGTTTTGTATACGGATTGGATATGGATATTTGCCCTTGTCGCGACTTTGGTAAAACACAAATTCTATAAGAGTTAGTATTTAGTAAATTCTGAAATTACTCGGTATAAATCCAGATTTGAACGGTCTGGTATAATGGTGTCATTTGATAGCTCGCATAAAAAAGAATTTGATTTTTAAAGTCGCTTTTATATAGCTCTATAATTTAAACGGAATAACACGGCGAAATATTAGAAGATTAAATATTTAAGTAGATACCATTGACCTAGATAGTCTTCTTCATCAACCCATATACGCCCACTGCTGAGCACGGGTCTCCTCTACCATTGAGAGGGCTTTAGGCCGTAGTCCACCACGCTGGCCTAGTGCGGGTTGGCGGACTACACACCTAAGAAATTCCTAAGAACTCTTAGGTGTGCAGGTTTCATCACGATGTTTTCCTTCACCGTTAAAGCAAGTGATAATTCAATGTGAATACACACATAACTTCGAAAAGTTAGAGGTGTATGCCTAGGGTTCGAACCCGCGACCGCCGAGATTCTCGACCGCACGCCTAAACCTCGAGGCCATCACTGCTTCTTGACCTAGATAGTACCAGACATAAAATTACTAAGTCTAAAGTTTAGACATAATCCTGTTAAAATATAAATGATGAAAGCAATGCCCATATTACTTTATATATACTTTCGTTAATTGAGAGCCGAATTATACGTGTTATTGGGTTTCATATTTGTCTCTTATCAGTTTAAAGTAATAACTGTTTCAATGTCTCGCTAAAATATATATCCATTACAGTACTGGCCGTACAGTGATGGCTTCGAGGTTTGGGCACGCGGTCGAGAATCTCGGCGGTCGCGGGTTCGAACCCCAGGCACACACCTCTGACTTTCGGAGTTATGTGTGTATTCCCATTGAATTATCACTTGCTTTAACGGTGAAGGAAAACATCGTGATGAAACCTGCACACCTAAAAGTTTTTAGGAATTTCTTAGGTGTGTAGTCCGCCAACCCGCACTAGGCCAGCGTGGTGGACTATGGCCTAAACCCTCTCAATGGTAGAGGAGACCCGTGCTCAGCAGTGGGCGTATATGGGTTGATGATGATGATGATTACAGTACTTGTTCCCTCGCCAATTTTTAGCAATTAAAAGCGTATATTGCTTTAAGTTTCACCAATTTCGACTAGCCAACTATAGTCCGCACTCGTTCTAAGCGCTCTTGACCTAGCTTTCATTTTTCATCTAGCCAAAGCGTTTTTAGTGCTCCACATACCGTCTGATATCTTGTAAGGTCAGAATATGTTGAAACTAGAATGTAGTCAATGTATATTGGTTCTTATAGAAAAACTGCTATGTATAAATATTTTGTTACATTTGTGTAAAAAAATCTTTTGTTAAATAGATTGGGTTTTAAACAGAGCACAATCTGATGAGAAGCGATTACAATAAAGACTCTCAATTTTTAAAAAAATGTTCACGTATTGAGAAATGCATCCCAGTATACATTTTTGTTATCAGAAGCAATCTGTGATTTAAAATATGAAGGAAGTCTTTGAAATTATTCTCCTCGAATTAATAATCATCATAAGGTTTTGGCCTTAGTCCAATTAAAAATTTTCCCTTAAAACATTTTCAATTATGTGAAATCTTCAGTCATGCATTAGGCATGTGGTCAGCAATAGGACTTATACTAATATTATTTCTATTGGTTAAAGAAAATAAAAGACTATGATCAATATCGACTAAAAGCTTTACTTATGCATTAACCGTACTCAAAATAAATACATAAGGCAATTCGAACAGGCTTTATGGTAGAGCGAGTTGCCTCTACTAGTTCGCTAAATGAATTACATTCGAAAGAGAAAGCGGAACACATCCCGTTTGGTAACTTAAAATAGAGGTTAACTTGTGTAATATGTTCCCGAGGGAGTTAATCAAGTATTTATAAACAAGGGTAGAGTTTGAAGTTGGATCAATTCGGCTTTAACGCTAGGGACAGGTAGAGATAAATGTTGCGGTAGGGCTCTTGTATATTCTATACGCTATTTTTGTGAATGTAGAGTCGAACGGAGTGGAATTGAAAAGCATGTATCTGAGATTATATAGACTAAAATGACTCTATCATGATCGGTACCGTAAGTACAAGAAGCTTAGCAGTCTATTTTTACCTCTTTTGCTTTTGGTTCCCATTCATTAGAAGTGAATTAGGCTCTATTTATCTCTGCCTGCCATTTGTGAACTTACGCAGTGAAAAGAGCCTCGATACCAAAGCAAACGATTGCTTTTAAACTAGTCAAAGAGATGTACAAGCTTTGGAAAGTTTTTTCTTCCTTTCGGAGACTATAGGCTGTAATTCTTGGCTTGAAAGACTCTATCTGACTAGTAAGCGGCAATTTTAATGTACATCTACCATTGTCAAAGAACCAGCAGATAAAAGACAAACCTTTGTATCGCCAAGTCACGTTAAAAGTCTGCGCAGAAATAAACCGCAAGTGAATGAATTTTTTAATTGGTTTGTGGTGAAAACAGGCAAATTGCAGAATTAGCTATTTGGAAACTGGGTCTGTGTAGTCTTTTGTTTGTGATGTTTAAATTAGTTGAGAAAGTATTCGGTGTGTACACACAGAATTACGACCGCAATCGTAACAAGGCATCAAAGGGCTATATTTTAATAACCGCATAGAAAGATCCGAGTGTGCCCACAAAGGTAGAGTCTGATTGAAAGTTGCCTGCGAGTGAAGCATTTGGAATTCATTCCACAGAGCGGCTCATATTGTGGCCTACTATCCGCCGATTCGCTAGTAAACTCCAGTTGTTCATTTTGTTTGCTGTACACCGTTTTATTTCGCAACTGTGTGAGCGCTGCGGATTTTTTCGCTTTGGATTAGTTAGGTGGATTAGTGAGGCATTAAATTATGTTGCGCATATTTTTGGGGGTCAGGAATTGCGTTAAAAGAGGAAATGATTTTTTTCATGTTAGGGATTATAAAGAAATGTTCACGGATATTGAACAGAAGTTTTTATAGAGGAATGAAGGGTCAATAATTAACTCATGGCTTAATATTTTTAAGTTTTGGTCAAACAATATTTGAAAGGAATGGGACAAGACTATATCATAACTATATTGATCTTTGCGAAAAAAGTCTGTTTAATACTACCATAGCAGTGTTAAGAAAAATCACCTGAAATAGCAATAACATTTTTGATACGCCCTCCCAAAAATGTCAATAAGGCAGTGTAACGAAACCAAAGCAGAGTTAATTTGTCCGTCACTCACACTTCCCGTGTATCGTTGGGGCTTCGTTGGATATTTTAAAACAACAAGGAAACAACATTAGCACTCGGGAGGGTGTCCCTGTACGGAGGTGCTATATTTAAAATATTGAACATGTGGAAGGACTTTATGTTGGTTTCTTCATGTTAAGGTTATTAAATGTTCTTTTTTTATTACATAAAGGTTAATGGAGTTTTGAGGTGATTGTAGTAAAACGAACATACATTCTTACTAGGGCTTTTGAAGATTTTTTTATTTCTTAAATAAACTACAGAAATTTTCGCAGATGATGAAATCTACCGTGCTTGTTTTATAGAGTATGAAGACAGGAAGCAGCAATATCGTCAAATGTAACTATTGGTGCATGTTAGCATTAATATTTTACATACCAAAATCAGTGTGATTCGTCGGTCAGTAAATCATAAGATATATCATAAATAATTATGAAATACGAAATCTGTTCACTGCTGCAGTTTGCCAATGGTGTATATTATATCCTTCCTAAAAAATTGGACTTATGACTCAATGCTACCAAAAAATACTAATAAAAAACAATTTTTCAACCCAGTTTAGAACCAGATATATCGATCGCAGCACACATATGCCCCAAGCCTACGGCTAGTCGATATAAGATACACGCGCTTCGAATATCGCTCTAGTGAACTCGATCTTGGCTATCAGTCACGGGCAGCCGCCTTCCGCCGTCTCTGGGGCCGGCCGCACTGCGTTTGCATAAATATTTCTGATGCGAATGCACGTTATGAATAAAAATGTCGGTTTGAAAACTGCGACGTGACGAAAATTGTGAATATATTAAATGTTATAAAATATACAACTGGCGACACGGCCACGTTGTGGGGTAGGCCGCCATTTATTCTGTATTGGAAATGCACGTATTATATTGATTTTTAGTTCCTATTTATATGAAAAGTTGATAGCTAGGCCAGCGTGGTGGACGGAGGCCTAAACGCTCTCAATGGTAGAGTAGGCTCGTAACAAGCAGTGGACGTGTATGATAATAATACTTCATTTGAATGTCTCAATTTTCATTTTCTATTTACGAAGCAATCTTTGTTATATGTTTTCTGGAATGCTATGCACACCTTAAGTATCATATATAAATAAATAAATACACCCAACAGTCACATACATAGTCCTGACCCCACACTAAGATACGAGTCTTGTGTCGTGGGTATCAGAAACTACGAGAGACTTCGGTCTCACAAACACCCAGACCCGAAACAAATATTTGTGGATCACACAAACATTTGTCTTGGTGCGGGGATCGAACCCGCGGCCGCTCGTTTCGCAAGCTGGTGTCTAGCTAACTGCGCCACGGGGCTGTCAAAATATATGTATGTATATTAGACGTGGAACCTAACCCAATACATTTAAGTAAGCTATGACTTTATTAACAAATGTGGTTGTGGTAAATAAATAAATGAATGCGGAGCAACTTCGCTCTGCCATCGATAGTATTGTTAATTTATTGTGAATATTTATTTTGACACCAGCTTGCAAAACGAGAGACTTGATCCCTGTACGTAGAAAAATGAACGTGTGATTTACAAATATTTATTTCGAGCCGAGAGAGTAAATAGTCTCTTGTAGTATCTAATTTGTATCTTAGATTGGATCAGACTGTGTAAGTGACTGTTGGGTGTATTTACTTATTATTATTTTATATGAGTTAAAGATCTAGACTGCATCAATATTTATATAATCATATTTTCTGAGTTCTTTTTTCACAACAATGTTGATGAAGCAAATATTTTACAGATGCTTAAAATAATATACTTTATAGTCGCGAGCGATTAGACTAAGTCTCACGTAGCTAAAATAACACACTCGTTTACCTTTGCCAAAGAAAAAATAATATTTAAGAAAATAAGTATATCTGCAACCTCACGATCTGACCTCTGTTCTGAGTTCTACACTCTGAAGCGTGAAATGAACCGAAATTTCCAGATTTAAATTATTTTATAAAACGTGCATCATAAAATCGTCAGAGCGTTTAATTTAGTGCTTTCGTCTCAGCACGAGACAGACGAAATTCATTATTTAACATTTATCTTATTAAGAATATACCTCGCAAGGATTTTTTGTTGTATTCCATTGATGGAGCTTAATAAAAATTCTAAGTAATGTAATTTATGAGACCACGAAAAATCTTTATGCTTTAAACTGAAGAAAGTTATATTAAAAAAATACATAAGCTACAGTTTATTAAAGGTTTTTAAGGCTTAGAGTTGCAGATAGGATAGCACTATTTTTTTAATAAATTTATTTATTTAAACTCATACACACATACCTCACGCCTATATTCTCCGAAGGGGTAGGCAGAGATGCATTTCTGCACCCACATTTCGCCAGGTATGTATCAGTCCCACGTAATAGGGGGCGAGCCTATTGCCGTTTTTCGGGCACATTTCCAGACTCCGTGCTGCTACTGAGAATTTCCTAATGGAAAACCCAATAACACTGCCCGTCACGGGAATCGAACCCAGGACCTCTAGATCGCACGGCACATACTTGTACCGCGAGACCACGAGGCTCATATACGGTGTATTCAAAACGTGATCGGAAAAGAAAAATACGTAATAGGGTTTTTTATTTTGTAACCCCGATAGTTTTGTCATCGCCGTATTTATAACCTGCTTTTATTTGTAATCATGGTCTGAATACATGATACACGAAAGTCAAAAGGCGGACTTAATGCCAAAGACATTCTCTGCTACTCCGTCAGTTTATTGTTACGCCAGAGAACGCAAACAGTTAACCTGATGGGAATCACCAGTGCTCCAGAACACTCAGATTCAAAAGGTCATAAATGCGTTTTATTAGTTTACTGCAATATTGCAGACGGCAGATGTAACTTTTACTCGAGAAGTTATTACTTTTATGTCTAGGAGGTAGAAATAAAAATCGTCAAAGATACTTAAGTTCTTTTGATGTACCAATTAAAGGTAAATTGATGGAATGAATTTAAAAATAGACGTTTTCCATACAACCATCTACAAGAAATACGGTGTTAATAATACATATATGCTGTTTGTGTGGAAAACGTAAAAAAATCGTCGGGATTCTTTAACGCCAATGGGTTTGTGATCGTACCATTTTTCTGCTTGAGTTTCCGATCACGGTCCGAATACACTCTGTATGAACGTATGTATGTACTTATCTATATACTTAAGCAAACTCGTAGGCAAGACGGCATCACATACATACTTGCATGTGTATTATATTACTATAAGAACAAACACATACCTCACGCCTATATTCCCCGAAGGGGTAGGTAAAGATGCATTTCTGCACCCACATTTCGCCAGGTATGTATCAGTCCCACGTAATAGGGGGCGAGCCTATTGCCGTTTTTCGGGCACATTGCCAGACTCCGTGCTGCTACTGAGAATTTCCTAAAGGAAAAACCCATTAACACTTTGCCTGACCCCGGGAATCGAACCCAGGACCTCTAGATCGCACGGTACATACTTGTACCGCGAGACCACGAGACACTATATTACTATGTATGTGTTTTATGTCGAAGGTAACCTACTTTCAAAAATAACAATAAACTACAAACTAAAATGCATTTCACGTTTCTAATTTTACATTTGGTCGTAAAAACGCCCCTCTACCGGAAACTCGTTTATGTTTCAATTAAGCCTCTAAAGACGAGCGTTGTCAGGCTTTATTACGAAACAACGTTAGTCGCGCAAGCTTTGTTTTCAATTTCGTGAAGGGAAAACATTGAAAGCTTACGGCGCAACTTGTAATGATTTTCTTAGTATTTTTAACAGCTTGTTGGAACTCTACCTTATGTATCTATCTATATTTTCTAGTTCATATCGTTAACGTCCTATTGCTGAGCACGGGCCCTCTCTACTATTTCGAGGTTAGATTTTGGGCATAGTCCACCAGGCCTAGTGAAATTGGAAAAGAGCCCCAGAAGAGTTTCTTGCCCTTTCTTCTTTAGTTGTAACTGGCTTCCAAACAGCGCGATAAACTAAATTTAAAAATGACTGCATGTAAATCATGTACTTGACATTTTGTAGATTTAATAAATACAATAACATTTCATTTCAATAGTATACTCCCACGATCACTAGGTGTAGTCATTTCGCTGTTTCAACAAAAAGTCGAGTAAATTGAATGAAATTTTGAGTATCGCTTACAATTAGCACTAAATCATTCCATTACTGACTGCTTTGCAAAAATAAATCCTGGTAGAGTTATTTTAAAGGCGATTTCGCAATCCTCTCAGTCGGCTAGAAGGATGCGTCAGTGATTCGCCAGCGGTTCTCTAATTTGGATTATCCCCGCTTACGCCAGGGTCCTTTTCTGCCGAGATAATTGCTTCCAAGATACTTGACTTGCGCATCCCCCATTATAATGACACTGTAATTTTATTTTATTTATTTTTGTTGTGAAAATCTCGAATTAAATTGCGTTTTTTGATATGAGAAAGAAGGTGATCCCTTGGCAATGCTTTTTACTTATTTTATTTTATTCATGAATTATATATGTTATTTAATTGATAAATTATTTAATACTTCTGAAAATCACGCAAGACTTCCTTAAACATAGGAGTTTAAATTAGTCTAAAGCAGTACTGTATCAAATTGCCAAATTATTTTCATACATCACACGCCTATATTCCCCGAAGGGAAAGGCACAGGTGCATTTCTGCCCTCATATTTAGACAGGCATGTATAAATTACACGTAATAGGCGACGAGACTATTGCTGTTTTTCGGATACATATCCAGACTCAGTGCTACTATTGAGAATTTCCTGGTGGAAACCCCAAATCACTTTTGCCGACTCGAGAATCGAACCCGAGGTCTGTAGATCGCACGGCACGCAATTGAGCTACGAGCTCACAAGATATTATTTTCATGTTTTTCGTTTTTATGACTCTCAAAATCTAGCACAGATCGGATTTAATGTACCTAACATGTGTTATTTACAGGCTCGCATTTCTATTTTCCATAACATTAGTTACTAAAGTTACATATTCTCACTGAATATTTTGGAAGTGACCTACTCACGCCGGGGAAAACATAATTTAACGTCAAAATGTGAATTTTTATCAAACACTCTTGGCAACATTTCGTTACGAAGGCGACGAAATAAATATCCACCCCGAGATTGTCCTGGAAGTCCTGAAAATTCAGCAAAACAAACTGAATAATATAAAACAGATAGAGGGGCGTCTTGCAGCGGTAGACGTTTCAGCAACTCATTTGCTATGCTGAAAAGTTCCTGGGGCCGGCTTTACAGGGGTTGCACGTCGGTGCCCCTGGATTTGCCGTAAGACCTGAAGTTTGCTTGGCAAAATTTTTATTCAACACACACTCTTGTGGGCTCATGTTCAGTTTAAATGTTATGTGTGCCCTGAAAATTTATTTCATTTCACTGAAAGCTTTTCATGTGTGCTGAAGTTTCAGCCGACGCGAATTTTTCTATTAAATTTTTTATATATTTTTTACCCGTGTAAAACACGCTCAGGTATTTCAGCTTTAAAATTGGATAGTATGCGGTCGCTGTTTTTGTATTGGTATTTCGGACGATTATTTAATACACACGTTTTATTATGAAGGTAAATGGAAATGGGTTTTGTATTATAATTAAAAACATAAGATTAAAGAGGTATAAATTTATGTTCAAATTTATTCCTCTGTGGTATTCTTAGTTGGAGGCTGACTACGAAATAAACTCGATTCTCATTCGATAAGTTCGTGGGATTTGAAATATTTATATTACGTAACACTTTGTATGAACTAATTTTTATCGCTCACGCCATATTTATGGTTGGTAATTTTATTATGTATGTCTAGTGAGACATTGAATAATTTTTCTTTCATGAATTATTAAATAAAAACAATGTTCGTCGTTTCAAACATATTAAATCAAAGATGATTTTTTTTAATAACAATTTATGTTATATTACTATAACAATCCTGATATATGATTCAAATTCCATTCCATTATATCCATTCCCGTTAAACTACAAATAAACGCAGATATATGTGAATGAAATAACAATAAAAGTCAACTTAAATTAATATTGATGAATCACTTCAACTTTCAACGTAAATCACTCACCCATTCGTTTTACGATTTTCGCCGAATTTCAACAGATAAAATCCGCTCCACATGTCAAAATGATCTCTTCAATGCTCCACTACCCATATCTTAACTCACAAAAGAATATCGTACCATTTACCTGCGACAATCGAGAGAGCCACTCGCGGCCTCTCACAGCCACTCTACCATCGGCCATCGTTCCACCCTTGTAAAGACAACCCCTTTTCATTAAGTGGCTCTTACGGAAATATAAGTGGCACTAGAGATATGCTTTGCTCTACCCCGCACCGCACCGACTCTACATTTTGCGGCGATATCGAGACGATACAAAAAATGTTCGCCGCCGATACGAAGGATGTGAGCTTTTTGTGCGAAAATTTGGATGAAAGGTTTTCAGTGGATTGTTTCAGGGGAAAATTTATGAAAACGATTCGGAATGTGAGAGTTGGGATAAGGTTTTTATAATTTTACACACCAAATAAATCCATTACGAAATTGCTGTTAGACGTATGTGTCGATAGTTGGTTTGAATACAGGTGTATGCGCCTTTTTAAGATACATTTTTTTAAGCAATCATGAAGCTTATAAACATGTATCGACCATGTGGTGTAACTTTTTCTTCTCGAGAGGAAACCTGATTACTTGTATATTTGCATGGTTACGAAAAGACCCACATAACTGTTATGAGTTAACTGCGGTTTTTTAGCAGACAGTACTCTATTAAGGCCAAAGTACACATCCTTGCACTTCCAAAATTTTCACTCATATACGTTAATTATTTAGTCATATTCAAAATGTATTACCATTGTTAAGTCAATATAATTTGCTAGATGTACGATGTATAATCAATTTATAAGATTTTTAAAATCAATTATTCACATATCCTATTCTAAATAACATATTCCTTCGCTGTAACTAAGTATCATCACAAAATGCTTTCAAACTTTCCCGCAAGCACTCTTCAATTACTAACGTTTATCTTTTTAAATCCAAACTCGACGTATTGTACAAAATACATTTTCTTTAGGAGCTCGAGGTGCAATAAAGAGGGGATATACCGTCTTGAAACTAGGCATTATGTGGTATAAGATTTAAAGATAAAAGCTAAGTTATGATGCTGTGGGCGATATCACAAGGGCTCTGTTGGAGCGCTTATTTATTGAGTTTAGTGGTTTACTTTTCTTTTTATTTTTAAAGTTCAGATGTGTGTTTTAAGTGCCAGTGAGGTGAAGGTTTACTTGAGAATTAGAAAGTGAAGACTCTATTATATGGGGTAGAGATAAGTTATTCACTGTTTTCCACTGTAACTTCTATGCTTCAGGATCAACAGCACGTACAGTATTGATGCCGAGTACTAAAGCTGGAAATCTATGGGAACATAATTTGTCATGATCTTGCAACGAATTTAATCAGAGAAATATAAAGGAGTTAGAAAACAAAACAAAATTAAATTAAAAAAATACATAATTTTTGACTGTTATCATAAAAAACTATTCTTAAATAGCTTGGATATTTTACGTAATCTCAGATTCAAAACCCCAGTCTCTTGGTAAACTTACAAGAGAATGGTTGTAGTTCCAATTTAAAATTACTTTTAGACCTAAAAAAATTACAGCCTTCATGTGTGTTCAAATTTTTTAATGTTAACTTTTCATTTAGCGACTCCATACGTACAAAACTAGAACACAGGACAAAGCGTTCCTGTCTCGCATATTTAACTTTAATCATTCCTTAGAAAACAACTCAAAGATACATTTACGAGACTATTCATCATAGGCGTACAGTGAACCGCAAGCCGAATTCTAATTTAGCTAAAAGCGCAACTGGGTAGAGCGCAACTTCTGACGCGCGCTGTACGGGCAGGAGAAAGGATAAACTCTTCCATGTAAGGTATCAGCGTGGGAGGCTGGATTAGTGGATGCGATATCCTTTAGTAAGCTTTTAAAATGAAAACGTTTTGTGGTATACTGGGGAATATTTTGTTGAGTTCTGTGCTGGGGTGAATTTAAGCAGTTTAGTTAGGATAAAATGTGAAAAAAGTATTTATAAAAGATGAGACATTTAAATTTAAATTAAATTAATCTTAAGTAGAGATAAATATATTTTATCGTCTGTCATGTTTAATAAGTTCACGCCTTAGTTATAATTTTACCTTAAAAATGTTATTTCACTGGAAACGAGTGTCCACAATAATCATGGAATTTCATGAATAATTACGGGATAATATGAGATTGAACTTGGAAAAACTATATTCTTGATAATATTTTTTTGCTGTGTATACAAAAAAAAAAAATAGTAAACCTAAGTGTCCTCCCCAAAATCTTCACTTTTATGCCAATATACGATAGATACTAAGCTATGCTAATTTTGGATATAGTGCTGTGGTCGGTCAGGGACAAACAAAGGGGCTGATATAGGTAAAAGGAAGAAAATAAAAGAAAGGAAATCCTTAAGCAAATAATATTTATTTCTAATAGATACGCAAGACATGCTAACGAAGTAATATGGTAATGTAATTAACTCCAACAATATTAGATTGTTTATTGAAATAATACAATCTAGGTAATTTATATTGTTAATTTATGAGCAAAAGGGTGTAAATACATCTATTAATTAAGTATTTATATGGGTCTGTTCCTATTTTATTGGTTAGATTCATAAAAGATTTTAGTAAATTATGTTTGTTAATATGACATTATAATGTACTTTAACCATCAGAAAAACTCCGCGAGATACCAGCACTTAAAAGATAACACAAAAATTGTCTTATGTAAACCGTCAACCCGTTACATTAGTTAAGTTTACTGAGCTCTATTATTCCCAGATATAGAGAGAAGGCCTAGGAGTGGGACTTTCTATAAGTTTATATAGAAGTATGATTGTATTGTATCTTATATAAAAACAGACATTTGTAACACCAACACAAATGTTTCTTTTATTTCCCAAAAACACAGCAAAGGAAACGCACATACAGCCCCTAATATCTCAAGTCCGTTCCCGCGTGCAGAGTATTACAAAATCTCCATATTCGCCTTTCATAGGAAAATGGAGTTGTACGACCATTGAGACGGAAAATCATATTACAAGTTTCCAATATCCACACAGTCCAACCTTAGTGTGTATTCTGAACGACGCAGCTTGCGATTGTATCGAGTATTTATTCCATTGAACGTATATTTTAAACCGCAAATACCGTATTTGAAGTACGCTTTTGAAGATGTTGAGTTGTCAGTGAAATGGAACGTTTCTGCAGAATAGTGGATATCGAACTCACGTGCATAAGGTTAAACTCAGTGACTTATGCAAGTATGTCGGGAACGTGGCTTTGCATAATCATATGGGTCATCAATGTATTGACTGTGGGATACGATACTGATTGACGTTTGATTTTAACACATGTCACAGAGACACAAATTTGTGATCCACGCGACCAATTCACATAAAGGAATATTCATCACCATCATCAGCCTATATACGTCCCAATGCTGGGCACGGAACTCCTCTACAGCTGAGATGGTTTATGCCTTAGTCGACCTCGCTGGTCTAGAGCGGGTTGGCAGACTACACACCTGAAAAATGCCTACGAACTTTTAGGTGTGCAGGTTTCAACATGATTGATAGAAAAAAAAAAAACAAAGATTAATAGAGTTTTAGCATTTTGTTTCTATCTATAATATTATTATTATACATAGAATGAAAATGTTAAAACTCTATTAAATTTTGTTTTTTTTTTGTCTGTATAATGCAGTAAGTGGTTTCTTATTAACATAGTTTTTCTTCTTTTCAGGTATGTTTCGAGTACTATCAATAATTTTATATGGAGTGATCAACGGTGCTGTGATCAGTAAGTTACTTTCAACTGTATAATTTCCGATGTGTAATATATAGAAATAAAGAAACAACGTGATCGCGACGATTTTTCTTTTGTAATTATCTCTCAAACGTTAAAAATGTAGCAAAAATATCTACAAAAAAATGAACGCCTACTGCAAAAGTACCTCTTACAAAAAATAATTAATTTATTTAACTTAACATTGCATGACAGTATATTTACCAATATTAGTAACCAATTTGCTCTCTTAACACGTGGTCGTAAAATACTGTTTTGACTACCCCGCATCTGGTCAACAAAGATGCTGTTTTTTTTCTAACAACGGCATCAAATAATATTAGGAAATATCACTCAAAATCAACGCATCAGACCCACAAAAACTCCACACAAACCGGTACAAATCCCGCATCCCCAACGAAACGACAGTACATAAATCCTGGTGGGCGTACAAATGTAAATTTTCCATCTCACTTCATCCGTGGAGATAAAATGTCCAACTCGAATTGTATCTTTCAATGGTTCGCCAATAAATTCGGTATCAATCTAAACAGGCCCTGGTCAGTGAGGGCCACTGGCGCCAGTTACTAGTATAAATCACTGGTGCCCCCCCTCCTCTACCTCCCTCGGCCCCTTCCCCCCGCCAGTAGATTTGACTTTGATTTGTGGATTGTGTAAATCGGTCGTAGGGAATGGACTATGCAATTGTTTGTATGGAATTTCAAGGATTGTTTGTTTTCATTTTAAGCGTTAGATGTTGTCTGATCTGCTTTTTTTTACTCTTTGGCTTTTGTGCCTACGTCTGTAATATGTAGTGACAAAACACGAATTTACAACTTTGTACTCATCTGCAATTGAAAAATTTATATTGTGTTTCCTTTACTTTCGTTTTTGGAATATTAATAATAATTCCTCTATGTCGTTAGATAGAATATTTTCCATAGAACTTTTACATGGCATACACATTTTACGATTGTAAGCTATCGTTCGATGGACATCTACTGCTGGTCTTGGCTTCCAGCTGCTAATTTGATTTTACCCAATTCTATACATGCCTCCCAAATCCCAATATATAAATCATCATCATCAACAGCCTCTAATTCGCCCACTGTTGGATATATGACTCTCCTATGGCACGCCAGTGGGCTCGATCTTCGGCTCTTCTTATCCAATCATTGCCAGCCACCATCCCGGCTCTATGGGCATCCCACCTAGCCAGAGGGCGTCCTATACTATCTTTATACATACATACATAATATCGATACCAAAACATAGCATTTCGCAAAATCCAAACACGCTCGCATTTGAATACGCCGTGAAATTCCGCCGTCGCAACAAAAACCGACAAAACAATGAAACATCAAAATATCTGCTGGAAAAAAGGCGATATCTAAAAAAACAATTATTTCGAACGGCGGAGAAACAAATAGAATTGTGAATGGACGCCCGCTGGCTCCGATCCAGCGGAGAGAAACAATTAAACACACCGCTTAAGGAGTATTCTTCTAATGACATGTTTTTATGTATTGTATGGAAAATTGTTTGGATTGGTTATTGATTTTTCTTTGTTTTTGTAGTGGCGTTCGGAGAATAGAAGCTCGTGAATGTATTGATCTCAGTTGAATGTTGAAACTGGTTCGAACTATACAGATAGTTCAACATACAGATGTTTCAAGTAGATTTGTCTTTCTACTAGCGTCTTTATATGGGGGGTGACAGTTTTACATAATCTGTCGGTAATAAACCTTGGATGTATGCTCCAGCAACTCATTCCGCCTGTATATTTTAAGCCTGCCCCGTGGTAGGACGTATATGCTCGTATATGAACTGAAGAGAATAACACATTATGGTATTCAGTTCTTGTTTAATATATATTTTAATAGTAATAAACAAAGTATTATAACATTTTGGAATCTGGAAAAGTTGGTATAGTATCATCATTCTCCTGCCCTGCTCCCAATTTTTATTTGGGGTCGGCGCAGCGTGTTTTGTCCTTCCACACATCCCTATCAGCCGTCATGTCTTCAGTCACGCCTTTCTCTTTCATATCTCCTCTCACGCACTCCATTCATGTATTCTTGGGCCTTCCTCGGCTCGTCCTTCCTTCAACTTTCAACATATTCTTATTTTTAATCAATTTCTTAGGAATGTAGTTAGCTAAACCGCACCAATCCAGCGTGGTGGACTATGGAATAAATCCAGTTGAAGGAAAGAAGAAATCCAGAAGAAGAGATAATGATGATGATAATGATGCTATACCATAAAAACTCTCAATAAAATAAATAACAAAATTCTCAGAAAACTATTGAGAGCTAAGTTATATTTCTCAAATTAAGCAAATCTTTTGGCTGATGACACCTATCAAAACTTAAAAAAAGGAAGACTCAAATAAAAAAATACCCTTTGAAAATGTTAATTGACTGCCAAAAGAATCTAGACACGCGGCAGCGTGTCAAGCCAAGTTCAAGTAAAACTGGCTAGCCAGCGCCGAGTGTATCATTACACGAACCATTTGGCGCCACTTTTGACCCTTCTATAACTAAAAACCTATTTGACGTAAACACTTGAAACTACGTGTGTTTAATTATATCTATAAGGAAATCTAGAAGCCCAAATTTCATGAAGCTAGCTCAAACGGTTATAAAGATATGGAGGTCAAAAAGTTGTAAATTTTAGCACTGACTGACTGATAGTACCTAAACCTAACCTACTTCCAGATGACCTAGAAGGATAAAATTTAGAATACAGCTCGGTAATTATGTGTAAACGTAGGAAAAAATCTAAAAATAGAAAAAAGTTAAAAAATTGGGGGGGTCCCCATACATTTTTTTATAATTGTAGCGTTAGAACGGTTACAAGCAGATATTTGAAAAAAACTATCCCAATATATGTATTAGTATACTCACTTGCTATATATCAGAAATATAAAAATGAAGTTAAGTCAAAAAATAAGTGGTGTCCCCATACAAAAAACTTGTAATACGCGCTAAACAACCGGCGAACACAACGGTGTCCTCCGCGGCGCGCGGCACCACATGTAATATAATAAATATACACAGAACACAAATAAATGTACATACATAAAAGCGCTCCCGAGCGACACACAAACATAGGCACTGCTTAAAAATACCGATTCAGTTAGTTAAAATCTCAATACCTGCATAATATTCTTTACAAAAAGTAATGATATCCCACCAAAAACATAAATGTAAAAAAGGAAAGCCAAGTTCAATACAAAAATTATTCTCGACTGTGGGCTTCGCCGCAAAAAGAATGGAGATCTACATAATTGAGTGCCAAGTTCTATGCAAAATCCAAATATAAATAATAGGAAAAAAATATAATTATGAACAAGTATTAAATCTATTTCTGTGCTTTATTAGATATCTATATATAGCCTAAGGATTGACTTGGCTAGTTTTCATTTACAATTTATATAGCCTTCGCATGTTCTAAACCTGGTACCTTTCGGTTCTTATTTTATTATTCCGAAAATTTGGCTTGCTGGTAGAAACTACCCATCGAACATAAGGCTCTTCCGTTACTTTCTGTAAGAAAACTAGCCAAGTCAGCCCTTAGGCTACATATAGATATCTAATAAAGCACAGAAATAGATTTAATACTTGTTCATAATTATATTTTTTTCCTATTATTTATATTTGGATTTTGCATAGAACTTGGCACTCAATTATGTAGATCTCCATTCTTTTTGCGGCGAAGCCCACAGTCGAGAATAATTTTTGTATTGAACTTGGCTTTCCTTTTTTACATTTATGTTTTTGGTGGGATATTTATTTACAGATCTCTGTGATGAAAAAGGTGGATTTAATTTAAAAGAGAGAACGTTGTCGCCCCGAGTTATTGTTTTTGATTTAAAGAGTTCTGCGATGGTGAATTAATTTTTTTTTCATGCAAACCAATCTTGGAAGTCTGGCCCAATGTTACATTACTTTAAAAAAATCCGAGATGTATGCCTGAGAGTTGAATCTGCGACTGCCAAGATTCTTGGCGCCTAAACCTCAAGGTCATCACTATCATTTTTCCATCTTTCTTCTTTTTAATACACAGTACAAATAACATTTTTGATTGGCGAAGTAAGACCGTATGTACGTGCCACAGTTACACATTCCCTAATGAAAGTCCTATAAGTGTTATATACACAGGCGGACACATCCTCACCCAATTTGAGCAAAGTGTCATTTGCGATAACTCGGAACCTTAATGGGCCATCAGGAACGTTTAAGGGCCTCCTTAGCTCCTCTCTCTGTCTCCGCCATACGTGCGAAAGAGACGAAAGATATCGATCACTTTGATTTTACGTGATTTATTCTTTTGATTTCGGCTCGGTTATTTGGAGCTTTGCACCTTTTGAGCTATGAATCTGTATGTTTTATACTGGAATAGGTATGGCCAAAAGACTTGGCGGTGCGGTCCAGGATCTGGTTGTGCGCTTAAAACCCAAGCACACATTTGTAACCTTTCTAAGTTGTATTCACAATGAATAATTAATAATATTATCATTATAAGATTTACTCGATAACGGATATACCTTTTAAAAGGATATAGTAACATAGGTGGCATAAAGTGGGTTTACAAATATAAAACTGTTTCGTAACTAACTCTACTAACTTAATTCACGAATAGAACGTATATAAGTTAGTGTAGTTCTTTTTACGTCGCCAAAAACCATAACATCTTTATTTTTCCCAGAAAACTTTCCCAACTAATTTTCCCTTGAATTTTTTAATTTTCATCAAGAGCGAACGCGGTTTTTCTCTTTTTCCATGTAATTATTACGTAGAAGTAATTATATTAGGCGTCGTCAACAAGCTCGTGCAAAAATATGGAATCTGCGATGTATTTTTCGAGACGAGAGCGAGTTTTAGATGGTTTATAGTAGGTATAACCGCGAATTCGCTTACGTACACTTCAGAATTTCATTCGGGGAGAAATTAAAAATCGTATTTTGTTTTTATTTTGGTGATTTATCGAAATATATGGAAATTCTTCGAGGCTTCCGACCGTTCCCGGTGGAAGTCATTGGGGGAGGCCTATGTCCAGCAGTGGACGAATATTGGCTGTTGATGATGATGATGATGATATGGAAATTAAGCTTAAAACCGTCCCATTATGTGTCACTCTTAAATAAGTTTAATCAATATTTGTTCAGCAGTTTTGGCGTATAAATAAATATGTATGTACATATATTATTCTAAACTCAATTTTGTGATGACAATATTTTGAGTTTTTTTATGGGTTCATAACAGAAAATATGGAAGTCGAAGATGAAAGATGTTGTTTTTTGTTTTTTTTTTTTGGTATTTTTAACCCAAAAATGTTGTCGGGTTAAAATGTTAGCCTCTAGCGGTCTCCAAGGTCCCATTTCTCGTTGTACAAAAATTCATCACAACATGCTTAGAGATTGGGGTTGAAAGTTAAAAGAAGTAGAAGTTTTTCCGTCCGAGTAATAAGTATGCTATTGCCGTTTTTTAAACAAATTTTTCTATACGTTATGCCGTCACTAAGAATTAAAAAAAAATCCAAAACGTGTATCGTGATATGGGAATTGAACCAAGGATAGATCGATTGCACCTCGTCATGATGAATTATAATATTAAATGTCACATATACATAAAAAAAGCATTTTACAAACATACATTAACTTGAACCGTACCTATATGTCACATACATGAATTGCATTTAATATTTATTCTCTAAACGAAAATTTGTAAACTTTTCCTCCCCAACTAGCCATAGACACATGTAAACTGTGCCATAAACAGGAGTTTTACCAGAAACAATTTAATTTTTCATATAAAACAGTAAGTGATTCTCGCTAGCCGGTCGGTTTTACGGTCTAACTTATACTTAGTAAAAACTTAACTTAAAGTTGTTTAGCCGTTATTATGTATGTATGTTAGTGCATAAGTTTTAAGTTATCCAGCTACAAGTTTTGTTGTATGTTGTCTAGAGTTTTTGCAAACTGAACAACGGCCTTATTACCTAGGAAAAAAGCTAAGCGCTTCATAACGAGAAATAGCTAATGTTTAAGCTATAATTAAGTAGGGGAAAGTGGTCACCCTTCGTACACATTTTAGATTTTATTTTTTTAATTTGTGATTAATTGTCGCATTTACCCAATGTATGTACCTAAGTGTAACAAATATATTGTAGTTTGTTCCAAAAAAGTTTGAAACTATTATATCAAAAGATTAAAAAGTTATATTAATTTTTCTACGATAAGATATTCGTACGAACGTACCCCACGTACGGGGTACATTCGTACAGTAGGTGGGGCACTTTCATACGCCATGGGTTAGATTGATACAGGGTAATTAAGAAGCCTATTAAAGTCGTTAAATTTTTATTAATTATTATAAAAATATGAATATATCAAAAAACTAACTTAATAGGTAATATTTGACTTGACTCGGTCGATAAATCTTTCATTAGAAAAATTACAAAAAAATAAATCATTTATCCTTAGTTTACTTATTGATAATTTTAAGCTTTACAATCAGTCTAAATGAGATCTTTACAATTAGTCTAAGATGCCGCTATACAACGACCTTCACCGAGATGTTTATTTGATGAAACCTATTTTATATCTTACAAATTTCAGATTTTTGAAATTGTACACGTGAAAATGTAAATAGCGAAGGGATAGTATTTCCGCTTGCAGAAATAATTGCACCAAATGTCATCAATTCGCCTCTTTCCGCTGACACGATTTGTCTCACTTGTTTCTGTGATTTAGGAACCAAAATTTTAGGAGTTTCTAAAACTGTAGACACGCCAGACTCGTCAAAGATAAATGTCCTGTCGGCAGCAAAATTATGCCTTTGTAACACATCAGCCAAATTATTATAGAACTCTTGGACTGCAATCTTATTAAAGACGAACGATCTAGCTGCGTTTGTATTTTCCGGTTTTCGGGGTCCATCGGTGTTAAAGCTGTCGTTGAATTTCTTGACTCCGCTTTCAACGTTGATGTCTTGAAGTTATATTTCAACGCGGCTTTCCTATACGACAACCGTTTTTGAATAACGTCATCAATTGCTAATTTCATGGATTCTTCATCCACCTCCTGAGTACACCCTTTTTTTATATTTTCTTACCATGATTCTGCAATAAAATATTAATTATAAGGTTTACTTAACATAAATCTTTCATTTTGTTAGAAGTAGAATACTTTATAAAAGTAAAAATATTTTATTGCTGGCTGCACGGTCATTTTAAAATGTTACTAACTATATTTTCTTTCATAAAAATCTAATTTAGATGTTCAGGTGATTGATAAAATTTAAAGGGGAGCATTCGTACGCGTACGAATGTGCCCCCTGTTAGGCTGTCCGAATGCACCCCACACCTTGCAAAAAAATTAAAATTCAACTTTATACAAATTCTTATTTAGTTTGAGAAATATAACAATTAAAGCTCAAAATTAACAATGTTAACATTAATTAATCATCGTCATTTTTTCAAAAACATTACAATTTTACTCAAAATTACGAATCAAACTTAACTAAAAAAATTTACTTACCGCGCGCGAAAACACTTTCCGTCTTGTCAACCAATACATGGTGAGGCGACTGGCGTGACACTCCACTAGGAACATGGGGACCAGTATGTCTATGTATACAAGCAAAGGCGTGTTTATGTGCCGTTTAGTTTTTCTGTTATTTTAACTGTACGGATGTGCCCCGCGTACGAAGGGTGACCACTTTCCCCTATAGGATATTGGAGATTAAACATTTTAATTTTAAAATTATTCAGAGATATATCAAATAGTTATATTTTGAATGGTAATGTGTCTTTGTATAAATCATGATGATGGATATTATCATATGTAATCAGAATAGAACAACAAAAAAACGAATTCGTGCATAAAAATGTGCCAGTTAACGTCAAAATACGAATAAAGATAATTGCAATCATTTAAGACATTACTCCGAAAATTGATACGCGTGAAGTCCGAATAACGTCACTTTGCCTCCATCTCTCGAAACCATCAAGATCTGAAAACCGGGTGTCAGCGTATTCCGTCAGGCCCGGGCGAAATTAGACTGGGTCCCCGAAAATTTTCCAATATACCAATTTTTATCAGTATAAAAGCTTGTGAAAATTCAATTACGGATCCAATAAACTTGTCAAACATCAACATTGCTGAGGCTAGGGGGAGGGGAAGGCGGGGGCTACCGGCCCGACCGCGACCCCTTGACATGTCTATGCGATGTGGAGGCATTTTTTAAAAGGAAACATTTTTTCTCTCCCATCAAAAGTTGAACGCGAAAAGTTTTATTAAAACTTGGTTTATTTCGACCACGCGCGGTGATTACCGAAGGAATTGCCAATCATCCCACCCTGCTGTGTATAATTTATGTGTGACATCAGTTCGTCTTTTGGGAAATCGGAAATTTTATCGGTCTTTACTTTACTTGGTTGTCGACGAGAAGTGTCATAATCTTTGAGAGGATTTCTAAAGATATGTTAAGACTTTTAACTCCATCTGGAAAAGTATAAAAGCTGAGCAGGTCCGTGAAACATCTTTTTTTTTTTCGGACTTTTTCTATGCTTTTAAATTACTGACGATCTAATTGGTCTTATGGCATAAATTAACCAAAATGATATTAAGTCTTTAAGCTATTGATCACATCTTGGGAAAAAAAATCTCAGAATATTAACTTAACCATTAAGAGTTAGTACGCTGTTCCGTTGCGTACAACTCAAAACATACGAATAGACTATCTCCTTTGGGAATAGGCGTAAGTGAACAAGACCATCTGGACAATTACTCACAGCTGCATTTGCTCCTCATCCATTTTAAATGATTACCTGTAATTGTACAAAGAGCTTGATGGAGCCAATGAAAGGCCGGATATCCTCACAGACGGCATGGTCCCTTCCGCACTCCAGTTTGGGCATTTCGACATTGAACGCCCGTTTGGGTTCCGTGGAGAATCTATTGTTTGTATTTTGTTTAGTTCTGACATGATCAATTTCATCTTTTGCTTTGATTTCATCATCAGCAACCTCGTGTAAGGATTCATTGCTACTAGCAGATCTAGTTGATTTTACTGGTCAATTAAATTCTAAGTGATTTAAATCCTATTGCTCTTTACTTTTTGTATTAATAGTTGATGTCATTGCAAGTTAAATATGAGTAAAAATACATACCCGAGACTAAACCTAGATGATCGATTGCTCGTGGATATAACTGTAGATATAAGCATATAAATACTAATCGTGTCTATTTTGAACGGTGTATATTTATCAACTGGTGGAAGAAAAGTGCCAACAACTTCTCCAGACCAATTGAAATTTACTTCGCTGTATTTACAGCCAAGTTTGTGGTCATCGAACCTTATAGGGTGTTTCAAATTTACGGACCCCCAAAAGTAGAGGTCGAAACGCCAGGAATCTCGTTATCTATCGGGCCAAACCGACGTAACTTTATCGAATCAGGTGTTACTTTGCGAAAAAAAAATCGTGTTGATCAGAAGGAATTTGATTACAGGACCCTCCTAACTTATTGGCAATATTTTGCGTCATGAGCTGTGATGCTTTCCTTTCCTTGACTTTGAGCTTATTTTAGTGTCAATGTTGTTGGTAAATTTCAAAGTTAGTACCTAAGACAGTCTTATAAAGTTTACAAATCTATCTATCTATCTATCACATATCATTTCCAGAGAGTTTTAGATGGAGACTCACATATTAATGAAACATTCAAATCGAGATTGAGGATAAAGTACCAGTAAGGATAGTATCAGTAAGTTGTTTAAGTATGTTTTATTTTGGGCTTATGACGTAGAAAAACATGATTTGACTATTTACTAAATTTCATAATTGAATGATTGAGTGAGGTCTTAGAGACCGCCTTCTCAAAATAGTCATGACATCAGTAAGAAATACTGTCACAGTGCTAAAATTAGTGATGAAAGGATTATCTCAAAAACAGATGAAAATTGAAACCAAATTCAAAATTGACAAAAAGAACAAAGATCAAGTAAACAAGACCGATCTTTTTGCTCAGTCAGAAGATTCTTTTTTTAATTAATCAAATGCCAAAGCTAAACAAGATAAAGGCGCACACAGACAGCCGGCTGGGCAGCATGTTCTCTCCAGGAAGCGGACGCGGCGCACGCTCCCAGTTTCCGTGGGAGCCTTTATCTGCAGTGTGGTTGAACCGCAACTGAATGAAATTTTCCTTGTGCTGCCGTAAAAAGGAATTTATGCAAATATTCCAAAGAGTATTGAAAGAGAATTTCACACTTGATATGTAGGAATTTTCGGGTCGAATTGACAACCTTAATGGTAGTTGGCTGGAAGCTATGAAACGAGATAAAGCCGACTTAATATTTCTTTTTTTTTTTCAAAAAAGCGTCTCGTTCTCGCTATGTCGTTCACGATACAGGTCTTGTATTTCAAAAAAATAAATCTTTATCATCTGTATCATTTATCATCATCATCGTCATCAACTGC
Source organism: Cephonodes hylas (assembly GCA_030295005.1). Classification (NCBI taxonomy): domain Eukaryota; kingdom Metazoa; phylum Arthropoda; class Insecta; order Lepidoptera; family Sphingidae; genus Cephonodes; species Cephonodes hylas. Next base: position 960,826 of record AP025365.1, read on the forward strand.
AGCCTATATACGCCCTAACGACCTACGTCCTACGTCCGTGCCTAAAACAAAACAAACATACCTCACGCCTATATTCCCCGAAGGGGTAGGCAGAGATGCATTTCTGCACCCACATTTCGCCAGGTATGTTTCAGTCACAGAAGGAGGAGTCGACTGTGTGTCACCACTGTGACAACTGTCTGGACGACACAGCCCTGCACACTTTACGAGAGTGTCCAGCCTGGGAGGTGGAGCGCAGCGCTCTCCGCGCTACTGTTGGTGGCGATCTCTCGCTCCCGGCCGTCGTCTCTTCGATGGTCGGGAGTCCAAGGTCCTGGCGAGCGATGCTCTCCTTCTGCGAGTACGTCATGTCGCAGAAGGAGAGCGCGGAGCGGGATCGCGAAAGAAGCGATCCCGCCCGTCAAAGACGTCAAAGAAGGAGGCGCCGGGTCAACAGAGACAATTAGACCCGGTGCCCTGCCCCGTGGCAAGGGGGCGTAAGAATCCCACCACGGTATCCCCTGCCTGTCGTAAAAGGCGACTTAAAGGGGCCCTTGGGGTTGCTGGACGTGCTGTGGGGGCAGCGCGTCCTCACTGAAAGTGACCCCGAGAGGGGCGGCGGCACTGTGGCCTGTGTACGTCGCGGGCGCCCATCCACAACCGGGGCGCCCGAACCAAGATAGTGGGGGTGCAACTGTGCCCCCTAAAACTCCGAGACGGCCGAGACATTTACGTCTCGGAGGCGCACCGGGCGGCTGCGGTTGACGGTGGGCGCCTCTCGCCCGCGTACCGTGGTCGCTCCACTCGGCGCGGAGATGGCCACCGGGGGGTTTTGGTCGGTATGCCGGTTTAGGGATTTTGTTAGGGACCCAGCCCGGCATTAACATCTGCGCGGATATGACGTCGCCGCGCGCCGGGCTGGAAGACCGGTGACCCCGACATACACTTCCCGCCCCCCTCCCCCGGGCTGGCGGGAAGTACAGCCATAAACAGCTTTCCCCCCGAGAACAAAAAAAAAAAAAAAAAAAAAAAAAAGGTATGTTTCAGTCCCACGTAATAGGGGGCGAGTCTATTGCCGTTTTTCGGGCACATTTCCAGACTCCGTGCTGCTACTGAGAATTTCGTAATGGAAAAACCCAATAACACTTTGCCCGACCCGGGAATCGCACCCAGGACCTCTAGACCGCACGGTACATACAATCACCTCCATAAAAAATCCTCCATAAAACCTCTACAAATAAATTTGGGCTTTAGAAATTTTTAGCACCAGTTTTTGTGTGATTGTTAATGATAGGCTATTTCTTGCCCATTCACGGCATGGTTAACAAAAGCCTGTTAATTTCAATGACAAACCCAGATTACGAAACTTAGCGATGTTCCATAAGTCGTGACGAAGACTCAATCCACAACAGAGACGCATTAGGAGTCATTGCGAACAATCATAATCGTCCATAATCGACAATAATCCTCAATTATAAATCAACGCTCAAGATTTCGCGGGTGTTCAAAGGGAATAATTTCTCCGGCGATTATCTCGAGTGACGAAAGCAAGAGTGCCCAAAGTCTAGAGGCTCGGGAGTGCCTTATTTAATTAACGGAACCCTCTTAAGGTACTAGCAGGAAATTTAATTGGTGGAAATTCGTTTTGAACCGACGCCGTGCAAGATCAGCGTTTTTAATCACATTTTCAATCTGTTTTCGAGTGTGGGGTTTGATTGTGCGTGGGTACGGGGGAGAGGCGTGTTGCTAACCTACTGTAACGTTTTCTCGTCAATATTGGTTAGTGATATCTTACTTCGGAGCTACCTAAAGTTGTTTTAGAACCTATTTAAAATTATGAATTTTCTAAATTGGAAATAAGGTCATGAATCACCAATGTAATGTATGTAGTTGCTATATTAAGTTACTTTAATGTTTGATAGGTCTTTGTGCTGACAAGTTTAACCGATTACATAGATTACGTTCTTGTGGACTACACACCTAATAAATTCCTAAGAACTTTTAGGTATGCTGGTTTCCTCACGATGTTCTTCTAAAGATAGTTTACAATATTTGTCCTTTATACACGTGGTGTCGCATCCCGATGTCATATCGTCACGTAAACGATTCTGCCAACAATATGCACGTAATTTATTCCACAAGGTAACCGTATCAAGCCAGAGGCCATAAATTCATACGGGTAGGCTTAAAGTCTGCGGAAACATAAACTAAATATATGACGTTATTAGAGAGAAAAAAAGATATAAATTTTGTGTGATATATGACTTGTTGCTAAGTTAGTATGATAGGAATTCTTTAAGGGTATTTATAAATTTAAGGGTATCTATTTAACAGCGCATTGTAGTTGCCTGGAGCCCAAGTTATCAAACAAGAGACCATGAGTCCGATGTATGCACTGACACAAATGTTTGTGTGAGTCCGATTTTTTTTCGGGTCCGAGTTTAATCACTACATAGTATAAAACGAAGTCGCTTCCTCTGTCCTTATGTCCCTTTGTATGCTTAAATCTTTAAACTACGCAACGGATTTTGATGCGGTTTTTTAATAGATAGAGTGATTGAAGAGGAAGGTTTATATGTATGATAACATCCATTAAATATCAGCATTGCACCCGTGCGAAGCCGGGGCGGGTCGCTAGTTTCTAATAATCATGATAAAGGCTTTTATCATAGTATGTGGCTTTTAAGTATATTTTCTTGGGAAAGGGATTGTGTCAAAGCCAAGGTTTTGCAATTAAATACTTGATTCTAACGCAACAAATACGTGTTTCACAAATAACAGTTGGCAGTATTGTTTAAATTAGAAATTGACGTTATTTCTGATATGATTTGGTACTTGTGTGTTAGTGTCGGGTGTACATTTTTACAATCACATAAACAAAAGAAAAAATTCTTCGTGAATATATGAAAAGGAAAAAAAGCAGTGACGGCCTCGAGGTTTAGGGGCGCAGTCGAGAATCTCGGCGGTCGCGGGTTCAAACCCCAGGCACACACCTCTGACTTTTCGAAAGTTATGTGTGTATTCAAATTGAATTATCACTTGCTTTAACGGTGAAGGAAAACATCGTGATAAAACCTGCACACCTAAAAGTTCTTAGGAATTTCTTAGGTGTGTAGTCCGCCAACCCGCACTAGGCCAGCGTGGTGGACTATGGCCTAAATCCTCTCAATGGTAGAGGAGACCCGTGCTCAACAGTGGGCGTATATGGGTTGATGAAGAAGAATATGAAAAGGGTAGTCAATCAATAAGACCAAGACAGACGTTTGCGGCCTACGCAAAAAAATCTTTTAAATCTTACATCACTAACGGTGTAACCAAATCTTTTATAAGCCAGTCTATCCCAAGCTATTAGGCTTCTTAAGATAAGTAAATTGTACAAATCCCTAAAAATAATGTCGAGTATAAAGATAATGGGTTTAAGTTCTTGACCTACTCAAGTTACGTTTAAGTAACTCGCTTAACCTTTTATTTCAGCTCGAGTATCTTAAGCGCTCACTTATCTGTCTAGATACGGTTAAGTCGGTCTGAGATTAAAATACACTTGTATAAAAGGTACTGGCTTACCACCTTTACTGAGCTCTTATTACGAAGTAAAACCTGAGATAACCAAGTGTGGAGTAACTAATGTATAAATGCAGGATTATTTCACAACTATTTTCAGGGTTGGCTGGCTGGATGGCTATACTGATTAGATGATATAACAGTGTTATGTTGATGATTAATGTTAATATTGTGTGTTTTCAATAAAGATTACAAATTAATTCAATATTCATTAGATCATAAAAAAAGAACTTTGGAAGTAAAATTATTTAAATAATAAAGCTAATTTAACCACAAATGACCAACAGATGGCGCTATTTTAAACCGTAAATCATGACATTGATATTTCAATTTTTTTTATTATTTTTTGTTCCAATACCCATTTGCAGATTTATTTTAAGCATAATACAGACCCGTATTACGAGCAACAATGCGAACAAAAAGCGAGCATATGGCAGCGAAAAAAATAAAACACAAAACAACAAAAGCGAGCCGTGCGCCATAGTTCTAAACAGCAAAAACTAATTACACGAAGCACATACATTAAATCGCTTCATTAAGGATTAAAAAGGTAATAACAGGTGGAATGGAGCCACTGTGCAACCCCTCCTCATTCTCCCCTTACGCACGTAATTAAGACGAACTGCCCCCTAGCACAGTGATACGTATTTGTTTGTGATAATGTTGCTTGGAATGGTTTTTTGATTCCCGTATATTTTGCGTAAATGAAAAGTTTTGGTATTAACTAATGCATACTAAAGAGACAGGATATATAGAATTTTTAAATTGTAGAACGTAAAATCATTATTGGGTTTTCTGTTTTGAAGTTCTCATTAAGAGAAGGGTGTCTGGAAATGTACTTGAAAACGGCAAACACTACGCTTTAGTAAGCGTGGCTTTAAAAAGGACACATTGGGAAAAAATAGTTATACCAGAGTTTTATTGTCTGTTGAGATATTGTTATTGATTTTCGTCAACCCTTTATTTATACCTAGGTTACAGTATTGTCATTTTATAAGTATTTCATAATGTTTAAATAGAATACTTTTATCAGAGAATTTTATTTCACTCATCGTGTCTTTAATCGTTAAACAGTTGAAGTGTGGTGGAAATCCAGAGGCGACAGTAACCATTAGGGCGCCCTGCGCTTGTTAGCTTTGGGTTTTTGTATAAAAAGTGGCTTAACATTTTTGGAGGCACGCCAGAAGTAAGTTTGCGGGATGCGCCACCAACTAATGAAGCTAGTTTTCGAAAAAATGCCGTCGAATTGATGGAACCGACACGTGTGGGCTGGCTATCTGTGGCTTCGGGAATTGTTATTGAATTTTGTATTGGGGAACCGGACTGGCAATGAACTTCTGTTATCACTAACTGTCGATTATCACTAAAAGCAATGATGTAAGATATGCATAAGATGAACTAGCGTTCTAATAGAGCTCACAGAACATCAAAACAAAATTATTTTTGTGTTAGACAAGTGAAACTTTGTGAAGGTTCCTCACAATATGTATCTTTATTTAGTTCTCGACAAATTTTTGTCATGTGACTTTTTTATCATGTGAATCATCAAAACCCCAAATAAGTCTCATTTACGGTAATGTTCTGACATTACCTTGAAATTGTAATTGCATCGTCTAACCTTTAAATAGCCCTAGAGATCAACACTTGATATCTTTGCATTACCATTAGCCCATATACGCTCGGCATGGGCCTCCTCTACTATTGAGAGGGTTAAGCCTAGTCGAGATTGATGGTCTACACACCTGAGAAAATCCTAAGATCATTTTTAAGTCTTGAGCTTTCATCATGGTGTTTTCGTTCACCGTTGAAGCAATCTTTGTATAGATGTATGAAAAAATCACGTCCCACAGGACTAAGTCAAGTTTGACACAGGTTTGAAGCGAAGGCAACAGACGGACGGCACGACAAAAACTTTGCCCTACTGCCTTACTGCTAATGGTGTCTGGGATAGTCCTGTTCGGTTTCCTGTTTTCCCGTTTTTCGAGTGATTAATTGACTTCCACTGACATTAGCGTGTCATTACGTGGTCGGGCTGCTTAGCACTTAAATGTTAAATGTTTTAAAGATGTTCTTTCGAATACCCTTAATGGCTTTTTATAGACCAATGAATGTTATCGGGTTAGCATATTTTAAGTCTTCCACTATCTTCCACAGCACTGTGGCGCAGTTGAATAGAACCAGCTTGCGAGACAAATGTTTGTGTGATCCACAAATATTGGTTTCGGGTCTGGGTGTTTGTCAGACCGAAAGGTCTCTCGTAGTTTTTTATATCTGTCATGGGTAGGACTTGTATCCTATGTTTTAAACTCATGTTTTGGGTTAGAGTTTTGTTCCAATTAGAATATAGTTCTTGCAACATAACTCTAAATTTTTTCTGTGATAAATCCATAAAATAAAAGTCTAGTGTTATGCGACTGCCATGTTAATCTGAAGGTTCTGGATTTAAATCTCGGGTCACACAGTGTTATTAGGTTCACCATTAAGAAAATCTCAGTAGCATAGAGTCTCATCCTCTATTACAAGGGATCATAACAGTTTGTGCAATGTAAGTCTAGAAAACAGCTTCCTTTCGCTTCGAGAATACATAAGCAAGTGTATAGTTATGAATGTAATAAGAAGGAATGTTTGAACGTTGTTCGTGCATTTTGTTTCAGGATGTTACTAATATCGTGCGTTCCCAACATACGCCGAGATTATGTTAAAGGCATTCTTATGTACTCAATAAGTATAAAAGTTTATTACAAGATTGTAATAAGAAACAGCTGCGTGTAATTATCTGAATTAAATGGCTCTAAGTACGTGATAAGAAGGAAGTCCCTTTTATTAACGAAGTAATAATGATTTTGTTATTTATTTGCTATAAAACGTTTTACAAAAGGTTTAAAAAAGCATTCGACGTATAAATCCTTATAGAAATCAGTTACTAGCAGTTTATGCACTACGCTATAAGCGTACGCTATAAAAATGCAGTAGGGAAAGATGAATTTAACATAACATTTAGCAAAAACCAATAAAATAATGCTAATGTTTTTGATCAAATAGTTTATTTATGTAGAAGGAATTGTTTTACAGTCTAATTGCAGAAGTTAATTCTAGGCACTTTCTCAAGTTCATACTTATTATTAAATGGTTATATAACATAAAGAAAGATGTCGTGGATAAGTATACAGCAAGGATTCTAATTAGGAGCGAGAACCTCTTGATTCTACTAGTTATGATTTAATGGCAAAATTTATAAGGCTTTTAACATTGCCCGACCCGAGCCTCGTATCCAAAGCCTTTAGTTCCACCGTCCACACTTGTATCTCGGGACTAATACGAACCTTCCTGCATAAATACATACTATGAAGTTCATATTTCATCATCATCATCATCATCATGTCAGCCAATAGTGGTCCACTGCTGGACATAGGCCTCCCCCAATGACTTCCACCGGGATCGGTCGGAAGCCTACCGTAGCCAGGAATAGTGGGGCTGCCGGGGACTGGGGGTCTGGTCCTAGTTTCAATCATGGAGGGTTATTGCCAATTCTCGCCACGCTTGGCAGGCGGGTTGGCGAGCGCAGTAGGGGAAGCGCATTGATGACGCTGCTGCTCGTCATCAAGCGGGGGTGAAGGGAATAGTAAGAGAGAGAGGAAGTTATTAATCTATTTACAAGCTTATTAATCTTAATCTATTTACAAGCTAATTATCCATTCTGCGCTGTACTAGTGTACGCCAAGCCAGTGATACGCGGCGTATAACCATATCGTATCTAATCCATCTACGTCATGGCACAAACTGTGTGTTAATCCACACTAACTGCGTCGCGCTCAATTTAACACAATGACCGCGGAAGGTGTGAAAATGATAATAAATTGCAACGCCTAAACGGAATAGTGAAACGCGAAATGGCTTTATGGTCCAAGTGCGTAGTGGCTTATTCCCAACTATAGTTGAAGATTAACAGCTCCGAGGTACCAGCTTGCGAACCGAAAAGCCGCGTTTTCCGAGACAAATGTTTTTGTGACCTACCAAAAAAAATCTGTTTTTGGATGACCTACTAATATTTATTTATTTATTTACACTTCATACATTAAGTATAGGTGGACTTAATGCCAATGGCATTCCCTTACAGTCGAACCTAGGGTGATGCAGAGATGAAGTTAGGCAGGTATGTAAATATAATTACGGTGCAACTACATACAAAATACACTTACATATAATACAATAAATACTTCATTGATAAACAAACATAAATACATACAAAATACATAAATATACATATAAATATATATTAAAAATACGGTAATTTACTGTTGTGAAGATTCTGCATTTTCATTAGCTAGCAGCTCCCGAACCTTGTGCTTAAATGTACAGCGATTCGAGCACATCCTGATCTCTAAAGGGAGCGCATTCCAAAGTCGTATTGCTTGGACTGAGAAAGAGGCATCAATAAAGCCAGATTTGTGGGATGGGCAAAGAAGGAGAAAATTTATTAGTAGAGCGAAGAGATTTCTCGTGGTTAGAGTGTAAGAATTGAAAATAGGGCGTTAAGTAAGAAGGTAATATCGCACGCTTAATAATATAGTGACCTAATTCAAAAAGCCGAGTCTAAGGTAAGTAAATGGGAAAAAATGTTACTTCGTTAAATACATTTTATAGAAAATACAAAAAACATCATCATGTTTAAAAAATATGTGTACTAAATAGTTACATTACATACATTACAATTTTATTATTTAATCCGAATATATTTAATCACAAAGTGAATAAAGGTGAGAAAACAAAATTTTGAATTAGGTCACTATATGTTTAAGCGTGCGATATGTTTGGCTGTTTCTATGAAATGTTTATGATATGACGAATAGGCAAATATTTCAGTAACCTACAAATTTGTGCTTCAGGTCTAGGTGTTCGTGAGACCGAAAAGGCTGTAGTTCATGATACCCATTTAATAATGTATTTATTTTAGTGTAGTGTATGACACTGATATATTTAATATTTATTTTTGTTTCGGATGGTCGCCATTTCCGTTTATAAAAGAATTTCATATGTATTGAAAGTGGAATAAAATATTTTCCATCAAATCAATTGAATAAAACGCAATATTAAAGCTGTGATTCGGGTCATACGGACTGTTGGAATTGGGAAAAAATTTTAGAGTGCGTCCGTCCTGTATAATAGCAGCGATGTAATTGCATTTTTAAGTGTATAGTTTAAAATTTCATTATAATTAGTGGCAATTATTCCGCGTGGTAATTGTTTTCATCGTTGAGAATTAATTATTTAAATCGTTCGCATTTGTGTATGGAAATTGTTATGTCGATTTTATGGTTTACGTGATTTAAAAAAGAGGTTTTTGGAAAGGAATTACAGCAGACCCTTTGCTGTATGTTACTTTGTTGAGTCATTTTGAACCCATAATCACTGTTTTTATCTTGTCCACGCGCCTAAGACTCGAGACTATCTTCTTCTTCATCTTCTTCATCAACCCATATACGCCCACTGCTGACCACGGGTCTCCTCTACCATTGAGAGGGTTTAGGCCATAGTCCACCACGCAGGCCTAGTGCGGGTTGGCGGACTACACACCTAAGAAATTCCTAAGAACTTTTAGGTGTGCAGGTTTTATCACGATGTTTTCCTTCACCGTTAAAGCAAGTGATAATTCAATTTGAATACACACATAACTTTCGAAAAGTCAGAGGTGTGTGCCTGGGGTTAGAACCCGCGACCGCCGAGATTCTCGACCGCGCGCCTAAACCTCGAGGCCATCACTGCTTCGCTTCTGCTTCGAGACTATCACGACCTACAAATTAGACTTTGATAGATTTCACTATGGCACCTTAGAAGACTAAGGTCTATTTCGGCCGACATAGATACCTTTACTTAGCACCAGGTGGCTATTAATAAAACGCAAGCCCTATTATTATTAGAAACATGAGCAATAATGATTATTTTAGAAACTTACCTACTCTAACATTTATTTACAGTACCCGCCACAACGACTCCACTAACAGTCTTCGCAGGTTTTAATCTCGCCCACACACATGTACTAACGCTCCAATATTGCGCAAGTCTAACACAGGGACCCTAATCCTAAGTATGTGATTGTTTGGCATTTGCCACATAAATACAAAAGGGATTGTCTAACAAAAAAAGTTGTAATAGCAAAAAGTTCGGGCACGGCCTATCCAGTTAAGAGTTTTGGATATTAACCGGGCATTATGCGGAGCCCGCGTTTCATAATAAATTTCAACGGCTCAACTGCCGAGGGATTAGTCGTGGACATCGCAAGATGGATAAAACTCCCTTCATTGTGCTTTATTGCGCTCCTCAGAGCTCGACGTTCGGCCGGTTTATAATTTAAATTATTCTATTATGAAGTCCGCAATTTTCAGTAGTCAGTGATGGAGTGTTCAGTTAATTTCGTTTCTTATTTTATATTTTCTCATTACGTGGATTGAAGTCATCGTTTTGCGTTCTGTTGGATTTATCTGTATTTTTTGTTGGGTTAATTTTTTATTGCTTTCTTGAGTGTTGTGGTTTATGAGCTTCGGTAAAGGGCCAATGTGGGTTATTAAAAATTAAGCTGAATCGCTATTTGAATGCAAAATGGCCCAGTTTTTTTTTAAATCTTTGTATTTCACCCTTCGTAAGAAATACTTTGCAAGTAAATGGATTGCAGACGACAGATTATTAATCAATAAACTATTTAAATAAACATTTGCAATGGTATATTTTAAATTATAAATTGGTTTTTCTTTCGTATATCTCGTGAACAATTTGTACCTTCTGGCAAATTCTGTACTAGTTGTTTTATGCACTCCATTTATTCTTGTATTTTTCTCAACTACAAAAATAAGTGATAAATTGTTTTAAATCAATTCAAAACTCTGAATTATTGCTTTTGGAGTCAGCTTGTATGATCTCAGCTTTTATCCCTAAAACCGCCAATCAGTCATCACGTGATTATGACGATCGTAATAACAGTTATCTTCATAGCATGGACATACCTACTGCCACATCCACAAATTGATATCTTCGAGCGCAAACAACTCATGTTATTAGAGACAATACTTTTTCCTCTTACATATTCTTTTGTGCTGCGGATTTTCTTAAAGATATTATATTTCCTTTGCCAACGTCATGAGCGTGAGTGTTTTTAATTTTTTTCCTCTTCTTGTACAAGGAGTTTTTACAACATATAAATATATTTACACAATGGGCGGGACAAATGCAGAAATACATACGCTCTCACTTCAGTATTCAGAAGGGGAAGTAGAATTTTTTTTGTGTGTCCAAGCTTCGTTAATAATGTTTTCGTCTCATGTAATACTCAAGCTCAAATGTTGACAACTACGTGATTTAGTTGCATAAGGATGTGTCGTCCAATCTAGAGGTCCTGGGTTCAAGGGTCGGGAAAATTTTATTGGATTTTTCCATCTGGAAATTTTTATTACCAGCACAGTGTAGAAAGTCTAGGCTCGCCGCTGATATGTGGGACTAACATACCTAGCGAAATGGGGGAAAAGAAATGCACCTCTGTCTATCCATTTGGGAAATACAGTCATGAGGTTATGCATATAGTGAGGTTAGATATATTTAAAATTATAAAACATAGTTTTTGTTATGAATCTTAAGTAGCATTAACAAATTGATAAAGATCGTAGCTTCTTCACTAACAGACGTCTCACAAAAAAAACACTAATCAAAAATCCTGTACTATCGATCAAGGAATTAAAATTGCTTCCAATTGCCTCCCTCAAGCGAAATCATAAAACCGCCAACAGAATCCGAAACGGGGAAACAGGACCATACCCCGTTTCACCGACATTGGAGACTTTAATATGGTGATAATGAACCGAAAGTGGCTCAAGCAAGCCACTTTGATGATAATATGAAAATCAATACGGCCCGTGAACGTAACAGTTATTATTTTACTAATTGAGTTGTAGGTTGAACGCGTTGGCTTCGAGCCAGCGAGCCGGATTTTCACTTCATCTGGATTATAGTGTCGTTGTATTATGCCCGTATTGATTTCAGATTATTGATATTCTTTGATGTATGGATTTGGGTCTGAGGTCGGTGCCAAGATTGCAATGTCTTCGGTTTTATTGATATTGCAGGTTCGTATCTGGTTTGATGATGTGTGGGTATTTGTGGCCTGGATTTCACTTTCAAGTCTACGTTCAGGCCATTTAAAGGCCATAGCTGGGTCCAAAATAAAACTCCAGAATTTAAACGAATCCATACTAATATTATAAATCTGAAAGTAACTATGTCTGTCTGTTACGCTTTCACGTAAAAACTACTGAATGAATTTTAATGAAACTTTACAATAATATAGCTTATACATCAGGATAAAACATAGGATACTTTTTATCCCAGAAAATGTAGTATTCCCGTGGGAATGAGTATTTCTGGATATACCAAAGCGATTTGAATGAAATTTGGTATAGAGAGAGGAAGAGCTCACAGAATTAACATGGGAGAGTTTTTATCTCGGAAAATGAAGTATTGCCGTGGGGATGGGTATTTCTGGATCTACCAAACCGATTAAAATGATTTTTGGTGTGTGCATAAATATGACTCTGAGATGTAAAATAGACTATAACTTAATTTCTATCTGAACTCAACCCTGTAGTCTATGCGGACGAAGTCGCGGGCAACAGCTAGTGTTATATAAAACAGTAAATTCAAAAAAAATATCAAATTTTAATATTTGTCTGTATAAGTTCCTCTGTTGAAAGCATAAACGTCCTGGACCACAAAAAAACTAAAATGCACTACTTATGTACATATGTGCTTTAAATTCATTCTTTTTAGCATTTACAATAATAGTAATAATCACTAGCTTATTAATCAATAAATATTTCATACCTCATCCATCCAAGAAACCATTACAGCCATGAATGTAGTTCACGGCGATCCATCAAAAACTTTCGCGATACGAGAATAAGCGACTCGCAGCCCATAAAAACACATTGAGGAAAAATATGAAAGTGAAACACACCAATTATGGGAGGAACGAAACTGTTTCTTTTCCTATTGTGTGACCGGCTTCCTGTTGTAGTGTCAGTATCAGGCGCTCGGCTAATTGCTGGCATAACGCCATAGGATCGCGTATAGTTTCTCCATATTGTTATTGTAACAATGTTGCATAAGCACTTCGGGTTCGTACCGTATTAATTGCCCTCCTTTGTTGGGATTTTTGTTTATATATTAATTGGCATTCGATGGGCTATAGAATGTTTGTTTATGGGCTGATGGTTGTGGAGCTTATTGGTGTGTTCTTAAAACAATTGATGGTAAATACTTCCTTTATTTTATGATGATGTTTCTCAGTTTTTGTCACATAATAGAATAAGTAAATATGGATTTTATATGTGAGGAATAGTCATTGAGGATTTTCTTATCCCGCCACTCATCCACAACTGTAACTCCTATACTCCAGGGTCAACAGCGGCACGCACAGTAATGACGCCGAGCAATGAAGCTCAGCAAAGCTAAGGGGACCTAAATTGTCATAACCCCGCAACTAAGTTAATCAGAAAAACAATATAAAGGCGGAGTTGGAAGGCAAAGATTCAAATTTTGGAGGACTTTTTATTAATTATGTATTGACTTACGTAGGCAGCGTTGGGGTGCCCAAATTTAGTACGAATGTAGATCGTCAAAATCAAGTGTTATACGGTGTTTAGAGCTTCTCTTCAAGTATCTGGCGTTTCTGTTTTTAATGATTTCTGCAGTAGGAAACTTGAAAGATTTGAAGATGATAGAACACTTATCCATATACTACAATTTAATTTTGAAGAGGATACTTCCACATACCTGCCACAGCGTGTTCTTTACGACGTCTCGTTGCTAACTTTTGATAGCTGGTATAAACGTTATGACGCCATTTCACGCGGTGCGGCTCAACAAAATGGCGGGTGGTGAGTGCGCGCTGTATTTCCCGCCCTTTTCTTAGCTTATAAGCAATGTAATTTTACCATTTTAACGATAATGCTTGTAAGGTTTCCGTTAATATTTTACGATCGCCTGTTTATGGGTTGTTATTGCGCTTTTTGACTGGACAATGGCCGATAGTTTCGCGGACATACGGCCGCGTCGTAAAGTGAGGTTATGTGGCGATGTGAAGATGTTGCCGTGGGGGAAGTTTAGTGGAACAATATTCATGTGTTAGCTTTTAGGCTTAATAGTGGTATAAAATTTTTAAATATATATCTATCTTAGACCACATTTTTTAAATTACCTCGTTAAAAATAATAAACTCAATTCACAATTTGTTTTTTGATAGAAACGAGCATCTTCTATCGTAGGAATAAATCGAGGATTGGAATAATAAAGGATTTGCAGGCCGCTTTTGACAGGGCAGTTTGTAACGGGTGTTTGGTAGAATAATCAAAAAATTACATGTTTTGTACCCGAATATCTTACACTAGATAAAACCTGCACACCTAAAAGTTCTTAGGAATTTCTTAGGTGTGTAGTCCGCCAACCCGCACTAGGCCAGCGTGGTGGACTATGGCCTAAACCCTCTCAATGGTAGAGGAGACCCGTGCTCAGCAGTGGGCGTATATGGGTTGGTGAAGAAGAAGAAGAAGATTATTATATGATCAAATTCCCAAGTAAGCTCCAGTAAATTTTCCATAATTTTATTTCATAATTACGCTCATCGTTATAACTGATGCTAAAAAACAATAGCTTGCTCCATACCCTAATGGCTAATCCATTGACGATATCCTAATCCCGCTCTTCGGCCATATCCGGTGGCTGGCAATCGGGAATTTGCGAGACTCATTAAGTGAGAACAAAAAGGTACCGGATTAGTGGATATTTAAAATATTCATGAAAATTATTGTAATAAGGCTCAACTTGGGTTTGAGAGGATCCTTAATATTATGATTCTTTCGGTTTGCGTTCGTATTCGCTTTTTGTTGGAAGTATTTTTTGTACCATACAATATTATGAAGGAAGCAGTGATGGCCTCGAGGTTTGGGCGCGCGGTCGAGAATCTCGGCGGTCGCGGGTTCGAACCCCAGGCACACACCTCTGACTTTTCGAAGTTATGTGTGTATTCACATTGAATTATCACTTGCTTTAACGGTGAAGGAAAACATCGTGATAAATCCTGCACACCTAAGAGTTCTTAGGAATTTCTTAGGTGTCGGACTATGGCCTAAACCCTCTCAATGGTAGAGGAGACCCGTGCTCAGCAGTGGGCGTATATGGGTTGATGAAGAAGAAGAAGAAGAAGACAATATTATTAATTCAGAGTTTCATGTAAGTACTTTCGTGATATTTTCTTTCGGCATAGGGGAATAGTCTATTGAGAGCTAACATAGCATTCTGGTCTTGCGGTTCAAGTTTGGCCTTGCGATCTTGAGGTCCTAGGTTCGGTTTCCATGTAAGGCAGTGCTATTAAGTTTTCCATTAGCAAATTTTCTGGGGTAGCTGAGAGTCTGGAAATGAGCCTACAGAAGAAATATGGGTAAAAATGCACCTCTTCGTACCTCTTCGAGGAATACAAGTGTCGGTTTATGTATATGATTACATAAGATATACACTTAAAGTCGTCAAGAGTGTTAGCAACGCCGCCGGCCTAAACCTTAGGTACTCAGACGACTAAGAAATGTTTTGTTTTTTTTTTAAACTGACTATAAATATAAAACGCTATAGCTGTTAAGTACAAAGTTCTCATATACAATTTTCTATTCAGCAGCCAATTCACCCGAAAACACCCGACAACCTCCGGAATTACCCGAACGCCGGCTAGAACCGGTTAGAACTGGACAATACGAGGCGCCATAATGAGTTTCCAAAGCGCCCCCCCCTTCGAGGGCATAAGGGGGAGGGAGGCGGGGGAGGAAATGAAATATTCAACTTTCGATATTTACACTCGAAACTCAGCTTTGAACAGAACAACTTTGCTTTTTGTAAACTTCACTGTGTACAATGTCTATTGTGTAAATATTATGACCGTTTGATTTATTAACAATGGTATATAGAGTTTGGATTTTCTGCCAATTTTTAATTTACTAATTCATACTGATGTACTGACAGTGTTATTTTTAGGTCCTTAGTAAATTTTCTTCAACTTTGTGTGTTATGTGAAACCAGTCATATTTAGGTCGTGTTAGTTTTTGCTATGTTTTATTTACTCTTGACTGTGCCTTAAATTGTATATAATTTATTTTAAATCATATGTTATAATTAATAAATTATTTCATAATTTATTCACTATTATGAGATTTGATGTGAGATTCATCTATCATATTATATAATCTCTACATAGTATAAAACAAAGTCGCTTTCTCTGTCCCTATGTCCCTTTGTATGCTTAAATCTTTGAAACTACGCAACGGATTTTGATGCGGTTTTTTTAAATAGATAGAGTGATTGAAGAGGAAGGTTTATATGTATGATAACATCCATTAAATACCAGCATTGCACCCGTGCGAAGCCGGGGCGGGTCGCTAGTATGATTATACAATATACATGCACATGCATTGTCTTAGGATCGCCAACCCGCTCCAGGCCAAATTGGTGGATTAAGGTCTAAACTTTCTCAATGATGGCAACACAACCTTATGCCTCCATTTCACGAAGGGGAAGGTGAGGTGCGATTTGGGCAAATTTCCATAATCCGTGCTACTAAGAATGTCCTACTGGAACATACCAAACATTTCCCGACTAGGAATTTATAAATTCTTTCTTCTTCTTCTTTCTTTATCAACCCATATACGCCCACTGCTGAGCACGGGTCTCCTCTACCATTGAGAGGTACCTCTATCTATTACCATCTATAAATTAAACTAGCAAAAAAACCTAAATGATTCAACAACGACCATTTGATTTCACTCTGTCACTTCTCGGCACGAGCAAGACGTCTATGTTCCAAATTGATTGGCATCGGGAAGTTGAATGAGCTTAGCTGAGGATTATCTTGTTTCCGCTCCTTTACCGAACGAATCTACTATAATTATATCAATTGAAGAGCTCGTTAGGAATGTGTATGGACTATTATTCGCTTGTGAAGATTATTTGCTTGATTTTGACAGCGTCTTGGGCGTAGGTGGCTAGAAACTAGATGGGAAACGGGAGCTTCGATCCCCGTGAGACAAATGTTAGTATGATCCATAGGTAATTGATTGTCTGGATGTTTGTGAGAACAAGAAGTGTCTCGTAGTTTCTGATATCTCATTGTAGAGTAATAACATGTGATTGTAAACTGTATGTTGCCATCTATCCGGGTCTCATTATAAAACTATAACAAAGTCTTATTAGGCCAATAATAATTCCTGAACAGAGCGTCTGGGTGTGTGCACGAAAAGTTGCAATAGACCCGCCATATATATCAAGTAATATGGGGCGGGTAATGTAAAATAATTGCACCTACGAAAATGTGGGTGCAGAAATTAATCTCTGCCTACGCCTTTTCGGAATACAGGCGTGGGATTATGAATGGATGTATTACTTCACCCAATGGTTCCTGAAGCACTAGCTGAAGCACGAATCAGCATGCAAGTGAAACCAACTGGACTGCCTTCCGCAGTCGAGGGAGGGGACAGAATTAATATCCGCTGTTTGTTTATTTGATCACCCTATATCCGCCGGCTGTGATCGACAAGCAGGGTTATTGATTCGCATTTATTGTAACTGTTCTTGACACCATCATCCGGAATGCTTAGGAATGTCCGAGTTCTATGATATCTTTACATTGGATATTTTTTATTTTTGTCAAGACTTAAAATCTCTTAAATAGTTTGTAAGTTTATATTGTAAAAGAAATTGATTATATAAGCCTAAAAACCTATTTTTTTTTAACTCAATATCTTCGACAAATCAACCAACATAAACTTTAATTCTGTCAATTATAGATTACAATTCTCGGTATTACAAAATTAATTCGTGTGAGATCCGGTATTATAGAATTGATCCGCTTAATACGTTTGACGGGTTCGCAAAAACGAGGTCCATTTCATGCCAAACGAGGCCAAATTCGGCGCGGAATTATTGCAGATTCATCGCTTTGTTGCTAGAGATATCATTACCGCGTGGCTTTTTACTGGTATATTTCAAAGTGATGTATCATTAAGCTGGAATTGCAGAATGTGTGTGGTTGAATGTCTTTTTGTGGTGTAAAAAAGTTTTACCTAAAAAATTGCGTCGATTGGTGAATAGGTACTGATTGGTCTAGAGGTCGAAGGTTTGATCCTAAAATTGTGTAAAGTATCATTGGGTTTCCATTTGTGATTGTGTAGTAGTGGCAAGAAGTCTGGATACGTTTAAAGCATGTTAGTCGAAGATCAGAACTTAAAACGTGCTGGTAAAAGGTAGTTGCAGAAATAAGCTGGCGAAACATGGGCTCGAAAATGCACATCCTGCCTCCTTGGGGATTCAGATGTAATAGCGTAAGCAGTGATGGCGTCGAGGTTTAGGCGCGCGGTCGAGAATCTCGGCGGTCGCGGGTTCGAACCCCAGACACACACCTCTGACTTTTCGAAGTTATGTGTGTATTCACATTGAATTATCACTTGCTTTAACGGTGAAGGAAAACATCGTGATGAAACCTGCACACCTAAGAGTTCTTAGGAATTTCTTAGGTGTGTAGTCCGCCAACCCGCACTAGGCCAGCGTGGTGGACTATGGCCTAAACCCTCTCAATGGTAGAGGAGACCCGTGCTCAGCAGTGGGCGTGTATGGGTTGATAAAGAAGAAGAAGAAGCGTATGTGAGCATAGTTCAAGTCTTCCTAGTTCAAGTATTTGATTCATATTTATTGAATTTTCGGTGTATTACTTGTAACCTCCGTCGTTTTTCGCAATCAGCTACAGTCCTACATTAACCTACTTCATCATTCACAGCCCTTAATTCGTCCACTGCTGGACACAGGCCTCTCTTATGGCTCGCCACTGGGCTCGATCTTCGGCTCTCCTTATCCAACCGCTGCCAACCTACTTCCCCAAAGTTATTTTAAAAATCAATTAACGCGCAAAAATACGTAATGATTGCGTGTATTCCGTTACAGTTAACAAAATACTAAGCCCCCGTAAATAAACCTCAACTGGGAAATTAATTTCGTAACTTATTTGAAAGGTTTAATTATTGTGCGAATAAATTTCGCCGGGTAAACGGGTGGCGTGCCCTGGGTTTTGGATAAAGTGTTCGCATATTGAGTACGTGTTTTTAATTGCGGACACGGGAAGGCTGAGACTGGTTGGCTTGTTATAGAGACTCAATATGATTGATTGTTATTATAAAAAAAAATGTAGTTGAATAGGTAAGTAATATAGAGTCTTAAGAATGAAACTTTATGTTTGGCAGATGTGTTTTTTTAGCTGTGTACTCCCACGTCAAAGGTATAAGCCTAAATAAGGAAATAAATATAAAAAATAAATTAATGTATACACCGAAGTCCCTTATCGACCTATGCACCGAATAAAGTTATATGTGCTTTTGCACAACTTTTCTTTCTCAGCGATTTAAACTTAATTGGGCACAAAATTATCAGAAAATTTTTATGTTCTTCAAACAACAACAAAATTTATGATCATTATTACTTTACTAGTGCAATATATAAACAATTTTAACTCTATTATAGACATAAAAAGTACTTTAGTGTTATAGTCATAAGTAACCTTATTCTATGCATAGATCGTTATATAGTTCTGACCCCATACCTACTATTGTCTTGTGTTGTGGGACATAAGAAACTACATACTAGTCTTTTTGATCACTTACACCTAGATACAAAACAAGAAAGAAAACATTTCATAGAATTATCCTAATTAAATTTGCATTTAACCGTTTTCAAATACAATATTTTTTAATCAACAACAAAGCGTCTAAATCCGCGGTCCTAAAACGCAGACTACAATTTCTAATTCTCAATAAAATTGAAATGAATTGTTTTATCTGGTGATCAGCGAGGGTTGCGCTTTACGTGCGGATTACAAATGAGTTTCAACAGAGATTTTAATGCCTCCAACGCTACAAAATCCTTTAATGGATATACATTCGTTTTGTACTTTCCTTTGTTTATAATTTCAAACTTTTACGTAGCAATTAATGATTGAAATCGAATAAGTGTTTGGAAAGGGAATATTGGTAAACATTTTTCAATTTTATACATCAAACGTAACTAATATTCGTATGAGAGTATTATTTATCTTTTATTTAATGATGAAAAAAAATCTCAGTGCCAAATATAAAAATTCTTGGCTTTACGCGTTTACTTCAGAATCCCACATCGTTGTTTAATAATTTACTCATTCAGATGTAACTGCATGAGTTTCTAGAAATATTGAAGTAAAATTAATTTTCACAATTTTAATGTCGTGTTTTATTTATCAACAATACTTCGGTCCCCACCACATCCAAACTACCTTTAAAAAAACATTTTTCTTCCCAAGATTCCCTGGATTTGAGTAAGAATGATTCCATACAAGATGTATTAGTCTTAGACAATGCGAACTGTTGGTGACACAGAGCTGTGGGGCGTGTTTTTGAGCGCGTGTCGGTGGCCCCGGGCAGACAATCTCCAACGTTGGCTTAGCCCAGTTCCACAAAATACATCAAACGTGTCATATACGAGCTTACTTGGGTCTTTCAAAAGATGTGTCTATGAGGAATCATGTTTATTTAAAAAGGGTTTGTTGGTTACGCTAAACGCCTTGTCGTGGTAAATTAGTAAGATTTTTTAGTATACATATTTTTCTATTCAGTAATAAAGTTTCTAATTATGTTGTAGATAAATAATATACTTCATTACAAATCATAATAGTCAATCATTTTACATTACATGCACAATAATGTTATAAACTTTGTTTTTTAATGATATAACTAAAAATAATTGGACTTATTTAGATAGTTTTAGCATGGTCATAATTTACTCTGAAAAAATTTTTTTTCCTAAATATATGCCCTCGTGACACATCTGATAAAGCTTTCAATTAACTTACTCGTCCCACAAAGGTCATCAAATCGAATCGCGCCGACATAATTACGTTGAAATCAATTCCACGTGTGTGTAGGTTGTGGGCGTCCAAACCGGCAGTATGGAAAGCTGATCGCGCTGGCCGCCCGCCAGGCAGTATTACGTGTCGTCTACGTGTCGTGTATGTGTCGGGTACGTGCCGCTACCGCCGCTGACACGTAGGAAACCGTTTCAAGTTTCCACACATGTAATAAATACTCGATTGGATACTGCGCTCGGCTTTTTATTTTGCACGGCATTGTTTTTGCCAAATCGACTCTGCGGATGCCAATTGGGTGAGAAATCAGCGGTAGTTTTAGATGTATTGGCGTATATAGAATTAGGTTGGCGCAGTGTGCTGTATGCACTAAGTCAAAATATATATAAATTTTTATGTTACTTGGGATTGGCTCCAGAACATAAGCTCGATTTTATTTTTTTTCAAGATTTTCTCCGGATTATTATAATCCATATTCAGATCATGTGACATTAAAATTAATTAATGTAACAATAAATAACTCTGCCCAGTAATCGAATGATTGAAGGTGAATCTTTATAAGACGATTGTAATGTTACTTTTCTTTGCTAGATTTTCCAAGTTTTGAACAATTCTTTAATAGAAGTATTTTTTCTGTGGTTTGGTAAGATCACCAATTGTTTTTTTAAAATTATTCACAGACATGTAATACACATATAAACACATAAAAAACAATATCTCAATTTTTATTTTAAACAGCCAGCACGTCCAACAAACCGCGTCCACCAGTGCCCCTAAAATCCGCGATAGAACATCGTAAAGGGGGCATCGTTCAAAAAACTTCAAAATTAACTTTAGCAAAATGAAGTGGGCCTATAAACTTGAGGTAATGTAGCGAGCTCGTTGTGGCGATACGCGCCCTGGGAAATCTACCCCGCCGGTAGAGGGAGCCACTTGGACGAATGCTCTGTAAACACTCGAGTAGTTTAATTGTTTTGGGTTTTACTTACAAATATTTCTAGAAATATTTGTAAATTTGTTTATCATCGTAGGGCACTTTAATGATAAGATCGACACAAATGTATACAGGTGGAAGGCAGGTAATAGCTACGGTCATCACAAACTCATTTGCGTTAAAAAAATCCTGACAAAAAATAAATGTTTTGACGTTTTCCGTACAAACCACTTGCATTTAATACTTGGTTGCTCTTATCTGCCTTCGTTTCCGATCACGGTTTGAATACACTCTGTATAAATACGATAAAACAAATATAAGCCGATGTGTATTTCATCAAAGACGAAACAAAATATTGTTTTGAGCTGAAGTCAAGAATGAGTCGCTATTCAATAAAATATTTAAACCTTTTCATATATGCCTATGGAACATCCTTTTATTTGTTACGCAACACATATCTAACGTCTGTCTTTCAGAAATATAGTTATTACACTCTTATTTTTACATATGGCGTGGTAAACACATTTTTTACAGAGTACAAGCGGCATTTTTTTTAATTCAAAAAATGATAGTATATCCTACTAATCTAAACATTAATGTTTCATCTTTTAAATGTCATTATAAGATTTTTTTCTGTTATGCTTACAATAACTTGTTGCTAAGAGAAAGTCCTGCACCATTTTACGTCTTCTGCATCCCTCCAGAATCGCGACGTACGGCGTACATTGAGGGGTTACCAAATGATTTCCCAAGAGCACGCGAACGATTACGTCAAGCGAAACGGGAATAATTTTTATCATCTACTCAAGGATATGTTTCGACTTTCGGTTAAATGGGCCGATAACGCAGCGCTATTCCGAGGCAATTGCGGTTTAAGGAGCCCCTTTTGGCCATAAGTGCGTTTTGGGGGTTGTAAAACCGAATTGAGGGTAATGATAATAATTTTGTCTGCATGTCTTAATGCATGACGGTTTCCTCTTAGGCTGTTAACTTTTTTATGTATATTGACTGGAATTAATGTACATCATCATCAAAACGCCTCTTCTACAATTGAGGGGGTCTAGGACTTAGACCACCAGACTTAGACTACTGCGGGGTGAAGGATTACAAACCTAAGAATTTCCTAAGAACTTTTAGGTGTGCAGGTTTTATCACAAAGTTTTCCATTAACGTTAAAGTAAGTGATTCATTGTGAATGCACACATAACTTTTAAAAGTCAGAGGTGTGTGCCTGGGGGTTTCAAACCCGCGACCGCCTAAGTTCTCGGCGCGCGTAAGCCTCGAGGCTATCGCTGCTTAATAAATGTACAAATATGTTTAAATTTAACGAGACGTAATGATGATAAACGAGGCCTTGTAAATCAGTTTTAATCCTTGAGCCTTCGAGTAATTGGATCAAAATTAAAATTTATCGCAATGGATTTTATTCTGCAAGGTATTAGGTTATATTGGTAGAGCTATGTTTTTATTGCATGCCTTTTGTTAGGCAGTTAATTTTGTTGAAAAATTACGGCGTAGAAAATAATTTGTAGTGATTTTAATATGCTTTACATAGATACAAGCTGCAGCACGTGTTTTATTATTAATTTAATAATTTATTTTGAGGGTCGTTAACAAAATATAGTCTGTGGTTGAATTACTTAATTGCAACCTTATAATGCAAAATATCATATCTCTTGACAATTTGCACAATGATGTTGAACAGATACATGAATATAGCAATCAAAACAAAAAGAGCAGCTAGAATTATCCAAAAAGTATTATCCAAATAGTTCCCAAAAGAAAAATTGATCTCAAAAAAATATACATACATTTTGATGTAATGAAATCAACCTCCACGAACATCCTTCACATAATTCCTTTAAAGGAACTGGGTCAATCTAAAAATATAATTCCAGTATGTGCTTGGCACGTAATTACTGCTAGTGGAACACTTACAAAGACCAACAAAACACAACCGGCTTATCCCTAATTCTAGTGGAGGGTAAAGTTTAATTTAACCCCGGATGGCCGGCCAATGAATCGGCTTGCCTTGCATGGGGTGGGGGCTCACTTACAGCGATTAATTCACCTCTGTGTTAATCTATTTAGTGAGTTTAAAATGGTGATGTATTGCTCTTTGCATTACTGCTACATATCATGTATAACACCATAGTAACACCACTCGATGCTTAAAGACATAAATTATTAGGTATATTTACTCTTTTTTTGTCTCTAAAGCTGTCAAAATTAATTGTATTATGTTTCGTTTTAAAATACGAATTCTGTAGGTGTAAGTAACAGGCAGCTGGGACTACAGTACCAGTTGAATAGACTTACCGGAATAGTTTTACTAATTCTCATGTATTCTATATTCGTTATTCCTATGAATGCCAGAATACATAAGAATTATCCCCATTATCGTGATGTGTCTCGAGAATGGCATTTTGGGCTGCCGACTCGTCTTCTTTTAGATCGAGAACTGATATGTGTCATTGTCCCCTTTCTTTCATTACGGGTTACACATAAAATCAGTTTTATAATAGTATAATAAATACACTATATTTAGAAACACTGCCCAGCAGTGGGCTATACCTCTTCGCAGGGAGATCATGCATCAGTATTGTTTTCGATACAGCACACACACTTTGTAACAATTTGCGTCTAGTCTACCTAACTACCTAGATAGGTTTTCGTGCTTATAGTGTTGCAGTACCCAGCACGTCTTTTATATAAGGGAATTTTATAACATGCATTTTTTAAATATTTTCTTTAAAAGATTCTTTTTAACTCTTTTATAGTGAAAAATATTGTTGGCTATTTTGCTACGGTAAATAAGAAGATAATCCTTGGAACACTTACATCTGCAAACACACTCACGCCTCTTTCGATGAAAGGGGTAGTGAGCGGAATATTACTGCACCCTAATTTCGCCAAAATGCGGTCTAAGTAATCTTAAATAGCAAGCAATTTATAGCCGTTTTCCGAACAGCGGAACCGATTTCAGGTCGCTAATGGATTTATTAAAAAAAATCCTAATAAAACTTTATCTTCATTACTTAGGCCTTTAAACACAGCTGCCAAATTGTGGGTGTAGTACCTGCCTATTTCCTGAGGTATTTAGGCTTAACCAGCAGCCCAAATATGTTATGACATGAAGGTGATTCTACGAGGTTATTACATTCCTGGGGCGTTGTCTGGAGCGAACCTCCAATCATGCTTTACATGCAGGAAATAGTGATTAGCTCCACGGCAAGTGGGTGTGACGGACGTAGCAATAATCGACTTTGATGATTTTAATTAGATTTTGCCTATGATTTGAATTTTGTTTGTGACCTGTATATTTTTGGAAAGGGTGAATAAAATAAAACAAGTTCAAGTGGACCTATGCCGAAAGATAGCATCGTTCATGCGTTCCAGATAACTAAGGAAACTTTTTAAGGTCATAACTGATGTGATCGTGTGTTTCAAACTTCATCTATTATTTCACGTCTTAATTAATTTTACGATTGATATCAAAGATAAAATCTGGCTCAATTGGATCCAGGGTAGAATCGTAGGATAGGCGTCAAATTGAAATGGAGTTTTTTATCCATGAAATACTCAGTAGATTCTCGGAGTCTGAAACATTTGAGGTTGCAATTAATCAGAGCTGACATGCATTCATTGACAGCAGTTCGTGCGAATCACAAATATTTGTTACGGGTCTGGATGTTTCTGAGACCGAAAAGTCTCTCGTAACTAACACTCATAACAAAAGACGTGTGTGTTAGTGTGGGGTCAAAACTATGTGTGTGACTGTTGGGTGTATTAATTAACATAATCGTCTTTGGTAAATACTCTACCCCTTCGATACAGACGACATAACACAAGCGACGCACGGGCAAAAATATCCAGCCAATAAATACCAGTGCGAAAGTTAAGGTTCCTCACTGCATTACCCTCTTTATTGTCAATAAAGGCAATATTTTGACTCGATCGCTATCCAAACAGATCGTAACGTGCAACTTCAACAATTGGAGTTGGGCGTTCTTTCGTGTTAGTATGCGATTAAGTTTAGTAATTGCTGTTTGAATATGGGATTAGGATGCACGCGATGCTTGTTAGCGTCTGTTGAGGGGCTAATAGGTATATTATTGGGTTTGGAATTTGTAGGGATTTTTTGGTGAATATTTTTTATGTATATCAGTAAAAATATCCCTCTGCTGGAAGGCCTTCTCTAAAATTGAAGCAGTTAATTTGGCTTTAGACCTTAGGTTAAAGTATAGGATGATTGGTATACAAAATACACTTCTTCTTCATCAACCCATATACACCCACTGCTGAGCACGGGTCTCCTCTACCATTGAGAGGGTTTTAGGCCATAGTCTGCCACGCTGGCCTAGTGCGGGTTGGCGGACTACACACCTAAGAAATTTCTGAGAACTCTTAGGTGTGCAGGTTTCATCACGATGTTTTCCTTCACCGTTAAAGCAAGTGATAATTCAATGTGAATACACACATAACTTCGAAAAGTCAGAGGTGTGTGCCTGGGGTTTGAACCCGCGACCGGCGAGATTCTCGACCGCGTGCCGAAACCTCGAGGCCATCACGTTCGTGGAATATGAACTCGAGAACGGTTATATTAGTTTGAACTCTGCAATCCTAAAGGATAGCTTAAAGGCTATCTCGACATAAATATGTTTTAATTTAATGAATGGCAGGTGTAGGAAAAAGCATGTATCAACAAAACATCCTAAACTAAATTCCATGAATTATCAATATCATCAAACTCTACCAAACCCCACGGAATCTCGAAACAAACACACAACCACTTGGTCTAAAAGGACGGTAAGTTTTGTTTAAATGATAATATATAAAAGCACAAACAAACGGAAAGATCTGTGGGGAGCCGGGATGTTTACTCAAGTAATGGATGCTATCGGAGGAAAATAAAACATAAATACCATTCCATAAATATGTTGGTTGGTAAATATGATTGATGTGGGGAACCTGACGCGGTTTGTATTGCAACTTAGATTGGGAATGCGATTTTTGGTTGTGGCGAAGTTTGACCGGTTGTAAATAAGGATTTTTAAATTGTGCTTTACATGAGTGGGTACAAGAATGAAGGATTTCGTTTAGCTGTAAATGTCGAATAAAATTGTCAAATATGTTATGGGTTATTTAAATTTTTATTAAATTTAATTTTAAAGTATTCTTTATAATTGCCAAATAAATCAAGTAAAAGCCACTTTTTACAAGGGTAGTTTATTCAAAATGATTTTGGAGTTTTGTTTTATAATTAACTTAAAATGTGTTTACTTTGATATATTACGAAGTAAGACATACACAGCTAGATTTTGATGTGTAGAACTAATATTCGAGGTAGGGACAAATTGTATTTTGCCACTAACAACTTTACCAGAGTATAATAACGTATTTAGAACAGCCAGTGCAGTTTCCACGTTTCCTTGTTAGTCAGATTGTTGGAAACTTATAAATCCCCTAACATTCTCTAGAATTGAGGGCTTACCACGAATATCAAAATATTGTTACAAAGCAACGTGTTTCTGCGACGTACAGACCTATTACGACTTTGTAATTCGCAAATAAGCGTATAGACATATCAGTGGCGGTACTTCCATAGATGCCCCAAAATCCAGTTAGCCTTTTTCTAACTAAATTCCAAACGATTATATAAGCTTTAAATCTTATATGTAAACACAATTTGGCACAGAAATGGCAATTTACTGACCCCAAAATAAACATTGGCCTCGAGGTTTGGGCGCGCGGTCGAGAATCTCGGCGGTCGCGGGTTCGAACCCCAGGCACACACCTCTACTTTTCGAAGTTATGTGTGTATTCACATTGAATTATCAGTTACTTTAACGGTGAAGGAAAATATAGTGATGAAACCTGCACACCCAAGAGTTCTTAGGAATTTCTTAGGTGTGTAGTCCGCCAACCCGCACTAGGCCAGCGTGGTGGACTATGGCCTAAACCCTCTCAATGGTAGAGGAGACCCGTGCTCAGCAGTGGGCGTATATGGGTTGATGATGATGATGATGATGAAAATAAACATTGGTGTAAGCTAGACATTACAAAATTAAGGTGTAACGTTTTTGGGTTTATAGTACTACGCTTGTGTCTTAGTCAAGGGTGTGTTTCTGTACTACATTTGTCAAGTGGCGGCTATCCCACATATTTTTTCCCACATAACAGGGGTCGCCCTCTGTCTATTGTAATTTCTATAAGTAGCAAAAAAGGAATCGAATAGACAAAACCATGCTACCATGCTATTGCACATTTAGTTCTGTTAACGTGAACCAATATAAGGTATATTTTAGATTTTCGTTGTAGGCGTCCAGGCTTCAATTTTTTTCCTGATGATCACTCATCGTCAAGTAATTTTGATAGATTGTCCGTAATGTTCTTTACTCGTAAAAAATACCGATAAGTCGTTACCGTAAAGCTCTTACTGGAAATCGCATTAGTTTTTATAAAAAAACTACTTTTTCATGTTCAGTAATGTTATCTTGTGTGTGGGTTGATAAATGTCTCCATATTGATAATATAATATATTATTGAATTTTTCCCGGAGGCTGTCGTTATATTTCTAACATTCAGTTATTTTTGCATGACTGTCGGTCAGTTTGGGTTTATTTAAAAGTTTTTTTTTTTCAAATTTTATTTCATACGACCGATCGCTGGGCACTTCTACTTCAACCTAAGAAATTCTGTAGATTTTAAATTGACTGTAAATGCACACATAACTTCAAATAGTCAGAAGTGTGTGCCCAGAATGTGTTTGAACATGCCTTTCTGGAGATTTTATCTCGACGTCGTCCCTAAGCCTCGAGGCATCATTACTATCACAAAAAATGCATTACAACAATTCGACCTCACAATTTATTTCCTTCAACTGAATACTGGAAACTGGAGTTAAACAGTGCTATAGTGGATAGCTGATACAGCTCGAAGCTAAAAATACACGCAACAATTTGTCGACGCGGCTCAAAGCTGGTGCACAAAGTTATGCTAACGTGTAGCTCTGTGAAGCTTACATTATCTTAAGGAGCTTAACTGCGGCACGGATGCAAATGTTTCTCTGCAATACCCACTGTTTGTGTCTCAGTTTCAGTTTGTGGCACTACTTCACTCTTCGATAGTTTGATCGTAGTGTGGGACTAGTGTGTGACAGAGGGCTGAATCTTTAGGGAAATGTACAAATATATGAATTACACACTAGTAATAAAACATAGGAGTCGTATAATAATGTAAGTTTAAAATGTTGTTTACAACGGCAATGTTGGGGTACACCCCCCATACATATTCTTAGATATATCAGACTATAGTTGTCTTTTTTGTATCCACTTGCCTTCGCTAGTATATAAATTTTGTGACTAATTTGACAATGTTTACACATTACGAATTGGTCGAATTGGCGTATCTGAGAAAATCCTCATACGGTTGATAATTATTTTTTTATTAGTCCACAGCTTCGTAAACTAACAAGCGTTCTAATTGATTTTTTTCCCCTTAATAAACCTTTTTTAAATCATGTATAAACATTATGGTATTTGTTTAGATCAGAAGGACACAGGATTATTTTAATCACCAATTTTCCAATCTAAATCCATTTTCTCCTTTTGTTAAACAAATATTGATAATTTTAAAAGCGCGGGTA
This sequence comes from Cephonodes hylas, assembly GCA_030295005.1. Classification (NCBI taxonomy): domain Eukaryota; kingdom Metazoa; phylum Arthropoda; class Insecta; order Lepidoptera; family Sphingidae; genus Cephonodes; species Cephonodes hylas. Next base: position 989,911 of record AP025365.1, read on the forward strand.
TGTTTGTCGACCTCCGGAGAGAAATGATTGAAAATAAACAATTCTAAATAGAGATACATTATTCTGAGCAAATATGTGCGTCATCGTTGTATTTCTAACTCTTAAATAAATAATTACAAACGATGTTTTCTGAATGTGGGCCAAGGGCGGGCCTTGTATGGGACACATGAACGCGTGGAATTGAGTTGCTGTTTTCAGTCTATTTATAGGACAGTGCATATTTATAGGACAGTGATGAGTTTTGTGAGGCCTTTAGATTATTACCGTGCTTTTAGAGGCCCATTCGTTGGAGTTTCTATGGATTTTGTCAATCGAAAATTATGCTACTAATCTTCTACAATTTCAGTGGTTTATTTGACATTTTTATTAGGGTATAAAAACCGTTAGATTTGTTTTTTTTTGTTGTCAATACATATTAGGTAATTCTAGTCAAATTTATACTAATATAATAAATGCGAAATTGCCTCTGTTTGTTACAATTTAATGCTATTACCACAAGTCATTTTGGGCAATATTAATGGCATAGAGATATGTAGATAAAATTTGGGTGTATTTACTGTTTATTCTATGCAAAAAAAACATTTGCTGTTTGGAAATAATTCTGCTATAGAGATGGATTAAACTTTGGTGTTGGTTATAGGCTGAATATTGTCATACATTTTTACTGGATTCTACTGGTACAATGGTACGACAGCGGTGTTATCTATAGCAAAGTCTTACCCGTCAATGATAAAAATAAGTCTGATAAAAAGTAAAAGCTAAAGTTTCCACAGTGTCGGTTTCATTTTACCAGCATCCTAAGATTACTTGATAACTTAACAAAAATGCACCTATCTCATATCCTTAGCAGAGCAACTTGATATTGAAAGTTTGCTCCCGAAGACTAGTCTAAGATTGATTTAACAGAAATTTCTATAAAGTTTTTAGTAAGACGCTGTTCTACGGAGACATTGTTAGTTAACTATCTATTTGAAGATATTTTCCGTCGTAAACCATCACGACTTGACGTTGTAAGAGCGAATTAAATTTCCAAGATACCTTTAATGGTTTGATGTGAAAATATAATAAAAATTTTAGTTGCGCTACGCTTTATCTAGATGGGTATTTTATAGTTGCATTGTTATAACGTTAAGTTTGTTGTATAAAGTTGATTGCTCTTAACAGTAAATGATAAAAGCAATAAATCGCTCGTCTGAGTCTTTCAACGTATCGACAATGCCGGAATTATTACAGTTAAGGAGTTACACAAGGTTAGAAATGACTAAACTGTGTCAAAACTAAATACCTGCGTCGTGGTCATCAGAGACTACGAGAGCCTTTTTCGATCTCTCATACTTGATATAAATATATATATATATATAAATGTCTCACCCAGACTTGATATAAATATTTCTGTATTACCCAACCATCGATCCCGATCGAACCCGAAGCCTCTCGTTTCGCCAGTCACACCGTCACAGGGCTGTCAAATATTAATTTTACTTCTATCCCCGCTCAAACGCGGACCCCATCGAAATGATTGCAATGATCTCAATCGGGGTCATTCCTAGTTCGTGTTCGCCCACAGTAGTTGTGTTTTGAGTGCAGTAGTGCACGTGGCGCGGCTTTGTGGCCCACTCAAAGCTCCTTTGTGCTCTGTGGCACTGTAAGGACATTAATAGAGGGACGGTAGAAGGGCTTTAGAACAACACGCCTCTCGTGCGTTTGAGAACGTTTTTGTCTTGACGTATGGTGTGGCCGAATGGGAATCTATTTGTGCTTGCAGGGGTTTGTCTAGTATGCTGTCTAGGGTTCAGTTTCGTGAGGAGTTATTTATATTAATGCAGGGTACGGTGATTAGATGTTCAGCTATCGATCTTTGTTTTTTTATATAATACTATTAATTATGGCATACCATAAAACTAACAGCTTGTACATAAATAAATCAGTAGCTTATTAAATCACGTACAAAAGACTCTTTCTGAAAGTTGAATTAAAGTTAATGTGGAGATTTATAATTGTTATATACACAAACCTTTTGCTTTTTAGTATTCTTCATATACTTTATTGATATATTAAAAATTGGGTTCTTTTTATGCATATTAAAAGAACGTATTTTAATAATAAATACCTGTTCCATTTAAAAGAAAATATATTAAACAAAAATCCATTCGAACGCAAAAATACGACGCTGACCACATTTCAGCAAAACACAATTGCGAAAAATAAAAGGAATGAAGACGCTCATATTTCCGCGGCCAAAGGCAGAATCCAATAAATAAATGAAACAGCCCTCCATCTCGGATGTAATGGAGGAAAGTGATACAGGCCAGTGCCCACGGTGCGACGAGACTTAATAACGAAAATAATCCAATATCCACCTTTGAGATATTCAAATTTGAAGCAGCCCTCGCACCTCTAATGTATGTTATTGGATTGTAGAGATTTGGGTGGGTGTGATATTTTTGAAGGCGTTTAAGTTAGTAAGTTGATTTTATAAGCTTGGTTTATGATTTTCTTATAGCTTTCAGTATTTTATCTCGATTCGATACAGCATGATTAAGAATAATATTGTTTGGATTTAACATCTACGTACTCGTTTTCTACTTTTTATTTAATAGAGAAATATAGAAAAAAAAACTCTACCAATTGCCTGTAAATTATTTTAAATATTTCATTGATGTTAGTATTAACACGTGAGCCGTCAATCTTATCAATGTTTTAATTCCAAAAACCAATTGACGAATAAACTGACATAAAAAATCACCATAAAACTCGATGTGCAATCGTAAAATCCTGGCGAAGTTACACTCGATCCTCAGCTCTATATAGCTTCGCAAACTCCAAAGACAAGCGTCTTGCCAGCCGGTCATGCTCCGCTGATCTCAACATTTAATCTTGCTAAAATTGCCTTCGCCGGACCGCTCGCAGCCTCCGACTCAGAGATAGGCCTCCAGACGTCTCGAGACGGATTTTTTCCCTCCTTAATTTTAAAATGCTCCTTCCTTATTAGCATTTTCTTCGGATATAAAAGATTCTTGCGTAATATCACGTGTTAGAGTCACATTTTTTGCATTCCCCCGTTTAATATTTTATGAATGTGATCTTTATGCTAATTTACTTTGAACGTTTTAAATATGTCTCGGTGGTATTAAGAGTAAAATGATTTTTGGTAGTAGACCGCTCTTTTGTTTGTAATTCGTGGCTTTTGAAATATATTCGAAGTGTCCTTACAGTTTAGTTCAACGTAGATCTTAATATAGTGGTACTGAATAAAATATAAAAATATTTTAAAACGTATTATACAAGATTAAAAAAGTAGTACATATTATACATTTAATTAACATTGCTGTTCTGTGATAGGACTCAACTAGGGATTAAAGTAACAAGAGCAGTAAATTAATTTATTTGGATAAATAATACTCGCAAGAAAATATTACTTTTCACGTTAAAATCTAACAGTTATTCAAATGTAGCTGGACGTGAAGAGCTAAAAAAGAGAAAGAGAATGAGATTATTGGACTTGCGCCAATCTGTCAGATCGACTGGGATAGTGTGATAAAATTGTCAATTCATGGCATTTTAAGTACGTTGCGACATTGGTAGGTAATTTGATGTCAGTTGTACCTAACTCCTATTATAGTCTATACTTGCAAGAACGTGAATATTGAATTGATCGTATTATATCTATTTATATCCCATTTTACTATAGGTATAACTTTTTATTGCTATCCGGCTACTGATTAGTATACTGAACCGAGAAACTCCAATATAAGATTTACGACTTAGAGCCACGAAAATCGCCTTTTCCATTTACAATCAAAAAATTCTATAAGCTACATAGGTAAACTATATGCGGACATACATATATTTTGTAAATAGTATTGTCTTAACATCTACAAACCTGCCTTATGTCATCTCTACATACTCTTAGTTCGACTGTTAGAGGATGCCATAGACATTAAATCCTCCAATAAAAACTTCGTACATAGTGTAAATAAATAAATACCTTAACCTAAATAACCCAAAACACCCCGAAAACTAGAAAGTAAATTCATCACGATCCAAAGCACATTCGTAGAAAATTAACAAAACAAGAACATAAACGAACACTCACGGCCCCATCTATATTTAATAAGGGCTATTCAAAAAATATATCGGATGTGGCGTCTGTGCGTTTCGTATTGCGGTCACGCGCTCACCTCACGGCACCTATATGAGAGGCCTTATTGGCCTCTATAATATAGCCTCTATTGCCTCTCAACCGTGCCCCCACTAATACACGTTTGAGTTAGTAATTTGATGTACTCTTACGATGAAAATGTTTCGGACGCGTCGTGTCTTACAACTGGAATGTGTATGAAACATTTATATAGTAGAATTTTATATGTGTTCCCTTATAAAATATTACTATTTGCACTATTTACTGATCCGTCGTGGAACATGGATTTTTTTTTACATAAAATCGGCGGGTAGTTATTATTTATAATGTAAAGGTGAATTAGACCTCGTTGGCAATGCATTATCGTCTAAGCTAATGACTGAATCCTTATCAATTTTATTGTCACTTTTGAAAAGCGCCGAAAGATTATGTACAATGAGATTGCAATTAAATCAGTTATTGATTAAATTGAAAAAGGACCTGTTCGTTCTGAGATAGTGGGAGCTTGCAGCATTTCATTTTGTTGTAGGGTTATTTTGAAGATTTTTTTTTCCATAAGCATATAAATAGCGTAGTGCGCTCTTCTATGTTTAAAGAGTATGTGGAATTTAGTTTATTTGATCCTTTTTAGTAAGTTAGTAGACTTCATATGCCTAAATAATGTTTGTGTGCTTTTCTATTCAAATTTCATCTCTATGTTTTCTTTCATCTTTCAAATGTCAATACCCATTTGTAGTATTAATGCAATATTAAAATTATAAAATATACTAAGGACATTCCTTTCATACAACGATTAATAATTAATTTTAACAAGCATTTCCAAATAACTCTTTTAAAGTAGAGCTAGATTAAATTATGTCTATGTAACGAATACCAGTGAAAGGAAACGAAGATATCCAAAGAAGGCGAGAGGGAAGCGGTGTTTTTGCTTTAGAATTCCTACGCTTTACCGTTGCCAAGTTGTTGGGCAAAGCGTTTGGATTCTAAAACAAAATAACCGCCTTACAACGGTTGCTACGCTGCTACACGGCTATGGCGCTACGGTGCTACGGCGCTACGAGGCTACGCTACAGCGGAGGTCTTTTAAGGTAAATGTTTAGTTTTTTTAATTTTTAAGTCTTGGTAAGTGCTGGCAGTGGCAGGTCTGAATATAGAAGTTTCGTTGTGTTACATTATTTGTTTGAAGTAATTATGCATAAAATTATATTTTTTATCGTGTTATTTTTAAGCATCATGCACGTAAGTTAAGTTTCTATATCTCTTCATCTAAGGACCTAGCATAAAGTTAGGTTTTAATTAGGTTTTAAATTTTAAAAAACAAACCAGAGAAAATAGTTCCTAAAATCTCATTGTTATGCAGTAAAGTACGTAATAATATCCAATTAAAGGTTTTAAATACTTTTTTATTCAATAACATTTTGTTTTATACATATGAGACTAATGTATTACAACACTTCATCATAAAACGGTATTCCTGACAGAAGATTGAAAAGCAAGAGATAATATCACATCTTTTAAAGAGGTCTAAATCTTCTTAGCCGAATACCTGAATGTTTCTAATAATGCCCAAAGGCACGCTAAAAACCTCCAAACAGGCATGCAAATACCAAAAGTCGTCATAAGACCCCACTTAAAATACAAAATGTATAATAATATTCTATACATTGGAGAGCAAACAAAAAACACTTGGTTTATTCCTTAACTCTACCTTTCCCGATTGTATGGAGAATCTGGTCGGCTCTTACGACACATTTAAATGCATTAAGCTCTACCTGCTCCATTATTGTGTGGGTAAAGCCACTGTTTTACGAGCGGTTCGATTCCCGGCACGGTAACCCAGCTCGTTACAGCGTCGGAGTTTTACGATGTCAATTTTGGTCCCTTTTTAAATTTTTTATGAGTTTAAATACCTTTGAGTCGGTATTTTGGTTTGTGAGTGAAAACTTGGGGTTGCAAAGGAATTATTGTTTTTAAAAGTGATTTTTTTTTAATAATACGGCAATATTGTTTTGCCTTCATGTCACAGGTTTGTTTGGTTGTCGCTATAAATGTTTGTCGGCTTTTGCAGGAAGGATACATCTATTTTGAGTTCAGGTACATATAGCGCGTTTTTTATAATAATTTTCATGTAGAACTTTACTTTTGTATGTTGCATGAGTTGTCTTAACATTATAAAAATAATTGAAATTTTAACTTAGACGAATTTTCAAAAGTTAGTGACCCATATAACATACCTATAGAATGGCCCTAAGTTTTCATATATTTTTGGTCGAAATACGATAAAATTCAATTCACTGTCAGATGATGAAGATGTAATCTCGTTTGGCCCTCGTTCCCGTAATGCCTTTAATTCCGACGATAAAAACAATCTGCAAACTAAAGCGGAAACGTGCTAATGCCACATTTTGTTACTCACCGAAATTGTACTTTACCGACGTTTCCAAACCATTATTCAAGTTGCGGAGGTATAACCATTTTTTTGCGTCAGTTACATAAATTCAGCTCTGTCGCCTTCAAAAAGATTTAATATATTGCATTTCCAACGTTACTTTCTTTGGGAGTACGTAACTGAGTTACGCTTCGTCTCTGCACCTACTTAATTCGTTAAAACAGAGAAAAGTACGCGCAACTTTCTCGAATTTCGACTGTTTTGTGTGCGGAATTTTGTATTCGTTGAGAGAATAACAATGGACGCTTGTAGACTTTTGGGGCTGGTTAGGCATGTTATTGGCAATTGAAGAATTGACGGATTGTAATATTATTTTACAATCATTAACCGCCACTCTGTGAGGAAAGCAATTTTATGTATGGTCGTTGTTAAGATATAATAACCTCATATATACGGCTTAAATATTTCGATATTTAGTGGATTTTCAACGGTTTCTGTAGTATCTTCTTGCTATAGAGCTTTTATCAGACCGTTTTAAATTGAAATATGCTTACATATTCACAAGTGACAAAAAATATAAGAAATCTTGCTTGCACAAAAATACTGAGTTAAAAAAAAATACACGTAATCTATATAAAAAATCCTTGCGTAAATCTAGTTTTATCTATTGTGAGTTTGTACCTACGGCATTCTTAAAATAGGTCACTCTTATCTATCTTAATGACTTTCAATATTGAAATATAAATTTCTTTTAGTCAAGAACAAAATTAACTTTAGTTAAAAACTGCATTTTCATCGCCGGATGCCGGGGTAAGATATGGCTTTTATAAACTAACTCGTTTACTAGAACGCTACAAACGCTAAGAACCTTACTCTATAACATTATGGATTTTAATTTTAAATTCCCCTCCTGTAGCATCTGTTAAATATAGTCTGGAATTACAGAGTAGAAATATGGTTAATAGGAACGATGTTCATTTTTCCATGACTTCCGACGAGATAATGCCGAAGCTAATTTTCAGCACCCGTTAACATCGTATGTGGGAGATATAAATGCTTCTTTGGTATGAAAAATTAATGCAGTAATTAGATAGTTGGATATGGAGAAGAGGGAGAGAACTTGTTTTAAATAATGCCAGTTTCGACTAACATATTAAGTCCTTCTTTAAAAATATCTACTAAAGTGTTAATATAAAAGTATGTATTAAGATGGATACTTTTAACATGGCCACATTAGGTACCACAAATTATTTTTTCATTGTGGAGGATAGAGGCTATGTAGGGAAAGTGAGAGTGTGAGAAAATAGAGGCATAAAGCGAGGGTCTTCTGTTCACAGTTCCGACTTAACGAAATACTGAAACAATAAACTCGATATAAATGTCTTTCGTCTGATCTCGATAGAGCTAGTGCTTTTCGCAATAGTAGAAAAACATTTTAAAATTTTTACTTACTAAAACCACGTTCTATTTATTATAAGTCAATTAACAATAACAATTGACGATTGACTACTAATTCCAAATTGCTTGATTTTACGTAAAAAATATATTATTAGAAAAAATCATAGTTTGATCCATAAAGTATTTCTAAAACATTTGATTAGTTATAATACACTAGACTAGATGCTAAACTATGCTTACCCCATAAAATCTCTCATCAGATATTCACGACACATTAAATCCTTGCACACGATAAGGATTATGTACGATGCATATATTTTGGTAGTTGAGTCTCTATACCGCCACCGATAATTATATTCAACATTACGCTCTTGAATGTATGCCATATAGTAATAAATATTTGTGTTTTCAATTACCTGGGGTTGGTTAGTCACCAGTTTTCAAAACAAAAGGCCAAGGGCTCAATCCCTGCACGGAGACAAATGTTTGTGTGTGGTCCATAAATATTAGTTTCATGTCTGGGTTTTTGGAGACCGAAGAGTGTTTCATAGTTTTTGGTACCCACGAGACCTTGGTTTTAGTGTAGAGTCAGTACTATGTTTGTGAATGTTGCGCGCAAATGTTTTTAAATTCATTGTTATTTTAACGTATAAACCAAAATTACAATACTGAATTTAACGCTTTTTGTTATAGACATAGGTAGAGCCCTAGGACAAAACATTTGCTACTTTATATGCCAGGAATATGATATGTTCCCGTAGGAATATTGTGCCCGGGCAGAGCAGTACCCCATCACTAGTCTACAAAATTATAGTGAGCCAAAATTGTAGAGTAAAACAAACAGGGGCATCGGGAAACGCAACAGCAAGTATTGTGGCGGTCGCGGCGTGTACGCCACGGCATAATCCCCCCAGATTGAGGGATCATGGGGCTTAGTGCGGATAAAACCGACTGATGGCGGATAACGAATATCATTTCTCAAAATACATCCGGATATTTATTTTGATACGGTGTTCATAATTTTTTTTCGGTAATTTTATCGCTGCTTGTAAAATATACTTATTTTTATACCCCTGTATTGATACAGTACGGCTTCTGTTTTATATTACATACTTCATTGTAGTCCTTAGTAACCTTTAAAGTAGTACTTTCGAACTTAACTACCCATATTATTATTTTACATTCACACACAACCCTAAAGTAACAGTCTTAGATAGTTTAACCCACGTTTTCCCAAGTACATATATTTAAAGTCATCCTGCCAACCTCACGTATTGGCGTTTGTCGGACACATTTCCACACCCCATACTAAAATTTCTCTACTGAAAATTCACAGGCTGACTCAGCCATCGGAACAGATGTCGTTTGACCACATACTTGCTAATTTACGCTGTTGGATAAAATATCCGTAACTTAGGAATTGATTTTATTCTTCGAAGGGGATTTCTCCATCAATATTGAGCTAGATAGGTACGAGTATCAGTACGTAATATTAGGAGAACCTTTTCCAGATTTAGACATATTTCCAGTCTACAATAGTTACCGAGAATTTCCTAATGGAAAAATCAAATAGCACTGTGAAGGCTATGTTTTAGTTACTGCGGTCGAGGCCCGTGTGTTCCGATCCAAATGGAGAGCTGTTTAGTTTCAATTATGTGTTCCGGAGAGCGCTACAAAGTGTGACCTCGGGGTTTAATTAAATTACGGCTGGCATTAATGTGGGTTTGCGGTACTACATTGATTGTTTAGCTGTTGAATGATATAAAAAAATCAATTGCCGTGTGCTTAGACATTTGCGTCGTGGTTTATTTTATTATGAAATTATCATGAACATCGTATCATTTTCATTCACCTAGGCCTCACCTAAAGCTCGCCACTACACACTACTTTGAAAACATACATTTGCGTGACTATTTAACAATTCAAATATATAATTTACACAAAAAAAATTATGCAATATATCTTAAATCTGTGTAAGTTGTAACTTACGAGGACCAAACATTACCAAATAATTATAATTGACCTTATAAAAATATTAAACAATTCACATACCCTGTCTCACTTCCTCTAGTGACATTAGTTTATTAATAGATAGAGCTGGACCGATCATGTTTTATTCTTAATTTATTTCACTGATGTTATGGTTAAGTACAAGTAAATATTATAATAATATTGCTTAATTGCTTTAGTAATGTTTTCACATACAATGATATTTTGACTACTATTATAAATGTAAACGTGTCGCGGTCCGGAGTTTCGCATTACGCATTCGCCTCAAGCGGGCTGATTTAAATGTCACTGGAGATAATCGTGTGAACTGGTATTATCTCTTTAAAAGGCCAATATTAAAAGGTATTCCAAAAGGTTATTTTCTAGGCGCAGTGCTAAAATTTGGAATTGGTTTGTCGTCCATAATGTGTATGCTTTAAATTAAGATTTGGTCTTTCATTGTAATTAATCTCATTAGGGCCCAATTATCTTATTTATTAATGTCGCCTTGAAACAATTCAATAAATTTTTGATACATTTTGGTATAGTTATATGTTCGACCCTGGATGTCCTACATTTTTTTATCCGCAATAATGTGAAAGTTTTATTTTCATAACATAGTTTATACAGCGCAATCATCAAAGGAAGCTTGAGCTACTATTTAATAAACTTGTTCCTTCACTCAAAATGCCAGAAACAATTCAGAACGGCTCTATGGAAAACTGGGAGATAGAGCATTAATATTTCCCAGAAAGAAGTTAAGCTATGTTAAACAGTAAACAAAATGTAAGCAGTTTATAAGCTCCGGCAAGTTGCCGACTGCTTCGGCTAAACTTTTAGCTATTATAAAATTGCAGCGGCAGCGGAATGTTAGCCGTTATAGCATCGTAGTTTAACTAGATTTTGCCACTGACTCTACCCACTCTACCAGTGATTTATTAAGTGTTTTAACTTCTACAACATATTTCAAAATGTAGAGATCCACTACTAAGTTTCAGTGAAATATGGGGCGGTGATTTAAGATTATCACCGGTGATAAATTCATTTTATTGTTTTATTTTTCGAAGAAGCAGTTGGTATCCCATTGTGAAATAAAAAGTTGGATAAAGATTTTTAAACATTTTAATGTTAATCTTGTGTTATGCAACTATCTTCTTACATATTATTCTTATAAGTTCTTGTTCTATTTATTTGTGTCTATGATTCGTTTATTCGGAAACTAGATACGGTTCTTCTATGGATATTCACGTTTTCTTTTAGTGAAAAAGACAGTGAATGATGCTAAGAGCTTACCTTTGGCTTAAACTGCGAGTTTTGATAATTCAAGGATCACTTCAGTATTGAAAAATACTTGAAACTGTCTAAGCTAATTGCTTCGATAGTTCAAGGATCTCTGATAAATTCAACATTCAAATATACTTCAGAAAAACCATGTCTAGTTTTCATCTAAATTACCTCTATACGAATCATACCTGCCGGATTTCCTATAAGTCGACTCTTGAAAAGTTCCACTTCGCGACTCAGTCAGGACTTATTGGCAACTCATAAAAATATTTACGATCGGGTAGACGCTTCACGATTTATTGCCGGCGTGTTATTGTTGTTCTGTGATGTTCATTTCACCTGGAGATCCGGATCATGCTTCACGTATACGAATTTGTGAGCCACTGTCGCTGAAGTTTGTTGCTTTTATGATGTATGGGACCGGCGAAGTTTAGGTCGTCATTAGTTTTGTATACGGGCGAAGAAAAATATGAAAATGGATTTTAAGTTCTCAGTTCCTCAATAATCATCTAAGCTTCGGCTCTTCACAAGAAATATAAAGTGATTTTCTAAGACTGTAAAGTCCCGTGATACTTCGGGGTAGGTCGTAAGGGGTATGTCGGAATCTCAGGCCTTCAGTTGTCTGCTTAGCTGAGTCGGCTTCCTAAGCAAGGTTCCTGACTGACGTCTAACCACTTACGGTTGTAGAAGAGGCTTATACCCAGTAGTGGGACGTAGGCAGTTGATAATAATTTAATTTTGTCAACAGCGAGAGATAATAATCAGTGCTTAGTCGTTAATTTATCTGGGTCACCCAGACCTTAGTTGAAAAGCCTTAAAAGCTTCACAATCATATTGCTGAGTACTAAATCATTAATTGTATCGTAGAAGCCGCTTATAACCAAATTTATTTTTAGATAATCTACATAACCCACACCAAATGCCCCATATATCCTAAAAGAGCGATAGGTTTAGTAAAATCATATTGGTCCATATAAAACTAGTATCCTCATAAATATCTGGAATCAAAACAAAGGCCGGGCCGTATATCAGCCACGCGTCGCTCCCGTCTCGTAAGTCTGTCAAACCATACCGCTTTTTATTTATTTCCCAGGCATACATTTTTTGCGGTGATAAACTTGTAACGTTTCTTGAGTTATTTTTTTATTTTTTATCGCTTTCCCCTTTATGGATATGAAGATACGTATAATAGTGTCCAAAAAATGCTCAGTATGTAATTTTTTACTTATTGCTGTATCTTCGAACGGATAGGTAAAGGTTTAATTCCATACCCATTTCTATAACACTGTAAGCCCTCATAAGCATTGTGCGTATTTCTAGACGTTGTGCTTTTGTGAATTATTTTTTAAAAGAGAACCACAAAAAAGTATTTTGTCAACTCAACATAATAATATGATAATAATTATTCCATGAGATCAGACATTATTATTTAAGTGATTCTAGAGATGTTTTATAACATCAAAACAATACAGCATTATGTATTAGGTATGCCTATAAAAAAATATTTTTAATACAGAATTTTGTTACGGTTTAACACCTGAATTATTTAACGAATTTGGCTTCATCTTGAATGAATGATATCTTTCAGATTATTACGATTCATTAAAATAGTCCTATAAAGGTGCAAGAAAAAGCTATTAAATCACAAACGATCTGGATTGGTCACGAACTGAGAGAATTACGGTAACTTTCTACGCAAATATGGTTTATGTTAGTATGTTATTTTATACCAAAAATCGCGCAGGTCATGTTGCAACGCGTTGATAATTGGTGTACACAATGCTCGCGAAAATAATTGGCAATCTCCCGTAGTTACACACGGTGGGGAAACAAGACAAGCATTAAACAGAGTTCATGTTCTATAATATTATAACATACTTACACTCAAACCTATATTCCTGAGGGTATTTTTTGATGATATTTTTTAGGGGAGAGGAGTGCAAGAAGAAAAAGGAGGTCTTAACCTAGCAGTGAGATCTATTGTATGTCGGCTAGAAAAAAAAAAGTATTATCAATGTAACCAGGTGAAATTCTAAAATTGAGATTTTTGCAAAACATTATATTGTATAGCGATTGTGTCGATAGTAACAGTAACTCTTGATATTCTACTTGGGAAGTACTATCACGTATCAGTGCCTTCACTTCGCCATGCAAAATATAAAAACTATACTACATCGGGCAGGCTTTCCGAGACAATAGCTAAATAAAAAGAATTCCTGAGCCACTTGATCTTTAAAAAAAAAGCAAATTTCCAACCACCAATTGTTTATTGGTGGTAGACGTGAGTAGAAACATAGAGCCGCTAAATTATTGTCATAAGTGCAAAATATATGCGGGAATTTCAAACTCACATCAGTCCTTCCCTTGGAGGGTGAATATAAACGCTAAACGGTGCAGTAATAGCGCGATAAAGCCTTAACTATTATGACGCGGGGATCGCTACCTCCCGACGGAGAGACGGTTAAAACAATTGTTCCAGTACTAAAGTTTTTACGGTTCTCACGTTGCCAACTGTAATGTTTAGCGGGTATTTTTATGTGGTCATTGACGGGCATAAATCTTCAAGTGTTGCTTTTGGATAAGGTTGTACTGGGTTTGTGCAAAAATCACAAAATATTTTATAAGTTTTTTTATCGTCATTGGTGCGATCTATATATCCTAGGACCGATTTTTTACTATTAACATAAAATTTATTTTGCAAAAAAAAATATTCTATGAATGGACTAAAATTAATTCTCCTACCTGAAATTCCTTAAATTAAAGAGAAGGTTAAGTTCCTAACAAACCCTTCAGTCTCATACACTCTACATTAAAATTTCCTTCAATTTCCTCATTTCCACCCCCAAATCCAAAAATATAAATACAATAACAAAATTCATCTGCACCGAAAATCACCCACTTCCATGACCGGAAAGAACTCAAAGCTCTAATAAGGATGTGCGTCCGGAACTTTTTCGTTAATAAGCAACGTTTGCAAGTTTATTGCAACGAGATTGTTATTGCGGCCGCCGCCAGCCGTTATGTTGATCGTTGTTCATGTTTATTGGTTGTTGTGCCGCGCACAGCTTAACCGTTCAGGTAAGGAAGGGGATTTAAAACGATTTTATAACAATATACACGCATGGAAAGTATTAAGTACAGTGTGGAAGTTTTTAGAATGGTGAAAATATGAGGTATTTTCTTTATGTGTTAGGGTATACTTAAAGTAGGATAAGTCGTAAAAGTGTAAGAAACAATCTGGAATGTATACAAATTAAATAATTAATACACTAGACACAATTATCCTAATTTGAGTATTTAGACTTAGTACAATTCTACAAGCTAAGGTTTTAGTATAAACAAAAAATTGTTATGAAATGATAAAAAAGTAATGGGATTTTCTATTCAGTTTATAAATGAACAGAATTATTTTCATAAATTTTGTAGAATATTCCTAATTATAGGGTCCTTATTCTTTACAGATAACATATAAAGTTATATTTTTAAATTGAAATCGAAAATTGTCTAGACTTGCTGTTATGTGATTCTTGAGTATATCTACCCAATTACTGTAGTGCATTAAATATAAAAGAACTTTCATTCGGAATCATTTTAGTCTGATCAAATGCCTCGTCTTCTCCTTACTCAAGGTTGAAGGAATTGGCAACCAAGCACATATTCATAGAGCGTCCGTCTCCGTTCTATACCAACATTGCCATCTCGGATTATTACTTATTAAATATACACGCGCCAATAAAATAACCACACATAACAACAACAAAGAAAAGCCAAGGTTTTCTGGCAAACAGCCAATTCGTCCACTTGTGATGATAATGACTCTACTGATTGATATCTGCTGGTAAAGCATCAATATCAAGACTGATTCAGAACATCTTAGAGATTTTCTTCAATGGCCTGTTGAAAATTGTTGGTGTCATGCCTTTTTATAGTTTAGAGGGCCGCGATGTTATGACAAGTCGATTAATGCTGGTCTCTTTATGTTGTCACGTCTGTAAAAGATAAGTTGATTTGAAGATACTACTTTAAAATGTTCCATGTAGCAATATTTTTTTTTAAAGCGATAATATTTTTCAATATCTTGGTTTGCACAAAGTGATCCTAAAATTACACAATTTTAACCCAGTATCCAAACGTTTGGAATAGAACTTAGACTTTAATATGCTCGTATGCACACACAATTGGCAAAAAATGTATCTAACAGTATCATCACGTATATTCCTGTTCACCTTACCTACACTGAAAATTATCATAAATATGATCTACGTCCTAAGGCACTATAAGAAAATTGGCCGGAAAACCAGCCAAGTGACTTTAAAAATTCATGTAAAGATGGATATGGTCTCCGAGTTCTTGACTTATTCCCACCGGATAGAGAACTGCACGTCTCGTTCAGAATTATATCATAGAGCACATTACATTAGGGTCATTTGTCTCTCGGTTCTATTAAGACCTACTGAATAAAAACGGCATCATCGACTCTTTATCTCTACGTAGAGTTGATAGGAATGATCTCTATCGTATTAGTTATATTATTAGAGATAGTGTGTTTAACAATTTAAGTTCAGGCTTTAACATTGAGAATAACATTTATGTAGAGTTTCTAAATTAGGACGCATTGATGTACAATATTAGTTATTATTTGACATCAATGCTCCATTATCAAAGGAATAACATGTAAATACAATAAAAATATAGATAATTTAAGCGACGACAGATTTTACTAAATAAAAAAGCATTTTAAGACCCCTAGTCCCAAAAGGCCGAAGCAATTTCGGCCAAGCAGCGCTCAGCGAGCGCGTGACAAAAGCCAGTCGCGAATAAATGAGACGTTGCATTAACTTATTAACGAAACACGGCCGCCCCACTCTCCGGATTAGTGGGCGATGCTAACGAAGCTCATTAGCCGAACCAGGTTCGCTCCGTACTTTCGGCTTTTTGGGCGATAGAAAACTGCACTATTCGTGTTGATATTTTGTCTTGTTCTTAATGAGTGTTTTAATGACGGGTCACCGGGCTGAGAGTTAAATGGCTTTGCCGGATTTATGAAAATGGATTTATGCTGTTATTCGTTACTTCTGAGATATTAAACGGAGCGAATGAAAACGAATTTTACTATTGAAGAAATTAATGTATTAGGTACATATGTTTGTTTTTCTGTATAACTAATTACTATTAATAAATTTTTTATACAAATATAACAATAGGCATTGCCTATAAAATCCTCTGCTTATGTTTCCGTATTCACAGATTTTAACAACTACGTACTAAGGGGTGAATAGAATGGAATCTTAATTTAAATTACCCTTTCCTTAGTTATTGTTGTTGGGCAAATGTCAAATGCCGGAAGTCTTCCCCATATCATACATCAAACAGAACAATGTCAATTATAACTTGACAATTGTATAGTGTCTTCGTTGTGTGTGATAATTATAGATAAGGTTCAATTCCAAAGTCAAAACAATGTTCATTTGATTGCTATATTTTACTCATGTGTCCCGAGATTGTATCCTTGACACCTGGTTTGATCAATATTTTCAGTCCTAAAAAAATTAATGAAAAATAAGAAATTAAATAATATAAAAACTTAATCTCAACTTGTTTGAGCGTTATATATACTTTCGCGACAATATAAAAAATATTTCACTACATACTTAGGTATACCTCCTACTTTATGTAGAGTTCTAAAAGCCGACATTTGCATGAAAACTGACCTTCAATGTATTGACATTTCAAAATCCGAGTGGCGCTCATTACCACGCCGAGAGATACGTGTGCCGAAGAAAATTTCAATCTATGCCGAGCTAAAACGGTTGGCGACGGTCCAACCCCGAGAAGGCTTTGTCCGCGCACCAATCAGCTGCAACTCGGTTAAAATGTGGCTCGCATTTGAGACTTTTCTAATTTTATATTTCAAGACTCAGGTCCTTTGTCATTTTCCTAGTGGGCCGCCCCCTTTGTGGCCTCGCGTATGGTAACGTGACTGAAATGAATAAATTGATTTCCTAGTTTTTTTCACCATTTTGTAGACCGGCAAGTTTAGTTCCGGGCTTTTGTGCGTCGCCGGTTCGAATGCAAAGATATTTTTAATGTACTTTCTTTTCTCACTGAATTATATTGTGCGCTATATTGAGATGAGTGTGTAATAGTTTGTTTTTTATATGTAATAAGTATTTTATGTTTTATGTTTTAATAGACCTAAAAATGTGCTAGATTTTTTTCTATCAAAAGTTCATTGGTAAGCAAAAAAAAAAACATTCCAGCAAAACACATTACTCTGTTAAACGTATCTTGAAGACATGTGTGGACATTAAACAACAACTATCACATTATTAAAACATATTTATAGCGAATAATGTGTGCCGACAAACATTACATAGATATTATGATACCCTTACTATAATATAGTAGAACATTACTTATAATGGCTTAGCTATTATACGCACTCGTAATTATTATAATAGAGCCTCTAACATTTTCGTAGGCGCCCGTAGCCGAAAAACAATATTCGTAGTAAGTGCTACGAAATCGTAGCACATATAATATGCGTTTTTTTAATATTTATCCGTTATGATCTTATTTCATTACTATTAAATAAAAAATAAATAAAAAGCATTATAAAATAAACATCAGTGTCATATTTATTGTGCCCAAAAAAATATAATCATCCGCCTCGTGGTCTCGCGGTGTAAGTATGGGTCCGGAGTTCGATTCCTAGTTCTGGAATGGTGTTATTAGGCAGTTTTCATTCTGCACGTAATCTGGAAAATTGCCAAAAAGTGGCAATAGGCTCACCTTTTTTGGGAAAGTTATACATATCTGGCGAAATGTGAGCGGAGAAATGGATTAGGCCTTAGTCCAACCTGCTGGTCTAGTGCAGGTACTATGTGTTTATATATTTTTGTGATTTAATTTGTTGCGACATAAATGGAAATCAGTGTTACAATTAAAATTTGAGGATGTAGTGTATGAACTAAAACATTAGCAAATAAATTAGTTCGTGAATAATTGGATTTAAATTATGATAATACATTTTGCTTCGTAATTAAATTTTCGTAAACCACAATATTCATTTCAATGCAACCTGTTTTCAAACAAAACTCATTCATAGCGGTTTCGTAATATAAAATAGGTATTCTAGTTTATATTATTTCGATAATTTGTTAAAATTTTTGTGCTTTTTTGTATCGTAAGTTTCTTTAGAATAATTTTAAACTGTATGTCGGAACCGTTTACGAAAGTGAATATAGCGTTATATGTATGCTCTGAATATCTCCGTCCACTGCTAAATGAAGGCTTCCGCAAGTGAACACCAGCCATCGGGGTCGCACAACCCCCGTCCTTACGCTACCCGCAACCTTTTTAAGTCGCCGGACTAAACAGTCTCCCGTCCAAAACTTGTCTGCTCAACTGGTTTTACGTTCATTCTGAGATGTTCACATAAAAAATTAAGCTGCACTTTATTTGAAAGTATATTTCATTTAAATTAATAGATACAGTTTGTAAAAAATACATATTATGATCATGTTATTGACAATAATAATACCTTTATCTTTGCCAACCTCGTTTGTTTTTTCGTCGTTTAAATATCGACTAAGTTTACGATGCCCATTGTCCATAAACAAGACAAATAGTAATTATCAATCAATCAATCAGCCTATCGCCGTCCACTGCTGAATCCCATCCAACCATCCCGGTCTTGAGCAGCCCTCATCCATCCGCCACCCGTCACCTTTCTCAAGTCGTCGGTCCATCATGCTACAGGACGTCCCACACTACGTCTGCCTAAGCGCGGTCTCCACTGCAACACTTGTCTGCTTCACCGGCCGTCCGACTAATAAAAAAAATAATAGCTTTTTAATTATTGTTTTTCAGTAAAATTTTATCTTTTTTTTTTTTTTTTTTTTTTTTTTTTTTATAACTGAAAAAGAATAAAAATTTCAAAACTAAGACAAAAAAAACTTGAAATGCTAGCTTATCGCTTTTTACGTACTGTATTGTTTTGTTTAATATATTTAAAACCTATTAGAATACAGGGGCTCTTTTATTTTAATAGTTCTAACACACTGTTGAGCATATCTGTTTTTGATTCAGTTTGTCAAATAATAATAATTGGTACTTATTTTTGGATTCTTGGAAACTTATCATTCTGATCAAAAAATAGCATTCTGTGATTTAAAGATGCCTTGGCAATTTCAAACTAGTGATATTATTGCTAATCGGGGGCTGGGTTTTCTTTCATGTCTAAATTTTTGATAGTAGAAGAAAACAGCCGCTTTTAGATTTAGAATATAGTTTACATAGTATTAAGCAGTGATGGCCTCGAGGTTTGGGCACGCGGTCGAGAATCTCGGCGGTCGCGGGTTCGAACCCCAGGCACACACCTCTGACTTTTCAGAGTTATGTGTGTATCCACATTGAATTATCACTTGCTTTAACGGTGAAGGAAAACATCGTGATAAAACCTGCACACCTAAAAGTTTTTAGGAATTTCTTAGGTGTGTAGTCCGCCAACCCGCACTAGGCCAGCGTGGTGGACTATGGCCTAACACCCTCTCAATGGTAGAGGAGACCCGTGCTCAGCAGTGGGCGTATATGGGTTGATGATGATGATGATGATGAAAATTTTATCTTGGCATACCAAAAAAAAATTAAAAAAAAATGTTTCCAAAGTATCAATAGTTCGCAAAAGGAGCTATTAAATTCTTAAAAAACAACAACAGTACACGGAATAGCAAATTGGTAGAGCCGAAGATTTGGCAGTGAGCCAGTGAGAGTTTCGCTTGGAGCACGCTTCAGCCGCCATGGTTGAAAGCGAACAGTGAGCCATCAATGCTGGACCCTTCACGACTATACGAGGGCTAAAAAAAGTTTTTCTTAAAGGCCAAGTACTCAACTTTTTTGGCGATGCACGTGCCGTCTGCGTATTGTGTTTTTCGCTACAATTTTCCGATTGTACTCACGACGATTTGGTAAAAGTTGATTGTATATAGTTTTCCGTCTATACATGTCCCATTGCTGGGCACAGACCTCCTATACAAATAAGATAGTTTACAAGATAATAATTTATAATCAATGTTGTTGGTCTAATTCTTGAAACTTTAGAGTGTCTGCGATTTGAAACTACAAGTACTAATTATGTAGGTTGCATATGTACAAACATGAGAATATCATGATGAATCTATATGTATCTAATTGGCGACTTCGTGATTCTGTCGACTGGTAAAGATTTGAATAATTGATAAAAATGAACATGTCGTGTCATACAAAACACCGTTGCCTGTAAATAAATATATAAATTCACTCAACATCCACATACATAGTGTCGACCTCACATTAAGATACATAAAAGCAATGTGTCGTGGTTATAAAAATTACTCTCCGTCTTACAAAAAACCCTCTACAATTAAACTTATTCACTAAACAAAACAAAATCCCTAAGCGAAGAACGCCAAGTACACAAGGAAAATTAACTGGTTCCCAGATAGACTTGTTTACTTCTTGGCGGAACACTATAATTTTTATTACAGCCCAATTGGCGTAATATAGGCGGAGGGCGCAGGGAGAGCCCACGTTCCAGTTTTACACATCTTATTTAGGATTCCTGCGGGACGGCGACGCCTTGGGACCGCTATTCTGGTGTCGGAAGATATTTCCGTGCAACTTATTAATATGTGACTGCTTGGAATTACTAAGTGACTAGTGTATTGTATATATTAATACACTAGTTACCATTAGTAGTTCCAAGGTAAATTTTATTTAGGTATTTAATATTTCGATTCGGAGGCATTTACTATTTTACTTTATTTTGTCACGATGAATTTGTTTTAAAACGCAATATATCTTTATGAAAGCGGGAATTGAAAACTCTTGGATAAAAACATATGAATTGATTTATTTTTCATGAATATAATATATTTTTATAATTTATATCAAAGAATAAAAGAGTGTTATAGATGATGATTTATCAAGATCAGTGTATATACGTCCCGCTGCACCGACCTCTAACTAACAGACTTTAGTTCTTACTCCGAACATATAACTCGAAATACTCAATTATAATCCTTCATCATCATCATCATCATTTCACATCATCATCAGCCTTTATTCGTCCACTGTTGGACATAGGCCTCTCCTATGACGATATCCGCAAGGTGGCTGGCAGCGGTTGGATGAGGAGAGCCAAAGATCAAGCCCAGTGGCGTGCCATAGGAGAGGCCTATGTCCATTATAATCCTTATTCAAACACATATCACCCACTGGAGTCCTACGTCTAGTCTAGTCCTACCTAACCAACATAATATAACCAACTTTTACACAAATCGTTCTAGAATTTTCCACAAGACATGTCGAACGGCTCGATAATACCGTACTAGCAGAAATCACGTCATTGGCGCGTGAACTGGCCCGCTTCCAGCGAGTACATTTAACGCTCGCTGTTTGTTAAGACTGGTGATAAATTATTTGGGTGCTAACAAGTCGAAAGTTGCACTGCTCGCTGTGTTATTGTTTTCTCAATCGTTTGTGATAATCACTATACTAGCTTGAGATATAGGGGCTGAAGGTTCGACCCCCATTCTGAGACAATTGTGTAATACAGAAAATTTGTTTTGAGTCTGGGTGATTGTGTGACTAAGAGCGAGACGTCTCTCCTAGATTTTGATGCTCATGGCAAGACTCGTGGAGCCAGAACTAAGAAATTTCGAGACCGAGGCAACATATTTGGTCATACAAATACATTTTTTCATAGGAGATTATGCCCAGTAGTCAGATGTATTTTATACATGACTTATTGTCGAACAAGCAGTGATGGCCTCGAGGTTTAGGCGCGTGGTCGAGAATCTCGGCAGTCGCGGGTTCCAACCCCAGGCACACACCTCTGACTTTTCGAAGTTACGTGTGTATTCACATTGCATTATCACTTGCTTTAACGGTGAAGGAAAACATCGTGATGAAACCTGCACACCTAAAAGTTCTTAGGAATTTCTTAGGTGTGTAGTCCGCCAACCCGCACTAGGCCAGCGTGGTGGACTATGGCCTAAACCCTCTCAATGGTAGAGGAGACCCGTGCTCAGCAGTGGGCGTATATGGGTTGATGATGATTAATGTCGAACACTGTCTCGGATTCTATGCCCAAATGCTACTGAGGCAATATCTTTTAATTCAAACCGTAAAAAAATCAACACATTAGCATTGCTAAAAAAAGTTGTATATGTAATAAAACAACGCCTTATTTGGCAAACTATTTCCCTCCAACAAGAATAAGACTTATCATCTACAGCTGTCGAGATGGACTGATAAAATAAAAGAAAAACGATTCACAAAGAAGTTTGTACAACAGTTTTCTCACTTATATGGATGAGCCATATTTAAAGTGTGAAACTAGGTTTTAAACGCCTTTTATTGCAATGGTCTTTCTATTCGACATATGAAGTATTCAGACACGAAGTTATAAAACTGGATTTAGTGTTGCAATAAAATCTGACAGTGACGAAATGTCTCCAAAATCAACTCGATTATGTTAAATTTTTGTGTGAAGGTATAATTGTCTTGAACTTTTGTTTAATATGTCTATACGCAATAAATTATGAAAAACTTCAACGGTGAAAATAAACTACGTGGAAACTTGCATACGTAAAAAAGTTCTTGAGAATTTCTCAGGTGTGTAGTCCGCCAGCCCGCACTAGACCAGCGTGGTGGTTTTAAAGGAAGTCCGTACCCAGCAACCGAGACTGAACCGCATCATCATTAGTTGTCAATTATTATTTATGTCGTTTTTAAAGGTATTTAGCATCACCTTACAGTTTTGTGCGTGATATCACCTCGGCCATACCTAACCTGCCTTCGTAAACGTACTGTATAATTACGTTTAACATCATTAAATACGTTTACGACAGAACAAAGAAACATGTTAACAATAATTTCCTCGCGAATCAAAGCCGATATTTTACGACAAACATACAAAAGCTACGTCTGTCAATATGTATGTACCGTAACATAATACGCCCTCCACAGGTCCCCATTCAGCAAAATATGAACATTATATTTACAAAAAATGTCTTTCCTGTACCATAATGAAGAAGCTGATAGGACACGAGGCAGCCAGTATGTCTAGACCCGTCCACCACCGCGCAATTTCTTACACATTGTAAACGATTGAGGGAACCGCAGGGGTCTTCCTAGCTGGTCGTCGCGCACAATGCGAAATGTACAATGGGGAAAAATAATATATAATCCAGAATGAGACGGATGATGTCTTCCATCTCTTTTCAACTCGCAGATGCCCAGTTTTATTAATTCGCATGAGATATGATACGGCACGATTTGGCTTCTTTTTTTGTTACCTGGACAGGTTTTTTGGACAATGGATGATCTTTTCGTAGAGCTTGATGTGTTCGCACAATACTCGATCTATTGCCTATTTACGTGTTTATTGTAAGAAAGAAACTATTATGTACAAGTTGTTGTACTATTTTTAGTGTACAAAATGTGGTATGTTGAAAAAGAGGATTTTGCTATCAGTTCAGATGTGTGATCGATACGTCTTGAGTAAGATTTTTGGGTCCAGTAAAATCAGATATATATGTTAGAGAAGTCTTTGCTTTTATAAAGAAAGTTTTTCGGAGAAATAAGATCTGATGTGAGCTTCATTCATGTTTGTATACAAATACCTCCAATCCACTTCTACACAACATCATCATCACCATAAGCCCATGTAATTCCCACTACTGATTGTGATCAATGCCTACCTACCTTGATACTGACAGGGCCTTAGTCCTTAGCCTATCCTTCTTAAATTATCATATTTCTACAATTTACACAAGGTGTGTGCATAGATAGTCGCCAGTAATATTACCTCTATTACGAATTCAGCTCTAATTGATTCCTAATTCATAGTTTAGATTAGTAGGTGGAGCTGCCGTCTCGTCGAGGTGTACTTCGCCTCAGTTCGCGTAATTAACATAACACTACATTACCGAAATCAGTAATTAAATACGCCCCAATTAATGCAGAACTAATATTGGGGATCATGTTGATTTGTGAATGGCCTTAAGGGTTATAGCCGTCCTATATTTGGAGCTAGGCTGTGAAATTAGAGACTTAGTTTGTCAATGAAAAGTCTCGAACATTTTTCAAACAATATATACCTAACAATATTCTAGAAACCACTCACTGGTGATCAGGAGTAATGATCCTTTAAAAGCCTTCCTCTGAGATACCCTAATATGTATGTATGTCTGTTCTAGGAATGAAAGAAATATGAATAGTTCAACTTTTATTAAAGCGTAACGTTTGCATGACTTATTTTGAAAAACTGATTAAATCAACAATGCGTACCACGTGAACTGCGCATTTGTAGTGACGTTCCTTTTCTCAGAAAACAATGAAAATAATTAAACAGCATACAACGAACGTTTTAAATGAGAAACTACAACGCATTCCCAAAGCGTTTATGCCCGGAGATGTGGAGGGAAACGCGAATGAAGACGTTGGAAAGAGCTAGTACACACATGTCTCATTACGGGCACAATAAAGTACCGACGTTCTACTCAAACAACTGTCTCCGTCGTACGGATTCCGTGTTGCATCCCTTTCTAACACACAGCACGGAGTACACCCGTCCCGCTCTACAATTGTAGAATCTCCACAAAATACTTTCAACTCGTCGAATTCAGTTTGCAGTTTAAAAATGTAGTCGAGATGTTAGATCCGGCGGAGCGCTCGGCATGTTCAGACATTCGGAACCTACTTTCGCGAGTTTGTTGGGCGATATTTTACTTTTTTAAATTTATCGGAATCGTAGGTGAAATTTCGGAGTTTCAGTTCAAAAAGGAGTGAGCTATATGAGACTCCTTTAAAGATTTGAAAGCCCTCGGAGCGCAATTGATAGAAGCTAGCTTGTGAAGAGACTGGGATCGATGTTTCCATCGAGATTAATGACAAACCATGTATATTTGCAGCAGTATTTTTTACACACACTTCACTTTATATCTCCATAAGATATATATAGGTTTTGTATGTTAATAGGGGCGAGTTGTATAGATGTTTTTCGAATACAATTGTAGACTCTTCACTGAGAATATAATAATGGGAGAATCTAAAACTCTGTTCGACCCAGGACGTTGACATCGTGACAGCACATTGCAGTACCAATGAAGCAGTAAATCTTTAAAATTATTATTATTATTAATTTGTTTTTTGTATACATACAGCTCCATAGTTGTTTCGGAATGAAGGAAAGTAGAAGGAACTATGCCCAAATACGTTTTAAAAAATGAACAACGTATTTCCTTTGCTTACCGCCTGCAAATAAAAATACATAGCTTATATTCGATCCCAGTATCATCTATGTCCCAAAAATCAAAACAAATTCTTTTATGTTTATTCGTTGCAACGTACAGGCTAAAAAACTTTACTCTCCATAATAATAGTTTTAGAGATATAAAAATACATTGTATCATAAAAAGCGTTAAATTTTAAACACATGCAAACGTCTCTGAGATAACTAACATATTCTCCGTTTCATTCCGTTTTAATGCGTCAGTGAAAAGTGTTTTTAGAAATAAAACCGCACTGCCGGTAGCCGAGATCTCGGAGTAAACACTTTTAAGGAAATAGATTTTTGCCTTTATTTTCTTATATTCTCTTTATGTTGCACGAGTTTTATTTCAACAAATGTTTTGTGTACACTCTTAGTTGATTTGAAGCACTTGTTTCGATTTAAAATATACACGTGACAAAACCTATACCTTATACTTTCAACTGTTTTATTAACCCATGAATTACGGTCCCTTAGACAAAAATAAAGCAACATTTTAGGGTTATGATTATTTTATTACTATATTATGTTAGGATTTGACTCGTTACGCAACCAACCTTCGTACTTTGCCGTAAATTATTATATATTTTTTTAGTCTTCACATATAACCTCTGGCTAAGCAATACTCTCCTCTAAAACGAATAAATAAATAAATACACCCAACAGTCACACACATAGTCCCGACCCCCCGCTAAGATACAAGTCTTGTGTCGTGGGTATCAGAAACTACGAGAGACTTTTCGGTCTCACAAACACTCAGACCCGAAACAAATATTTGTGGATCACACAAACATTTGTCTCGGTGCGGGGATCGAGCCCGCGGCCGCTCGTTTCGCAAGCTGGTGTCTAGCCAACTGCGCCACGGGGATGTCTACTGTGATATTTATAGCCTTAATCCACCACACAGGCCGAATACGGGTTGATCAACTACATAACTAATATTGTTTTTGTGGCAAACTTTCATGTATTTAAAACAATTCTACGTTAAGTTTCGTATTGATTCATAGGTAGATAGGTACAAAGGTCACATAAGTTTGACTGAGAATTAAACCCACGCACCTAAACCTCAAAGGCTCCTAATACCTACTTCAAATTATTAAAATACATTCTATTACAGCTCTACCATACGCTCTCCTTTGAGCAGATCGTGTTTACTTATCATTTCTTCCACGAGCTCAGGCTGCGAGTTTTAATATTTTATTAGGCCCTCAACGAGCGCTAATAAATATGTATTATGATGAATCGGCTCTATCATGGCTCCGATGGTAATGGATTCTTAGTACAGTGCCTGTTTGTTTTGGAAACTTTTGTTGTTCCAACCGGGGGGTTTGGGAGACTTGGGAATACTAATCACCCCCTTCGCATGAAGGGATGTGAAGACTAATAATTACTTTGGCTTTTTGGCATCTTGTTTCAGCAAAGCTTTTATGCGAGAGTGAAACATCATGGTTCAATATTTCGTGTTCTGCGTTGTTGTGGAAGCAGACAACGCTCTGTTTCTAAGTTCTGCTTTATATTTTTTCTGATTGATTTCATTGCGATATTATAAGAAAATAATTATAGATTCACTAAGCTTTATTACTCGGCGGCAATACTTTGTGTACCGCTGTTGATACTTGGACACAGGGGTTACAGAGGCGGGTGAGTGGTGGGAAAGGGCATAATATTCACTTTGTCTTATTGTGATGAGCAATCGAAAGGTCGTAGTTTTAATTTTCAGTTCGAAAAATGTGTTCTTGGATTTAGAAATAAAAATTTTCATCAGTAATTTTAACCCTTAACTTCGTGATCTAAAAATGATAGAGTCGTCACATAATAGGTGGGACTAATATACAGGCGAATTATAGGTACAAAATTGCGTTTCTTCTTCATCAACCCATATACGACGCCCACTGCTGAGCACGGGTCTCCTCTACCATTGAGAGGGCTTAGGCCATAGTCCACCACGCTGGTCTAGTGCGTGTTGGCGGACTACACACCTAAGAAATTCCTAAGAACTTTTAGATGTGCAGGTTTCATCACGATGTTTTCCTTCACCGTTAAAGCAAGGGTTAATTCAATTTTGAATACACACATAACTTCGAAAAGTCAGAGATGTGGGCCTGGGGTTCGAACCCGCGACCGTCGAGATTCTCGACCGCGCGCCCAAACCTCGAGGCCATCACTGCTTTGATTAAAATTGCGTTTATTCGTACGTAATTCAAATCTATACTAAGAAGCATATAAAATGCGTAATAGCGGGGCATAATATGCAATGATCTTTATCACTTTCCTATTGGCTCGTCACTGGCCGGAAGTCGTTTATGGCCGCACAAAAGCTCGATAAAAGCAATGTCTCGCGGCGCTTTGCTCCTTGCACCATGCACACTGAGCGACGGAGATTTAACTTTTCAATGCCATAATAATGCCATTTCTTTACATATGTGGTTATTTTTTGGGTTGCTTGACAAAGGATTTGGAGAGAATAATATTGAAGATTTTTTTTTATTCATCGGTCCTGTAATAGCCGATGTCTAAAAATAAGCGTCTAATGTACCTTTGTCATGTTGGATACTATATGGAACTAACAATCTAGCCCAACTGTAATACATAGATTCTTTCTCACATTTGTATTCCTGGGCAAGGGGGAGGAGAAGGGGACATCTGAACAGTCATACAGATTCTTAAACTCATTTCTCAATAATGTTAAAAAAAATCATAATCATATAATAGTGAAATAACCAGGAGTCGCGAGCTCTTTCCATATTAAAAATTTAAATCTACCAAAAGAATATCACCGAAACATAAAAATCACGTACAAATGTATCTCTGCAGTCGTTAGGACGGTGGCGCCGTCGGCCGGCAGTGGCGGCGGCAGGAACTATCCTGCAATAAGTTTCATGGCCTGTAATTATTGCAGTTGGTAAAGTAAAAGTTTTTTTTATCTCGTGTATAAAGTAATGGACTGGCAAACTCTGCGAATATATTTAAAATTTGCATTTTTAAATGTAGAGCTGTAGAGTCGTTAGTTTCGCCGCTCCGTCTGACGGGTTGGCGGAATGTATTTTGTTTAAGTCTTTTTTACAAATTACAAATATGGTGCGTTTAATATTCTTGGAGTTATTTAGAAATTTTGTGTGGATGAAATTTTTCGTGGAATATTTTATGCTTACTCTAGCACAACTAGATTTGATGTTTATTTTAAAAAATAAATTAACATCATTTATCCCACATTCGTATAGTTAACGTAATAAAATGCAAAACTCGTAACACTAGATGACAACTATCCAACTAATTACTCGCACTTTGATTTTCTTACTCCTAAGGATAATTTTGTACCACTAATATTTTTTGTTCAATTCACAATTGGAATCACATTTGTTTGATAATCTTGTAGGAGACGATTCATATTACAGAATTCACGTTCAAAAACTACCGATCAAAATTAGATGACACTCAAGTTCATCATCACCTACATCACGCCTTCTGGAGTTAGGTATCCCCTTAGGATATCCGGAGAGTTCTATAATATCTGATATGTTTGTCATAATGTCAACATTTGCCTAAATTTATTTCAAATAAAACCTTCATATTTACACGAATATAAACAACATCTAATCAATTATTTATCACTCCAACCCCAATGAAATATTTTGAGCCCAGACAAACCGGGCGGGATATCAATGAAACAATCGAAAATCCATCAAATCGAAAGTCAGGGCGAGTGTTCGTTAAAAATCGGTTATCATCGTGCAACACCGGGCTGGAGTGTCGAATGTCATTGGCAGATCGCCGGCCGAACCGCGCCGAGTGCACTTCGACGATAAAAAAAACTTTTTGCTATGGAACGCTGGGGGAATGCGAAACTGTCCGCATTATTCCCTCGTTTCACACGCGTTTGGGCGTCCGTGCGTGGTTTGATTAGCGATGGGCGTCCATCTTGGGCAAAGTTTTGTTATGTCGGTAAATGTATTGTCTGTTAGGTTCACTTTTTACACATGAATGAGGTATGAGTCTGATCATCTAATATTTAATTTCTATTCGACTGCCTTAATCTCTAGTTTACTATCTTATACAGCTTAACTATAACATTAAAAGCCTAAAAACCCATTCAATCCCCAATACTTGAAAACACCCAACCATCCCGATACATGTCCCATAAATTATATTTGAATCGAGCGAAAAAACCTCGCAGTTCATATTATGATGGTCGGTGGTCTCTTGTGGTGCAATACACGAGCGAGCGCGCTCTTCGCAACTGTTGCCCGAACTCCGATGGTCGATCCATTCATTAGCCCGTATGTTCGGGTATATTTCATAGCTAACGATCTTTGTGAAAGAGCGGGGCCGCGGAACGGGCGTTTTCGTGTTCCCCGGTGTTTATTGACGTGTACTTTTGTATGATGAAAAGTTAGCCAGCCCGTATAGGGTTTCCGTTTTTTTTAATTAACAGCTATAGGATGTGTGATTGCACGGTTGAAATGGAGTGTAATACTGTAAAGGTAAACTTCCTGGGGATCGTGTACGCTGAAAAGCTTTTAAGAATTTTTTACGTGCGTAGTCCGATAATCTGCACTAGGGTTTGTGGACTATCGCCTAAAACATCTCAGTTGTAGAGAAGGCCCGTGACCAGCATTGCAATGTATGTGGGCTGATAATGATAAATCGAACTGGCAATACACTAGTTCAGTAATACAATTGCGTCAATACACTGGAAATTTTAGATATCGATCCTTAAGGAAATAATCGTCATACACCAAAAAAACAGGTTATTTTCTAGGCCCTACTGGTCTTATATGGACGAAATTGATAAAATTGTAATTTTTGTCATCATGTTACATGTTTATTCTTTAATTTATTACTTAAGGCTTTGACATTTACTTATTAACTCGAACAAAAATAACAGCCGCATTATGTATGTAGATATACATAATTCTTATTCCTCAAGTATCCGTACTAATCCAAATCCACCTACAGTAACAACGATACATGAGGTTATTTACCGCGCTTCATTTACTTGATTAAGGGACGAAACCTAGCCAGAATAATGGAATCATTAATGCTTAAGATGTTATTTGTCTTGTTAATATGGCGCACAGTTCTTAGTTTACGTTTATTAATTAATTTGCTCACGCTGAAAATTATTTTAAGATATATTAGCACTTTTAAAATGCTCCTAATTGTGTGACATCGATATTAAAACTCAAAATTGACATACTACGCTACTATTTTATAAGCTTTTTAGTTCTTAGGGATTTTTTAATTGTATAGTCTGCAAACCCGCACTCGACCAGCGTGGAGGAATAAGGACTAAACCCTCTCAGTTGTAGAGGAGGCCGGTGTCTAGCAGTGGTACGATAATGATTTTATAAACTAACACTTGACTGGGCTTAAGAACTGTGCGTGTTACTATGTATTAATAGTACAAACAAACAAACATACCTCACGCCTATAATCCCCGAAGGGGTAGGCAGAGAAGCCTTTCTGCACCCACATTTCGCCAGGTATGTTTCAGTCCCATGTAATAGGGGCCTATTGCCGTTTTTCGGGCACATTTCCAGACTCCGTGCTGCTACTGAGAATTTCCTAATGGAAAATAAATAATAATAATAAATAAATACACCCAACAGTCACATACATAGCTCTGACCCCACACTAGGTTACAAGACCTGTGTCGTGAGTATCAGACACTACGAGAGACTTTTTCGGTCTCACAAACACCCAGACCCGAAACAAATATTTGTGGTTCACACAAACATTTGTCTCGGTGCGGGAATCGAACCCGCGGCCTCTCGTTTCGCAAGCTGGTGTCTAGCCAACTGCGCCACGGGGGCTGTCCAAAAACCAAAAACCCAATAACACTTTGCCCGACCCGGGAATCGAACCCAGGACCTCTAGATCGCGCGGCACATGCTTGTACCGCGAGACCACGAGGCAGTCCGTATTAATAGTATACAATCTATTATAATGTTAAATGAAAGTTTGACACAAAATGGGTTCATATTATAAAATGTCGTTGTTTACAGACCTACTTTCATTAAAGTGTGGTAATAAACCAATAGTTTTCATTGTAAGACGCGATCCTCCCAAGAGAATCGTAAAATTTTATACGGCATAACTACTTTCTCGGAGGGGTTGTAAAATAGGTCAGTTTAGTATAATTTATTTATTTTTGATAATTAACTGTTTTGGAGAGTTTTGTTTAGCATATAGCATTGTTAAATACAATATGAGGATTTGGTATAATTATTATACAAGAATATCAGATTTAGATCTAATCTCACTCGAGGCTATCTAAATTAACTGAAAACCATTTATGGCATCTTCATCATCATCGATTACATTGGGTATTTAATTTTTTTGTAAATTGTATGCCATTAGTTTAAACTATAACAGCAAATTCAATATTAAAATCAGACTCATACTTAATAATGTCATGAAGAAAACGAGAATAACTTACTTAATTTAAATATCGAATACGTAAACAGGACATTAAATCCAGCCAGTAACAGCTACGTCATTACAAGATTGTCACCTTAACCTTATTTGAAAGTAACGAAAATTTATAAATCGAATAAGTTGACATTAAAATCAGCCAGTCACATTACGGCGTGTTTCATAGCCTCACGCTGTGCAAAAAGTTCGCGTGTCTTGTTATCACTAAGTACGTGATAGCACATCACCCCACACGCCATTTCGCGTGACCCCACCGTTTGATTAGCGAAAAAACTCACAATGTGTTCGGGCCTTTATTATTTTTTACGGCTTTATGTGGCAGTACCGGGCTGAATGTAATTTGACACCTCGTAATACCACCACTAAATCATGGTTGCGTAAATTTGGGAGGTTTTTTTTCGGTAAGATTTTTGTTGGCAACACTAGGGGTCGTAAATCGTTTTTGATTGTGTTTTTGGTAAATGTGATTTATTTGTGTGTTTGATCGGTGTGTGTGAAACGTTTTAGCAGTAAATATACATCGGCGTCACTCATAATCAAGTTCTTGGGGTTAATTTTTTTTCTCTTTTTTACTGGTTCACCATGGCCTAGTGGAAATTGGTGAATTTCGATCAGAAATTTTCTGTTAATTTATTTTAGTATTAAATTTTCCTTGGGATGATTTTCCTTCTTCTTAAAATGCGAGATAGTTTAAAAAAAACACTTTATTTCGACATAGATTTTGTGTTTTTGATTGATTTGTACTGCATGTCTGCCTAACCCGAGATTACTTGAGTTTATAACGCATAATATCGTTACATTAAATCATCTAAATATTATATAAAACTAAAACATTTCCCTTCAGAAAATTTGTCATTTTATACTCATCTCAATTCCGTTTTCATTAACAAATTCTAAGAAACCCTTGTCCAAGCAACAGAATTAAGTATCCTTGTAGAATGATAATTACTTCCGCATTCGAGGCAAACATCAAAACCTTTTTGTAAAATATAATTACTGTGAATCGCCGGGGCCTTTATAAACCAAGATTCTAGTTATTATTAGAAAGGCTCTTTCATTGGACTCATTACCGCGAAGTAATTATATTAGAGCTCAGATATAACGGGCGGCAGTCGTCAGGGCTGATTTAACTTGTAATTTGAGTCGCTACATTTTTCTTGCTTCATTCAGTGGGAATTTTATTGACGTCATGGATTCTGCTTTTGTTGAATATTTGACTCAGGCCTGGATAGCTACAGGTCATATAGATATACGTCATTGGCAGTGGGACGTACTCATTTTTCAATCAGCCTATCGCTGTCCACTGCTGAACGTAGGCCTCCCCAAGAAAGCGCCAACCATCCCGGTCTTGAGCAGCCCTCATCCATCCGTTTCCCGCCACATTTCTCAAGTCGTCGGTCCATCGTGCTACAGGACGTCCCACACTACGTCTGCCTAAGCGCGGTTTCCACTCCAACACTTGTCTGCTCCACCGGCCGTCCGACCGCCGGCAAATGCCAAATGGCACGTACTCATAGAAAGAACGAAAAGTCAGTAAAAACTCAATAAAGTTAGTAGTGGCTTCAAACCTTCCAGTGCCACTATATCTAACAAGAGAGTCTAATATAAGATCATTCATTATCATCATCATCATCAGCCAATTTTGGTCCACTGCTGGACATAGACCTCCCGCAATGACTTCCACCGGGATCGATCGGAAGCTGCCTGCAGCCAGCGACGTCCCGCGTAAGATCATTACGCACTTGTTTTTAATAAATTCCAATAAATCATATAAGTTACTCTAATACGGTTTTAGTCTTCAGGCGTGGATTATACGAAAATCAGTTCCATCCACATTGATATCGCAGGTAACAAATCGCAGGGGAGTGACCGCCCTCAGCCGCCCTCCGTCAAACCCTCCCGGTACGGCGTCACATACATGAAGGAAATAATTAAAGAGAACTATGTTTCATTTTTGTATGGATATTAATTATAAGTAATGGGAGTTTGATATTTTTGTCAGGTATAAAAATATTTTATATTAACGGTGAAGGAAAACATCGTGGTGAAACCTGCACACCTAAGAGTTCTTAGGAATTTCTTAGGTGTGTAGTCCGCCAACCCGCACTAGGCCAGCGTGGTGGACTATGGCCTAAACCCTCTCAATGGTAGAGGAGACCCGTGCTCAACAGTGGGCGTATATGGGTTGATGAAGATAAAAATATTTATGGTGGTGATGGCTTTTAGGATAAAGCGTCAGGTTAGACAAAATCTGGGCTGTCGCGAGCTCAAAACCTAATGTTCTCACTTCTTGAAGTTATGAATGTATATATCCACAGTTGCATCTAAGAAGTTCTAGGGGAGGCCTACGTTCAGCAGTGGACGGCGATAGGCTGATGATGATGATGATGATGATGCATCTAAGAAAAAGCTCATAGAGTAATTTTTAGCAGGTTTCTTTACGATGTTTTCTTTTAACTTTAAAATTCCTCCTTATACGGCATAGTGTTTTTAAACTACAAAGGAAAAATGGGAAAGAAACCTGCTTAGAAATACCCCGTAAGCATTTTCTCCGATGTGTTGCAGTCAACCTACATTAGGCCATCGTGGTGGATGCAGTCTACGACCGCCTTTGAGCTCTGTACCAGGTTGTATATAAGGTCTAATATTAATTGATATTCAAAATTTTCAGCCTACACAAATGTATATCGAAATTAAGAGAATTCCAACCCATAAAGGATTCCAAACTAATTTTCCCCGCAATAGAATAACGTCGAAAACAGAAATGAAAGGTTACGAAGCGGCTAAAGTTTTGCACTCGACCAACCGGTAAACCCCAAAAATGTAGCGATTCACAGCCATTTCGCACTGGCAAGTCGGTTAAACTTTGTAATTATGCCAACGGGACGGGCACTGGGAGTCAAAATCCGATGTAAATGCCTAATATTTTTGTATTTTTTTTCTATTGTGCGTGGTTTGGATAGCTTTTGAGATGGCATTTCATCATGGGATGCGTTATAGGTTTGGATAGCTTTTGAAAATGCACGGTTTGAATCTCTGGTAAGTACCTTTAACGTATACCCTAATAGAGAGTATTTTTATACCCATGTAACGAAAAGACTGTTTTAATTATTATGTAATAAGATGACAGTATTACCGATTTTTGTTATAAAATTATTAATGTTTAATTTCATCATATTTTTTCTCGGATTAATAAAATAATTATTATTTCCAGTTCTTTGATATCTAACCAAACATTTGGTTGTTCCATTGACGTTTACGTTAACTCATAGTGACATAAGCCACTTGCATAAACAGGGAGATGTGAAACAAAGTCATCCAACGCGAATACAAAAATAAAACAAAACACGAACACGGAAATCCATAATGAATCCGTCAGAAACTCAAATTTAATCACAAACTACATTCGCAGACGTCAGCGCGCATCTGTACCCAAACGAACAAAGCTCCTGCAACACACTACTCCATTTATCAACTTTTAATGAAACACAGTGTTCGGACGGGTGTACTCTGCCGGAATCCAATTTAGAAATTGCTTACAGAATCGCGTTGGGCCCAACTTACCCTATCTGATAATGAGTGGCCGTGAAAATGATGTGGTAATCGCCTTTTGGGTTATCTTAATAGATATTTAATTACGGGATGATTTGTGCGGGTTTTTCTTGGTTTCGCTATTACTAGATGTATTATCCATACTAATATTATAAATGCTAAAGTAACTCTGTGTTTCTGTCTGTCTGTTACGCTTTCACGTAAAAACTACTGAATTGATTTTAATGAAACTTTACAATAATATAGCTTATACATCAAGATTAAACATAGGATACTTTTTATCCCGGAAAATGTAGTATTCCCGTGGAAATGGGTATTTCTGCATCTACTGAGACAATTAAAATGATTTTTAGTATGAAGATAAATAGGAACCTAGGAAGTAACATAGGATAATTTCTATCCCAGAAAATGTAGTATTCCCGTGGAAATGACTATTACTGGATCTACCAAACCGATTTAAATGATGTTTGGTAAATAGGACTCTGAGAAGTAAAATAGACTATAACTTATTTTTTATCTGAACTCAATCCTGTAGTCTACGCGGACGCAGTCGCGGGCAACAGCTAGTAAAGAATATTCTTACAGATCTATAAGCTAAAATATATTGTTTCACGATTCAAGGTTTCTATATTAGTGTTTAGTAAAAAATGTAAGTAATTTTTGAGTCTACTTATTTATAAAACTTGCCTTAATATGGTTCCCTATTGCCTTCATGTTGAAACGCCACGTTATATCAGGTTTTTAAACTGCTAGCTGTAATAGTGTCAATTGATGGGAGCATATTATTTGTGGATAGCGCTTCATTTAAAAAAATTCCAGTGGCATAAAACATTTACGTGCGGTTTAACTGTCCGGGCTGTCTGATACATTGCTATGGTTCAGGCAACGAGAAATGATAATAAAAATATTTAAAAACATGTTAAATAGTACCTTTGTGTATGTATGTTGTCGAAGTCAAACACATATTTGATGATAAACAGATCTAAACCTGTTTATCTGGCAGAGAAAAGCATTATTGTCTTGTGTGGTTGGACGTAATAAAAATATTTTTTCTCCGATCTTCACTACTAAAACCACAGTTGGTACCAAAGCCAGAATAGTCACTATATTGCCAGTATAAAAATCAAATTCAATAAGGAATAAAGTACCCATTTACACATACCATTCACTACGTCATAATCTACACAAACCGAGTGAGGTCTACAGCTCGAAAATCGCATTTCACGATGATACGTCGTGATTAAGGCCATCACAACTCGCCGCAGTCATGACAAACGACCATAGTTACCAACTATTTAGTTTTCATACAAAAACATGAAAGTTTCGTGAAAATTTTCAGCGAATGCGAGAGTCATGCCTGTATGTAATTGATGGATGCAGCAAAAAGGGAATTAGTAGGTAATGTGAGGCGTTTACATGGAAATTTTCGGTGTTCAACAATCTCATTGGAATTGCGAAGTAGGCGATTGCAATGTTTCGGCCAAGGCTCTTTTGGATATTATTCAAACTTTAAAAGGACGAATAATTTCGAGAAATTTGTAAGTCAGTAATTAATCTGCTTGCAAAGATTTTTAAATAAAAATATGCACGTTTAATAAATAAATTAAACTAAATACATATACCCATCAGTCACATATTTAGTACTGACCCCACTAAGATAGTCCTAAGATTTGTCGAAGCTATAAAAAAGTACAAGATCTCACTAATCTCCAGACCCGAAACAAATATTTGTGGATCAAAGCAATATTTGTCTCAGTGCGGGGATCGAACCCGTGACCTTTTGTGTCGCAAGCTTGTATCTAGGCAACTGTTCCATAATGCTTTTTATAATAAACTTGTACTTTCCAGAAAATTATAATTTTTATCTGAAAAATGATACAAAACTAGTCTACTTTTTACGCAATCCTACATGTTTACCAATCCTTTATCAAAATCAAAATGGCTGACAATCTGACGCCATCTTAAGGCGGCCATTTTGTCCACCTCGTGAGCGAAAATCAAGTTAAGTTAGGTTCAATATTGATAGAATGGCTGACAGTACGAAACGAGTGTACCGGCCGCTTGACAATTCGATTCACAATCGATATTTCTTTCACCGATGCTCTGAGAAGGGAACTTTTTCTACAACACAATTTAATCTGGTCGCTTTTTTGCCGCCATTTCTCGTGTGGGTGACAGAGGTCGACGCTCGCGTTCTTGTAAATTGTTGTGTTGAAGTGACAATGGTGCGAGGTGGGTTGGATTTTGATGCTGTATTTGAATAAATCTGTATGATATTTTCTGTTGTCAATTATTATGTGAGGTTTTTTTACTAAGAGTAAGTTTTAGAATTAGTTAATATTAGCATTATTTAGCAGTGTATAGCTGTGCTAATACTCTCTCTTGTGGTGTTTCTATTGCCGTTGATGTCGTCGTCTTTTGTTAACCTTCAATGCGAAGATATTATATTATATATCTTTTAATAGTCAATCCTTATTCAGCTCTAGGTGCTCGGATAGTTCAAATTCAGAACGAGAGAACTTAATCAGAAATTCACAAACTTGAATCTAGACCCACTTTTATTTTATATAGTATTAATACTAAGAAAAAAGCAATAAGCTTGACACCATATTCAAATATCTCCATATAAAAATAACTAAGGTTACTATACCGTCCATCAATTCAATTATTTTTAACAAAGACTCCACTATCCGCAGTGTCCTTTCCGATACGAAATGCAAGTCAGCATGTGGAAATATGAAAATGATAAAAGCGTTATTTCAAAATGTATCAAGTAACACAATCACTGTAATGGCCGGATCAGTTCGGAGTTGTCGCGAACAATGCCATGTTTTATGTAGCTCTGGTGCTTCGAATGAATATTTCACGCGGGGACGTGACAAGAAAGATATTTCACCCCATTTTATTTCAACTATACAGAATTAATGTCGCGATTTTTGCTCAAGTTTAAACGATGAAGTTGGTAGACATTCTGAACCGGCTCAAAATGTATAAATTGATGTTGTTTTTAAATTTCGAATTAAGTGTCCTGTTATTAAGATTTTTAATTATATATTTATTCGTCAAATAACAAAATAGCCCCATGCCTTCTCAAACCTACCTTAACAGTAGATAGTTGTGCTGTTTTACGAGATATACGATTACTGCTAGATTTACGCGACTCCGAGCTACACCTGAGTACGCATACTTGCTGGATATATACTGGGTACTTGCTACATTTATTTAAATGCACCCAACGGTCACATTTCGCAAGCTGGTATCTGTCAATCTACTTTAATTGAATTACAATGAAATAATATTTATTGAATCTCTAAAATGCCAAATACATCACTTAGATGCAGTCACTAAATTTACCACCCTGTTTGAAAGGAGAAAGGGCAAAAGCTCTAATATTGCTCTTTTGCAATCAAGAGGTACTCTATAATACAAAGACTGAATTCTCCGATTTATAGCAGCTCGTTACCAAAACCATAAAAAACCACTTGTAATTAAAAAATCTTCACATCCTCACACAGAAGGTGCCATTCATCAAACTCCACAACGGCGTGTAATTGCCAAACAAACTGCAGCAGATTAGCATTTGGTGCCGCCCGTCACATCCGACGCGTGTGACCGCGGAATCATGCTCCCTCAGGATATGTAATTGCTGCGTAAACGCAAAATCTCATCAGTATTCCTCTCAGCCGCCGCCGCTTAGGATTTCCAAGTTAAGCTGCAATCTCTTAAATTCAGCGCTCAATTTTGCCGAGTTATCTTTTTGATACTTGTATTTAATATTTTAAGCTCGGAGTTGGTTGGTAATTTCGCTGATTTTGAGCTTTGCTGTTTTTTCGACGTTAATTCATGTAAGCAGGAGTGTTAATGCTAACCTATAAATTGCCTTATAATTTTGAACATGAATTTGTAACTGTGTCGCCAGTCAGTACCCTTTTTTCAGATAAAGAAGAGATAATTTGGGATCTATAAGTGAGCAGTATATTTTTTATGAAATTGCTAGGGAAAACAGCAATCTGTGTACCCGAAAATGTCAACAGAGGTGCATTTGTGCACCCACATTCCACCTATTAAAATCAAAGAATATCTGCAAACGTATTAATTTTTTGTCTCGTAACTTTTCCAGAATTATCAGGAAACTTCACTCACCCAAGTATTTAATTACCCTTCCTCGATATATTGTCGAAA
This sequence comes from Cephonodes hylas, assembly GCA_030295005.1. Lineage (NCBI taxonomy): Eukaryota > Metazoa > Arthropoda > Insecta > Lepidoptera > Sphingidae > Cephonodes > Cephonodes hylas. Next base: position 1,029,598 of record AP025365.1, read on the forward strand.
TAGGCCGAATAATGAAACACAAGAGCTCTCGTATCACGCTCCTGTGCTTAAATATTCATGCTGGCCGTTCGGTTATATTGATTAAGCCCAATTAATTGACTCAACACTTTTGTGCTGTAATTTATTAATGTATGTTACGTTTTCGATCAGAGAAAAGTAATCGGTTAGACATTTATGGATAGATATGTGTCTTTATCCTTATTTACAAAGATATAATAATAATAAAGAAAAGTATAAAAAAAAAACAATAACCACATATAACACAGTGGCGTGCCTAGGGTGTCAAACTAAGGCAAGCCCAAATGTTTATTTAGTAGCAGCATATTTTTTTGGTACGTAGGACTAATAAATACCTACCGGTTAGTACTCACATTCACGTTTATAGCGTTATTTTATAAATAAACAATCGTTAAATTCGTTATTCGGAACTATGTAAGGCAAGTCGGGCTTTCGGGCTTCTATGGAAGTACCGCCACTGATATAACAGTAGTTTATTGTTTATAAGAACCAAGAACAGTAGTTATGGTTATAACAATCACGTAATCAAAACGTACATTTTCTTTAGTGCCAAAGAGTTTATAATGAACTTAGCTATTACCTGCCTTATTTTCCGATCACGGCCTGAATTCACCCTGTATATATAGACAGTTCTTTAATCAGTCCGTCCACAATGCTATATAATAGATTAACTCTTTATATTAAACCTGCAGCCAAACTCTACAGCCTAATTATACAAGTACAAAATTAAAAAATCAGCGCCGACATCAGTCCTCACGCCTCCTGTCTGAAGTCCCGTCTATTAACAATTTACGGAGACGCGCTCATCGCTACAATTAACTTGTACGAAAGCAATTAATTTTAATTAGAAACACTCCGCCCTTGGAAAAAACAATCTTACAGCTCCTCGGGCAGACAATGCGACGTCAATTCATTTGTTACGCATTTTTGACAACGATACTTATTATCTACAACTTTTTGTTGGTAGTTCACGCTTGGTTGTGTTCGAATTGTTTCAAATGTGCGGTATAGGGAGGGAGGGGATACGTTGATTGGTAAAACGAAAGTGGGAGATTTCTTAGTGTCGTAGTCTTGAAAACGTGATTAAGGAGAAGAGGATAGTCATAATGAGAAAATGTATGAGACTATTTGGATTTAAATTTAAATTCAAATACCTTTGCTAATATTATGATGGACTATAAAAAATGTACAGTTTTTTACGACATATTAGATTACGGTTTTACTCAACTGTCACAAATATTTTTGATCGCCTGTTAGTTTACTAGAATGAGGTCTAAATTGACTTTTCTATCCATTACCTTGCTACTCTTTAAAACTCATCGAACAATGAAATCTTACCACGATGTAGTACCTAGGTTCTTAGTTCAACACTGTCAGAACTTTTATAGTCTGTAAGTTTCATGTAAGCAGCTTTTAAGCTCGGAAAACTGTTTCCCATACGTATCGGCACTTAGACTGATGTGGAATGAAGGTATGTGCTTCACTGATATTGAAAACTTACTACTAGGATTACCTGTCAATAATTTACCAAGTAGTAATGGTTTTGAGGTCTAGGCGCACAGTCGAGCATATCGTTGTCCGAAACCTAGGTACATCTTTTACTTTTCGAAATAATGTGTGTGTGTTTACAGTGAATTATCACTTTACGGTGAAAGAAAATATCGCAATTTGTAGAAAATTCTTAGGAGTATAGTCAAATCGAATTAGGCTAGAGTGGTAGAATGCCAGTGCCGTGTCCATCAGAGGGACTTAAATAGGAGCTGATGATGATGATAAATGATACTTACTTACTTCATCAACCCATATACGCCCACTGCTGAGCACGGGTCTCCTCTAACATTGAGAGGGTTTAGGCCATAGTCCACCACGCTGGCCTAGTGCGGGTTGGCGGACTACACACCTAAGAAATTCCTAAGAACTCTTACGTGTGCAGGTTTCATCACAATGTTTTCCTTCACCGTTAAAGCAAGTGATAATTCATTGTGAATACACACATAACTTCGAAAAGTCAGAGGTGTGTGCCTGGGGTTCGAACCCGCGACCGTCGAGATTCTCGACCGCGCGCCCAAACCTCGAGGCCATCACTGCTTCAAACCTAGGTATATCTTTTACTTTTCGAAATAATGTGTGTGTGTTTACAGTGAATAATCACTTTACGGTGAAAGAAAATATCGTAATTTGTAGAAAATTCTTAGGAGTATAGTACGCCAACCCGAATTAAGCTAGAGTGGTAGACTGCCAGTGCCGTGTCCACCAGAGGGACTTAAATAGGAGCTGATGATGATGATAAATGATACTACCTGACCCTAAATTATAATACGTGCAGCGAGGTCATTGAATCGTAAACATAACCAGGCTTTTAAATAACCTAACCTATATGCTACATTGATAGCACGGTACTGTTCTCTACAAAGATTGTCCCACACTGGTCGGCGGGCCGCTAAATCGTTTCCTGTGCCCAGCGGTAATAGTTCCTCGTTTCCTACTCCACTTGGCCTCTACGCAGGTCAATTGGCATGCATTGGTGAAATTTTCAGCCTTACTCTCAAATTGTGAATATTATTCCTAGGTTAACCTAATTGCAATCAAATGACTATAAATGTGGGAGACGAAAAGTAGTTTTTGTTCATTGATAGAAGAGGCCAGTGCCCAGCGTGAAACGTATATGGGCTAATGATGTAAAAAAAAGCAAAAAGATAAATGCAAAAAATAAGCATAGATTCATTTATTACGTTCTAAGTAGGGTTTGCAATCCCGCATTCCGCGTTCCCGCGGGATCCCGCATGTTTTTGAGTACTGCGGAATTCCTGCATTTGTGCGGGAATTCCGCGCGGAAAGTTTTTGACTTCGTTAGGTAATAAATTCAGTACTTCAGCTATCCATGAAGGCCTATTAGCTCCACACAACATCGCGGGCGCATCAGTCAGCATCGATTAACCGATCAAGCGAAGTAAAGGATTAGAATCGGCGGCGGTTTGGTTATTCTAGTCGAAAAAAGTGAGACTTAACAATCAAAGTGACAGTTGTAGGTTGCTAAATGTTGTTTCTTCTAAAGTTAATATCTAAATGACAGTAACAATTATTAAATAAATAATTTAAGTAAGTGATGGCCTTGAGGTTTAGGCGGACGGTCGAGAATTTTAGTGGTCGCGGGTTCATATCCCAGGCACACACCTCTGACTTTTCAAAGTAATGTGTGTATTCAAAATGAATTATCACTTGCTTTAACGGTGAAGAAAAACATCCTGAGAAAATATGCACACCTAAAAGTTCTTAGGAATTTTTAAGGTGTGTTGTCCACCAACCCGCACTAGACCAGCATGGTGGGCTAAGGCCTAAAGCCTCTCAATGGTAGAGGAGGCCCATGCCCAGCTGTGGGATTTATATGGGCTGATAATGAGTAACAGTTATTTAGGTTAGGTTCATCACCATCAGCCCATAAACATCCCTTGCCTGGGCACAGGCCTCCTCTACCATTGAGAGGGTTTATGGCTTAGTCCACCACGATGACATAGCGTACTACGTGTACAAACCGTAAGTTGGCGGACTACACACCTTAAAAACTCCTAAGATTTTTTTCCATACCGTTCAAGAAAGTGATAATTTATTGTGAATACACACATAACTTGTAAAAATCAGTGGTGTACGCCTAGATACAGATACTCGATCGCTCTTCAAAATCTCGAGGCCATTATTGCTGTTTAGGTCAGATTGGAGCATATTAACACGCAGGAAAGTGTTGGAATGGAGGAACACATTGAGAGGATTGCAAATCCCCTACCTTACCTAACAATAACAATGGGGAAGTACTTTTTCTATTAGTTAAATTGTATTAATGTTTTTTTTTATTACTTTTTAAACAGTGTAACTAACCTACGCGTAATATAGCATTATTATATGCATATTGTTGCATTTTAAAATTTTTGCGGGAATTCCCTCGGGATCCCGCGGGAAAGGCGAAATACCCGCAAATTTCCCGCGGGAAAAAAATGACTGCGGGATTGCAAACCCTAGTTCTAAGTCACACGCTGTGCGAGTCAATTTCAAAAAACAGGTGCTTTCTAGTCGTTACTTTTAACAGCACTATACTTTCAAAATCAAATATGTGTACCAACATGCAACTTTTTTTTAAAAAGACTGAAATTATGTCCCCAAAACTTCAGCCCGTGAGTTAAAAGACGCGGCTTGCTTATGAAACTGTATCTCGCTGTTCCGTATTTCGTTTTAACCCAACTCTCACGTCGGGTTAGGTGCGGTTTATAAAAATAACCGAGGTGCAGCGTGTTCCTTAATAAATACTTTTAGTTTATGCCTCCGACAGAATTTTTATATGTTCGTGTAGAAAATGCTAGAAGAAAAAGAGTAGTGTTAAAAGAAGCTGAATAAAAAGAAAGATCATTTTTCTTTTTTTTTATATTTTGCATTCATGTGTTCACAATTAATTGACAGTATCTTTAACGTTGAGAACATATGAAAAATATATGAACTCCTAAGAGGTTATTAAAATTTTCGAAGTGATTTGTATGTTTTGGCATATACCGATGTGATACTCAATCTAAATATAACTTTTAAAAGTATACTTTGTATGTATACCAGCGAGAAATTATCTCTACCCTTTTATAAAAAATAAACACATCGAAACAGAAACCGGGAAAAAATATTTAACTACAATGAATAATCACTTTTACCTATAATAATTTTTGCGGCCGTCACATTTCTTTTGTTTCGCGTACACTGCCGCCTAACGAGGTAATTTCAATAACAATGGCGGTACCGAGGGCGCGATGAATGCGTGACAAAAAAACCACGTCATGCCAAATAGCATTGTGCATTATTTGTGCCGGTTCCACTACCGGTAATTATCGTTTTTGAAACACTTTCGACCAGCCTTTGTTCCGTGTAAATAAAAATACAAAAGTTTCTGGTGACCGTCTGACGTAACCAAGAATCCACATAAAAAAAATACGACCTATATTATGTACTATAAATAAATACACCCAACAGTCACACACATAGTCCTGACCCCACACTAAGATACGAGTCTTGTGTCGTTGGTATCAGAAACTACGAGAGATTTTTTCGGTCTCACAAACACCCAGACCCGAAACAAATATTTGTGGATCACACAAACATTTGTCTCGGTGCGGGGATCGAACCCGCGGCCGCTCGTTTCGCAAGCTGGTGTCTAGCCAACTGCGCCACGGGGCTGTCAAATGTAGAGCTAAAATTTAAATTTTGATAGTCCACTGATAACAATTGCGGATGATTATTATACTTTGCTTGTGTGTAATATTTTAATTATAGGAAAAAACTTTATTACATTTAGATATCCTATTTACCTTAGAAAAACACGGATTTTAGATCTTTAGAACTAGAATTAATGTCAAATAGCCTTTTAGTTTTGTTGACGAAATTCTAGGTTGCATTATTTTATTAATAGCATAGTCTTATAATATAAGTATGTATTTCCATTTCAGCGTCCAAAAAATTTAGTCCCCCCTCCCCCCTCTTTATTATATGTATGTATATATAAATGGACATTTCGTTGTTCCAGAAGCAGATTACACACTGGATGATTCATTTTGGAATGAAGAAAGCCCAGTTGGTAAGTGACTCTACGTACCAACTCATCGTCACACGTGTGTCTACATTTCATCTAACTCTCCCTTACATTTAATACTCTATCATCCTCATACTTTCATTTTAAGTGTGGACGAACTCTATTAAATTAAATCTGGAAATTCTTATGCTCTATATAACTTACCACTTCTTCTTTTCTTTTAAAAGTCAAGACTCATCAGCGATTCGTGTATCGTGGACATTTATAGACAGCTACGATCATTTTCTCTTTATCCGTTTGCTCGTTTAATTATTCCACTTTTCTCACTTTATGTGTCTTTTTGGGGTAATATTAAATTTTTTTGACGATGGTAAATACATTTTCTCTTATAACCAATGACTAGCAAGCGATACTTCGTAAGACACCGAATACTTACATTTATCTTCATGGACTCTCATGAAATTTAAACCTACTGTTTAGAAGCTTATGTCTCACATCATTTATTAAAAAAAAAAAAAAAAAACAATTACGTTGAAATATCATTGAAGCAGTCTCGTAAATCATTTAACTCTTTCAACGCAGACTCTACATATGCCTTCGCCGGACCGTATTAAGGGCTAATTCATACGATGGGAAATAAGAAACACAAAGCCGAAATACTTTATTGTAGCGAGTTGGGAAAGTGTTCGGCGGCCGGGCGGACAGCCGGACGTCCGAGAGGCGACAGTTTATCACGCCCCAAGTACTGCCCGTTTGTGGCCGTGCGCTCTTGTTAAATATTTAAAAAGATTTTCGCGTAATAAAAGGTCCGCGTTATTGTCTGTCTGTCGGCTTTAAACACCATTTAACTTGCCCGCTTCCCGCTTGAGAACTGTTTCACTTATTTATTTCGTTTCACGGCGTTTTGGAGGCGTTTATGAGGTGTGTTCGGTATCTGATTTTACGGTAAAAATATTTTTGATGTTAAATGCAAACATTAAAACAGGCTTGTCCATATTTATTCTTTGGCATACTTTCATAAGAAACAGTACGAATAAAAAATACATCTATAAAAATGGAAAAACCTTGTCGCTACTTTTTCCACTCGCCACTACAGAACTTAAGAATAACTTGCAAAGTCTGCCTTCTTATTATTGAAAAGCATGTCGACACTAATGATATCGTAACAAGTCTATGACAATATTAAATAGAGTCGTTGAACAAGGTCATCTTGTCTACCACCATTTGATTTTATAGCTTGTAAGGTGCTTAGATTTTATAATCGTAATATCTTTGAAGTATTTTGGTAATGTACAGAACATCGCCTTGAAATTGTAATCAAATTTTATTATAATTATATTGATGTCGCTTTAGGTTTAGGACGAGGTCGCAAGAAGTTGCTAAAAACAACATTTCAGAACGTAGAACACAATTGTGAGGGTCTATTTCTAGCATTATATAGACATCTAAGTAGTTAGTAAGAGTTCTTAGGAATTTCTTAGGTGTGTAGTCCACCAACCCGCACTAGGCCAGCGTGGTGGACTATGGCCTAAACCCTCTCAATGGTAGAAGAGACCCGTGCTCAGCAGTGGGCGTATATGGGTTTATGAAGAAGAAGAAGATTTCTAGCATTTAAAATTCGGCATCATATAATGCTAGCCACTTTTAAATTATAAAAAATAAAGAAAGTCTATAATTATAAACTCTTAAATTATATGTGGTCCTATTATAAAATCCAGTAATGACTAAAAAAGACGTGAAACAATAAATCATTCGCCGGCACTCAGTGGAGTTTCTCCAAACAATAAGTAAGAACCAAGCACACGATTCAAGTTGACATCTAAATAAATCACCCCGCATACCGCATTCCATTTGTATCCGTCTATTTCGTATGTAATTACCGCGGAGCATTCGTACGGCGAAAATTTTCGCCGCATCAAAGGGCGCAGCGCAACAGTTTTGATTCGAAACTAGTATGAACCGGTTTGTGGCGGCTCAGATCCGGTTTCGGCCGGTCCATTCGGCGTGTGTGCGTTGGCATTTTGTGTGAGAAGTTGAGATGTGGTTTGAAGTTTTCTGGACGCTAATATGCTTCCAATGCGGGTAGGATTCAATGGTTTCTTTGTATACATGTATTTCCTTTATGGTGAATCCAAGTTTGTTCACTTATCTTTTGAAGTGTGAAGTTTGATGTGATAACTCCTACGTAGGGCTCACAGCTCCCAAACATATAGCATAGACTATAGATAGTAGTTTCAAGTTTCAGATAGATAGTAGTTTCAAACTGTCAAAAAAAGTTGAAATTGTTGATTGATAATGTTGCTAGAATTCAAAATCAATCTTTGTATGGTTTTAATTTATTGTTTTCGGTAAAAAACTAAAAATTATACAACTGATACTTATACACTAGATAAAAAAGGATCATTGCGATTCACCTAAGTTCAAACCATAATGTCTGTCTGTGTCTTCACTTAATCGGCAACAGTTATCCCCAAGTCCCAACGCTCACTTGATAAAAATGACTCTACCAGATCTCAGACTCTATCAGACTCTTCCAAATACCGCAGTACTGTCACCAATACCACCAATAAACACAACATGTAATTACAAAACGTGACCGTTTCCACTTTAAAAAGCGCCCCCGCCTCCTCTTTCTCCCCTAAAACCCCCATTTGGAATTCAACAGAACGATGCAAAGCCATTGCACCGTCGATTCGAGTCTTAGCTCGCGATGTGAGTACGTTTGAAATTGCGAGGAAATATCTTTATATTTTGAACATGGGAACTCGTTTCGTAGGCGAGCGTTTGAAAACGATGATAAGGGATTATTTCATGGTTGTTAAAAGTTTTGTATTCTCAGTATTCGGTTATATCTTCGAAAGGATAGTCGGAGATGTAATTTTACACAAATAATTCGTATTTTGGGTGTGTAGCTCATATTAGATAGGTGATGGCCTCGAGGTTTGGGCGCGCGGTCGAGAATCTCGGCGGTCGCGGGTTCAAACTCCAGGCACACACCTCTGACTATTCGAAGTTATGTGTGTATTCACATTGAATTATCACTTGCTTTAACGGTGAAGGAAAACATCGTGATGAAGACTGCACACCTAAAAGTTCTTAGGAATTTCTTAGGTGTGTAGTCCGTCGCCCTGTGGTCGGGGGCGTAAGAATACCGCCACGGTATCCCCTGCCTGTCGTAAGAGACGACTAATAGGGGATCGGGATTGTTGGGTGTATCACGGGGGAGGTGCGCCCTAATAGAATAGAAGATGTGCGATCCCGAGAGGAGTCCTCTTTTGGACAGAGCGCTGGGCGGCAACGGGAAACAATTAAGGGCGCTTGCCCTATATTTACCGTACCGTCCAATATGCGCAAGAGGGGGCCATCGAGAGGTTTTAGTCGGTATGCCGGCATGGAAAGGCCGGTGACCCCGACATACCCTTTTCGGCCTCCCCCCGAGGTACCGAACAGGGAGCTTAAGGTGCTTTCCTCTCGTTAAAAAAAAAAAAAAAAAAAAAAAAAAAAGGTGTGTAGTCCGCCAACCCTTACTAGGCCAGCGTGGCGGACTATGGCCTAAACCCTCTCAGTGGTAGAGGAGACCCGTGCTCAGCAGTGGGCGTATATGGGTTGATGAAGAAGAAGAAGAAGAATCATCACCCCATATAAGTTCCACTGCTGGGCATGGGCCCTCTCTACGACTGAAAGATTTAAGGCATTATTCCTCCACGCTGGCCTAGTGCGGGTTGGCGAACTACACACCTTTAAAATTCCTTAGAACATTTTCATGTGTACAAGTTAAAGGACGTGATAATTAATTACAAATACACAGTGTTGCAGTCTCAGTAAGTTTCTGTAAGTCTAGAGAATGCTAATGCAATTTAACCAAGTCAAAAATACTAGGCTAGTATTTCTAAGGGGAATTAATATGGTAATGTGGAATTTAATTAAATTAATGCTATCGCCGCGCCAGCCTCGTGTGGGTTTACGATGTCCGTACATCTCCGTGTCAGCACTGCGCTAACCGAGACGCATATTTCACACTGTACATACCAAGCTTTGTAAATGCCTTGAGGCTTAGGCGGTCGAGAATCTCGGTGGTCGTGGATTCACCTAGGCACACACCTCTTTTTAGAGGATGTGCTGGCGTTGGATTTTAGTTAGGGTCAAGTTAGGGATAGAAGGCCAGAGATCGCAAAATACCCCTTCAGCCTCCCCCGAGATACCGACTTTTTACGGTTAATAAAAATCCATACAGTATAACTTGTTGACTCAACTTTGACTTGAACATATTATGTATATGGCTTCTGTAACAAGTGAATGCACATATATTAAGTTTTGTTTAGTTTTTACGTTTTTTTATATTTAATAGGATGATGTAGAGGTAAATTAATCTACGAAAAAAATTAACTGGAAAATCTCTGGTAAAAATATACCTATGTTTTGTTTCTGTTACTAAGCAATAAATCGCTTCATCCTCTCCATTGCGCGCCTCTCATGTACAATCGAAGGGACAAAGTTACCCAACAACATATCTTATTACCGACAAGATTGCCTCCGAATCAAATTTAGTTGGTAGTACGTTGAATTTTTGCCATTTCCTCCGGAGCATCTGATACGCCATTGATTCATTATTCATAACCTTTTTTATACTGTGTATTATTTGTGTAGTATTGTGTGTCTTTTGATGACTTCAATAACAAATGTTTATGGTTCAGCTGTACCTACTGTATGTTGGTTATGTACTTTATGTTTCTGATAAAATGTGACGCTCTCCCAGGTTGAATACGCATAAAAAGTAAAAATTCCTTGCTGATTATTTTCAAGTAATACCTGTTTTCTGATTTTAGGAATCATAATCATCATCAGCCCACATACGTCCCACCTCTGGCCCTGGGCCTCCTCTATATCTGAGAAGGTTTATTCTTTAGTCCACCACACTGGCCTAGTGTGGATCGCGGACTACACACCTAAGAAATTCCTAAGAACTTTTTATGAGTAGGTTTTATCACGATGTTTTCCTTCACCGTAAAAGTACTGGGGAAAAATAATATAATTCAAGCTATAGTATCAAGTTGCTAATCTCTGCTTAGTCGACATAGTCGTTCCGGCCTTTTGAGATTCTGCTACCGTTATTAAAAATAACTTTTGAAGTAAATCTAAAGAAATTTTACCTCGACATTTCAGCATAATAGAGCCGAGTACTTCCCTTCACTAACGATTTTACTTAAGCTCGCCTCGATTAAGATAAGTGAAAGATATTTTATGCTATTAAAATTTAAGCCTGAGTTCCACTTTGATGATTAAATGAGTCAGATTTATTTTTAAATTTAAAAAAATGCATGCTCACTGAACCGTTTACTAACATTAACTTACAACCCTCTTTTAAAGCGTTTTATAGTCATACGGCAAAAGTGTCTCAGTTCTGTCTAAAAACCAAAATTGTTATTCCGGATCGGGCGCAGTATTATTGGTTTTTTCCATTAAATTTCTTTTCATAGAAGTACATTTAAAATATCAAGTTAATTTTTTGGTAATGTTATGGCAATGTTTGTCGTGTCTAATAAATAATTTATCGATAAACTTTACGTTACATATTATAATCCTGTGTTGTATTTTAATAAATAAATATGATACTAGTAACCTAGCTGACGAAATTAACGAGGCAGGTCTCTACCTGTCTCTACTTCTCTACCTACCCGCAGGGAACAAAGACATGGTCGTATGCATGTTAAAGTTTAACACAGGGTTATTAGAGAATTGAGTCTTAGAGCTGGATATAAGGCTAGTTAACATAGCCCGATACTACTTCCCGGCTTTCCGCTTCGTGTGATCTCTGCAGTCACTGTTGCGGTACGTACGGACAAATTAACTGAGCTTATAATTCTAGTACTAGTTTAATGTTTAACTAGAAATGTGGTTAGGTTCTAGCGATAAATGATCTTGAAATTAGGTATCCCCGCCATGGTTTAGTCTTTCATTCTTTACTAGTTCATTTTTATCTTTTAACTTCGAAAAACCCAGGGTATTTGTCAAATGAAATTTTTAGTTTACCTGGTAAACATTTTATTAGTTAAGACTTATGTTATCAATGTTTAGCCGACGCTCATTACATAATTGGCCATTAAATACTCAGTCTCCTTTCACAAGCTCAAGATCCAAAACATGCGATATCCTCTCAAAAATTCACCATATTATAAAGAAATTTTTTAATAAAAGCTGATGACTAGTATCAGCAAAAAACCTATATCTCTAATCACCCGATTATATTTCCAACGACCTTCTTATATTTCGCAACATAATCCCAAAGATAGCCAACAATGCGCGTTTAAGAATACAAAATTAACATCCGTATTCGGTATACGTGATGCGAGCCGGCGGAGGCTCTCGCGTACGCCGCGTGCGACAATTTACATGTGTATGCATCCCACATGTAAATTCTGCCATTCGCGCACGAAGCCACGCGCTCTGAGACGTGACTTCGCCTCTAATCGATTTCAAATCGATGCCCCTTGTTTGCAGAATAAGGACGTATGTTTCGACGCCTTGCTGGTATGCGAATGTAAATGCAAATGACAATGGAATGAGAGTGAGCTACATGGGGTAATTGGATAGGTATTGTTATAAACATAGAGACGTTATTGAAATGGTAATTACTGTTGATAGTATTAGTTTTTAAATTATATTAAAAAATAGTTTAAAATTGACGATTCATAAGGACTTGTATAAGTCTATTTAAATTAAGATAATTTGACTGACTATGAAATATACAATAGTGTATAGGGTGTAAGCATGAATTCGAAAAGTTAGGTTTTTCATTTAAAAAATTTTCTTAACGTCAGGAGTCCGTATATAGAATTATAAATTACTGAAACATTTGCATAATCTCTCCTTAAATGCCGTTGGAGTACTATAGCACAAAATGTTCAACACAACAACAACAATTTCAAGATAACTTTTTTTTGTTCTTAACGCTACGTATAAATAAAAACAATTCTTACAATTATTCCCCACGACCTTCTAAACATGTAAAAATATCATTACTTTATTTCATAAACTTGAATATTAATTACTTTTTCTAATAAGGACAAATAGTAAACTAATCAACGCACAACTCAAAATACCTTCGTCTAAGTTCAAAAAATAACCTGATCTAAAACCAACTCATAGGCCTAAATACACAACTACAACACCACATCACACCAGCTGATCTCCACCCACTGCATCCACAAAGGGATCCTTTGTCATCCGCAATTACACCAGCCAGCGTAATAAGTCACTGAAATATGTAACTGTGGAACAGTGGCTTTGCTCTACAATACGTAGAGTATGTAATGAGTAGGTAGAGCCGACAGCGCGGGTGCAGCCAGCCGTAGAGCCAAGGGCCGTGAGCCGAGGCCGCTCCGAGAGCTTTTACGAGCAACACAGCCCCTGTAATTTCGTCTCCACTAATTTTTATTCATGGTTTTAACGTATGGGATCTGTAGTGTTGTAGGATTGGCTGGTATTTGCGGGTTCGTATCGACATAATTTTAAGTGTATAGAATGATTATTTTTATACTTTATAGTATATAGATGTAAAGTCGAGCGAAGATTTGTTTGGGTCAAAATCTCAGCAGCGGCGGAATAGAATTCTAAGCATATTTCTTTCTTTCAAAGCCATATACATATTTTTATACCAAAATACCAGGGTAAATAATATGAAATTTCGCTCACAATATATAACCTCCACAAGGGAATTATTAGGTGCATATGGTTTACCAATCCACATCCAAGTAAAAGTGTGGTATATTTATAGTTATTCAAAAGTATTTGAAACCTAAATATTTTAAAGAGAAGACTACTATTCAGGTATTTTAATCAAAACCTCCTTGTTTCATTTTGAGGTCTTTGTCTTTACCAAAGTTCTGTTATTACAACATTATTTGTATTTCCAAACGTAGTGAAATTATTTTCGTTACTACTTTGTCGCTACCTTCAATAAATACATAGCAGAAACGACCGGACAAATATTTGTATGAAAGAAGATACTACTCAATACGTATAATTCAATATTTTGTTTTATGGTAAATACTGTTTGTTTTATATTGCATTGAGATCATATCAGAAATGTTTACGACTGAATAGAAAACTTATCGTAATACGGATCAACAGTATATTAAGTCAATATCCTTTATTTATTTTTTACTATACAACTCAGTTTAAAGCACAGCATTAAAAAAGATATCATTTCACCTACTTTTTGAAACGAAATGAAAATAAAAGTAACGTCAGTCTTCAAACTTTAAATTCTGAAATATGACGAACAAACTAAAAACACAGCTTCTCAACGAAACACCAAACAAAGTTCGGTACACAACAACTTGGCATACTAATACGAGCGGGTCATGTCACGCTGCAAATACCGCCGCACTTTATTCAGGAAGCTTTCATTGACTCATCAACTCGGATTTAATCTGATTTAGACCTTAAAACAACAGTGCTAAGGATCACAATGCTGTGTGAGTTTACGTGTCGTATTAACATCTCAATGAGTTGGGGGAGAAGTGAAATCAATAAATCGGTACGTCGGTGCTACGCTGTGTAGTGCTACGTTGTTCTACGGTGCAGTGCTACGGCGTAGAGCTACAACAGCGCTACGCCTGGCTGTTGTTCTGCATAGGTACGAACATACATACGACACAGTTTGTTATGTATTTTGACGTAGAGCTTTTGTTCTATGGCGTCGCACATTTAACATTTTGCGCATCCTAGATTTCAACAGTAGGCTCTGTGTTCGCGGTGAAATATGGTTCATAAATTCTCAACGAACCCTTTGTGAATGAAAGCGTTATTTTATACGTGTATATAAATTAAGACAAAATGTAATTAATGTATTTTAGCGTTAAATAAATATTTTCCTTGTTTCTCACTAATTTATAAAAGAATTATTACTATTATATTATCTTTTTTACTTATATTTTACTATCTTTTTTTTCATAACTCATTTCTAAATACACAAAAGTTATACACAAAACCAAAATGTCAGGAACACCTTTTAATACGATTTGCTATTTTACCTTTTGATTATCATTTAAATTTTATATACATAATAGCTTACAAAAGATATATAAAAACTTTACATTTAAGAAACAGCCTGTATAAATCCTCCACTATAACCGATTCGGGGTCGCGTATTGTAAATTCTCATTAGCAGCGAAGAGTTGTCCCATCTACCCCATAGGGGTGGTTATTACAATGATACAAAGACTGTGGACCCTTGACCAGGCTTTGTTTCAGTTTGAAAGCAATCACAACCCTCGCATAGCTTCCTGTTTGTGGCTAATCTACAAGGGTTGTAGAAACGGTGCCATTGTAATATGTAGGCTTTTAATTTGTGGGGTAAATAGGGACAATAGTGTCTTTGACAAAGTAACATATTCTTTATAAGTGAATTTTTCTTAGAAAAACCCGGGTGATACGGTACGGTGATGTTCGTTGGTATCTGTGAAAAGAGAGGTTTTGGAATGAATATTGGAAAAAATGACAGTTTTGAAGTAATTGTTTCTGAGATTGAACAGTCTCTCGCATATAATAATACTGGTGACGCAATATTAGTATTAGAATGTGAGGCCGTGGCTAGATTTGTTGCACTAATATATTTTTAATCTTATGCTAAAATTAAAAAGGAAAGCTTATAATATCGCGCGTATAAAAATAGCTGTATCGCATTCCTACCAAAAGTTAATCATACACTTTTATGAATGAATTAAATTCTATGATATCACGTTAAAGGCGTCCACTAATTGATAACAATGATACTCGGACATTGTATAAGTATCTCATAACTCATGCACACTAAAATAACAATACTCTCAGTGACATTCCAAAAGGTAAATTCCTAAGCAAATTAAAAACCAAAACAAGTATAAGTTAACAACGGCAGAAGTGAATGGAAAACCAAAAGCAAAACTTGGAGCCAAAGTTTGGTGGAAGTTGGGCAAAACTTTTTGGTCGCAAGTGGGCAACTCGGTCTATTTAAAGTTTCGGTAGAGGCATGCCCGTGACGCTACGAGTCACAGTCTAATGGCTCTATATATCTTTATAGTTGAAACTTTATTGTGTTTTAATGTGATCATTGAATAATTTTGAGTGCGTGCTGCGGTACATTTAATTCCCGAACGGTAGAGCTGCTTTATATTGTCGAGAGTTTCAGAAGAAATTTCTACTTCAGTTATTCTGCTATAAGTGTATTTATTTTATTAATAGTTCTTTTTTTAAATTGTTTCATGAACTATTCAGATTTTTGTATGTTCTTTTTAAATTAACTATTTCTATTTGAAACTGCTCATTCAAGTTATATCACAATTATATCATTTTTTCAGCGTAAGGTTGCTCTATGAAATGGCTCACTTCATCGTTTAAAAAAAAAATACGAAACGAATATACATACATAAATCAGCGACCATACAAATGCAAGGAGGAAGAGATAAATATAAATCTAAAAAAGACAGTAATGACTTTACCATCAAAGCAGTATTAATTTCATCAAAATACCTTTTCAATGTCACATCACAAGGATACTTAACGCCATAACTACATCAATACTCTCAACCAAGAACCAAGGTCAAACGCTTCCATACAGATATTTATAGCTTCCACTTAAACTCCGTCGTCATAATTAACCTTCCCTGGCACGGCAGGAAATGAAATCACCTCTGAAATCTGCCTTACCTTACTCTACCTTACCTTTCGATACGAAATCAGGCCATATTACGGGTATAATGGTGGAATATGCAGGTACTTATGTCACAGCCCGAGCAGTGAGGGCGTCTGCGACCCGCTATTGCTAAATGCAACGCCTATGCATAATGCACGCGTCATCTGCCCTGTGCTTCGGGGCGTGTTAGTTGTGCGTGGTGTGAGTGCTAGCGGTGCGGAGGAATTTATGTATTTATTAGAAAAGGTAGAAAGAGAAGTCGTGGAATAACTGGATCCTCTGGTCTGATGAGATGTGTCAACAAAAATAAATGTGACAGGGGATAGAATAAAATGTCCTAAAATTTATTTCAAGGAATTTGGTGTTTGTATTCAATTTCAAAGTTATAAATTTTAATTAACTAGTGCTGAATAGGATGTATATTGTATAAACTTGTAGATTTCTGTCATCATCATCATAAATAGTTTTTCTCACACTCTGAGCTTGATCTTCTGACCTCCTTATCTAATCACTGCCAGACAACTTGTGTAAACCGTTACTCCACCTAGCCAAATTTTTATGTGCCATAATCTGGATCTAAGAATAAAATTAATTTACAAAACATAGAAAGCTCCTATTTCGAGGTCCTTGTGTTCATTCTAACTACATACATAGTAAATAATTGACCTGACTTTAGAATCTAAGCCAAAATCACACTGCATGACCTGTTATTACAGTTGAGCGACTCCCCACCGACAGTGGCGCCACGCCTCGTGATTCATGAGCGTGATCCCACTCACAGCGTTTGTACGAATCTCAGCTTTACGAGCGGTTAAACAGTTTATGGTTGTTGTGAGACGGAACTGTGGCACGCGTCTTGTGATGATTAACCTCATCTGGGCGGTTAACTTTTTATTGTCACTTACCCGTCGACAGTCTTTTAATCTGGCCAGATTTAATTTGAGCCAATTAGGCGAAATTAGCTGGTGATTGAATTAAACATTGCTGTTGTGGCTTTGGTTTAGGTCGAGAATCTCGGTGGTCGCAGGTTTTAACCTCAGACTCACTCTGACTTTTAGACGTTATATGTGTATTTGTAATGTTTTATCACATACGATAAAGGACAACCTGGTGAGGAAACCTGCGAACCTAAAAGTTTTTATTATTAGAATTTTATAAATAAAAAAAACCAATATAATTTCTCCCGATGTAGGTGCGAACCCAGGATCTCTAGATCGCCCTGTACACACTTTTGTAAGGGTGTTTAAATATCTACTCGTGCTGAATGCAATAAAGTTAATATACAATTACCATACTATTTATTAATCGCATAATTTGGTATTGAATGATACAATTTTAAAACTCATCTCGCCTAATCACCAGTAATTTTGGAAAATACAATTATTATTTAAACATTCAAATTTATGCCTTGATTGTGTTATGTGCTGGAACCCAAAATATCACGTTTAGTGTCACAAAAGGGGTGATGGAAGCGGTTTGCAATCATGAGCCATTGTTTTAAACGTTTATGGAAATTTAGCGTAACATTTTTCGTTGATACAAATTCAAATGCTGCTAATTTGATGATTTTGTATATATTTAATTTAGTCTGTCTATATTGGGACAATGAAGCTGTGATGGCCTCGAGGTTTAGACACACGATCGGGAATCTCAAGTTCGAGAGTTCAAACCCTGGGCAAGACACCTCTGACTTTTTTAAGTTTTGTGTGTTATCGTAATAAATTGTCACTTATTTACTTAAAATTTCTAAGGTATCTAGACCACCGATCCCTGGCAAGCGTGATGGACTAAGGCCTAAGTTGTAGAGAAGGCCCGTGCCCAACAGCGGGACGTATATGGGTTAATGTTGACGGTGATGATGATGATGATACCACTGAGGACTAATAGGATTACAAAGGCAAAAAAGTATTCAGAACTCATCAAATTACGCAAACAAGAGATTAATTTAAGAACAACCATTAACAATTTACTTCTCATCAAGCCATCGCCAAACAATTTCAAAGCATAAAGACATTGTTATGAAACCTCGGCCCTCTACGTGTCTACAAGCAGACGTTTCAGAATAAACCCATCTTATTTACCTTACAAATATTTGTCAAATGCCAAGCGACGCCGCATGTCTATTCATCCATGGATCTTTTGTGATGTATCAACGGGAATTTTCTATTTAACCAGGTCCCAGGCGGGACTATTCAATTCACATATCTGGAATAAAGTGTTTTCGTAAGTAGGTATTATTTGTGTCAGATATTTTTGTAATGCGGTTAGCATTAGTGTTAGAAACATATTATTCATGTGATTACGATAATGTTGGGGCAAACTGTGCTTTGTTCCTTTTTAAATAAAATGTGTCATCACCTGATGATATCTGTTTTATGAATTCATAAGTATGCAGTAATGATTTTCTCCCTTATTTGTGAGGAAGGGGTAATTGTCGAAAATTAAATATTTAAAAATTACTTACAAAAAAAATGTTAACTAACAAGAGTTAACTGTAAAGTTACCTTATCAGTCAAATCTAGAACTATGTACTAGTATAAATAAATTCACATTAAAGTTATTTTCATTTTATAAGCAACACGATAATCAAACATTTTAAACGACAGCAATTCGTTTTACGGTACATCTATTTATTTCTTTACCTTTCCATTTACGCTACCTCAATCTGGAATTCAAATCTCACTTTAATGTTTTGATAGCTCCAACTACCATAATTTTAAACGGTGAAAAACATATCATGAAATGCTTTGAGTCGCGTTTCAAAGTTCACAGATCGCTCGGATCCAGTGCTTAAGCACATTACGTTATCTCAAAGCAAACAAGCGTACAACCATTATTTCAATTAAGTGTCTATCCGATTCAATTTAAGTTTGAAAGCGTGCTCATAAACGGGTAAATCTTTTGTTGGGCGAACTGTTATGTGTGCGCTAAACCGTCTCGCTTCATTTTACGTGTATTTCTTATAAGCAAATAGATAGCGCTTTGTATAATTTTTAACGCTAATTGCAAATAGATCCAGAAAAATAATCAACAAACCTTAAAAGGAAAATTATCAGTTTTTTTTTTTTATTTGCATTGGTTGAAATAAAGAGGTTTGAATAAATTCAAGAATAATATTTCAACGATATCGTCCAAATATCACATGACTAGAGCGGGCCTGATTCCCTTTTTCCAGCAATGTATGAGGACAAAAACAAATTTAATTCATTTCTAAGACTATGCAAAAGATCCTCCCAAATCTATAACCATACTATCAGAACCAAATAACTGATAAAACTTCCCAGCTTCATCGTCATATGTATAAATATTCAAAACATTTCAAGCGTATGCTCTCCGTCTCTGCGAATAGCATAGATATAAAACCCACATACATTTGTACTAGAAGCATTAACTATGTATCATTGAACTTTTGAGTTACTGCAAGAAGTTGGTACAGCATTTTTCGCGGAAATTTCTAACCCATATTTCACGAACTCTTGTGAGTTAGATGCCGTCTAGAAACTACTGTTCGTTTCTATTTCAGTACTATGAAATAATCAAGGAAACATGCATAATTATAAAGAACAAAGCATCAATATTTAATTCCGCTTGTATCTTTTGGTTTCGAGTGTTATGGGTCTAAAAATCTATGCTATATATGAAGTCTAAACTATGTTTATGAATGTCGGGTCTAAGTGTCAGAATTATAAACTTAACATAGTAATGTTTTATTATAAAATATATTTTAAATAATAAATGTGTCGTAGTTCCGCGGTAAAAGTATGTGCGATCTTGAGTTTATGGATTCAACCCACAGGATGGGCAAAATTTTTTTGGGTTTCTCCATCAAGAAATTGTCAATAGCAGCTTAGAGTCTAGAAATATTCCCGAAAACGGGATTTACACCTATTACGTGGGACCGATGTATATAAACGTTGAAATGTGTTCGCGGAAATGCATCTCTACCTTCCCCTTAGGACAATATTGACGTGAGTTTATGCCATGTATTAAATAACTAAAATAATACACACTTTTTTAATTCCATTTAAAAAACTGTGTGTTAATATTTCATAGACTGTGAACCAAAGAAGCGATATAGCTCTGTATAGTCTACATTCGTGGCATCTACCCTCGACCAACATCTCTAGGGCCCTCGCTTTGTTGTCGGATTAAGAGCTAGACTTAGAAAGAGTCTTTATGATTGAAACCGCACACTTATGAATCAGATTTCGCCCTGTTGAAGCTAACCATGATTTGTTGAGCCTTCTTTATAAGACCTGACGTTTTATCGCTTTTGTGCGAATAAATGAAGTCTTGGTTACCAGGTCGAATTAATTCGAGATATTCTAAATATAGCTTGTATATGCCTGAATTCGAGAACTTTGTATTTCAGAATATATCCAGAAATATTACCAGCTTTTAGTTAGTTCAGAAGTTTTTTTGGCCTTATTTATATACTTATAATAAAATAACATTTAGCCAGGGAAATCAAATAAGACTTTCCAATCTCATGCCGCATACGTCGTGGATCGACGAGGCGGAACAAAAGTTTCTGCTTAACTACAACCACATATGTGTTTATTTACTGAGGAATAAGGCCTTTGTGGTTCATTTATTGCCAATTAATAATGTGAGGACAACTCGAATACTGTCATGCTGCAACATTTGCCGCTTACCTTTAATTAAGTGATTCATCAAAACTTCGTTCGGAGCCAACAGAACCCATTGTAAGTTTCGAAACCTACTGTATAAACGGCCAGTTTGAATTGAGCTACCTCGCCTCCCCCTAACCCGCTTGGCTGGGACCCTTGAGGGGTTACCAGTATGCTGCACTGGGCTCAAGCAATTCTGGCTGCGGTGTACCGAAACCCATCCATAGGTAAAGGTGTGTTATATATTTTTGGCTGCCATCTGCTTAAAGCTAATTACTTGGTGTGTGTGGAAAAGTTGCGCTTGTTTTTCAACGCTTAGTGGAAAATTAAGCTTTGATAGTTAGGGATGAATTTTAAGTTAGCTACGGCTGGGTTTACTTTGGTATAATTTAGGGAAATTTTATGCAGCTAGGAGCTTTAACATAAACATTCATACCTATACAAGCTTCACACCCGTATTCCCTAAGGAGTTGGCAGAAGTGCATTTCTTCATCCCTATTGCTGTTTTCCTGGCACAACTTACTGCTGTTAATAAGAATTTCCGACGGAAAACCCCCATAACACTGCCTGATACGGGAATTGTAATCGGAATTCTAAATCGCACGGTGCAGCATTTATGCCGCAAGACCACTTACTAATTTAAACATCTTGGGAAAATTCTTTACCACACATTTTATCTTATAGTTCATTTAGTTAGATGAGAGGGTTTTGATGATATTGACTATGAGAATCCTAAGTCTTGACTAATGGAGGTGTCTTTCCCCCTCTAGCACAATTTAAAAATTTGATCAAAGGCTAATACCAAAAAGAATATAAACCAACTACAAGTCCTTACATATTATTCCTCTTTTCTTCTCGTTAGCAGTAACGTAAGCAACGTTTCTCTCTCAAAGGTAGAGATTTTATTTCTATTTTTGTGCCCAGACCGCTTTATTAGCTCACTCGTGCATTTCACTGTAAAAGACATCAGACGTCAGAAACTTCAAACGGAAAAAAATAATGAAGAAAATCGTTGTTTTAGAATATTCTACGGTGAATATAAAAAAAAAATCGTGAATCTTGTCATAGAACGTGATCAAATTTTATAAAATCTCAGTTTACAACCTGTGGCTTAAATATGTAACATTTCACGATTTTCATTCTGCAATGGTAGTCAAAATCAAAATGTTGTTGTGAATTTTTCGCAATAAAACGGTGAATTTGTTTCCATTTTTGCCCATCTCCAAACTACGCCACTATTACATTTACATCATCATCAGTTAGGCACGGATCTCCTCTACTTCTGAGAAGTAGGCCTATCTATATAATAAAAATATCATTAAAGTTTCTATGGAGTAATCAAAATAATTTTCATGAAAAACAACATATGATTGAATGAACCTTATTCAACCCTTTCCTAATACTATCAGCAATTCAAAATTAACCACATTACAAAGAAGTTAAACTAGTTAACGATAACTAACTGATTAGTTTGCCAGAGCAAGAGCTCGGTGTATTTACACACTCTACCGTAGAGAAAACTCTACGTAGAGTTCGACTCTACCTTTGATGTATATTTGCCTCGCGCTTATTTTTACAGAATAAAAGATCAAGGCGTATTGATTCCGTTTGAAACGGCAAAGTTTTAGATGAAAGGATGACAAATTATTTTGTATGGGATGAGAATTTGCGGCTTTGATGCCTTTGTTAGGTGGAATTGGAATTCAGTGGGGAATAGAATTTCAGATCAGCTACTTCTGAATTTTTAATTTAGCAACTACGTCCTCACCCGTATTACGTGTTAAAAACGAAAACAATATCCATTAAAAACTATTTTTTTTTTGTGGGAGGCTAGCCGATAATTGGTTGAGAATCTCAATTATCTTCTGATCTTTCGAAAGAGTGTTATAATAGACTTTTTTACAATCATTATAAGACTTATATGTCTCGTCTATTGGTTATTAAAAAAATGACAAATAACTTTTGAGCCGTATATTAGTGCGTAAAACATGCCAAATATAGTCAGGTCAATAAAAATAACTTCCTGACTACCAACAACCAATACCATAAAAGGAAGTTAAAGTAATTCCATACCTTCAGTAACCTCGTAATGCCGAGAAATATATACATCTTCCGCCCACAAACCGACACGTGTAAACCTCGACATTTGTAAATAACGTTAAATATCTTCTTATTATAATTGACTTTGCAAGGAGTCCCTCGGCAATAATTATTCGTCCCAGTCATTTAATATTGCAGAGTGTGTTCAGGCGAGGAAGTTATTACGCAGTTACTAATCTAATTTCATTATACACATCTCTGAACTAATCAGCTTGTTAGCTCAGTGAGTATGAAAATAATTATAGAATGGTAGAATGCAACTTAATCATCAATAAGTTTTAAATATTTCTGCTTGATGTCCCTAGGTATGTTGATTAACGCAAAAATTTTAGTACGAGTACTATTTTTGATTTCAAATGAGATCTTTTTGAAAACCTTTTGACTGTTTCGGTTGCAGACCTTATCCAAGGATTGCTAAGTGAAAAAATCGGAGTATTAAAAACAAAATGGTGGTATCAATTTTATTGAAAATCATAAAACTTTGATTACAAAAATTGTATTTATGTAGACAATATTATGAAAAATAAACTTAAAAATGAAGTTGGTATAGACTGAAGAATAGGCTCAAGATTTTCGCCTTATCAATTTAAAACATCCTGCCAAATAAAGCGTCGCTCACAAACAAGTTACGATCGACCTACAAGGCGTCGACCTCAAAGACCTTTCTATCGAAATAACAGAACTCTGTAACTTCATAAGCTTGTCTGTCATCTCAGAATCGGCAACTTCGCTCGATACGGTAATAATTTAGTGAACTTCAAGCGAATAATTAAAATTTCATAATTCGTTAGTTTAGATATTCGCTGAGTTGAGTTTGATATTAGTTATTCAAACAATATGTATCAAACTACGAACATTTTGATGTAAATCTGTTTTGAATCTGTTGGAAGTTTCCATCCGAGCACCTGATAGGTAAATAATTACTGAACATTTTACTATGAATTTCAGTGAAGATGTTCTTGATTGGGATAAATAATTATACTTTGGGTGTTATCAATTTGTCAATGTCTGTCAATATATTAAGAAAATGTCTAAATGCAAACATTTTTTTCTTTTATTTTAATCTTTAGGATAAATTAGGTTCGCAATTTTTGATATAAATTAATATATTACGCATGTAATAACATACGAATATAATATATTTTAAAAGTTTAGGGGAGGTTCTCAGATTCAATTAAATAGGTATTTATAGAGAACTTTGAGATAATTTATTCAATTTATTTTTCTTTGTATACGACTACAATATTTGTTTTTTGTCGTCTCTTGAGACGTTTATTCTTTCATATTTTTCACATCAATACGTTTTAAGATTCTTATTTTATAAGAACTACATAAATAAAAACCCACTTCTTACTTTTCTATTCAATTCATAATTAAAATACAAACAACTAACATCTTCATTACCGGAATAGCACAGGCACGCTCAGTTTCAAAAAACTCACCGAAATCCATTACATTTATTACAATATGAACATTAGTTACGCTCGCAATGATTGTGAATTTGAAACCTGACAAAAACACGGGCACAATACGCAAATCGCAAACAGAGCGTGTAGGAAGACGAGAGAGCAATTTGGGACAGTGCATTCGTGGCGTAGCGTGGGCGAAGTGCGGAATCCGGGCGTAAAGCGAGCGCAGCGCTTATGGGCGTCAACTCAGGCGAATCGTCTTAGATACCTAGTTTATTTAATACGCGTTGGGTTTTCATGGTTAAGTATAAATAAAGTTTTAATTTGGTATTAATGTTGCCTGTTGTGTGAATTGAAGTTTCGTTTTGGAAAAATGAAACCGGTTTTTTGATCAATCTTATCTCTAAGACTAAATTGCTGATTAGTATTTTACAAGTTATTAGATTACTAAATTTCATTTTTTTGTGTCTGCTTCACTTTCACACTTTCATAATCTCAATAAGCCCACCTCCTCCCACTCCTGGGCACGCGCCTCTACAACTAAAAGGACTATGGACTTTGTCCACCACGGTAGCCAACTAGCTAGTGCCGCTACTAATGTACTTTTATACCTGACTGATGAACCCAACTACTTACCGTCTGGGGACGAAGACAAAACTATTCCCCAAAACAAAAGCACGCCGAAACCCCAACATTAGCAAACGCCGGTATTAATAACATATTGAAAGGGAATACTGACACGGAACACAATGCTGTAATGGGAGCGCGATGAAAGAGCTTATACGGAACTGCCATTCAAAATAATTAATTAACTGCCGCGTGTACTCGTCAGGTTGGTTTGTGATGTCATTCTATTGAATATCAATCTTTATTATTGACAGACGAGGTTGTCTTCAATGTACTTTTTACTTCTTCATCAACCCATATTCGCCCACTGCTGAGCACGGGTCTCCTCTACCATTGAGAGGGTTTAGGCCATAGTCCGCCACGCTGGCCTAGTGCGGGTTGGCGGACTACACACCTAAGAAATTTCTAAGTACTCTTAGGTGTGCAGGTTTCATCACGATGTTTTCCTTCACCGTTAAAGCAAGTGATAATTCAATGTGAATACATACATAACTTCGAAAAGTCAGAGGCGTGTGCCTGGGGTTCGAACCCGCGACCGCCGAGATTCTCGACCGCGCGCCAAAACCTCGAGGCTATCACTGCTTACTATAATTGTGAAATGGGCCCGTGTCATGTATGTCGAGCGAAATAATAAATAAATTTAGCAATCACGTTCATATTTCATATTAATGTTGGGCCTATTAAGAAGCCTTGTGTCGTGGGTATCAGAAACTACGAGAGAATTTTCGATCTCACAAACACCTGATTGAACCCGTGGCCTCTCGTTTTGCAAGCTGGTGTATAGACAAATTGAGGTTCCGACACGTGCATAGTGTTACTAAAATACTCAATGCTGTCAATTGTTTTTCGAGTTCTTTTATAGGCTTCATACAAACATGAAACCAATTTTTACGCACTGTACATCTTTAACTACCTTATTAGTTATTCTTCTACATCGTTACTTACCCTTACAGCGATACAGTCGTAAATATACGTACGTGTGAAATAAAATGAGTATAAATTTAACTCTTCCTTTCAGAAGAAAAGCATGAAAATATTTTCAGTATCAGTACTTTCATATGCATGTAACAAGAGCGAGCCTTAGTTCAATGTGTAAAACATCTCTTTTATCGCGTCTGTCGTAAAATATGAAATTTCAGCTGAATCCGACGAAATGAGGCAACTTTATAAGCTGTTTTTGTGTGATTTCATTTGAAAATATATTTTTTCAATCTCGCCAAATGGATTTTTGCCGAACCTCTTTTCATTATTGTGTTGAAATGTTTTTTGTTTTCACGTGAAGATATTAATCACACGATGTTTTGATACAAATTATTTTAAAAGCTTTGATGTAACAAATTGTCTACAGAACACGTGGTATCCTCGTATTAGTATCATTTTCCGAATTTTTAATTGAAAATAACTGTTATTATAGCGGCTGATCACGTAGGGCGTACTTACATAGCACAATAAAATACTCATGGTAAGTTATAGGTGCACCAATAATGATAATAAAAAAAATGTATTAACCCTAAACATTTTCCTTTAACGATCATAACTTATATATTATATATATTTTTACCGCCTCATGAGATATTCTATTAAGACCAAAAAAAATCAGCAAATTATTTTATGAAGAGCGTTCACCTTGGAAGCACTACTAGTAAACTAAATGAATACCTATCTAGGAAAACATTATTAAATTTAAGAGTACCATAAAATCTCGAGGCTTTTAGAGGTCAAGAGTTTCTGGTTTATAACCGCTGTAAAGTTGCAAGTGCAATTTTGTAGCCTTATGATTCTTTGGGAGTAATGGCGGCATTGGGTTAAAACGAAATAGTGATTATAAATATGAAAGTTTCTCTAAAGGATTTTGTTGTTTTTATAGCGTCTGATATAAAACATATTAGATATGAACCTTATATATATAAATACATACAATATACACACACATACATAGTTCTGATTCCACATTAAGATCTTGCGAAATGAATATCAGAATGACAGTCTTTCCGATCTCACAAATACCTAGGCCAGAAAGAAATGTTTGTTTGTTCTCAACAATCGTCAATAAATTACCTCGCCTTGACGTTTTTTATCAACGTCCCAAAGTAGATTTCTTTCCAAAGCCTCTCGTCTACTCTTTCAGGGATAAAGGCCTGGTGACAAACAGTAGTCTAACATTGAACTTGTACCTTATATCATCATCATCATCAGCCCATACGTCTCACTGCCTTATATACACCATTTAAATAAATAAATAAATACACCCAACAGTCATACATAGTCCTGACCCCACACTAAGATACGAGTCTTGTGTCGTGGGTATTAGAAACTACGAGAGACTTTTCGGTCTCACAAACACCCAGACCCGAAACAAATATTTGTGGATCACACAAACATTTGTCTCGGTGCGGGGATCGAACCCGCGGCCGCTCGTTTCGCAAGCTGGTGTCTAGCCAACTGCGCTACGGGGCTGTCATACGGGGCATTTGACATGCCAATGTAGATTTTTCTCCAAAGACCCTCGTCTACTCCAAGATAAAGGCCTGATGATAAACAGTAGTCTAACATGGAACTTGTTGTCACCCAGGAGAAGTGGAGCGGCTTCTACGAGAGTACAGGCAGAACCAGGAGCTGGTCCGCAACATCGGCGCGCACTACTACCAGATCATATACCCGGTGCAGCTGCGACACCACGAGAAGATGGGCATATCCACCAGGGAGGTCAACACGCAGAAGGTCAGCTCGGTTTGTGATACTACTGGCTTGTACCCAAAATTATTGACTTCTAATTTAGATATTTTAAAAAATTGTTTCAAAATGACGATTTAAAAGAACTTGTAAAAGTCTACTTGAATACAGATGATTTGACTTTGATATGACAGCAAAAATATCTGGAATAAATCATTTCTTAGACTCAGCTGCAAGAATCTGTATGTATTAAAAGTTGTCATTACTGTCTGCTTGATTATTGTAGTTATTATGTCATGATAAAATTCGTATATCTCGGTGCTATAAAATCTATGACTGTTCAGCGTGTTTGGATCAAAAGTGTACATTATAGAGTTGAGTTAACTATCTTACAACAATCTTTAATATAGGAAGCCTGGATAATAATATCTATTCTTTTCTAAGTTCAAAGCCTCTCATAAGTATGGGCCTTTGAACAACAAACATAAAAACTCTTACCCACAAGTCGTACACTAAAAATCTTGCATCTACTCTAGATTGTCTGTTCAAATCATTTGTCTGTAAATAACGCGACACAAAACTTTATTGCCGGAGCAGATAACCTACAAATACTCGGGGAATAATGTCCCACCGTTAGTCCCTAGGCACACGCATTAAGACCTATGGTAGATCTCACTAACTGTTTATTGACGCCACATGTTCCCTAAGGGTAGGGGGTGGGAAAAACTCGCTAATCTGCTCATTACACCCTTACGACAGCATAAAGATCGGCCCGACATTCCGCCCCTTACGTCTACACACAAAATATTCTAGGAGCCAATTTAACTTGGTCCCAAACTTGTTTGAACTTGTGAAAGATTGCGCAATCGATTTCCACAGCGCCCTTTTGAAGCCATCGAAGTAATTATGCCAACATCTAAAGGGTAAGTGAAGAAAGTTTAACGTAAGACGATTGGGTTTCACTACTTATAGTCCGGTGTACGACTGAGCCTTGGCGAGGTATTCTTGAGAGCTACAACTTGCGAACTTGGATGGCCAGAGTCGAGTTGCGTTCGGTTGCAACTTTTATATTTATTTGTATTAGACTATTCTTTCTATCGGATACTGTCAAACTGAAAACGTTTTCACGATGAGAACCAATTACATTGATTTCAATTCAAGAAGACAAAAGCGGTGCTATAGCAAAAGAGATTATGTTTTAAATGTACCAAAGTAGTGAAATTTTATAGCAGTGATGGCCTCGAGGTTTAGTCGCGCGGTCGAGAATCTCAGCGGTCGCGGGTTTGAACCCCAGGCACACACCTCTGACTTTTCGAAGTTATGTGTGTATTCACATTGAATTATCACTTGCTTTAACGGTGAAGGAAAACATCGTGATAAAACCTGCACACCTAAGAGTTCTAAGGAATTTCTTAGGTGTGTAGTCCGCCAACCCGCACTAGGCCAGCGTGGTGGACTATGGCCTAAACCCTCTCAATGGTAGAGGAGACCCGTGCTCAGCAGTGGGCGTATATGGGTTGATAAAGAAGAAGAAAGAAAGAAGTGAAATTTTAGATATGGATATTTAGTCACATACTCTTTATAAACAGTTATTATGAATGGTGATTTTATTGAACAGGTTTAATATGAAATAGGGAGGTCTACAAAACAGCTGAATACAATTAGAAGGGAAATCATTTGTATTTTGTATTGGGACGAGTGTCGCCGCTTGGGTGACACCTATTCATTCTACTACATACAAGACAATGATAAAAAAACAAACTAAAATGAAAGGCTTGTCTATTGGTTGTCACAGATTTATAAAAGTCTTAATATTTCACGCTACCCGAATTACTTAGAAGCGGTCGTGGCAAACGTATGACATTGTAATCGTGAGTACTCAGTACACAATTTTTCATAAAACAACAAAGCATTATCAAACATAAGCAAAATATTGATCAATGCAATGACAAACCCATTCCTTTTATTACATAAGAAAATCCCATGGCCTATAAGACAGCTCTATACAATAATTTAAACCTTGACTATTTACGTAACTATCGCTCGAAAAACATTGAACTAGGCGCGCCCAGTGCGTAGGATCCAAGTTGTTGGAAGTTCGTTTATTTTTAGATCTTAATTCCGCCCCAGTTTCATGTTATTGAAGAGTTTAAACAAAGCCACGACTTTCTCCAGCTAAAGAAAACACCGAATATTATTTTATGGTGAAAGTAATTCGCGCCGAGTTAAAGGGTACACTAAAAATATTTTCGTCGGAGATTTTATTTGTTTACTTTGATTGGTGGGGTTGTTTCGCTTATGCCGCATTTGTTGTTGAGAGTAAATGACTAAAGGGGTATGCGGGACACTTTAGAATGCTGATAGAATCAATGGGGTAAAATATTAATAAAATTAAATTGTTGAGTGAAATTGGGGTAAACTGCAGCTATGATTTTATGTTCTTAGATATAAAAAATGAGTTTATTTCCAGTCTATAAGAAATGCTTAAAATACCACGCACCTTATTTTAAATTGTTGAGTGAAATTGGGGTAAACTGCAGCTATGATTTTATGTTTTTAGATATAAAAAATGAGTTTATTTTCAGTCTATAAGAAATGCTTAAAATACCACGCACCCTATTTTCATGATTATTTTAATACTTGTAGTAATATTTAAAAAAGTAAATCTATAATATTACTTATAAACAGTAAGTAAAGCATATAGAAGACATATAAATTTAATATGAGATAAAAGCCTCGAAAGTATTTCATTCCAAATTGGAAACTATTTTTCTTCTTTCAGCCAAGGTCAGCTAAACCTTTCAATCCGTCTAAAAAATAGGATAAATGCGAACCATAAATCGTCCGAGATATCATTATTCGAACCGGAGGCCATTTACCCCGAACCTTTTCGAAAAATAGCCTCAAAGCGATAAAATTAGTATTAATGAGCCCACCGGTCAATGGGGTAAGGCCCAATGGAATTTGCGAGTAGGGTGTACAATACCCCAATATTTTCTCTTAATTGGACACGCATTGATAAGCAATCAATGTACTGCGCACTTCGCAAATACACTTGAAAAGATTTTGCGATGGGTCGTGATGTCAGTATGTAACTTGAATTCCTGCTTTACAAAAATCTTTTTTCTTTCGTATATTTTTTTTGTATGGGAAAAACCCTATTAACACGTTGAAATATAAAATCATTCATTCTAAGGCATACATCGTACTGCTATGATAATAAAATTAAAAAGAATAGATAGAGGAAGACTCATTACATGGTTGCTTCTTCCCTTAAAACCAAAAATTTTTAGTTCAAAGATACAGGACTTTTTCTGATTGCCTGAAGAGGTGGTGACCAGTGTGCCTAATCCTTTGGTAGTGACTGGCACTAAAATGTTATCTCAAAGGAACCCTATATGATGCTCAATACTTTTAACAATCAAAATAATTTATTTGCGAGAACAACAAACATAAGTATTGTATTTGGTTACTACCCCAATATAAAGCGTATATGATAATAATTTATAGACAATTCCGAATCTTATCTAATTGACTATACCCCATTCCCACAAGTCACGACAGAACATAACATTCGAACGATATGTATGTAGACGTAACAGAATTTTTTGGCTACGTCAAACTATCGATTTCATATAAATAATAAGACTAGCCTACTATTGCCCAGTTCTTTCGGTCAAGCCGTTACGAGTTATATATAGAGATGTTAGCATAATAAACTTCTGCATTATGCATAACACTACGTACGAAATGTATGCTTTTTATTTTTTCCCTGGAGACTGTGAGTAGGAGTTCTTAAGAATATTATAAACGTGGCTCATTTGACCTTGATATTGGTTAAATGTTGTCTTAGTGAGTGCTGAGTTAACTTTCTAGGATATATACTCAGCCTATCATAGTCCACTGCTGAACGAACGCCTCCCCAAATAGGCGCCAACCATCCCGGTCTTAAGCAACCCTCATCCATCCGTTTCTCGCCAACTTTTTTTAATAATGAATTTCTCAGTAGAAGTATGGAGTCTCGAAATATGCCCTATTACAATTGATACATACCTGACGAAATTTGTGTTCAAAAATGCACCTCTACCTACCCCTCTGGGAATACAGGCGTGCGGTTATTGTATAGTAAATCATGGACTACACACCCTTCCAAAACCTTGCAAAAAGTTACCCAGCGTCAGGCGGAAGCGTAATATGTTTAATATTACAAAAGATCTTTATTCGAACGAGTGGGTATGACAAATTGTTTTAGAGCCGAAAACAAAGGAGTCCCCGACCTGTGTATTACATGTATCATTTTCCTTTTCATGCGAACAAAACGTCAGGCTGGCGGGGGCGCCCAATCTCTTCACGTTGGGGCTGTCTTTAAAAATGTTTTATGGCCCTGCCTGGTTGTTTGTCAAGTGTACGTGTTGTGTGCCTTTCGATGGTTGAAATTGAAATATTTTCGCTTTTAAAAGAAGTGAATTTAGTAGATTAGTAGTTATAGTACAAACTTTATTTTAGCAGGCTGGTATAATGCTCTATTTGGACAGTACCGTGATAATCTGGCATAGAAAATATGGTCGTGTTTATTTCAACGTTGGTAAAAGCAGACTTTATATCTTCAATCACATTACACTACTTGTAATTTTTATCCCGAAGGAAATACAGGGAAATTGGATTTTCCTTGATATGAAATACGTGGGTACGTAAATAAAATTGCAGAATGGATAAAATTTCGTAAGTATTGGTAGTCCACTAGCAACGTCAAATAAAGACCAGCCCCTGTCAGTCTGCTAACATCTGTATCTAATAAAGAGACATAACAGGCTGATATAATAACTCATCCACTCCGACACACAAAAACTCGTAAACACCCACGTTACCACGTAACAATCATAATCGATTCCACCCAAATCTTTTCAATCCAACGACCTCAAAGTTCGAGTTTAATCCGCAAAGCTTCCAACAATGAATTCAATGTACACAAAAATCACTTACGTTTCTAAATAATATTTTTTTCCCAATTCGCCCCGAAAATCCCACTTCTGTGTACAGTAATTACACGGACTGGATAAACAAGACATGCTGGGATTCGTTTACTGCCATCTAATTCTGTTTACGTAACGTCTGGATCGTTAATGCGTCGATTTTTTCGCACGGCTCAAGTTGGAAGGTTGGCGAGGTTAGACTACTTTTTTTGTTCTGCCTGTATTGAAATGGGGTATTTTGAATTTCATTGCGTAATTGGTTGGGCATTTGGAATTTGTCCCCAAGTAAATGAGTCGTTGGTTCGTGAAAACCAAGTATATTAGATTTATTGTCAGAGGGCGAATTATTATTTCGTTACTTCTGATTTATTTGGTGATCTAATTCGCAATCTTAGCAGGCACACTTGACAACCCTGTAGCGTAGTTGGCTAAATATCAGCTTGATAACGAAAGGCCACGGGTTAGATCCCCGTATAGAGATATTTTTTTATATGATCATCATCAACATCATCAACAGCCCTTAATTCAGCCCTGGCAGCGGTTGGATGAGGAGAGCCGAAGATCGAGCCCAGTGGCGTGCCATAAGAGAGGCCTATGTCCAACAGTGGACGAATTAACGGCTGTTTTTTTATATGATACACAAATATTCAGACCTCCCGTAGATTCCATACCCCCGTTACGACATTAGTATTCTACCTATGTATCAGTGGCGGTACTTCCATAGAAGCCCGAAAGCCCGACTTGCCTTACATAGTTCCGAATAACGAACTTAACGATTGTTTATTTATAAAATAACGCTATAAACGTGAATGTGAGTACTAACCGGTAGGTATTTATTAGTCCTACGTACCAAAAAAATATGCTGCTACTAAATAAACATTTGGGCTTGCCTTAGTTTGACACCCTAGGCACGCCACTGCTATGTATGTGCCTTTAGGGTATAGTTTTTGTTTTCACACCAGGCAAATCGCTTACAAATTCCACTACGACAATCTCCAACCGCAATCAGAGCACAACACTCGCTATAAGCCCATAAACTGTGCCACTTCCACACTCAAGAGAGGAATAAATACCGTCTCCGAGGACAATTTCCACGGATTTACAATCGTCCCTTTTAAAAATACAAAGGACTTGTTGTTTGCTAATTTTGCATAAAGACCGATGAGAAGTGTTTTTCTCGAGAGCTCGGCTATGAAAAATAAGTTGATTTAATTAAAACTTCGAGAATATTCTCTTTGAATATTTTTTATTGATCGATCGAGGTTGAAGTGTGAATGGATGTTTGAGCTGTGAAGTACAACTTAAGGTCATATGATACAATTTTGCAATATATAATTAGGACTTGCTTTGACTGTGAATATGGGAAGGTCAAAGTTGTATAACGCAAATAATTTTTATTTATTTGTTTTGCTTATATACTGACCCAACAACGAACAATTATAAAATAGGCATTACACAACGCTTAACGTTTTTGGGCTTCAATGGAAGTACTGCCACTTATCAATCTTATTTATAAGGACCTAATGCAATCAGCAACACCCATTAAACCAACTGAAGTACTACTACTGGTCAAACTTGGTAATATTAAAGAAGGTCTTACCAAACTATATAACAGCCATTAAAACAACTGAAGATCAAAATCCACCAATTAAAATCGACGAAAAGAATATTCGCACCCCACTTTCAGTTCAAACTGGGTGCTAACATGTCCCTAATTACCCCAATTCTGTATTTACTTGAAACACCATAGTTTTGTGCGGCGTAATCCGTAATTGAAACCTTTGGGGCACCGGCCCGCGGTCACTTGTTAATTTGTTCTGCCAGCCTTTCACGGTTTTGGGCTGTTTGAAACTTTAAGTTTTGGGCGCTTTCCGTTTGGGGTACAGATTTGGATTCTATGCTAATGATGGTATGTGTACAATGTCTCTATCGTTCTAGAAGAATTTGCAGTAAGCGTTTCATTAGTATTCACGAATTTTAACTCTTCAGATTATAGTCTGTTGTAGCTTCTTATTGTATTAGAAATATTTTAGGATGTTATATGTTGTGTGTATTTTTAATTATTATTATATATACAAATATTTCTCGCCTATATAGGTATCTTGATGTTGCAAAATTTACAATCGGATGCACATTGCTCTTTGCTAAAACTCCTGATAGATGTACTCAAAATTAAAGAAGTTGATGCAACTCACTTTGATCTTTCAAAAGGCACCACTTCTATCCCATCTCAGGCCATTTTTGGCTTTCAAATATTCTTCTACCTTAACTGTCCAATTTTCTCTGAAAATTTCGCAGCAAACAGTTTCATTTATGCAAATTTTTATTACGTCTCTGCTGGACTTGGGCATAAATAATGTTCATTTTTTAACTATTTACTGAAGAAGCTAATAAAAGGAAGAGTCAAATAAAAGAACAAAAGTTACTCCTAGTACAATATTTGTTTGTTTGTTTGTTGCAGGGTCGAGGATATGATTATCAACAGGGAACGAGGTCACGAGCGAGGGTAAGTGGCTTCATATCTCACTTAATAACTTTTACTTATTTATATTTAAAAGTACTTTACATAGAAATAAAGATAATGGAAACAAAGATGATTAATATTTATAAAAACCAACGTGAGAAATGGTGGTCTTATCGTTTAAAGTGATCTTTTTCTAGACAAGGCTTAGTTGGTTTAGTTCTTAGGCTAAAAACTGATTTGGTTGAATTTTGGACAAAATTTGACTATGGTATTCTTTTTACTTCATCGCTATTGAGCTTATTCAAAATATACAAAGACTAATCGAATAAAGAAAATATTTGACTTCGTTAAAAAAAAAAAGAAGACATACCCAAAAATTATTATACTGAAATTTAAAAAGCGAAACCCAAAACCTTAAGAATAAAGCTATAAGCTTCTTTAAGTAAATAGAACGAAACATTAAAACTTTTGAAGAAAATAACTGTTATCTTTTATTTTACCGACTTTAAGCCAAAAAGTAGAAGATCTGATTAATTATTTATTTAAATTATCAGTGTTCGGATACGAAATAACTTGGGTGCTTACTTTGGAAATAGTCGCTTTTCTTGCCTTTATTTTACGTATATTTTAATATTTAGCAACGAAATCAAAGTAAAAAGTCCTTTTTCAATGGACTTATGTCCTCACTTTTGGATCATTTAATGCTGCATAAAGTAGTAAACAATTGTTAAACAGGTTTTCAGAGATGGGTTTCCAAGCTTACATTATACCATATATTATTTAAGTGCAATTCAATGGAAAGGACTAAAAAGGCAACTCTCTCTTTTAACCACAAATTCACAATTCATCAATAAATCTTAGAATGTACCTGATATAGATAACATAGAATTTTCCCGATGAGAATCAAATTTTGATTTCTTCATTCTTGCTGCTTACTTTAACCGCGTCTCAAATAATAGCCTAGAATTTTTATGAAATATCTTAAAGTTTCAACCCGCAAATTCCTTCGCAGTATTAATCCACAAATATTTGTTTCTGGTCTGGGTGTTTGTGAGACCGAAAAAGTCTATTCTGTCTGATGACGACACAGGTCTTGTAACCTAGTTAGGGGTCAGAGCTAATGTGACTGTTGGGTGTATTTATTTAGTATAGGCTATCTACTGCACCAAAAGATACACCACGCCGCACCTACATCTCGGGGACAATAACAAGGAGTTCCGGCTCGTTTAATGAGAGCACATCTTACGAGACAATCTAAAAATGTCCGCCACATCCATTCATTACGGAGACAACAATCGTTAAGCTCGCGCTGTGTTGCCAGGTGGCGGGTTTTCCTGGAATACCCCGATTCTTATCTAGATCTTCTTAGATTAATCGAGCTGATTTAAATCTAACTTCTTTTTAAAATATATGCAGTGAGTTAAAACATCTAAATTACGTTGGTATGGAATTGATAAGTAGCTTACAAAAATCATAATACATAATTCATAAGCGCATTGATTTTTTTTTAATAATTTATATTCTTTAGATTCTTGGCTAAAAGTTCTATTACAGAAGAGACGTCTAAATTACGTTCCACCTCAACGGCTTTATTTGGCTTAGTGACTTCTATAATTCTAAAATTTATGGTTCTCTGTCAGGCAAGCAGGCTTTTCCCGGTATTTTCACTTTATTCAAAACTACTTTATTTTGGTTTTGACTTCCCTTCTTTACCGCCTTGTGATTAAAGCAAAGTCAATAACCGATTCGTAACATAATTCTCTTGCACTATTACGACAGTGCCGCTTTCAAGAACAGCTATGTTTCACCAAAAATAGCCTCAATATTCCTGTCGCCACATTTGTGCGTTGGCAACACTGTCGGCGACACAGAAAGCGCTGTCAGGCAACATTGCCGCTTGCAAATTAGCTCGTGTCTCACCAAATTTGTTACATAGCCTTTAATTAAACCGTTGAATTTAATGCCCTAGTCTTTGTATGTTTCGTGTACGTTAGCCTTGATTCTACCTTGAAGTGTTCTTTATTTAGGGTAGGTTCAGTAAATATACCTATAATTGTGGGTATTACGATAGCTTAGAGGCCGGGAGTTCGATCCTCGCACTGAGGCAAATGATTGTGTGGTTTCAGGTCTGGATTTTAGCGAGAACGAATAATCTTTGTGTGAGGTTATAAGTATGCATGAGACTGTTGGTTATATTTATTTATTCAGTATGTCATAATTCTTTGTAAATACACACATAACTTCGAAAAGTAAGAAGTCAATTATTTTTGACAAATAACACACTATAAAAAATTTTGATACTCCGTATCTAAAATTGCTGGTAATAGGTCACACGTCCATTAATAAATTACAGAACCCTCGTCATGATATGCTGAGACAGGCGAAATTACAAAATCAGTAATGAGATCATCCTCAAGTCTAACAATTGGATCCCATTAATATCCTGGTTTTGTGAACGGATTATACTGCCCCAAGGGCCTCTGTTGTGTTTTTCTAATGAATTATTTATAGATGTACGATAATGAGGCAAGGGTTTAATCGCAAAGCGCTGGGCTTTCCTTGTTTGATATATTATGCTGCACGAACTCCTAAGGGAACGTTTTCGGGGCCGCGTGAGCTAAAATCTAGTGGTTAGGAATTTTGGTTGAAGGTTGATAAGGTAATACTTGATTTTCTTAACACTAATGTATTGGATTTAGTATTTATTGCTTGGTTTTCTAAGTTTCTATGTAAGAAAAGATTGTATTACTTTTAATATTACTGCTCTCGGTTGAGGTTAAGGTTTTTATCTCTTACGGCGAACTAGAGACTAACTCAACTACATATAGAAAAATCTTGTAGAAAAGTTTCTCATCAACTTTTTCACTTATAGTTACGTAGCCATGATTTATAGCAATATTTTATAATCAATTAATATTAAATTCCATCACAATGTCCGAGAATAAAACGTCCATAAGTGGCCGCGGACATCTAGCCCTACATACGTCTATACACCTCTCCCAGTACAAGAATAAAAAGATATGAAATTTCTAAAAAAAAATATTTCTCACTTTCAAATTTCATTCAATAAAACACATAACAGCCAAAAATACGTGCTTTAATTCTCGTGAAAGAATCACCGCTTGGAAATTAGTGTTGTATTATAAAACAATTTATCAACGTCGCGCACCCCAATCTGTTTAATTTATTTCCTTTGCCGAGTTTTTTATTATTTAATTACTTTTATAATTTTGTTCGGTGTGTTCTGAATTTGTGCCTCTTCTACCTGGAAGTGCAAAAGAGATCGCAGCCAGATTAATGCTAGAAAATACCTTTTTAATTTAAAGATCGTTAGGTTTCTCAGTACACGTTGACACTATTAGACATGTTGGAAACTTAACATGAAACCACTAAACCATTTAAATATTACTTTAGCGTATTGAAGAAACGTCAATAAACACACTCAGGAATTCACCCAGTGTTATGACCACATAATCATATCGAAGAGCACTACTTAGGTGCCCCATACACCTTCAATAATATTGAACAATATTCTGATTGTACAATATTATTGAACGTGTAGGGATAATATTGAAGCATTGCGCCGTGATTGAACAAAAGATTGAGGGAGCTTAATTTTTATTGAACAATATTTTGTATTGCGCTGTGTAGGGTTAATATTGCGCAATATTTTTCTTTTTTTTTTCTTTTCAACAAAATCACCAGCGTGGCTGCCGTCAAAACTTCGTCGTCAGACATGTTGCTCGCACAAAAATATTGATCAGAGTGGTTTATCAATTTTATTGACAGAATTAATTGAACGTCTGGAATCAAAGGGGGTGTTCAACATTATTGAACAATAAAAATATTGTACAATATTATTTTAGGTGTATGGGGCCCCTTACAATGAGTCACTGAAGTACTTCTTGCCTTTTGCATATAAACAAATGACCATCAAGCTACAAAAGTTACACTATATAGTTATACAAGGAGCAACCTCCTTGGCCTAATTCAACACATCTCCAAAGGTCCACTATCCCATGAAACCTCGCTAGCCGAAAATATTCTTGTATATGAACAAAAGGAGTCCCAAGGGGATGGTAGGTGTGTACCCCCCCCCCCCCCGGCCTAATTACGTGCCCCTACGTGATCGGGCCTTAGCTCCTCGTAGTAATTACTTTTTCCCCTTGTATTTACGTTTCGCGAGGCAAAGGGCCGGTTCAATCATAGACAACGGGTGTCTTGATTGTGATTTGTCTATGGTAACTTTCTAGGTTAGTGAGGTGGATAAATATTCGGTAAGTTTAATTGGAAAAATATTGCATGAAGGTTTTACATCATTAGGATAGAGTCGCAAAAATATAAGTTCAAACGAAGTTTAAATAAAAAACAAAATCTAGGTAGTAAAATGAAAGTTAAAACTCAATAATTTCATCAATCATGTATTCTAATAATTAATTCGATCATCTTATCAATATCTTATTTATTAAATTAATTTCATTTTATTTTGACGTTTTATCCTTCGCATTGGGCCAGCGTACTGGATCTAAATCCTCTCAGTTGTAGAAGAGGCTCGTACCCAGCAGTGTTACGTACATAGCCTGTTAATGATCATGCCAATTGCATATCAAACTGCTTCAATGCCATTAGGATCAAAAAGTCGGTTATTTAAAATACATTTAGAATAAATTATGACTCTTCAGCATATAATCAATGTTCATTAAACTACCTTTCACTATCGCAAGCAATAACCATAAAGTGTAGTCCAGAATGCAGTATTTTAAACAAAGTGAACTGTCTTGGCAAGAGTCGAGATGCTAAGTGCATCACGAGAGAAGCACGCCCTCTGACGAATGGGGGTGGAATTAAATTTTTGATGTATTATCACTTAACACGAAAACGGTTAGTTAAAGGAGATTAGGTAAGCCTTTATACTGAACGGATTGAAGGTATATAAGTGGAAATTTTTGTTCCTTTTTTGGAATTATTTTGTGCGTAGGTAACTGACGACTGATCGTACGTGAATGAGTGTCGGTACTTCTATAGCAGCCCACAGCGTCCAGTTTGCTTTACAAAATTACGAATTATAACCATTATAATTCGTTACCGGTTTAATATTTTATCTTACGAATAATTTAAGGTATGAACGAGAATATCCTAACCATACCACAAACAATTAAAAACTAGACATAACACAATTAACGTTTAACGCTTATGGGCTTTTATGAAAGTACCGACAGGTGTTGGTAAGGTATTGTTCAAAACAAAATACTGTTTAAGAGAATCTACTATGAATATCCTTCAACGGAATAATATTCTATTTGAACATGACTTAATAAAACAACAAAGCCATGACATCAACATACAATGGATACGAAACTAAAATATCACTGCAAGGAGCACTAAAAATATTCATAACAGACTAGACAATACAGACGCAAATATTATTGAAAAGAGGCGCGCGCCTTCTCATTATTATAATATTAAAAAAACAATTTTAATCTTCACAAGAAGAAGGACGGATACTTACAGACGTTTTTTAATATCAGCGCCCTCTGTCGACCGGGGAGCGGACCACTTCGTCTCAACATTTGAAAATGTTAAAAAAAGCGAACAAAGGATGAATGGACCCCGTTACTTCAACTATTGTGGCTGAAGTTCATCCAACCGGGTTGATATCGACGAGTCTTGGATTTGCAATATTTTATGAAGTACTAAACTTTATGAAAATCCAGGCAATAAAACTAAATTAGATATAAAAATATCACGAAGTATATGAATCTATAAAAGTGCTAGAACCTTGCTGCAGTAGCTTTGAGTTTATTAGCTGCTATTGATTCTCACAGCAAATCCATTTGAAGATTAAATTATGTAATATGTAATGATCACCATTATAAGCAGAATAAGTCCAATACGCTGGAGTCCGGATTAAGGGACTACACACCTAAGAAATTCCTG
Source organism: Cephonodes hylas (assembly GCA_030295005.1). Taxonomy (NCBI): domain Eukaryota; kingdom Metazoa; phylum Arthropoda; class Insecta; order Lepidoptera; family Sphingidae; genus Cephonodes; species Cephonodes hylas. Next base: position 1,070,665 of record AP025365.1, read on the forward strand.
AGGACTCTTAGGTATGCAGGTTTCATCGCGATGTTTTCCATAACCATTAAAGTATATCATACTTTAGTAAGAATACATAACTTCGAAAAGGTTGAGGTGTGTGTCTGGGGTTTGAACCAGTCCAGATACACGACTGCGTGCCTAAACCTCGAGGCTATCACAATCTACACTAAATCCATTAAAATTTTGATACTTTTTGGTCGTCATTTGAATTGAAACTACCAGAATAAAAGAAGCAACAGCTAGTTTCCAACAAAAATAGACAAACGTATTTACTGAAATTGCAGCACGTAAAATAACTGTACAATGGGAGGGAAAAAACGTGTTTGCAAATTGCATTTGAGTGATTGCTGTGTTTCGAAATTGTATTCTATTTGCGAAACAACAGGAAATGCTTTGATATTTAAAATACATATATTTTGCGACATGCTATCAATATATATATACACTCAGCCTATCACCGTCCATTGCTGAACGTAGACCTCCCTAAGAAAGCGCCAACGACCCCGGTCTTCTGCAGCCCTCATCCATCCATTACCTGCCACCTTTCTCAAGTCGTCGGACCATCGTGCTGCAAGTCAACCTACACTACGTCTGCCTAAGCGCTGTCTCCACTCCAACACTTGTCTGCTCCACCGACCGTAATTAATACTTTAATTACAGATTTTATGGGTTCGTAATCACCGTAGTTATTACCTACCTCAGTTTCCGATCACGGTCTTAATACACTCTGTATGGATAAATAATACTCTATAGTATCAATATCTCAAAAATCTGTCCAAGACCGGAGCAGATAAAGGTGTGTGCACACGTCTCACGCTCATTACCCGCCTTAACAGAGCGTATACGAGCCCTCAATTAAACCGGCTGAGTGACCTGAAGCGAAATCTATCAGAAAATGACCCGCTAGGAGTCCGTGCGTGCCAAATTGTCAAATTCATTAAAAAGGTCGAGCTGTGAAAAAGATTCTGGCATTGTGGGAGTACGCCTTTGTGTTTATGGTAATATTTTTTATTTTTATTTTATTTTATTTGGGTGGTTCACAGCTATCAAAGCAAACAAACATATATTTTACAAAATGCATACGAAAGATAGCCAATTACGAGCTACCGCAGATAAGATAAGATGTTGTTAATGAAGCAATAGGCACATTGAATTATCACTTGCTTTAACGGTGAAGGAAAACATCGTGATGAAACCTGCACACCTAAGAGTTCTTAGGAATTTCTTAGCTGTGTAGTCCACCAACCCGCACTAGGCCAGCGTGGTGGACCATGGCCTGAAGCCTCTCAATGGTAGAGGAGACCCGTGCACAGCAGTGGGCGCATATGGGTTGATGAAGATGAAGAAGCAATAGTCTCGAGGTTTGGGCGCACGTTTACATTTTTACGTCATATTTTGTAGGTTTGATAAAATAACTCTCAATGTAAAATAAGTAATAATCGATTGAAAAAATTATAGACGACAATAAAGATACAAAATCCCCAAAATTACCCATTTCTTCACCAACAATGTTTCAACATCGACAAATTTCGATAAAAATTGATAGTTGTCACATTAAACCGACCAATTTCTTAGATAACGTAGTCATTTTCACAAAAAGCCTCGAAATCCTTTTAAACTAAAACGCCAACATTTATGTATCTCCAATCTCTGTATTTTAAAGAAAATGCTATAAAGTAAGTTCACCGAGGTTTCTAGAAGGGCAGAGAAAAACTAAAAACCAATTTCAGAAGTAAGGCAATACTTTAAAACGGCCGACGGATCCGAACTGTTTTTGCGATACAAAAGAACTTCATTTAAGTAAGTTGGGCGCACTTATCTCAGATATTTGGTAATTGGATTATTATTTTATTGAGATATGTGAAACAGGTACATAAGATTGTATTATTGTAAAAGATATTATAAAACAAAAATGGCAGAGGTACATAACATAAGTTTTAAGAAGGATTCCGTAACATATTCTAATATTTTTTATTGTTAAAAACACCATTACTATACAAACTTAATTCATCAATCTTTAAAGCCAAGATACCAGTTATAGACGATATAGAAATAATGGGGGTACGAAATTAAAGTTTCAGGTAATCTATCACTAGACAGAATTATTTTTAAAGCAGAACAATAAGAACTACATAATTTCATTGCTCTTTTTTTAAGTCTTAACTGCTTATTGTAATATTTCATCTTCCATAAAAAATATATAATTTTCCTTAGCCCCATATTATACAGCTGCCGAGAAAAGTACAATAAATGACTTAAGAAATCCCGCTGCAATGGCCAATAAAGTAGCCAGTAGTGGACACAAAAGATACAGTGGCCAATAAAGATTTCCTCTTTCTATCGTTTTCTTTTTAAATCGCACCGAACCATTGGTTAAAATACTTTCGAAGCACCTTGAGAAAATAAGGTTTTCTTCGTAACAGCTGTGTTAACTCCAGACTAGAGGTTAGAATTGTCTATGTCCATCACTAGAAGTAAGATAAATTCAAATTTTAAAAGAGAATTTATGCACTAAAACCTTTTTTTAAAATCGAACGCTATTTGAAAACTTTCAACACTGCGTTTGAAAATGGAATTCGATCGCCGAAACAAATTCACCACAGTGCGGGTCTGACTGCGTCAATTCAGCGGCTGCAGCTGAAACGATCGTCCAATTAGTGTCAGCGACGAAGCGCTTTGTCGCTGCAAGCGCTGAGCCCCGTCCCAGCGGTCGCGGGTATTCCGTAATCTTGGTGGTAATTACCTGGACGAAATGAACTATTTTGCTGCAGGTACTTTTGAGCAATTTGCGACTAACTAAGCACCTTGATGTTTTAAAACATAATTTAGATGAAGCTTACATTTTCAAGAATAAGATCGGTGTTTTTCAAAGTATGTTTCTTTATTGAATTTACATGGTTTCTGAAAGTCATAAAATAAAAATGTCAATTGCATTATCTTAGAAAGATTTTTTTTGCCACAGTGATCGAGCTGATACATGACTAATCAATATCACGTAGAGTTTTTTGAAATAATCTCTGCTATAATTCATTATCGTCTCCGACTTCGCTCAGACTTAAAGGGTTACTCCATTACCGTTGACCTCACAAAGAAATCCTGGTGATTATGTCAGGAAATATCACATTACCCCAATCAGACATTGAGCGCGGCCGCGAAGACAGCCGCCATTGTTATTTATGACGTGTGACTGACGAATGACGTGGCCGATTGACCCCTGACGTCAGAACCAACCGCCTTGTGATGGATACGTTCAGATACCGTCGGCAAAAACGTCTAACGTCTTTATTCTAGATGTACTGACGGCAAAAAAGGCTTCATCTGACTTTTTCATTTTTGTGATAGATATTTTTTTTTCACTATTAATAGAGATCTGATTTTAGGGTTTACTAGTGGTAAAAGTAAAAGGGAGGTTATTTGTAGCATTACGGCTATATACCCTGAACTCATTTAATGAATTTTGGTACAGTGATGATTGAAACTTTAGCGACCTATAGCCTACTTATGACCATCAGCCCATTGACGTCCCACTGCTGGGCACTACACTACCGTTGAGAGGGTAGTGTAGTGCCGTTAGGCTTTAGTCCACCACTCTGGCCCAGTGCGGGTCGGTGGACTAATGAATGATTCAAAACTAGCAAAATGTGCCAGCAGAAATGAAACCTCTGCTTACTCTTCAAGGAATTCAGACGTTATGTATAATCCTATTGAGTAAAGCAGTAAATGATTAGCCTATACCTAGACTTGCCTAAAACTATCGTCCCTACTCTTTTTTTTTCAAAGCGCAATGCAGTTACTAAGCCAGTATATAAAATCTGTCTGAATATGTAGACGGTAAGCCAACAGGCTGTGTAAGACATGGCTCGCATTCCCTTCTGTCAGAAGACACCGCTGACCGAGTTATGCGAGTGAAATAAAACGTGGCAGGTACGTTTGTGGGTCACTTGGGCCGGGTTCCGTTCTCAGAAGTTAAACCTCTTTGAATTTAAGAGTAAATCGTATGAGTAAAATGTAAAACGTAGAATGAAGCGCCTTCTGGTTTGGTGGTGTGACGATTTTCGCACGATGATGTCCAGCACTCTACTTCCATCCGTGGAAAATGAGGTTGTTATTGAATTCTAATTTAACTAGCCTGTTTCAAAGTTACAGTCAAAAAGTTTCTAAAAAATGTTAGATTTTGTTCACTGATCAGCTCAAAAATTACAATATTTATTATTATATCCGAAACATATAAAAAAAGGCTGGTACCTAAGTATGCAGAACTCACATGAATATTATCTTCTGGGTTCACACTAGTCTAGCGTACTCAACCAAAACTTAACTACCCTCGATTTGCCTGCAAACCAATAGCCGCAGTTCGACATATAAACTTTCATCTAAGTGGCATTATTCTCGCACACAATACATGCAAAGTTGAGTAAGAGACCCTGAAATATAAAAAACTAAGGCCTCGAAGTCAAGCCCACGGAACTCTAAAGCGTAAACTAACTCGGCTACACTAATTGGATGCGCCTCAAGTAAAAATTCCGTGTATAAAGTTCAAAGAAGCGCATGTACAATTTATGTTTGTGCAGTTTTAATAAGTGGGGTGCAAGCATTATGTGCGGCCCAAGTTACGCCCAAACTTCTCGCGTGCTCAGCTACTCTGAATTAAGTGCTGGCTCAACGGACTCGGTTTATGTTTTGATCGTTTAGATGATAATTATGGAATGTATAATAACTGAAGCAGTGATGGCCTCGAGGTTTGGGCGTGCGGTCGAGAATCTCGGCGGTCGCGGGTTCGAACCCCAGGCACCCCTGACTTTTCGAAGTTATGTGTGTATTCAAATTGAATTATCACTTGCTTTAACGGTGAAGGAAAACATCGTGATAAAACCTGCACACCTAAAAGTTCTAAGGTATTTCTTAGGTGTGTAGTCCGCCAACCCGCAATAGGCCAGCGTGGTTGACTATGGCCTAAACCCTCTTAATGGTAGAGGAGACCCGTGCTCAGCAGTGGGCATATATGGGCTGATGAAGAAGAAGAATAATAATTGAAAAGAATGGTATGGCAGTGATAAGTGATGAGTTTTAATTCCTTATGATACAGGCTGAGATATCATTGCGAACAATATAAAAGTAAATTAACATGACTGCTTTCATCATGATCATCAGTCACGTCCCACTCCTAGGTACCGACCTCGTCTGCAACTGAGAGGATTTGGGAGACCACGCTGATTAGTGCGGATTGACGAACTACACACCTCAGAAATCCCTAAGGAGTTTTAAATGTGCAGACTTTCATTGTCAATTCACACATAACTTCTTCAAATCAGAGGTATGTCTGGCGTTTATATCCACGGTATAATGTATTGTACATCTCATTGCAGCTCATTAGAATTGAATTTACTAACCAACAACATTGACATCGAAAGATAACATTTCTCGCCAATCGATCGAGCCGAGGCACCGTGACCCGATACCCCAATATTCCTTCAGATTAGCGCCAAGTGTCAATCTCTCTCACTTTTTCATACACCCATGAATAAATAAGGGTATAAACGGTTGAATTTTCCATATTTCGCGACGTATCCCCCTTCGTTTACACGCTCCAACAAGCCCTTGACAAAATTTCAATATCAGCCCCGCATTCGGACTGATGTCTAGTTTCGCTTAAATAAAAATCGTGTCGAATATTACAATTTATTCCGCCCTGTGTAACTTTTCCGCGTAGGGGATAGTCCTTTTTGTCTTCCTGTAAAAATTGGAGGGAATATGAGCTTTGTGTGTTTGTCATCTGTTTCAGAAAACAATTATTTATAATAATTTTGTGAAAAATATTTTAAGGAGGTTTCAATCATGCAAGTCCGACGCGAAAAAAATGTTTAGTTTTTAGTCCCATTACATATTATAAGCATCGTAACTTCAACCAAAAAGGGACTCTATGGCCATCATTATCTCATAATTTTCAACGCAAAAACATATATTTTAATAATCTCAAAATGTGCAATCAAGGTATACCTTCCTCTATCAAATTGACTCGTATTTTTTTACGCCACCAAACAAAACAGACCGATATCTGCTAATGAAAACAAAAATCTACAGTGTTTTGTCTATGACAGAGCAAAACAAATCCCGATATACCATCCTTAAGTGCATCTTTCGTGTTTGTTCACAGAAACAGCATTACGATACTTTGAAATCTAAACAAAACACACTTATGTATAGATTCAGTTTTATTCTCGGATAAACAGCGGGATCGCGTCGGGCGCAGGTGTGTGCCGAAGTTCAACGGAGCGGCTGTCGTGAGAGTCTGCTTCGTTGCGCCCTATCGGAAAAATATAAGACGCGAGCGCTGTGCGATCGGCGGAAAACTGTGTCGCGGGGAAGGGGAAAGAAGGGGGGGTGTTTTAAATTTGTGAATAAGCTATTGTTTACCGTTAGCGTAATCGAATCAATTGGACAGCTGTAATGTTTAAGCGGATTGGTAGGAGGTTTTTTTAGTGCTTTGTTGTTTTGAAACAGATTGTTAGAGTAGAAACAAGATGGGCGATGTTAACTTGCTAAAAAATCGCGATTACGTTCTATAGACATACATTACATTTTTCTCACACACAAAGCGAACATGGCGAATATTTATCTCTCTATACTCACAAATAGAACGTTTGTAAGTTTAATCAGAATCTTATGGACACATACGAAGAACAGATACGAACTACAATACATCAAGTAAAACTTTAATCCAACGCCAATAATTCACGATATTTGTCTAACATATTCAAAATCGATAGCGCTCGTACGCTTTAAGCAAACCTCATTAGCATACATACAGCCAATTTACAGTGTAACGCCGGTTCGGACGTCAAATAAACCGATTGTATCCAAAACGATATTACTTCATGCATAAATGTGTCCAAAAAAGGGTTCTCAAACAATCAGAGCGGGCTATATCTATGCTGGTGGATGTGTTTGTCGTGTAAACTGTATACATCAGCCCCTGTTTGCTAAGGACAGGGCAAACATATTGCTCATAACCCGTTACTGGTGCGCGATCATCCCTTAACAAATGCTACTTTCAGTTTTGGTTATGTCGAATTATTTTAATAATGTGCAATTGCAAAATTTTAAGCAGTGATGGCCTCGAGGTTTAGGCACGCGGTCGAGAATCTCGGCGGTCGCGGGTTCGAATCCCAGGCACACACCTCTGACTTTTCGAAGTTATGTGTGTATTCAAAATTGAATTATCACTTGCTTTAACGGTGAAGGAAAACATCGTGATGAAACCTGCACACCTAAAAGTTCTTAGGAATTTCTTAGGTGTGTAGTCCGCCAACCCGCACTAGGCCAGCGTGGTGGACCATGGCCTAAACCCTCTCAATGGTAGAGGAGACCCGTGCTCAGCAGTGGGCGTATATGGGTTGATGAAGAAGAAGAAGATTTTAATACTAATGCCAAGTATGGGCTTCGAGGTTTGAGCGGACGGTCGGGTATCTTGACCCAAACGGGTTCGAACCACAGGCACTTCCAACTTCTCAAAGTTATGTGTGTCATAATAATTGTGTACTTTCATGGTAAAGGAATGCGTTGTGAGGATATTTTGACAGTTAAAAGTTCTTAGGAAGTTCTTGTGTGTGCAGTCCGCCGATCCGCACTAGGCCATCGTGGTGGACGGCCTAAAACCTAAACCTTTTCCGTTGTAGAGGGCTTTGCCAAGCCGTAGGACGGATATAAGCTAAAGGTGATGAAATTTGCCGTAGCTTGATGATTGGTTTGCTCTCCATAACGATGTAATCTAATCTGATGGGTAGACCCATTGGGGTGACTCACAAATAAAAACAACGAAATAAAACTATTGGTATGATAAAAACCATTAATGGTTCAATATAATAAACGGTAAACACTCGAACGAACCAGCAATACATCAGTTATATAAAAAGACACTTATTTATCCCGACCGAGTAGCGGAGTGCGCGAAAGATAAAACGTTATACTAAAATAAACGACAGGCACGTTGACAAGACAAAAGGACGCCCCACCTGGCTATAACTCACGAATTTCGTATTGCGTCGACACAATACATTGTAGGAGAATTTTATAATGTTTTGGTCAGTATAGCATGTGTTTACAATGAATTGTCACTTACTTTAATAGGGAAGGAAAACGACGTGATGGGATTGTTAGGAATTTCTCAGATTTATAGTCTGCCCTTCCGCACTAGGCCAGCTTGGTGGACTGAGCCCTATAAAACCCTCTCAATGGAAGAAGAGGCTTGTGCCTGATAGTAGGCACGATGGGCTGATGATGATAAAACGATACCCATAAATGAGATTTAATATCTGGTAAAGCTTGATAAAAGCAGTGATGGCCTCGAGGTTTGGGCGCGCGGTCGAGAATCTCGACGATCGCGGGTTCGAACCCCAGGCACACACCTCTGACTTTTCGAAGTTATGTGTGTATTCACATTGAATTATCACTTGCTTTAACGGTGAAGGAAAACATCGTGATAAAACCTGCACACCTAAGAGTTCTTAGGAATTTCTTAGGTGTGTAGTCCGCCAACCCGCACTAGGCCAGCGTGGTGGACTATGGCCTAAACCCTCTCAATGGTAGAGGAGACCCATGCCCAGCAGTGGGCGAATATGGGTTGATGAAGATAAAGCTTGATGTTGAAATACAACTCTTTTTACAACATCGATATACAGGCTTAGTGTATATCGAGGTAAAACCCGCTATAGTAACTTAGTTGTAACCGCCTATGTATTTCAAAATTACATATTGTATGTACGATATTATTTTTCAGGAAACTTATATATCTTGTTTAGTAATAAAATATAGTAATATATCAAAAATGTATATGCCTCTGAAAGTCATAACACCATACGCCCTATAACTGAAACATATTGCCTGTTTCATATTTTCTCGCTCACCCTAAGGTTCACGTAATACCGTCCACGGCCTGTCCCTATCCAACTTATTATTGACCGGAATAGGACAAAATATAGTGGGCTAGCTGAGTGTGATTTAGTGATGGCAGGCGCGGATGAAAAATTGCCTGTAACGCTCCACAAATCACAACAGCGCCTATAGCCGATGGACGATAATTTACTGCTTAGTCGATTATTTATTATATTACACTCATAATTGGTTGTGTTGTCCAGTCGACGCAATTGTTTGTTCGAGCTTGACTAACTGAATATCGATTGTGTTCTACATAATTCGGTGATGAACATAATTGTTGGCAATTGGAATAAGCAGCTAATTAATCGTATAAGATATGTTTAATACTATTTATAATTGCTGATTTTTTGTCATGTTATATTCCTGCATTGTCATCCGTTTGTCTTGAATTAATTCTCAACTGTTTACCATCGTTATAGTTTTATTATTTAAATGAATGGAAACAAAACCATCAGACACATTGTATACAGTAACCGGGATAGGGAATCATACTAAATTACACCATAAAAAATACTTCTAAATATAAATGTCCATCAATCATCGCTAAACTGGCAGCTGCTAAATCAAATTCAACTTAAAAAATACAAAGCAATAAGAATAATTTTAATCGTTGCAAAATATTATTTTCGTGTCGAAACCGACGGCAGGCCGCAGAACGCACAGCGTAATGAATACAAAATTGAATGATAATAATATTGTGGTGAGCGGCGCTTGCTTTATATTGCAAAAATATTTCATTGTTACCTGCGGTTACATTATTAGCTTTTGGTACTATCTATAAGTTATGTTATGGGATATTCGTATCCGTCCGGATGGCGACCCCGTTATGTGTAAAACTCGCCACAGTAATATGTGGTAAAATTGTTTCGTGTTCCAGGATAGGTCTATGTATATTTGTAGTCATAGATTGGTTAAAATTTTGTCGCGTGTGAAAAATACTACAAATCGTTTTGAGAGAATCTTAACTATTGTTCAATTTGTGTGTGCCTTCGTCGTGAATGTAAAAAAAAGTATTAATAATATAGCGTAAATGTTATTTTCTCAAACTCGAATATAGTCTATGACTACATTGGAGACATAGCCTATAGAATATGTATGTACCGATGATGTACATAAAATCTGTTAAAAGTATATCTACAAAAGCTAGATCAGTAAAAAGTTATCTATAGCTAATCGGCACGTATCTGAGGGTAGATTAAATCTAAGTATATCTTTTAAACACCTCGAAGCTTTTACTTTTCTTTCTCATCTTTGCTTTCGTACAGTCAAAACTATTCAATTGATTCATGGCATATCATTTCAACTCTCTAAAACCCATACTAATATTCAGCTCTCCAATATTCCCAGTTCAGTCCAACTAAAAGTTACATAAAGAGTGCCGATAGTATCTACTACCCGTTTGGCCTCCTCGTCGGCAATCACAGTTCGAGTATCGGATAGGGATTCAGCGTCGCAATAAACCCTACTATCTCAACCGTTAACAAAATAGACAGCGGATCGGAGACTCTGTTTTAAGTAAAGGCTGGACAGAAGGAATCTATCGGATGTTGATCGATTTGTTGAAATGTTTCGTATTTATTTTTACGAGTTCAGCAACGTCTTTTGTTATTTCGAGAGATGGGGAGCCTGATTTAAAAGGGAATATACGAGGCTAATACATATCAAGGCTAATCTCATAGGAATATATAGAATCTACTTATGTCTGTTTTGATGTAACTTTCGTTTCATCTATTTTCGGTAAAGAACATAGGGGACTGAAGAATAATTTCGTAAAGACTAATTCTTGAAAGGAATTTTAATCCTGCTTTACTTTCTACCTCTAGGGTTGGTGATAAAACAACGAATAGTCTTTAAATGATATCGTAGGAAAAGGCTTTTAGTTACATATTTATCAAGACGTAAGTTGGTTAAAGATTTACCGATAAAAAAATTCTTCGCTTTCTACATCTTTGGGTTTGTTCGGAAAAGTTCTTTAAGATCTGCGACTACTACTGGCTATTCGTGGCTGTTAAAAATACACATTTGCTTAAGCGTTAACCAAAGTAGGACAAAACGATATATGTACATTGCTGCCACATTGTTACCAAACATGAAATATACAGGGTGTATTCAGACTGTGATCAAAAACTAAGGCAGGTAATAAGGGCAATAGTTACAAATCTATTGGCATTAAAAGTCCCAAAAAAGTGACGTTTTCCTAACATTCACAGTAATTAAGGAAAAAGTAATGTTTTTTTTTTGGTATTTTTATCAACACGAATGGGATTATAATCACTCGCTTTAGTTTTTAATCACAGTCTGAATAAGCCCTGTACATCGAAAAGGTAAGAAAGCTATCCACAGCAAACGCAGAAACGACACAGCAACCTCATTTCCAATAATATTAAAATTTACAACCCAAAACGTAAACTCGGGGGTTGCCGTATAAAGTGCCATGATGGCGGTATAACTTACGACAGCGGGGGTTAAGTTGTTAGGGATAACTTAGATGTTAAGTGATCCGGAGTGTATCGGCGTGTGAAAAGTGTCTCCGCTCAACTGTAGTTTGGTTAGAACTTCATATTTTGATCCCCGTTTTGGTTTATCCACTTTGAATAGATACTTTTGGTTTGGATCTTAGAATCTGGTGATGTTTGATTAGTGATTTATTGAGAGAAATTGTGGTATTGATTGTAATGGATGTGAAGTCCTTAGTTTTGAGTTGTAAATAAATATACTCGTTTACAACACTAATATCATCATCATTATCAGCCCATTACTGTCCCACTGCTGGCCAATGGACTTCTATATAGCTAGGATTCTACATTACGCTGCCCTACACACCTAAAAAAATCTTAAGAAATTTTCTTACGTTATCATACATTCACCATACAACCAACCAACACTCAGATACAAGTACTATATCTACATTCTTGAAAAATAATTGGGACTTCTTGATTTTACAAACATTGAGAACTAAAAAAAAATACATTTATCTGAATCCCACAAATATTTTATCCACCGCCCGTCGCTTCACCAAATGCTTCACGGAAGCTGTCAAAAGTTGCTTCGACTGTAAGCGAAACCAATTTCCGCTCTCAGCTTATAGCTATACCAAGCAAATTGTATTAGTTTGGGCCCGAGTCCAAATGGTATTTTCAGGTTGTATACTGATTAATTGGCATCGGATATCATCGTTTTATTGAGTCACTGGCAATTTATATTCTTATTTGTTTAATTATATTTTTTCTTCGCAAACAATAAGTAATAAAAACAATTTTATTTCATAAATCGTAAATATGTTGTTGTTTTTCCTAACTCTACAATTTATTCGGTGACTTGTTCTTAACCGGGTAAGATGTTTTTATAACTTAAATCCTTTCTACTCTATAATAAAACTCCAAAACATACCAAACTCTTTGCTAAACTCAAATAATTATTAAACACATTATTTTTTACGGAGACAATTAACACTGACCACAAAAAGGTTTGGGACAATCAAAATGATTTGCCAAACATTTGGCGGTGGAAAAAAAAATAAAGAGATATCCCCGAAGAGAGATTAAGGGCGGAACGGAGGCTCCAATCTCACCCCAGGTGGACATAGAAAACATTTTACGAAAAACACGTAAACAGTATTGCACGCTAGAGGCCGTCTAACAGTATGAGGGTAGTAGGAATTTTTTTACGTCGGTTTTTGACTTCTTGTAAATATTAACTATTGTCACACATTTTTTGAATGAATTTCCGTATTTTATTAAAAGACTGGGCATATTCGCTTACTACGCAGATGACTACCAATGAGATATACAAGTCATTTTTTAAAATTAAATGAAAAGTATGTTACCAATGTTATAGTCAATCAATTCGCACCAAAGCAGCGTGCTGGAATAAAAAGGAGGCCGTACCTAGCATTCTATTGGATGATTATGATACTATAAAAAAAATCTAAAATGGAAATACCTTAATTCCCTATAGTTTTATACTTTCACGCCAAAAGGGAAATCTAGACAACTACATTTCGTTCTCCATACCTTTAATACTTTAGTGTATCTCAAATAACAGACCTTCACACAAAAATTTTCCTTAAAAACTATAAAACATTTATAACCGAAACCGAACTCAGCTACTCTAGACCTATGGCCGCTCAAATCACTTATCCAAAACCCTAAATACATAAATTTAGCCGTGAAATCTACGTTCTACTCGTTGGATGTACATTATCTCAACCAGCACCTGAATGCATTAGCTCGGGCCATATATTACGCCTAATGTAAGTGTACTCCGACAGTGCTTTCTTACATTAGCCATTTGTTTTGCTAAAACAAACTGCGCTCTCTTGTTGATCTGGCAATTGTTTTAATGTTACCAAGATGTATGGGTTGGTAGTTTTGTTTTTGCGTTCGGATACACCAAGGCAAGAGTCGTTTGTTTATATGAGGAGATAATTGAACTTTTGAGACTGGATATTTGCGTGAGTTTAGATAGTATGTAGATTATAGGTCCTGTGGTCGACTTCTAGGTATCGAGAAAGTATAATAAGTCTTTTTCATTAACTACTGGGTTTTCCAAAAGGAAATTGTCAGTAGCAGCACGAAAGAAATCAGACCGAAAATCTCCTATTACGTGGAATTGTTACATTTCCAGAAAAATTTGTATGCAGAAATGCACCGCTTCCGACCTCTTTAGAGAATACGGAAATACAGGTGTACGGTGATGTATTTGTATATAACTCCTAATAGCATCGCAGAAAATGGCTTGAACCTAGCAAAGCTGTTTGGAGAAATAAACCTTCAGTCTACATACTAGGATTCAATCACTACATACACATATCTTACAATACACAACATTATCCGCCAACAACCCCGACGCATAAGCTAATATCAAACAACGCGAGCAAACTCGACGACACAACAACAAAAAAAACTTCGCCATCCGCGAGGCAGACATAAAAAGCTCCATACATCTTAAAGCTGAACACACTGAAAAATCCCCAGTTTATTTTTATACTGTAACTCTCAGCCGGCGGTGGGGAGGAACAATGAACCCCGGAAAGAAGGCGTGGGCCTCTTTTGCTAATTAAAAAGCCCGTGTGTAACCCGCGAAGATTGATCGCGACTTCTGTCCTATGAATATTTATTTTCGTGAGTGGATGGGATTTTTTCGGTGGTCACTAAGGAGTGACCTGAACACAGAAAGGTCTGTGTTTGTTGATTTTGTCATTGAATTTATGGAGGTAATTAATCTTTTTCTTCATCAACCCATATACGCCCACTGCTGAGCACGGGTCTCCTCTACCATTGAGAGGGTTTAGGCCATAGTCCACCACGCTGGCCTAGTGCGGGTTGGTGGACTACACACCTAAGAAATTCCTAAGAACTCTTAGGTGTGCAGGTTTCATCACGATGTTTTCCTTCACCGTTTAAGCAAGTGATAATTCAATGTGAATACACACATAACTTCGAAAAGTCAGAGGTGTGTGCCTGGGGTTCGAACCCGCGACCGCAGAGATTCTCGTCCACGCGCCCAAACCTCGAGGCCATCACTGATTTTTATTTTTTAGGCGATTGAAACGTGTTAAATGTAGTGTTTTTACTGTATGTAAATGAGAACAGCTATGGAGTTTTTGAAATCGTCGCGGTTAACGGCAAAGATTCGCCCATATAATGTGTTTAGAAATACATGTCTACCCAACTTTTCAAGGTACAGTACTAAATATAGTATAGGAACAAAATCCACCAAAATCTAAGTTGAAGTCCCATCAATAAATCACCAATTTTATAGTTATCCTTGCAAAGGTCGGATAAGATAAAACTTTCAAAATCTAATTCGTACAAGGAAAAAATCTTGACCCATATGTAATTTGATTTTATTTCACCCCCATTTCCTGGGGGTCGGGGTTTCAGTCCCCCGGGGTTAAATGTATAGGACTGACATCGTATTTATGAGAAAGGGAATTACTAAACTGTTTGTGGTTGTTGTTTTTTTCACGGCTTTTAAGGACTAAACAAATCTTTCTACGTTCACAATTAAGTTGATAGTTTTTTATGAGTTTTTCTAAATACCTGCACTCGGTCTAGTTGCAATACAGAAGAAAAGTCGAAATCTCATTTGCACTGGTAAATAAAATCACAAATACCTATATATTTTGTAATATCCTGATGTTTCAGGTTTGGTTTGTATAAATAAAACTACAAATTCTTACTCTCAAGAGCGTCTGGCCCGTCCACTCGGTCCGATGTCCGGCGTAGTAATGAACCGGTTTGAGTGGGGAACAGCGCTTATATAATAATTTATTTTCACGCTTACCTTACAATTTATTATTAATATTGCTAGGACGCTACATATTTGCTTATATATGTATGTACGCAACGAATTTCTACACACTTGTAACAAAAAGTTACTCTTAATACGTAAAGCGTTGTTTAAGTCTAGTCTTGTTTACTTGATGGCGCTAAAAAGTGCCCTGAAAATTAAAGTGACTTGTGGCTGGCGCTTGAGATTCCGTACAATAGATAAATCTAAAAATATCTTTGACTTTTACCACCCAAATTCGTCTCCATCTACCTAATTCTACATATGTTTAATTCCCGATTAATTGCATATTTTTATTAATTTACATCTTAATTCCGCTCTCAAATATAAACTCAATATTCGCCTAAACAAATAACCAAAATAGGATGTATCAAGTCACAAACGTATCCTCACAGCTCAACATCGACATACAACAAAACAAGCGAACACATAATGAATACAACGCGAATCTGAATCGCTTCCGAGGCAAACATCAAACGGTTATCTCGCTGAAACTTCGACATTATCAGCGTTAACTCAAAGTTGTGAGTAACCCGTAGCAATTTGTTAACTCCCAACTCTAGATATGATGGCTTGGAGTTGCTCTTTGTGAATGAACTGGAAACTCGGCTACGTCTTTCAGTACTTTTAACTACAGATCCTGTGATGACGTTCAGTTTATTCTTGGGATTTGTTTGAAAGGTCTGTGTGTATTTTATGAAGGTTTTCTAAGGAGTGACGTCGCAAAATGCAAAGTTGTAGCGAAGACAACGAGAACTGTAGGTTATGAAATCGATGGATCAGGTTCATCTTAATTTTTTATATCTTTATTCTTTTATAACTATGCCAATATGCGACCTATCTCCAACTGATAACTAATATTCGTTAAAGAAATAAATTTATAATTTAATACTTAGTGCATTAATAGTTAGTTATGGTGTTTTGTATCTTTTTCTTAAACGTCACAAGGTTAGTCAATAGAGTAAACCAAAGCATGTTTTACTAATAGCTGCACGTAATATCATCATTAGCATCCCATATCCGTTCCACTGCTGGGTACAGGCCTCCTCTACGACTTGATAGGATTTGGGCTCTAGTCCACGACACTGGCCTAGTGCGTGTTGGCGGACTACACACCTAAGAAATTCCTAAGAACTCTTAAGTGTGCAGGTTTTATCACGATGTTTTCCTTAACCGTTAAATCAAGTGATAATTATATAACTTCAAAAAGTCAGAGGTGTGTGCCTGGGGTATGAACCCGCAACAGTCGACATCCTCGAGGCCATTACTGCTTCCCAAAGCCTCACTCCATACCTCAACCCATAGGGGGTGAGCTGTCAATACGCCTGAGTGCTTCCCCAGACAAGGGTGTATAATTTAATAAACAATTACCGTAAGGGTTAATAAGTGTTCCCCATTGATGACGGTCGGGGACTCATGCTATATTCGGGTTTCATATCGGACTATGACAGTTATGGGGTGGACAGGGGTAATAACAGTCTGTGTAATTATTTCAGTACCCTATATCAGTGTTCTAGATTAGCATAGGGGCATATTATCGGCAATTTCTCAACCTTTCAATTGGGTTTTAAAATAGTCAAATGATATTGGTTTTTATAGCAACGTGAAGGTTTATCAAAAATCATCCAAACACGAGATTGCGTAACGAGAGGCCGCGGGTTCAATTTAGACAATATTTGTGTGATTCATAAATGTTTGTATCGGGTACGGGTTTTTGTGAGAAGAGTCAGCCGTAGTTTCGGATACAACACGAGACACGTATCTACGTGTGGGATCATAATTACGTATGTAACTGTTGATTTCACTGCGATGGAAATGCAAATCATTTTTACTATAATTTAGGTTAAGATAAAACATTCTTCAAGTTCCATATTACCAAACTAAAAATCCTCCCATCCAAGGGCATATCTTCAACAATAACATTGACACCAAAACTTTCCCTTCAAAACCGCCTATACTCATAATAATGGCCGACCAAAGTCGCCTATGGTTCAGTATGTTTATTTTTAGCGATGTGTACGTAACACCGAAATGCCCGTGGCAACGGATTATTAAATTTCAGCGGCAGCTTGCAATAATCCGATGCATCGACCTCAGACCTCCCCAGCTTCCCCTTTATAAACGTATTTTAGTACCTGGATATAGATCTGACGTCGGTGAGGTAATATTTTGAGGAGTTTAACTTACAAATTTGGGTGTATATATTTTTCGAAACACTTCTTATCTGAATACAAATATATTAAACGTGACATTTCTGTTTACATATTATATGATACTACTTTTTCATTAAAGACAATACCTTAGTTTACTGAATGATGTAACCTATTTGAGCGATCAGCCTGTATCCAGCAAGGAATTTTCATGGTTCGAATTCTTCTTGGAAAGTACTGTAGCAACGATCACGAACAATTCCTCTCATTCACAAATGTATTCTTATTGAGATATTCACATTGACCGACGCCGAACATCATCCCCCTCTGACGACAGTAACCTTATCAAATTCCCAATTTGGAAACGTCAATTCGTGCAGAGAGCACGATATGTGAACGGTGGAACCAAGAAAATCCATCTTAAACCTTTTATGGTTTCATAAATATTTAATAATAAAATGGTCCCACCCTTTACGGGTGTGCCTTTGAGCCGCTCCATTGTTTTTCGTACAAAGAATATAATGCGCGCTCGGAGCACACACAATCTGGCTGTATCAAAGACTTCACGCAAGTGCAAAGCTGCGCCTTTGAATGGTATTTCTTTACGATTGGATATTTATATTAACAAGCCCCTGTGTGCTATTGTCAAGAGTCGAATGAGTTTTTGCAATAGTTTCGTGTTTTTGTATTTAAAAATATTTTATACTGCCAGTGTGATTTTAGAATAGCGAAATGATTTCAACTGCTTTTTACGTCCACTATTGGTCGCGAGCCTCCTCTAGAACTAAGAAGGTTAAGGCCTTAGCCTACCATGCTGTCCCAATGAGAATCAAAGGAGTCACCTAAGGCGAATACGTAATTTCGTAAAACAAGAGAAGTGTGCATGAGGCAACCGCAACCGCTGAGATTCGCGACCTAGTAGCCATTACTACTCGTACTATTAATACTACGAAAGAATTATAAGCTGATTTTCAAATGCAACGAACTTGCACCCTACATTCACTGTTCAAAAGTAAATAATAAATAAATACACCCAACAGTCACATACATAGTCCTGACCCCACACTAAAATACGAGTCTTGTGTCGTGGGTATCAGAAACTACGAGAGACTTTTCGGTCTCACAAACACCCAGACCCGAAACAAATATTTGTGGATCACACTAACATTTGTCTCGGTGCGGGGATCGAACCCGCGGACGCTCGTTTCGCAAGCTGGTATCTAGCCAACTGCGCCACTGTCAAAAGGCTGCATCCCTTATACAAAATCGAAACAGAACACTATACGCCTGGCAAAAATTCAAAAACACATCCATCGAAGCATACCGTGAATTATCTAATTGCGCCGAACAACACAATGCTCACAAGGTGTGAACCGGGACGTTTGCAAAAGAAACAAGTGACGACCGTTGGCGTCAGGGCCCGTTTCCACTCGGCCGCCGCTGATCAGTCCAACAGAAAAAGGCAAACGTAATTACGTAGGTAGTGGGGCTGGAGGGGGCAAGAAGGCAGGGGTGCAGAAGGAGGGGTTGCTGATTGAATTCGCACGGTTGACGTGTTTTCTCATTTTCAATTATGTATTTTGTGTGTTTGAATATTTTATTTTTGGACCGCGAACGCACTTTGATCGGTGACCGGGTGCCCTTAATGTGCCTTGAAGTTGGCTTTTTGAGAATTAGATAAATTAAGGTATAGAGAAAGGGTTTTTGAGTAATAAAATTGCACTCGGATCTTATGTTACTAGTATTCATCACCATCTACAGCCCTTTTTCATCCCACTGCTGGGTATAGTCCTCTCTTCTGACATGACATTCGCTATATCATTTCATACTATTATTCAGGCGTAAGCAATGTTTATCACTTTCAATAAAAACATTATGCCAGCCTATAGGAGACTTGTAACCACAATATTGTACTATTTTGGTGGTGGCATGCAAGAACGGGTTTCTGCTAAGATTGAAAGGAAATTAGTTTTTACATTTACATAAAGCGTGATTAAGCACTTTTTGCCTTATTATTCAGGAGGTTGATAAAATCTATAATTAAAATTTGTTTGACAGAATCAAAAAACAAACACAGACGAAGGATAAGACCGCCATTTGCATTTCTATGATTATGTAAATAGCTCTGTACTGATTCTAGCTGTAAAATAAATCCATAATAATCAATAAAAACCGTATCACCCACTAATATTTGAAGCAAAAGCTTACTACCAAAGCTATTCAGAAAAGCTATTGACTAAACACATTTCTAAAGAAGTTTTTCTTTTGTTTCAGACCGGAAAACATTTTCACAGGACTTCACTACTCATAAAAGCTTTCAATCACAAGTTTAGGCTGGATCTGGAGCTTAATACGTAAGTACTAATATAAGCTTCAATGTAAAGCTCTTTATGGCTGCATTCGTGAATTTTGTAGGTTTCGATAACGAATCAAATTTCAATGTATTGTAATTAAATGATAATTGTGAGTTCGAATCTAAAAAAATGCAATAAGTGCTTTCGAATTTATCATGTAAAACTTAAGTGAAATTTGTATCATGGGAACTTACTAACCTAACGTCGCTTAGGAATTGAGGTAACCTTAGTCTAAGATTACTGCTCAGTACGGGTTAGTAAATATAATAAATCTATAATAACTTTGGACTTGGACCCGTAAAAATTAGTACGGGAAAAATCTTTCATTTGTAGCAAAATCTAATAATGGAAAGTACTTTACTTATAAAAAGGTAAACTGCTGCGTGAAATGTAACCAAAAAAGCCCAAAATAATCGACTACTTCAATTTTCTAAAAGAATTTCCCATACCCAATATTACTCGGTATTACTCGAATCTACACATATTTTACAGATTTTACGTCTGACCCTTTCCCTCGTCAAAGGATAGGTATATCTATCCCGCTCTAGCATCGCCTACAGCCTAACATTTACAGTGTGCCCAGAAATTGTAAAACTTTTCCCCGGAATAGTGAAATTTGGTTGTTTTTTTGCTTTGAGGTCAACGTCGGGTATTCTATTTTAGAGAGTCTATTGTTTCCCTCCACCTATAGTAAACAACTTACAGCGGGAATTTTGTTGGAAAAAAAATAATCTCTGCGAGTGCGTGCTTCTATTGGGAGTGTTTGGGTGTTATTTTACGATTTTATCGATTTTGTGTTGGTTTTATGTACTTTGGAGCTCAATGTTTTAAGAACTGGTAATACAGTCTATTTTAGATTGCATTTTCGGTTGACCGAAGTATTAGACTATTAAAAAAATCTCCTGATATCGCCCGCATAAGCCTATATTATAAATCATGTACCTTAAAGTGGATGTAGAAAGTCACATCTACTTTTCTATTATATGATACAAGCGAAACTAAGTGTAAAGATTCAACCAATGGCGAATAATATAATTTTAACGAGAGACAAATATATTTTTAATTCTGCAGTCACTTTTCCAAGATCTTCTTCATCAACCCATACACGCCCACTGCTGAGCACGGGTCTCCTCTACCATTGAGAGGGTTTAGGCCATAGTCCACCACGCTGGCCTAGTGCGGGTTGGCGGACTACACACCTAAGAAATTCCTAAGAACTTTTAGGTGTGCAGGTTTCATCACGATGTTTTCCTTCACCGTTAAAGCAAGTGATAATTCGATGTGAATACACACATAACTTCGAAAAGTCAGAGGTGTGTGCCTGGGGTTCGAACCCGCGACCGCCGAGATTCTCGACCGCGCGCCCAAACCTCGAGGCCATCACTGCTTTTTTCCAAGATAAAACCTTTTATAATACCTGCAATAGGAAATAAAAAACAGTTTTGAAGAAACTACTGCCAGTCAAAAATGAAAATAGGGTTGACGAAAAAACATCTAATCTGGGACCGAGTTCTTGGAACTGAACTAAAGATTATGAAATTCCTAACTAAGCCAATATGAAATTCCGACAACTAATACTCTCGGACATTCATGAAAACCCTACGATGCAGTTTGATGCATAGTAGAAGTTGCTTTACTAATACTACAGTTTGTTGTAATTACATTCACACGCTTGTATACCCAAGGGACAGGCAGAGATATATTTCATCAACCCTTCTCATCAGTTATTACAAGCCGCGCGGTTGTATGATCTTACTAAGCGCATTTTAAAAATTGTTACTGCTTGGAATGATCCGACAATCAAACCCGGAACTCGCTCGCGCGTTGGTTTTTATTATATAATTTACGAATCTGATAGTAAAAGTATAACTTTTGTAACTATCAATATCCTTGAACCGATTTAATTCTCGTTAGATACAGACAACCAAACAACTACGTTTGGCCAGAAATTTCATTTCGTGTATTTGTCTATTGCCAACCACTTTGAACATACCCAGCCTCTCTGCTACTCAGTATTTGCTAACAGAAAATTTAAACATCGACCCGGTATTCAAACCCTAAATAAATTCATTCAGTAGTATCTGGTTTATAATGGTAGTATAGCTAAGTAACATAATTACTTTCAAAGAGGAGTTTTGACCAATTCCGATTGCCAGATTTCACTATGGAACATTCGACAAAACAATCACTCAAGCCGTATTCCGAAAGAACAAATATTATTTTTGAATATTAAAGGACCAAAAATGTGCGGAATCACCGACCCTCCGCTCGTGAATACTGAACAAAATCAAACCCTTTGTATCAGCGGCGAAAAATTTCGGATATTCACTGTAAAATGACATTTTCCTTAGGAAAAGAATTCCCAAAATGCCTGCCGTTGAGCAGGTGTCGGGCAAAAATGTGTGACAAAGGCCGTGTTGCAAACTGTTTGGTGTTGCCTTGCGTTACGTTTGTATGTGCCGCGCTGTAATGAAGTTGTCAGACCGGCGTTCTGCTACGGAAAGGTGTGGCTCAAGTTAGGAGATGTAGGAAGGTGTGTGTAAAAGTGAAGTAAAGGTGCAGATGTTTAAGGGTTTGATTTAGGAACAATGCTGTTTTTTAAGTCGTCAGGATCACGAAGTTTAGGCATGCGGTCGAGAATCTTTACATCGCGTACTTTGTCGCGTATTCAAACATCAAGCAGACAGCTCTGACTTTAAATTTATGTTTCTATTCACAAGGAATTAATCATGTCTTCTTCTTCTTCATCAACCCATATACGCCCACTGCTGAGCACGGGTCTCCTCTACCATTGAGAGGGTTTAGGCCATAGTCCGCCACGCTGGCCTAGAGCGGGTTGGCGGACTACACACCTAAGAAATTCCTAAGAACTTTTAGGTGTGCAGGTTTCATCACGATGTTTTCCTTCACCGTTATTAATCATGTAATTTAAGGTAAAAGAAAACATCGTGATGAAACCTAGCAGTGGCGTGCCTAGGGTGTCAAACTAAGGCAAGCCCAAATGTTTATTTAGTAGCAGCATATTTTTTTTGGTACGTAGGACTAATAAATACCTACCGGTTAGTGCTCACATTCACGTTTATAGCGTTATTTTATAAATAAACAATCGTTAAGTTCGTTATTCGGAACTATGTAAGGCAAGTCGGGCTTTCGGGCTTCTATGGAAGTACCGCCACTGAAACCTAGATACCTAAAAAGTTCTTAAGATATTTTTTAGTACCGCCAAACCGCTCTAGGGCAGCGTGATGGACTAACACCCAAATCCTTTCTCTAGAGATTTGTTTTTGAGGTTTCGTCACGACCTTTTCCTTCACCGTAAACGTAAGTAATTATCCACTGTGCATACACACACTTCGAAACGTCAAAAGTATGTGTCTAATCCTACCATGGTAAGGTAAAACAAATGAAATCGCTTTAATCCAGTACCTTACACACCGCTTCTACGTAGAGCGAGTGGCACTGCGCGCAAAGCTTTGGGGCTCAGAATTTGAGCTAGCGATTGCAAAATGATTGCACCTTGTTACCGACACACCGAACGGAGACCAATTGATCGGAACTTATCGGGTGGCAAAACCATAGAACTGGTAGCGCATCCTACGCTTTGAACGAAACTATCATAGCCCGGTTACAAAGAATCGATTGTTCTCTTTGTTAATTCGAGTTGTGTTTGTTGGATCTTCTCTATGTGTGTATTCAAAATTGAATTATCACTTGCTTTAACGGTGAAGGAAAACATCGTGATGAAACCTGCACACTTAAAAGTTCTTAGGAATTTCTTAGGTGTGTAGTCCGCCAACCCGCACTAGGCCAGCGTGGTGGACTATGGCCTAAACCCTCTCAATGGTAGAGGAGACCCGTGCTCAGCAGTGGGCGTATATGGGTTGATGAAGGATGAAGGAAGGTAGAACAGGTCTGTGCCCAGCTAAACGATTTATTGTATGTATATGGGGTGATGATGATGATGATTAGTAATATTTTTAAAAAAGTGGCTTATCCCCAGTATCAAAAACAGGTTATTGTGTGATATGTGACCTAATCTTTCCTTAAGACTACCTTCTCATTGTTGTAATATAAAATATGTATATAGATAAATAATTGTTTTTATTTCTATTAGTTTATTTTCTCGCACTAATAAATAAAAATATTTTACTGATTTATTTATTAAGACATAAAAAGAAAAGAACTTGTGCCGAATGAAGAAAGATTTTTCTCGTTAGAAATTTTGTTGGTATTATATTTAGTCACCAACATTCGGTATTTAGTGACTTCAAACCACGACATAAAACCTTATCACACAGAATCGCAACATTATAAATATTCTTTCTGGGAAGGGAACCCACTTCCTTTCGCACCACTTCCTCCACCCACTACTACCCGGATACTGTGTCCTTATCTTCGATTATCCATGCTAAAAACAAACATACAATATAACTACGCCCCCGCGCATCTGCGAATAAGATTTTGAGAACGATCGGTACATTTTTAGTTTTACTGGAGGAAAATCAAATGAGATGTGAATGGATTTATCTCCAAGTTAGATATATCCTCCAATTTTAGTAATTTTATGGGTGAAGAATCAGATTTGCCTCACATCATCTCTGTATCACTTAACGTTTGAGTGTACGAGAATACCTTAGTTATTAAGTCTACCATTACAAATTGTATAAAGAGTGAATTGATAAAAAAATACAGAAAAAGGCAAACAGTCTTTTCAAACACCAACCAAAGGTTCAATACGTAACATTTGATTTATTATAACCCTATGAAGCTAAATTTTCGTGAGTCGCTAGTTTGATACCCGCAAAAAGACAAATCTTTGTGGGATCCACAAATATTTGTATCGGATCTGGGTGTTTGTGAGACCAAAAAGTCTATCCTAGTGTCTGTATCGTGGTTATACAATGACAAATAAAAACGTATTTATTTATTTATTTATTTATTTATTTATTTAAACTTCATTGTACACAAAAAACTTAAGCTAAGGAGTGCAAAAGATAAGCAAAGTACAATGGGCGGCCTTATCGCACAGGCGATCTCTTACAGGCAACCAAACAGGCATGGAGTTACAGGAAGAGAGCTAAAAGGTAGTTGACGTGTACTAGTTAAATAAGAGACATATAGTAAATAACGTACTGAACAAAGTTATAAAAACTTAAAGATTTTCCAGTATAATTAAAATAAACTTAATAATAATCGTTAAATGTAAGTAATTCGGGGTCAACTCTATAAAGATTTTGCTAAATGATTTTTAAAGTAACGCACGTTATTTTTCTTAAGAAGTTGCAGAAAACAGATTCAGATTTGAAAGTTTTTGTCATTAAAATGCTATCAAAATATTTTATGAGGTTATTAATGAAGTTTTAATGTATTTTTTACGTTTACTTTTTAAATAACATCAAAATGATGAAAACATTTTTGTAGAAGAAATGAGGAAGGTGTTTGATAGAAACATGTAGCAGAATACGCATTATGTTTGCATCTTTTTGAAGAATTTGCCCCTCGAAAGCCGTTTAAATTTAGTCCACCAGATGATTTTGTAAAATATCTCATACAATCTTAAAACATTTTTTAAATGTGTAGTCCGCCAATCCACACTAGGCCAGCGCGGTGAATTAAGGACTAATCCTCTCATTCGTAGAAAATTTCCATGCCCAGTAGTAGAAGGTAATGTAATAAGGAAAGAGCAGGCACGGTTTTAACAGTACTATGCTTTACAACATCAGTCTATCACTCATCAGATAGTATACAAAAAAATATATCCTCTAACACGATCCGGGACCGATTCCATATATACTCAGCCTATTGCCGTCCACTGCTGAACGTAGGCCTCCCCAAGTAAGCGCCAACCATCCCGGTCCTGAGCGGCCCTCATCCATCCGCTACCCGCCACCTTTCTCAAGTCGTCGGTCCATCGTGCTGCAGGACGTCCTACACTACGTTTGCCTAAACGCGGTCTCCACTTCAACACTTGTCTGCTCCACCGGCCGTCCGACCGTCGGCAGACGTGGCCAGCCCATAAATTCGATTCCATAAAAAGTTGAAATAATTCCTCTAAAAATAGGTCGCGAAAACATATTGGAGTGTTAATATATTCAGGGCCCGACACAGCGGTAAATGTTAATGAGGGAATTTAAATTAATACCGAGTTATCTTTACTAAGGCATTCCTCCGCCGGAATCGCGAGACCCTCCCCTACCGCATACATCTTCATATCTTAACCGTGCAAAAGAATTCATAAATATAATTTTTAGCGGCGCTTTCCACCTTAATAATGTTGCTAATTAACATTTAGAATGATGGGAAGAGGGTTAGCTGGTTCTCATATAAGTCTGGACATTTAATTATGGAGTAGAATTGTAAACTTAAATAAAATTTCTTCTTTTTTGTTCTTCACTATGATAGAATATTCTTTTATTGCCACGTGGCGCAGTTGGTCAGATACTAACTTATGAAACGAGGTTCTAACCCTACACAGAGTCAAATGTTTGTATGATTCACCCAGCTACCGCTAAATGTATTTTAATAGCTGGATAAAGCTCTGACGTCACTGAGGTAATATTTTAAGGAGATTAACTTAGATATATTCGTGTACATTGTGTTTCGAGTACATTACTTGGGATATCATCGAATATCGAGGAAGCCTGTACATCTAAAAGTTCTTAGGAATTTACTAGGTGTGTAGTCCGGCAACCCGAACTAGGCCAGCGTGGCTAACTAAGCCTTTAACCTTCTCAGTTATAGAGGAAATCCGAGCACAACAGCAAGACATATGGCTTGATGATAATCTCTTCAACAATCAAGCTATTATAACCACTATAATATACCCAGACTCTTTAAAAATATCTTGCGAAATCTTAGTTTGCTTTTTTGTCTACAAGTCTTTGTTTATAAAAAGCAAGGTGTACCCATTACCGTTGTCCAAAACAAACCCTTCTCGGAACCGGTGATGACGGGCCCGTGTTTTATTTATCGTTTCCTCCGCACGCGACGCCGTCGCTCGAATTAATGCGATACCTCCGCTCAACTCGTTCCACAGCTACACTTTATATTACCCATATTTATAGAGATATCCTGCTAAGTTAGAAGGATACAGGCTTCCTTTCAAGGTTATTGTTACAAATGTTTAGCATTTAACTGGTCTTTACTAAATAGTAGATAAGGAGACCAAAGTAGTAACATCATGATCAACGCGATTTAAAATTTTAAGCCTGAAATAAAGAATGATGAAAAATAATTAAAAACTGTTTTAGCTAGTCGTTACTCTGTTTGGAAAGTATATAAATAACCAAGTCAGGTTAAGACGATCCGTATCAATAATATAGTGTATTTTATTTATATATTTTTATGGGTTTTTATAAAAACGTATTTAATAAAGTTATTGTTCCTTATAAAATTAAAAACGTAGAGAAAAAAATATATGATGTCATACTTAACAAAATAAAATTAAGCAAGGTGTAAGTAAAAGGCGCTAAGGAGCAAAGCTTCAACACAGCTTTCGCTTCAATCCTCGGACACGACAACAATAACACACCGATTGAGTACTACAGACGAAAACTTACTCAGTTCAATCGAGCTCGCTTCCTTGGAGTTTATTCATAATTCACCAAGGAGTGTGTATATTTTTCTATACCTACCCCGTCACTACGACGCCCAGGAAGTTGTAAATAAAGTGCCTCGCCCTAGCCGGACGGATTGCGACACACTCCGTCCTGACATGTTCAGATTTCTTGCACGATTTGCAAGAAAAACAGCTGAATTATACATTGTCCGCGCTTGGATTAATCTTGTGTTACACAAAACTAAACATACTTCAAAATATGAAGAAGATTAAGAAGTAAATTTAGTAGATTAAGAAGTAGATTTAGGTGATTAAGAAGTAGATTCAGTTGATAAGGAATTGGATTCAGTAGTGTAAGAAGCAGATTTAGTAGATTAAGAAGCTCACAATGAATTGTCACTTGCTTTAAGGGTGAGGGAAAAAATCGTGATAAAGCCTGCATACCTAAAAGTTCTTAGAAATTTCTTAGCTGGGTGCCTTATCAATGGTAAAGAAAGCTCGTGCCCAGTATTGCGACGTATATAGGTTGATGATCATGACTTAACTTACGCCTGTCTTTCGTTACGGTAGGCAAAGGCTGAAGAACGATTGTCGGTGGAGACCTCTCGCTCCCGGCCGTCGTCTCTTCGATGGTCGGGAGTCCGAGGTCCTGGCGAGCGATGCTCTCCTTCTGCGAGTACGTCATGTCGCAGAAGGAGAGCGCGGATCGGGATCGCGAAAGAAGCGATCCCGCCCGCCAAAGACGTCAAAGAAGGAGGCGCCGGGTCAACAGAGACAATTAGACCCGGCGCCCTGCCCTGTGGAAAGGGGGCGTTAGAATCCCACCACGGTATCCCCTGCCTGTCGTAAAAGGCGACTTAAAGGGGCCCTTGGGGTCGCTGGACGTGCTGTGGGGGCAGCGCGTCCTCACTGAAAGTGACCCCGAGAGGGGCGGCGGCACTGTGGCCTGTGTACGTCGCGGGCGCCCATTCACAACCGGGGCGCCCGAACAAGCTAGTGGGGGTGCAACTGCGCCCCCTACAACTCCGAGACGGCCGAGACGTTTACGTCTCGGAGGCGTACTGGGCGGCTGCGGTTAACGGTGGGCGCCTCTCGCCCGCGTACCGTGGTCGCCCCACTCGGCGCGGAGATGGCCACTGGGGGGTTTTGGTCGGTATGCCGGTATAGGGATTTTGTTAGGGACCCAGCCCGGCACTAACATCTGCGCGGATATGACGTCGCCGCGCGCCGGGCTGGAAGACCGGTGACCCCGACATACGCTTCCCGCCCCCCACTGCCCCCGGGCTGGCGGGAAGTAGAGCCATAAATAGCTTTCCCCTCTATAACAAAAAAAAAAAAAAAAAAAAAAGGCTGAAGAACGAAATGCTACAATCCAAACTTATTTTTAGCTAGGCGATGACTTATGGTCCTGTAATTGTTGTAGGAACTGTTGTTTAGAGATCAAATGAACTAATTGGTATTGAAATTGATTGCTGGAAAATAAAGCGTAGGGCACTAAGGCGATACGTCATACGACTGTAATAGATGTTCGGCCTGGCGTTCCATCCGACAAATCCGCAAAAGCACTTCATGTCAACAACTAGAGCTCTCCCCAATTGTTAGTTGGCAACTCAATAAATTTATTCCCTAACATATCTAAAACTGGATAGCAGAACAGCGCTCGTACCACTCGCGTATTCAAATCGAAAATGTTGAATATTTTTATGGTCCAATATTTTTACACGCGTATGTATTATTCAAACGATTTTACAGTTCCAGGTTACTATTTCACGGATTTTATTTCAATTTCGTACGTGATTTAGATGGATGGAAATGTGGGTTTCGTTTCTTGCACGTGTTGTGTTGGTAATTTTATAAAATTTATTGTTGTTTATAATAAAATTTTACCAACTTGAAAATAAAATGCGAGTGTAAGACCAATTTTGGTGCCATGATAATATTGACGGTTCGAGATGCTCGAATTCCGACACTTAGTTTGCATGTCAATAAAACATTAAAAATCCATGTAATAGCAAACAAAGATCCTAATATTAAAAACAACGGCTGAATTATCTATAACACTTTTAATTCTTTCGAAACAAATAGTAATGTAAAACAGATGTGCTGACATACCGATATTCGATTACGTATTGCTTCCTGACAGTGCATAATGATTGATCTGACAGGTTCCCATTGCGAATCAAATTAAAATGTCTATTGAAACTAATTTGTCCTGCTCTGCCTTGTTAATCCTAGGTTCAACTTTTGGATCGCGGAATGTATTGAATCTCATTTTAAAGTTCCTAAAGCGTCATAGTCTTTGGAAATGTACTTTTAAAAATGTACTTCCTTTAACGTGAATTTCCTAACATTCAGTGGTAATTCCACATTAGACTAACAAGTAAAATAAAGGCTATCCCCTCTCAGTTGTAGAGAGGTCCTGTGTTTAGCAATATAGCGGCACTAGTTTTAAAGAATAGCATAAAAAATTGACGATTCAAAAGTGCTTGTGAAAGTCTATTTGAATAAAGACAATTTGACTTTGACTTTGAATGGGACGAAACGGCCTAAAGGTGAGGCAAAACATTAATACAGAAAAACACATATTTATTCGTGAATATTAACCCGAGTTTAAATATTTAAAATTTGAGTGACCCGAAAAATAACGATTATCATACCAGCACATACCGAAAATCAGCTTATTAACTACGATAATAAAAATTATATCAGTAATTAAGCGGGCGTCCCACGTGCGCGGCGCCACGAGCCGGTGGCCGCCCCTTAAATGTAAATTCGGTCATTAATTTAATTTTCCACTTTGGCGACGATAAAATCTGACGTTTCAATCGTGCAACAACCGATACTATCTTTTATCGCGAGAAATTTGCATAATCATTGCGTAATGACCGCTTTTTGTTTTGTTTTCGCGCTCGTCTAGAAACTGGGCTTTATTTACGCGGGGTGAGTGGCCACGCTGGCTCCTGGTGCCAGTTGTAGCCGAACTGGGACGGGGAGGAAAAGTGGCGACTGGCATCTACATAGACTGGCCATAACACATCAGTGTAGTTAAAGAAGACGAGTATAACAGTTGTCTTGCAGAACACATACAATTGCGTAATTTATTTATCTACAGTTCAACATTATAATGATTGGACTAGCTTAGTCAATTGGTTGTAAGCCTCCAAATATTTATAAGGAGAGAAAAAGAAGCTATAATTTTCATATATGTAAGCGGTTTCACAAAAGCAGTGACGGCCTCGAGGTTTGGGCGCGCGGTCGAGAACCTCGGAGGTCGCGGGTTCGAACCCCAGGCACACACCTCTGACTTTTCGAAGTTATGTATGTATTCACATTGAATTATCAGTTGCTTTAACGGTGAAGGAAAACATCGTGATGAAACCTGCACACCTAAAAGTTCTTAGGAATTTCTTAGGTGTGTAGTCCGCCAACCCGCACTAGGCCAGCGTGGTGGACTATGGCCTAAATCCTCTCAATGGTAGAGGAGACCCGTGCTCAGCAGTGGGCGTATATGGGTTGATGAAGAAGCGGTTTCACGAGGTATACAATCACTATTAAAACGAGTTTTAATTTTACTATATATTTTATGTTTGATATCTCCATCCCAATTCTGCTTATTTGCTACATATTCCGCGAATCAGAAACAAATTATTCCAAAACAATCGCTGACAAGTTAAAACTAATTTTACAGCAATTGATCCTCAAATCCGACATACATGTGCCCTGTCTCTTTCACTCACGTGGAATTATAATATGTTCGTCCCTCTCGCTCGTTGGGTCGCGGAAAGTTGGGCAAACTTATAATTAGCTTTTGGAAATTTAATCTGCTCCCGTGTGTATCATTGCGCTAATCTTTTATGATGTAGATACGGTAGTTAGTAATATGGATGATTCATTTATGTCTACGGTAAAAAAAAAAAATGTTTTTTTAATGTCTGACCCGGTCTTACGCCAAGCCGTTGGACGAACATAGAGTATAAAAATCGATATGACTTAGGGGGAAAGGCTTTTTAGAATTCTGTACCCAATGTAGAAAATGGGACCCTATTTCTAAGACTTCTCTGTCCGTCTGTTACCAAGGTGTTATCTAAAGAACCGTGATAAACAAAGACAAGAACAAATAGGGAAAAATATAATAAATAAATATTTAAGGGAGCCCCACACAGAAGACATGATGATCGCACTTGATCGTCTTGTTTAATTACCCTCACCATGCAATGAAACAAAGGAGTATTTCTTTCTTCATCAACCCATATACGCCCACTGCTGAGCACGGGTCTCCTCTACCATTGAGAGGGTTTTGGCCATAGTCCACCACGCTGGCCTAGTGCGGGTTGGCGGACTACACACCTAAGAAATTCCTAAGAACTTTTAGGTGTACAGGTTTCATCACGATGTTTTCCTTCACCGTTAAAGCAAGTGATAATTCAATGTGAATACACACATGACTTCGAAAAGTCAGAGGTGTGTGCCTGGGGTTCGAACCCGCGACCGCCGAGATTCTCCACCGCGCGCCCAAACCTCGAGGCCATCACTGCTTACCTACATGAAAATCGATCGTCTGACATCACTATCACACACCACACACTATTTTTACAACCAAACATCAAATATAACTAGAACACAGTTTATAAAAGAAACGGCAAAGTTTATTCTAAATAACACGACACGACACGGTCCGACACGGTTGCAAAACTCCAGCCAAATTGAATCAAACAGTCGGGACATTCATAAAATTGATTGAAAAGTCTGCCATTGTTGTGGACAACGCAGAATCGCATTACAGTGATCGTGTTGACGCCACGTTTAGATTCGCGCGGGTCGCGTCCGATGAGAATTCGAATAATCGAATCAATCGGACTTAATTACTATCGATTGTGTGTGCAAACAACTCGGTGTACTGGCTAAATTATTGTGCAGTATAGGGAAATAGTGAGGGGTTCGAAGTATAGGCGCGGTCGAGAATCTCGGTGATCCTAACACCCCACATCGTGAGGAGTCCTGTATACCTTCAAATTCTGAGACATTTCTTAAGAGTGTTATTTTGTATGGGGACAAGTGTCACCGCTTGTCTGTCACCTATTCATTTTACTACGATTGCAAGACTAAAGATAAAATTATCAAACCAAAATGAAGAGCTGCTATTGGTTGTCATTATACGTAAAAGTCTTGATATTCATAATAATCGCTACCCGAATTACTAAGAAGCGGCTGTGTTAAACATATTGTGATATATGTACTTATGTAATCCTAAGTACTGGAATAAATTACTCGGAAAGAAACAAATATTCTGTCTACAGAATTTTTGTTGTTTCAATATTGACATAGATACAACCTAAGGTATCGCATCTAAAAATACCACGTAATTCCCGAAGTGCTCCAACGAGAAAACATTTTTCAAACTTTTCGATTATGCAAAGAGCATTATGACACGGCTGCCTAAATTTTGCCCCCTTGTTCTTCAAACAAAGACGGTTGATGGATGAAATCCTTCGTGTAGGCATCGAGTAAACGGGTTAAGGTTTGCCTCGGAGACGAACGCTTTGGTTTGTTTGAGTGGAGTTGATATTGGGAGTCAATAAGGAAGATATAAGTATTCATTAGCAAATCTAGTCTATAGTAGGAGACACTTTTGTCATTAAAATTGTTAAAATCTATAATCTAGAAAGAAAAGCAGAGATGTATTAGTACGCCTAAATTTTGGCAATTTGGGTTTTTTATAAGTCCCACCGAGTAGGGATCTATTTCCATTCTAAGATCTCTCTTATCGTTTTTTCGGACTATACAACAAATATAATTCTAAATTCTTATTTTTTTTAAGACATCATATTTACATTTTCAATGTCCTAATATATAAGGGCTCATATATATGATCAAATTTTGACTACGTTTTTGAAAATATTACAGGTTTCAAAGAGAACGCAATCGAAAAATAATATGAGTATATTTATTTATTTATTTATGCATGCTTATTATACAATGTGTATAAAGGCGATGCTGTGATTACAAACATATTGACCTTAATAAACCTGAAAAACACATTGTTTTCTCAACTCGATAACCTAAATACCTCAGAGTTTTCAATTACGGTATTTTTAAAGACGGTACATTATATAAATAAGTAGGATACAATTAATCTATAACCAGATGGAAAGCGTTACACCGCGTTCACCACTTAACAAATTGTATCAAAAAATAGGTTATAATTTATTACTTGCCAAATCCCAGCGCTCGCTCATCAAATTAACGCGTATCCAAAATCCTAAATTTCAAGTCCAATTTTTTCTATAATAGCAGCCACGGCAGATATCGTTGGGACCGCGAGCAACTCTGGCATTGAATAATGGAAGCTATTTGAACAGGGTCGGACTTGGGTGGCGAACGAGGGCCCCCAACCCCCCTCAATTGAGATTTATCGTTACTTTCAGGTTAATTTCAAGTACACAAGGTGAGGTTTTGATGGTTATGCTTTGATTTTCAGTTGGTTTGAATAATGTGAAATTGCAATTTTTTATGTTTATTAGAAATAAATAACTTTATTGTCACCTTTTGTGTCTCTTATTTGGTCTCACAAACACCTATGTACATTCGAGACAAATATTTGTAGAAATTACAAATTTTTGGTAGCTCCAAACTGCAAATTAGTTTATTCATACTATATCTTAAAAGCAAATGCCTGAGAAACAATTCATATTTCACCGAAGTTTGTCAATATTTGGGAAATCATCCAAGCAACATAAACTATTACCCTAATAGGGCACATAATTATGACTACCCCCATTTCAATATCACTAATAACCCCCTCAGTCTATACCCTAATCCGTTCTTTCGCTTGATCGATCTTCACCATTCATAATTGAAATTCGCGATAGCTGGCAACCACAGGAGAGCTTTTTTAATCATTTTAAGACACCTTCTATAGGTATTTAAACATTAAAAATTTATTATTTTGATAAGATTAAACATTAAAAATTGATTACTTTTTCTTGGATATAATTACACTCTCGCTAGGTAATAGTTTTTTATGCCTTCATCATCACCACCATGATCAGCCCATAAAGGTACCGCCCTGTGGATTGGGGGTGTAAGAATTCCGCCACGGTATCCCCTACCTGTCGTAAGAGGCGACTAACAGGGGTACTGGGGTAGTAGGGCGTACTGCGGGGGCGGTACCCTATGATAGCAACCCCGAGATTGGCGGCAGAGGACGTGACCTCTTAACTGTCGCGGACGTTCCCGAAAGGCGAACGTCCAAATAGATTAAGTGGAGGGCATACCAAGCCCTCCCAATTTGGAGGGGTCCAAAATTGGACGGTGCGCTGGGCGGCAGCGGACCATTTAGGGCACTTCTGGCCCTGAAATGCCGCAAAACCGCCTTAAATGCGTGTGATGGTCACCGAGAGGTTTTAGTCGGTATGCTGGCGTAGCCAGTGACCCCGACATACCCATTACGGTCTCGCCCGAGGTACCGAACAGGGGAGCTTAAGGCGCTTTCCTCTCGTGATAAAAAAAATAAAAATAAAATAAAGCCCATCAGCGTATCACTGCTGAGCACGGGTCTCTTCTACCATTGAGAGGGTTTACGCCATAGTCTACCACGCTGGCCTAGTGCGGGTTGGCGGACTACACACCTAAGAAATTCCTAAGAACTTTTAGGTGTGCAGGTTTCATCACGATGTTTTCCTTCTTCGTTATACCAAGTGATTACGCAATGTGAATACACACATCATTTCAAAAAGTCATTGGTATGTGGCTGACAACAACAGACCGACTGAACCTCGAGGCCATCACGACTTAAATCTTAGTAAGATTGTCAAAA
This sequence comes from Cephonodes hylas, assembly GCA_030295005.1. Lineage (NCBI taxonomy): Eukaryota > Metazoa > Arthropoda > Insecta > Lepidoptera > Sphingidae > Cephonodes > Cephonodes hylas. The sequence continues at coordinate 1,105,774 of AP025365.1, forward strand.
AAGTATCATACTTACCACAATAATTTGTCATCATTACACAGGTATTTTTATCACCCTCTTTTTCAACCTTTTTCGAGTTAAAATGAGGAACACTTGAGTCCATGGTCTACAATTAAAAAAACCATATTTAAAAATATATTTCTTAAATAATTTCGTACCAAATTTCAATATCAGCTGTCCATTTAATAATATTTGCCGATATGAATAATTCAAGAAACGAGAGCAGAACGTTACCAGCAATTTTGTTGATATTAAAAACTTTATGAATATGAAACTTTAAAATTTCCAACTATTGCAAGTACAGATTTTCTTAAAATCACGGCTTCTATAAGCTCTGAAGAGGAAGTGGAAAACTTGTGTCAAAGGATAGAATTTTCTTTGTTCGTTCTTGCAAATGATCCTTGGTATTGTAAAAAGGTTATTTTCAAAGCTCTTTGAAATAAAACTCGATGTAATTGGCTTTTTATAGAACCTGTTCAATGAAATGTCTCGGAATGGCAAAGCGAAAAGTCTAAGGTAAAGTATTTTTGTTCAAGTGTGCCTTTACGAGCCCTCATGTAGAGTCAGCCCACGGCCGATTTAGATTTCCCGAGACGAAAAATTCGCCAACTCTCAAATTATGAAATAGCCTTTTATTTGGGCAACAAAGTATTTTGAAATTATTAATTGATCGGCCTGTTATTTGAGAAGATTCGTGAAAGATGTTTAACTTGGAAAGAATTAAAAAGAAGTCTTATATTTTCCTTTGTTGGAGTTTGAAATTTTCTTTTAATTTACGATGAAGTTACGTTCTATTTTTAGCTTTTTATAGCTTGCGTAGAATTTTATAGTAAAGAACGAAGTATTTATTGTCGACAATCCAATTACATACTTAAGATAACGGAAGTCACGACAACATACACATAACATTATCCATATTAGTACAAATTCTATTATCGTGAATCGTCACCAAACAAAAGATAATGAAGTAACATGTTTCAAAATCAATCTATAGATATTATCAACCCTATGAGGCAGTTGACTCGACACTAACTTCCAAATAGCGCCGCATCGAGACGAATGTATTGGTCATCCGAATGTGACGAATAATTGTTTCGAGTCTGGGTGTTGGTGAGAACAGAAAGTATCTCGCAGTTTCTAATACGACACAAGTGTAATTACGAAACAACTTGGATAAATCGACCTATGCATAGAATATGGTTATATTTGCAAAATCTCAACTTCTCTTTCTCAGCGATTTAAACTTAATTGTGCACAAAATTATCTGTAACTTTTTTGTTCTTCAAACAACAACAAAAGTTATGATTATTATTACTTCACTAGGGCAAAATTTAAACAAGTTTAACTCTACATAGACATAAAAAGTACTTCAGTGTTATAGTCATAAGTACCCTTATTCTACGCATAGGTTGAAATGATAGACCGGCGCTATATCATCAAGCAGTGACGATAGCCTTTAATCGTTTGTCAGTCTTTATTTAGTAGGTACCAGTGTGCCATTACATAAAAATATAATCAACAACGACATACGGGGACAAATAAAATTTCCCTTTGACATAATAGGATATCAAACGAGCGCGTCTAATCCCACGGACTATATTCATGTTGGCAACATATCGTCGGATAAGCTGATTCAATTTGTCTCGCAAAGAATTTAGCTCTATCCCTAGGGCGAGGTACGAGTATACTTGAGGGCGCGGCCTTAGCGGGAAAAAGATTTTTTATCGAAAGGTTCCGAATTAATTGCCAAGTTGTTTATGTTGGGATGATACGGGAAAATAGGAATAATATCGAGATCAATGTTTGTTTAGTATAGCCCGGTATAAATGTCCTTATTCCCGAATAAAGAATATCAAAATTTTATGGTGTATGACGAGGATTTTTGAACTGTTTGACGGTAACTTAACGGTGAAGAATCGTGAGAAAACTTGCGCATCTGAATGTTCGTAAGAATATCTAACATCATCTATCTAGGCCACCGTGATGAACTAAGGCAAAAAAACCTCTAAGTTTTAGAGAAAGCCCGTGCCTTGCAGTAGTTCATATATCCTTTATCCTTCCTTTATCAACCCATGTACGCCCACTGCTGAGCACGGGTCTCCTCTAACATTGAGAGGGTTTAGGCCATAGTCCACCACGCTGGCCAAGTGCGGGTTGGCGGACTACACACCTAAGAAATTCCTAAGAACTCTTAGGTGTGCAGGTTTTATCACGATGTTTTCCTTCACCGTTAAAGCAAGTGATAATTCAATGTGAATACACACATAACTTCTAAAAGTCAGAGGTGTGTGCCTGGGGTTCGAACCCGCGACCGCCGAGATTCTCGACCGCGTGCCCAAACCTCGAGGCCATCACTGCCTCATAGTTCATATATACTCAAGGCTAAACACAGGCGTGAGATAACGTATGTATGTAACACCTAGAAACTGAAAATGAGACCAGGTGTATGCCACCTCAGTTTAATAATTGCCCACTTAAAATTCATAACAGCACTGCCGATCAAAACATCACAAAGATTGAACAAAATCCCCCAACTCTATTTCGTCAATCGAGAATTCACTTTATCCAATAAAAATCAACCACAAAGGCTTCAATCAGTCATCAGAAGTCTATAGAGGATATTTCTACATAGTAAAGCGGTATACTTTTATTCGTAACAAATTGTAGTGCTCGGAGCGTTTCACCAGGTCGTGGTGATCGATTCGTTTCGCGTTAATGTCCCTTAAGGCTTTGGAAAATGCGAGCCCCTTTACTGAGAACGCTTTGTATTTACCTCAAGGTTCGTGTGAAAGGTGTTTTATGTGGAAAAGCTACTGGAAGCTGGAGGTGAATTGCAGTGTTAAGTCTATTAGACGATGATTTTGCTGGTGCCTTTATAATGGCTCAGGACTTCGCTGCATTTGTGACGGTTTAAGTCTTAGTCTAAAGCTGGGCTAGTGCGGGTTGGCGGACTACACACGACACACTACAAAGCCAAGATTATTACTACTTCCACAGATTTCATAAACACGGGTTATTAAGAATATATTTCTTAATAGATAAATTTACATTTCTAACGAAGTATATTTGCTAAATAACTGAAATAGATTCCCCAATTTTAAAAATAAACAAAGTGCAGTCGTTATTGGAAGAAAAACCCTTCCCAACTAAGGTAATAAGAATAAGAACTAGAGGTACCAATTTTTCTCAATATATGATGCTTTTTTCCAACTCATTACATACGTACATAACATCAGGTATCTCAAGTCCCCGTTTGTCCCCTTTCCCATAAATAAATATGGAATTTTGTTAGCCTTTTATTTCGCATGTGATTTCATAATAAAAAGCCCTGTTGCTAAGGAAAACATCATGGCAGAACATTGAGGGCCTTTTACAATACCAGTTCTGAAAACCGTATATCAGTCGTATGTATGGGTATTTCTTATCAAATTTCGAAATTTGATTCCTGAGTCATTGCTGCTGAGTCACATGAATTAATTATGGATGTAACTTTTTTATTTCAATGCAAGCTGTCTATACTACTATTATTAAAAAAGAAAACGTGATACTACTAATGAAAAAAAAAATATGGGCAGTTTGTTGCCCTGAAAGTCATTCCCTCACTTGTCCCTTAGTCCAATAACGTTTACTATAAAGCCTGCTCATCTCAAATAAAACAATATTTTTATAAATTAAATATTGTGAACATATTAGAAAGATAGTGTTATTGTTTATATAAACTTTCATTGCACTACGACGAATACGTAAACAAAAATACTATTTTAAATTATGTCCCGCAAAATAAAATCATTCCCTCACCGTATTACGGATTCTCGATTTCTGATCGTATCGAAAGAGATTTATGAACGCAACCTTAAGTTTTTTTAAACTGGCAACACTCCCAAACGTTTCAATATGGCGATTTCTTTTCATCAATAGGTGAGTTTGTGAAAAAAAAATATTACGTTCAAAATAGTTAAGCATTACATTTATGGCGGTCATTACCTCACGTTACATTTATGTAAAAGGTATTTTAGTATATGTGTTTATGTTTTGTGATTTTTATGCGTTTTTGGGAGTAAAATAATATCTCAAAACGTTAAAAGCAAATTGAGGTTATGCACCGGTGTTTTTGTAGCTTTAGTTAAAATTCGTCATTCCCTCACGGTCATTCCCTCACTACATTCAGGAGTGAGAAAATGACGGTCGTATGAGGGAATGCTTATACAGTATTCTTTAAGATTATTTTATTTTTTTCTTTCGACTTGTGCTTCACGGCATTTCATTTTAAACAGGTATTGTATATGAAAGAAAAATGGCACGACAAAAGAAGTTGAGTGATGTAGAAAAGAAATTGAAAAAGAAAGAGTATGACAGAAAAAGGCGAGAAAAAATGAAATAATACGGAATCTTTGAAAAAACTGCGGGAAAAGGAAAGGTTAAAATATATAAAAAAAAAGAGAAGGGTCAGGTAAAATCAGTCGTTGCTATGAATGCTAGAGAATTTAGACACAAGCGAAAACAATGGAAAAAAAATAGTAAAGTGTATAGGGATAAAAAAGATATAGCACGCAAAGATTTACAAAGAGTACTTGATGATACACCTCCACAAAGTCCATCTGTTTTGCAGCGAAGTAGAGAAGATATAGCTGCTCGTAATAGACGTCAGATGCGAAGACGACGAGCTATTTTGTATGCAAGGGTTGTTAATTTGGAAAAAAGAGTGAAGAATACAGTTAAGTTAAGCGAAAAATACAAAAAAAGATATTTGAGACTGAAACAGCTTGATAGATAATGAGAATCACCAAGTATCTCTACCGTCTTCTTCGTGCATTCAAAAACCTACTGATCTTTCTGACAGCCATCTGATTGTTGCTATTGGAGATCATGTCCTGGTTAAATGGGGCAAGGCAAGTTATCCTGGAGAGGTTCTTTCTGTTTTTGAAGATGGTTTAATGGTAAGGTGCATGAAGCGAGGACTGAAGTTTTGGAGATGGCCTACGATTAAAGACGAACAGTTATATAGCTGGGATAACGTTATACAGAAAATAAAGACGCCAAAGTTAATTAAGGGGGGAAATTACGTCATTACAGAGTTACATGACATTGCAATTAATAATGATGTTAAGACTGAATAATCTCTTATTTAAAATACTAAAAAATACATGTGATTCATAAAGACTAATCAATATTAATAATAAGTAAAGCTTAAAAATTAGTCTAGAGAAGATATTTTTAAGAGAAATGTTAAGTACAAAGTTTAAAAAGTTTAGTAGTTTGATTAGTAGTACCTACTGTTCTATTTTCTTTAAAAGAATTTAATTTTGTTTTTTTTTTTTTCTTGACTATAAGTACAAAGTTTTGAGTTACATTTGTTTAGAATATGATACTTTAATGTTCAGTGTAATAAAAGTTACATAATTTCATATATAATTATTTGTTTCAATATTATAAATATTTAAAAATCATTCCCTCACTCCCTTAATCATTTTCTCATTTAATTTATTTTTGAAACTCATATTATATAGACTGTGGACAAAAATATGGAAGACTACTGCTCATAAATAAAACTCTTATAGCTACATTTTAGATTTCTGCAAAAAAAAATATTTTATATCAAACAAAAAAAAAAAAATAATAATATCTGCAATTTCGAAATTTGATAAGAAATACCCGTATATTTTTACCCTGTACCACTGGAATAATATTTTTTTAAAAGTAAGAATTGAAATAGATGATTTATTTCAGTAGATCAACAGTAAAATCTGGTTGCGATGAAAATCCTATGTAACATTAAGAGTAATATATCGAAGAAACATGCACAGCATGGGCAAATGAGCTAGTAAGGCACCGTTAAGTGGACAACATCGCCCATGAACATCTCAATGTCAAGGGAATCATCGGTGCATTGCCGGCCTATCACAAAAATATATTCTCTTTTCTTGAAAGTCCCCTAGCTGTCTTCATCTAGAATTACCACTGAGGAAAGCTGATTCCACAAAGATGTTCTGCGAGTGAGGAAACACAGTTCGAACCGCACAGTTGAGGAACGCCATTCATCCAGATGGTAGGATCAATAAGTTTTCTAATTCCAACTATCATAAACAATGAAAACAGATTAATTCAACGACGTATCATAACGCAACCAAACACCAACATTGGAGCAAATATGTGCCAAGTTATTACACGTTACACAAAGTCTTGTAAATTCCAAACAAATCACTTGCGATGCTTCCGCAAACATTGCAAACCAGACGTTTACTTAGTCTCAGCGCAAATTAACTTGTTAACCCCCTCCTCCCCTTCCCTGTTACCCCTCCTTCCCCTCTGCCCGTCCTACAGCGCGGGCCAAACTTGACAAGTTGGCTAATTATTGTAGTTTTCAAGTTGACGTATTGCCTTGTTATGACGCTTTTTGTTGGTATCGCTTGGCATTGCTTAGAGAATTCGTTCAGTTGCTTGTGGAACGAGTTGATGAAACTCGGGGTAGCTGTCGTTTCATTAAAGTACTTTTAGGATCTTTTGCAGGGGGGTCACAGGAGAATGGCCTTTTAGCTCGATTGCAACATTTGTATTTAAAGAAAACTGCTGTAGTCCCTGTTACACTTTATCCGCTTCCTACTTAAACTATAAGCAATACAGTATATCACATGTATTTTAAGTTCGGTTTTCAGGATATGAACATATTATATAGACTAAAAAGTGCAATTGAATCGCTTCGAAATATCAAAAGGTAATAGATTGGTTGCCGCAGCCGTCTGCACACTGTCGAGATGATCTCCTCAAAAAAGCAGAAATGAATAATTAAGTGATCACAAACCTGCTGTTCTTTAACGTGATAAATACAAAATATGAGCACCTTGACCCCACCCTCCTTTTTTGAACTTCCCCAGTAGTCAAACCAGTATTTAATCCGCACTCACAAACCCCGAGCTCCCAAACCCTATCAAAGTCAAAAATCTCACGCCCCAAGAAATAAATCAAAACTTTTGACATCAAATCCTTAACAACTTACAAATGTGGTTATAAATTGTAAAATTATTGTGCGGTTTGAAGTTCGGTCTTTGTCGCAGGAAACCTTAGGGCTATTCGGCATATTTCTTGGGCAATTGTTGGTTTCCTTTGATACTTTTATTCTATTCTATTCCTACGATACTTATGTTTCGTTACGCTACTACTAACGTACAGCATGTTGATAATACACATCTATAGTCAAGGATACAGGTACTAGAAAAGCTAGGTTGGTAAATTGATAATGTCAAAGATCAATTTTTCCGTTCATTTGAAATAATATTAAATTAAATAGTTATGAAATAAGAAGTTGTAAGAACTCAGCCAGTGCGCTTGTTGAGGAGTCATCACAATCCATGTAGATAAGTTTCAATTTCGTCCATAAACCAGTTAACAGGTATTTTAAGTCAAACTGATTAATAGATAACTATTTCTTTTCTCTCCTACAATCATTACTAACCTGCACAGCACCGTAAATAAAAGCACAAAGACGGGCGTTCCATATCTTACGCAATTTTCAATTTAACGTTTAAGCAGTCGTCAGTTGAATCGAAGCATTTAAACCGCAGAACTAAATACACGTTCGCAATTATACTGCAAGCCACTCCAATCCGTTTGACAACACATTTCTAATTTACTGTTTTATGTTAACGTGAAAGGGCTTTACAAAACGCCTGTTACGCCTGTTTCACGCCACAATGGGTAACATAAAAAAGTGGGGAAAAAAAACTAATAATTAAAGACTGCTCGACATTCGCGCTTTCTAAATTGTTCCATTTTCGAAGTTTTCGTTTTGCGCATAACCCGCGCTTCAGTTTTTCCCGTGTTTGCGAGGTAAACATTATTAAATTGGAGCGCTGCGGGGCCGCTCACCCGATGTTCTCACTACTGCAAAGTGAGGTTTTATTCTGCACGCTGTGACTTTATGATTTTGTTTTGTTGTCTTTATAACGTTCTCTTAAACGTACTGCCAGGTGATTTTGTATGACGGTTTACTTTGCTCCAGTTGAGGTGTTATTAAACTTTATTGTTGTATTTTCACTGTTTTTAGAACAATTGCGACTCACGGGTAGTTTTTATAACATTACTATGACTTGCACACAAATCAAGCTGTGGAGGCACGTCCATAGGAACCCTAAATCTTTGAGCTTTAAATCTTTGTTTATAAAAATTAATTTGGCATAAGAATGTGAAAATTCTGACCTCACAACAAACAGTTATAAACCAAACATAACACAAACGTGTAACGCATTTGAATATCTTGAAGCACCACCCCTGAATACAAGTATGTATACTAAGTAAAAGCAACATCGCCACACGCTTAAACTCGGCAACACGTGATTCCACTGAAGCGCCAACCCTACAAAGCTTGACACCGTTACAAATATGAGGTTCAAAGTGGCAAAAAAGATCCAATTGCAAATAAAAGGTAACCATTCACACATGAACGGACACGTCACGAATTTAAATAAGCCCCCAAGAAATCACGAATCCAAAACATCACAGGGCCGACCGATGGCTCTAATTCAATAGTTTGCACTTAGATACGGTCGGTTTGGTATCAAAGTCCCGCGTTGCCATAGCAACCGGGCCTTTCAGATCACTCGGAGTGTGAATAATGTCGCCTAAGGTGAGGTTGAACTATGTTTGAGCAAACTGCTTTAGAACACAGTCCTTCGTGCCTCTGAGCTCCTGGTACTCGAACAATGGAAGGAAACGGTTCTATTCAATATTGTTTGATTTTGAGATAGTTTTAATGAGTTTAATTAATAATAAATGTATTTGTTGTGTAGAATTTATAAATAAACTGCTTTATTTTCTATTTGTATGTATCTGATACTAATATTAAGGATAGTCTTACCTTAAAGTTCATGATTTTTAGAATCATGCCGCCTTGATTAAATATCCAATACCTTTCTAATACTACTAAATGACTACCTGCATGATACCTGATGGTATGCACATGGCTTTTCATAAAAAAATCTACAATAGGACAGACTCCTAAGATTAAAAGAGAGCAATGAATTATATTATCGTTACTTAACATGACACTCGTAAGGTTTCGGAAAATTGTTTTGATCCATTTATACCTTTATTTTTCGGACAAAATCAGATTAAAATAAATAGGTCCAATGAAGCATATTGACCAGTGTATTTTTACGCTAACGTCTTTTCCTTTTTTAAATGTTGGTATTGATGTCTCATAATAACTGCAATCATCTATAATGAGAACTATATTTGATCATTTCATTTCAACGATGCCTTTTAGGAGTTAGTAATTAACCTATCACTGACCTACTTTGGTTTAAAACCAATAAACGTACAAAAACATCGCACAGTTTTGTCGCATTATAACTCCCAACCCTTTTGTAATTCAAGAGGAAACCTGCACCCACGGTATGTAGGTCAGAAAAGTCCAATATTTCCCCGTTAAAATCTCAAACAATTTAATTTCGAAGCTTACGTTTTCATTTTCCACTTTTTCCTGATTTTTAAACTTGCCACGAGCGCTGCATATTTCAAGCGAAAATATCAAAATTTATGATCACCCATCTCGCTCGCACTCGAAGCTTTGCAATATAGGTGTCTCTTTTGCGCATAAATCTCATCTCGCCAAGTAATACGCATCATTTCTGTTGCGCCTCACGGAAAAGTATGAAATTTTTCATATTTTATTAAAATATTTATTCGCAAGTGGTACTTACACGACGCGCACAGTTCATTAGCGGAGCGCACGCGACAGCGGAATTTTATATGAGATTAAAGGATAAGCGGAGGCGAGTTTCAATGTTGAAGATTTATTATGTTATTACCGTTCACGATTCTATATTATTTTAGTATTAATAAACCTTATGTTATACAGTAAATCAAGATTTTAACGATAGCATTATGTATCCGCGCGTAAAATTAGATAAATATAGCGTTTGTTATATGCTTTGATCATCTTTAGCCGAAAGACCTCTACGGCTGGACATAGGCCTAGCCTATAGCACGCCACTGAACTCCATCTTCTGTCTCATCCAACCACTGCCAACTACCTTGCAAATATCGTCTCCTAACCTAGCCAGAGCAAGTCCTACACTACGTGTAAAAATCGTGGTCTCTACTTTAAAACACTTTTGTTTTTAGTTTGGTAGCATGATATCCCCCAGTGGCGAAAAAAATCTCGGTATAAAATCTCTTATCGTTTAAGCCGCGTGCACACGATTACCGGTGCAACGTCATCACACGTGTAATGGTGGGTCTACGCTGCGGGTCGCGACACCCCCATCGTTTAACAAGTCACACCTGACACGGATTGCTTAGGGCTGCAGTTTGATCTTTTCTACGATTTGTGCTTTTGTTTGTACTTTGAAATAGGATTGCGGGGAGAAGAGATTAGGAAAGAGAATTCTTTGGGAGGTGAAATTGGTAATAGAAACACTTTATTTTGCACCATTTAAACTTATAAATAACAATGAAAAACAAATTATGATATGCTGGACAATTGGTGGTGTGGTCGGTTGAAGTGATCTCTTTCAGACGAAATGATGGGATATTTAATATGATATTGATGGAATATTTAACGAGAGGTCAACTAGATGTGGGGGTTTTTAAAAAATAGAGATAATAGTTATTATGATTACAAATACATACACACACGCAAAAAAATCTAACAAATAGAAATGTTCTAGTAAAAATATGAAAATTGTCAATTGCACAAACATTTCATTCAGCGTCTGCTAATTCCATTCAATTGTCGTGTTAACTGGTTGATTGAAAAATAAAAATAAATAAATAATTTTTCAAAGGATTTAAATAAATTGATATTGATAAAATGCTAATTCTACTATGTCGTTAGTTTAACATTGGTATTGTCATTAGGGTGAAGCGAGGTATGATAATATTATACATATCTAGTGGGTGTTATTTTTATGTAACCTAGGTACAATAGTTATGATGGTATTGGTAATTGCGTGAATAGAAAAAATTAAGGAACATAAAATAAGCTAGTCTGAAAAAAAAATGAGAAAAAAGTAAAACTGATTAAAAATCTAAATTTTCAACTAACCTCAAACTTCGCATTATAAAATAACTCACGAATAATTCGCCCGTCTTGCAAAGAGTAAGACGTTACAAGTTACATAACCGCGTTATTATTCAAGAGGGGCGCCTAAGGGTGTGTTACAAAAATCCTTCTTAGGAAGCGAACCTCGGCCTTCCACACATCTCATCAAGTACGCACCCGCGTGCTCATTTGCAATATTAACACATGGCTGTCGTGTTAAGTCAACATAAAGCGTCGCGTCACACGCTTCAAAGACCTTCTACTAATCCTTGTCGTAAAACGAAATCAGATATATTTATTCTATTTCAAACTTAAAAGAAGAGTAGTTAAATGTTACATTTGTAATTTGTATTATAATTTGGAATGAGATTGACAATCGTCGCAGTCGCGGGTTGAAACCCCAGGCACACATTTCTGACTTTTCTAAGCTATGTGTGTTTTGACAATAAAATATCACTGTAACATAAACGGTGAAAGATAACATTTTTATGAAATCTTCACTTAAAAGTTCATATGAAATTTCTTAGGTCTCTCATCCGCCAAACAGTCCAGACTCCAGACCCTTGCCCATCACTGGGCTTATGAAGATAATGAATGACAGCAATATTCACTCTAACATGTGTATAAATGGTATTTCACCAACTTAAATCCCAACATATCATCCAACATGTTGGATAATCTCCGCAACACTGCGTCGTGAGTCCAAAGGCGTTCCGTTTTCTCATTAAAGCGTTGTATTTGAACTGGTAATGGCTTGATTATCATATTAAGTGGTGACCCGCGACATTATCAACGTGGTTTCCGTGTGAGGCTCTGAAATAACCTTGCATGACGCCTTACTATTGAGATAATTGGTGAAACTTTATTTACTATACCGTCATGTCCGTATATTGAGTTAAATTTATACAATCATAGTCAATAACGGTTCACCTCTTTCTGATAAAATGATTCACAGCTTCTCTTATCGATCGTAGGTTATAGAGAGTGTATTCAGACCGTGATTGAAAAATAAAGAAGGTAATAGCTAAGGTTATTACAAACCCTTAAGCAGTGATGGCCTCGAGGTTTGGGCGCGCGGTCGAGAATCCGACGGTCGCGGGTTCGAACCCCAGGCACACACCTCTGACTTTTCGAAGTTATGTGCGTATTCACATTGAATTATCACTTGCTTTAACGGTGAAGGAAAACATCGTGATAAAACCTGCACACCTAAGAGTTCTTAGGAATTTCTTAGGTGTGTAGTCCGCCAACCCGCACTAGGCCAGCGTGGTGGACTATGGCCTAAACCCTCTCAATGGTAGAGGAGACCCGTGCTCAGCAGTGGGCGTATATGGGTTGATGAAGAAGATTACAAACCCTCTGGTGTTAAAGAAAATCCCGACAAAATTTGACTTTTTCCTAGCAACTACATACATTTTTGTTGGGGAAACGTCATTTTTTTTTTTACGGATTCTTCCCTGCCTTAGTTTCCGATCACGGTCTAAATACATGCTGTAGAATAAATTAAATTTGTATCGTCATCAGCCTTCAACGTTTCCTCTTTATGATGTTTTATTTCTAAAACCAAGCACTTCCTTCAGAACCCAGCAAGCATTTTATAATGCAAATACGAATCTGATTCTAAATTTTCGCAATTAAACAATACACAACACCTCGGAACTCCGCGGAACAATAATTAAGTGCTCTCCACGGCTTTGTACGAACAATGCAGAGTTCGCGGCTTTAAAACTGTTAATCCTTTAAACCCGTGCAGGTATTTGAGGTGTGACTTACGTGTGGAGGATTACAACGGGTTTCGTCAACACGTTATGTTTGTTTGATTAATGGAGGCAAATTGACTATGCATTACGTCTTTGGGAAATGTTTACTCTTATGATAATAAGAGCATTATCGTGCGTACCTATTTTTATTACATTAAATAATTTAATAGACAAAAAACTTATTACACGCAATTTAGAAAAAGACCACTCTTTAGGAAGGGCCTTATTCACATATAAACATAATATTAATTTAATTGCATAGTCTGCTTGCATTGCCTTAATACAGTTTTTTATATCAAATATGAGAATTTTTTGACAAAACGAAATTTAATTCCATAACAGAATTTACGGTACCACTACCAACGGTGAAGGATATCGCAAGGAAACTCACCTGAAAGTTTTTAGGAATTACTTAGGAGTGCAGTCCGTCGCATTTGGCTTGCATCGTGGACTAAAGCCTACACCCTTTCAATTTTAGAAGACGCCTTTGCCTAGCAACGGGACTTACATATTATTTACTCGTTCAAGCGCTGATCACTATTTATAAACCTGTACCTAGCAGTGATTACATAGGCAGCAATGTAACTCAATCTTGAAACCTTAGGACACACGAACGTAACGCTTCGATCAATTAAGTCAATTGTTGTAGCCTAATTGTTCAATTATGATTGAATTCTCATAGTTACATAATCTATCAAATTAATTTGGCGTGCAATTATGTACGTAGGTATCGTCAAGGGCGGCCGGACACTTCACATGTGCACGTTAATTTATGCTAATGATGGTTTAATTAGGTTACATATATAATTGTGTGGGACGAGTCATTGTTCTCATGGCCGGAGCGTGTTCGGCCCATAGTAGCGTGACAAAAATTAAACGCGATAAATTGGTAATTTCATGTCTCCTTTCATGTCCCTCTCATAGCTCAAACTTTCTACATAGTTCTTTATTCATTCAATCTGTCCTTCTTTGGAACGCACTCCCTTCAGAAATCAGGATGTTGACAAACCGCTTATCTTTTAAAGTAAGGGTTAGACAACTTTTTCTCAATCATTTGTCAGAAGTATCTTAGTATATATATGTATGTATATTTATTCTCGTAGGTATTTATGTATATTTATATATATTTATATTATAGTATAATATTTATGGGTTTATGTTAGTATTTATATATAAGCATATTTTCTGAAAAATAATATTTATGCACCTATCAAGCATCTCTGCACCACCCTAAGGTTGACTGGTAGAAAATGCCTTAGGCATTAAGTCCGCCTTTATACAATGTTTTGTATAAAAATCATAAATAAATAAATAATTATGAGGCTTAATAAGGTTTATTTCAATATTAGTAGGATAGGATTTATCAGCTAAAACCTACGTATGCAATCTAATAGAGTAGATGATCCCTCAAAAAGATTTGGTTCCAATTTATGAAGTAAAAATTTTCGACGATTTGCAAAGAATTTTCTTATAATGCAGCCATCATTACTATCCCCTTTTCTATTTCTCTTCCTCTATCATAGAGAAAGATTTATTCAAAATTAACTTCTTGAATAGGTAATTTGTTTGACAAAGATACATTTGACACTTACCTACGTTGTTAATTCTACTGGTGTTTTTTAAATACTCAGCTTATCGCCATCCACTGATAAACATTGACCTCCTTAAAAATACACCAACCATACCAATCTTGAGTCATTAAATGTTTTTTAACACAATTTTACAACACTACTTACATTACGTAACAATTTCATCCCTACAAACTACAAACCGCCAAAATATCAGCAAAACCATCCCACGTCAGCAATAAATTTAATAAACAACCTGGTAAAGATTCCCGCCATTTCCGGCGAATCTAGCCACGTAAAGAAACGGCCGGAAATAACGTCATAACTTTTAAAAAAGTCGCCCGAAAGTATTTACATTTGGCATAAATTCGTTGGTCTGCGGACCTTATGTGCGGCGGTCTCGGCGCGTGTGAATTATGTGCCGCGGGTTTTGGAGCACAAGGAAGAGACGTATGCGAGAATACATTATTTTTTTTATTGTGTATTAATATGGAAAACATGACTCCTGCATGGATTTAAATATTAGTTTTGGTATGAAAAAACTATGGAGTTAAAATGTGAATGTCATTAGGACTCGATCTTTCTCCCACGTCAAAACGTCTGAAAGGTTTTCTTAGTGTCTCACTAAATCGTACAAGAATTAATAACATTTTGTTCACATTAAATCATCGCTAAGATTAATTGTGAGCAATAAAATCGTACTCATACCAATAATAATGATTTCTAGTATGAAACTTTGAATTACCTTCACCAACTCGCACTAAGCCCTATTATACACCTGTCAACCGCAGAGATGTAACAATTACATATATATAATAGCGGTATTACATTACTGTATCAAAAAAGGGACACAAGCAAGTATCATCAACATTATTAGAACTACCCAAAAATTTTCAAAGCAAATTTACAACGAAACACAGAAAAACCATCAAGGAATCATTTCATACTAATTTGTTCATACCACGCTAGGTAATAACTATAAATTTGAAACGTCCCAATTCCTTTTATTACGACAGCACACAACATATCTCCATAATCTCGTGAATTACGCCCCACTAAGCAACGAGCACGGACATTTTGTTACGCGAAAAATATGATGTCGAAAATTGTTTTGATGCTACGCCAGTTCGGCGTGTCGTGAAGCAAATCTTTTGAAAATATCGCGTTATCCCGCCCCGTGACTGCGTTATATCAAAACAAGGAAATGGCGATTCGGTACGAAATTTAAAGTAAATGGCCCGTGAGAGGAATTTGTATTTTAACATTCATTTCTCCCATAACAGCGTGTTCACGTTGCGAACACGTTCTTTAATAAATCAAACCTTCTGGTTATCGCGCTGGAATGGGTTGAAATGTACGTCTCGTTTTATATATTCGTTCTTAAGTTACATTTTATTGTTGTACATATTATTTTTACCTGGCTACAGCGAAACCAAAGGTAATGATTTCGTCAGACTGTACGTTCGTCGTTCATCTGTTCCTTCATAGCCCTCCAATTACTAATTTAAATCAAACAAAAGAGGCGTTGTTAGAAGTGTTTTGAAACTAGTGTGGCGCCCTCTAGCGGTCATAGAATCTTCTTCTTCTTCTTCATCAACCCATATACGCCCACTGCTGAGCACGGGTCTCCTCTACCATTGAGAGGGTTTTAGGCCATAGTCCGCCACGCTGGCCTAGTGCGGGTTGGCGGACTACACACCTAAGAAATTCCTAAGAACATTTAGGTGTGCAGGTTTCATCACGATGTTTTCCTTCACCGTTAAAGCAAGTGATAATTCAATTTGAATACACACATAACTTCGATAAGTCAGAGGTGTGTGCTTGGGGTTCGAACCCGCGACCGCCGAGATACTTGGTCATAGAATACTGTTTTATAAATAAATTTGTAACAAATAATATTTTGTATTATTGGAAAAGTACATTGAATTACGATAAAGTGTCTCCAAAGTATTTCAGATTTATCGAGCCCATCAGTGTTGCATCATCTACACAACTTTTTTCTATGGGATACATTTCTCCATACAGTTGAAACTACAGATATTTTTTCAAGGCAGGCCAGTCAGCAACAGGTCGCTCTGAAAAATTTGCACCCTTTATCAAAAGCCGCACTATTGAGGCTTACTTGACTTGAATTTTAGCGATTTAAATTATGGTGATAAATCTTATCACCAGTAGCAGTGATGGCCTCGAGGTTTGGGCGCACGGTCGAGAATCTCGGCGGTCGCGGGTTCGAACCCCAGGCACACACCTCTGACGTTTCGAAGTTATGTGTGTATTCACATTGAATTATCACATGCTTTAACGGTGAAGGAAAACATCGTGATGAAACCTGCACACCTAAGAGTTCTTAGGAATTTCTTAGGTGTGTAGTCCGCCAACCCGCACTAGGCCAGCGTGGCGGACTATGGCCTAAACCCTCTCAATGGTAGAGGAGACCCGTGCTCAGCAGTGGGCGTATATGGGTTGTTGAAAATAAATCTTATCGGATGAATTATGTGTTAAATTGTCAAAAGCTTACCAAAAAAACACTAAATTATATACAGTGCATCTATTTTAAACTAATGGTTTTTCCCATTTTTTTATCCTGCTATTATAGATATTCATAAAAATGTGATATCTGAAACAGTCTTTCGTTTATATTTAAAGAACATATTTGCCAATAACCTTGTTTTTTTGTAAATATCTACAATAATTAGAGCGAAATACACAATTAATAATTATCACGCTAAAATAGCACCTACTTCCCATAACCTTAACAAACCTGCATGGATAAACTCAATTGATTAACAGAGAAAGACAAACACAACGGTCTGGGCACCTGTCACAGTCCGATATCGTCCCTTAGCTTACAACACCGCGTAAGTCAGTTATAGGTATAGAGAGACCAACCGACTGGCCCTTCCACTACTTTTCGAATTACGGCTTGTTTTTTGGCTGAAATCTGTCTTGTGACCTATTGTTAGAAATTGTTCTTATTATTGTATTGTGTTATCTTTAAGTTTACTGCTTCAATAATTGTTACTCCGACTGAACGTCCGTACGTCGCTTGGGCCTCCCATCGAAAATCAGCGTTGCAGTATCGTTCACGCGTTACTGCAGCATGTAGCTGAATGGGAGGTACCATTGCTAGTGCATTATTCATTTTCTTTGTTTTAATACATATATATTACATCGCACGCTTAAAAATATAGTGACCTAATTCAACATTTTGTATTTTCACCTTCATTCACTTTGTGATTAAATATATTCGGATTAAATAATAAAATTGTAATGGATGTAATGTAACTATTTAGTACACATATTTTTTTTAACATTCTGATGTTTTATATATTTTCTATAAAATGTATTTAACGAAGTAACATTTTTTTCCTATTTACTTACCTTAGACTCGGCTTTTTGAATTAGGTCACTATATGATAAAGCGTGCGACATGTAAATTGTACTAGCAATAAATACATCTTTCTTTCTTTCTGTGGTTCGACGCGCAATGAGTAGCTCTATCCAATGAGATTAAAATGTAGAAACCACCAAATTTTGACTTGAGCGGTGTTGTTAGCTAAGGGAGGATATGCCGAGGGCCGACACAGCGTGACACCTATCAGTGCATGTTTGCGTTGCACGTGTGCGCCCAGCCGAGTTTCACGCTCCGAATCACGCCGTCCCGCCGCTCTGGGAATCGTGGGAGATGGGAGTGCTCCCGTGTTTTCCACATGCTTGTCGATAGTTATAGGTATTGGGTAATAGGTTTTTGACAGACTTCGTTGTTTGAAGTGAAGTTAGTAGCAGTGACAGGGATTTGAGCTCAATCCCTGAGAAAAATATTTGATTCAGAGCAAGGGTTGTGGGCTGATTTTTTTAACGTTATCTTCTACACTGGTATACACCCTGTTGCAGTTTGGTTCTGTTAGCCAGAAGTATTATTTAAAAAAAAATTAAATTTATCTTATAATTCCTTTAAATAATTCTAGGATTATAATACATAACTTACCGGGCCAAAGTAATTGAATAAGCCCTAACCTCTCAGCACGATGTAACCTGTAGCACGATGGACCGACGGCTTGTGAAAGGTAGCGGGAAACGGATGGATGAGGGCTGCTCAAGACCGGAATGGTTGGCGCTTTCTTGGGGAGGCCTACGTTCAGCAGTGGACGGCGAAAGGCTGATTGAAAACCTCTCAGCATTAGCACCGTAATTAAAAATACAATTATGAATATTAATCATCCATTCCCATTCATTGCTCGATGGATATTGAAGCCTAAAAATCCTATAATGAAGTAAATGTTGATGCAGTTTTTGTACCAATAAAAAATTGAAATGCCAGAACAGAATTTTCCAACACCAAACGAAATTCCACCCTATATAAATAGGTAAAGAGTTTATTTCGCCTAACTGGACGTTGACGAAGGGCAATTTATTCGTGCACACGTCACCAAGATGGCGTTGAAAGCGCCATTAATGAGGTCCCAGTCGGTGATACTACCGTCGGTGCGGGTGACGTTGACAGTGATCGAATAGTTAACTATCAAGTTCGCACACGTTTCGCGTGTTTGATAGTTTGTCAATAATTTCGTGCAAGGGCAACTGCTGGACGATAAATCAATAGTATTTTAGATGTTTAGTGGACATTTTATATGAAATTATATTTCCTATAGTCTTTTTCAATTTTTATCTCCGTTGACTTTCAAAAATGACACAAGTTGCCTTTAGATTGTATAGGCTAGCATGCCTAGTCTCACACACAACTCGAAAAAAACATTACTGAATTTTTAGACAATCCTAAAATCAATACTAATATAGCTACATAAAATTTCGTCTAATTTACGTACCTAAGGTTAACTACATACTTAACTATAGAGACAGTAGTAGCGGTATCGTCCGACGTCCTGAAACGTGATTATCGACGCGTATTGTTTTCTTATTCACGAACGCTACAAGCGCTGTGAGCGTTGTGAGCGCTGTGAGCGTTGCAAGCGCTTCGATTAATATCTGACGCAGCTGTGGCCGCGGCCATCTTGTAATGCCATTACTGTAACATTGATTTGAAATAGGCTACGGACCTATTTAGATTGACAAAGAGGTTGGTATAGAGTCAATATGAGGTCTAATATGAATCTATTTTAGACTCCTAACAGACCAATAATTGCGACTGCACACAAATGCAACATATGAACAATCATAAATTGTATGTACATACTACATTAGTCTCATAACTGCAGTCGAGCCTGTTTCCAGTTTTCAGT
This sequence comes from Cephonodes hylas, assembly GCA_030295005.1. Taxonomy (NCBI): domain Eukaryota; kingdom Metazoa; phylum Arthropoda; class Insecta; order Lepidoptera; family Sphingidae; genus Cephonodes; species Cephonodes hylas. The sequence continues at coordinate 1,125,380 of AP025365.1, forward strand.
CACATTTCCAGACTCCATCCTGCTACAAAAACAATCCTAAAGGAAAAACCCCATAACCCTTATCCTGACTCGAAAATCGAACCCGGGACCTAAAAGTCCCGGTTCTAGAAACAATTATAATTACATATCACAAAGCATTACCCTAAAATTGATCTCTGTAAACGAACGGAAGTGGAATTTACACTATTGATTCTAGTACACACTTGCTTCGGTCACTATGTCTATAAGTCTGTTAGTCAGTCAGTTCAAGCAGATAATTTGCTTGAACTAGCCAAATGGGTCCCATGCTTTCATGTTTTAGGAATTTCTTAAGTGTATAGGTACTTTATAGACCGTCAAAACTCAAGGCCTAGCCCCTTTCATTTGTAGAACTGTCCCGTGCCCAGCAGGGGACTAATATATTAGTAAAGTTAACTACCTCTTTATAAAACTGATCAGATGGTGACCTCTAGCAGTGATGTTGTAAACCTGTTGGTAATTTTAAATTATCAATTTTTTTTAGACTTTTGTTCAAAAATTTTTATAACATAATTCCACGTATGGTGTCGATAAAATTATCCATGAAAAGCCTCCTCACGCATCCGAAACAACATAAAAAGCGAACAAATCAACTCTGGGAAAAAATTTACGTTAATCCACAAACTTCTCTCCAGAAACTTTTCCAATAAACACAATATAAAATTAAAACGCAATAAGTCGTTCGAGTTGAATTACGATTCGGTAACGCAAATTGCTTTTTCCGATTACTGCGGTGTTGGTAAACATCGGCGGAGGGGGCCGGAGAGGGGGGATGAACAAAAGTTCCTCTCACCGCGAATTGGGAAGCTTTTATTGTCGTTGTAAACGAGTCTATGGATATTTGGGCCTATTCTTTTTTTTACAAAATAGATAGATAAGTGGGTCGTCAATTGTATTGCCAAAATAGATTATATTTTAGAAGGTTATGTATGTATAGGTAATTAAAAATTTGCGTCTATACGGACAGCATCGTGTTTGACATCTAATTTCTTCTGTCTGGCTACGCAATTATGTCACGTTTTGAATAATAATACAAAACCAAACGAGCAGGTATATTGTTATCTGCTTTCAACATATAGGCTATTATATTTTCTCATTAGGTATTACACTTTAAGCACATTTTATTGACCATGTAACAATACCTCTGTAGATTTGTAGTTTTGAAAACTATAAAGGGCAGCAGTATTTTATTACCGTACACTGCTTTTTTCTGACAGAAAATTATATTTAAATCTTATAAACTTTTGAATAATATATTTTATTTTCTGTCCACAGGCAATTGCTGGCACCAAACCTGAAACAGACTCAGTACCTCGCAAACGGAGCTGAAAGTGATATTAGATCGGTAAGTAATATTTTGTTGTATGTATATTTTCTCAAATAAAACAGACTTCAACCAAATATCCCATAACAAGGCAATATCTCACAATACATTTCTATTTATGTATGTATGTGTCGCGGATATAACATATTTACTAGAAGTAATTCAGTCTCACAAAACCACAAATATTTGAAATCACATCGTTTGTCTGTCGCGGGGATCGAACCCGTGACCTGCAATTTCAAAATGACATTTAACGACGTACCTTGGAGGCGGTCCAAATGGTACTGTTAAAGACTTCAACTTTATGGATAAAAAATAAAATTGAAATTTTGTAATATAGGGAAAACAGGAAAAAAGTCTATATAGGATGTATTTTATAACAAATAAAAATTCTGGGAAATATACAGGCTATTTCAACTTCATTATTAATTATAATAAAATATTATTTATCTTCAATTAATATTCGGACAAAATGTTTAATTAAAAACTGATGTGAATTCATTTTACGGGTATTGCTTACAATATTTAATGATGTGCAAATTACTTTTCGCTGTTATTTATATAAAGCTCATTCATTTAATCATTATAACAGAACAAACTGTTCACCTCAATAACGATGAAAAATAAATAAATTTTGACAAGGTTTATCATGGTGAAATTGATATTGTTAGCTTAACGCTTTTACACCTTTATTACTGATTCGATTAATTATGTACGTGTAAAATTGATCGAGATAAATATCTACATATAATTTAGCTATTTATACAGCGTATACATAAAAAATATATTAACTAGTTATAGAAAATTCCTTTTTTAAATTTTATTCAAAATGAATATTAGATATTCCGCCAACCCGCACTAGGCCAGCGTGGTGGACTATGGCCTAAACCCTCTCAATGGTAGAGGAGACCCGTGCTCAGCAGTGGGCGTATATGGGTTGATGAAGAAGACGATTAGATATTGTTTTTGACACTTTTGTTGCACTGAAAAGTTGAAAGACTAGAAAGGATATTACAGCATACTGAGCGTGCCGAACCTACGATTGTAGGTTACTGCCTGCTACTTGCTTCTCAGTATTTCAGGTTGCATGTAAAATCAAAAGACTTTTATAAATGTATGCCACTCGTCCCCATACAAAATACTGTACATTTTTCTTGTAATCTTATTCAACTGTTCTATGTTTTTATGGATACTCCGCTATTGTTCATAGCTTTTTTTAATCTTGTAGAACTAGCCTAGCACGGTCAACAAAAAAAACTCTTTGACTACGCTGAAAGGTCGTGAATAAAACAGATTATGTTAACAATCTTTTCAACATAATCTCACAAACTATTGCCCTACGACAAATAATACTTTCATACACAAAACAAAAATGAACCCGTACAAAACGGGAGTTTTCGCAAACACCAATTCGCAATCTGCGAGCTACAAAGTGCGCGACCGAGGCATAGATTATCAAACGACCCATCGCAGTACTGCCAATTTCACTCTCCGTCGCCCGATGCGGTTCTTTTTTCATTCGTTCTTTTTCGTACCTCTGTCAGACCCTCCTCTGAACACTCTCGGCTGTCTGACGAATTTGCGTCTCTCTGATTGACTTATATGAGTCCCAGGCCGTTGACCGAGCTCGTGGATTGACGGATAGACTTAATGATTGACAAAAAATGTTTTGAGGATACTGCATTTGTTTTTAGGGTTGTCAGTTACTTTTTTTAGGTTTAAAATATTATTTTGGAGTAAATGTTATGCTTAAATTTTTTAAAGATTTACTGAGGAACTTAGCTGATTTAAAGGTTTTTGTTTATTGCTATTAGACCACAAAGCAATGGTATTATAATTAACTTTATATCATTATGAATATAATTACATGAACATGGTTTTTAACAATTCATTTGGTGTACATTTATTACGTATATTAAAATGATTGTATTGTTGATAACCTTTAAAACTTCTAATACTAAATACGATTGCTTACCCTAAAGGAAATGGACATGGCCTTATGGCATATGTGTTAAAAATATCCTGGCTAAACGTAGATCTAAAAAAGATGTGAATACACTTGAAAAATCTATCGAGAAAGCACTAATTCCTTGAATTTCAATCCCCATATAAATGACTAAAGCTTCTAACATTTTCGCAGATAAGATAACGTTGCACACAACATTAGACGAGTCCCCACTAATGCCATCTATCGGATTTATCTGGAAGATTTGCACTGCGTCCCAGTTGAGGTTAACCGTTGGAAAAAATACTAGAGAATGCACTTTTATTCTTCCAAGTTGGATTTAGAACTTACGACTACTAACTTAGCTTTCAATTTATACTTTTAAAATTAAAATAAAGTTAAATTATGTTTTATTGTTTTGATTTATTCGTATTAAAAATACAGGACTTTAATTGCATCAGAAATTGATCTATGATAACTGAGAAACTTAGATAACCAGGCCTACGTGATCGCATGGATAGGTAAAAGTAATCGTAGGTATTATTACTCGCTGTATTTTTCGACGAACTACCTTCAATCAAAGCGACCGCTTTCATGAAAATATTATTCCTATTACTCGTTTCGAAGTTCCCAGAAGTAATACTGTTACCTCAGAATTAACTGAAACAGGACAATTTGCCCTCAAAACAAAACTGCGGATTGCTAGTTTGAGAAATACAACTCTGCTCTGGAAAACAAATGACTGTGCGTTTAAATTAGTCCCTTAATTTTCATCATCATCTAATGCCTAGGCTAATGCTTATATAGGTCCCATTACTAATCACGTGCTTCCTCTGCTACGAAGTGTCAGGCCTTTTTTTTTTTTTTTTTTTTTCATTCGAGGGGAAAGCTGCTTATGGCTCTACCTCCCGCCAGCCCTCAGTGAGGGGGACAGGAGGCGTATGTCGGGGTCACCGGCCATCCAGCCCGGCAGATGTTAGTGCCGGGCTGGGTCCCTAACCTACCCTAACCTACACCGGCATACCGACCAAAACCCCCCGGTGGCCATCTTCGCGCCAGGTAGGGCGACCACGGTGCGTGGCTGAGAGACGCCCACAATGGTTCCGCAGCCGCCCACTGCACGAAGTGTCAGGCCTTAGTCCACCTTTACTTAGTGTTGGTTTGCGGACAAATAACTAATTCTTGTCTTTTTTTGGGTGTGCATCTTTTCTTATTTTCCTTCACCGTTAAATTGCATGATAAATCAATAATAAATACACACATTACTTCGAAAAGTCAGTGCTGCGTGCCTAGGATCTAGCTAACCTAACCTCGACGCTTTAAAATCTGTTATTAAAACCGCAAGACATGCACTCGTAAAACCATTAGACACCAATACATCGAGTTCTTACAAATACCAGTTGAAACTTATCGATTCAGATCCCTTGTCTGCGTTCAAATATCTGCTCCGTCCGAGGCCACATCATTCCCGCGGTTTTAATAAAACCTAATAGAACATTCGTATTTGTCAAGGTGAAAGATAAAAGTGGGGGTGAAGCCGCCACTCGAATATACAAAATAAGTTTTATTGGTGAACGTTTGTATGGGTTTCTAGTAGTTTAATACCGAGCTTGGCGTTTTGTGAATGCATTTAGAAATTGTTGTTGTTTATTGAAATTTAATAAAAGTTAAAGAATGGGAGGTAAATGGGAGGAGGAACTAAGCATTTTTAAATTCCTTACTTGTCTCATGTTTACATTTTTATTTTGAATTTGAAAAGACAAAATTAATGAAATGATGTCGATTTTTTTGAATACAATCAAAAATTTTCCGTTAACAGTCAGTCTCAAATTTGAAACGAAAAACCGTTTCAAACGAAATTCAAAATCCCCCAACTCAATATGCAATGCTATTTTTGCCAGGCTTCTCAGCAAACGCCGACCCACAGCGCAACAGGATTTGTGTCGAAAAGTCCTCTGCAATGTATTATGCGTTCGATATTACTAACAAGATGTTTTATATTTCTGCTATTTTGACGTCTTCTAACCCTTACAACATTTTTGTACGCTTTGTACTTTTTCAACTAGATACAGATAATACGTAATTTAGAAATATTAGGTTATTAGTTACCAGTGTTGGGCATTAATCAATTAACTTTTAATTGAACTAATCAATTGACTAAAAAATTAATTGCAATTAAATAAATTGCAATTGAATCAATTGCAATTAAACATTTAATTGCGTGTTACAATATTTTTTTTTTAATTGATTGATGAAATAATTAAAACTAACAAATATTTTTTTTGCAAATTTTGCTCAGAATGGTGGTCCGGTTCTACAACCAGATACCACCCTTGTTAATTCAAGTGTTCGTAAAAATACGTGATAAAAAAATTAATTGTTAATTGTTAACTTTTAATTTTTTTGTCGTAAAATAACTAACAATTGATCAATTGTTAATCGTATAAAACCATGATTAATTAGTTGTTAATTGCTGTCACTGCAGTTAACAACTAATTAATTATTAATTTTTAATTGTTAGTTTAATTAAAATTTGCCCTACACTGTTAGTTACTTAAATTAAATCCAACTATTATAAAAAGCATCTATTGCAGTATTTTAAGTGTTATCATGTAGTTAATCATGACTTTAGAGGCGAGACATTTTATATCAAAGAAATTAACAACATTTACCATGCTGTAGTTAATTAAATGAGTGAAATCAATACAATTAATTCATGTCCTAGATACAGCACTTACACAAGTTTTGATTGCTATGTGAGGCAGTGTTTTTCTTTAACAGCAAGAGCTTTGTATAAATCAATGCAATGTTTACCTTCATTTCCTTCATCAACCCATATACGACGCCCACTGCTGAGCACGGGTCTCCTCTACCATTGAGAGGGTTTAGGCCATAGTCCACCACGCTGGCCTAGTGCGGGTTGGCGGACTACACACCTAAGAAATTCCTAAGAACTTTTAGGTGTGCAGGTTTCATCACGATGTTTTCCTTCACCGTTAAAGCAAGTGATAATTCAATTTTGAATACACACATAACTTCGAAAAGTCAGAGGTACCTTCATTTAATTTATAAAAATGGTTCACGACATATTTTAAAAAAGAAACGTTTTTCATTCATCATATACGACCTACTGTAGGCATTTACCTCTTTCGCAACCGAGAGATTGAACCTTAGTACACCCCCCTGTCCTTATTCGGGTAGTAGACTACACGGGTAAGAAATTCCTATTATTTTTTGTTCAACACAAATAAAATGGGTCGTTATATTTAGAAAACAATCACAATTACCTTGAACATCCCAGATTGCAGGTCAACATCCATAAGTAATCAGGTAAACCGTTCTCCGTGCTTGAAATAAAGTTAGAAAATTCAAACTTACTTCACAATCCCAAATTGTAAACTCCAACAATCTGAACTTGCCCCAACGGTATTTAATTTCACTTTATAGAGCTGTTGTCTTCGTAAAGCTGTGATTTTTTAATTATTAAATCTGTTCGTGTTGTTCTGTTGTTTAACGACAGTTCTCGCTTTACAAGTGAGAATATTAATTCTATTAAAACATCTGTAATTGACTCCAAAGAGAATCCGTATTGTAAATTCAATTAATATTATAATCTGGGGAATTTTTGATGTTTGACAATTGGAAGAATTAAAATTAGTTAAAGTTGTTTGATTAAGTCATCAGACAGACGTAGTAGAAAAACTATTAATTATTTAAATTAATAATATTGTAAAAACATCGTGATCGCAAATTAACACAGACAATAGTTATAGTGGTAAACGCATTGACGATTAAAAAAATCCCGCCAAATAATATAAAAGAAAATATTTTTCCAACAATCATAACTATAAAATGTTTGCGGTGATTACGTTAAAATATTTATTTTTAGCCGGGATTTTTTAACGTCACTGCGTTATCACTTCTACTACATCAGTTATCGAAACAAAAATAATAACTTGATGATTACTGGTACGTTCAAGTCTCAACTTACGCGCCCAGCCCGACAAACTTAATCTTAATCACAGAAACCGGCTCCCAAAATCAATTTGCACGTAAAATTTCAATGCAAACACTTCAAAAACTCAATTAACTTTAAGATTGAGAGTCATTCGTTCGGATCTGATCCGTTCGTCTCGGTCGTCGTGAACAATGCTCGGGGATGGAGGACTGTTGCCGCGTCTCCTCTTCCTAAAATGGGATTGCTTAACAAGACCGGGATTGAAAGATTTCGAACCTGTTAATCTGATGTTTGCTTAATGAGGCTATGTTTGTTATGTTAAGTAACAGGCCTGGAAATTTGAGTGGGGATAGTGATTCTGTAGATAGTGATAGTATCATGACTGGATCCTCAACAAGGTAAGATAAGTACCTATGTTATACGTCCATGCTTTGTTTAATACAGGTAATAGAAAGTGAGCTAATTGCAGTGCCATTTAGTGGGGATAGTGATTCTGTCGATAATAACGCTTAGGATTATTATTGCAGGGATGGCCTCGAGGTTTAGGCGCGCGGTCGAGAATCTCGGCGGTCGCGGGTTCCAACCCCAAACATACACCTCTGACTTTTCGAAGTTATGTGTGTATTCACGTTGAATTATCACTTGCTTTAACGGTAAAGGAAAACATCGTGATGAAATCTGCACACCTTAAAGTTCTTAGGAATTTCTTAGGTGTGTAGTCCGCCAACCCGCACTAGGCCAGCGTGGTGGACTATGGCCTAAAACCCTCTCAATGGTAGAGGAGACCCGTGCTCAGCAATGGGCGTATATGGGTTGATGAAGAAGAAGAAGAAGAAGAAGGATCATTATTGTATCCTCAATAGGGTAAGAGAAGTACCTATGTTTTCACATCCATGCTTTGTTAAATCCAGGTAATAGAGTGCTTGCCTTCTGAAATATTAAGGATGCCCCGTGTCGCAGCAGATTAGACACCAGCTTATGAGAGGCCGCAAGTTAAGTCAAGCCGAGACAAATGTTTGTGTGTTCCACTTGCTTGTGTGTTGCTTGTTTGTGAGAACATTGAGTCTCTCATTTCAACACACAGAACCCAACTTAAATCGCTAAAAAACGTCATATCGTGAAATTCTATTAGCCAGGATGAAGCCGACAAAGATAATCTGGCGGCTTGTGATTCAACGGAATATTATCGTTAAAAAAGCAGCCACGAAGCGAACAATCACGGGATCGATCGGGACTCGGCTATTTACCCCGAGTCCCGGGATGGGTTTAATTAAAGCCAGCACTAAGTCCGGCCCGCCTACGAACGTTTAATTGCTGCCGTTTCGTCGGCCGGCCATTTTTCCCTTTCCGATTGTATAATGCGATATTGATGTTAAACATGGCCCGTTTTTTTTTTGTGTTAATTTATTAGAATCGGAATTGTTCCGTTCGGATTTAATGGCACAATTATGTGATTTATATACCTGGATTTAATTTTTATTAATTATAGTCAAGGCGAGAGTATCTTTAAAAATGTATTATAGTGGTCAAGTAAGTTTAAGGAACAATCAAAAGAGGTATATCAGTCTCTCTCTAACCCTGTGGTATTCAGGCATGAATATATATGTATGTATAATTTTATATAATTAGTACCTACGTACTTTCTCGATGAGTTTTAATATCATTGTATGTCTTAAGACTTACTTCCTATGTTTATGTCATCCTTATCCTTACTTAATTGCTGAATTAACGCCTAAATCTTTCTTAAATTATTGATGAGGACAAATACCGCTGAAAAATGGCGTAAGACTCATTCTGTAACAATACTCTTATAAACAAACGTAAAATACACATAATTACCTCCTACCTCGGAAACTACCAACCATACCGCACCAAAATGTATCTTTAAAACAAATTCATCAAACACAACACTAAAAGCTACACTAACTCTATCAGACAAAAATTTCCGAACAATTTCGCCGAGTTAAACCAACTTTCGTAAAAATGCCGGCATTACGCGCTTCTGACAGCGCAGTCCTGGGAACGGTGGCAAATTGTCGACAAATGCCCAGGAAATGGGTGAGAAACTCCTTTAAAACCCACTTAGAGTATGCAAACGCGCAATGGTCTACCTGAGGGACCATCCAAGGATGCCGTAACATTGCATCGGAATAGACGGTATATAGGATAATTTCGATTCTGAATCAAGCTTTGATTTCACTAGGTTTTAGCAGGTATGTCATTGTTAAATTTAAAGATAGATCAACAATGAGAAAGTAAGAGATTACCTCTTGCGATAAGAGCGCTTATTATATTAACTTAGTCTACTCCACTTAATTATTTTAAAGTTTAAAATAAATAGATTACTAAAACTGTATATTAAGGTTTTCCCGAACACTCAGTAAGCCATTCTAACGCACTGACACCCATTATCATAATCAGCTCATAAACCTCCCACTGCTAGGTCTAAGAGAGTAACCTCAGAAATTCCTAAGAAGTTTTAGGTGTTCTGGTTTTTGCCAAAAAATCTAAGGAATTTTTAAAAATTTGTAGTCCGTCTCTCTATACCAGCTCTTACTATACCAGCGTATTGGACAAAACCCTCACAGTTATAGCTACATACGTATAAATAGTCACAGTGAACGCAGACGCAGTATCCGTTCATGCATAATTTCCAATCGGATTCACTGCCAATTCACTCCGACGCTGTACAAACGCGCCCGTGACGTCACGGGCTGATGACACACATTCCATTCCATACACTATGCACGGCAATTAGTTCCCGGGAAATATTTGACGCACACACAAAAGCTCGTTATGTTTTTATAATAGTTTTATGTGAGCATTGTTCGACGGACACAATAGAATCGTCATTCATAGGAGATTCTAATGTTGCTTTTTTATTGAAATACCTTTCAGCTTCATTCCATATATTGGTCTAATTAAAGTCGAGGTACATTTGAGAATAATCAACAATCTACTTCTTGATATGTCAATCAAAATTTCAAAGTTATATTGCTATCTATCTATTCATTCGGACTTTCCTACGTCCAAGGCGTGTGCCTGGGGATTCAACCCACTGCGGCTAAAATTATTGCTCGCGCGCCTAAACCATCACTGGTTTCGAAGCTATGTGTGTATTCAGTATGAATAATCAAGTACTAGGATAAACTAGGCACTAGGCCAGCGTGGAGGACTATGGCCTAAAACCCTCTCAATGGTAGAGGAGACCCGTGCTCAGCAGTGGGCGTATATGGGTTGATGAAGAGAGAAGAAGAGAAGGATAAAATCTTGAGGAAACCTGCACACCAAGAAGTAGTCCAGCAACCCGCACTAGACCAGCGTGGTAGACTAAATCCTATTCACTCTCAATTGTAGAGCAGACCCATGCCTAAGGTATGCATATGGGCTGATGTTGATGATAGAAAAAAAAGAACTGTTTGTAGAAAGGATCCTTAATCCTTTGCAGCCACTATCTTAATGGATTGCAAACCGTAAGTTCTCACTTTACGTAAGGTTTCTGAGACAGTTGTACCTGAACGAGGTAATCTGAACACAGTGTGGGTTAAGTGTGAAGCAAGGCATAAATCTCCTCGACACAAACTGACCTGTGACGTGGCAGCAAAGACATAAGAGGTGCCAAATAGCTTAGATTTAAAAGCATTAGTTCTCTGAAAGATGACACATGGATTTGATGCAATCGAGGCATCCTACTAATGGGATAGACTATATAGTTCACAAAGTATTGTGACTGATAAGTAAATTCTGGCATTATTGACTTAGAACTTAATCTAGCATAATTCCCTTGACATGATGGCTTTAAGCAATTAACACGGAAGGGATAGAGAGAGGTAGATTTCTACAGCCAAATTTTGGAAGGAATGTACTTGTGACAATAGGCTCGCTATTGTCGTATTTTGGGCTATCTGAATTCGGTACTGCTGCTGATAATTTTCTAATTGAAAACCCCAATATAACTTACCCGACCGAAATCAAAAGCTAAATCTTTCAACAGTCGATTCTTTAAATCAGCTAACATTTTTTCCCTTTGGAATTCAAAACCTCAAAACAAATTCCATTAATACGTCAAACAAAGCTACAGTGACTTCAAGCGGTAATAATTTAATCCTCTAAATTATTCTCCGCAAAAAAAAACTATTCCAACTCCCGACGATTCAAATAGGTGATATACCGGCGAAGTTTGAGTCCGTCGCCACATTTCACGTGAAACGGAACGATAAGTGCCCCAAGCAGACCATGATTTATCTCGCGTCCTACATTTCTACATTTTGCGCCGTTTCGGCATCTGCATCCAACATTTTTGAGCCGTTTCATAATCTCGTAATCATCTTTCTGAGTTTGAGATCAACTTACCGTGGACTTGTATATACAGGGTGTATTTAGACCGTGATCGAAAACTGAGGCAGGTAATAGCGATAGTGATTACAAACCCCCTGGCATTAAAGAAAATCCCGACAAACAATAAAATTTTTGAGCTTTTCCATACAAACCACATCCTTTTAACACCGATGGTTGTATGGAAAACGTAATTTTTTTTATTTTTTGACGGGATTTTCTTTAATGCCAGGGGGTTTGTAATCACCCTCGCTATTACCTGCCTCAGTTTTCGATCACTGTCTAAATACACCCTGTATAGGGATCCGTAAAACTGTTATACATAAGTATCATCAACAGTGGTCACAAATATGTAAGCACTTATTAATTGTTCATTTCGGCATAAATTTTAATTCCATATTATTTTCAAAATTCGAACAATCTGAAACATTGGGAATGAAATGTTGTTTTCTTTTTACTTTGTACAAAAATACTCTATACTATTTTTAAAGAACATAAATTACTTAAGAAGTCTAGTATAGTAAGTTTGAGTCCGTCGCCACATTTCACGTAAAACGGAACGGTAAGTGCCCCAAGCAGACCATGATTTATCTCGCGTCCTACATTTCTACATTTTGCGCCGTTTCGACATCTGCATCCAACATTTTTGAGCCGTTTCATAATCTTGTTATCTTCTTTTTGAGTTCGAGACCGACTTACAACTGGTCTTTGTTTTTATATTTTTGTACACAGGCATTTTTTTTAGTGATCACAAATATGTAAGTACCTAGTAATATTATAATGAAATCAAAATTTCTTTTGAAAGAGACAATTAATATTCGTCGACATAAATTTCGATGAAAACTTACCAATATTTTATTTTTCTTAATTTGTACAAAAATACCAAAATATATTTTTTTAAAGAACAAAGATTACTTGAGATGTAAAAATAAGAGATTGCATTACGGAGGTAATAAACCGATAACATTATCGGTATTTGTTGTTTATGACATCATGAACAACCAAAACAGACATTATTACTACTTTTTACTTTGGTTAAGAACAACTTTACTTTACTTTCCTTAAAAATTCTTCTTCACAAAGTGATAAAATTATGTAAACTCAGAAGTCTGTGGCATCAAAGAGGCTGAGTGACTAACTCGCAATCTCTACGGTTCGCGCATCAGAGCGCACGCTAGTCGCCATCGCACTGACCAAAGGACAAGAGTCGTTAAGCCATGCGAAAAATCCTTTAACTTAATTAACACAAGACTGGCACTAATTTATGCCGAGGGACTGGAGGGGCAATTATAATTGTGCATATAGACATAACTGTATACATACTTATGAATGTGTGTGTGACTGTGATCGAAAACTTAGACAGAGAATAGCAATAGTCAATACAATAAAATTACAATGAAAATCGGAAAGAAATGGCGATATTTTTCCCTGTTAATTATAGGTACACAATTACCTTTTTTTTTAATAAAGATATTTGCGTTATATTACTGCGTAATTTTTTCAAATAATCTCTCTTAGTTTTTAGTTGGTGGCATAATTGTATTATAGTCATTGTTCGCTTATCAACCCTCTAGACCATCTTCTAAAAAGCAAAACGCTTACTTTGGTGTATTTATAATAAAAATATAACCTGCATACAAAAAATGACTGAACTTTTTATAATACAACTGAACACTTTTTATACCTAAAACTCATCTTTCATTCATAACCAAAAGTGGTGACAATATATTTTACATTTCCCAACACTACTAAATAAAACACGACCAACACACTAGTGTTGTTCCGATTATCGATAAGTGACGGTTGAATCGACAGCATTCAAGCTCGCGGCAATATCGACATATTACCGGATTTAACCGGATAGTGGAGTGATTTTTAACTGTGATTGGATATTTAGTTTATTCAGAACCGTTTGCTTGGCAAATCATGTGCGAAGGTTGAATTTGTTTCCTCCGCTTGAGAAATGGCTTGAGTCTTATTTATTTACTTTGAAAGTAGGTCTTTGGAATTGTTTGTATTTAAAAGCGACTCGAAAAAAGGATCCTTTGAGAGACTTTGAAAGAATTGAGTGACTTTGAATACAATTAAAAGAGATTTAAAGCAGTATGCCCACTGCATTATGACAAGTGATTGACATAGAAAATAGAACTTATTAGAAAAATATTTTTCCTCATCTATAGCACTTGCGATAGAAAGATAGAAAGCCAGTTTCTATTACTATTACAGGTCCTCAGTAATGACTGAGAATAGTACAAGGCCATAATATTGACTGTGCAAAAATGATCGTAGCCGTTTCTTACGAGACCATATTCTGTTTTAGATAGCAATTTATTTTCGAAGAAAAATGCTTTTGCACATACCACCACAGCTTGTTTCTCAATCAATAGCAAAGAAGGTACAGATCATTTTTTTAATTCCACGATCTTCAATCAATCTAGCAGATCTATCTCGCTTTAGTTTTACTGCAGAGAACACAATACTAGCAAGTATATATACATACATACGCTCAACTTCAATTCTATCGGACGGTACAAAGCTGGGACAAGTTGTACTGTTCATACAATTTCACTTGTACCTTTGAATCTGAAAGCGACGGATTGGCGAGCACCTAGATACGCCTCGGGGTTGTCACTATTAAATTCCACGAATATAGGGAGAATTCTGGCTATTGCGGAATGAATTCCAGTTTTATCAAGTGTTTATTAAGCTGTTCAGTGTGAAGGACTGGCTGGCTGGTAAATTATTTGAATAAGGAAGGAAGTTTACAAAAAGAAACTGCTTTATGGTAATATAAATTTGGTTTATATTATAAAACTTGCTGTTGGTTTATATTATAAAATTGGAGGGGGTGAAGTTTCAGAATAATATGTTGTCGTGAATTGTTTATAGGACTTTATGGAAATCAAGAATGCAGATCTTCTGGTGATGTTTCTTTTGCGGTTCAAGTTCGTATATGATAAGGAAACCACAAAACGATTGTATTAAATCAATATAAATAAATTGTATAACAAATTATCTGATTATAATATGAAATATAGAGTATTTGAAAACGTTAAAATTTACCCTTATCCTCTCATAAAATATGTCATATTTAAAAATATCGGAGAAATATTAAATCAGCCGGTTCTTGCAAAACAGCCTATAATCTGGCAATACAAAGCCGGAGCAAAATAAATTGCTCGGATGGGAACCATCGTTGGCGGGCGGGGGGCGTAGGGGCGAAGATCCGAGAGAGGCGTAAGGGGCAAGAGGGGCGAAAGGTGAGGAAATTCAAATTGGATTGAAGGAAGTTTAGATTAGATTGAATTTAGAGCCACCTTGTTTAATTTACTATGGGTGAGCGGAGCTCGAGCCGCATCTTTTTGTTTTAGCGAAAAAATCGGGCCAAGATTTTCGGCGCGTCTTATTTTCGAGTGTGTCCGGGATTTCCATACAAATTTGGACTGTATTTGAGGCCGGGTAGGTTTGTGGTAATGATGTGGTATTGTAGATAAGAAGTAAAAATATAAAATTACTCTTGCGGAATCACAATTGGTGAAGCAATGTCTGTAAAAATTACTTTTTTATTGAAGTGTTTAAATTCACCAATTTGCTAGTTAAAGTACAATTATTATAAAAGTATAAGAGAAAGTCTTTGTGAACTTAAAAACGGGTCCTGAATAGACACCACACATTGCTGTAGTATTCAGTGTTACTAAAAATAGAAAAGAAACTAATCTTACTACCCGCAAAATTATCACAAACATCGTCAAATATCTGCAAACCCATCATCTAATCAAATGTATTTTCCGCTGGCCTAGTAGTGGACTAAACCCTGCTAAATTATAATGTACGCCCAGCCCAGCAGTGGGACACATTTGCTGATCAAGACATCCTAAAACTCCTATAAAACAGTACTGCAAAGATGTGTGTGAGGAAAACCGTCCCCACAGGCGAATATCGACTGCCGCCAGCAATTCCGATCCCTACTTATATTTTATGATATGTGAGTATGTATGTGCGTTTTGGATTCTCCCGGGACCGTCGGCGGTTTGCGGAATGCTCCCGATACATTCTTTACGCCTGAGATAAGAGGTTTGAATTTAAAACCTATTGAGAGTTTGGGGACGTGAAGATAGGACCGTGTGGTGAAGTTATTTGCAATTATGGCGCGGTCTTTGAAAATGTTTGGTGCTCTTTTTTTTTTTTTTTTTTAATTGCCTAAGCAGGCAGACGAGCTGACGGCCCGCCTGATGGTAAACGGTCACCGTCGCTCATGGACTTGGCAATGCCAGGGGCACAGCCACGCCGCTGCCTACCGTGAGGAAAGTACTCTTTTTAAGCCTCGTTTGAAGAAGGCCATGTCATAGCGCTCGGTGAACACCGAGGCAGGGAGTTCATTCCAGAGTTTGCACGTACTTGCTTAGTATTAGTAATGCTGTCTCGTGATCTCGCGATACAAATAAATGCCGTGCGATCTAGATATCTAGGGCTCGATTCCCGGATGGACCAAATTGTTTTGAGACCTTTCATTAGGAAATTCTCAGAAGCAGGACGAAATCTGGAAATGTTCTCGAAACAAGATAATCAATATTTTAGTGTGGGATCGAAATTATGTGACTGTTGGGTGTACTTATTTCATATTTTTAGGGTTGGGGGATCCTAACCACGAAATAATCTATAGACAGACCCTAAAACACTTCCAAAACCATAATTAAAAACCCACCTACAATGAAACCACGGCAATCGTGTAAAATAACGGCATTAGTGCGATACATTCGGGTGTAGACAATGCTCCGCGGGTTTCAATAAAACGGGCCGCCGGCACAATTTGCTGCTCCGCGGCGTCTTCTAATTTGTCATTCACGATACACTCCTACGAATGGATGCAGGAAAAAGAAGCAGGCAAGGGAGCGGCCACGAAACCAGAGGGTGGCAGTTTAAGGAATTAATTTGAAATAAAAAAAAACTTCTTATGAAATCTTCTCTCTGTTTACCTCTTACAGTGTCTCCAATCGTGATCTCGCAGCACTATTATGACACGGTGTCAAATCAATTTAAAGACTTCCTATATCGAGTCTCTGTCAGCAGAAAGTATTAGATAACGACAGACTATTTCATGCGGTTTTGCTTTCTTTTTAAATAGTATCAAGTAATGACCGACTATTTCAATCGGTTTTGCTGTATTTCCCATATTACGAGTATTTAGATTTTACAATAACCCTTTTTTATTCTTGTTTGTGACTGAAGACAATTTAACTTACAAGAGTTAGTGTTCAAATTATCCATGTTCGTGCTTGTCCTCAACTAATTGGCCTGAAACTCGTTAATTAACACATCACAACACATAAAAACGCTTCCGCCACCTCTTGTTATAATCGTACATTTCGTGGCCGCATCCTAAAAGCTCCGGTCGCAATTAGGTCGCGTTGTGAGCGCTCTTTTTTGCGTTTTGTTGCGAATGGGAACGAATGGAAGATCGGACCGCAGGCCGCTCTCGCAAGAAATCGAAACGGGCGTGCCATTCACTCGGTCTGAATGAATGAATAGCCGTGTCATAGCTCGACGTCTGAGATTTTGTGTCACATTTAATTAATTTGATTCTTTTGGTCATTTATGGGATGTTTGAAAAGGAATTGATATGAATGTTCCTTTTATGTAGATGTTTTGCCACTCGTACCCTCTTTTAGATGGCGTTTTCCTCTTTAGAAAACGTAGGAATAATATACAGCGTAAACATAACCTAATTGTCTATGTTTCTTTAAAAAAACTTCCTAATTGGCAAATGACAAAATGGACAGCTTTTATGGCGTATTTGAGTTTACATTATTAAATGAACGGTCGGGTTTTTGATCCTCAAATATGCATGTTTTTATAGTATTATACAGGTTGTATTTAGACCGTGATCGAAAACTGAGGCAGGTAATAGCGAGGGTTATCACAAACCCAGTGGCGATATTAAAAATCCCGACAAAGAATAAAAATTTTGACGTTTTCCATACAACCATCGGTGTTAAAACTATGTGATTTGTATGGAAACTCTCAAAAAATTTATTTTTTGCCGGGATTTTCTTTAATGCCAGGGGGTTTGTAATCACTATCGCTATTACCTGCCTCAGTTTTCGATTGCGGTCTAAATACACCCTGTATACTAAGTTTTGAAATTCATTTTTATAATCTGTTTCCTTTCTTACATACTGCCCGCTCAATAAATCCCTTCAGAATGTCTAACATGGTTTTTTTTTTATTTATAAGTGAAGTAAAAGTGTTAAAACATATTTGTTTTCCCTAGTAAGTAATTCTAGAAGTAAAACATGATACTATGTTTAAATCGTGTCATATACTGATCTGTATATACATATAGATATCTTTATATAGACATCATGGAAACATCGGTTCCAGGAAACACTGGTAATATTGCGTCCCACTTTGTGATACAGAGAAGTGGACAATTATTAGTTTCCAAACATACTCTGCAATATTAACTTTCTGATTATTTCTAGGTAAAGATAATATAGCGTTGGCTGGTTCGGCATTGATTAAATAAAGTATAGGCATTGTCTTAGAATTTTGCTTGTGAAACGGGTGGCCACGGATTCGATGATAGCTTTAGGCAGTAGAGAATATATTTCCAAAGTACATAGTTAAAATGCGTCTAATGGTTGGCTGAAAGGAATCGCCGATAGCGATAAGGTCGCTATTTGTGAATTATGACACTACTTTATTGAGTTGTTACTAATAAAAATGTGACTTCTTTTTCAAGGTGTGCAATAAGGTATAATGAATAAATAAATAAATAAATACACCCAACAGTCACACACATAGTTCTGACCCCACATTAAGATATGAGTCTTGTGTCGTGGGTATCAGAAACTACGAGAGACTTTTCGGTCTCACAAACACCCAGACCCGAAACAAATATTTGTGGTTCACACAAACATTTGTCTCGTGCGGGAATTGAAAATCGTATAATGAATAGATACATAATTAGTTTTAAACCCAAACTAAGCTACAAGCTTGTTTATTAAATGTCTGACAATACGAGAAACTTAGAGCCTCACAAAGAACCGAACCTGAGACACATATTTGTGAATCACGCAAACATTTGTCTCGAAGCAGGAATTGAACCCGTGGCTCAATTTTCGCAAGCTGGTGCTTAGCCATAGGGCTGTCAATATCAAATCGGATGGACATATTATGTCTTTCCACTCTAAGCTTATATACATTATCATCAGACCACATACATCCCACTGCTGTGCATAGGCCTCCTCTACCATTGAGAGGGTTTAGGCCTTAGTCCATCACGCTGGCCTAGTGAGGGTTGGCGGACTACGTTTATTGTTATACGTATACATAATTATATACAGAGTGTATTCAGACCGTGATCGAAAACTGAGGCAGGTATTAGCGAGGGTGATCACAAACCCAGTGGCGATATTAAAAATCCTGATAAAAAATAAAAAAAAATACGTTTTCCATACAACCATCGGTGTTAAAGGTATGTGGTTTGTATCGAAACCTCAAAAATTTTATTTTTTGTCGGGATTTTCTTTAATGCCAGGGGGTTTGTAATCACCATCGCTATTACCTGCCTCAGTTTTCGATCACGGTCTAAATACACCCTGTATATATGTATATGTACATCTTAAAGGTGTTCTGCGAGTTTCTAACAGATGAGTTAAGTTTCTATTTTGTTTTTAAAGTTCCGTTTTCTAATGGAGATGAATGGTTGTTTCATTTATTTTTTGTTTCCGATCTGAGTGTTAATGGCGGTAGTCTAAGACAATTCGTGCAATAACACCAATACTATCAAAATTTTATGTGTTTTACATTTAAAGTTTTAATTTTGTTTTTCATTTAGTTAAATCTTCAAGTTTCTGGCGTTTTAAGGATTTCTAGTTTCAATTCATCACGAATATAATAAGACCATAGGTTTACGTCTCAAGGTAGGGCACGAGCCTCCTCTACTTTTGAAAGGTTTCATTCCTTAGCCTAGCATGCTGACCTAGTGCAGGTTGGCGGACCTCACACCCAAGAAATTTCAATTACCAGGTCAATTGGAGAAACTCCCAGATTTCTGCGATACCCTTGATATTGTACTTGGTTTGATGACACACATTTCCCCCTCCTCCCAATAGAAATTGCTTGATGATTCCAAAAAACATTGCAGAATTCTACCTACATATTCAATCTTAAAATTTGTTCTCAGGAAATCGAGCACTGCTACTACCACGGCACGGTGAAGGACTATCCCGGGGCATCAGCCGCCTTCCACACCTGCAACGGCGTCTCCGGAGTGATCCACATCGGGAACGAGACCTTCGTCATCCACCCCTTCTACGGGGGAGACTTGTCGGTCAGTGCATTGTGCTTACGGATCAGATGCTTTCATCCTCGACCAACAGCTTAAAAAAGTTGGAGTATGGGGATAGGTATAGGAGACATTTGAAGAATATTTAAATTGCGGCAAAGAGGTTATCTAGAGAGTATATAGACCGTGAACGGAAACTAGAAAAAGTATTCGCTAAGATGACAAAAATTTCAAAAAAATATGCTTTCCATACGAACCACATATATTTGAAACCGATGTTTGTATGGAAAAAGATTTTTTTTTGTTGAGACTTTTTTTAATGCTAGAGGGTTTGTAATCTTCTTAGCTATTACCTGCCTTCATTTCCAATCACGGTCTGAATATACCTGTAGAAGAAAACGCCAACCATCCCGTTGTTGAACGGCAAAAGAGACTTTTATACCTACAGCTGTTATGAGGCGAGGATGTAAAGCAACTGATTTATTTTTGATTATTATTATTTTTTTTTACAACCTTTTCAGCAATCACCATGTTTCACGAGGAGTAGCCCTATAATTTTATCATGTATGTGAAAAAAAAATTGTACAATTATTTCTCTTGCAGGAAACTACCGCTAGACTATTTACTTTCTGTAACAATTTCATAGATGATACCGTCTTCTTAAATATCTCAAATATTTAACGCAATAAATTAAAAAAAAAACGCTAATACATGTAGCGACTGAACAATATCTTTTATGCTTTTTCAGTCTACAATCTTATTCCAAATTTCATTCAAACCCATTCGGACACATTTCGAAACATCTATAATAAATATTTAAAAATAGAATAATAAATACCTTACGTCATAAAAAAAAGAAAACAAAATTATCTGCCAGCATCCTACACACCGTAATTTATTAAAAAAAAAATATAACGTGCAAAGGCAGAAGCCGCAAGCATTTCCCAACGGACTGTAGTACAGCCACAATTTCCACATGTTCAACCCTCCAAAGAGGTTGAGGTCCCATCTGTAATCAATACTGTTGTCCCGAGACTCATACCCAAAGCGGTTAATTAACAATGTATTAACAATCAAACGTTTAATATTCCGCTCAACACGTTACACACTGCGCAAACCGCGAGTTGTAATTAAACCACTGATATATATTTTACTGTGGTGTTGAATCGCTTTATTGTATCTTGAGAGTGAAATTTACACGTTTTCTCATTTGTACTAAATAATACACGCATACTATGCATGTGAGGGGACACTGTTAGATACTTACTTGTAGAACAATTGACTGCATACGTTATCCTTGTATACTTCTGTACGTGTGAAATTGTATTAAATAAATAAAAAAATTAATAAATGTGGCGGTACTTGCTTATAAGTCTAGTTTGCCTTACAAATCCGAATAATCTTTCAGATTTAAATGTTTGTTTGGTAAAAGCAATTTGACATATAAATGAGAATATATTGAAACCACAATTAACAATTATAATTTTTCTATAGAAGAAAGCTTCTATAGAAGTTCTACCATTGCTACATCTATACATTAACTCACTCCTATCTCCTATCGGGGTGGACAGAGGCTATAGGGCGCTTTTTCCACAATACAGCTCTTTTGTAATTCTGCAGAGAGTGATCCTTTTAATTTTAGCATTCCTCTCTAAAATTGTGGTCACTACATCGACCTTGACGACTAATACTTGCTGTACAACTAATTTAGCAAGGTGCGATATATTTTTATTAGTGACAGATTTTACAGTGCCATTAGCACTAATAACCAACTTTACCCTTCTTTCAATATCTCCTTCACACTCATCATCCTCGACTCAAATCTCAGCATAAAAATACAAATTTCCAAAACCCTTACTTTCAAAACACGACAATAGGCACTTTTCTTGTTTATTAACCCTTTCATATTTATTATAATTCAAAGTTCATCGCGGATAAGACCCCTTCAACCTTCTCGGGTTAATTAACATGATCTCGTAAAATATTTTATGACACAAGAAAACTTAATAATAGAAGTGTATACCCAAAAAATATGTGGTAAAAATGAATAAGACCATCAATATTAAATGGTAAAGGGTTTGAAGATAACAATTTGGCTGTGAGTCTAAATTTTATATCAGCTCATAAACGAATCATAAATCCCACTGCTGGGCTCGTTCCTTCTAAACTGAGTTGCTTTAGGCCTTGGTCCACCACGCTGGCCTAAAGCGGGTTGACGATTACACATCTAAGAAGGTCTTTAGAACCTTTATATGTAAAAGTTTCCGTACATTTTTTTTATTTCACTGTTAATATACGCGATAATTCAACGTAAATTTACACACAAGTCTCACTTTGAGAAGTGAAAGCGTATACGTGGGATTTGAACCCACGACCATTTTAAATTGAATTTGACAGAAGCGCAGCCTCCACGTGTTCATAACTAATATAGGTGTAATTCGTATGTTCAAACGTATGAAACTTATTCCACAGTCCATTCCACTTCAAATAGAGCTATTTTTCACTTCTCACGATTTTCACTCAACAATGAAGTCTCCTTGGAAATAGATAAACTATTGAAGTAAAGTAAGAAGGGTATTGGTGCGGCCGTATTTGTTTATAGAAGACATCCAAGCACATAAATTCTATCAGAAAATTAAAAAACGATCCCTAAAAAGCGTTTAATCAAAAATAAAAAACAAATTACTCAAAATTGCCCGTTGTTTAAGCTGTGGACAATCTCCGCTGTATCCGCAAAACGCTACCAGATTAGAATGATACCCGAGCAAATCCGTTCATTATGACATTTAACTTGAAATTTCCCTCTTAATTAAGGCCCAGGCCGGGCAGCGGAGGTATTTTAAAACTGGCCGGGAGTGAAAAAATATTTTAATTTTTCCTCCTCTAATTGGTGAGTAATTAGCGTAATTCAAGGATGATGGGACGGTGTTAATGTTTCGCGATCATTGTTTTGAGAACAATTATATATAGTTTAAAATAATATAAATAAATAAATACACCCAACAGTCACATACATAGTCCTGATCCCACACTAAGATACGAGTCTTGTGTCGTGGGTATCAGAAACTACGAGAGACGTTTCGGTCTCACAGACACCCAGACCCGAAACAAATATTTGTGGATCACACAAACATTTGTCTCGGTGCGGGGATCGAACCCGCAGCCGCTCGTTTCCCAAGCTGGTATCTAGCCAACTGCGCCACGGGGCTGTCAATATGTTTATTATATGACATATATTTTATATAGTGTCTCTGGTTCCCTCTGAGCTAAACTCCGCATTCAATCTTGGCAGTCGAGAGCTCAAACCCAGGCACACACTTGTGATTTTTCAAAAGTAATTTTTGTACTCACAAATAATTATCACGTACTTCAACGGTCAAGGAAATTATTTTAAAAATCTGCACACCTAAAAGCTCTTAGGAATTACTTGCGTGTGTAGTCCGCCAACCCGCATTAAGCCAGCGTTAGTTACCTAGGAGGCCCGTATCCAGCAGCGGGACTTACATATACAGGGTGTATTCAGACTGTGATCGGAAACTGAGGCAAGTAAAATGTAATCTGATTATAAACCCCCTGGCGTTAAAGAAAATCCTGACAAAAGATATTTTTTTGTCTCTTTCCATACAAATCACGTACATTTAATACTGATGGTTGTATGGAAAATGTGAAATGTTTTTATATTTTATCAGGATTTTCTTTATCGCCAATGAGTTTGTTATCATCGTAGCTATTACCTGCTCTAGTTTCCGATAACGGTCTGAATACACCCTGTATAACTACGCTTCTAACAATCACATGTAGGTACTAAGTGTGTATTATCACATTTATCCAACAAATAACTACCACATATTCTACGTTTCTCAATGTACCATAGGTACAAGTAAATCCCGAGGCAATCCATAGCTAAATATAAAAAGCCCTACATTTTGCAAGACGTATGCCCCGCCCCATTATTTGAACATTACCAGGCTATTTGCATTAAGCGGAGTTTTTTCTCAAGCGCCTACTTTCGATAAAAAATGTTTGACATTTGTAAACTTATGGGAGACGTGGTGGTTAGGATATAAGATGTAGCGGGAGCGTATATTATACTTAAATGAGCTTATGAGGATATAAGTGTTCACAATGGATTATCACTCACTTTAAGAGAGAAGGAAAACATCGTCGCGAGGAAACCTGAAAACCTAATTATCTTCTCAGGAATTTCCTAAGTGTGTAATCGGCCAACCCGAACTAGGCTTGGGTAGCAGACTAAGGTCTTAACCCTTTCAGTTGTATAGAAGGGCTGTACCCAGCAACAGTAATAATTTTAAGGTTTGACGGCAAAAAAATTCTGGAATACTTTTAAAATATCTTATTCAGGATATAAAGACCAGGGTCATAAGCCGCAAAGGTAATAAAAAATTAACATAAAGAATTAATGAATAAGACCAAAGTCATCAACACAATTTATATTTATTGTGTTTTTATTCTTCAGAAACTTTACAAACTTAATTCATTTACTTCAATTGCTTCAACTAGCGAAAGAAGTTCCCGTTTTACAGTACAATTAAAACAATTTGAGCAACTCCAAATAATTTAAGTTATATGTCTCTCGCTGTCTCTTGTGACTTGCGCCGGCAGTATATTTATTAGGGCATAAGCAGATTTGGCGTTGACACATACAAAGCTTGCCTCGTAGTGAATGACTCAAATGGAAATAAGACCAATATTTATTTCTATACTTATACAACTCGCGACTTTGTACGGTTCTTGGAAGGCTTTAAAAGATTTTTTTAAGCAGACTGTCCCTTGGTCTCGTGGCATATGTGTCGGGAGATCTAGAGGTCCCTGGTATCCTGGAGAATCCTGGGTAGCATTATTGAAATTTTTAGTAAATTCTCAGAAGCAGTGTGGAAGGAGTATGGATTTTTTTTCCGTGAAACAGGCATAGACTAGCCCCCTATTACCTGACAATATGCGGATGCGGAAATGCATCTCTGATTACATGTTCGCGGAATACAGCTATGAGGTTATGTACGTAATAACTAATAAGTTTTAACTTAACGTCCGGATTTTGATGAAAGAAAACTTATTTGGCAAAGGCAAAATATCTAATGACAATACCTTTTTTAAAGCGTACAATTTTTTTAGTTTTCGTAAAAAAAACAACACTTTGCTTGTCTCCGGAATTGAACCCATGAATTTTGTTCGAAGACACACAGACTTATAGAATAGACAATATATAGACAAGCGACATAATTATGCAAAGTACTGAAATCCCTCAATAGACTACGCATTTACTTCGTACTAATAATGATGTACTTGAGATAAATTAAATCCCCGATACGTAATTAACAATAGCTCCTAAATATAATTACGGAAAATTTAATTATCAAACACTGAAGGTGTACAATTAGCGTCTGAGAAACACCATCTTTTTCATTAATTAATATCAAGTGTCTTAATTAAACACGTATTAGGGAACCATTATGTGAACGAGGAATTCCCTGAACCGACGATATATGAAAATTATACGTTAAAAGAAAGCAGTGGCCTCGAGGCTTAGGCGCGTGGTAGAAATCCTCGGCGGTCGCAGGTTCAAACCTCAGGCACACACCTCTGACTTCTCGAAGTTATATGTGTAATCACATAATTTATCATGTGGTATAACCGCGGCGCGGAGAACTGATGGCCGATGGGGCCAGAAAGTTCTCCAGTGGAGGCCACGTACTGGAAAGCGCAGCGTGGGACGGCCCCCGACAAGGTGGTCCGATGATCTTGTCAAGGTCGCGGGACGTCGCTGATTGCAGGCGGCTTCCGACCGATCCCGGTGGAAGTCATTGGGGGAGGCCTATGTCCAGCAGTGGACCACGATTGGCTGACATGATGATAATGATGATAACGGTGAAAGAAAACATCGTGGGGAAACATGCGCACCTAATAAATGCTAGAAATTTCTTAAGTATGTTGTCCACCAACTCGCTTTAGGTATGCCAGCGTGATAGAAAAAGGTCTAAATCCTCTCAGATGTACAGAAGGCTCGTTTCTAGCAGTGGGACGTATATATGCATGACGTAGTGATTATGAAAGTAGTGCTTATTTATTTTAAATACTTGCATTCTCATCCAGGCCTGGATTACATCACAGCCATCCTCACAGCAGTGATGGCCTCGAGGTTTGGGCGCGCGGTCGAGAATCTCGACGGTCGCGGGCTCGAACCCCAGGCACACACCTCTGACTTTTCGAAGTTATGTGTGTATTCACATTGAATTATCACTTGCTTTAACGGTGAAGGAAAACATCGTGATACAACCTGCACACCTAAGAGTTCTTAGGAATTTCTTAGGTGTGCAGTCCGCCAACCCGCACTAGGCCAGCGTGGTGGACTATGGCCTTAAACCCTCTCAATGGTAGAGGAGACCCGTGCTCAGCAGTCGGCGTATATGGGTTGATGAAGAAGAAGAAGATCCTCACAGCCGTATCATAATGAAAGGTATATGTAATATACCAACTTTTACTAAATATATGATATTTTCTTATTTACCACTCAATAAATAACAGCACTCACCGCTTAGATACAACCTCGAAACATCACATAACACCATCTATAACTCATTATCACCGTTATATTTATGGAATAATAATTTCCAAATTCGCAAAACTCGTCATGTTTTCACACAAACAATTCCTCTCGCGCAAGTCCGAGACGCTGCCAAATTTATGCCCCGTCGCGATAAGGGTGCGGATTATCTGTTCCCGGGAACGTGTCACCAGGCAGGGACAGAGGGACTTAGGACTCCGCCCCGCTGTCTAATGGGATTCTAAACATCATTCAATACCACTATTATATTTAATGAATACTTAGAGATATATGGTTTAGTTTGGCACCAGAGGAGAAGTAGCGACTAAGAATCGATTGAAAATATTAATAATATACAAACACACACGTCTATACGTAAAAATGGATAGATAGATGTTATAACTCTTCTTCATCAACCCATATACGCCCACTGCTGAGCACGGGTCTCCTCTACCATTGAGAGGGTTTAGGCTATAGTCCACCACGCTGGCCTAGTGCGGGTTGGCGGACTACACACCTAAGAAATTCCTAAAAACTCTTAGGTGTGCAGGTTTCATCACGATGTTTTACTTCACCGTTAAAGCAAGTGATAATACAATTTGAATACACACATAACTTCGAAAAGTCAGAGGTGTGTGCTTGGGGTTCGAACCCGCGACCGCCGAGATTCACGACCGCGCGCCCAAACCTCGAGGCCATCACAGCTTTCAACTCAATAAACTATAATATTGTAAGTATTTTATCTACTTCTGTCGTTCGTATTACCGTGGAAAAAGGTTTAGGTTTTCAAAAAGACAAATAACATAAAAAAAACTCCATGACGCACATCTTCATCATTTATGAACATATTGACGATAAATTAGGTATCAAGGGAGACAAATTAGAAAAAGCTAGCCCCTTGGCGCAGTCATCTAGAAGCTTGCGAAACGAGAGGCTGCGAGACAAATGTTTGTGTGATCGACTACACACAACCAATCTTAGAGTGGGACCAGAACTTTGCATGTGACCATTTAAAATAAAATATTCCGCCTTGAGCGCCCACCTCAACAATTTTTGGCCGCCCATGACTTACAGACTAGTCCATGCAATAACATAGTCAAAAGGGCATAGCATACATCTACCGCTTAAAACACAACATAATGTTTATTAACAAAACACCAAACAAAGCCGCGAACGGCCATTATTCAAACCATACCAAAGCATGCGTTTTCATTGTTACAATTTTGAAATGAAGTGTAAACAAAAATTAACATGAACCCATTGGTATGTTCCCCTTTAATTCCTTCACAATGGACCCCTTATCACCGAACCTGTGACCCCACGAACAAAGGCGGGGGTACAATAACCAACCGACCCCATCGTAAAATATCACCTGGTCTATGATTAATTTGTCATTATATTGTTTATGGGTTGGTAGAGGGGATTTTGAATATACACACTGAAACAACGTAAAAGAAATGAATCCTTTCAAAATATCTGTCTCATAGCTGTCTTGATAAAAGCTGTGATTTTATCAACGTTGAATATTTTTGTATGATTTAAAATTATGTGTGCAAAAAGAGTTAAATAAATTAATGAAAGTTAGGCAAAGATGAATTACAATAATGACATGTTTTTGACAAATATCCAGACTTCATTATTTTACACAAAAAAATTCAATAGAAAACCTATTGTGTCAAACACTGCCCTAGAGTCAAATCCAAAACCTCTATATTACCATGAGTACACTTATCCCCAGAGACTACGAAGAAGTCAAGATTAGACATAACTTAAAATATATTTTATCATACTCAAAATAAAAAGTCTCCATTTAATTTAGAAGTTAAAACTCACAGATATTTTCAACAAGACAAATTCACATCCTAATTGCGATTCAGTTGCCTCTAATTAAATGTTAATACGACGTTACATACAGCGTTAAATTATGGGTTTTAAACTGCTAAATAAATACACAATAATGGGTAGGTGCGCGCGTAATGGCTGCCCCAAGATTATGTTTTCGCGAATGGTCTAATGGGTATATTGTTAAGATTTATCGTCCCACACTAATGAGAGAGCGTTTGTATTATATTGATTGTTATTTGATATACAAGAACTTGATTTTATGTAGCTTTATATGTATCTATCTTCATATTACATGCTTTTAAGGCACTAATTTTTCTTTTTAAAATTACACTTCACATTGCACTATTCTTTTGTTCCATAACTATCCCAATTTTCACATTTAAACCTATGCTTTCTACACCTTGTGCTAACTATGACATAATTAAATTAACCCTTTCTGCAAGTAAATGATACATCGTGGTTTTCTCATAAATAGACCGCTAAATTAGAGGGCTTGGGTTCGATATTCGGGCTTGACAATATCTTATAGGGCTTTGAATTACACTCGATATTAATCTCAACCTTTTACCGACTTTAAACACAGCTAACTGAAGCTAGTTGCAGAAATCTATCTCAGCTATCCCTGCTAGCTTACAGTCATACATACATACAAAATAGTACCTAAATTCCAGCACGTTTTTGCAAGCGTGTAATTATAATTATACTAAACCAGCTTCGTCGGTGCGGCCATTAATCATTGAAGCCTGAAGACAAGTATAAGTGCGGCGTGACTTGCACTTCGGCTGGAAGTACCCGGTTATTTGTGACTCAAGCATTTGAGGCATGACTCGGCGCTCCCTTTCATGGATTTGAATCCGACAAAAAGCGAGCATCTTGTTTCACAGTATTTGAAATATTGTTCATCAATATCTCTTTGCTGTATTCTCGACGTCACATTTTCGCTGTATTTCGGTTTGTTCAGATTATGTTGCTTGGAAAATATTTTCGTATTTCCACCCTTTGTGTGAGGTTTTCGTTTTTGATTTCGTTTGTAGGGAAAATAGCTGGTAAAAACTATTTTTAATACTATCTTTGTCTGTTTACTCGTAATGACGTGTTTAAAACAGTGATGGCCTCGAGGTTTAGGCGCGCGGTCGAGAATCTCGGCGGTCGCGGGTTCGAACCCCAGGCACACACCTCTGACTTTTCGAAGTTATGTGTGTATTCACATTGAATTATCACTTACTTTAACGGTGAAGGAAAACATCGTGATGAAACCTGCACACCTAAGAGTTCTTAGGAATTTCTTAGGTGTGTAGTCCGCCAACCCGCACTAGGCCAGCGTGGTGGACAACGGCCTAAAACCCTCTCAATGGTAGAGGAGACCCGTGCTCAGCAGTGGGCGTATATGGGTTGATGAAGAAGACGTGTTTAAAATCAAACTTAATTGCTAAGATTCCAACATGCGATCAACATGTTCGAAATAGGATTTCCATCTCGAGAAAAGTTATTTTGGATTTCCCCACATGTTGGAAAATGCGTTCAAATTGCGTGGTCCTTGTCACTTTTAGATGTACAGGCGTAAGAAACGTGTCATTAGCTAAATTAGTAAGCACAAAGCAAATGTAAACATTCTTTTTCATTTATACTCTGCAACCTTTACTGCTCCATTAGGGCTTCGTTTCCGCGTATTAATTATAATACACATTTTTGTCTCATAATGTGAATTCGCACTAAACGTTCCTTAAATAAAAGCCTTGCACTAACAAGTTTTGCAATTTCATTAATTGCTTCGGCTGCCTACAAGGACAAACTTTTTTCCCTCCATCGCACTATCTCGCTGAGTCTGAATTAAAAGATTGGTTACTTGAATGTAAAACGGTTGAATGGGGAACGTTGTGATTTAGACTTGTGCTTGCAATCTGTAAAAGTTAGCTCCTGATCTGCCTGCATTATCAGGCGTATTCGAGTATTTATAAGTTCTATGGTTCTACGTACTTTTTACAATAATACACGTAGTATAGTCTAGTCAACAAGTGCCTTCTTGGTCAACTATTTTCAGCATTCTCCGAAAATTATGATTGTTAATCGGAATGGCACCTAGAAGATTTTTGAATAAGAAATAAGTTGACAGAGTTTAGGCCTTCGTTCACCACGCTGGTTTAATGCGGGTTACCGGACGATTTAATTAATTGCAATAAACCCAAAAATCAAACAAAACCTCGCCCGAATTGAACCCGCAACCTCTCGATCGTTCCTGCCAGTTTAGCCACCTACAGTCCCAATACGTCAGTTACAATTACCCGTGACCACAAGTTGAGCACCGTTTAATTATGTGTGACCGCTAACTAACAGCGCTTAGAACTTTGAAACCATATCTGCTTGTGTTGTGTGACGATGTGTCTCGGACCACAGGCTTAGGCTAACAGTTGTAGAAAAGATCAATCTTTGGCTGCGGGTCCTGAATCCGCATGGATGCAAATTTGAATCCTGTTTTCGGAAATTCGGCAGCATTTTTCAGGGGATAAAGTTTACCGTAAGTTCGTTCTCTGGTATCTACATAGAAAAAGCCATCTTCTTCTTCTTCTTCATCAACCCATATACGCCCACTGCTGAGCACGGGTCTCCTCTACCATTGAGAGGGAAAAAGCCATACAAAAATAAAATCGACCTATGCATCGAATAAAGTCATATGTGCTTTTGCACAACTTCTCTTTCTCAGCGATTTAAACTTAATTGGGCACAAAATTGTCAGTAAATTTTTATGTTCTTCAAACAACAACAAAATTTATGAACATTATTACTTTACTAGTGCAATATATAAACAATTTTAACTCTATTATAGACATAAAAAGTACTTTGGTGTTATAGTCATAAGTAACCTTATTCGATGCATAGGTCGAAATGTTACTTTCGCATTTATAATAGGTATAAATGTAGTTTAATTGCAGCGTAGACACGTTCATTCATACTATTTACAACTCCTTGGTAAGACTCGTTTTGGTAACACTTACTTGGTAATAACACTTGGTAACAAAATTGCCGAAAATTGACATTCCTTTACTCATATTGTATGAATTTTTGGGGTATTTGACATATAATCCCTATATGACTTTCATATGTCAACAATTCTAGTTTTCATACCCAGATGAAGTAAAATAATAAATGATTCACTAAACAGAACAAGAGAAATCACGTCTATACATTCTTCTTCTTCTTCTTCTTCATCAACCCATATACGCCCACTGCTGAGCACGGGTCTCCTCTACCATTGAGAGGGTTTAGGCCATAGTCCACCACGCTGGCCTAGTGCGGGTTGGCGGACTACACACCTAAGAAATTCCTAAGAACTCTTAGGTGTGCAGGTTTTATCACGATGTTTTCCTTCACAGTTAAAGCAAGTGATAATTCAATGTGAATACACACATAACTTCGGAAAGTCAGAGGTGTGTGCCTAGGGTTCGAACCCGCGACCGTCGAGATTCTCGACCGCGCGCCCAAACTTCGAGGCCATCACTGCTTCTATACATACGGTCAACACTAATTCACATCCCCATAACAATAGCAATTACGAACTCTATTCCCTTGTCGGCCGTCGAATAGACATATTAAATCTACACTAAAGATAATGAACCGTTTGAATAGCAGACGACTGCCGCCCATCGGCACGCACTACGCCTAATTGGGTATTATGGCCAATGATGTATTGGGCCAAGTTTGTATCTTAATGTTATATTGGCAGTTCTGAGATGGCATTCGAAATTTGAAGATATTTTTTTAAATCCTTGTGACTTGTGGACGTAGGTTGAGGTTTAATTATTATGGTTAAAAATATAGAAGTGGAAATATCGAATACTTTTGGAAGTGTAACTTATAGTACAAAATATTTTAATCGAAATATAATAATACAGTTTCCGACCCGGTTATCGAACTCGGGACCTCTAGATCGCGCGGCACATACTAGACCCGCGAGACTACAAGGCAGTCGAACTAGTAAATTACCAATACCATCATATCGTATCTTAGAATGATCTTATCATTCTCATAACAAAACTCCGAGAGATGAGAAAATCGCTCGTCAATCGACTAACACACCGACAACACAAAACCATCTTCACGTTGTCTGCAAAACGGTGCAGTTTTTCCAACCGGAACATTTCCCATTAGACAGAAAACACTACGGCTTAACGAATAAAAAAATTGGGCGAAAAATTATTCGCATTTCGCCGAGTGGACTTCAGTGGCGAACTTTCGAAACGGTTATTTTCATAGCCAACTAAATTTCGCCCGCTTCATGAGAACAAGTGAATTTTCAAACGAAACAATAAACAATAGTGGAACTAATTTCGCAAATAATATTCTGGCAGGGACGCCGGAGGGATGCCGGGAGGGCCGAGTCCCTGCTGATCCTCTTATGCCGTAATCTCCTTGTGGTCAAAACATTCTCATATATGTAGGATGGCCAAGAGTATGTTTGTATGGACATGCATGTGGTTTGGTGTCTTGTGAATTTTCACACGTTTGGTAAATGAGATGATCGGTAGGAGTATGTAGTTCGTGATGGCCTCGAGTTTGAGGCACGTGGTTGAAAATCACACCGGGCGCGGCTTCAAATTACTAGGCACAGTTTTTAAAGTTATTTGCGTGTTCACAATGAATTATCACGTATTTTAATGGTGAAAAAAAAAAGTTCTTTGAAATTTCTGAGGTGTGTAGCCCGCCAACCCGCAATAGGACATAATGGTGAACTAAAGCCTAAATCCTCTCAGTTGTACAGTTGACCCGTGGAACGTATATGGGCTGATAATAATGGTCTCAAATCGTATAAAAAAGCCAAAGAAATAAACCAACAATAACAAGAAAAAAAATTGGACCCTTTAAATTGTATTTGACAATAAACTTGATAGAAGTATCATGACCCTGCAAAAGTCTCGTAACATTATGGTCACTCTATCCGTAAGAGGTGCAAAAATTAGTGCTCGTTACGAGGACGATTTAAGGCACTCAGTTTCGAGGATAATGAGCGCTATTTTTTACACAAACGTCTTGGGCGGGAATCTTGTCGGATAACCAGTGCCGTTGATCTCCGCTCTCTTAATTTATTTGGAGGATTAAGAACCTTTCGGCACTGGATGGACAATTATTATTTTATTATTGGTAGAAATACTATGCTATCAAGAAAACTAGTATTTATGGTGCAATTATTATGTATTATCCTTAAGTAATTGACTTCCATAAACTTAATACAATGATTAAAAATTTTGAAATGTTATATTGAGTTACTTTGATAGATGCTTAACTCTATCTAAGATTGCCCCTTCCCAGATGGTCATCACACGCAAATAATTCCTTGTGAAACCACCAAAAATATACCCTAAGATATTAAGATGATATTCCAACAGTACCTCCAGGATATATGAACACTAACATGAAAATATCCAATCTCATAACGCTAACGATAAAAATCTCGTTTCCATTTGCATAAGGTATTATACATCGCCCGAGCATATAATTTTGACGCGGGGCAAAACAAACTAAGCCGACGCGTCGGGCAGATTACCGGCGACGTGACAAATGTGTCGCGCGACACGGGAACACGTGTTGCGAGCGTCACGCCGTAATATCGTCCGACTTGTTTGGGCTTATTATTTTCTTTGAAATACGATGTTGAAAGTGATTGGCGTGTAATTTTATTCTTTGGGTGGACACGTTTCGGGCGCTTTTGTTCTTAATAAATGGTGTGACAAGTTTATTTATCACCTGTTTGGTCATCTGTCTTGGTACGAACTGAGACATTTTTCATTTTTTTGTAGAAAAAGTGTCTTTCGTAGTGGTCTTGTCTAGTTTAACACAATTATCGTTTATACACACACTTTTAAATTTTGGAAAGCCTACCCAGGAATTTCTTTGGTGTGTAGTCAACCAACCCGCACTAGGCCAGCGTGGTGTGCTAAGGCCTAAACCGTCTCAATAGTAGAGGAGGCCCGTTCCCATCACTTGGACGTATAAAGGTTAATAATGAAACTAACCAGGGCTTACTAACAAACTAACATAACCAGGATCCAATGTGATAATAAATCGCCTACTACGTCCACCAAAAACCGAACTTATGTAATAAAAATACCAAAACAATTGCAGTTTGGCCCAAAACTTGCAACAATCAAGACGTACATAGAAACATGACTTAATTTACCAAATCCAAAACGAGCTCATGCTAAATTGCGAGCGTATGTAAAAAAACAAATTCAACAAAGAGATTGCATTTCACACATATGTAGGACGGGATAAACTAGATTATGAGGAACGTGACCAACGCAGCAACAGCGTCACAATGCGCCTCCGACGAAGGACTTTTATTTGTATTTACATGAGATACCGTGATTAGGTTTTATTCATCCATACGTGCTCGCTTTGCATACGTTTTTGTGTGAATTTTTTTATGATTTAACTTTTTGTACTGAGTTAGGATTTATTAGTTAAAATGCTAGTCTTTGTTGTGGTGTTTTAAAGTATTTTTGTGGAAGGAAAGGTCATTGTGAAATTGTGAACCTGTTTTAGAATTTTGTTAAGTGTGTCGTCCGCTAAATGGCGCTAGGCCAGCCAGATAGACCACGCTCTGACCCAGTAAAAGAGGATGAGTTCCTAGCACTAAGGCGCATATGAGCTGACGATGACAATGATGTCTACTCTAGAAATACGCTGGATCTGCTATAATAAAAGATGGTTAATTTAACTATCGAAATCAGCTAGTATCGGTATCACTTAGCAATATAAAGAGCGGGACCTTGATAACCCCGTGGCAAAGTTGGCTGGATACCAGCGTCCAAAACGACAAAAAACTTCGGGATATCCACAAATGTAAATAAAGTGTGTGTGTATGTATGTGAGACCGAAAATTCTCTTGAAGTTTCCGATACCCACGACACAGAACTTAAGAACGCTGCCCTACCCGGTTCAATCTAGTGGCTTAAGTGACATTTTTTATCCCTTAACATATCAAACAAAAAACAATATTAATAATTAATCAAATAACACCCCGCGCTCCTTATACAAGCACTCATCGTCACCAAATCGCGCTCATCTTGACGCGAACAATCGTTGAAAGTGCAAATCACGTCGCGAAACACACCGAGCCTTTTATTTCGCGTGATTAATGTCAGGAGGTAGCGCACGTTCCGCGGCGTCTTTTAATACCGCACGTTATTTTTTGGCCCCGCGGAGGCTTTCACGCTGCTCATAATTGCGGCTGCGGAGTGACACAGTGACTCATAGGTTCCGAACACATGGACTTTGCGTGTTTAATTTGAAAATTTCGTGTGGTTTGATAAATATTTTGCGTATATAGAAGCTGTTGGGATGTTTTAAGTGGGTTACGTTAAAGTGACGTATGTTTGTATGACTACATTTTCTTTAAAGGCGGGCAACGCATCAATAATTATTCCTCTAGTATTACGGGTGATTTTGATCGCTAAACATCAAATACCTTACTTGCTTGTTTGCTTATTGCTAAATTATAATACGTACACTGGCCCTTCTTCATCTGATACAACTCATAACTAAGGTTAACCCCACAAACCTTATGATTCTAAACAGGACAAAAACATGCTGACTTATCTAGTCATATGCGCGCTTAGTTGACAGTAGATAAAATAAAAAAAACTCTTATAACCTTAAAATTCAGAATATCGGCTGAACGTCTCTTCCCATCAAAACTTCCTCATTGGCAATTCCGTGAATCCCAATCACCATACAAAATCCATACAAAGCTCTTATGCAGGTCCAAAGTCCAAAGCACACAGTTCCAGCTAATACCGCCCCGCACCAAATTGGAGATGTTTGAAAGACCGCGTGCCCACCGGTCTTGAGTGCATCATTAAGCGGCGTCGTGTCGGTTACGTCACGTGTCCGTCACGTGGACAAATGTTTGTCATGTCTGTGTGTTTGGAGATTATCCTTGTAGAGATTATGCGAGAGTTTCAGTTACTCTAGAATTATAGTATAGGGTGTCATCGGAAACTAAGATAGCTAAGGTGTTTACAAACCACCTGGCGTTAAAAAAATCTTGACAAAAATTTAAAAAATTGACGTTTTCTTAACTACCACATAATTTTATACCTATAGTTGTTAGGAAAACCTCATTTTTTTATCTTTGACGGGATTTCCTTTATCGCTAGGGGGCTGCATTAGTAATATAACATAAAACACATTACGATCTATACTCAACTACAGTATGTATCAGTCAAAAAAGAAATTAAACCTTGAGTTCTATTCTTAAATTAAGCAATTATTTATACGTTGAGTACATTGGGATGGTATTTCTACACTCACAAACACATCGCAAGATTGATTAGCAAGCACTTACAATTAATAGCAATACTCAAAGTTATTAATGGTTGGGCGAACAAAAAATAACAAGATTTCATACAAACGTAACGTTAACAAAAATGATTAATTATCCAAATCACGAGCGCCAACCTTGGACGAATCAATCAATTCGTAGACACATCTACGGCGCTACGGTGCTACGTGGCTACGAGGGCCGTAGCGGCGTAGCACAGTAGCCCGGCGGTAATGAATAGCGGCTCTCTGTGCCAATCGCCTGGCACTCGAAAACGTTAGAGGTGCTAATTCAATTTCTTTGGATGGGATCTCGTCATAGAATGTGCGAGTGTCTGGCAGATGTGTTGAGTTCCTGATTAGAATTGAATTTGGAATTTTCCCCGGTTTAATGAAATTCATTTTGAGTAAAAGGGAGTGTTTTTTTGTATTTAATATCTGTATGATAACATAAAGAATATGTATTGATGAGTTACGAATTAAAATCCTTATCATTACTTTCTTTCTTCGCATTAATAGAGAAACTTTTAAATTTAAAAAGAAATATTATGCTAACGTTGCTCTTTAACAGAAATAAATCAGATTTTGAGTGTGATTTTGTTGGTTATATAATTGCTAACCAAGCAATGAAAAATAAGCCATTATTTTCATGAAAACGATGCATACATAGTTAACACAATACGAACAGCATGCAAACAAAACAAAATTTTCAAACGAAACGTTTTTATAATAATTAGCAAACAACGATTCAATTTGGCGACTAATAAATTTATTATTAGCGAACATTCATTGAATTAATTCAAAATCCCCGCAAATAGAGACGAGCAACAATTGAGCCGGCTACATTTTACCTTCCAATTAGTTAAAATTTAAATTGTTCGTTGAAGTGAACTTCCATTTGGAAAGTTGAGAACTGGAGGCAACATCTCTAGTGGCAGCCGGCCCGTCCAACCCTTCCCAGCGTAGTTTTTATCTATCAATTATCTACATTGAGATACCTCCCTTCTGCGAAAGACAATTGGGGGTAGAGCTGCGATATTATCGACAGATATTTTAGATAGATTCTCAGAATTGTCGAGCACTGGTTTATTTGTATTCTCGCTAATTGTTAAACGCTGCAATGATTCCAATTTATAGCTCTCGAAATACGGAATTAGGAGCGCTCTAATACGAAAGACCAAATTACGATTACCGAAGTGTTGGTACAGAAATGCACCTCTACCTACCCCATCGGTACATTGGCGTTCTTTTTTGGATTAAAGAGACTTCTAACGCCATCATTTTATTCTTCCAAGCATACTGCATTCAAAGTACAGGATTATTTAATAATTATTTAGAGGAGCAGATACAAAGTATCAAGGATACTCCATTCAGACTACAGTCATATATTCTTTAGTACTTCGGAGGTGCATAATCAAAGTAATTTATTCCAAACACAGCCATGGGAAAATATTGGCGGTAGAGTCCACACTGTGCTGCCTACATGGAAGTCACTTTTGACTAAACCTTACTTCCCCAGCGATTCCTATGACTTGATTAACCCTTTAGCTATATCACCAGCTATTCCACTGAAGTCAATAAATCGGCCCAGTTCAAAATAAATCGGACGCTATCCTTTCTTAAGTAATAAGTGGGCGCTCTTTGAATGTACAAACCATTGTTCAGTGCGCTCCATTGTCCCTTTGTGCTTGATTGGCGAGCCTGATAACTCCGCCCTGACGTCGTCTCTCGTGGAAAATTATTCATTGATTTATTTCTTATATTTTATTATATAACCTACTTTACAAGTCATGTCACTATGAATTATGATTTACTTTAACGGTGGAGAAAACATCGTGATGAAACCTGCAGAGTTTAAAGGTGTTAGGAATTTCTTTTGTGTGGTGTAGGCTGGCGTGGCGGACTATGTATACCTTCTCTTTGGCAGAGAAGAACCGTACCCAGCAGCAAAACGTATAGGGTGCTCATAACGACTTTAAAACTTAAACTAATTCTTAATATTCACATGAACATTGACAATCATAATCACCTAGTGGAAAATATCAAAATAATTCAGCATCATAAAAAACTACATCCTTGTTACATAATTATCGAATGAAAAAATCGAGCAACTATGGCTGACTCCACAAAACCCAGCGTGCCGGCCTTTCAAACGGATTGGACACAAAATAAGATTTGTCAAATATAATTTGGTTGTACAACAATATTAAGGATAGACTGACGTAAATAAAAGCGCTTATGGACCTTAATGTTATATGGAATCTGATTCTATGTTACGACTGTCTATGATAACAAGAAGTATTTGAATGCTTTCTTCTACATACCTTTCTTTCTACTATATGAAATGAGACACATTTAAATTTACATAAGTACAATAAAATGGAAGCAGTGATGGCCTCGAGGTTTGGGCGCGCGGTCGAGAATCTCGACGGTCGCGGGTTCGAACCCCAGGTACACACCTCTGACTTTTCGAAGTTATGTGTGTAATTACATTGAATCATCACTTGCTTTAACGGTTTAAAAAATGAGGAGGGGCGTTGTCGCCTCCTGTGCCCTTTGGCCGCCAAAATATACTTTTTAATCTGTGCTTTTTATAGATTGCATGACGTAGTCTGTCGGATAGTCTCTTTGGCAATCATAATATGAAATAATACGACTGGCGAAATACGAGTGTAAAATACGTAATCAGTCCATATACAGCCCTCTGTTGAGCACGGGCCTGTTCTACAACTGAGCGGGTTTAGGTTAGTCCACCTCGCTGGCCTACTGGTGATTGGCGGAATACTCACCTCAGAAACTTCTAAGAGCTTTTAGTTAGTAGACTCACGGCTGTATTTCCTAATGCCATAAACAGAAGTGCAGAGCAGTGATGGCCTCGAGGTTTGGGCGCGCGAACGAGAATCTCGACGGTCGCGGGTTCGAACCCCAGGTACACACCTCTGACTTTTCGAAGTTATGTGTGTATTCACATTGAATTATCACTTGCTTTAACGGTGAAGGAAAACATCGTGATGAAACCTGCACACCTAAGAGTTCTTAGGAATTTCTTAGGTGTGTAGTCCGCCAACCCGCACTGGGCCAGCGTGGTGGACTATGGCTTAAACCCGCTCAATGGTAGAGGAGACCCGTGCTCAGCAGTGGGCGTAAATGGGTTGATGAAGAAGAAGAAGAAGACAATAAAATAGTTTTTAATGTACAGACAATCAGGCTTTTAGGACATTGGTTTTAATCCCAGGTGCTAATGCAGGAGACACGAATAAAGACGAATAATGCGATCGAAAGGAGATATTCTAGAGTCTGAGTATAAGGTTTTCTTTTTATCAGCACGGAATATGAAACTGGAAATAGGCTCACATCTACATATTACGCTAGAAAATCTTTTATAGTACACAAAAAAAAATTAAAAAAGAAATAAATACACATTAAATTCAGCTGTAAGGCCAAATTCGGTCCTGCTAACTCATCTGACATTAATCCAATACGATCGCCGGCCTCCACGGTGGCAATTTACGAAATGCGATCGCGGCGCGGGGCCCACTGTCCCCCGCGGGACTCAGGGCCCAGTCCCTCCCCAATTTCTGCAAATTCATCCAGTTGACTT
Organism: Cephonodes hylas; assembly: GCA_030295005.1. Taxonomy (NCBI): domain Eukaryota; kingdom Metazoa; phylum Arthropoda; class Insecta; order Lepidoptera; family Sphingidae; genus Cephonodes; species Cephonodes hylas. Next base: position 1,165,574 of record AP025365.1, read on the forward strand.
TTCACTTCGGAGTTTTGTTTCGTTTCGAAAACGTTACAGTGAGGCACGATACTCAATTTCGAGCAATTAACTCGTATTTTATAATTTAAATAATAATTTTGTCTCACTTTTTAAGGTTACTTTAAATATTATATAAGGTAATTGCAGCGTGCCATCTTAAGCTCCGGTGTTCGGTTCAACTCAAAACAACAAACTAGGTAAAGTGGGTTTTTGCATTAGATAATTATCAGTAGCAGAAAAACGGTTATAAGCTCGATCTATTACGTGAGTAGGTGAGCAGTATATGTAGGTGGTGAAATGCAAGGACAGAGATGCATCATCTAAGGAATTATAATACAGGCGTAACGTTATGTAGTTATACACGGTGTATTCTGACCGTGATCGGAAACTTAGGCAGGTTACAGCTAAGGTAATCACAAACCCCTAGCGCTAAAGAAAAACCCGATAAAAAAAATAAGTTTCTCACAATACTATCGAAGTGGTTTGAAAGGAAAACGTCAAAATGTTTATATTTTGTTGCAATTTTTTTTATAAAGTCGACTCGTGTTCACCAAAACAGGCACTAATAATGAACGCTTCTACCTACATACATACATGGTAAAGTAATTTGTAAAACCAAATTGGAATAAGCAAAACAAGCTAAAACCCATGTGTGTTGATTTAAAACCAGTATTTTCGCGTATTCCACAAGGAGGCGCGCTGACGAGGCGGAGTGGTTCGTGCATTTTTTACTCACATCCCTGCCAATTATATTTCGAGAAAGCATATTCGAGATGAATTTAAAAGGAATTTTGTCTTGTGTTTGTTGTAGGGGGATTTGGCACGTGGTGATTAGTTAGAAAATTGTAAAAATCTTATAAGAATAAAATTAAATGGATGAAAAGTCATTTTTTATGTACCGGTAGACAGAAGTGTCTTACTACACACTGGTATAGTATGCATATAATTATATAGGTCTTTAATTTAATTGTAAGCATAAGTAACTGAGAACTGGAAGAGATCGCAACTAGCGATAAGACCGCCTATTGTGCCTATATTGTCTTGTTATTGTTAGTCTTTACTTCATTATTTTTCATGTATACTGTATAGTGTACAAAAAAGAATATAAATTAACTGTTTATGAAATTTTTGATGCAATGGTTAATTAGAATTTCGTAATAAATAAAAACACCTCTTTGTTATACTCACTAATTTTTCTTCTCGTGATAAGAGTGTGGCTCATGCGTGCAAATTTATATCAAACATAATCCTAAACCGCTCAAGTTTTTCTATGCCCTGTTTACCCATTACCCAACGAAGATTGATGATAAACAAACACGGCACGGCTTCATTAACCGAAGTGGCATTACGGCGCGAGGCAGAATCGATTTTTTTCCAAAAGCAATTTATTTAATGCCCGTAACGAATGATAGCATTCGCCAGTCGCACCGCGTTTGATTTCAATTATATTAAAAAATGAGGAGGGGCATTGTCGCCTCCTGTGCCCTTTGGCCGCCAAAATATACTTTTTAATCTGTGCTTTTTATAGATTGCATGACGTAGTCTGTCGGATAGTCTCTTTGGCAATCATAATATGAAATAATACGACTGGCGAAATACGAGTGTAAAATACGTAATCAGTCCATATACAGCCCTCTGTTGAGCACGGGCCTGTTCTACAACTGAGCGGGTTTAGGTTAGTTCACCTCGCTGGCCTACTGGTGATTGGCGGAATACTCACCTCAGAAACTTCTAAGAGCTTTTAGTTAGTAGACTCACGGCTGTATTTCATAATGCCATAAGCAGAAGTGCATTTCTATATCCACATTTCAGAATCAGTATCAGTGTAATAGGGGGCGAATCTATTGCCGAAATAAAATACTTACCCACAGTGCTGTAACTAGCCTTTTATGCACCCGGTGCGAGCCTTCAAAACAGCACCCCTGAAAAAGGCTCCAACCATTAGCTACCATGCATGAAATAAAACTAGATACTAGTCTGGTAATTTCTGTGCCTGGGTACTGCTGGCACCGCCCTAGTTACGGCACTGCTTACCCACATTTATAAGACGAACAGTCTGTCGTCAAATCGTACTGTAGAAACAGCAGTATAAATTGTCAGTTGAGCCGTGCGTGCACCGCGCCTAATCTAATCCCGTTGAATCTCGCCACCATTTAACGGGAACGGGAAATAAGATCCCGATTTCGGAGACAGCGTGTTTGATTTAGATCTCGAGATCGTGTTCGGTTGCGTTCTGAAATTGTTATTTGAAACGGATGCGGTTGCCGTATTCCTGGGAGATATTTTAAGCTCCTTATCCTGATTACTGGAGATGTATTAACCGCGTGATTTTAACAAAATTTTGAGGATATATATTATGATGTTGATTTGATAATTCGAAAAAAAAGAACTAAGATATGAACAGTGCTTGCCTGAGCGCAGTTTTATATAAAAATTTAAGTTTTTCTCCTTGACTTCATTAAAATATATCCACACCATTATTTTAAATTAAGGTAAAAAAGCGTAACAAAGCAATTTACGTTTACATTTTAATTAAAAAATATATGTACAAACAGGCTCAGTAGAGAAACTTTAATATCACAAATAACCGTCAAAATTTTAAAACTACACGTTACTTACAAAAATATCCTAATTTCTTCATAACGTCACGTCGTGCAGGAACTTTGAGGAACGATACTCGAAAGCGTGCTAAGTGGCTGTAATCGGACTAGGGTGCGTGCCAAGTCACGTCTCTCCGCGCGTGACCACAGGTGTCCCGCAACGTGACAACAGATGTAAATCTAGCTATTAATTCGGTGCGTTATTTGAATTTGATATATTAATTAAAAGTAAGTAGCGAAATTATATACAAATTTAGTTGGATTGAAAAAAATGTTTGTAAAACATATTAAAATACTGTAAGATTAAAACTTCATTAACAATAACCTATTGAAATCAGGCCGGTAGTCTATCCCGTGCCAGCATGAAGAGTAAAATCCATATGGGACTTATTAATACAAGACAAAATTTATTAAAAATCAATTTACATGAGTAGTGTTTATGACCAAAACCTTATATCTGTACGAGCTTATGAAGTATACTTGTAAAATTCTCTTTCCCATAAACACTATATCGCACGCTTAATAATATAGTGACCTAATTCAAAACCACAAGTTTAAGGTTTCAATGGGAAAAAAATGTTAGTTCGTCAAATATATTTCATAGAAAATATAAAACATGTCATTACGTTTTAAAAATATATGAACTAAATATTAACATTACATACATACATTATATTTCCATCATTTAATCTGGCTATAATTAATCACAAAGTGAACAAAAGTGAAAATACAAAATTTTGAATTAGGTCAGTATATTTTTAAGCGTGCGATATATCGAATTCACTGCACATACAACATGCTGTCGATACACTCAATTTTTCTAAAAATATAATTCTGAACTGTGAGAATATACGAGAACTTTCTAGAACACGCCGCAAGACGCCATAACTCATCCGTATCTATTAATCTTACCCCGGGCTAACACTAAATAATTTTTAAATTGAAAACAAAGGAGGGCTGTTTTATTTACGGTCCCCGATACTGAAGATGAAAGTGGTGGGAGATAAAACCGCATAATGGTCGTTAGGGCTGTGCCCATCGCTGTGGGACCGTTAAGCTTTCGCCCTAAACACTATAGCCCACATTTCACTTCTTCTAGGGCTGCTGCAGATGACTTTAAAATTCTTAAGGTTTTTTATTGGATAACCGCATTCGAGGGCAAGGTTAGAGTATCTTTTGGATTTGGACGGAATCTTGGTGAAGTTCCTAACAGCCATTCTGTAATACTGTGTTTTATCAGACAACTGTAAATTTTATCCTCGAGTGTTCATTCCAAATCTGGGTATTCGCACATAGTTTCTAGATTTCACTATTAAAATCTGGCATAAATTTATTAAGAACTTAAATAGTTCCACATCTATCAAAAGCATTCCAATAAACTTGAGTCTTCACTAACAGATGGATACTTTTTAAAACTCTCTATTTTAAAATTTAGTTCACTAACCAGTCATAATCCTCACAGGCATAAGGGCTGGTATATTGCATCATTTCATCATTCTCCTGCCCTGATCCCAATTCTTGTTTGGGGTCGGCGCAGCATGTTTTGTCCTTCCTTCCTGTGTGGAAGGACGAAACATGCTGCATAAGAGTTTTGGCAGATGTTTTACGGCCGGCCGCCTGCCTGACGCCAACCCTCCTTGGGCATTTCTATGTTTTAAAGGGAATGGTGTGGTGTGTTGTGTGGCTGGTATATTGCATATAGGCACGAAAAAAAAAAATTATCCTTTTTTTTTGAGTCTTTAATTTTAAATTGCCCTGCTAACCCTGCAGAGCAATAAGTTGTGAGTCGAGTAATTGCGGGGTATCGGTTATGCGCCTTTTCGGCTTGGCGCTAAGGATTTATGTGCGCAGATAGTGGGATAAACCCGGGTGACAGCCACCGTGGACCCCGGGATAAAAAGTACTTTACAGTTTGATTGAAAAAGTTTTTCGGGCAAGCGTCTTGTTCGCGCCCGTCCGTGCAATTCTGTTTAGATGCAATTAAAACGGCGCTGAAATAGGTTTAGTTTTAAAATCGAATTAATGGGAAATGCATTGCGGTAATGAATGAGTGTTGATTTTCGATAACTAACCATAACCAGTAAAGTTATTTTAATACGACTTTTAGCCCTGCTTGTATAAAAACTTGGTAAGCGATGTTGAGGTTCTGAGACAGTTTCATTCTTAAAGGACATTTAAAATCAATACAACACATTACACATTTCTTTAGCGAAATCAAACTTATAGATCCTAAGCTTTTGGCACTGCCTCGTTTATAAAGCAGAGTTGATCCTTCAGACTTAAAAAAACAGCACAATTTTCGAAATGGGGGGTGTTCTGGTATCTGCCTACCCTTTGACAATTCACGCGTCCATGTATGTTCGAAACTTTTGTCATATTCCCTCTGTCATTACAACTACACTAGAACCAGGATTTTCGTATTAAAAAGTGGATATTTTACGCTCGAACAAACACGATGCAGTGCGAGCTAATCCCAGTTACAAAACTAGTTATTGCGCGGAATGTCAGCTAGTTGTGACACTTGTATAATCCGTTTCACCTGTTTCCATTCCATTAAATATATTATATTGCATGCTTCGCTTGACTGCAATTAATGTTGCCTATATCCGCTAGATGATAGTAAGCAGTGATGGCCTCGAGGTTTAGGCGCGCGGTCGAGAATCTCGGCGGTCACGGGTTCGAACCTCAGACACACACCTCTGACTTTTCGAAGTTATGTGTGAATTATCACTTGCTTTAACGGTGAAGGAAAACATCGTGATGAAACTTGCACACCTAAAAGTTCAAAGGAACTTCTTAGGTGTGTAGTCCGCCAACCCGCACTAGGCCAGCGTGGTGGACTATGGCCTAAACCCTCTTAATGGTAGGAGGAGACCCGTGCTCAGCAGTGGGCGTAAATGAGTTGATGAAGATATCCGCTAGATGGCGGTATTTGTATGTTTTCTAATGTTGAAGAGTTCTTAGGAAGTTCTTGGGTGTATAGTTAAGCCAGCTAGGTAAACTACGGCCTAAACTCTCATTGAAAGAGGAGGCCCGTGACCAGCAGTGGGATCTATATGGGCTAATAATAACAATGATTATGTTGAAAACTTTGCCAAAATTCATTTTAAAATCTGTGGGATGTTTTTATTATAATTCTTCGTAGCCACACAGAGACATGTAATAGTCTGACAAATCTCTGAGCATTATGTAATTCTTTGAACTATTTTCGAAGCTACAGAATGTGTAAAACAACTCAACCTACCTTCGAAAACCGGCGAAATGTCAACCATCCAATATTATTCCTGCGGTGTCACAGCCGTGCGTATGACTGTTGTATTTTGCAAGCTGAAAATCCTATCAGGGACATAATTAATGCAAATTATTTCGCCATCCTCTCCGCCCGACCGCCTGTCAATGTCAAGCGGGCTCAACAACTCTGTTTAGAATTAGTTGGCGAGTCGCGCCAGCGATTTTATTCGCTTATTCGCTGTACATTGCGTGTTTTGTTTTGTTCAATCCTCTTTGTTGGGCACGTCGGGCGCCGATGTCGCTTGAATAGTTCGATAAAGTTGTGAATGCGATTTAATTGTGCTAGTATTTTTATGGTAAATTGGTAAGCTATCTTCTACCCTTAGCAAAGAACATTCGTTTCATAAACTTGATTGCATAATAATGACTCATGTATCTCATTAATAAAAATTAAAAGATATTCAATCTAAGTGCGAAATAGAAACTGTCAACTATTTTCTTTAGCACATAGTCGTCCTTTATTCATGATGATTTCAATATTAAGTTCAAATTATTTTTCAGAAATGCCAGCTAGCAAGTTTGACAAAATTTTTGCGTGCCACATAGATAATTACTAATTTGACCTTACTATTACTTACTTTTCTCTCCGGTCTTTCTTAACTAATATTTTCTCACTCGCTAACCACAACTTTTCAAAGAATGATGCTAAACATCAAAATAGGCCAGGGCGATTAGCTACTAGCCCTATAAAAAGCCTATATCACCCACCCTATGTTTTTATCAAGGAGACATTAAAAAGTTACATTGCCAAACAAATTTGCCATTACACCGCGGAACACAAACAGCCGAATCTTCAACTACTACAGCATTTAAAAGCTGAAAGTTTGGCAGTAAAATTTTATCAGGACGCTCCATCGCTGGCAAATTTGCGATGGTGTCATAAATACTGGGGTCCGTAAATAACGTCTAATTTTGATATACGGGGGGTCACAGTCGTTTGGTGCCTTTAATGTGACGAGCTCCCGTATCTTGGACCCAAAAACAGATGGGCTGTGCGCTTATTTCGGATTTATTGACTCATTTTTTTCTCGCGATTTAGCAATGTGGTTCGCAATTGGGGAAATGACCTGAAACCGCAATGGAACGCAATATCCAATAAACGTTAAATAGGACGTTAGGATAAAAATACATTACGTAGATAACCTCACATGTTTATGTATCAAAAAGTGTTTTTCTGCATCCAAATGGTACGTATAACACTTTGGCCTGCCCAGGAATGTTGCCTGTGAACTCTTAGAGAGTAATTTCTGCCGCCAAGCTTACTGCGGCATCGCTTAATACACCTAAGAAAATCCTAGTAGAATATTTTAGGAGTGCAGGTTTATTACACGATTCACCATAAAATTTCAAATTTTCATTGAGCATAAACTTCAAAAATATGTGTCTGGGGACCCGTAACCACCGAGATTTTATCTCGACCAATCATCTTTGTTTACCTCTTCATATTTTTAAATGGGGTATATTTTACCATCACATTTCCCACAGTTACCCCGTAAGGGTTACCACATATCACACCTCAACCCTGTCGCATCGCTGAATTATTGAGGAAATGGGTTTGGTTGGGGTCGATTGTACCATGTGCTATCGTCCCTTACAATACTGAAATATGATTATAATTCTCTAATGCTTTACGGTTATGTGAGATACTTGAGGATATTTACTTAAATTTGTATTTATTATCTGTTTAATCTATCCTGTGACACATAAACTATGTATTTCTTAACTGTTATTACTGAAACCTTGGCTTTCTTAAACTTTAATGTACAAAAATATAGTCTGACTTAACCTTAGTCTAAAAGTATTATATTTTACACTATAATCAACAATACAATCGAATTACAAACATAATAAAGTTAGCAATCACCAGCATCAATAAATAGGGAATGATAAAAACAGCCACGGTCGATTGTACCCGTAAAAAATATTAACCCTAAAATGAAATACAAAAACATAATCCAAGGACAGCGGGGCCGATGGACCGAGCCCGACCTAACAAATTATGAGCGTGTTTTCTCCCCTTACCGAGTGGGCTATAACTCGCCCCGTACGATAGAATTCTCATTTAACCCTCCCATATATTTCTTCAATCGGTCGCTTTGATACCACGGTGGAAATAATTTTATTTTGAATGTTTAAACGTGTTTTGGGGCACGATGGCGTAATTTACGCTCATACTAGACATGACAGTCCCGAAGTGCAGTTGGCTAAACACCAGCTTGCGAAACGAGATGCGGGTTCGATCTCCGGACCGAGACAAATGCTTGTATGATCCACAAAAATTTGTTTCGGGTCTGGGTGTTTGTGAGACCGAAAAAGTCTGTCGTAGTCCTCTGATGGGTATATCGCACGCTTAATAATATAGTGACCTAATTCAAAAAGCCGAGTCTAAGGTAAGTAAATGAGGAAAAATATTTTACTTCGTCAAATACATTTTGTAGAAAATATAAAAAAAATCATTATGTTTAAAAAATATGTGTACTAAATAGTTGCATTACATCCATGACAATTTTATTATTTAATCCGACTATATTTAATCACAAAGTGAATGAAGGTGAAAATACAAAATTTTGAATTAGGTCACTATATTTTTAAGCGTGCGATATGTTGTGCGTATAACACAGGTCTTGTATCCTAGTGTGGGGTCAGAACTATGTATGTATGTGACTGTTGGGTGTATTATCTATTTCTTTATAAATAAAATAAATCTAAAATGGTATATTTATGTATGTGATATAAATTAACTTTTGACAATGTACTCATAATGCCAGCATAGAGTACAGTAACTATAAAATAGAATTAACCACGAGCCGCTCTCTGATTGAACGTACTAGCACTAACGTAGCGAGAGCAAATAGAATGCGTGATAAGCATTTTAATGCATTGCCTCAAGTTAGGAGAGAATTACTCTAAATTCAATAGAATTTGTTATAAAATAATGCCATATTTAAATGTGATAGATCGCACGTGATGACAGTTATAATTTTGACAGGTGATGTATTTCAGTAGCTGATATAACATAATTTATACTAGAAAAGAATAGGTAAATTTAGGGACTCCAATACAACTGATGTTTTGCTGTTTTAATTCAAGGTGTATACAGACCGTGGTCGGAAATTAAGGAAGATAATACCCAAGGTGATTACGTACCCCCTGGCGATAAAGAAAATACCGACAGAAAAAAAGAATTGATGTTTTCCATACAAGCCACATACATTTAATCAATCAATCAATCAGCCTATCGCCGTCCACTGCTGAACGTAGGCCTCCCCAAGAAAGCGCCAACCATCCCGGTCTTGAGCAGCCCTCATCCATCCGTTTCCCGCCACCTTTCTCAAGTCGTCGGTCCATCGTGCTACAGGACATCCCACACTATGTCTGCCTAAGCGCGGTCTCCACTCCAACACTTGTCTGCTCCACCGGCCGTCCATACATTTAATGATATGGTTTTATAAGAAACCTTATTTTTTATTTTGTCTAGGATTTTTTTAACAATAAAGGGATTGTGATCACTATTACCTGCCTTGGTTTCCGATCACGGTCTAAAAACATCGTGTATAATACTGACCCTTCGTGTGCATCCGACTCGCACTTGATCAGTTTTATGTTCACACATCCTATACTCCACAGCATCGCCTTGTTACTAATCCACCCACCAAAAGATCCCGACACTAAATCTCCCGCAACATCAATTAGGCCTAAGAGAGCGTCCCGCCGCCGCTTGTAAATTGCGCCGCGCCTCCATCCCTATCACTCCCGCGGGAATCGGGCCCGGGAATAATGTCACATGATTTCACAACGTATCGGTGGCTACAATGTACCGATATGTGCGCAAATTCAGAAATCCCTATTATTCTTACGCGCTGCTACATTTATTCAAATTGTATTTGTGTTTCGAATGCGAATGGAACTCTTTTGTCCATCCCAGAGCGCCAGACGTCACCTATTTTCTGACGGACAAAATGTGGACCACGGGCCTACCCAATTAGTATAATTAGTATGAACTACCATCGTAAGCATCACCATTTTATAAAGCAATATAAAACTAAAGCCACTTCTTATAATCGTAGACTTAAATCATAATTTGCATTGTAGCGTATGCTTTAAATATTTCATCATCATCACTATTACCAGCCTGAATACGACCCACAACTAGCCACAGACCCCTTTTAAAACCGACAAGATTTAGGCCTACGTCGACCACGGTGGCGGTGGCGGTTTGGCGGACTACACACCTTAGAAATAAGTAAAGACATAGCTAAATATACTAACTTACCAGTGAGAGATCGAGAGGAAAGCGCCTTAAGCTTCCCTTTAGTGCCTTGAGGGAGGACGAAAAGGGTGCGTCAGGATCTCCGGCCTTCCAACTCAGTGCTCCTAATAGTCTAGTCAACATGTTCAAAAACGTGTTAAATAGAAATAAAGCTCCTAAAAATATGAGCGATGGCTCATTCGATTCGGAATGACGTCTAGAAAAATGTTTTTGAAGGGTATATTAGCACATAAAAAATTGCAATTGTTATTAACAAAATAAAAAAAATAAAAAAGGTATTTAGTTTTTCGTTAATAACTTTAAAAATAATAATATTTAAGGAATTTTGAAATAAGATCCTGAAAGAGGAGAAAATTTCCAATAAAAAAGAATTATTTCCCGGAACTCTATCTATATTATTTATATTATTTTTTTATACTGAAAATAGAGCTCCGCGAGGGCGTTACGGCATAGGCGCCGCCTAAAAAGCCGGTATATCACCTAAAACAATTTATTTTTAATATTAAATGACAATTTAAAAAATTGAAAAAAATTTGGTGTAAAGTAGACACTTGAACGAAAAAAACCTCGGTGACAAAATTTTTTTTTGTCGATTTTTCAAAAAGTTACATCATTGTTAATTAACTAATTTTTTTCCAATCTCTGTTTTTATAAATTACGGCATAACATTTTTAATAATTGATCTAAAAATCTTTTCGCTTCGTGGAGCTCTTCATGTTTATGTACCTTATAAAGTTATGCAAAAAAAAATAATTTAAGTTAATTATTTTGTTAATTATAATTTTTTTAAATGAACTAAAAATGAAATTTCTAAAAAATGTTATTAAAAAAAAATTTTTTTGGTAATGTATTATTATTGCTGTTTTTGCATCTAACATAGGTATTAATTATCATCGGAAAAATTTTTTTTACGTCATTTGTTAAGAAATTATTTATAAACAAATAGACTATTTTGGGACTTAAAAAAAAAAATCTTTATACCATATTATAGCATAGGTGGAATAATGATTTAAAAAAAAAAAAAATTCTTAAATATTTTTTTTTTATATTTTATAATCGATTTTTTTATATTTCAATTGTTTAAATAATTAGTTCAGAAATTATATTATTCTTAAAAATAATCACTGACCCTTTTCAATAGAATAACAGAGAAATAATTTTTTTTTATAAATAAATTAATTGCTTATTAATTTAAAAATTTGTTATAAACAAATAATATTAACCGTTATATTTTTTTTCGAAAACTCCAAAAAATTACAAAAACAATCATATATAAAAAAAGTTAAGAAAATTTTTTTTTTGTATTTTTTTTATTTTATTACAAATTTTTTTTTTCTAAACTTTTTTATATATGGTTGTTTTTGTAATTATTTGAAGTTTTCGAAAAAAATATAACGGTTAATATTATTTGTTTATAACAAATTTTTAAATTAATAAGCAATTAATTTATTTATAAAAAAAAATTATTTCTCTGTTATTCTATTGAAAAGGGTCAGTGATTATTTTTAAGAATAATATAATTTCTGAACTAATTATTTAAACAATTGAAATATAAAAAAATCGATTATAAAATATAAAAAAAAAATATTTAAGAAAAATTTTTTTTCAAAAAATCATTATTCCACCTATGCTATAATATGGTATAAAGATTTTTTTTTTAAGTCCCAAAATAGTCTATTTGTTTATAAATAATTTCTTAACAAATGACGTTAAAAAAAAATTTCCGATGATAATTAATACCTATATTAGATGCAAAAACAGCAATAATAATACATTACCAAAAAAATTTTTTTTTAATAACATTTTTTAGAAATTTCATTTTTAGTTCATTTAAAAAAATTATAATTAACAAAATAATTAACTTAAATTATTTTTTTTTGCATAACTTTATAAGGTACATAAACATGAAGAGCTCCACGAAGCGAAAAGATTTTTAGATCAATTATTAAAAATGTTATGCCGTAATTTATAAAAACAGAGATTGGAAAAAAATTTGTTAATTAACAATGATGTAACTTTTTGAAAAATCGACAAAAAAAAAATTTGTCACCGAGGTTTTTTTCGTTCAAGTGTCTACTTTACACCAAAATTTTTTCAAATTTTTAAATTGTCATTTAATATTAAAAATAAATTGTTTTAGGTGATATACCGGCTTTTTAGGCGGCGCCTATGCCGTAACGCCCTCGCGGAGCTCTATTTTCAGTATAAAAAAAATAATATAAATAATATAGATAAAGTTCCGGGAAATAATTCTTTTTTATTGGAAATTTTCTCCTCTTTCAGGATCTTTTTTCAAAATTCCTTAAATATTATTATTTTTTAAGTTATTAACGAAAAACTAAATACCTTTTTTATTTTTTTTATTTTGTTAATAACAATTGCAATTTTTTATGTGCTAATATACCCTTCAAAAACATTTTTCTAGACGTCATTCCGAATCGAATGAGCCATCGCTCATATTTTTAGGAGCTTTATTTCTATTTAACACGTTTTTGAACATGTTGACTAGACTATAATTGTTGTTCGCTTGGCTAAGTTGGATCTGTAACAAAGAACATGTTCTTCTTGGGTCCTACAAGTAAGCAAAATAAGTCAATTTCAAGATATAAAATGTTCTTCAGATTTTAGGCCCAGTTTGGGCAATCAGAAGAAGAAGAAGAATATTTAAATATTTAAGTAGTGTGATATACAGTGATAATGTATGCTTAAAATATAATCATAGGTCAATATTGATACAACTTTACGAATGACCTATCATCATTTAGATTTCAATCTTAATAATTAATTCTTATTACCCTTCGTATACTTTAGATATCCTTGTATGGAATTCAAAGATATAAGCCACTTCAAGACTGGGACACATGCCAGCTTTTACGATAGCAAAATGGAATTTTTCCAGTAGAAATTTATGATCTTTTTAATAAACTAATCCCCCAGCCAGGGTCGTCAACAGGTCCGAGTCCATTAAAGCCGTCGCAATAAAACATACGGACCTCCCAAGGCACGTTGGACAGAATAAACAATTCAAGAGCGGGGCCCACACGCCGGGACCCTCACTGACTCATTTACTTGAAGTATAACCCAATAAATAGTGGACGTAGGGTGGGGCCCATTTTTCAGCTGCCTACCAACACCAGCCCTGCCTTTGTGTGTGATAAATACGCTGCGAAGTGTTGCCTTTTAAAAATTATCCCTGACCTTTTTTAGTTTATTGAGTACGGTGTTTTTCTCGCGGAATTTTCCTTGAGGAAAATTATTCTCTTTATACAAGGTTTGTACCGGCGGAAGGAATGATAGAAAAACTTGATGGTGCGAAATCCAAATATAGTATTGACTAAAGGAAAAAATAGTTACATCTATTAAAAATCAGTTGACGGAATCGTGCTAGTTTCCCCGAAGAATATAATAATTAGTTTAATATAATAACGCGGCATAATAAATAGGCCTTGAGGTTGTAGACCATCGGGATATGGTCAATAACTTCCCAAAAAAAATGTCACAAAGCATCAAATATAAGAATCCAAACTAAATTGTAGTCTCCTCAGCTCGGCAACTGAAGTAGAACCTAATAAAAATAGCTGTCCAGAAAGTCAGAATACCACAGCTGATGCCGTAAAGCTTCATAATATGCTAACTACAAGCAATTTCACATGAGCGGAAATTCCGCCGTGACAAAGCCAGGCACGCTCTATCATTTCAACACGCTCTAAAATTAAACACGTCGTCGGCTTGCGAGACAAAGGCTTGCACGTCAAGCGGCCGTCTTGCTGCAACTAAGGCGGTTGGAATGCAGCGTGACAGAGTGAAATATTGTGTTTGCCGCGCGCCGTCAGCGTGTTCGGCCATTGCCGCGTGTCGAATGCGGGCCCATTTGGCGTGACGTTTCAATGTTGGATCCGAAATGGTTTCGGGTGGATTTCGCTGGAATTCGGACGTCTGTCGGACAATTTGTATCGGGCTGGATAAATTTTGCGGACGCGTGGTCATGTATCATTGTAATGGCGATAAATAAAACGGTCACATGCGTTGATGGATTGGGTATGCGTGTGTTTCTGCAACAATGGAGTGAAATAGATATTTTTTTTCTGTAAAAACCCCGTATTTCAATGGGAATTTCTAGAATTTTCGATAAAAATATGGTTAACAACCATATTAATAAGTTTTCTTTAGAAAAATCACGCATCACGTGTGTTATTAATATCCTTGATGACAAATAATTAATAACAAAACTTGGTGTTTTTAGCACGTTCTAGCAACAATAGAAGAATGACAGTAATGCATAACGATGCCTAATGTTCTTCTGACTATTTCGATTAAAATCTTATAAATGAAAAAACTTGTCACGCTGCTTTATGAACGTTGTCACGTTATAACCTCACAATTTTCCTAATACGCCGTGAACACGCGCTAAACACGCACAACACACTCCGCAAACAGCGTGAATAATGCCGTCTTGTAATTCTTAAGTGTAAAATAGTATCAGGCTCGAATTCGACCGAGTTATGACAAACGAGCCAAGCGCCTAATCCCGCCAAATCTTTGAGCAAACATTTGCCCCAACTTCTTGGCTGATATAAATGTTTTTGGACGATACACGGCACTCCTTGTTGGAAGTTTTAGCACCTGCTTGGTGATTTACGATTTTGAACACTAATTGGGTGGATTTAATGGCGTGATTTGAATAATGAATACATTATTACACGCGCGCGTTGTGTTTTGAGATCCATCACATGTGTGTCGCTCTTTGTCAAATACAATGGCGGATTTTCCATAGAAGCCCAAAATTTCAGCTGTCTTACAAAATTAAAAAATAATCTTCAAGTCTTGAATCTTTGTTTATCAAAAGAAATTTGGCATTTTAATAAGAATATCCTGACCCCACAATAAACAATAATAATCTAACACAATCAACGCGTAACACTTTTAGGCTTTTAAGGATGTCCCGCCACTTTACACGGTTATAATGTCCACAGGTTTAGAGAATTAATGTGTCATGGGCGTTTCATACCAACAGTTTAAAAACAACACTTTTATTGACTAACCTATTCTACAGTTCAAAGAATTATTGAAAGTCTGCGGTCAATCATATTACAGAATTGTTAAGAAATTGCGGTCAAGAGCAATTTTCTTATTTTCCCCGTTAAAAACAATTCTGAACAATTCCACTTCTTACTATAACATAAAAAATTCAAACCATCACATCTAAATTCCAGAACATGAATATTCTGAAGGCATTTCGCAACCAAAACCAATGGTACAAAGGGCAAATATTTGGCAAAACCCACAATGTAGTGATTTATTATCGTCAAAGATTTCGTACGGACGTGTAAATATGTCTTAATATGTCTTTTGTGCCTCGAGGGATTAACCCTTTGCGGTGGCGGACGATTGACGTTTATAAAGCGGGCCTCGTATACCCCATTTTCTAATAGAGTTTGTTTAGAGAAATAGTTTTTTAGGGTACAAAGGGCCTGTTATGCTGGGACTGGGATCGTCAATTTAACTCTTGTTATTCATCGGAGCGTGAAATATATTCTTTTTAAAGACTGTTTTTGCGCTGGAGATGATCCTTCTCTTTTTTGAGAGTTTATATTCCATAGTTTGATCTTCATTTTTACCGCGGGTTTGCTAACAATACATTTAAATTTTCCATGTTGTGTTCCCGAACAATTTATTAAATTTTCTATAATGTTGATTGATTTAATCATAAGTTTAAAACTTTAAAGAAAAATGTTAAAAGTTATGTAATTATTTCCGACCCAACATAAGATAGTCTTGTATCTTGGGTTTAAAAATCTACACAGCCTACAAACACAGACCCAAAACAAACATTTGTCGACCAAACAATCATTTTTCTCAATGCAGGACTTAAACCCACGACCTCTCTATCCCAAGCTGGTGTCTCACCAACTACACTGTCAAATGAAACCAAAACAAACTAAATCCTAAATCACTATCGACACATAAATTCTAATTCCCGATCCATCCGGACCGAAACAGGTGGCGATAAAACCGCCTACATCCCGAGCTAAACACTCCGCGGTAGATCAACGTGTTGTCGTCATAAATAAGACCGAAAAACGGTCCAAATACGGGAGGTACCCGGACTTTAATACAACGGGTATTTCTATGCCCAATACTATACTATTACTAACTATCCCATAATCGTATGCCGCTGGGTGCAGGCCGCTTCCGACGGAACACTCTTGAGATCATTGGGGGAGGCTTATATCCAGCAGTGGTTATTTCATCATCAACCCATATACGCCCACTGCTGAGCACGGGTCTCCTCTACCATTGAGAGGGTTTAGGCAATAGTCCACCACGCTGGCCTAGTGCGGGTTGGCGGACTACACACCTAAGAAATTCCTAAGAACTCTTAGGTGTGCAGGTTTCATCACGATGTTTTCCTTCACCGTTAAAGCTAGTGATAATTCAATGTGAATACACACATAACTTCGAAAAGTCAGAGGTGTGTGCCTGGGGTTCGAACCCGCGACCGCCGAGATTCTCGACCGCGCGCCCAAACCCCGAGGCCATCACTATTGGCTATTATATATCAGTGGTTATTTGGCTGATAGTAATGATCATGATGATGATAAGCTTTTCGATTGTATTTTATTATTGGATCAAAATAACCAGCTCATTAAACAAATATGTCTTCTATCTCCATACCAAATTTCAACAAAATCGATAACAGCCATTTGAGAATAAACAAGAAAAAAACACACACACTTTACTTTAACCCTTTCGCGTATTATAATCAATACTATCGATAGAGATATCAGGTGCAGTATGGGATTTAAATTGCGATGACCAGCGTGACGAAACGAACTAAGCTACCCCGGTGTTAATACACTAAATAAACATCTGTACTGCGCTCAAAGCGGTTTCAATCAAAGTTAAGCGCCACGGTCCAGTAAACCGGCAGTTATGAGCTTGGGATTCCTGAAAATGTCCTCAGGCTGCTAATTTATATGTGAAATACTGAACTCATATTTAGCAGTAAAAGTTAATTGCATATGGATTTAATACATACATACATACATAAACTCACGCCTGTCTCCCATTAGGGTAGGCAGAGACTATAGAGCGCCAATTGCCACGGTCCTAACATACCTCTTTCGCTTCCTCCACTGACATTATCCTCTTCATGCATGCACGTCGGTTTCGAGGACTCTTTACGTTACCCTTTTTAAATAAGTTACCTATATGGTCTTTGTAGGTACACCTGGGCCGTCCTCGACCGACTTCACCACTCACTCTCGCACAGTAAATCTCTTTCGTAACTCTGCAACCAGTCATCCTTTCAATGTGGCCAAACCATTTAAGCATCCTCTTTTAAATTTTATGGATATATGGATTTAATGCATGTTAATTATACACTATAAAAACATCGAAAAAAGCAGTGATGGCCTCGAGGTTTAGGCGCGCGGTCGAGAATCTCGGCGGTCGCGGGTTCGAACCCCAGGCACACACCTCTAACTTTTCGAAGTTATGTGTGTATTCAAATTGAATTATCACTTGCTTTAACGGTGAAGGAAAACATCGTGATAAAACCTGCACACCTAAAAAGTTCTTAGGAATTTCTTAGGTGTGTAGTCCGCCAACCCGCACTAGGCCAGCGTGGTGGACTGTGGCCTAAACTCTCTGGCGTATATGGGTTGATGAAGAAGAGAAGAAGAAGATACACTATAAAGTCCATCATCAAAAAGTAAGACGCAATTGACGATGATGACAGACACTGTGACATTTAAAAAAATGCTGACAATTTTATTTTACGTTTCCGTAAAAGCCAGTATTGTTCAATGTATGTGCTTGTTAGGAAACAAACAAATATATTTTGTCGGAAATTTTCTATCGCTTGGTCAATAACACCGGCATTTGTACTGTTTTCCCTCCGTGTTATTTGTCGGCTAATTGTCTCCATGTGTACAATAAAATGTAAATAGCTGATACGACATAAATAAATAAATAAAATAAAAAAGCTTTTTATAAAATAATAAAAATTTCTTGCTTGTTCGATTAACAGTTTACATACAATGTGCATGCAAAATTAATTACAAATGCTAGTACTTAAAATGGAAAATAAAAAATTTAACTATAATTATAAAATTTTTTTTATTTTTTTTAATAGTTCTATTAGCAAGAACCCTCTCAAAGAAAGGTAAAGGCCTCCTCCAGAGATGACCAGTGGTCTCTGCTTTCTGCCGCTCGTATCCAGTGAGTACCTGCCACCTTGATGATATCGTCTGTCCAGCGTGCGAATGATCATCCTCTCTTTCTGTGTCTGCTGATACGACATACGTCCCTATAAATCTATTAACAATTAAGCATATACCAGTCGCGGTATTTTGATGAAAGCTCAAAAGCCCAGCATGCCTAATTAAAATTCCGAATAATAATCTTAAGCCTTTATTTAACAAAAGCAATTTGCCATATAAATAAATGAGAATACCCTTACCCCGCAAGAAACAATTGTATCGGTCATTTTAAGCACTTCTTGAGTCACTTTTTTATACAGGGTGTATTTAGACCGTGACCGAAAACTGAGGCAGGTAATAGCGATAGTGGTTACAAACCCCCTGGCATTAAAGAAAATCCCGACAAAAAATTAAATTGTGAGGTTTTCCATACAAACCACATACTTTTAACACCGATGGTTGTATGGAAAACGTCAAAATTTTTATTTTTTGTCGGGATTTTTAATATCGCCACTGGGTTTGTGATCACCCTCGCTATTACCTGCCTCAGTTTTCGATCACGGTCTAAATACACCCTGTATATGAGTAACTTTATTACCAACATGATTTTTTGTTAAATAGTTCCTTAATGAGCAAAACGTTTTCTAAACAAAATTCCTGAAAATTTGCAAAATGACTGATTCAATTATAGCCTTTAAAGCTGCGTTTCTATGGAAACACCACTGTCACATACTCATACCATTCGCATACTCAACAGATAACACAGATACCCACGGTCGAAACTCGAAAACTCATCGGTACGTGCGAAATTAATGCGAATTCTATCAGCGGAACGACTAAACGGTATTGCTTAGTTATTAATGCTGACACAAATCGCTCCGGTGCCATATTGGACAGAGTTAATTCTGCACTAACAGGCTCGGTGTTACCGTGATTAAAAATTGTTGTGGTAAATTCGTGTGGTTGTAAATTTGTAATTGTTTCTGAATATTGTACTAAAACTGCATGTAAAATACGTATGTAGTCCGATCAAAATTTACCCATTGTGGACTAAGGCCTTACCTCTGTCAATTATGATGAGTCCCTAATAAGATATTGCACATAGTATAATATAGATACAAATAACCTCACATTCCGATTTTGACAGCCCCGTGGCGCAGTTGGCTAGACACCAGCTTGCGAAACGAGCGGCCGCGGATCGATCCCCGCATCGAGACAAATGTTTGTGTGATCCACAAATATTTGTTTCGGGTCTGGGTGTTTGTGAGACCGAAAAGTCTCTCGTAGTTGCTGATACCCACGACACAAGACTCGTATCTTAGTGTGGGGTCAGGACTATGTGTGTGACTGTTGGGTGTATTTATTTATTTATTATTCGTAGAGATAGGCAGAGGTGCACTTCTGCGTCCATATTTTGCCCATTGCCATTTTTCGGACACATTAGTAACTTCTTGTTGCAACTGACAATTTACTTACGGAAAAATCCAATAATCCGGCAATCAAATGCTAAATCGCACAGGGCATATTTGAAACTAAACCACAAAGTAATCATGTAAATGTAAAAAAAAACACGTAATAATATTACTGGCAACATTACAATTATCTAAAGTACCGTCAATATCAAATTCTATAACGACCCCAAGCCTCCAAAGGAAATAGTCCACGTGTCACTCAAAAACCGCACATTTGCGGCCTCCCCTTGCGCTGGCAACCCATTCGACATTTCTGACTTTGTCATCGGAATATCGGCAGTAATTGGATTCCATGTCCATTTATCAGTTACACGAATATTAATGCGTTAAATATTATATTAGTTACTGTTATTTGATTTACGGAATATTGATGTTTTAATATGTTGAGGGTAGTTGGAATGGTTTTGTATGAAACTATTGTAATTGTAATAATTAGGTAAGTTCAGCTGCTGGACTCAAGCAAATACTAATCTAAATCAGAAATTGATGCCAGAACCCCTCAGTAATATACACCATCTTACTACGTAAGACCAAAAACAAAGCTAAAGTATAAAATAAATAAATAAATACACCCAACAGTCACATACATAGTCCTGACCCCACACTAAGATACGAATCTTGTGTCGTGGGTATCAGAAACTACGAGAGACTTTTTCGGTCTCACAAACACCCAGACCCGGAACAAATATTTGTGGATCACACAAACATTTGTCTCGGTGCGAGATCGAACCCGCGGCCACTCGTTTCGCAAGCTGGTGTCTAGCCAACTGCGCCACGGGGCTGTCAAAAGTCAAAATCCCGAAAAAAGGCGGTTTTCTAACCACAATATCCATTTAATGATACTTAGGAAACTTTTTTTTGTAACGTCTATATTTCTGTAATCACCGTCACTATTAACCAGTCTTAGTTATCGATCACGGTCTTTATACACCCTGTATAGTTACTTAAAAAATATTAAGCTTCACATGGAATCAAACCTAAATCCTAAGTAATTTACCGCACAGGTAGCACCCAGCCAATTCCGTCTCATTATACCCCGGATTAATTGCGTTCGGCAAGTTTGCGGGCCGCGGCTCACTTCGCGCGATCAACTCGAAAGTTGGACAAAACTCGAAAATGTCGTTTGTGCGGTGAGCTAGCACTTTGGGGGTAGTTCGACCCCGATTTATTGCTTTTCGATCGCTGTGCAAGTTCTCAAGAGGCTATATTTTATGTGCGTAAATATTTTGTGGACCGGTTTGGACGGACTTTCGATTTAAATATTGACGACTGGTTGTTTCGTGGTCTAGTTTAACCAACCCCAGGGACATACCTGACGTTTCGGAGTTATGTGTCTATCAAGTACTTTGATGGTGAAAGTAAACATCGTGAGGAATTTGTCCAACTTAATGTACTTAGGAATTTCTTTAGTATGTAGTTCGCCAATCTCCACTAGTAGTAGTCCTTCTCTGAATTATTTTATTAAATATTACGTATATGGGATGATCATGATGAATGATGAAGCCTTTCTTAAAAAGACGAAAGTTGCTAAGTTTTAGTCCACCACGGCCGACTAGTTTTGGTCGAGGATCTATGCCACCAACCAAGAAAGCAACCAAGGAAATCCTAAGAACTTTTAGGTA
Organism: Cephonodes hylas; assembly: GCA_030295005.1. NCBI lineage: Eukaryota > Metazoa > Arthropoda > Insecta > Lepidoptera > Sphingidae > Cephonodes > Cephonodes hylas. The sequence goes on from AP025365.1 coordinate 1,187,033, forward strand.
AGCAGGTTATTAAAATTTACCGTAACTGTCGTCAAATTTACTGTTGTTATTACAATCCTTAGTATTATTATTTCATTTCCAACCTTTTGCATAAAATGCATAAACGTTAAAAATTCTACAATAAAACGTCGCACTATAAAAGCCACCTTTGACACGAGAAAACCGTATAACCACTGCTTGCCCTGTCAGCGCCACCGCCTGATCCGAAATACTTCGATCCAAGCTTTAGTCTAGCCAAGCAAATTTCAATCATACACCCTCATCTTAAAGTATACAATACTTCAACACCCCCACTCACAATAACAGGCAGAACACCCTTACTGAAACGATAAATCGCGACTAATATCTGGAACTATTCAAAATCACTTCCCACCTTCTATAAAATGGTGGCTATATATCTCTGGCAAGAATTACCGCGAATTTATTATGTGGTGCAAACGTGCGGTCGGAGTGACAGCGGGCTCACGAGAGAAGCGAGTAGCGGATTAAACTGTTGTAAAAAAAATTGTTTTTTGTGGAAATTATTGCATAACATTGAGGTTGATTGTCAATAGCCATGACAATACGACTATGCTAAATGTTTCTTTAAACCGCAGTTAGCATAGCAGTACGCATAGCAGTACTAAACTGCTATCCGTTAATTACCAGTCAATCCTTGAAATAAAATGGTGAAAGCTTTATTTTACACTGGGATAAATACCTTTACAGGTATATTTACATATATTTCGAAAATTCTTGTTTCAAGATATTTGTAAAAACAAATAATCTTGAATGATTTGAATTTAAGTGTAGAGTTAAAAATATTTTACTATTATATATACTTATTAACGTAAAATTGTGATTAGTATAATTTATAAAGATATATGATAGATTATGATAATTTTCCATAATCCCATTACAAACTCTTACTTTACATTCCGCCTATCAAATTAAGTCCTCCACATAATCAGTACATAATCCCCGCTAGCAGTATCACCGACGCCGCGCACCTTAAACCTAGGGTCTTGCGTCGTGTGCCCTGAATGGCAGTAATCTGTCATAGTGACAGTGAAAAAGCCGACCGGACCGACAACTAGCGAGCCTGCGTGCCTACAAATTGAAGTTTCACGACAATAAAAAAAGCGCAAAGATTATTGTGATGTATTCAATACAGGGGTATAAAGTATACGTATTTGTCAGATTGGTATAGCAATATATAAATACACCCAGCAGATATATAGTTCTGAGGTAATATAAAATTTGTTCTTATAAATAAATAAATACACCCAACAGTCACATACATAGTCCTGACCCCACTAAGATACACTGACTAAGATACAAGTCTTGTGTCGGGGTATCAGAAACTACGAGAGACTTTTCGGTCTCACAAACACTCAGACCCAAAACAAATATTTGTGGATCACACAAACATTTGTCTCGTTTCGCAAGCTGGTTCTAGCCAACTATCTTATACAGAGTATATTCAGACCATGACAGAAAACATAGGTTGATATTACGAAAAAATCCGGCAATAAGTAATGATTTTGCGTTTTCCTAACGAGTAATTAATGTATTTGTTTGTTAGGAAAAGGTATTTTGGGCGGCATTTTTTTATGTCACGGTGTCTGTAACCGACGTAGTTATTGCCTGTCTTGGCTTTTGTTCACGGTCTTTATACATACTGTACATGTGTATATGACACTTAACTTAGTTCTGACTCCAAGCATGACGCCCAAGCCCCGTGGTGCAGTTCGATAGACACCAGCTTACAAAACGAGAGGCCACCAGTTCGATCCTAAGTTACGAAACGAATCAATTGTTGAAGTACGACCAGTCACTGCATCCTACATACATATTCGTACTCGGATGTAAAATTTAGATCTATTTATACCATATATGGTTGGTATTTTGACGTAATTTGACAGTTCACACTCGGCGGAAACTGTCCCAAATTGGCGCCTTTGTAGGCACGGCCTGGGTTAGTTTGCATAATTGTGTCTCATCTCGTAGAGTATGTGGGTTCGATTTGTCTTTCCAACCATTCTAGGTAACAAGAGATTTGCGTCACAATTATGCTGTAAAAAGAACTATTGTTTATTTAACAAATAGTAAAACTTTCAATCAATCAATCAGCCTATCGCCGTCCACTGCTGAACGTAGGCCTCCTCAAGAAAGCACCAACCATCCAACCAGTAAACCTTTAAGTTATTGAAATTTATATTTTTTCCAATACAATTACTCAAATGACAATTTAGGTCCCCTTAGATTCGCTGAGCTTCATTGCTCGGCGCCAGTACTGTGCGTGCCGCTGTTGATCCTGGAGCACAGGAGTTGCAGTGGCGGGTGTGTGGTAGGATAGGGCCATAACAAAAAATACAATTACTCACGTATAAAACATGCAAACAGTAAAAAGTGTACAACAATAAAGCGAGTTAGCGGACTACTTTTAAAAATGGCAATTAGAAAAGAAAAAGTCCAGTTGAGAGCGTATAAAAAAAGCTCCGCCATTTGTTTGCTGTAGATATGGTTACCGCCAATATATTACAGACCAGAGACAATATCTTGCTCAGATAACGTTTTGTGGGATGCAGGGACGAATTCTAAGCTAGTTTATAGGGGGTTGAGTCCCTATGAGTAGCGTTAGTATGTAAAAACGGGATCAGAAACAAAGATAAGTTGTAGTTATAGTAATTACTTACGCGATGTTGCATAAATAAACTTGAAAAATGTTACGTTTTTCTAACCACCGTAAGTACAAAATACAAAATAGTAGTATTCAAAATCTATTTTGTACATTAAAAGTCCTGTCTAACAAAACCTTACAGTCACTCAAACTCTACATCTTCTTCATCAACCCATATAGCCCACTGCTGAGCACGGGTCTCCTCTACCATTGAGAGGGTTTAGGCCATAGTCCACCACGCTGGCCTAGTGCGGGTTGGCGGACTACACACCTAAGAAATTCCTAAGAACTCTTAGGTGTGCAGGTTTCATCACGATGTTTTCCTTCACCGTTAAAGCAAGTGATAATTCAATGTGAATACACACATGACTTCGAAAAGTCAGAGGTGTGTGCCTGGGGTTCGAACCCGCGACCGCCGAGATTCTCGACCGCGCGCCCAAACCTCGAGGCCATCACTGCTTAACTCTTTACATACAACCACTCATTCATTACCAACATAAAAAATCTAAACAAAAATTACTTAATATACCGACTACGAAACATCTATCTGCACTCTTCGCACTCCAGCAAATCCCCATCCCCTGTCTCTTTCTCGCCATCCTATAATTGATGCGAGTCTCATTCATTACCTTATAGTCTGAGCGTTGTATTGTTTAATTGGCTACCGGCGTGGCTTGTTATCGGTGTCCCAATTAATGTATGATGACAGCCCGACGTCATGTTTTACATGTTCAGCTTTTAACTTGATATGCTTGCTTGACGTGGCCAAAAGAGAAGCAGTAACTGCATATCTTATACAGAGTGTATTCAGACCGTGATCGGAAAATATGACAGGTAATATGGTTGTATGGGGCTAAGTATACGCTTTTACAACAAACTCCCGAAGGGGATTGGGAGCTTTCCTTAGAAAAGTTTAAAAAATCGATTAAAAATAAACTGTATAAAAAAGGTTATTATAAAATTTCTGATTTTATTGAAGATAACAACCCCTGGGAGTAAGTAAATTGATCGGATGTTATGTTGCTGCATTTTGTATCCATATGATATTAAATGGTAAATATTATTAGATTGTAATCTAATTTTTAGATTAGATTTGTAATTTATTAAAAAAAAATGACATTTCGTGTTGCTGAGGGAGATTTTTGCGTTTCTTCTCCACAGCGATAACACGTTTCGAAGCGGCACTAGTTTTAAAAAACAGTATAAAAAAGTGTTAAAAAATGACGATGCAAAAGAACTTGTAAAAGTCTATTTGAAAAAACAAGGTGATTTGATTTTGACTTTATGGAAAACGTCTATTATTTTTGTCGGGATTTTTTTTAACGTCAGGGGTTTTGTAATCATCTTAGCTGATACACCCTGTATAGTGGATGGATTAAACTATTACCCATCACAGGCGTCGAGCCGTCTACTTCCAAATCAGACGCGTCAATTTATACCACAAGAGAAACAAGACATTTTATTCAAGAGATTATAATACAACCTTTTGTCCCGAGAAATAACTATTTATCACGTCCCAAATCTAGGTATTGTTTGGTTCGCAGATGAGTGATGGAAATAGGTCTGCAAAATATCTGCAATAATGCTAGAATAGACAGGGATTATTTGGTATTAGGTCTAATGTTGCGGTCTAAATTCATTGTTTATTAACCGAATAGATATACGTCTAGAATAATTTGATGTTAAGGCTATTTTCCAATATATCAAAAACCTTTTTAAGGGGCATTTTGAAAACGTATGAAAATATGAGAATTATATACATTGTAACCAACCTCTTTGGTCTGAAATATGTTTAGATGAAAAAAAAAATAGTTAGCTTTAACATAATTATGTATAAATATATTAGACCAGAATATTACGTGTAGTCTTAGAATATTGATCCATTTTGTATATGCACGCAAATAACGTTGTTTACTCCTGTGTCCTGAAAATCTTGTTTTACTTCAAGTTCACGTTTAACTTAAAAAACTGTTTTGTATAAACAGGCAAATCTGTAATTAGACTAAACTGAAATATTCATTTTAATTTAATTTAATGACGAATCATGAAATAAATTCATTCCTAATACTTTGGCGCCTGAATTCGTTCCTGTGATCAGAAATACTAAATGTAACTCCAACTTAGAGAGAAGCAGATTTAAGAGGTGCATCTGCATAGAATCCACCTGCGGATAATTTATCTTTCCTCGATATTTTCAAGCATAATGCATTTTTAACGACACTCGCTAGTGTTTTTGTTCTAATAAATCAAGCAATGGAAAGAAAAGATATCGCTTCATATACATATATCTTGACATACTCCAAAAAATAATTTATTTGCCAAACATTACTTACCAACTGATTCCATCGTCTGCATCATCAACCGATGTATATTCCACTGCTGGGCACTGGCCGGGCTACCGCTAGAGTACGTAATATTTTTTGTGAATACCCACAAAATTTCCAAAAGTCAGAGTTGTGCCTGGACTTTGAACCCCCAACCATGTATACGTGCCCTTTGTGCATATTATATGTTTATAGCCTAATGGAATTAAATTATTACCTCCAGTGTAAGCGAGCGCACTCTTGAATAATTTACATTACAAAAAAAGCTAAGCGAATGTAAAAATGTCTAGTTGTACATTACAAACTCGACAACACTGCAAAAAGTAAAAGCAAAGGAGCCACTCATGTCTCGTCCGCATAAATTATGTGCAGTGAGCGTGTTTCGCAGATGTTTGGGATTTTCGTGAGGTCACAGCCACCGCCCCCCTCGCCTTGGTACGTGCCTGTGTAATTAAAAGGGGTCTGAATTCTGTACTGGCCTCGTTAATGCACTGATAGAACATTATGCTTTTGAGTGTTCATCAGTCTAAAATGAGTCTAATACTCCGTTTACTATCCTAGGAGTCGAGCATAGAACATACTACAAAAAAATGTATAATAAAAAATAACTAAAAAAGAATAGACACTGCTGACTGAATGTAGGTGAAGAAATACACGTCTTAATACTCCTTCGGTGATTAATTCGTGAGGTTCTTCTTCTTTCTTCTTTATCAACCCATATACGCCCACTGCTGAGCACGGGTCTCCTCTACAATTGAGAGGGTTTTGGTCATAGTCCGCCACGCTGGCCTAGTGCGGGTTGGCGGACTACACACCTAAGAAATTCCTGAGAACTCTTAGGTGTGCACGTTTTGTCACGATGTTTTCCTTCGTGAGGTTATGTACGGATATTTCTAGCAACCATTGAAAGTAAAAATATTGTGAAAGCAACCCAAGACTATCTATGTTCCCTAATCAAATAATATTTATCTAGTTATACAAGCGGACATTACTATGACAGTCAATAAGATATAATCGTAATGATCATCATCCTCACCAGCCTTTCATAGTCACAGCTCGATCTTCCTTCCTCATCCAACCGCTGCCAGCCAATCATATTGATCACCTATCAATAATTTTTACATGACCTTACAATCTAGAACAGTGTTGCCAAGTTCCTAGCAAAAAATCCTTCAAATAATACCAACATTTGCGGTGCCATCTAGAAACTAATAACATAGAATAATGGCAACGAGCTAATATTTCACACGGCACGTCCCGACCGCAAATTGATACCGAGGAAACTTTCAAAAACCACCTGAAACGGCAACGCTTAGATTTATGACGAAATATCGCCCCCACTAATACGTCGGAACGGCTGTACGGGGATGCAGCGTGCAATTTTAAAATGCAGCTCCTCTAGACCTTATTTCTTGTGCTGTAACAAAGATTTTTGCATAGCAAGCGGGAAGATTTAAATTTGCAAGCCGTTTATAAATTTGTTAACATTTCCACACCTTGCAATTGTTGGTTTGATTTATTTCGAACGGTATAACACTCCCGCGTGATGGATGGGTTAAACTTGGATTTTCAAGGAGTTTCGGAGTGGTTTTCTTGGATTTATGAAGTCTTAAAATAGGAGGGAAGAAAGTAATATAATTATAACGTTTTAGTCGCAACGTTAATCGTAAGATTACGTAAGGTGTTTTCCCTACACGATCAATTTACCACAGAAAGATTGATACTGATACATCGAAAATCTAGAAGAGATCTAAAAATCAAAATCTAACTTTAAAATCTGTTACTATTTAAATATATTGCCGTCTCGACTCAATAGATTCGAACCATGGAGTTCGAAGAATATGGCACTATTCTTCGAACTATTTTAATAGTCTTCCGGATATTTATAGAAGCCAAATAGAGTAAAAAATACACTTAAACTCTCTTAGCTCTCCTAGTATACCCCTAATCTTAAACCACTTACCCAACTCGAAAACAGTATTCACTATATCTCGCAGTTTCTATTTCAGACGCAGCGAGGTTAGACTGAAGCATAATGGCGTTGACTCTTAAACATGTTCAATAAACATAATCTGCAATTCTAAATTGAAGTTTAGCGTACCATCTGCAGTAAAGACATTCAACACAAACTGACATATATCTAACAGAATTCCCACCAAACTAGATACACTACAAACTGATACCTGAAAACTAAACCAGCTGATTTAAGTATAGAATTTTAGAAGTGCAGTATTAAATAGAATCAACTCACAGTACATTATCAAAGAACTATGAGAGTGTGTGACACGTAATAGAAGAATACTGAAGGAGTTTCTTGGCGTTTCTTCACCACACGTTCTAAGACAAGAATTCAAAAAACTTGTAAAATTCTACTGGACTATGTCTTCGATAGTTTTTCGCGAATATATCCAAAGGCCGTGATAAAAATTACATGAAGAAGTTCATAACATTTTGCCCCTTTCTGAATAGAACCCGCAACCTCTCGATGAAATGGTACATACCGCGATACAAACCTAAAATTGTATAATTACAGTTAACAACTTAATTAAGGATATCATAGAAATGTCGCCGATTTTAAATTCAGCCCCCCAAGTCTATTAAGTCCTGGTGAAGTTAACAGTGGCTTGCATTTGTACTCCTGTGGCTTCACTTCAGAACATTAACCAAGGAACAAGACCGACTACGGAAGCCCAACTTCTCCAACTAGTTTCGGCAACTGTGGCGCTAGTGTGCCCAAGTTCCGCAAATCGCTACTAGTTGGCGCTAGTGGCGTGTGCGTATTGTCACTCGGCTGTCGGTTTTTGGCACATAAATGGAGAAGTTTGACCGAGCGAGCTATTTGCATGATCCGCGAGCTAATCCTTGGTATCTGCGTTTTACACTGGCGTTGTTTGGGTTCTCTTGTCATTTTCGTTGTAGAACTAGTGAAGGTGTGACGTCATAATGTTTGTTAAGTTTGCGTTTTAGCGGTGACAGGCCAAGAAACTAGCATTTGAAAAGTTACATGATGGTTTTGCCCTTAAGAAAGGTGGGTGGGTAAAGAATGGATAAAAGCTACTTAATACTGGGATAGTTAGAACTTTCTTGGGTAGACCTATGTTCAGCAGTTAACGGCGATAGCTGCGTGTTGCATAGTCTAATGAATGAATGAATTAAATATATTAATTGTGAATGAACGTATTAATTATTATTATACTTGCAAAGAATGAGCGTGAACGCGTGCATATAAAATTATTTACAGAAACGAACACATACTTTACAAACAAAATGTTATAATATTTTTCATAATCGAAACTTAAATTACGCATTTACAATTAACAACTGCACTAGTTTAATATATTTTAGGCATTGATATACCCAAATCCTTTAGAAAGGACACATTACTTGTCTCAACAAAATTGCAAGCCAAGCTAGGTGGTACAGCTAGTAAAAAATAGATACACGTCAGCCAACGAACTTTTCTCATTAATAGAAACTTGTGACGTAGACTTGGTTAATTGCACGGATAGAACTCTTAGCGAAGCCAATCAAACACGCCGGCTGAACTGCGAATGTTGAATAAATTAGATTTTCAAACGGCGGATAATATTGTCAGACGCAAATTAATGGTGGGTTGCAACTTTGATTACCTGCGTCTGACACATTGACGGGCTGCTGACGTTGTTCAATTGTTTCGTAATTGGATCACCTGTACTCTGCCTCATTTGGAGAGTGATAAACTGCTGGTATTGCCTTAAAAATGTTTTGCTCTGATTTAAAGAAATCCACTACAGCTTTAGGATTATAAATATAATGATTTATTAGTATCCAATATGGCGTACGTAACGGTGCTGGTCTGAATAGCACAGCAGTAGTAGTTTCTAAATATAACACGCCTAAATATTCTTACGAATTTCTTAGGTGTCAAGTTCGCACGCCCCCAGTAAGCCAGAGTGTTAGGGTCTAGGTGAATTACAGAGAGGAGGTTCATGCACAGCAGCAAGATTTTTATTGGATGATTATTATGAAAACTGAAGCAAGCTTTAGCTTTTATTCATTTCGTGTATAATTAATTCCTTATTAACTATAGAGGATGCCTAAATTCATATGCCCAGATTATAATCTGATACAAATATTTTAGTTACCCTGATAAACCTTTTCCCGCAGGTGATTATCAAAAAATACGATAGAAAGATAAACAATTGCCAACGTAAAAAAATCAAACAAAAATTGTAACAAGCGGCAGCAGGTTTATTTTCATGTTTGACACAATTCCTAAATGTAACACTTGACGGCGAAAATAAAATCAAAAACACAATCGGACAGCAAAAACAGAGGCGGCACGCGCGGGGAGGCTTACACAGTGAGAAATATCCAATTTGGCCGCGTTTGCCCGCCAAATTGACGCCATTTTTCATTTACACCGCCGCCATATTGCGCAGTGGCGCCGCCGCGGAAACAATTTACCGGACCCATACACCTTCAATAATATTGATCAATATTCTGATTGTACAATATTATTGAACGTGTAGGGATAATATTGAAGCATTGCGCCGTGATTGAGCAAAAGATTGATGGAGCTTAATTTTTATTGATCAATATTTTTTTATTGCGCTGTGTAGGGTTAATATTGCGCAATATATTTCTTTTTTTTTCTTTTCAACAAAATCACCAGCGTGGCTGCCGCCAAAACTTCGTCGTCAGACATGTTGCTCGCACGAAAATATTGATCAGAGTGGTTTATCAATTTTATTGACAGAATTTATTGAACGTCTGGAATCAAAGGGGGTGTTCAATATTATTGAACAATAAAAAGATTGTTCAATATTATTGTAGGTGTATGGGGCCCCTTACACTACTCAAACACAAATAAAGTTTGTAATTCGGCCACGGAATGGATATCTAATATCATGTTTAGACGTGATATTGTTGTATTTGGCTTCTCGGGAAAGGCTTTTGCTAGATTTTGGAGTTGTGAGACACGATTTGTTTTACTTTAGAGTGGTCAGAAAGTACAGTGATATTTATCATTTTTATGAGAATTAAATAACAAAAAAATATAAAATATTGGCGGTAATTGAGCACAAATTATGAATTACTATACGTAATCAACTTTTACAACCTGGTAATATTCCTTAGAAATTAATCGAATGATAAATGTCATTTTTGTCTTCTAAACAAAAGCCGCGATTTTCTACGACTGAACATATTTTTGGCTTTGAAATTCCATTGCATACCTTATTATTTTATGACAAAATATAATATTGAAAATCATCAATAAACAATTTAATGAGCACAAAAACAGACACACCTCAATTTTTTTTTCCAGCTTTCATAACCGGCAGTACAGAAACGCCCTAGCCTAGTACCACGTCTTCCGAAGCAAAACTAATCAGACCAACAGCCAAGCAATAAGTTTTCAATGCAATTTGAATAGTGATTCAGCCGTCGATACATGAATGGGGTATTGATAGAGCCCAGTTAATGACGGATGAAATAGTGCTGCCCCGCTCCGTACGTGCGCTGAATTCTACAAACGAGTTTGCGCGCTCCATTTGGGACCCGAATGCGGCTAATAAACTATTTACACTGTATTATTTCGTTGTTTAGATGGAAAAACGTGAATGGGAATTGATTATGGCGATGTGAGAGTAATATTAAATCGGTTGGAAACAGTACGGAACAGCTGAATTAGATTAGAAGTGAGATAGTGTTTTGTATGGGAGTGGCGCTGCTTGTCTGTCACCTGTCCATTCTACAATCACACCCAAGTGATAAAAATTAAAAACAAATGTGAACCTACCTAAGAAATGTCTTGGGAGAAGTTGCCCATTTTCTCACAATTTTACTTCATTCACAAAGTATTTCAAGTTTAATTTATAGCTACATAACTGCAAAAGGTCACATGTGTGCCCTGAATTTTACATTGCCCTGACCAAGAACCCTATTTACCGAAGATTTAAAACAAAATACGTCCAAACCTTAGTCTTCATACGCACTCAAACATTCAATCAAACAGTCACAAAATGGCGGCCACAGATATCCCGTAATCCGGCACTCGCCGCGGACAAAGCCGCGTCGAACATTAAATCTTATTTAGCCACATTAATTTTAATTAAAAGTGGGTTTATTAAAGGCGTCGCGACGCGTCTTTGTAACGCGATTACCAAACCGAAATGGGAACAGCGAACACCTCGATTCGAGCAAAATTGAAATGGCAGAGGACGTCTAGCGCGAATCAAGGTTATGACGCGGATTTAGACTTTAATCGAGGGACTGTTGAGGATTTCGCAAGACATCATTAGAGCAATTGTTAGAGGTTTTTATTTATTATCAAATTAATAGGGGAAAAATGTGTGTTTGCAGGAGTTCAAATAAGATTTAGGCCGAAGACATCATTTGTTGATTTAAATAAAAAATTGAGAAACATAAATGCGATCTTAAGTTTTGTAACTTATAATTAAATTTAATCCTTTCTTCAAGAAAGTTCTAGATATATTACTAGCAATATCAAAAATTCGTCCGCCCACCCGCACTAGGCCTGCGCAGTAGAATAAGGTCTAAACACTCTCAACGACAGAAAAGGCCCCTGCCTAGCAATAACAGTTGACAAGTATAACGATTAATATTAATATCAAAAATTGATCGATTTAATATAACCATAGAGAATATCCTAATGCACCAACTAAAAACACCTAAAAGGAATAGATAAGTTAAATTTCCCTGCCAAATCACCCCGGTATTAGATGTAAGCGTTTTCCGATAAGCGTTAATGTTCGTGGTGTGGAGCCGAGTGCAACTAGGCGAGGGGGGGAGTCGCATTCGGACAGAAATCTCAGATAATACTGTCCATTACTGGGTATACCATTTAAACCGGCTGTTTTAAAGGCGATTCCAAATTTAAAACTAAAATTGTATAATCTGTATTTACGCTTTATATGTTTTTATATGCTCGACAGCTCCGTGGTTGGTTAGATATCAGCTTGCAAAACGAAAGGCCGCGGATTCGATCCCCGCACCGAGACAAATGTTTGTAGGACCTAAGACCTGGATAGGACATTTTTGCGTCGGTCTCTGTTGCGTTTAACTATTATATTATACTTTTGCAAAAAAATTATTCTTCAAGAGGATATGAATATCCGAGATCTAGTTTTGTACCCACCTACACCAAATTCTCAATAAAGGAGACTCTAAAACCGCTAAATATTGAAAATTATTTCAGTATTTTAACCCTGTACCTTGCTCAAATGTATTTTGCTATTTCGTACCTCAAAAAATATGATTCTAAAGAGAATAATTCCAAGTACTCGATACGCACCTGTACATTCAATAACTTTGATGAGCAGACTTTAATAAAAGGCCTCACACTACTTAACTCAAGATCTCGAATTGTGAAGCTTTTGCAAATCTTTTAGAGAATTAACGACGACCTACAAAAAGTCTTTGATGTTACAAAATTAGAATTTATGCCTCAAAATCCTACTTAATTTAATATTCGTGCAACCATGCGGTTTTTTTAGGTTAGACATCACAGTGGAACTAAAGACTAAAGATTAAACACTAGATTTTTAGATTTAAAAGCAGATAACTTCAATTAAATCGGAATGATCCAAGATTTACCTACAATCGTCTTAAAGCAATTAAGTAAAGACTGTATTTTTTTTTTAATTCAATAACAATTCATAACTCTCCCTTTATATAAATCGAACCTTTGACGCTTGATTCACCATCGACGTCTATCCAAATATACCATTTTTTTACAAATAAGTAGGTACAAAATAATTCTCTCAGAAATACTTTGAGCATACCCTAAATATCCCGTAGAGAGAAACGGCAAACATCTTGGGAAGTCGCAATCAAATACACCTTCTTAGCGTCTCGGTGATGAGCTAAAAAATCCCCCGAGAACCGCTTAATTGTTACTAAGAAAATTATTGCCAAACGAGAAAACTCGGCCGACATTTTTCTAACAAGATTTGCGAAACAATTTCACCGTATTTCTCCCCAGATCCAATTAATAATTGGTCTGGCAAGTAATTATTCTGAAGCCGAACCGGGGAGTCGCTGAGGTCACATTTCTAGACGTTTTTACCGTTTTACAATTATTAAGCAATGCTTACATGCATTGTTTTCGATCACGGTTTCTTCACATTTTTATTGAATTACGAAGTATTATAATATATCTATTTCTGAGTCTAAAAATGGTGTGGGACGTCGCTGGCTGCAACCTGCTTCCAACAGGTCCCTATGTTCAGCAGTGAAACTCCTTTGGCAGATACATAGATAGATTTACAAGGTGTAAATAGACTGTGATCAAAAACTGTGGCTGGTAAAAGTAGTTAAAAAGTTTTTTTTTTTCGGGAGTTTTAAGCGTTAGTGTGTCTGTAATCACCGTACCTATTACCTGAATTATTTTTCCATTACCCGTTTTTATAACCTGTATCGTCACCATCATCAATAGTCTATAATTCGTCCACTGTTGGACATAGGCCTCTTTTGTAGCACACGATATCCGCAGGGGGGCTGGCAGCGAAGCCTAATGACGTGCCAACCTCTATATTAATTCTTAACTATATTGCTATTCTTAACTATATTGAAGCAGTGATGGCCTCGAGGTATGGGCGCGCGGTCGAGAATCTCGGCGGTCGCGGGTTCGAACCCCAGGCACACACCTCTGACTTTTCGAAGTTATGTGTGTATTCACATTGAATTATCACTTGCTTTAACGGTGAAGGAAAACATCGTGATGAAACCTGCACACCTAAGAGTTCTTAGGAATTTCTTAGGTGTGTAGTCCGCCAACCCGCACTAGGCCAGCGTGGTGGACTATGGCCTAAACCCTCTCAATGGTAGAGGAGACCCGTGCTCAGCAGTGGGCGTATATGGGTTGATGAAGAAGAAGAAGAAGAAGATATTGCTATAGTTTTATCTAACGTATTCCTAATAACAACCTTCCAATTTACAACAAAAGCTCAATATTTAATGACAATGAAAATGTACACGATTATGTGGATTTGTTTCAGCAGAAGCACCCTCATGTCATCTTCGAAGCGCGGACTAAGGCCAACAAGGGGTGCGCCAACAAGCTCGAGTTCAGGCCCAAGAACAGGCGCACCAAACATCTCAACTTCGTGGAGGAACTCAGTGACGATCCCAACTTGTGAGTACTAACATAAAAAATATGCTTTTATAAGTGTAAGTACCTGACGCTGTCGCAATTACTTTATAAGAACAATGAAAAAAACGATTTTAAGTACCGCCACTTGCACTATCATCTTTTCTATTAAATATACATGAGAAAAAACATGGAAAATGACAAAATATTATCATTTTTAGACTACATGAATTGTTAAGAGAGTTTAATGTTACCACAATGGCTCTACTTCTGCGTAAAAACTACATTATTTCCATGCGAATAGGTTGACATTAATACCGATCGAAATCCCTCTGTAAGCAGATTAACCCACGTCATTGGACGAACACAAAAAGCTTCAAGGGGATCTGGCGTAGTTATTAATCACAGGTTTATGCCTAACAATGGCAGAATCTCAAAACTACGACGAAAGAAGTGAATTATGCAGCCCAGTTTAAAGTTGTTCGCTCGTTTGTGATTTTTTTTCCACCCCCCATCTCCAGTTGCCCCGTTTCAAACTGCTAGAGTACACAATGTGAACTTTCATTATGAATTCCATTTGAATTTATGTGAGAAAATAATTTAAAGTTTGCCGACAATGGAACTTCGCGTTTGTGCAGTCCGCGCTCTTTATTTTTGATCGAATGGAATAGATATTCGCTTTATTATGTCGTTGGGGACCGTTGCTGGCACGGTCTTGCCGTGGGCGGTGATAAAACGCGGTCTTTCGGACGTTACGAGTGACAGTCTCACAGATACGAAACTTAGAAATTACGTAGCGTTTAGTCAAGGACGCGCTACGCTCAGTATGCTACGTGTGTGCTACGAGTACGTGTTATTTGCTACGTGCTACGTGGCGCGTTTCACTATTGCTCGCTTTTCTGACAAGGTCGTAGATAAACACTACAATGACAAAATGTTTTCGAACTATGGTAATTTTAATGTGCTGTTTTCTTCTTAATACATATTCATTGCCAAGCGTTGCGTTGTCAAAAAGATTGTATGGAGTAGCTCAAGCATGGTGACTTAATTTCGATTAATTATTAATTATATGAGATTTAAATCTTTATATGAAGGAAGCAATAGTGACACTTCGTAATTTAGTATTACTTGTATCAATGTTGTATTATTGTGGTGGTTAATAAATAAATAGTATTAGGAAGAGGATACCAAAAATTCCTTTTAAACTACATCGGCAGTTGATAATAAGTGCACTAACGTCCTAATAGACAAGCCAAAAAGGCACTAACAAACTTACAAGGCAAGAAAATCCCAAAAAAAAAATATAACACACCAGTCCAGTAATTGAATCCCGATTCACCCCGCATTGGCCGCCGCCCAAAAGGCGTATCACATTAAACGATTTTTGTTTAAACACGGACACACGCGCGCCGCACCAAATTGAATAGCCGATACTCGCGCCGCGCTAATGTCCATTAATTATTGCACGTCACGGAGCGTATGACGTCATTGTCAACCCGACGTATTTGCTTGCTCCTGCAATCGTGTTTTATTCGGCACAAAAGGAATATATTATACAGACCTGTTTGGTTTAGGTTAAGTAGGTCAATAATGACATGGGTGTGGAAATCGGGCATTTAAACGATCAAGGGTGATAAAAGAATTTGGTTGATGATGTCAGTTTCGTTGAGTTTAGTCTTCATGATCATCAGCTGAAACCGCCACTGCTGGATATAAACCTCCATTAAAGACTATCATAACGCTTAGCTTAGAAGCGACCTGTATCCAGCAACTTACCAATTTTGGATACCAATATTTGCCAATAATCATTTATTTATTTATTTTCTTTGGAAAACATACAATTAAATTTTTCTTATAATCTAAGTTTTAAAAATCGATACAAATATTAAAGATAGTTTCCACTTATAAAAAGTAGCTTACAAACAAACGCAAACAATTACAAATAATTATTTTACATTCACATTGGTACAACTAATGAGACAAGAAAATATAATTAGCAAAAGAACATATTTCACACACAAATTCAATCTAAAATATCAACCAGATAAAGCAACCTCAAAAACACCGCAACACAAAACACAGATTTACATGTGACACGTAAAAAGCCCGATACAAGCTTCCCAAGTCTCCGCATTCATTGTGAGGCCGCTTATAACATAAATCATTCAGTGGAACTCAATTTGTCTGGCTGGAGTGATGAAAGGACCCCCGTTAATATTCCTCTCTGTATCCCGAAGGAATGCGCGATTCTAGACAAGGCTTTCGGTACGGATTTGAACGAATTTAGCCCAGAGGCAAACTGCGGACGTGTTCCGATTGAATTAATAGATTGGATCGCTGTGTACCGAGCTTAGTGATTGGCAAAGCAGCCGATTTGATTTAGACATGCTTATGAATTTAATTATGGTTTAGTTCTCTTGTCTGGATAACAGAGTCTGGCTAGATGCTGGTTTTAACCTTCATTATATAATTTTTATGAAATAGTAATTATCTGATATTGAAAAATGTATGAAAAAGAATATCTAGAAAATCAAATCCAAAATTTTGCAAGAAAATGCTCTTCTATAGAAAAATCAATGGGAGTTTAGGTTTACCGTACAAAATTAATAGTTAAAAAAAAGGCATAAGATACGTCATGTCATCAATTAACCACTACTCTTGAGATATAGAATTTTCTTTAATTCGAACATTAGCTCAATATAATAAGTATTAAAATCATGTCATGAACTAAAACTAAATTGAAATCAAACGATCATCATTATCATCAAATCTTTCTTCAAAATATCATATTATAAATAATCAGCGCCACATCCCACTACTGGGCACGTGCCTCCTCTACAAGTGTAACTTTTAGGTGTACAGGTCCTCACGATGTTTAACTTGACCGTTAAATTAAAGAAGATTTATTGTCAATGCATAACTTCGAAAAATCAAAGGTACTAAACCTCCAAACTAACTAACCCAAACTTAGCTCCACTAGTCTCTACCATCAAGACTCTTCAATCACAGTCAATGAAAAACCGTAATACCGTTTGGTTTCCCAAGGAGAATATTCTCGGTATTGAGATGGTCGTTACCCACCAAGATAAGCAACCCCGTGCTGTTTCATTCATCCGCGCCGGTTTGATATCTGCCTTAATCACGTCATTGACATGCCTCGCTTGTCTAAGGCCCATTCGTATTGACGATCGGTTATTGTGCCGATATCAGGGCTGTGTTCGATTCTACCGTGTTTTCGAAAGCGTTTTATTGATGTAGGTTTTGTGTTAACGTAATTATCACGCACTTCTAATTTCGGCAAACACCTCTGACTTTCTCAAGTTCTGTGTGTTCATAATGAATTATATCGTTATTAAATGGTGAAGAAAAACCTGCTCATCTAAAGATTCACAAGAATTTCACAGGTAAAATTCTCTATCTAAAAGGTTAGGTAGCACTAATATTCTTAAATTTGTCATAATTCAATTTGACATCCTTAATGTCATAATAATAGATACAGACAGAGATATAATACAGACTAGCAAAAAAACAAAAGTGCAATCAATATCTTCTTCTTCTTCATCAACCCATATACGCCCACTGCTGAGCACGGGTCTCCTCTACCATTGAGAGGGTTTTAGGCCATAGTCCGCCACGCTGGCCTAGTGCGGGTTGGCGGACTACACACCTAAGAAATTCCTAAGAACTTTTAGGTGTGCAGGTTTCATCACGAGTTTCGTTTAAGTAGTTTCGAGTTTCGTATTCGTTAAAGCAAGTGATAATTCAGTTTGAATACACACATAACTTCGAAAAGTCAGAGGTGTGTGCCTGGGTTTCGAACCCGCGACCGCCGAGGTTCTCGACCGCGCGCCTAAACCTCGAGGCCATCACTGCTTCAATCAATATACTTGACTATAATCGGAAATTCTCAAAATATTACTCCTCAAGTTTACCTTGACTTCTCGTATAAAATTTATCTTGAAACCCAATTCGTACATACCAAAATTTAAAAGTACAGAACCGAAGCCCTACTCTCCCCTGGTAACCCGAACCGTACCAGGGCCCGCTTAATTGGGCACATCAATTCCACTCTGTTCCAACTATTTGCACAGTATTAACGTTATTCAAACAACATTATTTATCAAGACATTTCCGCCGCGAACGGGGAATTGTGACGGATATTTTCGACTATCCCCCCTCGCCCCTGCTCCCCCATGTCCCCGATCTCCCCTCGTAATAATTACACGGATCGAAGAGACTTAAGTGATCAAGAGGACTTACAGAATCTAGATTGGATTTATATCTGATAAATACTGGAGATATTTATTACTTTTTGCACTTGTCCTAGTTACCTCGATGTTAAGACGCGTTGGTTGGCACTATCTTTGAAATTGGAAGTTACCTATGAGAATTTATAGTTGAATGTTAATGTAAAATCATAACCTTAAGTTTTTTACATAAATCAAATTCAGCAACTCTTAATAGACTGCTTGATAAAGTAAATCCTAACCTTATATTGATCTACATATCACTACATAGTATAAAACAAAGTCGCTTTCTCTGTCCCTATGTCCCTTTGTATGCTTACATCTTTGAAACTACGCAACGGATTTTGATGCGGTTTTTTTTTAATAGATAGAGTGATTGAAGAGGAAGGTTTATATGTATGATAACATCAATTAAATATCAGCATTGCACCCGTGCGAAGCCGGGGCGGGTCGCTAGAGTATTAATATATTCATTACTTGCTCGGTTAACAAATTGGATAATTTTCAGCAAATTGATTATTGCTCAAAAAACCTTATTCATAAAGACTTAAGCCGAAAAGCCTAGTTTGACTTACCAAATTCGGAATTACAATCTTCAAACCTTAAATCTTAATTTAACAAACGCAATTTGACGTAAATCAGAATATCCTGACCCCAAAATAAACAGTTATAAACTAACATTACACAACTAACGAATATCGCTTTAAGGATTCTATAAAACTACCGCCACCAGCAAGATTATGACAAAACTCGTAGTGCTTATAAAAAAATAATATTTTTCTCCCGCCATTTCTCCTCGGAATATCATAAACAACAAAACCAAACGACTTGACAAGGCGTAGTCCCACGAGATGACGTCAGAGTGGTAACATTACCGAAGGTAAAAAATTGGCACACCATTTGATAGCCTGCCTGTCATGTTTTCGCATACACCTCTTTAATATTAGAGTAACTTAAAGGGAATCTTCCCTAGGCGTATTTCTCGCTGTTTTGAAATATATTTGGGGTAAAAATTTGCAGAATGAAATTCATAATGCGCCAATTATTATCGATTTGAAACCACAATGCTACTAGAAGGAATTGCAGAGTTTTTTAAGCGTTTAGTTATTTCAATGGCACGCTTATCTATGTAAAATAGGTAAAGAATCGCTCTCCGACATGATAATTCTTGAGATCCCGATTATCTTAGTGTAAATTAATACTTACATAAGGTTTTAGCCCGTGAAAATCTTTCATACCCCATGTATCTCGTTAGGCAGGAATCCAAGAGGATTTTCTCCATGTTAAGAAAAATATCTTACTGCTATATTAGTGTTACTATACAAAATTTACCTGTGATTATTCCGCCATACTAGTTGATACTAAAAGTCTAAAATTCAGTCAGAGATAAACGACAAAAAACCAGACTTAAATCGACTAGGATCTAAAACATCATCCTTGGAAAGTATTTCTACTATCTAAATATGTGTCTAAAACTGTGTCTGTATTCGTCAAAACAAGCGTCCGAAACATTTCAGTAATCATACACATCACTCGTTCCGAAGTAATCTTTCCATACAAAACCAATACAAGTTTAATAACATATTGGGACAGATAAAAGTTTCCGTCTGGTTTTATTACATTCTTTCATCTCAGAACTCAACGAACCCAGTAACATCTCGCATTTATGACTCAAGAATCATCATTCTATACAGAGTGTATAATTTAGGTCCCCTTAGATTCGCTGAGCTTCATTGCTCGGCGCCAATACTGTGCGTGCCGCTGTTGATCCTGGAGTACAGGAGTTGCAGTGGCGGGTGTGTGGTGGGATAGGACATAGAGTGTATTCAGACCGTGATCGGAAACTAAGGCTGGTAATAGTGGTGATCACAAACCCATTGGCATTCTTCATCATCATCATCAACCCATATACGCCCACTGCTGAGCACGGGTCTCCTCTACCATTGAGAGGGTTTAGGCCATAGTCCACCACGCTGGCCTAGTGCGGGTTGGCGGACTACACACCTAATAAAATTCCTAAGAACTTTTAGGTGTGCAGGTTTCATCACGATGTTTTCCTTCACCGTTAAAGCAAGTGATAATTCAATTTGAATACACACATAACTTCGAAAAGTCAGAGGTGTGTGCCTGGGGTTTAAACCCGCAACCGCCGAGATTCTCGACCGCGCGCCTAAACCTCGAGGCCATCACTGCTTATTATACATTTAAACCAAATACATGCATTTAATACCGTTAGTTGTATGGAAAACGTCATGTTTTATTTTTGGTCAGAAATTTCTTTAATGCCAGCGGGTTTGTAATTACCTGCCTTAATGTCCGATCACGGTCTGAATACACTATGCATAGATGGAAATTGAAAGTTTACCAAAGGAACCCCTCATCTCTTGATAAACTAGATTAGAACGTTGAGATAAAAAGACAAAACTCGAACGTTTAAAAAATCGTTTTCGTCAGCCCACATTTTATAATTTCGACGAGAGGATGTAAAGCGATCGGTTTCTTTCGCATTAAACCCCGGTCTTATTTAATGGGCGGTTTTTATTCGGTTTTTGAATAATAAGCGCTCAATAGGCTCGGCGGCGGGCTGTAAATTAAAAAATGCGTCCGTGGTTAAGGTTTCCCCTGGAATTGGATTCGTGATACTTTTGCTCAATGCTATTAGGATTATGAAAATAATTTATTGGTTTTTATTAATCTTGTTTTTCCAATTTATTTTGTTTTAGGATTCAGCGTTCGTAGTCGAGTTTGGAATTTTCGTTGTTTTTAATTGCGTAAATAAAAAAAATATATTTTAACAATTGTTATTTGTAGGTACAAAGTCTTGTTGCTTTTAGTAAAATATCAATCTTCAGTTCCGGTTTTGTCGAATAATATCTTACGACATTTTTACAACTGTAGTCGATTTCTACAATCTGGATCAGGTAGTGTATCAATGCATAATCAATGATATCACTAATCATAGTGACTAAGTATCAACTTATGATGATAAAACTTTGGTCCTCCAGCATAACTGTCATCGCAACATAGCCAATCCTTTTCTTACTTTAATTTGACACTCGACATTTAAAAAATTACTGCGAGCTTTTGTTTTATTTTGAGTACATTTCACAGGTTAAATACCTGACGACATTGAAGTTCAAAAGCCCAATTTTTCCGACAAAATGTCTAATAATAATTTCTGATCTTAAAAATCTTGATTTAACAATAGCAGTATGACCTGAAGAGTAAAATCACTTTATTACAATAATTATGACAAACACTTCGACTACTTGCGTAGAACTGACATTTATCACTTACTTTTAGCTATAATATCGACTACCCTCGCGAATGGATGAGTGAATACATTTTAAAAAGTACCATCATTCACAACCGTCGTGAATGATTGACTGAATAAATATTTTTATACAAAATCGATCACTACTGGCATCAATATTAAAGCCAAAAATTAACATATAATATTATTTAAGCTAAATACAATATTATCTATGCTAACAGACCTATAAATGATCTACAATAAATAATTATAAACTAAACGTTTTTGGGCTTCAATGGAAGCACCGCCACTGCTAACACTGTATCTTCGTCTATTTTCCTAGTGGCAGCGACAACCACTCCACGGACAGTCGCTCGTGGCGCTGGTGGCAGAACAGCGGTCTTCGCGCGCTGAACCGGCGTAGGAGGGACGTGCGAGAGACCACTAAATATATCGAGACCGCCCTCATCATAGACAAGGCGATGTTCGACCGCAGAAACGGCAGCACCAGGTCGGAGGTCGTCCACGACGCCATACAGGTCGCCAACATCGCCGATCTGGTAAGTCTATTCACCCCATGAATCTATTCACCCCAGTTTAACTTTTGTGGGGTGAATAGATACGTTAAGTAGATGAATAGGTTAAATAGAAACGAAATATAAGTGTCTTTTTTTGTGGGATGTGTATGTCCTGTGTCACCCTTTCGTGCAATGAGTTGCAGTTATTTTTTTATTAGGAAAGTCTAAATAACACAGAGTCTGTAATGGGGACCTTAAATTGACAAAATTTAAATGCAGAAATGTACCTCTGTCAATGGCTTTGGAAACAAGGGTGTGTAAAATACCATTTGAAACTGAAGATAGCAGAAGTATATAAGCAACGAGGATAATTTCATTGATATAATAAAACTTTCTTCAAAACTTTTTGAAAAGTCTAACGTAAATATAGTTAAAGTTTTTGTGTCGCGCTTTCAAAGGTGGCAATACCAACCTCGATAGCTGAATGGGGTACCGGTAACGTTAAATTATTGAGTAAAATTCTAGCACTCATTTTGCATAATCGGGCAGCTTACATTAATTAAATTATTTTTTGAAACTTCGAGAAAAAAAGAAATATTACTTTGGATTTGTGAATAAATATACAGAAAGCCTATGCCTTGAATACATACTTAGATACTAGTCTTGTATCGTGGTATCCGAAACTACGAGAGACTTTTCACTTTCACGAACACCCAGACCCGAAATAAATGTTTGTGGATCACATATACATTAGTCACGATGCGTAGTCCCGCCGCCTCTCCTCATACAAGGTACAAAACCTAACAAACCAGTCCATTCATACTTTATATTCCAAACAAAACCTAACTACAATTCACAATTCAATAAAATCATAACGAGATCGATTTCAGCAATTCTCCAAACTCTCGAAAAAAACATTCATATTTTATTAAATCTGCCCCATTCAGCGCGAACAAAATGCACATGATTACACGACGAAATTGCGGATGCCACGCCGGGCCCATTCGGCCATTGTTGACCGTAACAATTTACTCTGGCCGGCTATTATGGCCGAGGCTTACTGGACCACAATTGCTAGTAGACCGCATAGACCGTAAAAGCAAGGATTACACTGTAATAACATTACAAGAGGCATTCTGCACCACGGGGTAAACTTGTGTTGTTCACTTTAAAAACTGGAAGCAATAACTGCTCTTGTTCTTGCAAGCGTATATAATGTCCTCAGCTTTCAAGATGCCCGGAAGAGACAATTTAATATTTAATAGCGACAAAGACGGGTTTAAATTGCATATTTAGTTCCCTTTCTTTGTCTTTGAATATGAATTTGTTGAAACAATTCAGGTATATAAGCAGCAAATGTTTAAAAATATCCCTCTAGAGATTTGAGTAATCATAGTCATAATCACTGCTTACAAGTAAGCAGTGATGGCCTCGAGGTTGAGGCGCGTGGTCGAGAATCTCGGCGGTCGCGGGTTCAAACCCCAGGCACACACCTCTGACTTTTCGAAAGTTATGTGTGTATTCAAATTGAATTATCACTTGCTTTAACGGTGAAGGAAAACATCGTGATAAAACCTGCACACCTAAAAGTTCTTAGGAATTTCTTAGGTGTGTAGTCCGCCAACCCGCACTAGGCCAGCGTGGTGGACTATGGCCTAAACCCTCTCAATGGTAGAGGAGACCCGTGCTCAGCAGTGGGCGTATATGGGTTGATAAAGATAGTCATAATACACACATAAACCACGCCTGTCTCCCGATGAGGTAGAACGCCCAATGCCACGGTCCAAATACACTTATTTCGCTTCCACAACTGTCATTATCCATTGCATCCCTACTGCATCTGGAGAAGCCAAAATTTCCATCGGCGAAGAGATTTAGCAGTGATGGCCTCGAGGTTTAGGCGCGCGGTCGAGAATCTCGGCGGTCGCGGGTTCAAACCCCAGGCACACACCTCTGACTTTTCGAAAGTTATGTGTGTATTCAAATTGAATTATCACTTGCTTTAACGGTGAAGGAAAACATCGTGATAAAACCTGCACACCTAAAAAGTTCTTAGGAATTTCTTAGGTGTGTAGTCCGCCAACCCGCACTAGGCCAGCGTGGTGGACTATGGCCTAAACCCTCTCAATGGTAGAGGAGACCCGTGCTCAGCAGTGGGCGTATATGGGTTGATGAAGAAGAAGAAGAAGAGATTTGCCATCCAACACGTTTTGTCTTCCCGATAGGCAAAAACCGGGCTATGAATTATAGCCATAATTCACAACATTTTTATGCGGTTTTAAGGTAGTATATGCTCGTATAAGCTGCCACTATAAGTGAAACGTCTTTGTCATGAATGGGAAAAACCCTAAATACTTTTTTCTATAGGCTATAGTTTTACCCTAACAGGGAAATAAGTTAGTCTTCGTTTAGTGATTGCGATCTTAGGGCTCAATCATGATAACTCCTACTCTAAATTCTCAAATGGCACCTTGCTCTCCATCTTTTTATAATTCAAATTTCTTTTAGGAGTGTTAAAAAAGTCTGACTGAAATTAAATTTAGATATCAGAGGAAGCCTAATTTAAGATACTAATCAGATCAGAAACTTTTTGGAACATTCCAAAAAATGCTAAAGAAAAAAATGAACGCGACCCTAATAATACAAGTGAATTACACGTTTCTCGCGTAACAAAGTCAAATGAAGGCTAATTGCGAACGAAATTGTTTTTATCCAAAAGATTACTGCAGTAGACGGGCAAACTTTCTCCCGACAACTTGTAAACTCTTGACAAGCTGAGCTTCAAATTTGACAAATATTATTTTATTATTGTCGGGGTATTTTAATACCCAAATGGGGTGCTTTGTCGAGTAAACGAACGGAGTTGGGAACAAAAACTGGATTAATGTTGAATGCGGATTATTGTGACTCGGGCGGTGCTTTCAATTCTCGCCCCTCTCACATATCCGTATACATAGAATGTACCGTCTTACATAACCTTAGGTATGAAAACTTGAATGAAATGGATACTAGTGGAGTGATAGTCTCGTGAAACTAGACATTGTATGAATTGAATTGTTACTATGAGATTAGATTTCAGTTATTGGTAAAACAATTTGTGGTATAAAAAAAGAACCCTGTTCTCTGTTCTTTTTTTCACTGCATAAGCAATGCTTATGTGTTAAGTTGTTGTTATATGTTAAGCATATTATTTTAGCAGTGATGGCCTCGAGGTTTAGGCGCCCGGTCGAGAACCTCGGCGGTCGCGGGTTCAAACCCCAGGCACACACCTCTGACTTTCCGAAAGTTATGTGTGTATTCAAATTGAATTATCACTTGCTTTAACGGTGAAGGAAAACATCGTGATAAAACCTGCACACCTAAAAGTTCTTAGGAATTTCTTAGGTGTGTAGTCCGCCAACCCGCACTAGGCCAGCGTGGTGGACTATGGCCTAAAACCCTCTCAATGGTAGAGGAGACCCGTGCTCAGCAGTGGGCGTATATGGGTTGATGAAGAAGAAGAAGAAGAAGATATTTTTATTGATTCCATTATATTTAATGCGTTTTTACTTATATAATCAATATCACGACAAAAAATAATAATATGACAAAACAGCTGAATAATATTTAAGGGAATTAGGCAGTATTTTATGTCGGGTCGAGTGTTGCCGCTTGTCTGCCACCTATTTATTCTACGGAAACGAACAATGATAAAATTTTCGTACAATAATGATGGGCTATTGATTGTTATATTTATAAAATTTCGGCATTTCACACAACCTGAATTACTAAGAAGCGACCGTGTCAAACATACGAAAGTCTTGTCATAGGTTCGGCACGCTCGGCATGCTAATATATCCATTGTCTCAAGTATTACTCTTATGAATTTCTAACCCCAATATTTCTGTCTCCAGTACTTCCGTACTTTGAACACGCGCGTCTCGCTTGTCTACATCGAGTCATGGCAGAGCGCGGACCAGGCCGACATAGACCGCAAGCAGGACATCACCAGAGCCATACACAAGTTCAGCGACTACACCGCCAGGAAACTCTTCAAGATCGAGAAGGACACCACACAGCTGTTGACGTGAGTATTCATATAATGATAGTATGGATCTAATAAATAACAACTGAGACGGCGTAACACTTTAGTCCATTACATCGTATTTGAAATTATATGTCTTCATACAGATTCCAAAACAGGGCTTATAGATGATAGTCTGTATGTACAAAGGTACATATGCGATAAATGAATATTAAAATTATATGAAAAGGTCCTTAAAGAGTGAATAATTATTTACCTCCCGATTTAGTACGTTAAGACTTAAAAATATTAAACAATTAATAAAAATGTTTTGACCAGTCTCCATTCGCGATTAAAACAAAAATACTCCTTGAAATACAGAGAAACATGAAATCAATTCCAATTGAGCGCTCTAAGCGTGTTATTCAAATAGCGAGATGAAAATCTCAATCAACAGACTCGATTCAAAAACAAACACTCGGGCACAGCGTCACCCGATAGCATCGGGGCAAATTTAATAAACGTTCGCAAAATTATTTCATTTAGCACATTCAGCTACAAAAGAGCCTTTTGAAAGCGATCATAACACGATAATCCAGCGTTTTATCAACGACCATCCGACGGCTGCATTTCGAGAATACACAAATATTGCTAGAATTTTCCGCTTCGCAGTGGTAGGGAGCGGGTGAACTTTACAAATCTACTTACACAGACCCTTTGAACATAAACTGGTGGATAGACAGTTCTGTAGTCCGTTAAACATCTCGAAAATTAATCTGGCAGGCGGGGAGTCTCGAATTAATTCGAACGATTTAACATGGCCATCTGGTTTGAGGTGTCTCTTTCGTAACTAGACATTAATCGTCCTTTGTTCGACCGGTGGATGCTACAGACGTTGGTTTATGATGTAAATATTGCAATTACGGTAATTGTTATAATTTTTTATGTAACTTTAATAGGCTTAGTAATTGATAGAGATATAGAACTGACAAATATACTCATTAATCATCTCTATTTACTATAAAGGCTGACACTTGGTAACGCAATTTTTAAACTTCTAAATTTTCTTATTGTATATTTCATCACACGGTTGTCTGGAAGAAATCACAACCATAAGACCGCCATTTGTTGCACTCTATTTCAACTTTTATTATTTTAAGACAATATTTTTATAATATTTTGTGGTGTACAACAAACCATACTAAATAAAAAAAGAAGACACTTCTAACACTCACAATTAAAATCATAATCAAAAATTACACTGACAACGCAGCCACAGAAAACGCGGGCCATTACCAAAACCGAATTCCTGAATTACTTGATATCCATTCGCAAGGAGTGTTCCGCGGCTTAAATTCAATGCCAACACGTCGATGGGAAATCTAAATGATGCTCCGACATCGGCACGGATCCTCCATGATTTAATTTGGAATCGACGTCATAAATTACCGGTAAATGTGTTACGTCACACGCAGGTCTGCGTGCGCGATACGTGCGGAAATCACATTACCAACTTCCAAGACACTGATATCTGCAGCGTGGATGTGATTAAATACGTGGTTGTTTACCTCAATACCTTTGAAGGGTAGTTTTAAATTTTTACAGTTTTTCGCCTAATGTGTTTTAAGTCTTGGTAATAGCGGTATACCCGTTTAAGATCATGTTTCTTAGCCCTACAGCTAATTTACTGATGGCAAAAAACAATGGAATCATTCCAAAGCCATAATTATTAAGCTATCAACGAACTGCTCCAATTCAGGAAAGTAAGTCTTTGTATCAATATTGTAAACTATCTCTTGATTGGAAAAGAGGAACATTAGAGTTTCTTGCTCCTTCTTCACTAGTGATGCATGTCATTTCATATGTCAAACTATCAGGTGCACGGATGGTCAATGTATTAATATCATAGCGCCCTACATTACGAAAGAAAACAAAATACTATCGCGCAAAAAGTGAAATAGGTCCGCAGCAGTTACTACTCTTTCGTCGACTATTAACCATTAAAATTTCCAATACCGTTTGAGTGTGCAGTACATGCGCTTTGAATATGATAAATATAACTGCAGCTATTAGAATAAAGCCAAAGTAGGCAGAAATAAATGTTCGCTAAAATATTCAATTTCAATATAAATTAGGAAATCAATTTGGAAATTAGATCGCGGGATTTAGGCGTGGTGTGTGCCAATAGAGGCAACTTAAACAAACCGAGGCTAACGCAATAGAGGGAAGTGAAATTAAATAGTGTGCGGGAACCTTTGGACGCTAACACCGCCCTCTGGCGCCCGCGGCGGGCAAACATGCTGATTTTATCTAATTTCCTAACTGTTTCCTACGCCAACACGCCGTATATTTATTTAACGGACCTTTGATTTTAAGGATGGGATGGGAGGTTTCAATCTAAACTGTTTTGACTAGTTCAAAATTGGACTTATATATTAGCAGGAGATTTTATATATTTAAGACAATTATGGTTGGTGTTTTAGTTGTTTTTAATACTCAGTAATATTGTGACATGCCTAGAAATAATTTCTTAAGTTCGAAAGTGCTAATAAATCATACTCTAGTTGAACTAAAGCGCAAATGGACTAGGCGAATAATTTGAAGGAAGGATGTTGTTGTCGAATTGATTTACTTGTCGGGATATTCGTATCCACCCGAAAGTCAACTGCAGAACAAAAAATGTGTTTTATATTAGCCTATGTATTAGGAAACAAATCTTTGTCGCATTTTTTTCAGCTGTTAATGATGCTATAACCTATTTTAAGTGAATATAATTCCGTATCATTCGTAAGACATAAGATTGAGCTTCGCTCACATTCAGTGCTATAACTACATACAAAATATAAAAGGGGGCATTTAAAACGAAATTTCTTCCAAACACACGCACAACATGATTCAGGCTAAACACATTCTTGTTTTTAAAACCCGTATTTCGCCGAAAAGCAGCGGAATACCAACATGTGCGAATAATATCCGCCATGACAGAACAATACTAAAACACGGCATAATTTTTTCTCGCCGAAAACAGGAACTGTTTGGAGAATTAAATTTCACAAAGCCTTTTAAACATGAAAAAACATCAAAAAATATTTTACTGAAAAATCTCAGTTTATGAAGTGGTTTTTGAATTTATGTTTCTCGTTTTCTTGTCTAATCAAATGTGACACTCTTGAAAATAAAAATATATTTTTCGAAACTACCCTCCACATCAGAAAAGTGTGATGCAATATTACCGCACCCATACACCTTTAATAATACTGAAAGAGATATTCTCTGATTGTACAATATTATTGAACAAGTAGGGATAGTATTGAAACATTGCGCCGTGATTGAACAAAAGATTGATGGAGCTTAATTTTTGTTGAACAATATTTTTTTATTGCGCTGTGTAGGGTTAATATTGCCCAATATATTTCTTTTTTTTTTCTTTTCAACAAAATCACCAGCGTGGCTGCCGCCAAAACTTCGTCGTCAGACATGTTGCTCGCACGAAAATATTGATCAGAGTGGTTTATCAATTTTATTGACAGAATTTATTGAACGTCTGGAATCAAAGGGGGTGTTCAATATTATTGAACAATAAAAAGATTGTTCAATATTATTGTAGGTGTATGGGCCCCTTATAGCAGTTTATTGACAGACTATCTCGACAAACGTTGATTCAATTCACAGACACGTAGCTCTGATTGTATAGTTATTTGTGTTATGAACTGTCATGCATTTTAATAGTGAATAAAACATTGTTTGGAAAACTACACATCGACGACAGCATAATGAGAATTTTTTGTGGTGACATGAAGCCGCACCCATCTCAATAGTATGTTATAAATTAATATCTGAAAAAATTCCACAAATCATTGAAATTCCTATTTCAAAATTGGAAAAAATATCTATGACTGTCAATAGAATTGTGTCTCTATTATATTATTAGTCTAGGCCTTGAAATTAACCCAAAATATTCCGGCACAAACAAAATATCAAAAAGCACTGAATTCTTAGAGCTAGTTATGTTCTAATTTATTCCTTTATAAACGATTCCAGCCGGCGCCGACTAATTTCTCTCTGCCAGCGGTTAGTGGACCTATTTCCTTTGACGCAAAGACAACTGGCTTTTTTTTCATAAACAACAAAACTTCACTCGTTAGAAATTCGAAAGCTTTTGTTCCGATTTAGCGGAGTTTTTTTCTCGAATAGATTTTAATGGCCGGAGCGGTGAGTTTTGAAATTATTTTTTACGCTCTCCTAGTTTTCTGTCCGGCAAATGAACTTAACGTGACATTTGGACGAAAACTTTATTAGAATTTTTAACGCTGTTAATTTTAGGTATATCTACTAATAAGAAAATAAATTGCAGTGCTGTTTTTCATGAATGAGCTGAAAAACTTTTTAGATTTAGGATTATTTTTCGTGCGGATAAGTACTTAAAATACGTAACTTTATGAACCCTTATATTGTATATGTGCAGTTTAACTAATTTTAAGACATTTTGGTGTAAAAGGACAGTTAACAGTAGACCCTACTTGTGATAAGGGATTGATAGCTGCATACTTTTACATAGTCAGTGCTGATGTTAAAAACTTCGAAACCTCAAAATTACATGAGCTGAATTATCGAACACGGCAAACAAGCCACTCCTATACCCATTCCTATATTTTACCTTCTATTAATCCCTATGTATATTACAGAGGTCTCACGTTCCCGGGGGGTGAGTCGGGCATATCGGTCCCCGACACGCTGTGCACCACCAAGTCTGTGGGGATCTCCGTGGACACCAATACTTATGAACCTCATCTACTGGCCGGGACCATGGCGCACATGATTGGACATAACATTGGTAAGTTTACTAAAAGCTGATACGGACAGTATAAAGTGAAAATGTCGGCACTTGATAGAATTATAAGGACACTGCAATTCGAAAATGTCGGCGGTTGATTAAAAAGAATGTCAATATAACTAACATGTTTTCTTGAAGAAATATAGATCCTTATTAAGTTGTAGTGGTATTATCGAAAAATGTGTCTAGAATTCAGCTCTGTCACTAACTTCGTCAAATAAGATTTAGCAGTTTAGGAAAATAAGTGAAGAAATTGACTTTCTCACTTACAATACTATTAACTACATCAATTCTCTTTGAATCAAATTCTAGAAGTTTAGATAGATGAATTCACGACCCAAAGATTTTTATTTATCTTTGTTTCGGTACACGTTATTGCTAGGGCAACGCTTCATTTGAAAATTATGAAATGCGAAGTCTCACACGGCTCGCCGACGATGTGGCGAAAAGTGAACACAAACGCTCGAACTCCGAAGTTTTTCCAATAAATTCAAAACTTCCACGACCCAATTGCGTTAGAGGCATTAATGTTGCTTCGAAAATGACAACTATTGGTGTTTGTACCGTTCCAATTAACTTATAGAAAGTTACTGTGAAAAACTGCTTATTTGAGCAAGTTTTTTTTCTAAAGATACTCTGGGTCTTTCAAAGTTTTTAGTAAATGAAATCGATTTATAGTTTGACCTTAATAAAATAAATTCAGTCAACAGTCACATAGTTCTGACCCCACACACACACACGTAGTTCTGACCCCTCACTATGACACAAGTCCTATGTTTTGGTTATCATCATGAAACAATCTTCATTCAAAATTAACAAAATTTATGGATCACGCATCATTTGCCTCCGCTCAGGATCGAACCCACGCTCTCTCGATTCGCTAGCTGAGATCTACCCATGAGATCTAGCGTCGCGGGGCTTATTATCAAACTTATAAACCCTAAACCCCAATAACAAAAAAATATCAAATCATTTGAATACCTGCCTCGCTTTTCACAAGCTGCTGTCAAGCCAACTGCGTCACAAAGGCTTTCAAATCCTATACCTTCCTACTTCTCTTTCCTCCAGGAATGGGACATGACGACGGCCGCGAGCAGTGCTTCTGCCGGGACTGGCACGGATGCATCATGGCCCAGTCCATCGTGGGCTCGGACAACGTGCAGCCCTACAAGTTCTCAGACTGCTCCAAGAACGACTACATCAACGAACTCCGCATTGGACAAGGGCTGTGCCTTCTCAACAAGCCGAATCAGGTAAGTGACAACAATCCTGCGTTCAAATTGTCTATAGTGATTTGTTAGCCAATTTTGTTGGCAGGAGATGAAACGTTAGTATCGAGATTTTTTTTAGGGTACTTAGAGAATAGTTTTATAATTACAATCGCCAGGTCACCAAAAGATGAAAGGAAACCGTCTGTCGTGGTATGGGCACATTATAAAATAAATAAATAAATAAATAAATAAATACACCCAACAGTCACATACATAGCTCTGACCCCACATTAGGTTACAAGACCTGTGTCGTGGGTATCAGACACTACGAGAGACTTTTTCGGTCTCACAAACACCCAGACCCGAAACAAATATTTGTGGTTCTCACAAACATTTGTCTCGGTGCGGGGATCGAACCCGCGGCCTCTCGTTTCGCAAGCTGGTGTCTAGCCAACTGCGCCACGGGGGCTGTCAAAATTATGAGAAGGGATGAATCATATGTAGGAAAAAAGGTGATGAATATGAAAGTGGATGGATGGGCGGGCCGAGGAAGGCCAAAGAAGAGATGGATGGAGTGCGTGGCTGAAGATATGAAAAAGAAAGGGGTGAATGAAGACATGACGGCTGACAGGGATGTGTGGAAGGAGAAAACATACTGCGCCGACCCCAAGGATTAAATTGGGACCAAGGCAGGGGGATGATGAATTGCCAGGTCACCATCGTGATACAATTGGTATCTTACGAGTATCACCCGCAACCTCTTCTTCAAATATGTAACCGTACTTTTGGTTAATACTAAAATGCCGTTTTCAAAATTAAAATTTATTCAAAATTAGTATTTTTCTTAAGCTGCTACGTATCCTGATATCTTGAAATCTAAACTACGATCATCTTTCAATCTAATACCAATTTAATTCTGTACAGTTTTGCGTGCAACCTTCTAGCAATTTACTTTGAATTCGAACACATAAAAAGCAAACAAGCAGAAGAAATATTTCCGCTGAAATTCTCGCCTCCGACATTTTCAACGAAAATATAAACGCCAGTCATAAAGTTGACGACGGCCCGATTTGACTGCGCCCCCGGTTATCGGCCGCTCGCAACGGAGCATCAAAACTCGGCCAGGTTTGCTGAATTCTGTTTATGCCGCATTAAAATCCGTCGAGGGATCAAATTTTAAATCTCCGACGTCACCGACTGTGCTCGATCGGATTATAGTAGTTTCACTTTTACTGTTCTTGGCATAGCTCCTTTTTGTTGATACGTGATCAGTATAAATAATGATGAAGATAGGTTTCTTTGAATATATTAATAAAATGAGTCAGAAAGGGATTGATAAATTAATACTTGTTTCGAGTCCTACATATCTGTCAGCATCATTGACGGTTCCTAAGTTCTATTTGTTTCGCTTTTTTGACTAAGGTTAGGTTGAGATGTGCCTTAGTAAGCGAAAAACGACATCAATTATCAGCCCGCACATCTGAATGAATTATATCTTACGAATTACTAGTTAATGGAAATTACATAGAATTCTAAGTGAAAGACAATAAATTACCAAAGCAACGGAACCGGTGGAACAGCAAATATGCACCGACCGGTGTCAGATCTCGTATAATTTTATTCTAAACATTTCCCAAACTTTGTTCACATTGCGGGTGTTAGTTGAATGCTAATCCGAGACCGAGGGGGGTGCAGAGAGGTCGAGTGGGGGGGGGCTCACAGCCGGACAGAACTTCGCCGAAGTCGGTGCATTTCAGATTAACCCGAGTTATTTAATTTCCAAAACGGCGAACTCTCAACGCGACCTATACGAACGATGCGGGCTCTGAACTGCCGAGTTTGGATGGCTGAGTTTAGTGGATTTGAGGATGTGATAATTGGATAGGATTATATAAATTTATCAGAAAAGCGACGTACAGATAAGTAATTTAACTCGAGAAATTGTGAATACAGACTGTTTCTTCTAAACTGAGGTGAATGTTATTCTTCAAAAACATTTGCAAGCACCATATCACTTCGGTAGAAATACATTAAAATTGCCATATTGTTGCCATATGTTATATTTAAAAAAATATATCACAATAAAGTTATAGTTTATATTTCAATAATCTTCTTCAGTCTCTATTCTGCATTTTCTCTAATAGTGGTTAAAAATATTTATCAGTATTCAATTGCAAGTCATAGATACTACGTTACAAAATTTCGCTGCTTCAACGGATCTCTTTAGAACTCATTTATGCCAACGGTTATAGGTTCTCCAGCAGATATGTTCAGCCCCTGTTTCATTGACTTGCTAATACTGGGAATATCTGCCTTGAGGACCGTTTATGAAACCATTTGAAAGGCCCGACTCTCATTGGCCGCTTTTTCATTCCATTGCATTTTACTGTCAGATCTTAAAGGTAGCTTTACTGAGTTTACCTAGTAAGATATTTGCTTTGATAACATGCCTTGTGCATTTAGTAGAAGTGATATCAGCCACAATGAATTGCTATGAAATTAAGATTTACAAGTGTCATCTTTAAAAAAGGTTTATAGTAGTATTTTGGTGCACGAAACAATCGTCCGCTTGGCAAAGACTTCACAAAAACATCCAGCTTTTCAGGGCCACTCTCTTATTCTTCTCAGAGGATCATCATCATTCTCTTGCCCTGCTCCCAATTTTTATTTGGGGTCGGCGCAGCATGTTTTCTCCTTCCACACATCCCTATCAGCCGTCATGTCTTCAGTCACGCCTTTCTCTTTCATATCTCTTTTCACGCACTCCATCCATGTTTTCTTTGGCCTTCCTCGGCTTGTCCATCCTTCAACTTTCATGCTCATTACTTTCTTACCAACATATGTTTCGTCCCTCCTCATAATATGCCCATACCACGATAGACGGTGTCCTTTCAGCTTATCAATCACAGGAGCTACTTTCAAACTTCCTCTAACGTATTCATTCTTCACTCTATCAGTCAGAGTTACCCCACACATCCATCGCAACATTCGCATTTCTGCTGCATGCAGTCGTCTGCTGCATGCATTCTTCTCAGAGGATACCGTAGAATAAACTCTCATGCCCCCAAAATCCAAAGCGGATATGCCAACTTGACACAAAAAACATCACAAACATGCCGACTTCCACTCATCTAGATTGATCAGTATCCAAGTAAGGACATCGGCCCACAAATAAAAATAAATTAATACTAAAATGTGGGGCACCAGTACTCAGGAATTGTGTTATGACATAAAAACCAGGTCTTAATTCCAGCTCGGCACAGCAAAACCTCAGCGCCATCTCAATGCAAAGTGGATTCCCAACACGTTGAAAATTAATCAGCGGCGCGAGGCATTGTTAGTCGCAGTCCTCTTGCTCGGTACTCCTTTAATAAAAGTTATGTTAATGCGACCGGCCCGCTCGCTAAATTATCTCTTCGTTTGCGAATATATAATAACAGCGAGGCCAGTGGGAAGCTTTATTGGAATACATTTACATAGTGGCGGATTATAATGCCGCCTCCGTCTGCGCTCCCTCATCGATTCCAAAGGTTTACATATTTATCGGGAGATGATTTCATTCGCCCGCAGTATCTCGTGTTTCAATTGTGAGGTGTGTAGTGGTTGGATATCTCAAAGGATTCCAAATGGCTTTGTGGTGAATGGTTTTTTTGTTGGAAGCTGAATTGATACGCGTGCGTGTAATGTCTAGGGATGTATATTTGAGCTGCTGGAATGTTTTTTGTGTTGCTTTTGTTGGTTGGAGGGTTGGGGAAAGAGCAGGATGAAAGTACGGGTCAAACATTATTTGAAAAAATGTATGAAGTGATAATAACTTCAGATTTCTAAGTTTATTATACCTGAATTAAGACCTTAATGTGTTGAAGAAAGAAGACAACTTCTCGCTCCAAAAGTGTTATCTCTCAATTTTTATAAACTATTTTATGGATATAATCAGAAATGGTGTTCATTCCAATAATAAATAATTGGGAGACAGGAATGAAGCAAAAAAACAGAAATTAAACAGCAAGAATTTGACCCTTATAATAACAATTCCACTCTACCACGTTCCAATTTATTCATTAAAATCAAGAAAGCTAACCTACCTCACCTTTCTTCCAAAATCAAACGGAAAACACGAAACCGCATCGAAAACAACAACTGGAAACTGCACCAATAAAATCAAAGACAATATTCTATGAGAAATGAGCTCGTTAAACTGCAAAACACTCCGTCGATCTTTATTGGCTCCGAGTGTTGGAGCTGGCAACTTTACGATGTTATTTCCTGCTTCCCGTCGTCTGCGAAATGTTTGCCAGCTCAAACGGCGCATGTTCAACTACTGTTGCAAGTTGGATACTTGGTATTTTCTTAAACTTGGCGCCGTGTTATGATTGCTTCGTTCTCTGTCATTCTTTGCCCTGTTTCTTCCAGCCTTGTGATCCCGTTACCAACTTTGTTTATAATTTAGTTTCCAGTCTCGGAATCTTATGGAATGTTGTTCTTGTTTTTAGATTTGCTGCGATTCTGTTTATTGTATCATTGTTACATGCAGTTGAGGCGCTTACTTTTATTTTAAACATTATGCTCGTTTATGACATTTATGCCTTTGTCGTTGAAATCAACTAAAATACCAAATTTATCAACATCGAAGTCTATGTTTACGAAATTTAGAGCAAAAGGCATTCAAACCCACATTTCAGACTACGCTACTACTGAGAATTTCCACACCAGAAATCCCACAATCATTTTGTGCTACCTGG
Organism: Cephonodes hylas; assembly: GCA_030295005.1. Taxonomy (NCBI): domain Eukaryota; kingdom Metazoa; phylum Arthropoda; class Insecta; order Lepidoptera; family Sphingidae; genus Cephonodes; species Cephonodes hylas. Next base: position 1,223,921 of record AP025365.1, read on the forward strand.
AAATCGAATGCCAGGTATTCACAATCGAAAGCTTACTTATGACGCAGAATCATCGAGACAGTAATAAATGGGTTCCAGTTCTGATTTCATACGAATATTATATGAGAGCGCATCAGTCCACTACAGCTTTGAGTTGAATATAAACGCAATGAAATCATTCATATTACTCCGCGAAACATCGTCTGATATACCCGAATATTCGCTGTTTATCAAAAATAAAATAAATGAATTTTCTCCGAACGAATTCTGTTTTTACATCCACACGAAAATATTTCGCAGAACTGTATAATCAATTCGGAATATCGTTCGCTCTTTTACATCGTGTATTTCTTTCATGGTATTACATATAAAGTAGGGTTTTTATAAAAAACTGTATGTAATTTTAATCAGCCAATTACGTGATCAACGACCATATTAAGCGACACAGTTATGTTAGGTAGTTCCCACAACTATTGATACCTCAACTCTACATTCACATCTTTATATAGATTAAGAAACATTCTTCTTCTCTAAATATTAGATATTCTCTTTTATTAGATTTAATACAAAGAATGAGTTGAAAGTTAAGAATAACTTTATTCATTTATGCTAGACTCCTATCTTAGTACATATTTAAATCACCAGATAGAGTTAGTAGTAACTAAAACAATATTACTTTTATAATAAGCATACTCTCGCAGGATCTTAATATCTGCCTCTTTCGCTTCAGTTGGTGAACCAGCAGTGTGGTAACGGCAAGCTGGATGAGGGCGAGGAGTGTGACTGCGGCACCATTGCGGAGTGTCAGCACAGTAACCCTTGCTGCGATCCCTTTACCTGCCGTCTGACGAAGGAGGCCCAGTGCGCCTACGGAGAATGCTGCGAAAAATGTGTGGTATGTGGAGATTCCTTCTTGTTTTATTAGAAGCATATCAGCAGGAATGAACGAGTAAAAGAGAAACGAGAGTAGATATAAACAAACATAGATACAAGCATATCCTCATGCCTGTATTTCCCGAAAAAGTTGGCAGAAGTGCAATCTGCGCCCACACTTCGCCGGGTATGTATGATTCAGGTCATACGTACGAGGGATTTAGTATTTAAATTAATAACAAATAGCAAGCGACAGAGAAAGTATTAAGAGCACTCGTAATGGGTAGAGTAAAAAAATCCTGGATTTTGAACCAGACTCAAATGAACATTCGCTTTGTATTAAGTATTAATTGCAATTGGAAACTTTTAAATTCATCTGAAACACTGGAAAATACATATTTAAACCTTGAAAATAATCCACTACCATCACCCCTACAAACGGAAAACGCAAATGAAATAAACTGCAAACCAAAAAATCCAATAAAAGCGAACCAAAAAGATATTCATTTGTCCCGCGTTGTTTTTCTAGAAAATACGAATTGGCTCCTCTCCCAGAAACAGAAGTCGATTTAAATACTTCGCAAAATTGAAACAAAAAGTTTTAAAACTACTTTTAAAAGCCGGCTAAAGCTAAATTGATACGACGTTAGCTAATCCTTATTTTCTTCTTTAAGTTGGTAGCATTAAAAAAACTATTTAAAGTTGATAATGTGAAAATTCGCATAGAAGATGAGAAAATGTGGCTGAAGTTTAAATTAGAATCAGAAAATTATAATTCTTTGAAACAACTATGCAAGTCCACTGCAGACACATGACGCAGTTGTTTTTCTTTCATTTATCAGAAAGTTTATCGGTGAATAATAAGATTTTATTGTAAAAAATCTATCTACAAGACATTCCAATGTGGTACCTACGGCAATAGCGCCGAGCGATCCAGAGGTCCGAGTTCGATTCCCGGCAAAGTGTTATTGGGAATTATTATTAAGAAATTTTCAATAACACTACAAAATCTGGAAATATGCCTGAAAAACGGCAATAGGCTTACCCTCTATACGTGGGAATGATAGAATAGGAAACTGTTGTCATCTGACGTATCTATGCAACCCTACCTGCGTCTTCGGGGAATATAGACTTAAGTTTATGCATAAAGTATAAAAGCACAACCACCCCGATGAAAACGTTCCATATAGTCCAGGGACCTAAATTTAGAATAGCAACTAACTAGTACTTCTCCTCAGCTCAAGCCGCGAGGCACGGTATGCCGCGACGCGACCAACGAGTGCGACCTTGAAGAAACCTGCAGTGGGGCGACTGGGGCCTGTCCTCCCGACTCCTACCGAAAGAACGGGGAACCTTGCGACGACGGCAAAGGCATCTGCTTCGCCGGCCACTGTCCCACACTCTCCGTGCAGTGCGAGAATATTTGGGGCACGGGCTCCGTCGGCGCTGATAGGGAATGCTTCGAGCAGTTCAACTCTAAAGGCGCCGTGACTGGCCATTGCGGGAAGGACGGCAACGGGCACTACATCAAGTGTGAGACTGAGTGAGTATTACTTGATGATTCATTGCTATACTCTAGGTTTTGGCTTCATTGACTAATTGCTGCTCATTAAAAAAGAGGGTAACGAGAAAATTATAACCAAGTATAGATGAAATGTGAATAATGAATGCAATAATAAAGTTTTAATCATTCTACAATTTCTCACGAATCATCTCTTGACTTATCACTTTCTTCGTACTTTAAGTCCTAAAGCTTCTAGTGCAAAGGTTCTCGTGGAAAATATGCTACAACAAACTATTGCTCTGTCGCTAATGGAATTGTTTGTCGCAGGAACGTACGATGTGGATCACTGCAGTGCCAAACGGGGAACAGATATCCTGTCATCACTGGATTGGATGAGTATTTCACGAGAACTGTAGTCACTATTAAAGGCAGCGAGTATGAATGCAAGTAAGTGACATTACGTACCTTATGTCTAAATCAGTATTAACATAAGAGTCACCCAAATGCTGGAGAATTTATCTTTTCTTCTTACTGAATAACGAAAACAGTAAAGTGATACGTAGAAGTACTTAATGAACTTCCGTTTACTTTGACGACTTTTTTTGATAATACCCAAATACCACAAAAAAAGATGAATTTTTATCCATTGCATTTTTTTTTTTTTTTTATGGAAAAAGGAGGCAAACGAGCAAATGAGCCACCTGATGTTAAGTGGTCAACACCGCCCGTGAACACCCACAATACCAAAGGAATCATCGGTGTGTTGCCGGCCTTTGAGGAAGATATAAGCTCTCTTCTTGAAGGTCCCTAAATCGTACTTGCTTGGGAATACCGCAATAAACAACTATTGTTCTAGACCCAAAACAGAACGTGACTCAGTCGAAACTCGATCAAAACTAGTCAACCGAATATCTCCTTTTCCAGAGCGACGACAGGCCTGCCGAAGCACAACGAGGTGGCTCCCCTGGGGCTGGTTCGCGACGGAACGCCGTGCGGAGACAACCTGGTGTGCGTCAACCAGACCTGCACCTCCGTGTTCCCGTACCTCGACCACACCAAGTGTCCCACCGACCATAACAACCATGAGTGCTCTGCTAGAGGGGTGAGTAGATGAAGCTGTAGGAACTTCGGTTGCAGAGTTGTTTCTGTGAGATTAGTTGGATTTCAATTGGGGTAGATCGGTGAAACTTGGATGAGGGTACTTCTGTCTATACTCTTGGAAGTATGAGCGTAAAAAATTTAGGTATGTCATAAAATAAAAATTTAAACACACAACAGTCACATACATAATTCTGGCCTCAAATGATATAAGTCATGTGTCGTGGGTATAAGAACTTACGAGAGTCTTTTCGGTCTCACAAAAACCCAGACCCGAAACAAATATTTGTGGATCACACAGACATTTGTCTCGGAGCAGGGATAAGAATCGCAGCCTTACGTTTCGCAAGCTGGTGTCTTGCCAACTTCGCCACTAGGCTATCAATATGCTTTCATTTACATGACCATAGACTAAAAGAATTCAAATACTAAAACTGTTAAATCTAAATACAGAGTCAAATGTCACACGTAGAACGACGGAGCGCGGAAGCAGCGGATGCCGGTTCATAATAGTTTGAGTGCCGGCGCGTTGGTCGTGTTATTCAATTTTTTACTTTGCAACTTGTATGGGCCATTCAGCTAGAGCCGTGGCTAGTTTTTACACCATTTACAAAACTTTGTCCGTTTCATATCCCAATTCTAGTAGAAATTTTAACATTTTTACTAGAGGGATGTTGGTAAATGTTTGTGATGCCAATAATGCTCCAAACCAACGCGATGATCCTTTTATTACTGTTGCAACCAACAAAGAAAAATAAAAAACGCAAAGCTCGACAAACCACAATTATTTGAAGAATTTGTTTATCGGCTTTCGATACAAACGATCTAACACATCGTAATCTCTTAAAAAAATCCAACAGATAAATTAACACACTCAGATTAAAAATAATAACGCATTTAATTAAGAACGGCTGTGTTTGTGCATTTACGTTTACATTTTACCGATTCACGTCGCTCGCTGCCACCCTTGTCTGTATTTCATCCGTTTTGTATCCAATAATTTCGGATTAAAAGGGAATTACTGATTTCACGATCATTTATACTGATTCAATAATTGTTACAACTCATTGCATTAATAAGTAAGCGATAACTCGGTTGAGAGCAGATGTAATTGCAACATCACTCATCGCGGATCTCATTCAGACAAATGCAGTATTGGGGATTTTTTTAAATTGAAATAAAATTGAAGTCATATTTGATGGATGGTCAGGTCCGTACTGACCCTTAGACTCTGTCGTCTTACCGCAGCAGTAGTATAATAGTGGATAAAATTGTGATGATACGTGATGTAAACAAATAGATGATGCCACAAACATAGTGGAGAAACGTTTATCAGTCAATATTCAGTCTTCATTAGCGACTATCATCGACCCATTGATGGCAATTCTACTCATATTCTCGATCCTTAGACTTTGCTTCTCTACTACGGCGTAGCGTGGATACTCGATCTTAGATATTCTTAAATCTTTAGTTAGAACGCTTTCCTTTGACAGTTTAGTGGATTATTGATTCCTCCACAAATGTTTAACATATCCCAGGTATTAAAAGTAAAGAATAATGTAACTACTTCTTATTTAACCAAATTCATCACAGTTTTTTCATAAAAATACCCAAAAAATCGAAGCTACTAAATAAGTGACCCATTTTATCTACAAAACAATTTCCATTACGAAATATCTCACAGCAATTCTGTCTACAAATTTCTGGTTTAAGTCTAGTAACACAATGCCAATAACCTTTATTAGAACAACCTCTATAAAGGACAGGTGGTCAAGCGACGAGCGGCAGCGGTTGCGGCCACCGTTCTCGGGTTTAATTCAATACCATTTAATTGCCCCTCTCTGACTACAGTTCGGACGTCGTTAATTAGAAGTTTGGGCGGTGCGCGTCCGATATAATGAGACGGCGTGTGTTATAAGCGGATGGCGGTTTTGTACCATGATTTTTTGATTTTAGAACGGTAGGATATTTGGCATATAATGGCACGGCAATAAAAAAAACATTGAGAGATCTTTCGTGGCTTTTTAATATTTAGCAAAGACAATGTGTAACCTCTTATGATGCAAGGTATCATTTAAATACATATTATAACAGCTGTTTGGAAGTCAAACCTGTTCCACTAATGCAATTTATATTCCCAGTACAGCAAATTTCAAATAAAATAAAATCATGCAAATCAGTACCATTCTATTTCCACTTATGTCATAGTATGGATAGACAACACCTAAACTAGACTAATAAAAAACAGTGCATTTTGACAAGACCCCCTGCAAAAGGGATACGTACTGAAATTCAGTCCATACAGCCAGCGACGCGGAACGTGCAGGAAGCTGAAACTTCAGGTGTGCGGTTTGCTAACTAGATTTGATGGAGCGAACTCAGGGCGGCTAAACTGCGGGTCCGCACGCAAATCGGATTGGTGGGGGGCAGGGGGGCGAGACCCGTGCCCCGCAGAATTCGGTTAGCCCGCAGAATTGTCGAGTAACCCAGATTTGTGAGTTAGTGACGGTGGAGGTGACGGATCTGACCGGGCTGAAGTTTGGTATTAAATTGATCAAGGTGTTTCGTCAGAGGTCCTCACCTTGTGTATTCATCAGCAGTCACACCTCGTGTGACTGCTGATGAATACACCATGCAATAATGCCCCCTCGTACGCATATTCCTAGAGATAGAAAAGACGAACATTGTTATCCTAATACGAGTAAAAGATGAGTGCTGTTTTTGACCATATTTATTAAGTTCGTGCATATTTATTAGCTTCCTAAGAATATTCTATGGGGCAAACTCAAGCGAAGAATCATACCAAACGAGGCAATCAAATAAGGAACAACTCGATCGTAAGTTATACAGGCACGTTGTAATTTGCTAACCCTACGTCTAATGGAATATGGCACGCTCCAAGCGCAGTTTTGACAGGCAAGATGCAATTATAACTCTTCTCACGACTGCATACAATAATGCCGGCTTAAGTTTGGACTCCAAAGATAATTCTCAGTTTATTAATATTTAGATTTTGAGCAAGTCCATCATAGTATAGTTTAAACAGCACTAGACATTTTCGTGGTGGAATTCTCAATAGCAAACGGAATTTGGGTATGTGCAAGATGAAATTCAATAACCACAGCGCGTTCCACATGCAATATACATGTGGCAAAACTTTGGTGGAGAAATACATATTCTTCATTTCTTCGGGGATGAAACGTGACGGAATCTAAATATTTAATATTAATCGAAATCATTATCATCATCAGCCCATATATAAATGCACGTCCTTCCACGGGCACCGGTCACCTCCTTCAATTAGGCCTTAGCCCACCATCCTGGACTAGAGCGGTTTGGCGGTACCTGAGTTATTTCTTAGACCTTTGAGGTGTGCATGTTTTATCGCGACATTTTCCTCCTAAATGATAATTAATCACGAATACGCACATAATTTTGCAAAGTCAGAGGTGTGTGCGAGGGTTCGAAAGCTTAGATTCTCAACCTCAAGGCCATCTCTACTTTTTAATCAAAAATATACTAAAATCGAAATATAATTTTAATTAACCATCCATGTAATTTCCCACGACAAACATACTCTAATTTAAACCAGATATTTTTCAAACGCATCCAGACCAAAACAAGGAATATTGCATGAAACTGCTAACTAACTTCGTAATAGGAACAAAAGCACCAGCGTGCCCAGATTTAGCACTTACATGTATGGGGAGCGAGCAGGGTGGAAAAGGGGGGGAGCAGAGGAGGGGGGCCGTGACGTGTGAACTTACAAATACGTTCACGTTTCGGTTTTCACGTGAATTGAGGATTTAGTTTAGCTAAAGATATTATGAGTTTAAGTTCGCAGTTTTGCAGTTCTTGGTTAACAGACTTCGCTGGTTCACGTTGCATTTAGTTAACACTCCGGTATTTGCATACGTTTGAGGGTGTTTCCAAGTTTCAATGGAATTGAGGTGTTGGGGAATGTGTTTAAGTTTAATGGTGTTATGAAACGTCTAATTGCTAATATATTACTGTATTGCTAATGCATTATCACTACATCGTATAAAACAAAGTCGCTTTCTCTGTCCCTATATCCCTTTATATGTTTAAATCTTTGAAACTACGCAACGGATTTTGATGCGGTTTTTTTTCAATAGATAGAGTGATTGAAGAGGAAGGTTTATATGTATGATAACATCCATTAAATATCAGTTAATTATAATTATCACGTAATTTAACAGCAAAGTGAGGGACACCTAAAAGTTTTTAAAACTTTTTTAGATGTGTTGTCCTGGTGGACTGATGATGAAGATGGTTCTTTGTTGAAGTTATTGCTCCTTTTTTTCTACAATTTTCGTTGATGTTAAACACTAGTGACGATAGATCTTTCATTTCTCAGCATTATTTCAAGCACTGCATTCTGTCATACTAGACATTTAAAAAATAATAAAAATATTTATGAATATAATTCTGCTAAACTTGTAAATGTACTACTATAATTACTTAAATACTACCCTCAAATAACCCCTAACAACAATAACCCCACCGAAACACGTGTAAATCGTAACGATCCATTATTTCCGACGAATGTATCAAATAACACGAGAACAGCGCGTGTAATTCAAATGATAAGCTGTTTGGGGGCCTTTGATGTGTCGCCGTTAACAAGGAGCAACTTTTTAATCAGCACATTATTATTATTTTGCGTGGAAATTAGGAGGAAAACTTTGGAGCTGCCACTCTCGGCGCGACAATTTGTTGCTATCTTCATTGAAGCACTACCTTTGTCACGAAATATTAACCATCCTATCTAAAAACGTAATTTATTAATTTTATCATAATTTGATTCGGAATATCTGAATATGTGTTTGTGTGTTATATGGGTAATGTTTTTATGGACAGCTCCGTGGAGGAATGAGCTAGAAGCTAGCTGACAAAACGAGGGGCCGCGGGTTTGACCCCGCACCTAGACAAATGTTGTGTGATCCACAAATATTTGTTTTAAATAAATTAACATTTAATGTAAATACTATGTAACTAATCATCTGAATTCATCACCAATAAAATCCATGCCAATATGAACAACAAAATAAATCAACCGCGTTTGTTTAGTGTTTAGTTTAGTGTTTAACATCAACGAAAATTGTAGAAAAAAAGGAGCAATAACTTCAACAAAGAACCATCTTCATCATCAGTCCACCAGGACAACACATCTAAAAAAGTTTTAAAAACTTTTAGGTGTCCCTCACTTTGCTGTTAAATAACGTGACTACTTGAAGTTCATTTTTCCGCAATCAAACCGAATGAAAGCGGAGTGCTCTTGACAAAGTACACGGGAATACCTCGCATATCATTAATTAAACTAGAACCAACATCGCTTATATGCAATCGAGTTTACATAGCATCCAATTTGCAGAGGTTAGATAATATGATTCTATTCTCTACTAGGAAATTGATTCGAGTAATAACGCTCCCAACTTCAAAATCCACAATGGATGGGATGCGAGTGGATCTGTTACAGATGTGTGGCTCCGGCGTTATTAATCTACTTGAAACGTTGGACTTGGGTTTCAGCTAATATGGACCCGCAAGTATTTGAGAGCGAAGTTTGGCACTGATTAAATTATGTTTGCGTGGAGCGCTCGCGAGCTTCCAAGTAATACCAGTTATGTGCATTAGCAGTGCTTATCCCAACGATATGTAGTTTGTGCGCCTATTAAAGTTGGATTTGATGGAATATTTAGTAATCTTATTAATGTCAAAGTAGCTCTTGCTATTTGTCTGTCTGTTACGCCCAAACGGCAAGACCGATTTGAATGATTATTGAAGAAGACATAGAGTAATATTTGGCCCAAAAAATGAACTCTACAGCTAGTAATTTTAAATTAATGTCATCATCGTCATTATCAGCCGAAACATATCTTACAAGTGGACACGGGCCTACTCTGCAACTAAAAGGGCTTAGGTGTTACTGCACTGCGCGGGCCTAGTGTGGGTTTGTGAAAAAATATGATAAAGTTTTTAAACATCCACTTCTAATAACGGATTTTCTTATGCCATATTCTTATAATACGGCATAACAAAATCTCTCTTGAGAAGGACCTATAAAGAAAGACCTAACAGCAATTACCCCGCATAGTTCCCCATACTAAACCACCCGACATTTCGTTCCAGGCGTGTTCGAACATGAACAAGTGCGTGTGCAACCGCGGCTGGACGGGGCCCGACTGCTCGCACCACGACGTGCTGCCACCCTCGCCCACGCCGTACGTGCCCGAGAACGCCACCAAGGCCGCCTACAACATGACCAAGAAGGAAACACCGTATGGTGAGTCCATCCCAGTGCACGAGACTGGACTATCAAACTTTGAGGCTGTCTTAATTGGATGTTAGAGGATCTATTGGCAAATTTATTATTCAAAAATAAATAATTACTAAATATGAACTAAAAGTGAAACTCTATTGGCAAATTCATTTCTTAAAAATAAATATTTTGTTAATAGTTAAAGCAAAATTTAATCTCATACTTGAAATTTTAATGAATGATTTGAATTCAATGCCAACATTTCATGTTCTTTATAATGTATTCTGCTTATATTTTCAGGTGTCTATAAAAATGATCTATCAATATTCCCCCTACATAACATTGCAATTGGCCATACGGTTCCGAGCACTGCTTTTAAAATTTCGTATAAAAAATTGTGTAGTAAATTTTGCGGGCGCACTCTGTCGCCACGTAGTGCAGTAATGGAATGGAGCGTGGTGTGTACACAGCAGTGTGTCACAGACTCACAGCGGTGTCCGTGTACGAAGGCATTGCTCGGAGCGAGCGCGTGTTAGCGGGCGGCGCCGGCGCACTAACGCGCGGGCCCGGGGCCCCTCTGGTTGCAGGTGAACATGAGGGGGATAAGATGAGCACCATGAACATGGTGGTATTGTTGCTCGCGGTCGTGCTGTCCGTGTTCGTGGGGTTCGCGTGGATGGCGTACTGCTTCAGGTAACGGCCTGTAACTCGGTGTTGTCGCACTGCCTGTCGTGTCGTGTCCGTGTCGTACTTGTTGTGAGGCCGACCGCGAGCCGCCAGCGCTGGCGCCGCCCGCGCCGCGCCCCGCCCGCCCGCCGCGCCCCGCCCGGCCCCCCGGCCCCGCCCGCGGCGCGACGAGGCTCACTCCCTTCTGTTTGGGCGCAGAGAACTACCACGGCTCGAACACGGTGTTCCTCGTGGCGGTGCTCATGTCTGTGGTAGGGGGGGTATTCATAGTATTTGCCCTGAGCGCTCTCTGCTACAGGTCAGTCGTAGTACACAAAAACTTCTCCCTGTGCCTAAGGTTAGTGAGCAGAAAACAGACCAAAGGTAGTCTTTAAGAAGAAATTTAAATCGTCACCTTCGTATTACTTGTATGTTACCTTAGACGTTAGCGTTGGTGTTTATGTTGATTTTCATCACGTCGCCGATTGGGTTTTTGTTTGAACATTGCGTTTGGTTACGTTTGTGGTCGTAGAGCTAGAGTTGGCGGGTGGCGCGTCGGCCTCTGTCGGCGCGCCACAACTGCATTTGATCTGTGGTTCTGTGTCCGCGGCGGCGGCCGGGCCGCGCGGCGCTGCGTCCGCGCGCGCCGCAGCCCGCGCCGCGTCCGCGCACCACGCGCCACACCCGCGCCACACCCGCGCCACACCCCGCCACGCCCGCGCCACACCCGCGCCACCGCGCCACCGCGCCACGCACCCCGCGGGGCCTCGCCGTCCGACCGCCTCGCTGCATGCCGACAAGGCTTTCCTCGTTGTATCGACACACCTCGACTCAAACCCTTAAAATTCTGGGCTCTTGGATGTATGCATTGGCTTATGTGAACTGTGACTTATTTTCGTTTCCTTTCTTGGTGGGAGGCGCGTCGCCGGGCGCGCCCACGGCGGCCGCCCCGGCGGCGCGACAGCGTCTATATCTTCCTAACGTGTATTGCGCATTAACTCCTAGCTCTCGGGTGGCGGGCGAGTTGCCTCAGTACAGTACAGTAAGTGCCCGGCCAGGTACGTACCGCTACATGACGGTAGACACGAAGATATAGACGACTCGACTCAACACCGATCACTACCACTAAATTCTACTAATCTTTTGCACGAGAAGCGAATGTGCGATGCACGGATTCTTCTTTCAAGCAGCTGTCTATCTAGTTAGAAACGCCTAATGTTAATTTAAGACATCGGGGTCTTTCCAGTAAGCCCCCACACCCTTGAAATTGTTTGATTCGTGCAACTGGAAACATCGACTTACAAGGTAGCAGCAGCGTCCGGGCACTTCCGCAGACTAAAATCTGACACAAACCACAGTTTTTGTATTCATTATTCAAATAGTCATGTGATGAAGTACTGCTGTCACCTTAATTGGGATGTTGAATCTGATAATGTAGAGACAGACACCTCCATTCGATAACATGCATGCATACTGAAAGGACTCCAGCTATCATTAAGTTAAGATCAATCAATCAAACCTCTTAACAGTAAATTCATTTGAAATGAGGAATGAAACGAAAAATTAAATTGTCTTGTACCAAAATTGAGGATGAACAGTTAAATTAAATTTGATCGTAATATCCAAAAGCGCCAGTTTTGCAATCAACTCAATTTAAATTCAATGCGAGGGATAAAAGGTGACCAACGTTAAAATAGCGATCACAGGAGACACTTTGGTCACTAGTGAGTATGTTCTTGTTTAGATCACATTAGGATTCCCAGGTTAGATGAAATCGCAACGAGGATATCTGCAGCATCCTACCATTTTGAATGATTCTCGGAGTTACGTCAAAAATTATTCAGAACCAGCACTTGTCACAAAACAGCGGTCATACATAAGCCTATTCTCAAATCAAAATTGTCATTCACGGTGCAGTACCGATTGAATTCATTGGGAAATCATATGACGTAATAAACGCAACATTTATGGTTTCAAGGACATATTGTAAATTAAAGTAATTATATATCCCCTTTTATGGAATATACCTTCGGTTATATTTCCTGCTCACTTGTCTTTGTTTTTAAAGATAACATTTTTCATAATTCCATTATATTGCGTTAATTTAACTTCATTTTTGAAGAGTTTTAGATTTTTAATATGTGAATACTTATCATGTTTAGCTTCATTGCCTAAAGCATCAAAACTCATAGAGGAATCAGTAATTAGATAGATCAGAAGTAATCATCAAATATTCACCTTTTGTCCCTCAAGAGTTCAAGTCTTGTCAATTCTTAAAGCCATCGCTATCACCGCATTACCGGTGTTGTAAAAGTAATCTATTGATCTGAGTGTGCGTTCCCACGCCACGCCTGCATCAGGAAAAAGAGCACGTCTCGGAAGTACGACCCGCCCTACGTGAAGAAACCGATTGCCAAGAGCTTCGCCGCAGGATCTACAGCCTCCAACAATTCGCAAGAAGACATCTCTTTGGACGGTGGGAAGATGCACTCCTTCAATAACACATTCAGGTGAGCTCTTGAATTACTTGATAACTTCGAGTCGATTGACCTTTTGAACCTCTTCGTCTCTGCAACAAATCTGGGAATGTATGCAAATCTTTACCTAACAACCCTTCTATCAAAATCTTTTACTTTTAGCAATTAAACCTTTAACAAACTTTTTGGACTGTGACGACACTTGTATTTTCCGTTCTAACACAATTACCCGATCAGTTATTTCAATATGTTCTGGTTCTATCACGACTGTAACAACTGTATGCACGTAATTTGTGTTGAAATTAAAGTTTTCTTTCCTTTCCCTGTATCGGATCTGGTCTCGCAAAAGAAATCTGTTAAGGTACGTCGTCGCCGCTTGCGTTGGAGCGCACTGCAATGGTTTCTTTGTGCCTTCACGTTTGCGCTTTCACACCATCTCTTGTCCCAAGGTGCTTCGGACATGAGCGGCAGATTATGCTATGATTTTCAGTTTTTCTCTCACTTATACCACACAAAACACGCTTAGAACATCTAAATTGACAGGTGTAAGGTTCAAAAAGTTTAATTGCACTTAGAAACGTATCTATATAAAGCAAGTAACGGTTTGTTATTAGCAGAATATTTGGTAAACTTTATTAGAAGAGTGCAGTGTAAATATACACCATTAGTTTATAGATCCTATCACACGGGAACGTTAAAATGGCCGTAATTAAATACTGCTTGTAGAATCATTAGAACTGCATAAGTAAAGTACAAAGTACGCTAAACATTTGCGATTAGAACACGAACATGCTTTTCTCATAGTAATTTCAACAAATATACATCATTTACAAATTTGTCTGAAACAAGAGAAAGTTGATTTTGAAAGAATTTAGCGAGATATCATAAATATTTTTGGATAAGCAGCCAATTTTACACCTGTCAATTTACCGAGCAATAATTTTAATAATAGACAAAACATAGAAACTAGAGAAACAAAGGGTATTGATCACCAAATAACACTTCAAATAGAACAGCACAGACTGCGTAGGAAATCACTAAATATAGGTTAAGAAAAACTTTGTAAATAAGTTCGAACGAAGATCAACTCCGTTATCATATTTCTTAGTACTAGAAGTATTTTTATTTATTACAACTACCTTTTTTAAACAGGACATTTCATTATTTTCAGTTCTCCTTTCACTTATTTTTTATAAGATTCTTTTTTCTCCCCAAAGCTGTAAGTATTTGCTTTCTTTATTCTTGATCCCTAAATCATGTGTTTATACATTTCCATCGAGGTTTTTAAACCTTCACAAAAAGTTAGAAGGCAATGTATGTGATGATGCAATTTTGTGATTTCAGCCGAGGTGACTCTCAACGCGTGATCTTTAGACACGGCAATCACATGTCCAGTGCCGGGTCTACTAGTAGATATCCGTAAGTATTGCTTTTAGTATCTTGAGAATAATATCTAACAAATTCTATCTTTGCCCTCTCAGTTCTAGAGGAGGCTCATACCCACATATAAGAGCTGAAGATGACGATGATATTAAATTTCTTAAATCGAAACAACTGGAATGCGCTAACAATACAAACATTAAATATCAACGTAGTTTACCGAGAAATACCCATTTCAACTCAACAATTGCCAATATTTGTGACTTTTATCGTCTTCATATCAAAAATACAATAAATATCTGTATTTATACAATATGTAATAGATACGATAGGTGTTGCGTTAAAGACTACGTTCTTTTTTCCAGAGATCACAAGCAAATGAAACGAGTCCACTCGGGAAGTGAAGATGAACCGACACATTCAGGTTAGTTCGCAAAATTGTTTTTACTATATTTTTTGATTCATCTTTCTTGTTTCCTAACTTAGTAGACCTTACTAAAAACCTGAAGAGACTATTAAAGTCTAGATACAATTCTCATTAAATAATCCTTTATTTACCCTTTTTCAGGCGAAGAGGACATAGCATTTATAGACGTAGCTCCTAACTCAATGGCAAAGCTTCCCGAGAAGGGGATACTGAAGAAGCACGGGTACGGCGCTGTGGACGGTAAGGACAAGTGGGGAGACGACTCCCAGTCCGAACAGTTGGAAGCCGGCTCGCAATCTGATGGGCAAGAGCCCGCTGGTGCTGTGGCGGATATGGAGTATAAGTTTAAGGTACGAAGTCTTTGGGTTTAAGGAGTTGTTTGATCTTTTTAGTTTGATGTTGAAAGCTTAGGGGTTGAAAATATGACCTAGATAAATATTTGAAGTAGCTCTCATTGATCTTATTTAAACTAATACAAATATTAAAGTAGGAAGAAGAAATAAAATCGTCGATATATGAAGTTTAAACCGCATCAATAAAAATAAAAATACCATCAAACATTTCAGGACCTCAACGGCTACCATGAAAACATAATCGTAGCTTTGAAGACTGCGGCTGCGCAGCGGGCCAGCGCCGGCGTGGCGGGAGGCTCCGGGGACCTGCGAGCTCTGCAGGAGTACGAGTACCAGCGGGAGCGGGCGCCCAGCGCAGACAAGATCCACGAGCCCGACCTGCGCAGGGCTCGAGCTGACGACGAGGAGGACGAGCCGCCGCAGTGTGGGCCCATACGTATCCGCAACCTGGAGGACCTCATCCGCCAACTGGAACACCACTCGAGCCGACACATGAGCCCCTCCGGCTCCGAGGACATCAGGATGTCGGAGACTGAGGCCGACAGACACTACAGGATCGAGCCGGCTGATATGCCTTCGTGAGTGTCCTACGCTTGTGTAACTTACTCGCCTGCCGTACCAGAATGAATTTTAGTTGACACAGCAAGGATATTCACTATGTTCATGATCTAAAACTGAAACTTAGACATAAATAGACAGAATTTGAAAACTTCTCACTTAAATCGAGTCGAATCGATGCTTACATGCCTTTTTGGAACGTCTTCCAGACGTTGTCGCGGCAGGGTGGGTGGCGGTGAAGAAGAGTCTCGATTCGGGTACCCTCGGTTCCGCGGCAGCGGGCGGCACCACTCGGCGCTGTTCGGCGCGGCGGGCGGCAGCGGCGGCGCGGCGGCGGGCGCGGGCCCCGCACACGTGCACGCACCCCACGCCCCCCACGTGCCGCACGCCCCCCACGCGCCGCACCTGCAGCACGCCCCCCACGCGCGCCCCCCGCCCGACGACGACGCGCTCTACGAGACTGCCGACGCCGAGCGCCTGCGAGACGCGCCCGACAGCGAGAGGTGAGCCGCCTTCACCAATGTTTGCCGCCCCCAGTGGCGATATAGACAATTGGCACTACCAAGCCTCAGTAGGCCCCCTTTCAAAATTTGTTAGGCCACACACATCACACGCATCAAGTAACAAACGTGCGCCTCGCAATGCGAGCGCCGATCACTCACGCGCCATCAGCCACACACACGATACTGTACAGAGGCGGGCTCCGCGGTGGCGCGCCCGCTGCGCCCGCGCACTGGCCCCGGAGCCCGCCGAGCAGCCGACACGCGCCTCGACTCTCCGTTCCTCTTCTCTATCATTTTCTAGTGATGAATTTATTCAAGCTCAACAACAGTTAGCCCGGTGGGCGAGTGAAGAAGCGGTGCCAGCGGCGGCGCAGCGCGAGTACTTCCCGTCGCCGGCCGGCAGCTCGAGCAGCGACGCGACGCTGCGGGCGAGCGCGGCGCACGCGGCCGCCGCCGCCTTCCCCGAGTACACGCACTGACCGCGCCCGCCGCGCGCGCCGCCCCCGCGCCCCCCGCGCACCCCGCGCACCCCGCGATACACCCCACGCCCGCCGCGCTCGCCGCCCCGGAGCGCACAATAGATTACTAGTATTCGATGTATCGAGATCCGTTTGCACTGTTAGGGTAATCACTTTAACGAATAGTTTAACCGTTAGTAAGGAACACGAAATCTTCTCACGCGTAGTGAATACGATTAAGGTCTAGTGAAGTGGAGTGCGGGCCGGCCGCGCCGAGCCGCGCCGCCCGCCCGCTTGTGAATACGTAGTTATCGTTAGCGAATCAGTGACATGTAAATATTATTGAACTATGAGATATTAATTGCACATTATATAAATGATATGACTGAACTGTAGTAATTGAATCACATAGAGTAACGGTCGATGTAAGTGTGGTCGCCGCCGCGCCGCTCCCCGCTCGCCCCCGCCGCCCCCCGCCAGCCCCGCGCCCTCCCTCCGTTGACGTCGGTTACGTTGTTCCATTGAATCGATACGCTTTATGAGTCTTATGTAGGCGGGCGACGGCGGCGAGGCGGCGACGCGGCGCATTCTATGTCTAAAGTAACTCTGTGTAAGACTTATCGTGTAAAAACGTAGCGTAAGCGTGCCGCGCGGTGGCGAGGTCCTGTGAGACGTCGAGCTCTCTGCGGCCGCGAGACTCGAGGGGCTTGCAACTTAGATAGGCGAATAACAAATTGAGCTGTACTAATGGTAAGGAGAAGCTGTAAGTGTCAGTGGGAGGCGGCCGCGCTGTGGCGCCCCCGGCAGTCGCAGATCTCGCACCGGCGTGCACAATAACTCGTTATATCTAGACCGTAACATACACATATTCTAAAACCTTTAATGTGAATAAAAGTTATTTCGATTTATCAGAATATCTATTATTATTGTATTGATCATTAAAACGAATTTAAGCCGATTATTACTGACGTGGTGGTATGTGTTGAAAGGTACGTTATAGTTTTCATGTTTATTTTATTGTGACAATTTAGAAGGTTATCGTTTAATTCTCGTTTACGCTAGGCTAGGTAGTGGCGCGGCCACTGGTGTAACTTGTAGGTTATTGCAGTTAAATAATTGTATGCGGGCGCGGCCCCGCGACCCCGCGACCGCCGCGCCGTCGCCCCGCGCCCGCAGCACTAATTACTCGTATAGATATTCGTTAATGACAATTTAATTAAGTCTTAAACATAGATACTACAAACACGTACAGGGTAGATGTGATTGCAATACTCTGTGGCTGGGTGCGACGACGCCGCGCGGCGGGTCCCCGGCGCTGGCGGCGCGGAGTCCCGGGACTTCGCCCCCGCCCCCAGCGCCGCGAGCGCGCCGCCACACACGCGCTCAAGCTCATCTCAAACTGTCGTAGTGCGTCTGTCCGACAATTACAGTCTTGCTCAAGGGACACGAGAGACTCGTGTTCGTGTCTCAAGACAAACTACGAAGTGTGTTCGAGTCTGTTGTAAGATCGCGTCCTGTTATCTGATGCAGCCAGTACACTGAACTCCTCGAGTACTACCGACGTCACACTGTTGAATAGTACATTTCATTCTGAACATATGTATACATCTCGCCAGCATTAATTGTAGTATTATATTCAAATGACATCATCATTGACACTTAACCAATGTATGTTCATGTTGAAGGAGTTCAATGTAAACGCAAAATTGGAATTGACAGCTTGCGCGCGGGCGTATCGTCCGTCACCCAGTGGGCGTCGCGTGCGCGCGTTCAGAACCACAAATGCGGCTGTACGAACACCTTAGGAGCTAACTTACGTATTATTACTGGCGTAGTGCTCACTGGCGTAGCATTATTCGACGTATGATAGCATCGCGTAGTGCGAACTGACGTAAAGCTGCAGCTGTAAGTGCTACATAGCACCAACTAATGTAATAATAGAGCGATGCGTCGTAGTGCTACACGGCGTAGCGCTACGCGACATGACTTGGTGCGTACAGGCGTACTTTGCTCGGGTAGGCCTAAGACGTCAATTGCGAACGGCGCCGTACGCCAATGCTCACGGCAGTCACCCGCCCTACAGTACGAACATTCGTAACTACGCCTTATCGTGTTGGATGTTTGTTGCGCGCTGTGCTATAGTGAACACCATTTAGAATGAGTCTCAGTTCACCGCCTCGTCTATAAAACACATTGAGTGCCTGTAAACCATACGGTGCATACTGGGACACATTACTTTTCGAAAGAAATTCTCAAATTCTTTAGCATAAGGTATATTTACAAATACATTGTTATCACTGCCATGGTATTTAGAACGGTTATATTAATAATTGACAGACTTAGAAATAGTCCCGCGTGGAGCAAACAAAGTGAGATCATGTTTCCAATCCAGTGATATCAGATCCGTTCCATTGTAAAGTTTTGTCATAGAGGATCCCTAGTATTATTTGGGTAAAATTAAGTTGTAGGAAAGTAATGGAGAAATTGCCACTATGGTAATATTGGAATGACCGCGCTTGTTAAATTGGAACTACTGATGACTGGAATACTTTATTAAATGTTACGAATGCCTTATTAGTAGCAAACATCTGTTAACTAAATTAGGAATGACAATGATTTCCGTATGGTTTAAAATACGGGATCTTCCTTCTCATTTATTAAACTTTATTTATAGTAAAAACATCATCCAATTTTCAAGAAGATCTAAGACTGATACTTCTTGAGACCGTAATCACTTTTTTACTTAGCATAACGATTTTCTTCCTTAGACATAAAAATAAAATTTCTCTTACCATGAAAAATCCCTCTTGCTAAAATTTTATGTACTTAGGTGATTAAATTATT
This sequence comes from Cephonodes hylas, assembly GCA_030295005.1. Classification (NCBI taxonomy): domain Eukaryota; kingdom Metazoa; phylum Arthropoda; class Insecta; order Lepidoptera; family Sphingidae; genus Cephonodes; species Cephonodes hylas. The sequence continues at coordinate 1,243,324 of AP025365.1, forward strand.
ATTTGTGAATGTTTCGCGCACATGACCGTGCATATTGTATGCATATTTAATTTTGTTGTAAATGTGAAAACTCCATCGATTAACAATTGAAAAAATGTTTGTCGACCCTCGGACATAACCTCACGAAAGCCGCCATTTTAAGCACAGACGCGAACAAACAAAATGGTCGCCAGAACTGCCAGTTATTAATTTTGCATTATATTTGCAAAATGTAAACAGTAAGTTACGAAGGCTCGTGCCGCGTGGACTGCCGACTTGGTTTTAATATGTTAAGTGATATATGTATATGATACGAATTTTAAAACGAAAAGTTGAAATTCTCGTTTTGTTCACCGTTTGATTTGTTTGTCCTTGTAAATAATATTTGCTATATGATTTACTAAATGAATGTAACATATTATTAATGAAAAAAATATAGATGAACACAAATTTTTGTGGTGGTTTTATTTCAATAACCTATTGATTTGGCTGTATGTGTAAAACTATAGCAACTTAAACAAATATTAATTCATTTTTTGAGGTTTTCTATCAAGTGCCAATAAACAATACAAATTAAAATAAAAATTAACACTAATTAACCCCTTGCTAATATTTGAGTAGGCTTTAAATTCCACTACTGAGAAATATAAATAGTCTCATGAACATTTACAATTCACTCCTATTCCATATCAGATTTTTGCTTTGTTGAGAGAGGTCTTCTTCTTCTTCTTCATCAACCCATATACGCCCACTGCTGAGCACGGGTCTCCTCTACCATTGAGAGGGTTTAGGCCATAGTCCACCACGCTGGCCTAGTGCGAGTTGGCGGACTACACACCTAAGAAATTCCTAAGAACTTTTAGGTGTGCAGGTTTCATCACGATGTTTTCCTTCACCGTTAAAGCAAGTGATAATTCAATTTGAATACACACATAACTTCGAAAAGTCAGAGGTGTGTGCCTGGGGTTCGAACCCGCGACCGCCGAGATTCTCGACCGCGCGCCTAAACCTCGAGGCCATCACTGCTTGTTGAGAGAAGTATTTTGACAAAACTTTAGAAGCAAGATAGAAAAAATAAAACCTTTTTTTTAACTTGCCGTCTTTGCGCCAAGTAGGGCGACCACGGTACGTGGGCTAGGAACGCCCACAATGGTTCCGCAGTCGCCCAGTGCGCCTCCGAGACGAGAGCGCCTTGGCCTCCTCAGGTTTGAGGAGGTGTAGTTACCCCCCCAGAAAAAATAAAACCTACTAATCTACTAAAACTAAATAAAAACAGGTTGTATAAATTGCATGTACTGAAAATTCCTCTCAATTGGGAAGCAGACCACAATTCCCTGGGTCACTTAGCACATAAATACTTAGTTACTAAATATTTTATGAATAAATTACAAACATTTATACATTATATAATATTATATTCATTTCAAATTACAATAAATTCATAAACAATCTTAAAGTGGCAAATCGACGCTCTCGCTCTTTCTTCTAATAAGAAATCTTGCGAAATCGTCTTTTTCAGGATCAAACGATTTAATCCTCTCACATTGGGCTGCAGTAGCCGCCTGTTGTATCTGCTCCCCGAATGCCTTCACATCATCACGCTTGAGTTCCACCATGTACTTCCTAGTCTCCATAATAACCACTGCATCATCACGAGCCATCGACCAGACGCTCGGCTTAATCCGTGGAAGAACATTATGGCCGACGAAAACCCCATGGAATAGTCCTTGAAACTGCGGCTTATGAGGATAATGGTCTAGAGCAGAAACAGACAGAAAATGTACCTTTCCATAATCAACATTCACGTAGGTATCCCGATCTTCACGAAGAAGGAGGGGAGCTTCAGCCCCACTCTCAGATATCTTAGCATCAAGCTCACTCAGCACAACCATCCCTAGGTTCTTTTCGTTGTCCAAATTCATTGCGGCCGCATCAAACGGCTTTCGATTCTCCACTTCATAAAGCATTCTCATCACATTGCGCTCCGAAACATCTGTTGCCCTCTTGTAGTTTACTCCGTGAGCGGACTTCAGCATGTCTTTATCATCGCAGTCCAAACCATAGGCTATGTAAGGAGACGTAACCAGATCTCCTAAATATCCTCTGTGCAAGTACCTATCACCGCATTTGTATACACCAGCTGCGAACGTGACGTTTGGGCGACAAACCTCAGTTTCAAGCCAAGTAAAAGCCACACCTCGCTCACGAAAATGTTTGTATTCTTGAAAGCATATTTGGCTGGCATGCTCCTTCAGTCTCATGTGATAGTCCCAGTCGTACACCCCACTTCTGTTATCGTACCGCACTCCCAGGCTGTGACGAATCCTATGTTCCCAAAGCTCGCATGCATTGAACTGGTTCGTATTTCCAGTGGTCCAGAAATTGAGTAAGTTTTCCATGTAGTCTCTCTCGCGGTATTTCATTTGATCGATGGACACGCAGGGTAGAAGACAACTCATGTAGTCAGTGTTAGTGATCATGCCAACTAATTGGCGAGCTTTGGCTATAACGTACCTTGAGGTCGCCGGACGGAGTAGTAGATTTCCGTACACCTCCAAGTAACGCCTGGTCTTCTCCAATAGTCCACATCGTGTGGTCCGTTCCAATGCCAGTGACGTGAGTAGCAGCTGCCGCGCAACCAGCTCTGGGCAGCCATCAATAACAAACAAATTCATGTACCGCCGTGAGTGTTTGTAAGCTTGCGCCAACGTCTTCAGCAGATGTCTTCCATCACAGCCTCCGATGATGAGGAAATTGAGTTCGTATGCGTGTTCGTCGCCATGTCGCAGATACTCTTGCTGCAAATCCAACGCGGGACTGATGCCCCAGAACATTGTTGTTTCTTTGAATATCGGAGCTCGAGTGACGTGTTGTCAATGTCACGGCGATAAACAAGGTGCTGGAGCGTGGTTTCCAAGGGGGTTGCTATGGCAACGGTCTATATACGCCAGATATCCTCGCACGAGCACTCAAGGCACTGAACAGTGTTAATTATAAACGCCGAGAGTCCTAGATAGTCGGCCGAGTGGCAATAATGCTATTGATTCGCTCGAGAGCCTGCCGAGGCGGCACCGTCGAGTGATGCAAATCTATTTATTACATGAACAGTATAATATTTATAACAGGAATCAGTCTCTCGATAAATACGAAAAGGTTAACCCTTTACCGCATGATTTTTTTTTGGTTGATGATAAAAATATATGTGATAGTAAATTAGAAATAAAAGAACACGTGTTTCACCATTTTTTAATTTATTGAAAAATGAAGAAAATATACAGTTTTTCCACTTTGGTACATATTTGGTCCAGTGAGCAAAAAATACAAAATATTTTTCGGTAATTGCAGTCAGTTCCCGTCAATCCCTTTAAAACGATAATTTTAATACGATATTGTTTATCAGTAAATAACCTTATAGTTATATAACATTTTTGGGTTAACTAAAAAAGAAATGTTATCATTTGAAAAAAAAGTATTCCAGCCACCTTATGTTGTGTAAAATAACTTAAAACAATTTCTTTTGTCATTAAGACATAAGCTCACTTTACATTTTTGGCACTCGACATGTGACCTACCATTACATTCTGGCACTTTGCACCGCTGTCTAGTGGTCCAGACAGGCATAATATGATCTATTTGATCCAGTCTTACATCTCTAGACGGCATGATAGCAATTGGTCCTCTCAATTTCTTCGCTTCTGCGCATTTGAAGTCGGCTAAAGGTAAATATGAGTCTGAATCCGCTAAAGTTCTCCTGTATAACAACCACGCATTAACTGTCATCATATCAAGCATATGGAAAAATATGCGGTGGTAGAACTTTTTCGATCTAATCTGAATTCTATAATAGCCAAGAAAAGCGTCCAATAAGTTCACGCCACCCATATGTCTATTATAAACTGTGACTGCCTTTGGACATGATACCTTTTGATATGCTTTTTCTTTTTTGTTGAAACATCGAACTTCAGATGCTAGTTTGCTGCCAACGTAAGTTGAAGCTAAGTTCACAACCCTTTTGTCGTACCAGGTCACTACTGATACATCAGTGTTGTCAATTGTTGCTCGAAAATAGTTGCTCGTCATCTGATAGGTCCTCATCAGCACTGCTGTCCGAAAAATCCTCGACAATCGTATGGATACCGCCGTAAAGGGTCCATATTCCTTCAGCCTAAAATACAATAAACATTATTTACATTTTTGCATATCGGTACAAATAAGACACAATAGAAAAAGAATATTTTTGCATGCTGTACCAAATTTGGTCCATACAATTAAATACTCAAAAATGCTTATATAATTGTATAAAATGTGAAAAACTTACCTTATCAATAATCTTTAAGTATTTTTCTTCTTTGTAATATTTATCTAATAGCGATAACTAGAAATTTAATATTTTTTTCGGAATTTTCAAGTAACAGAAACCGACGCGCTCAAGTGGCAACCTATTCGTCGATGTTGAATGATGAGCGAGTTCGTAGATATACTCATAAATGGCGGTGTTCATATTATTATGACAGAGAAATTGAACATATTTGATACGCTATACACAAAACGACTGATTTCATTTTCTAATTTAAGATATTCATGAAAATATGGCTTGGTTCATATATGATCCGCGATGCGGTAAGGGGTTAAGTATTAATATTTTATAGAAGCATCATTATCTCACAAAGCTGTGCTTGCTTTAACGGTAAAGGGAAACATTGTGATGAAACCTGCACGCCTAAAAGTTCTTAGGAATTTCTTAGGTGTGTAGTCCGCTAACCTTCGCTAGGCCAGTGTGGTGGACTATGGCCTAAACCCTCTCAATGGTATAATTATCATAAGATAATGAAGGAATTTTAGGGTGTATGGGTATCTCAGTTAGCATTATGGGATAAAATAAAGAAAATATCTTAAAAATATATTTATTTACTATTTAACACAAAATAAATGCCTCTGTGCTTATAATACTTAGAAAACTGATGTTGTGCGAAAGTAGCTTCTTTCCTTTAAAATAATATACCTAAGTTTGCTTATAACATAATTCGGAAGGACCATAGTTATCCATAACCAATATTTTCGAGCATCTGTATGGGTGATTTGAACAGAAAAACAGTGTACTTCGATTTGTGATTGACATGCAATTTTTTTAATAAATACATTACCGCCGTCATATTGGCTTAGTTTTCTCGAAGAAATAATAATTCCCCCAGTTTTTTGCGGCACAAAAATATATAAATACTTTTCGTACAAGCTATACTTTTTAATAAGTATTTAATCTAAGTAACTCGAATATAATTTTCTAAAATTATTTCTCCGCTTGATTAAAAACTAAGTTATATACAAGATTGAGGTTTGACATTGAAATCTATACTAAAAACGTTTTAAATTTTATAGCCGTTCTTCGGTGGGCCACTTTTGATATTTCTAACTCTGTATTTCTAAGACTTTAGTAACGATTTCAATGTATATTTTTGGTAACTCTCTTTGATAATTTTAATTTTAGCACAGATAAGGCATAGGCCTGATAATCCTTTACTTACGAGACTAGATAAGCGTTCATTTAGATGAAAACTACGTTACTGAAAATATCTTAAATCTAATTACATTCGATAACATACGTATAGAACTGTTACTAAGTCTATCAGGCAAATACTGTATGAAAGGACATACAATTCTTTAAATCAAGTTGATTTTATGTATAAAAGAGCTGTATGGAAAGATCAAACAAATAATCTTCTGAAGAAATACAACGATTACTTATAAGGCACTAATTTATTTCGCCTTATTTTAACAACGCAATGTAAAGCTAACAAATCAGCTGTTATGAGAAGTCAACGACCCGCTGCCATAGATTTGTATGTTATTCATTACGCGCTTAGTTTCACATATCTCAAATAATACCTTGAGTAGGATAGTTGACTATATATATTCTATTGTATTCATGAAAATATATTACAAAATCTAGAAAATAGAATTATGTTATGGAATCGAATCTCCGCCTCCGGAATTAAAATACATTAATTGTGTTCTATTTTTGAAAACAGTACATTGTAAAATATAGTGAACTACCCTAAACAACCCAAACGATTTAGCTCGGCTCCTTTTAAATAAGTCATATCCTTGATATAACTTGAACTTAAAACTAGTTTATTTTTGGAACCGAATACAGTAGAGTAGTGAACACATTTAGGAAAACGACTTACACGTGGAAGAAAGACTAGATACTGCGTCACCGGGACACCGTAAACGGGATAGGGGTACCATATACTGGGTCAAATATTAATTAAACTTAATTTAGCCATTAAAACTACTATAAACATACTTGATTTTTAATAAATAAACCGAATTGTTTGAAGAAATTTTCACTGGAACTGATAAATTAGCCAACTACACCATGAAAACTCAGTCAATCAGATACTAAAGTGAAATTTCTATGATGTTGGAAAGTGGCCGTATGGATTTTTAATATTTCTATGTAAGATAAACCCAAGTAAACCCCCTGCATCCTGGCAAGGACAACTACAGTTGAAAGGACTCGTAACTACCTATATACCAACCTTTTCTAGGTTTATGGGCCTGTCAAGAAAACCTCGAGTCGTCCGGAGAAGCCAAAGACCTTGGCTTTGAAGCTTTACCCTCCATTGAGGTGGAACCAGCGCTGCCCCCTCTCCACCCAGGATTCCCAGTACTCCTATTAGTGTACGTAGACGAAGTGACTGGAACCTTCCTAGTCTGTTTGATCTTCAACTTGTTCAGCCACAAATCCCTGGTCTTTTTGTTCCCAAGAACGAAGAAAACGAAAAGGATGAACCCTTGGAATGTTACTGTTATTGTGAAAAGGTATACTGTCACGAGGTTCGATGATAGGAAAAGACCGAAAATCCACGGCAAACCGAACAAGAAGACCAGGAGACAACTGACAGAAGCACAGCGTAACGCCTCATTGGAGTCGCCGTGCCTCTGGATCCTTCTAGAAGCAAACACGGAACGAACTATTAGGCCAAATAGCGTCCAGTTTGTGACCAGCATGATCGCGATAGGCGCGTACACAGCCAGCCAGAGACCAAGGCCTGAAGGATAGCAGAAAGCTCCTGTGGGCACGTCTCCCTCGAATTGTCCCGCGTAGGAGCGCGGGGCGACCGAGAGAAGAATCCCCACTACGGCACAAGGAGCTCCCCATGAAAATGCTGACGCTTTAAGGAGTTTATGAGAAGCATCCCTCGTAAATACCATCACAAGTCTTCTGTAGGACAAAACTGCTGCAACTACCATCCAGCAGAAAGACGCCAGAGTGGAATAGTGTAAAAGAACTCCAATCAGCATACATACAATACTGTATTCGTCGAAATTCGTGAAAGCCACTATCAGGAAACATGTGACTAGGACCAATATGGCCAGGCATAGTTGCAGCCATATTTTATTGCTGAAGTCCCTTCGCCATGACCTGAACAATATTGCTGTTAGTCCGACGAGTAATAGTCCTATGATGGACATGCAACAGCCTATGATGGAAATCAGTTCTAGTGCGGCTTCATGACCGTCTGAGAAGGAAGTCCTAGGTATGAGGATCTCTGCGAAGTGAGTAAGGTGATCGCATCGGCAGGTGTCCAAAACGCCTTCTTCAGTTGACTCAATGAAGGTGCAGCCTTCAGTGGACCAGTACCCTGACCCATCTTCAAGGAAGTGCCAGTACGCGCACGCACGGCTCTGGTTGCGTTCAGGAGTGTTCCTCATTGGAGTGAGATGGATATCGATTACCTGTAATGAGAAAGATCATAATTGTACAACTTAATTTAAACTAATTAAATCTACAACAATGATGACATTGGTAGACTAATTATGAAATGAAATTGGAACATGGTAAATTTCAGCAGTAAGCAGTGATGGCCTCGAGGTTTGGGCGCGCGGTCGAGAATCTCGACGGTCGCGGGTTCGAACCCCAGGCACACACCTCTGACTTTTTGAAGTGATGTGTGTATTCACAACGAATTATCACTTGCTTTAACGGTGAAGGAAAACATCGTGATGAAACCTGCACACGTCAGAGTTCTTAGGAATTTCTTAGGTGTGTAGTCCGCCAACCCGCACTAGGCCAGCGTGGTGGACTATGGTCTAAACCCTCTCAATGGTAGAGGAGACCCGTGCTCAGCAGTGGGCGTATATGGGTTGATGAAGAAATTTCAGTATCTTTTTAAGTACTTCAACCGATTTTTTCCAATAAAATGGTTAATCTAGCATTCAGTAGATACTTGGAAATTTTGTTATCCTCATAACAATTACACTTCCTAAAGTAATTGTTAATATATTATGTCCTTACCTCTCCATCATCGAAATGCGTAAGGTTTTCCACGTTGATGCTGAGCACTCGGCTGTTGACCCGGTAGTGTTCCATGCTGTTCTGGAAGGCGCGGTCAGTCCTGAACACTACGAAGCTGATACGGCGTTGGGACGCGGCGATAGACCCCGGTAGTTGTACCACTACCTCACTCTCACCAGTTTGTAAGTGGCTGGAGTTTACTGGTTCTGGAAAGAGATTTTAATACAACATCAATAGAAAAAAAATATTAATGAAGTATCTAGTAAATAGACACAAAATATAAAGAAAGAACTAGAAATACCCTGAATGCATAATTAAAACTGCGGGTATACTCGTAACTAATTGTGCGAATAAGACAATTGTAAGAATGGCTTTATGACAAGGATTTTCAGCGCAAATACTAAATATACTTTAAGAAATCTTAAAACTTACCTCTAATAATTTCAAAAGCGTTATTAGTAAACACATCGGTGTCTCTAGCAGCTATCCTAAGACCCTTGACGGGTAATTCAGGATTAGCATCAGCAACCAACAGAGCTATATTTTCTCTAACAGCGACTGCGTCTCCCGATCCGTTCAACTCCATCCGTGCACCAAGGTCATCGAGTAGATGAAGGAGCTCGCCAGGAATATCCAGTTCTTCCGAATCCGACAGAAGTTCGTCTACCTGGAACCAACCGTTGAAATTTAAGTATTTATTGCGCCAAGATTTTGCCGGTATGGTTTAAGAGTAAGGGGTAGCGGTAGAGAGTTAAATTCATACTACAAGTTTTCTATATAGGGAATTATTATCTAAGCAGACAGTTATAAGAGTGGATACCGCGTTGAGGCAGAGGTGATGTGGGACGTCCTGCAACACGACAGTCCAACAAATTGAAAAAAATAGCAGGTAGCGGATGGACGGATTCTGCTCAAGACCGTGATGGTTGACTCACTTGGGAAGTCATACGTTCAGCAGTAGACGGCGATGGGCTGAGTATCCTACAAATTAACTTCTTTTAGTTAAATCTATGAAATGAACCGTTACCTGATCAAAGGCTCCGCTGATGTTTTCAATGAAAACCGGGGCTGATTCATCGTTCAGTAAAGATTCCAAGTCTTCCATCACCTGCTGCAGTTGTTGTTCTGGCTGTAAAAAATAATCGCTGAATTCTTCTTTTTCGAACCCGTTACGAGATTTTTACTATATAATACTAGATCACTGGATAACCATCGTAAATCTGCAAAAGCCCTTGAAACCGGAATGTTATTTATCCATTACCAAGGTTATAATTGTGCGTTTTATGCAAGTGCAATTTTGTCAGTAACAAAGCATGCCTTTGGTGCTGTATTGTCGATAATAAAAATAGTGATTATTACCTCTACTTTAGATTGAAGTTACGATCCGATAACTCTAAAGTATCTTGGTGTTTGAATACGCTTTACAAGATCGCCTTTTCCTTAATTTTGTATATTTTCAAAATTCTTTAAGAAACGGCCAAAATTGTAATAGATATAAAATTTTATGGTTTTCTACTTCTTGCAACTGAAATTTGCTTTTTTTAAACCTGAATTATAACTTGGACTTTCCAAAATTTCATAAACAAAACTTCCTACTAAAACCATACTTACCGGAGGCCTTACTGGCGGCATCGGAGGAGTTGATGTTGTAGATGTGGTTGGCAGCGCCGTGGGTACCGTTATTAGTGGTGGTAATACTGTCGTGGGTTTAGGTGGTCGGGAGAACCACTCGTCTGAGGTGACATTGGGTGGGTTTACTGTAATGATGGTAGCATTGGCTTCGACTGTGGGATCAGTGAGGGTGTCGGTGGGGGCGTCGGTGGTGGTAGTGGTATCCCGACTTGGCCGCGGTCGCTCCGTACTTTCATCAGAACTGTCTTCATGATCCCGCAGCGCCAAGTCACGAGTCTAAAATGTTAGTCATTAACGTGCAAGTGGTTCAAATCAGTGGGCTTTGCTGAGTTAATTTTAATTTTGACAAATATTTTTTTATGAGGTAAGTGAAGTATCGTCTTCTCAATTTAATCGCAAGGTATATGGACTGTGATTGGCGAGATCTTTAGTTAGGCTCAAAAATAGAACCTTCTAAATGCTACAGACACGTTAAGTCCCCAAGTCCAACATTTAAATTAGTTTTACATTTACTCAATTTTTAAAACGATCAAATTTTTGAGGACTTCAAAATTTACTCTGTAATTGTACCCCACCAGTCACAGCATATACATCACTACAAAATACCAGCAATTAATAATTAAAATTTCAGCATCACGATATGTATCAATTGCGTTACAACACTGCAATTGCACCAATTGGTTCAATTATTTTGTGAGTAGAATCGCTCTGACGTATTGCGGTTATATAAATTAGTGATTAGATGTATTAACCGTTGCATCGTGCGATCGTTTTCACTGGTTAATGATGTTATCATCATGCATATTAATTCCAACGAAAAGTTTAGTATTAGTACTTTCAGCGTAATGTGAAAGAACATTTCAGCGGGCCAGCATTAGGGCATCAATAGAGAGATCGGTGTCTCTCGAAAATTATCGCTTTTTTTGGACAATATCATGTTTACAAAATACACCAACAGAGCTCTTTATCGTGCCGTATAAAAAAGAGTATAGCTTCTTAATATATTATTGAACATAAAAACAGTCAATCAAGTAGTATTTGGGACGAGACTGTGATTATCTTGGGTGTTTTGAATTTTGCGGATCATAATTTTTGGAATTTTTCATACTTAATGTGCTACGATAACTGTTCTGCTTAAATACATGTAATAAAATTTAAAATAGACATACTGAGTAAACCACAGGGTAATAGTCAAAAGTAATATTAGACGTGGCTGTGAGAAAATAAACCATCTTACAGTACGAACACGCATTACATCAGTCCTGAAATTGTTTGGAAACAAACGCACAATGACTGTTGAAATGTAAACTCGTGAGAGTCTAAATAAACAAACTGAAATGTCAGGTGCGGATTCAGTAATATACGCAAAATCTATTGGAAACATTTTGCTTCAATGACCTCACATAAACTAACATCTGTATTCCCCGAAGGGGTAGGCAAAATGGATTTCTGAACCCATAATATGTAGTGAATTGTGATTTTGACCAAATAACAGGGGACGGGCCTTTTACCGTTTTTCAAGGTCATTTCAAGACTTCAACCTGTTACTAAGAATTTTCTAGTGGAAAAAAAACAATAACACTTTGCTCGTCCCGGAAATCGAATCCAGTACGAAACAGTAAGTCAACTTCTACCTATGTCAACATTAAAGACAAAAGTTTCGTATTTTTACGTATAGGTACCTAAGTACTCAACATTTATAAACCAGTTTTCGTTTTTTTTTTCTACGAGGTGACATCATCATCTTCATCATCATCATCAACCCATATACGTCCCACTGCTGAGCAAGGGTCCCCTCTACCATTGAGAGGGTTTAGGCCATAGTCCACCACGCTGGCCTAGTGCGGGTTGGCGGACTATACTAGAAATTTCTAGAAATTTCTATTTATACTAGAAATTTCTGGGAACTTTTTAGGTGTGCAGGTTTTATCACGATGTTTTTCCTTCACCGTTAAATCAAGTAATAATTCAATATGAATACACACATAACTTCGAAAAGTCAGAGGTGTGTGCCTGGGGTTTGAACCCGCGACCGCCGAGATTCTCGACCGCGCGCCCAAACGAGGTGACATACAATTGCATATCTTTTCTTAAATAAACCTATTTATAATTTTTCTTGTTATACAGGCGGTTATATTAATTATATTGTACTAAACGATAATATAAATTGAAAAGGGGAATTTTAATCCCATAACAGACCCGTGGCGCTGTTGGCTAGATACCAGCTTGCGAAACGAGAATATGCAAGTGCTATCCCGGCAGCGATATTTTTTGTGTGATAACAGTTATTAGATTCAGTTGTGGGTATTTACGACAAAAGACTTGTATTTTAGTGTCAGATCAAAACTATGGACGTGACTGTTAGGTGTATTTATTATTAAATCCAATAATTTCCCCTTAGTCCGTCCCTGAGTTGCATATCATAACTGAGTTTACCAAACACTTGTCCACTGTAATATAACAAAAAATATTTTTAGACATTAGATTTTGATACCCATGACAGCTAGACATACCGGTCTACGCAAGCAGCTATAAATAATACTTTGAAAGCACTTTGGAAACATGGATTTCTTATAGTGACGGCGAATTCATTTTCGTCGTGACGAGAAACTATTGAATGAAAAAATGTAATCTATCTACACAAAGGGATTATATTGTATGTCTTTTCTATTAAACATCTTTTAAACATGGGTGACTATTACATTGGGTGAGGTTTTGACAAGTCTAAAAATATTAAAATCAGTAGTAGACAATGTAAAAAATTGCGAAGTTCATTCAAGGAATACCATCTGTTACAAGAATTGAATATATCGAATAAAATTTAAGTCATTAGACCAATAAAGTTCTTGATTAAATTTAATCATATCATATTATAAAATCTTGTTAAACTAACATTTACATCCGGTAATACTAGAAATTTGATAACGCGTCTGATTTGAGTAAATACGTTTAAGGATTAAAATAACTTGCGATTATCATTATCATAATTTTGATTAGTATTTCCTATTGGTGTTATTGCACAGATTGATAAAATATGACTAAACAGATTTTCGATAAAAAAAAACTTTTTCAATTAGTTATGTATTATACTTTGTATACACATATTTATAAATGTCATCCTAGGGGGCTCAATCACGTAAATTCCGCGGAACACACACAAATCTTTCTATATATCCATCAAATTAATTCAAGCATTAAACAGCTATTTTACGACAGACCATGCCACACGATATTACGAAAAATTCTCCAGTACATACATACATAATTGTTTTTGTATATAACTTCAACGCAAATATCTAGGTTACGAACTCCTTCTTTGCAAGGGACGACTCTGTCGTTATATTCGACGTGAACATTCACTTTGCTATACGCTTCATGTTCTAATTTAAAATATTCTGTCAGTCTATACTTATCTGGGAGCTTTAGCTTCACTGCGATCTGTTAATGAAATTTTATTTATTACGTCCTTTCTAGGGTATTTTGAAGAGTTTATTCTAGAGTAAGTTTTACCTACGAATTTCAATATCGAAGAAGCCTGTTTCTATTTGAATGCAAATTTTAATAATTCGAGCTGGTATTAAAATATTAATGGTTTAACCAAAAACAAAAATCGCTGGCCTAAATTTATGTATAAGAAATATTGACGAATTTAAGAAAAATACAAAATATAAAAATAAATTTGGTATTTTAACTTAAACAATCACAATAGTGTAGAAAATTGACAAGCTAGCTTATAATTACTAAACGCACCATACTAAGGACTGTGACGTAAACATTATGTGTGAATGACGTCACATGCCCGCAATACACGTCATCGATGCACTATTACATGCAATTGCAGCATTTAATCGTGCGAATTTTATTGCGTCGTCGCTATAATACCATCACATATATCTCTCCTAAATATTCACTACAAATATTTTACCGGTTTATTGAAAAAATTATGTTCAGTATTGACTATTTTTTGTGAAGAACAATACACATAATTTGTGCATCTACATATATTAACAACTAAAATATAGTTTCGTTATTTACCGAAATTCTAAGATAAATATGGACACAACACACAGGGAGAAAAGTTGATGTACTTTCTTAAAAAAATAATTTTAAACTTTTCACAGTAAAAAATCGTTTGTTCATAGCTAAAATAGTACACTCTTATTATTTCCTGCAGTTTGCCATTATTTGTAAAGAACTATCCAGCACATTTATTGCTGATTTATTCATTAAATACTTCATCTAAATCCTTAACATTTCCTTCATCATCATCGTCAGCCAAAAGACCACTGCTGGACATAGGCCTCCCCCAGAGACTTCAAAGTGGTCTATCGGAAGCGGCTACATCCAGCGGCTTCCCGGAATTCTATCTACTTCCTACATCTGCATCTACATCAACTAAAAGATACATATCACTTACCGGTACTTCTGGTAAAATTATCGACCCTATAGTAGGCATGACCATGGTGACTTTCCTCACGAGGCCGACGGTACTAGTGACGCTGGTCACGTGGTCAGGTCGCATCTCGCAGTCGAGGGTCTCGCTGCCGACCCATTGGACCCCCTCGTTGAAGTCCCCGATGCATGTGTAGTTAACACAACCTGTGGTCACTACTGAGGACCCTGGAGAATTTAATGGGCACCATAAATATATACAGCCAATACAAATACAGTATAATTCCGCTAATCCGTGTGTATTAAAAACCGGTGGATGCCGGATTATTTGAATGTTCGGATTACTGGATTTTAGTGAAAAGGACACTGAGAACCGGAGTCACTGACATAAAATACAGCATTTCATAGAGTACAGGTGTACTGGGGCGAGAGCGGAGGATGCCGGATTATTGGACGTACCGAACTATCGAAATTCCGGGTTAGTGAGATTACAGTACATAATTCTGACCCCACCCTAAAATCATCATCACCCAGCCCACTGCTGAGGACGGAGTACCTTTACAGCTGAGAGGGGTTAGGTCCCAGTCATAACTGGTCCTCCAAGCTGGCCCAAAGCGAGATGGCGGGCTATATGACTACCAAAAGAAAGGGGTTTGCGCCCGCGACTGCCAAATTTTTGATACGGCTGTGTGATTAAACCTCAAGGCCATCACTGCTTCTAAGAACCAATTATCGTTCGAAATCGTCGACTTCATATATAAAACTATAGATACTTGGAGTATTTAAGAAGTATGTTCAACCAAGTGGGATTCCAAGACCTACATTACAATGACTGCTCATTAACCTCTGACCCAGCGGCGCATGTCTACCAATTGCACTTAACGAATTACGTTTTGAATCATCACGGTGTTATCAAGTTAATTGCACTTCCTTGTAGCATGCGGTGTTTTGCCAATTATCTCCCTTGACTGGTAATGAAAACATCGTCACGCAACTCGGATATCTAAGAGACATGAATTTCATATAGATGTAAAGTCGACCGCACAGGCAGAGTCTAATAGAAGGAAAAAATGTCCAAAACATTTTTTTTACTGACTTTCACAAGGCAGAACATTCAGATTAAATGATAAATAAATAAGACTATGATTATCTCTCATTAATAGCCACGTTACACACCACTGAATAAAGTCACAATTTTTTTTTTGTCTATTTGTACGACAGGAAAGTGACTGAAATCCATCTCTTTGTGGTATCAAAACTGATGAACGTTTTAAACTATAATTAGTATTTTTTAATCTCTACTTACCTAACGGCATGGTCGGTATAGCGTCAGTCTCCGGGCAGTAGTACGCAGGCTTCATAAAAATGACTTCCAAATCATCCCACTTCCCTGGAGGTACTGGCATCATGTCAGCACTTATTTCCACGTGAACCAACGCTGTCTTCGAATCCAAATACAACCTTTGGATCTTCGCATTCCTTATTATATCCCGGTCTTTCAAATTCACACTCGGAAACGAAGACTTGAAGTTTTTCAACTCTTGCTCAAGAGTTGTTGTGTCCCGAAAGTCCTTGTCCGAGAAGGGATCCCCATACACTTTGGTATACTTCGTTCTATAGAAGATGTATTCTGTTAGCTTCTTTTCCCAAGACTTGTAGAATTTGTCCAAGCTGTCGAATTTGTACTTGTTCTTCATGCGAAGTTTCACTGAGTAGATGTTCATTGTTGATTGTTTTTCTCTGATGAAGAGTTGTTTGTTGGATTCGGAGATCTGATAGTTTTTCGAGTCGATGTGGGTACACCAATAGTAGCCATCCTCTCTAGGTCTCAGTATAAAGACGTTGGAACTCTCGTCGTATGTAAATTTAATAGCTAAAGGATAGTAGATCACTGAGTCTGTAAAACAGTATATCTCGCTTTCGTCAACTGGTTCGCTTACATTTAGAATAATTTTGTTTTCTCTGTAACAAACATAAAAAGGGATTAATTAATTCAAGTTCACTAGATAAAATTAAAAAAATCAAAACTTTCGATTAATCGAGACTAATTAAGACGGCCCCGTGGCGCAATTGGTAAGACACCAGCTTATGAAACGACAGGCCGCGAGTTCGATCCCCGCACCGAGACTAATGTTTGTTTGATCCACAAACATATGTTTCGGGTCTGGGTGTTTGTGAGACCGAAAAGTCTCTCGTAGTGTCTGATACCCACGACATAAGACTCGTATTTTAAAGTTGGGTCAGGACTATGTTTGACTGTTGCGTATATTAATTTCATTAAAAAAATACATAAGGGGTAATCTATGCGTTTTAAGGTAGATGAGAAAATAACTTACTCGTCAACGCTGACTGTCATGCTCACACTCTTCAATTCGATAGGTTTCTCGCAGAACACGTCGTAGAATATGAAGGAACTGTTCACCAAATACCAGAAGTGATCCCGTACCGCGCCAAGTGTTGTATCAGTAGAGAAATTGTTGTCTTCAAAGTTCCAATCAGATGGATTTATCTGCAAGTATTGCACATCTTATACTAGTATTAAAAGAGGGAATATTCTCTTTTAATTACAAGAATGGCCTAATAGTATTAAGAATCTCAACATGTACTTCACAGCAGGTTTACTTAAGAAGAACTATGTATCTGATCAAAAGCCCTAAGAATATCGATGTGATTCAAAGACGCGAAAGTATCTTCTATTTGATGGTAAAGTATGTACATAACATGGAGTGATTACCACAAAGATAGAACAAAAAATATTCAGATGACCCTCTGTTTTGGTGGTTTATTTACGGAGCATACGGTAATCTTTTTTATCAATTGTCTGTTATCAAAAACTAAAGTAGATACTCAATTATTTGAACAGATGTCAAATGTGAAACATTTCGTAAGAAAAATAGCTCTCATCACTTGTGTACTTTTGAATATCTAATTCGTAGAAGTAATATATTATGTAATATGCATACATAAAAAATTAAAGATTATTAAAATAAAGAATAAGAATCATAATGCTCACCACAGAATTCCTATTACCAGCATCGAACCTTAACTCTTTCTGGTTGGGATTAAACACTACACTCAATGGGTACATTGGATACGCCCCTGAAGTCTCAAAGTACGGATTATTTGAGTATCTCCATCCCTTACTCAAAAGGGAGCCTCCTCGCTTTTCGCATAGCTCTTCAGCCTGTCTCCAAGTTGCCCTTACAGCACCGCCACCTACAGCCGACACAGCCACCAAGCACGTCGGCCATGGGCTTGAAAACCTCATAGACCCTTTAAATTTCTCGCATCCTTTAATACTTATATCTTCCTCCCTGTACGGCTTGACGAAACAATACCTGTGGTACTTTTCATCGCAACTAGCGGCTGTGAAATTAGTGACCGGGTCAATCGCTACACATAGATCTTCATCTACACCCAAATACCTTTCGTAATTGACTTCGGCAGTGGTCAATAGTAGGTCCCCAGTTGATTCTGTATACGACCAATCTACAAAGGGGCCTCCAGGATATAAATTTTTGTACTCAGTCCATAATTTCAGTTCTGTTCTCGTTATATTGTAACTGTAGTACAATTTTGACGTGTAGAGGTTCCCAGCGCAGTCTTTAAAGCTATCGCTGAATGGTTCTGGTCCTTTTAGTCGGTAGCATATTGGGTCTTCTTTGTGCTTCGAATATGCGACTTGGAATCCGATTGGACATTGGTGCTTTTGTGATTTCTTAGCGTACGAGTTCGTTTGAATGAATAGCAAAATGACGACAGTATTCACGAATATTCGATGCGCTTCAACCATCTGTAACAATATGAAGGAGAATTACGATACTTACAATAAGCGTTATTTATTTCAAACTTAGAAATTATGAATTTGTTGTTATTATTTTTCTTGTTATGAGTAGTACAACAATATTCACTCTTCTTTCTTCATCAACCCATATACGCCCACTGCTGAGCACGGGTCTCCTCTACCATTGAGAGGGTTTTAGGCCATAGTCCGCCACGCTGGCCTAGTGCGGGTTGGCGGACTACACACCTAAGAAATTCCTAAGAACTTTTAGGTGTGCAGGTTTTATCACGATGTTTTCCTTCGCCGTTAAAGCAAGTGATAATTCAATTTGAATACACACATAACTTCGAAAAGTCAGAGGTGTGTGCCTGGGGTTCGAACCCGCGACCGCCGAGATTCTCGACCGCGCGCCTAAACCTCGAGGCCATCACTTCCTTACAACAATATTCACACATTTCTATAATTATGGTCTAGTATTGGGTATAATGTTAATTTCGCCTTCGTTATTGTTCATTTATGGTGCTGACGATGTATTTTACAGTCCATGACATCTACACGGGTGATGATGATGAATACCCGGATGACAAAATAAAATATAAAAAATCAAATGTCCGTGACGAACAGAAATCCAATACAATAGTGAATTTGTCCGTATGATGCGCCGCATTATCTTATCGCCACGTTAATATAACCACTGATAGCGGGCTCAATCGAACACTTAAGTCCATCACAAATATTCGGCTATTATCGCCTCTGATTGTGGCGATTTTCGGAAATTAGCTGTAAGTTTCATTCCACGCAAGGTTTTCGGCCCTTTTAATCAATATTTGGGATCACAGTCTCGTGGGTGTACTGAAAACATGTTCCAACCGTTATTTAAACCTAGAGTTTGTTTTCATGAAAAAAAATAGACAGTAAAAAATTTAATTAACGTAAGTAGTCTTAATATATCTGAAGAGCTTGAATGAAGTAGTGTGTTCTTTAATTAAACAAAGCCAAAAAGCTTATATATAGCTGTAAAAAAAAATATCTTCTGAATAGAGCAATGAACGTCGTCTTTCCGAATTTACTAAAGCAATTTTTCTAACCCTAACTAAAAGCCAGATGTCCAGGCTGGGCGTCTGCCAGCGATCAATGGAGCGCAGCATGCTTGGATACCAGCTTAATGATCGCATAAGAAACACCGACCTGCGCTCCACAACTCAAGTGTCTGATGTGGGCAAGAGATGTGCTGAACTGAAGTGGGACTGGGCCGGCCATCTTTTCAGGATGAATTCGGACAGATGGGCGAGGGCCGTCACTGAGTGGATACCATGCGAGGGCCGCCGAAAACGCGGTAGACCGAAGATGCGCTGGAGAGACAGCCTGGACACCTTTGAGAGGGAATGGCGTAAATTGGCCACAAACAGAAAAAAATGGAAGAAAAAGAAGGAGGCCTTTGCCCAGCAGTGGGATCTAGTATAGGCTATTAAAAAAAAAAAATTCTGTAATATGAAAAAGTTCTAAAAGAAGTTGACGTCAAGCCAGCTATCAGTCATAAAACAAAGTATCAACTCACACAAATCAGCATCATGCATAAATACCGTGTTGCGCCACTCCAACGCAACTGTGGGATTAGAACAGGCGGAATAGATCGAGTTAAATATCGTCAATTCCAACAAACAATTCCCATAGCATTCCCACTGCCAGGATATAAAAGAAGTGATCAATCAGATGCGTTCAAAAATAAATTGCAGGAAATCGAATTGACTGATATATGTTTGTATTGATTTACATAGAGATGTTCAAAGGCATCTGTCATGGGAAAATGTGCCATCTGTCCGCAAATTCAGCAAAATAAATCTATGAAATCGTATAGAAATAGATTGGTTATTAAAATAGGCAGAGGTGTATATTTAACCTCGTTTTGTGGCATAAATTCTAAATTTTGGATAGTGCTTTCTAACATTCGCAGAATTACATAAACTTCCTTAACAATCTTTTCCTACTATGAATAGTAACAGTAGTAGAAGCACCATGGGACATCATGAGTACAAATTTTAAATTGATTTTATAAAGCGTTACAGGAATAGTTACTTTTTAGATGTTGTATGGAGAACCGTCTCCATAGTTCCGTAAATCGCGGAGTTCATTCATTTTAAATCCGTTATTTAAACAGGACATCGTATCAAACACCCTCATTTTCATATCTACAAAAATAATCAAAACTGATATCTTGATCGAGAAACATTTTAACTGATATTTGGTGCTGTAAAATAAATTGTATACAAATGCTAACTCAAAAAAAAAGTTTCTCTTTTGAATCTACGAAATTATCGCCTATACCATACCCAACTTTAAATAAAATGGCGTACGCCATAAGATGAGGCAAATAATCAAATTTGAGTCGTAGAATAGTAAATTGACGGTGACATTACCTGGACTAGCGCCGAACACAAACAGACAAAGCACTCATAAATCGCAAGAGAAGGTCGCGTCTCCGCTGTATCAACGTGCAGTCAACAAAACAGCGTAATCATACTCACGGCGATTAGATAACATCTAACAGTACTCTTACTGTGTCATTACATCTACGTTTGTTCTAGCAAAAACCGTTTTAACCAGTGTTTCTAATACGTTCAATCGCATTGTTCTCAATTTTTGTACATCTGGTTTCTCACTAACTTTCATAGTCTCATACATTAGTCCAGGAGCTAGAGCTGAATTTCAAGGGGTACGTTTTTTCTAGGCAGATATTTTCAGATTACTTTCTCCTACTAGAATTTCTTAATGAAAATAGCAAAACACCGTTCAATCCATGCATCAAACACGAGTCGTAAGACCAGAAAGATTAAGATATATAATACTAGACAGACATACAAATCAACGACTCTCACTTGACAATTGATCTAATTTTTCCACAATTTATTCTGCAGCATTTCACTTCTACCAAGATTTATGTATAATGGCTCTATTATTTATTGGACTAAGGCCTAGGCCCTCTCAGTTATAGAGGAAGCCCGTGCCCAGTAGTATCACGAATATGGACTGATGATCATCATTTAACTATCGATAAATGCAGTGCGTTACAAACGGTATAAAGATGGTACAAAAACAATTACATTTATCTTCAACCTGCCATATTATTTTCCCAAACAAGTGATCTAGAAACGCTCAAATTACAAAATCTGACGAAAATAAATCGTTTTGTAGCTTGTTTAATGGCTCCACGGCGTAAGGTCAAGAGCGAGGCTAACCAACCGTAATAAATTGTTTAGATGTACTATTGGGCGCAATCTATAGCGGCATTTTTTCTCCTTCCGACGTATATTACGGCTTTGGGTGGGTATTGTTTTGATTCTGATTAACTAGCGTTTTTATAGTAGAACAAGGCAGTTAGTTTGGTTGGCTGTGTGAACTTACCCATTCAAACTGCATGGTAACGTAACAGAAAACTCTCGTGAAACTATGAATTACGTTTAATCAGATATATTATTTTTTACGATTGATGAGGTATTAAACATTAAGGTTTTAAAATTTGATTTGATGGCTGAAAAACTTAGCGAAGAAATTTGTTTAATCTTCTTCTTCTTCTTCATCAACCCATATACGCCCACTGCTGAGCACGGGTCTCCTCTATCATTGAGAGGGTTTTAGGCCATAGTCCACCACGCTGGCCTAGTGCGGGTTGGCGGACTACACACCTAAGAAATTCCTAAGAACTCTTAGGTGTGCAGGTTTCATCACGATGTTTTCCTTCACCGTTAAAGCAAGTGATAATTCAATGTGGATACACACATAACTTCGAAAAGTCAGAGGTGTGTGCCTGGGGTTCGAACCCGCGACCGCCGAGATTCTCGACCGCGCGCCTAAACCTCGAGGCCATCACTGCTGCTTGTTTAATAGTATATACTATATAGGTAAATGATGTTAATATAGGCAGTGATGGCCTCGAGGGTTAGGCGCGCGGTCGAGCGGTCACGGGTTCGAACCCCAGGCACACATCTCTAACTTTTCAAAGTTACGTGTGTATTCAAATTGAATTATCACTTGCTTTAACGGTGAAGGAAAACATCGTGATAAAACCTGCACACCTAAAAAGTTCTTAGGAATTTCTTAGGTGTGTAGTCCGCCAACCCGCACTAGGCCAGCGTGGCGGACTATGGCCTAAACCCTCTCAATGGTAGCGGATACCCGTACTCAGCAGTGGGCGTATATGGGTTGTTGAAGAAGAAATGATGTTAATGATTTTTTTTTTGTTGACATTGAGACTCTCATAAAAAGCTTTGTAAAAAAGCTTTGCACATTTTAATCAATGCATTGAAAATCGTGGATTTGTTTGATCCCTAGAGTCTAGACCTTATCAAAGACAACAATAATATAATATGAATAAGATTCCGCACCTCTTACAAAAGTTTTCTCAGGTAGTCATAATTATTAGGTATCAAATAATTTTAAATGACCACGAGGATACCAACTATACCTACTATTCTTTCGTGCGTCTACAATGAAAGAAATGGTACTATCTTCCAATTACTTCTAAATCCGCCCTTCGCCTTTCAAAGATCAGTAATTCCTTCAACAATTTTCAGACCACACCCAACAGCAATTTCAATAAAATCCATCAGGTCCATCGAATTTTCGTGGACAAAGGTCAAACGACTACATAAATCGTATCAAGGTTATATCCTATCCTTGCCTGGTTTGCTTCCTATGTTTGTACTGTCTAAACCTCCCTTATGGCAATTGTTTTAAGTTGAATTTAGTGGTTTCATGCAGTTCGACATACTGTTTCGTCAGCCCAAAATTTATAATTAAGTTTGATGTTAAGACAGACTCGTGGTCTCGTGAACCAAATATTCCCGATCTGAACGCGTTGGGTTCGATTCCCGGGTCGGGCAAAGTATTATTGTATTTATCCAGTAAAAAATTCACAGCCCAATAAACGGCATTAGGATCGCCTGTTGTTACGTGGGACTGATAGTTGGCGAAATGTGGGTGCTGAAATACCTCACCGCCTACCCCAACAAGCATAGACGTTGTAATAATCTCACCTTTGTAAAAAGAATAGAAGATACAATTGGTTATACGCTATATCTTTATCTAAACTATATTTCTTTATCGATATAAAAACTAGCAAGCCGAAACCGTTTCCTCCGATTGCAATTATCTTTCCACAATAGGCGCATTAAAGAAAATTTGAAGAGATAATAAATTATAAGCAAACGTAACCTTGTTTTCTTCATGCAAAACGTGAAGAAGCAATTAAGCGAGCCAGCATAATTGTGTCGAATGGAGAGAAATAATCGCCTCCCGCTTCCATCAAATAAATCGACGTCAGTTTGTCGTTACATAAAACTAGCGACACGTCCCAGCTTCCACTTTGACCACCCGTATTTATCTCCACTGCACTCCCTGCGTACTGGTTAACGTTGTAACGTTTATGAACTCAAAAACTAAAAACGAATCAATGACTTTCCGAAGTTATCTATTCTGAGTCACCCTTTATTCACCCAAAAAAAATTGAAGCGTGGGAAAACTAGCAATCCGTACTATTACAGTGCAATCTGTCCAATTCGATCTCAGTGCTTTAAGACGCGACCGTCATTATTTTACTTTGTCAGTATAGACAGAATGATTGTAATATGAAGCCCTCGAGTATCTATTGGACCCCAATCAAGCGACAAGGTCCAATTTACACAACAACGGCAAAAACTCTCACCTTCACAATTTTAAGTTATCCGCGC
The DNA here is from genome assembly GCA_030295005.1 of Cephonodes hylas. Taxonomy (NCBI): domain Eukaryota; kingdom Metazoa; phylum Arthropoda; class Insecta; order Lepidoptera; family Sphingidae; genus Cephonodes; species Cephonodes hylas. Next base: position 1,267,136 of record AP025365.1, read on the forward strand.
GCTCTGGGATCGCACTCTGTGATACAACATCTTACACCATCCTCGACCTTACTCCGTCTGAATAAAGTCGACAATGCCTTGACGTTGTACCTGGAACAAAATTATTCTCTTATGAATAGGTTTTTCAGTATGTAGTTTTTGCAATAAGAACTTTAATAGATCACATGATGATTGAATGAATAAAGCAAGGAAATATTGTGTTGTACTAGATTCATTGTAGAAGACAAAACTAACTTTACTACGTCATATCGTGCACTGGTTTTTAATTAATATTCTTTTATATCCCATACATATATAAACATTGACGTCTTTATCCTAGAAGGGTTACGGAGAGACGAATTTCCCCACCCACGAATTGGCAATTGTATTAAGACCTACGTAATAGGGGACGAGCCAAATACATTTCAATTTTGTATTTTTTCTAAACAATGAAATCTAAATACAGTCAACTCTATCTTTAATAAACCCTGAGGTCTTTCTTTACCAACATTATAACCTAACAACGTTCTGATTTCAAAAATATACTCTACCATCTATGCTTATACCATTAAGCGGTAAACCAACTAATTTAGAGGGAATGGGCATTGTTCTATCCTTAACAAATGAAGCACTTTTCACAAGACCCTCAGAGGCATTAGCCAGCACAATCGGCGGCCATCGGTCGCGTGATTTGCAACAATTAATCCAGCGATATCACCACGTCAGCCCGGAGTTATGTAAAAACACTATTTCCACGTACACGTTAATCATTCGTGAAAACCTAGGTTAGTTTTATCATTGTTTCATGGGAGTGGAGTCGTATCGGTTTTCCAATAATGCTATTGAATCATTCATATCCTGTCGACGATCGTTCATTCTTTATCAATGTTTATTTTATATACATGCACTAAAGCCTGTATTTATTTATACGTTTAACAATTTTAAAGGTGGAGTTAATGATTAAGGCATTCTCTCATTGCCGAACCACAGTCAGTCTGTTTTCCATAAGGTATATGGTTAGGCAAATTAAAAAACCGATGTTCCTATCTTTTTTATACATATTCAGACCCTGTGCAACTGAAACCTTCCTAAAGAAAATATATAATAATAATGTTTCAGACCTGGGAGTCAATGCCGAATATCACAATACCAACAAACTTGTCTAGTGGCTGGGTATTTTACCCACAAATATTTGATCCAGTTATGTGTGTTCGTAAGGCTGAAAAATCTCAAATAGTTTCTGATACATTGGAAATAAAACTTGTATTTATCAATGATTTCGTTCCCAGATTCGATGTCCAAATCGAGTAAGGAGTAAGTGTGAATTTTAAGTAAAAGCAAGGAATCTCATTCATCATTCATTCATCATCAACCCATATACGTCCCACTGCTGGGCACGGGTCTCCTCTACCATTGAGAGGGTTTAGGCCATAGTCCACCACGCTGGCCTAGTGCGGGTTGGCGGGTGCGGTAGGAATCTCAGTTCTATCACAATTCTTTTCGTTGGTTTACTTTATAGAATTCAACTTGAGTCTTTATTTATATACAGGGTGTATTTAGACCGTGATCGAAAACTGAGGCAGGTAATAGCGATAGTGATTACAAACCCCGTGGCATAAAAAAAAATCCCGACAAAAAATAAAATTTTTGAGGTTGTCCATACAAACCACATACTTTTAACACCGATGGTTGTATGGAAAACGTCAAAATTTTTATTTTTTGTCGGGATTTTTAATATCGCCACTGGGTTTGTGATCACCCTCGCTATCACCTGCCTCAGTTTTCGATCACGGTCTGAATACACCCTGTATATTAACAAGATATATTCGATATCTAAATGCATTAAACATGTCTGCCCTACGCCAGCAAACCTATAGCCGATTGCAACCGAGTCACCAATGATTCACTTTCACATTCACTAAGAGAGAGATAATAGCTATTTCCCCACCACGTCACGAAGCAAAAGCCACATTGTTCAAGAATAAACACCAGATAAACACAATCGCCATGTTTTCATTGTGATAATGGATCGTGTGATTACAACTAATTCCGAAAACAACGGATATCATTAATAGTGGAATATTTGATAATTATAGATTGGGGGTAATCCGCCCTGATAAGAACTGGTTAAATTCGATATTCATCGTTAATGCTGGGCACGAGCTTCTCCTACAACTGAGAGACTTTATGGTTTAGTCTACCACGCAACCCTAGTGCGGATTGCCACAGGACATACCTATGTCCAACAGTGGACGAATAAAGGCTGATGATGATGATGATGATGATGATGATACCTAAAGAATTCCTCAGGACTTATATGTGCACGTTTCTTCACGAAATTTTCCTTCACCGTTGATGTTAATTCATTATGAACATACACACATAACTTTCAGAGAGTTAGAGGGTACCTGGGGTTTGAACCCGCGACCGACGTCGTTATTTGCCTGTCTAGATTTAGACAGGTCGTATCTTCTTCATCAGCCCATATACGCCCACTGCTGAGCACGGGTCTCCTCTACCATTGAGAGGGTTTAGGCAATAGTCCACCACGCTGGCCTAATGCGGGTTGGCGGACTACACACCTAAGAAATTTCTAAGAACTCTTAGGTGTGCAGGTTTTATCACGATGTTTTCCTTCACCGTTAAAGCAAGTGATAATTCAATGTGAATACACACATAACTTCGGAAAGTCAGAGGTGTGTGCCTGGGGTTCGAAACCGCGACCGCCGAGATTCTCGACCGTGCGCCCAAACCTGAAGGCCATCACTGCTTACCTATACCCATTTACTATTAACGACATTATTTTAAATTTATTTTTTATTAGACTTAGTTTTGCCTTCGTAAAGCCACAACAAATTTTACAATTCAACTTCCCTAAGTATTTAATTGATATTCGGATATTAGACGATATTTGTTTGATTTTAAGTACTTTGTTGCCTACATTATGAATCCTTAAAACATTGTCTTGCAACTTTACTTACTTGCCGCATTACGGTGCAAATATTTACCAACCTAGTTCGCGAATGTGCAACGTACGGGAAACAATTCCGATGTAATTACACTACGTCAGGTGCGATAAGATACAAATATGCAACCGGTTTTAAGAACATCGTGGAGCGTCCGACACTGCCCTTTCTTCTTCCATAATAAATGACTGCAAATACTTCCTATTCCGATATTTTTTTGCTGTATTTACAATCTGCCAATGGAAGGTGGTCATTACAATATTAAAGTTTTTTCGACCTCGCTCACGGTTATATTGAATTGGAAACGAGTATTTGCGGAAAAGTTTGTCACGATTCGTGTTTGCACCTATGATCTTTTACGCGTAACATGTAGAAGGTCTTAGTAGGCCGGCATGACCGTGTCAAGAAACAAACGGTAGCAATTTGACAAAGGGCGAAAATATCCTTACATAAGGAGACTAGTCCCGAAACACAGTGTGCGAAACTATACTTTAAAACAGATAATTTTTGGGTTTGTAATTATAAGAACTTATAATGCACCATTGCATTATAATTGACCCATTCTTATAATTCTTGATATAGAAGTAAAGGTAACTTGCCAAAGAAAGACTAAATTGAATAAAAATCAAAATTGCAATCGGAGTGTAACCTACTCCTAGAGATTATTACATTTATTTTTGTTACTTACATACTTTTTTATAACATCAATTGTCTTACATCATGTCAACAAACACATCAAAAACCGAATATGATAACGCAAAATATGTGTTGTCAATTGTCTGTTATCCAGCCTAAATTGGTACGCGATACAAATTGGATGGGTGTATGGGGCGGGCCAACGGCGGGTGGTACCACGGGAGCGGCCAAGGCGCAGCATTACCGCAAGATAAACAGCTTTATGGCGCTTCCGTGCCCTGACGTCACGTTATGGACACGCTAAGGCTTATTAGGGACTGTTCGGTGAAGTGCCATGATGATAAACGAATGTCTTGTAATAAATAGAGCACAATAAATGATGAATTGGGGGGTTAGCTAAATACGTTTGCGTCGTATTCAACAGATAGGTCTATACGTCATTTAATAAGCGGTTTAACGGAAAGCAAATTATTGTCATTTATCTTTTATTTTAATGGCGCAATGCGGCGCTTTATAACTAGTGTAAAAAAATAAGTGCTAAATACTACTCCACGCAAATTTGCCGCAAAATTCGTTAACCCATTAATGTACGAAATGTTATTCTGGTACACTGCCTAACTGCTTGTATTTCATAACATTTTTAACAACACAACCCCGGCTGGTGCTAACTAGGCTTTAACCAGAAAAAAACGCACATCTACAATGCTTGCCACCCTTTAATAAGCGTTTATAATTTACTGATTGTCTGATAAGCATTAAAATATTACAACTTTATCTCTGGAGTTAAGCACAAAAGAGTTTGTGTACATAACTAGTAGGAATCGGAAGAAAAACATTATCCCAAATAAAGCTTAGACACAAAGACCTATAAATTTACATCACCTATATGAAATGCTGAGCAAGATTGTACGTTCGTCGTTTTTTTACTCAGTACCGTAGTTAGATTTACTTTAGATAAGCTAAAAGGAAACTGTCTGTTGGGGTATGGGGATGTTATGAGAAGAGTAATAACTTTATTTACTTCTTACTTTTAAGGGTGCCAGTACTGTCACGTAAAAAGTATACGTATATTATTTCTTCTATCACTTAAAGAAAAATCTATTAAATTAAATTATTTCCCAAATTCAAACACAGTACTATTTGTTTAGAGACGTGTTATAGAATGGTCAAAAATTCCTTTCTACAGTCATCAAACCAAAATCCAATCGATCTATTTCACATTTCACTCACGCTTTGAACAAATGGGAACATTTTAATCCCACAAGCAAAACGACGGTAAAAGACTAATGCGATATAAATTATTCTCGACGTGACAAATAGGCGACTGTTATGGTATGAGATCGGAGTGTTGTGTTCTTGTATGGGCTTAAATAAGTTATAAACTGTGTTATGCTAATCGAAACGGTAACCTTCTTAGGCAATTGTAGGGGATAGGTAAATATTGGTGGCCACGTTGGAACTTTTATACATAAATATTCTGTTTTGTAGAATATTTCAATCCTATATTTAAAGCTTTAACTAATTTTTGTTTTCCAAGCATATTTTACAATCAAAAAAATTGTTAAAAGAAAGCTTAGATCACGTGCTCAGTACATACCGTGGTCTTAAATCATTTTTAAAACCTTGGCAATGCATTAGCCCCAAAACAAAACTATGAAAAGATATGTCACAGGTAAACTGTCTCTAGGAACATGTTTCTTTTTCGAAATCAGGAACGTTGTCCAGTGTGTAGTTGATAATAGTGCCGAGACACTTACCAATTTGAAATAAAAAAAGAAAAACAAAACAAATAATAAATGTCCACAACAGTGCCACATACCCTAATACAATTAAAATAATTGCGATAATGATACGGTAACATTAAGGCTGTCGAAGATTTTCAAAATGCATTAAAAGTTCAATGAGAGAGTAATTTCGGGGGCCGCGGGTACGAATCGTATGTAACATTAACATATACGGAATGTACACCAACCGTTCCGGCTTGTAATGAGCTGGTTTAAAAAAAAAGGGTTGCCACGTAGTTTATTTATTATTTGGACCAAGTTTCGGCGGTCAACGAAAAAAAATTACTTGAGATATTTCCTAAAATGCTATTGATCTCTACAATCCAAAGCATCATAAAAGATAAACGGACAGAATTACTTTTGTATTCAAATTACTTCTCAAACACTTCGGTTAAGGGCACACTTGAAGTGACCTTTGAAGACTAGTATAAATACCTACTTAAACTAAGATAAATAAATAAGGTAATAAATTTTAGTATGACTCAAAATAAACATGTTTTAAAAACCTTGTTATTTAAAAAAGAAGTAAACAACCGCTCGAAAAACTTTGGCCCTTAAAAGCAAATTGCGACGCAAAGTGTTAAAACGAAATATTTCTACCTAATGCTAACCTTTCTCTCACCAAAGAATTCCCTGTATGTTGATGAATGAAATGCTTAAGCAAATATGTATTCGTCATTAAGTAAACTTAAGTTCGGTCATTTCGGATTTTTATCACCCTGTTACACTTCCTTAAATATAAATAAAAAACATTCATAAGAATAAACGCAATCAACCCACTGTCTTCACACTAGCATCTAAATATTGCAATTTCGTTCGTAATGAAACTGTTCCCACTGAGTATGTTTTACCCATTTGTACTAAATTCATGCCTTTTAACAAGATTACAGTATAGTAGAATAAGATATATTTACAATAAGTTTCTTTTCTTAAGCATGACAGCCCTAGTCACCAGGCTCCATGTCAAATTATGGAACTGCAACTTCCTCGCCAAGTGGTCGTCGGATTTCGGTTTTTAAAAAGTATCATTAAAGGTCATCGTCCGAGATGAACTTTGATTCTGTCTTGGTGATTTATATGGATGTCTCCTGTATTGATAAACGATCCCAATTGCTGTTTTGATTGATTGAAAAAACAACTATATTGTCATAACCGGGCCGAGCTGCAACTTCTTAATGACACGCTTTTTATTTGTTTGACTTTTACTGCATTTAATAAGCATTGAGAATGATAATGATAAAATTTTCGTTTACAAAAAAAATTATTTCGTATTAATTTTTACTTCATTTTATATATTTCCACATCCATTTACTTATAAAAACTATCTTCGTAATTTTACGGAATAAAAAGGCAGTCGACGCCTAAGTTTCTCAAACTGTTTTTGCATTTTCCCATTAAAAAATTATCAGTAGAAGAACGGACAATAGAAAATATTCTCAAAAAATGTAGCCTCACCTCTATCATATAAGACTTAGAAACACAATTGTTAGGACGTATTAACTTAATTACAGAAACACACCTCTGATTCCCTCTTCGAGGGCACAGACGTAAGTGTTCGTACTAAAGTAATAGATAGATACCTCATTACCCTTTTGTTATTCGAATATTCAACCAGGTGAGTCATCGAAGCCTACGCGTTACTCATTCGCGTGTAAGATAAATCGTCTCTGCAGCTGGCATTATCTTAAGTGAAACTTTTATCTGACGTGTGGAAGGCACGTTTTGTAATATTTGTAATCAATACTAGCCATCTTACATATGTAGGTTAAAAGAAAAACAAAACACATGACATGTGTACATTTTGTCATCCATATGAACGAGTTTTTATTTAATTAAATTCAATTTAATAAACAATTAAATGTGGTGGGGAAAAGTGCTATTGAAATGTTTAAAATAAAAATGGTACTGCTCTACTAAACTTTATTTTATTTATTAACTCCTTATTGTACACCGTATAAAGGGACAAAATAGGTGTAAGTAACATTAAAATGATATTCTCAACCGAGGTTTTAGTTAAGACGTAGAGGCATGATTTCTAAGAAAGTTCTAGCCATGAAGATTCGACAAAAGCTTCAGAAAAACAATTTTTTACCATGAAAAAGACCCAGTGATGGACGTGGCGGTATAACCGTGAAGCGATTCCCACGGTGAATGGTTGCGATGCGCTTCCTTGAGAATGCATTATGCATGGCTCGGAACCGTGCCTACCACATTCACTTACAGTAATACTGTGTCCCATCCGCGCCTACTTCTGTTTGTAATAATTAGATTGGTTACTATATGTTTATTAATTCAAAGACTTATTATGATCACTATATTTACAAAAACACCTCTAAAACTGTTAACAAAACGTTTTATTGGAGCATGCTAAAAAAACATTTTTTCCCAAAAAAGGTTTTGCTACCAATTTATTATCGTCTTTAGATAATTTCTCCGACCTAAAAGCATGATGTGAGATGTAATCTATATCTGTAATCTATATCTGTAGATCGACTCGTATTGACTTCAATAAAAAAATGTTAAAAATTAAAATTAATTAGACCAAGTAATTTAATTTACTTCTTCATCTTCTCAGAAAAATCTTGCTCGCTATCAAATTTACAGTTTCGAACCAAAATCTTATCCCAAGAACACTTAGTCTATATTCACCAAAGAAAATTGCATACCCAGATCACATACATACAAACATAATTGTATCAATTAGCTATTTACAAGTTTAACTGCTTATATTGTAAGTAAATGTGAATAAATTATATACATATAAACACAGTCTTTTTATGGAAAGACACGTGTGTATTTAAAAAGGCGGGTGCGATTGAGGGCAGCATGCAATATAAAGCGCACCTAACATAAGCGATGGCACAGGACAAACATAAAATGAGATGTCAAGTGTGGTCTGAATTGGGAGGGTCACAGGAGACAGTGGAAACGTAGTGTAGGATGCCCTCTGGCTAGGTGGGGTGACGATATCCGCAAGGTGGCAGCGGTTGGATGAGGAGACCCGAAGATCAAGACCAGTGGCGTGCCATAGGAGAAGTCTATGTCCAACAGTGGACAAATTAAAGTCTGTTGATGTGGTGTGATGATTTGAGGAGATTCTAATTTCCCCTCAAATTGTAGTAGAGAATTTAAAAAAAATTATGTATAAATTGAAAAAAAAAATTGCGCCGTAATCATGATGCAGTTTATGGTTTGCTGATATCTAACGGAACTTTCTATTAAAAGGAATTGAACCTATAAACCACTGTATCGGACATAACCACCAAACCAATGAGTCGTGGCCTTAAACCATGGGTATTTACATTCTCCTAAAACAAAGTAAATACCGAGTAAATTTAAAACGGACTTAATGTTCGAACACAGAAACCGTCTGTTTTATTGTATGAGGATAGTAAAATGTTAATGTACGTTAAATCGCGGAAACAGCGGTGACCAAACGGCATTTGGATAGTTTTGGTGGTGACTCATACGGGATCACTGAATTCATTGTGCTTTTGGAAAGAAGATATATATTTACTCCATACTATTACCGCTAGCAAACTGTAACTATGACCCTTCTTACGTTATACTTAAAGGCGATTTTCTCCCGAATTCCGAATTTCCATTCGTTAATTTAGAAGTAGAAAAGTACATACATACATTTATCGCCTCGTGTTCTCAGTTCGAGTGTTATTTTCAAGAAGAAATTATCCGTTTCAAAGTACCGTCTCCTGCGAGGACACTAGAGTTATAATGTATGTAGGATTACCTATGTATCTTAGTAAACTAACTTTACTGTAAGTAATGCTGTGAACTCCTTTGTTCCTGTCAATGCCTATGCAAAATTTCATAATGCCCGGTTGAATAGCTAAGCCACTTAGGCGTAACAAATTGACTCACATTCGCACTTGATAATTAAGGATTTATAAATGTAATATTTTCCATTACTTCATAGAGCTAATTATTAAACTTTGATTATTGAGCTATTTATAATATGAATCTGCAGTGATAAGAATTAATAATAAAATTATCGTAGCCATAATCACTATTTTCGCTATGCAGTCTCTTTTTCGATAGTATACGACTCTTTATGTTAAGACAAGACTCATCTTTAAAATATAAAAAATTCTGGACAAAAAAGATAAACTCAAGCATATTTTTGTAGTATGGGATAATGAGATACCAAAAATTACAATCGTCTTCATTTTAATACCTTTTAACAACCTTTAATATTCCAATTGATAATTAGAATAATTATCCACTTTCCTCCTGAACTTCGACATCTTAAACATAATTGGTAAGAACGAACTCTAGTCTACATAAATGTATGACACAATTAAAATAATATAACAATTTTCCCGTCTATTATGCACAGATGAAAGTTACCGAGAATATGCAAGAGCTGAATGAAAGTGGAATTATTTAACGCCGAGGAAAACGGCCATATTGACGCATGACTGGGCGCAAATTATATCAGAAGCGCAGGGTTGTTGGCTCAATTACAAAGTAAATGTAATTTTTTAGTACTTTCATAATAGACAATGGCGGATTAAGCAATAGGCAAAGTAGACTGGAAACTAGGGAGGCAAAGTTTTGGGCAGATATTTTGTCGTACAGATTTTTATTTACTGTTGTTAAGTAATTTTTATTAATGTAATAATTACAATAAAACAATGCTAAAAAAAAATAGAAAAATAATTACATCTATAATCCCTTTTTAATAGTTCAAACTCTAAAGACATTATATGCAATTAATAATAATTAGTATAAAAACAACCGCTTGATAACCCTATATATGTAACAATGCAAGTTTTTTATCTTACAATGTGTCGCTTGATCATCAATCATTATCTTTGCATCTGCATGTTAAACTACATTCATTGAAAGAGAGGTTTGCAAATGGAATGCTTACCAAATAAAACTAGAATCAGCGGGGCTAGTATTTAAGAAATTTCTGGTATTTAAATTATACTGAGGTTCTGGCACTTTTTTTCTTTTTGACGTTTTTTTTAAAGAGATAATTAATAAAAATTAGATCCCAAAAAAAATTTGATCATATTATAGAGAAACAACGCACCAAAAATAAAAACGCACACGTGTTTTTTCGTCTTTTATGATCAGTAGATGACGTCCGTGTAATGAAGTCACATAGTACTGAAGAACTATTGTTCTGACTAGTTATTACTATGTCCAAATGACGAATTAACTGCGTTCATGAAACTTTGTATCGCTTAAATTTTAAATAGCCCGCCGTCTCACTCGATTTTATAAATTTACCGTGGAATACCAAGTAGCATAACTGCCTAATCATTGGTTTTGCGACCCAGGCGTATTTCATGTGGTATCTAGACGCCTCCAGTCGGACAAATTGCTAATAGGTTTGTAGTATTTCTCTAGTGATTGGCAATGTCTCCGCAAGGAGTATGAATTGCCCCCTTTTACGAGGGTGTCTAAAACTGCTAATTAAGTATTGGAGTAAACATACTCTTTTCTCTTCCATAGAAGAGAATAGCAGGAATGTATAGTATTTCCGCAACTTGAATAAAGTTCAATAGACTGTTTCACGTACGAATATTGCATAAATTCACTAATTTGGCATTGGCAAACGTCGTTAATCTCTTTAGGTAAATAAAGCACGTAAAAATACCCATCTAATTTTATTATCGACACCAAACAAAGTAAATTATTGTGACACGACCTTCAATCAACGCAGGGCTAGCAGGATTTATAATTATTCAGATAAAAATGGACAAAGAACAAGTATTTTAACCATTTTATCATATTTAACCAAGTTCAACAAAGGCCAGGTTTTCCACTTATAATATTTGTGTTGCGTTTTGAAAGTACAGTTAGAATTTAAATCAGCAAAGAATAGGAATTACTCATAATTTAATAGGGTTTAAATCAACTCAAACATACCATCTAATTCTTTCACATATTCTAAGAACCAATCCGATACATAAATTTCTTAAATAAATTTGTTATTGTAGAAATATTTATGCAAATACTCAATAATTTACCCAATCGCCACAATAGATCCACATTGATATAATAAACATCAAATTTATTGCAAAATTCAATAGTTCATTGAATCATACGAACACACACACAAATTATTTTCGTGCGACGATCAAACCCAGTCCTTTACCACAAAAAGGCTAGTATCTAACAGTGATACTGGGATTCACAGGCACTTACGAAACGACTATAACAAGGCCTACTAAATAATTGGCTGGTAATAGAAGACGTAATACAAAAGAATAACAATCCATGGGATTCCTTATGTCGTAACATTACGCGGCGGACCTTAATAAGGGCTATGCACACGTAAACATGGACATTTCGTAACCACGTAGGGCTCCCAAGGTTTATTGCCGTAGTAAAATTTTGTCTTTCTAATAAGATAACGTCAGGGAATTTGAATCATTTGTTTAAACTAAAAAAGGAAGATAGTAAATAAACGTTGTTGGTTCAAAATATAAAACCTACTAACAAGTCGCTTAGAAACTACATACAATGAAGTATTATAATTTCTTTTTATATCTTCATCGTCAGACTATACAGGGTGTATGTAGACCGTGATCGAAAACTGAGGCAGGTAATAGCGATAGTGATTACAAACCCGTTGGCATTAAAGAAAATTCCGACAAAAAATTTTTTTTTCAGGTTTTCCATACAAACCACATACTTTTAACACCAATGGTTCGACAGCCCCGTGGCGCAGTTGGCTAGACACCAGCTTGCGAAACGAGCGGCCGCGGGTTCGATCCCCGCACCGAGACAAATGTTTGTGTGATCCACAAATATTTGTTTCGGGTCTGGGTGTTTGTGAGACCGAAAAGTCTCTCGTAGTTTCTGATACCCACGACACAAGACTCATATCTTAGTGTGGGGTCAGGACTATGTGTGTGACTGTTGGGTGTATTTATTTATTTTAATGGTTGTATGGAAAACGTCAAAATTTGTATTTCTTTTCGGGATTTTTAATATCGTCACTGGGTTTGTGATCACCCTCGCTAGTACCTGCTTCAGTTTTCTATCACGGTCTAAATACACCCTGTATACGTCCTAATACTGAGCACGGGCCACCTACATCCAAGAGAAGGATTCTCATATTAGTCCATAGAATATTAGACGATATACAATTTGGTTCAACTTAATAGCATTCAAGGTTGGCTAGGTTGCGTTCTCGGTATGTGGCTGGCGAAAAACGTTTTAATAAAACCTGTATACCTAGGAATACCCCACAAGATTTTATTACATATATATATAAAGTCTAAAAGAGAGAAATCAGATATGAAGAACAGGGTCTGAATCGTAGGTCTGTCCTCGAGACTGTAATTACGTTGCCAACATTGTTGTTAATGGTATTATGTAAACCGCACCTATCAACATAATACACGCGATGCGTCCGACAGATCAATATGTTTTATGACCCAAAACATTTTTGTCAAAATGCCTAAGTGCTCCCGATTTGTCTCCTTGAATTTTCACTTAGTAGATAAACGTATTAATCAGAGAAATGTTCTATGCAATTTATTCTTTTAGCTATCAATAAATATAACTTAAATGATATAAAAATAAATAATACATACACTCACTAAATATGAAGTTTTGTATTGGAAAATATCAGACACCATACACGTCCATGCCTATGTTCCCAAATGAATAGGCAAAGGTTCAGTTCTACACCTCTGTTTCGCCAGTCGCTTTATAAATCGGGCCAAATGGCAATTTTTGTTAATATTTCTAGTCATCATTGGTATTGATAATTAGCTTATAATAATAATCCATGGTAAAATCCATTCGCCTAGGAATAGATTTTCATTCATGTATTTATTTCATTTTGTTTTATTCTTTTTGCGTCGACCCTACTTAGTATCTTAGCCATAGATTGAGACAGTGGCGCTGTACATATGAACACCCGTCTAAAACACCTGTGTTAATACCGTTTATGCATCACTTTTAAATTCTTATTCAACAGAACCACTACAATCGGCAAAATATGTCTGGGCCTCAGCAACGCCAGGCCAAGGTCATGGAGAAGACCACAGAAACGCTTTCATAAAACATGAAGGAGATTGCGAGTGATTTTATGAAGAAGAATGCAGAATTTTAGGAAGAGAAGAATTTAAGTTTGACCTTATAGATGACGGGAAAATTATAAAGCTATGATAGATTTACATAAGAAAAGATCTGTTGCGGTTATGGAAGTTAAAAAGTAGTGCGCATGTTTTGCTAATAATAATTAAGATGATAGTCATACTGAATTTAATGAAGTGCGATTTAATGTAAATGGAGCCCATTCCGTGAACGATTACTAAGTCTTATCAGCCCAAAACTCTTTGTTAACAGTGACGCAATTGCAAGTGCCTCTAGGAAGAAGTATATTAATCGTAAACATTAAATAACTACAGCCACTTGATTCTATGACATGTTATCAGACTAAGAGCTTAACATCAGTCGTCTGTGAGAAATTTATTGTCCTCGTATGTCTGGGCGTAAAAAAATTACATTTCAGTCCACAATCCCTCGAACTAATTATGGATCCAACATGTTCATTCGCAGGTCGATAAATGATTATAATTTGCATTTCTCCGATATTGATTTATTTTTTTAATCGCTAAAACTTTACAAAAGAATACTTTTCTCCAATGTTCCTAAGTTTAGGTAATATTATAAAACATCTTTTTATTATTTGTACTTTTTTTTTGTTTTTGTATAATATTTATTTTCGTATAATTTATTTCGTTATTTTCTTATGTTCACTTGCTTCTATTTTATAACTATAAGTGGAAATTGTTTATGGATTGTGTGTTATATTTTTGTTATATATTCTAAATTGTAATTGTTCTGTTGATTTCCCTAACAAAATAAAATAAATAAAATAAAATAAATAAATAAATTGATACTCGTGCCCCCCAGTCGAATCTGACTATCATACAGCAGTATCAGACTGCGGCATACTTACCTCAATTAAACAAACAAGGATATTCAGCCCTTTCGTCATCAATTTCACGTATTTATCATTTCTTATCAAACATAATACGGTTTATAAAACAAACACGAGAGACGGAAACGCCGGCTTGAGTCTACCTACATTACGCGACGACATGTGATCCTATGAATCATTGCAAACAATATTTACTCCGATGTTTTGCTGCGTTTGTTGAGAAATGACTGATACAGTGTAGCGAATTTAATTTGTATGTAAATAAACTCTTGCTGGTTTTCCCGTAAAGGTGGGTAGTTCATTTTCTCACATCTGAATAGTGCGAGATGTGTTTCAAATGCCACAAAAAAAGAACAAAAATATGTTGTAATATTTAAAAAAAAAAACAAAATATCTTTTCTGACCACCAAGTCCATTACCAAATCGAATATTTTTAATACCAAGCAGCAGTCTGTTTTCACAGGCAGCGCCTTAAAGGCCTTTTGTCTTGCGAAAATGATGCATCTTTACCATTAATATTACCGACGAAAGAATTCATCAAAGTCATTTTGGCTTCAACAATTGTTGCTCAAGAAACAATAGCTAATTTTGATTTAAAATGTACTTAAACGACTTGTGGGAAATCCCATACAATAATAACGATCTAAAAGCACTTTGGCGTAATTATTATACAGCAAGATTTAGCTTAGGCGTAGATTAATCCACTTAGTCTAGCACGATAGCTAAGATTTATTTTGTAAAATGCTCTTTGGTACTTACGTCTCTTCAAAATTTTCTTTACCACGATGTTTCGTGATAATACATAGAAAATACTTAAGGGCTGTAATTTTCACTTTACCTAGAGTCTGGACTGTTTGAATTGATTTCAGTGAGGTTTTTAAAAACAATATTTGCGAAGCATATGTAATATTGTGCAAAAATTATATCATTCAGGCTAAAAACCACTCGCTCCTTGAAATTTATTGTATATTTATGCGAGTAAGAAAAATGTTTGAACGATTTTGTGTAATCTGACGAGAAAAGCGTTAAAGAGTTAGACCTGCATTCTTTTCAGTCATAGACTTTTTGCATAGTTTTAAATACGGTTGTTAAGTAGCTAACCATTAGGTACTGTTAACTGCATTTTCACGAATCATACTCTGGCTTATGAAACTACCAGATGTAATAGTTACCCAAGACTCCAAATAACACGATATTAAATAATCTAGAATGTACCTAAAACACGTAGACTTATACCGTCAGCAGTTCATTCATAAAATTTATCTGTTTTATCGACATTTTACAAGCTATAAAATTATGCTTTTTCTTGGCGCCTTTGATTTTCTTCTCAGTTATATGTTTTACTATCCAATATTCAGAAAACATTTCCGATTATTATTTTTAAAAACAACTTATTTTAGATTCCTTTGATTTAAAAATATAAATCAAGAGACAAATATTCACATGTTTTCATCACGTGTTAGTATATGGAAAAAACATCATTAGTGTCAGAAGGCATTAAAACCTCGTTCCTCATTACTGCTGGTAAGTACTGGCACGCGCATCCATATAATTTTCTATACAAATATCTTTTGATTTTCAAACATTACTTGTTACATTTTAACAGTGTGATAAAAATTACATGACCTATATATGTTTTGCCATATTTACCTCATTAAATTAGGTTTCATTGGAAGTTTTTGCGGCTTCCCATTCAACTAAGGACGTATCAAGTCTGATAATGATTACGATGAATGTCATTGTCACTCATAGAACGAAAACGACACTAAAATCGTTACTTCACACTTTATTCTGGTCTCATTTATTTTGCAATGTAGGCATTACTATTTTATACGAAATAGATGCGGTTCTACACACGATAGTTATATGGAATAAACCTATAGGTATGTCAGTTTGATCCATGAATTCAATTTCTATGGTCAATCTCAGACACACACCTGGGACTTTCCGATGTAAATTTTGATTTATATGTGGTGCAGTATGGCCTAACCCTTTTCAAGCAGAGGATACTGGTGCCGAGCAGTAGGACGAATGAAACTTTATGATAGCTATTATGAAGAATTACTCATAAGTCATAACCACGTCAATTTTGAGAAATCAAGCTCAAAGGTTTAAGAATAAAAGTATATTCCATACTGTACAATCCGCTGACAGACACTAATCGTATCTTTGTATATAAGGTAAGTTTGTTCTTAGAAATATTACTTATCACAATCCAATGTGTATGACAAGATTCATACGAAATAAAATTGCGTAATAGCTTGTGTAATCAGCACGTTAATATAGTGGCAATGTCAACTGTTACCGTTAAAGTCCTTACATTCTCGAAAATTTTTACTATATGGAAAAAGGGTATAAAAATCTACGCTGAAATTAATAAAAGCGTGGACTGACGAAAAATGTTTTCGACTTTTTCTATTTTTTACCAATCGAAACAATTATATTGGCCATGTAATGGGAAATAAACACTTATGGCATTCGATACAATTGCGCGGAGTAAAGTGGCGTGGCGCAGTTAGCTAGACACTAGCTTGTAAAACTTGGGGCTTTGAGATCAGATGGAGGGAAGTGGACAACTCTTTGTTGCCATCCCTTTTGTATATCTTACTTTCTGATTAACTTCGTTGCGGAATCATGGCAAATTAGACTCTCTCATATTCGCTGACCTTCAGTGATTTACATACAACTCTTAAGCTGGAAAATACCTTTATCTCAGATACATGATATGACGAACGAAACGAAGCAACAGATATCTAAAAGCTATAAAAGAAACGAACCCATAACCTTTAAATCAGACTGCTACAACCTTATACTCTACATTTAAAAAGAATAATTAACATACAATCTCGTAACAATTCAACCACAGACAATAGATGAGGGTTCAACGCTTTCTCAGCGTGCATTCAGACAAGTGAACTTTCTCACGACATTCAAACACACAAACAGTCACGGCTTACTTACCACAAGTTACATGCTAAGGGCTTTAAATGAACTAGTGTTTTTTACATTCTTCACTAATGAAGTCCGCTTTCGCGAAAAGTTCATGAAGATGATATTCACGGGTGTCGGGTATAATGAGGAGTCAGAACAGGGTGCATTTTTATTTATTTATTCACTCTTCATACATAACATGTAAAGGTGGACATAATCTTACCGTCGAACCTTGGGTGGTGCAGAGATAAAACTTTTGCATTTTTGTGGCCTTAATGCCATTTTTGATCTTTTCGCCGAGGAAGCGAAATTGAGCCAAATTTTGAAAATAAATATATCTACAGATAAAGGTGATCAGGTTATAAAACCCATCATAATAAATCATAGATGTCCTTCTCCGTACTCGGATCATACTCATATGATTTTAACTCTTTCAGGTTTGGTGGTTAGTTTTCAAACCACATGTTTTTAGTTGATAAAAAATTATTTCCACAACATTTATCGGAGATGTGCTGAACTTTAATAGTTTATTATATAGTTGTTTATCATTTGATACAATTATTTAATCCAAAAGGGCGGTGGTTATTTTTTTTCGTTTTTTTAAGAAAGGAGTGCAGTGCTATTTTTAGAATGGGACTTTTTAAAATGCCACAATTAAGTTGAAAATATTGACCATATAATTATTTCAGTATTCATCGGTTATTTAATATTTGATTAGTAGATTTATGATATAAAATAAAGTTTGCCGTTTATATATTTTTATAACAAATGTAAATAGCAAGGTGGTTAGTTTACTGACCACCGTGACTGTAGTAGGTTTTGTTTTATTCATTTTGTGTATGTATTTTAAGAATACACACCAGAATGAGATCAATTGGATACGAAAGACTTTCATAGAAGTGTGTTTCAAGGAATCTTAGCACCAGCTCAAGCAAAGAAATGCAACTTGAGTTCTAGACGTTCTCTCAATGGCTCTGATTCGTCTTCTCCTTTGCTAACATTCATAGCTCACCAGTTTCTATAAAATTGCGGAAGGAAAGCAATATACATAAGCCAGAGCGATCTATTTCACGAAAATGTGCTAAATAAAGCACAAAAAGGGGCAAGAACGTACTGCATTGCAATGCAGCACTTGTAGAGTCCCCCTTTGAATCCGGAAAGATTTTTTTTTTTAAATTAGTTAAATTAAAATCTAAATGTGCTACGTGATACATCACATACAAATATACATATTTGCACTATAAATATATATTTAACTTATTTCTAACGTAAGTTCTGATACTCTTTTGTTTTCATTATTTTTCTGCCGTCCGTCACGGTGGTTAGCAAACTAACCACCTTATTCCACAAAAGCCTTATATGATATTTTGGCAAAATATTTTTTTTCTTTGTAAATAAACCCCAATTACACTAAATACGTCTTTGTTTAATTTATAAAATGGATAAATAAAAAGTGTGGCTGAAAGAGTTAAAAGGGTTTATACAAATAATAATAAAAATTCTAATAGCTAAATTTATAAAAAAGTTATTTACCACGTTACTTTTTTGTAAAAATGGATAGATGTGGATATTATTTTCGTAATCATCTTGTTATATTTCGAACATTCGAAAAAAGGCGCGCGATTTGTTTCATATTCATTATCCGTCTCTACTCTCTTGTTTATTCATCATAGTATATTTGTTGTGTAACAGATATGTATGAAAATTAAGGCAGTAATTGGCGCTGTATTCTGACACTGCATTAATTCACAACACCAATATGCGTCTTCAACACTATCCGCTTTATTAATTCAAAAGTACACATACATAATACACATGTAAATATAAA
Organism: Cephonodes hylas; assembly: GCA_030295005.1. Lineage (NCBI taxonomy): Eukaryota > Metazoa > Arthropoda > Insecta > Lepidoptera > Sphingidae > Cephonodes > Cephonodes hylas. Next base: position 1,286,192 of record AP025365.1, read on the forward strand.
TACTTATAAATAAACACTTGAACAGTCACTTAGTTCCGTCCCCACATTAGGATACAAGTTCTGTGCCGTGGGTTTCAGAAAATACGAGAGACTTTTCGCTCTCACAAACTTCCCAAGGGGAATAAATATTTGTAGATAACACAAAATTTGTTCAGAGCGGGAATCGAACTTACGGCCTCTCGATTCTCGGGCTGGTATCTAGCTAACTGCGCCATAGGGCTGTCAATGAAAACATTACCCATGTTACAAACACACGATCATAAAAAAACGATTGGTATGTTTTCCCCACTTCACTGTAACTCCTGTGCTCCAGGATTAACAGCGGCGCGTGCAGTATTTACTCCGAGGAATAAATCAAGAAAATCTAAGGGTACCTAACTTGTCATAATCCCGCAGCGAAGTTAATCAGAAGGACATGCATAATGTTCATCTAAGGAATAAAAATAATATGTTTTAAATAGTTATAATTGATATCGATGAAAAAACGGAACCTTTTAACCATTTATTGACAACCGGTTACATACCCAGGACGCCATGAATAATCATAAAATGCAATATCTAGTTAAATTTACAATTACCGCAACTCATTTAAATTGGTTGTAAATTTTATTTTCTTATTAAAATTGAATAAGGTATAAAATATAATGGAGATAATTTTATGTGTATTTCCGTAGTTCACACTTCACAGTATCTTCCAAAAGTGCCAATAAAGTCGACACTTAAGTTGTGGCAAGGAGAAATTAAAGTGGACAAGTTCATGAATAAAGATTTTTCATAATTGAATTTAATTTTGTATATTTTTAAACGAAATATGACGTTAAATACATAGTAGGGATGTTGCGGATTCAATTTTTTTCACATCCGCGGATGCGGATGCGGATGCGGATTTTAAGAGGCTCACATCCGCGGATGCGGATGCGGATGCGGATCTGTATAAAATTGATCGATTGGTTGATTTGTATAAAATGTTATTGCTTTCCTATTGGTCAATCAGCACGTGCGGTCAACCACTCGACACTCGAGACCGACACGCGCACCTCGCCGCCCCTCACCCCTTTCTTTCTTTTCGCGATCTGCTACACATCCGCAACCGCATCAGCTCCGCAGCGATTTATGCGGATGCGGATGCGGATGCGGATGTCCAAATCGATGCGAATGTTCCGCATATGCGGATGCGGATGCGAATATTCGCAACATCCCTAATACATAGATACAATAAAAACATATTTACTGTAGATGACTTTCTGAAGGACCTAGGCATGTAAACGCCATTTGGCTAACAAATATTTAAAAAAAAAAGCTACAGTTTCGGAAAACTTACGAAGAATATTTATTATATGTACTTCTGTTTTAAACACTAACAACTGCAGTGATGACTGATAAATACGCGTTGAAGATGAATAACTATTACGCTGACTGAGATTCCAGTAGTCCAAATCTATGGGTATATTAAGCTATTAAAAATAAATACAATTATTAATATCTGTATAGCTGATTGAAAATTTTATAAACTTTTTATTCAACCGTCTGCTTGGAAATCCCGCGGCGTAAAAGTGTGGCGTATGATTCAGAGGTCGCGAGTTTGATTCCCGGATTAAGCAGTGTTATTTAATTTATGCAATAGCGAACAAAGATCGCGGATATTCGCAAACGGCAAAAGGTCCGCCTTTCTATCTGCGTGGACTTATAACTGACGAAACGTGGGTTTTGGATGACAGGTGATATATTTGGGGACAGATAAAACAAATATTTATGTATGTTTTGGTGAAAAACCTAATTTTACATACTGCAATCAATTTTTATTATACACATAAACAACAATGCTTGAATATCGGCTTAAGATTATTCAGTGATAAGAGATAGATAAGAAAAACTACTAACTAAGTTCTATTTGAAATATATTTCGCTGGATTGAAAAAAAACTCATTTTATTTCGCTTATTTAAAGCAATAAAACAATCTTTATAACGTTTATATAATAAACATAAATTTCCCTTATGATGACGGGCAATTAACTTCGCAGTGTAAGTGAAGAAAGCATTTCTATCCACCGTTATTGCATGGTTTTAGCATAATATGGTTTTAAAAAATAAAATGCATAATGATTTCACGTGTTACTTCATAAATGTCAGTAGTCTGATGCCAATACTTCGACAGTTATTAAGACAAGTCAAGCCTTACTTCAATTCAAAAACTTTCAAAAGTTACTCCAGTTCAAAATGTAATAGATATCTACATGTAATCTAAGTCGTGTTTCCAAACTCACAGCTCGAGCTTCATTCAAATTTGGTAAAAATTATGATCGAACGCAACATGTATTTTTAACATAAAAATATTTTCTATTCAATATTTTGCTTCTATAAAGTCTTATCGGGAAAATCACGTCGCGTCTCATACTTGCTCTTCAGAGAAACAGTAAAAATTATCAGCAAGTCGTTAACTAACACGAAGCTACTGCAATTTGAACAAACTTATTAAACGCTTGTAATAGAGTCTCCATTGTTACACATTGCGCCATAAACAACATGGAAGTGTGGGTAGAACACTCGCGAATCTAGTTTCAAAATATCACTGACAATCCTAGACCTACATAATTTTCATACGGACTGAAAAGGTAAACCGGTTAAAATAATTATCAAACCCACCTGAAATATTATAAATCCGCCAAAAATGAAACTTTAACACTCGTTAGAAAGTATATGAATATGCAAACACTCGTCACAAACAGTTATACACCGCTAATCAAATCTAAATAAATAATTAGATAGGTTATGTGAGATAAGTAATTTACGTTTCGTAAGTTTTCGCGCCGCGCTCGCGAGCAAGACGTGACGCGCACTCAAGAACAACGCCGGCCACAGACTAATGTGTTTCGTTTTTTTTCTCCGCGCTGAACATTGTCAGCGTTTTATTACGCCTCGCTACACATAGAAGGGCATTAATAATTCGAATGGACTGAGGAGTAAAACCAAAAATGCAACTTATAAAAAAATAATTCAAATATGATTGATTCCAATATCTTTTCTAAAATGTTCAAATTGGACTTTCTAACGTTATTGATTCGAAAATCACTCTTTTATGTAATTCAATTTTGTTTCTGTGTGAACACTTTTGTCTCCAATTTTTAATTATATCTCAGACACAAGTTTTAACAACTCAAAAAACAATGACTTTTAAGAAATCATATTTAGTTTTACAAAATTTGCTTTGCCTTTGCACTGCCTGCTATTCTTAATGTGACTAATTACTAATATAAACAAATTATCATTATAAGTCAAGACTGTTCCGATATTATTGTAGCACGTTATACAGGCTGAAGTAACTCAGGCGAAATAAATACCTGTTGTTCACAACCGAATTGAACAAATTTGCCGACTCTTACGCGTGGTTATGTAATAATGCATGTCTCTGCTTGTTTCGCTATCACGAAAAAAACCAGGAATCGGATTATGTTTAACACCCTACATAAATGATTAAGGTGGATACAATGTACATAGTAAGACATTGCTATATTTTTCCGTAAGTTTTTTTTTTTCAATAACACCATTAAATTATTTTTAAAGTGCATGGTTTTGGCGGAACTTGTAATTATTCAAACTTACTAACTAGTTAATTCAACGATTTTGCTTTTTTAAAACTTTTTATTAGTACTTAGTTCTCTTGCTATCGTGAAAACATTACGTAACACATACCTAAATTAACATATGAAATAAAGCTCATATAAATATCATTATATTCGTATTGTCCCCAGATGTAGGCAATAATTTCTTTTGTCATTGTTTTCTCAGTTACCACGTCATATATGATATTCGGCAGCATGTTCCTAAACTCCGTGTTATTATTTAGAACTTCCTCAACCCCAATAACCGGACTTGAATCCGGAACTTAACGATAGCCGCTCACTTATAGATCAAACATGCATTTTATCAACCAATGTCACACAACAAAAGGACCTTAACAGTAATCTAACATTTTGCTGGATGAAAACCTACCCTACCGTCCGCAGAATTGAGTCAAACTATGATTTAAAATTACCTATACAGAATTTGTTCATTACTTTAAGTGTACATTACATTACAAACTATGACATTAAATGCTACATACAATAGATATCATATTGACTTTTTTATTTTAGGACATAAATTTGAGGAAATATTAACTTCACTCACGACTTCCTGTGTTTACACAAAACAACCACAAATATTTTTTCCGGATTAAATAATGAGTTAATTAAGTCATTTGCAAAGACCTGAAAGCGATTAAATATTTCCTTGTTACGTGTGCTACAAAAAGATTGCTCTACAATATATATTAGTCTTAAACAATCATCCAGCATCATTATAAAAATTGATTACCTGGACCTAGATGTTGAGAAGCGGTCAAACCCAGGCACACACCTCTGACTTTTTAGAAAACTGTTCTAATCGAGCAGGGTCGGGAGGATAGAGTCGATTCTAGCTAAGGAGCGCTTTTAAAACTTTAATAAGGTAACTCAATTGTAAACTTTGAAAATTTAAACCAATTTAAAAAATGAAAATTTTCTGAACAACGTTATATTAAATCAATATATTTACGCTTGATTTAATCCATTACAAATGTATACAATAAAATAATAAATACCTCAGATATATAAAGATATAGCAAAAATATATTATTTTAGGATTTTTTTATCTTCATGCCAACAATGCAAGATTTACTTATCATTTGAAAGTGCGTTTATCTGATACACTATCTGAGATGTTTGGTGAGACACGATAACAGAAGAGGAAAACATTCTGGCAGATCCTAGAATTCCAAAACAATTGACATTATATTCTTCTGAAATAGTTCCAAAAAAATATTCATTGACTAGCTGACCCGGCAGACTTTGTTCTGCCAAAACGATAAATGAAAGACCTAAACTTTTGTATAAAATGATTTTAAAACAAACAAATCGGATCCGTCTATAATATAAAAATGAATTGCTGTTCGTTAGTTTCACTAAAACTCGAGAACGGCTGGACCGATTTGGCTAATTTTAGTCTTGAAATATTCGTTGAAGTCCAGGGAAGGTTTAAATGATAAAATATGGAAGAATTGCGGGCAATATGATAAAAACAGGAATTTCATTTTCCCATATAAACTGTTCTATGTAATGTCCTGTCAAACGTTAAATATTTATCCCTTCAATGCGGGTAATTGTTCCCTCAAATTAAAGAACGGATTGAAATAAAGGGTTCGAATCGACAACATATATCTACAATATTCGAATAATTGCATATTTTACATTTTAAAAATGAAGAATAGTGTCACTCATTAATAGGGATTGACATATTTGTTGGTTGTCAAACATTTATGTCAGCGTTCAGAACTATTTGTTATGTAAAATATAAAAAGCCTAATTATTATTATCTCCTTAGATGTGCCTGGTTTACAATTTACAACTGAGGGCTCAGTAATTAAACCAAGGCTGAAGCCTTTATAAATGGTAAAAAGCCAAATAAAATTAAAGTAGAATGAAACGCATTGGAAAAGGAAGAGAATATGTATTACAAAAATGGATTAATCAATTTGTACAATCCGTTTATATAAAAATGAACAATCTTCCTTTCTGTGTCTGTATTTTAATTCTCTCTCTCTGGTCATCAGTGCGGTTAGCACGTGAGGTAGCTCTTCGTACATTTGATTGACTTCCTAAGTCAGGTCGTCTTCTCCTCGGCATCGTAAATTATAAAGCACAAAGGATTACCAAAGTAAAGAAAGTTCTCGCGCACGTAGCCACAAAGATAGAAGGATGCACTCACAGATATCGTAACACAATATCGTTATAATTTTTTCCGTATTCTGAAGTTCTCAAATCTATTGTCAAATATAAAAAAGGTAAAATACAAAAAAATAAAAATGTAATCTGACAGATCAACAACTGAAGTTAGTTGTTACGGAACGCGATATAAGATTCTCCAACGCGCACGCGAATTTGAACTTAATGCAGCGGTAATAAATTACAAATTGACTCTCGATATTAATTACAAAACATTTGTATGGGAAATAGAAAAGGGCTGTTTTGAGGGATTTCCCAGCAATTATTTGATTTTTTTTCACCTTTTAAACCTTCCCTGGACTTCAACGAATATTTCAAGACTAAAATTAGCCAAATCGGTCCAGCCGTTCTTGAGTTATGGAATTACAACGAAAAGTGGCATTGATTTTTATATATATAGATTGAAAAAGATTGGATACAGAGAACAGCCTGATGTTCAGGCAAAGATATGCGAACTAGAGGTCATAGATGTCAGAAATAATCCACTTCTCATTTACGGTCGCACTAGATTGTCACGCTACGTAGATTTGGGTCCTACGTCACAACTCAGCATGAGGTCAAATTTACTCATAGTTAGTAATCGTCAGCAGCTTGGTATATGTTTCTCTGAATAAAGCTTTTATTCAGTTCGCGGATGTATTTATTTTACTCGTATATTTTTAGTATAAGTGGGAAAGGGTACAAATCTCTATAAAAAGGGTATAACGGGTATGCGTGACATTATTAAAGCTTGTTGAAACGAAATTTTATTGAAAATCTTGGCTGATAGATCTGAATGTTTAAGCTTACGGCTACGGCTTAAAATATCAGTTAATTTTGAATCGATCCCACATTTATCATTATGGCCCATATGCGTCCCGTTACTGGGTCTGGCCCTTCTTTACAACTAAGAGGGTTGACACATACTTATTAGTCTATTTCTAAAAAACGATCATTGGGATAAAAAAGAATGATGTTATCTTTACATCCACAACAAATTCTCAGAAAAAGGATATCGTATTAACCTCTCGGTTTAACGCACCTCAATAAATAAAGGAAAAGGATAAGTAGTTTCTTTTCAAGGAATCTGAAAAAGCTGTATAAAATATCTATATATAGCAAGTCTTAAACAAATTCGCGAGTGAATGTAATACAAAGAAGCGATTGTTTGCAATGCCATTGTAACAGCTGGGCAGCCGGAAGAAGCGCACGACACGCGACTTCCGAGAAAACACTTGCGTCAATTATATTATCACAGCTAAATCCACTAAGATCTGACGTACAAACATTTAGGTACGAACAAGAAAACCAATTGTGAAATTCCCGCAGGAAGAATCATTTTTATCGACAACCAGCCAATACAAGCGGTATCAGTGGAAATCGGGTATAACGCTAAGGGACCCCATACACCTACAATAATATTGCACAATATTTTTATTGTTCAATAATATTGAACACCCCCTTTGATTCCAGACGTTCAATTATTTCTGTCAATAAAATTGACTAACCAGTCTGATCAATATTTTCGTGCGAGCAACATGTCTGACGACGAAGTTTTGGCGGCAGCTACGCTGGTGATTTTGTTGAAAAGAAAAAAAAAGAAATATATTGCGCAATATTAACCCTACACAGCACAATAAAAAAATATTGTTCAATAAAAATTAAGCTCCCTCAATCTTTTGTTCAATCACGGCGCAATGCTTCAATATTATCCCTACACGTTCAATAATATTGTACAATCAGAATTTTGTTCAATATTATTGAAGGTGTATGGGGCACCTAACATTATTTGTTTTAGTGATAGCAGAGTCCTCGTATTTTTTTAAAGGTAGTCTTGGAAGTGCATGTACCGAAATGAAACAAACTAATTTTTGTACATATATTATTAAACTGTTTGTGTCTCAAAGCAGGGTAGATCAAAATGGAGAGCCTTATTATCGGAGGCCAAGACTCACTTTGGGTCGCTGTGCCATTGTAGTAAGTAAGTAAGTTTGTGTCTCATCTACATATTTTTCTTATTACTCACAAAACTAATTTGAACTTTAAAATAAAGTTTCACACAAAATTTACCAAATAAAATATGGATAGTTACATTTAGAAATTGTATTACGTTTTCTGTTATACAACATTTAACAATAGACTAACGCCAAGAGAAAAAAAAAATAAAACAAAAATACAACAGAAATATTTAAATCTTTTATTTTACCGCCTAATTTAATAGAGAATATACTTTACGTGACGAGAATGTCAGGCAGACACTTGTTGTGTTTGTCTATGACACGACATGGGGATACTGGTGGTGCAGTGCTGTCATTGTCTTGCGTGACATCTGTGCGAGTTTTGTTCGATTGGTCGTCATAGGATTTTTACGACGAAAATCGTCCTTTTGTGATGAGCTAGAACATTCGCTTATTAGTTGATTTTTTTTATTTTTCAAGCACCTTTTCCCTGTTAAATATGTGATAAAAGACTGTTTTGGCATTAATACAGTAAACATTAGTTGTTATCAATCGCCCTGAATCCCATGGAGATTAGCACACATCAATCACATCGAAGGAGCAAGTGAGGGACGTCGACTTGAATCTGTGATGGAAACTTACTTCAACGCCACCACCAGGCGGAAAAAGTCAGCTGTGGAGGGATACAAATGAAATAGGAAGTGGTTCGGTAGGGCTAGTCGCGAAGGGGTGCGGGAGATCGTCGATAGACGTATTTTATGCGCGCGTGACGGTGACATGAGCACGAACGTCAAGCGGCGTGGAGCTAGCGGTTCCAGTTGTTCAGTGCCGGGAGTGCCTGCTCTAGTGAACGCGCCCACCGCCATGTCTGCCGACCTAGCCTCGCTGTTCGAGTGTCCAGTGTGTTTCGACTATGTGTTGCCTCCCATTCTGCAGTGTCAGAGCGGGCACCTGGTGTGCTCCAGCTGCCGGCCCAAGTTGTCGTGCTGCCCGACGTGTCGCGGCCCCCTCGGCAACATCCGCAACCTCGCCATGGAAAAAGTCGCCAGCAACGTGATGTTCCCTTGCAAGCACTCCAACACTGGCTGTACTGTCACACTGGTGCACACAGAGAAGGCAGAGCACGAGGAAGCCTGTGAGTTCAGACCATATTCATGTCCTTGTCCTGGGGCGTCTTGTAAATGGCAAGGAGGCCTCGACCAAGTCATGCCGCACCTCATGATGTCACACAAAAGCATCACCACACTCCAAGGGGAGGATATAGTCTTCCTGGCGACTGACATAAACCTCCCTGGAGCAGTAGACTGGGTGATGATGCAGTCCTGTTTCAATCACCACTTTATGTTAGTTTTAGAAAAACAGGAGAAATTTGACGGACACCAACAGTTCTTTGCCATTGTACAACTTATAGGTTCACGCAAAGAAGCAGAGAACTTTGCATATAGATTAGAGTTGAATGGGCACCGTCGCAGGTTGACGTGGGAGGCAATGCCAAGGTCTATACATGAAGGAGTATCCTCTGCAATTATGAACTCAGACTGTCTGGTGTTCGACACATCTCTTGCGCAACTGTTTGCAGATAATGGGAACCTGGGCATCAATGTCACAATATCCATTGCCTAACTGACATTACATTACCAATTCGTTAAGTATTTATAGTAACAAGAGTGACTTTCATTGGTTGTCAAGAATATAATGTTTTCATGTTGATGGAAATGAATACCATATGATTATAACATATAAAGAATATTAGACTTGTAATTTGAATTGTCATACTTTTTGTTATGGTGTGCAATTCACTCTGCAATATATTGACATGTACAGAATTGATGTGTAAAAGCATTAAACATATAAATTAAGCCAAAAAATTATGATTTCTTCACAGTTGTTATTTTTAAATGTGTGTTCAATTTAAAGTTAAGTAGTGAAGTTAAAAATCGCCGAGTGATATTGTTTCACTGAAGCATTGCCTTCTGATAGTATATGCAAGAAGAATAATTGACATGTGAGAGAAAGTGATTATTTTATTCCAAAACTTGAACAAATAATTTTAATACTTACATTGTAATCATTTGTATATAGATGCAAGAAAAAAGGATTTTGATCATAAGGGATTTAAGCAATTGTGTGATGTCACTTAGTCGGGGATTTTTATTTAGTGTGCCTATGTCACTAGTGGCTACCAGATATATATGTGACTATTTTTGTATTAATGAACAAAATCAACTCGTGGATAAGTTACAGATTTTGAAAAATATCTATTTTTTATTTTATAATGTTGTGGCAATGTGATAAATCAGTGAATGTAGCAATTTCCTACAACATCAAACATTTGCAAACCTTACATCACAACTACCCTCATGTCAATTATAATTGTCAACACAAGTGGTAATTGAAGTAAAATATTTATGAAACAGTGTTTCTGTGTTGATTGTTGATGTATCCCAAACTAAATGTGATGGTGAAGTGTAGAAATAACTAAAGAAAGGATGATAAGAAATCGCAGTTGCCCTAGGCACCGCACAAACGGCATTAACTCCTACAATCGTGAGTGTCAAATGTGTCAAGGCACTAGACTTTACTTAGTGACTCACTGAATGCGTAAACTAAATCACGCTAATGGAAGTTAATGAAATATGACTTTCGTTTTATGTTATTTGATAGAAAAATATATAATTTTAGCCTAGAAACAAACCCGCCAGATTCACAGTATATGTGGTGGGTAAATTGAGAGGATTATGTACATTGCAGAATCTGAATTTTAACTTGAGCAAATATGACCGTGCCCAGGCATGAACATGAAAAGAAAATACTGTTTCTATCCATCCTATTTCGAATACACAGTAAACCTTTTTTCGGGAAAATCGTGGATCCATTACAGAACTATTTCAAAAGTTGTAAAACAGCAACTGTATATTTTTATAAAATAAAGTTAAATCGCAAAGAGTGCATTGTGGGATACAAGATTACAATGAATACGCCTAAACAAATACTTGGGTGAATTAGCATAGGAAATTTCAACATATTCAGATTTCTCACTTGCCAAAAACAATGCAAATTAAATTAACAAATTGCCCAATGCAGCGTTAATATATTTCCGAACACTATACAGTGACACGACGCACCCAAAGAAAGCCTTGTTCGTAATGTTATCGCATAGCCAAAATTGTTAAAATTTATGCCAGATCTCTGTGCGTGACCCATGCACCATAAATTATTTTAGTTATACGATTTTAATTTACCGGAAACAAGACGCCATGTTTATTTATTTTGAAATGTAACAGATATTAATTTAAGCTCCTTCACATTGCCAACTTAACCGCACGTACCAATGAGTGTTACAATTGATAATGTAGCGATTCGAACGTGTATTTAGCAACGCAACTATGCTTTCCACAAGGTTTTAAAAATTAATGAAATAACAAATAATTGTGTGTACCTAGTGACAACTTTGGATAAAGATAACGTATGAAATAAATTTAAAAATATTTTTTTTTAAGTTTGAGCTATTTTAGCAATATAATCGTTAAAATTATGTTGACACAATCAATTGACCGAAACTTTCGAAAAAAATAATACATTATAAAATTTATTTTAATTTGACAATATCACCATTGACGCTTAAAACCCAACTAAAGTAACTGGACCTAAACAATATGCCTCTAAAATAAGATGTAGGCAGACGGGCCACATCCCAACACTCGCATTTCAAACATCGTTACTGCTAAGCTGACAGTGTGAAAGGGTTTCAAAAGCACTTGATGTGTTAACACTTAACACTCAACACTAGCCCGTAGATATATCGAAATATTATCTATGAGCAATAGGAAAGGAATTCGAATAATTTTGTAACAGATTGTTATTTATATATCACGTTGAAACAGACTTATGAATATTACTGTAACTATGATTAAGTTGTACCTAGACTAATGAAACTCTGGCGTGCAAAAAAACCGTAGCCTACGTTATTTTAAAATTATCATACCTCACAGTCACTTGATCCATAAACATAATTAGTAATGGGACATTCTTGCCATTTGTTTCGTGGCATTTGTATTAATTAATTAAATATCCAATGAACTTTATAGGTTGTGTACTCAGTCATAGGCAAATTGTATATGCCAATATTTTTAATGGACCATTTACCGAGACTTTCAACAAATGTTATAAAAATTTCTCTATAGGCTAACTTAACCTATGCATAATTCATGTAACTAGGCTGATAATCGCTAATTTATGCCGCCTAATAATATTCACTGACCGCCTGTTTTTGTAGCCCTTGCTTTTAAATTGATTACAAAATGGAAATTATAAGTCTACATTTTTTGCACGTCACTGCAATCGTACAAATTAAGTTTTGTTTGAAAAGAACAAGATACCCAAGATTACCACTGTGGGGCCGTTCAAGTATTACGTAAGCACTATAAGGGGGCGGGGGGGTTAATGCTTTGCTTATTTTGGATGACATGGGGGGCAGGGGAGTCTAGATGATGATTACGTCATAGGTAGTAATTTTTTTTACTGAATGGCCACCCTACATTGTCTTTGCTTGAAATCGATACGCATTTCCGGGAATTCCCGCAAATAATGCATACGGTTAGGCACTCGCTTTAGAACCGAGTAGGCGAATTACCGCGCGCTATTCACTTGCCTAAATTTTCTCTGTCAGTGTATTATTTCGTTTGGGTCCTATAGCGAGTAGACGTATTATAAGCATAGCAAAGCAAGTTAACATTTGTGTTACTGTTGATTCCATTAGCCAAAGTTTAATGTTTAAATAAGAAGATCCATAAAAAAGTAAACACGCACACTGATAGGAAAGTTAGACCTGTAAGAGTCGCTGCTCGTCGTGCTAATGAACTGATGTGCATTATTCAAAATTTAGAGCACCATGATGTTGAATGGCTCGATGAGAACGACGTAGACATTCCAAAATCGGATGAAAGTGAGAGCAGACTTATAACACTGAGCAGCAATCCAAGCAATCCAATGTCATCGAAAACTTAGAATCATGGATTCGGGTTTCATGGACTGAAGACTGTTAATTTGAATTTAATATGTCTACCAAAAATTTAAAATACGTTTAACATACTTGTTCGTAAGATTATAATATTTTTGTTACTCTATGTTGAATACCATATCAGTAAAATCTCTCCATCCTAAATCTATTATCTTATTTTTAAAATTATAATTATAACCTTATAATTACAATATTTAAAAAAATCAATACATTAATTGAAAAATGTTTACGTAAGCATGGGGGTAGGGGGTAAGAGCTTTGCTTACTTTTGCTGACAAGGGGGATGGGGGGGTAAATAATTGTAATAAATCTGCTTACGTAATACTTGAACGGTCCCTGTCCCATTGTTTTTTGTTTCACTACTGTTATTGCTACTTTAGTTGGAGTTTTGTTCGAAGCAGAGCTGTTCAAGCAAGCCTTGCATTAGAATCGTCAATCGCTGGTGACTTGTGGAGAAGGCTTTGATATCTCAGAACCAGATTTGTCTGTATTTGCGACTGAACTTAATATTAATAATGGCATTTCTTGAGTAGCTCTGCCTGGGACATTCCATTATAATGTGAACCCATGTTACTTAATTTCGTTAGTATTAATTGCCTGGTGCACCGCCGCGGTGTGAGACGGCAAGTTACCCTTGCGCTCGTTTGTCGTTTGTCTAAACTCGTAACTCTTATGTATCTAAGATAAAAATGGTAAAAATTATAAAAGATTCTAGTTGAAATAAATTTTTGTAATGTAACATAATTGTCGTTTCATTGACCTACATTGTTGATCGATTTCTAGTGTTATACAATACCTTTAACGTTTTATTTTACACTTGTGTAAATTCACGCGATAGCTGCGAATTAAAGACTCCAGGAGGACGTCTAGATGTAGGTATAAAAGGCTCGGTGTCATAAGTAGACGGAATATGAATCGAAATGTCACGGTTACGACCCCAAGCCGAAACAAAGACTTGTGTACAAGTTATTTATTTGTAAACAAAAACTTGTTTTCGGTAGTCATTAGTTTTTATATGACCCGTACCAAATAAGTTACATACATATCGCAATTTTCGATTGCGATACTTCAGTAATATTATCTTGTGGGTTTTCTATGCAAATAACCTTTCTTTGATCGGTTTGATTACAATGTTCAAAAAGATCAACGTTTATCATTTTTATCAACTCACGTAGATGTACACTGTTCGATACATGCATGTGTAAATTCTAAAATTGGTAATGCGGCGTAGAAGCAGATGTAAATTAGTTGATATTCGCTATGCAGAATATTTCGTAAGTGTCAACTTGTGAGAAAACTGCATTCTGCAAGGCCATGATACACAGCTTAGATTTTTAGTATTGTTGTACTATTGTATTTAAACACTTATTTCATGTTTTTCTTGCTAATTTTAGGATGTGGGTTAGTATACTATATTCCTAGCATGTATGCCTAAAATTAATCAGATAAAATCAGCCAATCATAATTTTTCAACTCATAACGCTTTTCCAATAAAACAAGAAATTAATCAATTCGTTTATTACACTCTGTAATGTGACTTAACATCTAACCGTAATAAATAACAATTGAACAAATCAATATATCCGCATAGCACCAGCCAAAATTTTGGCATAATTTCGAACCTGGGACGTTAAGCTGGTTTCACGCTGCTTTGCGGTTGTAGGGGGGACGGGAGGCACACAGACGTGGGAGAATCGTCTAGAATGGAGGCGTTCTGTCGAGGCGGACTACTCGCTTCAGTCCTATGCACTACTTCGAAGGGGTCTAACGACACGTTGGTCTTGGGGTCCACTAGACTGAATTCATCGAACGTCTCTAAGACTTTGTACTGTTCCCGCGAAGTCTGTGGCGCGAAAGGGTCGAACTCCTTCTTCAAAGCTTCTGGGCTGAAGGGGTCTTTGGGTTCAGATTTCGGAGCATCGTCTGCAATACTATTGTCGCCGCTGAAGTCTGACAGATCTATATCGTAGTTGATGTTGCTCAACCCAGGTGCCAGGTTATCAGCGCCAAATTCATCCGGGGTCAACAACTCGTCTATGGACCTTGAATCGAACGGTGTGAAGCCCAGAGGGGACGGCGTGAGGAGTTCCATAGAGTTCGTCTGCTTGAGGTCCCAATTTTGGTCTGGATTTGGAGGAGATTTCGATGGCGACTTGTCTATGACTTCGAAGCCGAGGATGTTGAGTTTCTCCGTACTGTCTTCGACTATCACGCTGGGCTCGCTGGGCTGTACTATCGGGGCGATGGGCGCGGGTTCAATGCTCGGGGGGAGCGTGCTGGCGCCATTTTCGATGTCCACGAGGGGCGCTCTGAACTTGCCTAAGCGCGGTAACTCCCGCCGCGGCTTTATTTCTAACGGCGTTTTTGCTAACACGTCTTGGACCTTTTTGGCGATCTGTTCCTGTAATTCGAAAGAATTATTATTACTACTGTCTTTTACTGGTGATTATTTTATAAACTGAACCGTCAGTTATGCGGGTTGACGGACTACACAACTAAGAAACTCTTAACTTGTAGATGTGCATGATTCCTCACGATATGTCCCTTCACTGTTAAAGTATGTGAATGCCCACAGTTTTAAACAGGTAGCCATTACTATTTATAAATAAATACATGTAACTATAACAAAACACAATTTTGACCCAACATTAACGGCTTATTATCCGATCTCATAATAAACCAGACCCGAAACAAAATATAAACCGCGGTCGCTCGTTCGCAAGCTGGTGCCTAGCCAACGGCTGTCGCTCGTGAGTATGACGCAGGTGCAGTGAGTACCTCGAAGGTGGTGGCGTTGTGCGCGAGTTCCCGCGCGCGCTGCTGCACGCGGCGCGAGTCGGCGATCAACTGGTCAGTGTGCGCGCGCTGCTCCTCGGAGTCCCGCGCCGCGCCGCACAGCGACAGCGCCGCCGCCTGTGCACATACAGTTATCAGTCGTGGTACTTATCATCATCGGCTAATATATCGCACGCTTAATAATATAGTGACCTAATTCAAAAAGCCGAGTCTAAGGTAAATGGGAAAAAAATGTTACTTCGTCAAATACATTTTGTAGAAAATATTAAAAAAATAATTATGTTTAAAAAATATATATACTAAATAATAACATTAAATACATTACAATTTTATTATTTAATTCGACTATATTTAACCACAAAGTGAATGAAGGAGAAAATACAAAATTTCGAATTAGGTCACTATATTTTTAAGCGTGCGATATGTCCTACTTCTGGACATGGCCTTCATCTACCATTGAGAGGATTGAGGCCTTAGTTCACCACGCTGGCCTAAGACGAAGTAGGAAATTCCTAAGATTTTTTATGTGTACCAACTTAGCCTCCCCGATCCTTTACCGATAAAATCAATGATAATTCTTTATAAATGCCCACATATCTTTGAAAAATTATTCATCTCTGATTTTAAGGTGTATGAAGGTAGATAAATACCCACCCACGAACTGCCGCCGATGGAGGCCGGCATCGCCATGTAGCAGTCGAACTCCTTCTTGTCCATGTTCAGCGACTCCGCCGATAAGTTCTCTATGAACGATACGGCGCAGCACTGAAAGAGAAAATAAATAATTATTCACTGTTACACAATCGGTCTGAGTGGACAACATTAAATAGGTACTAATAGCGCCATCTATTATCGAGTTTTGGAAACAGTAGTATTAAGAGAAAAAACGTTATTGATCTTTAAATGATTTTCAATAATACGAAACAGACTTTTATTTTTATGTTTATAACTTTGTAACTATTCAGTTGACTATGTCGAACATATTAAAATATGCAAGAAAATCATTATGAATTTGCGCATCTTCATCCGTAAAGTTAAATTTAAAATTTATTATAATTAACTGAGCTGAAATAAATTAAGAATAATTTTCAAGTTTAATAATGAAACATATACTTTTAGATTTGCCAAGTATTTGATGGAAAATTCTTTATGTGTATACAGTTCTTACCAAGTTAGTGAAGTAGTATCCTCCCTCGCCGGTCATGAGTCTCTGCGCGTTGCAGAAGCGCGTCACGAAGTTAATGTTGCTCACCAGCCGCGGCGGGTTCGCTTTCAGAACCTGGAGTGACAAATCTGTATTTAAGTCTTGACTTGAGTTAGAAAATACATTGTAACGTGGGTAATTTTATATTGTGAGGTTTGAAGGCGAAGTGACTTTGAATGTGGTTCATTTATACATCATTCATTATCAGGCTATATACATTTCACTTTAAGTCTCCTCTAAAACTGAGAGGGTTATACCCTACTCCACCACGTTGGCCAACAATTCTATCCCTAAGAACTATTTTTCAGGTTTCCTCACACGGTTTTATTTCTCCATATCTTATGAAAGTGAGATGTCTGGATGGAGTTCGATGTAGACGGAGTTCGTGACGTAAGGAAAACGCGAAAATACCACACCAATTTTTTTTAATGGAATTTTAGGCCAGCGTGGTCGACTATATCCTCTAATGTAGTGATGGAGGTTGTGTGTTACTGGCGGTGAATAAGAGTGTGGGCGACAGATCGTAATCGCAAACACACTCATAATATCTCATAAAAGTCAGATGTGTGGATGGAGTTCGATATAAATGGTCGATAGTCTCGAGGTCATCACTTGGAGGGGGAAGTGGTGGGGGCAAGTAGAAGTTTGAACAATAGTGTGGTGATGTAGTAGTGTAGTATATAGTGTATACTGACAGTGAATATGAGCGCGGGCAGCAGCTCGTCGGCGGAGGCGGGCCCGCGCGCGGCCGCCAGCGCCACCACGTGCCGGCAGCAGCGCCGCACGCGCGCCAGCTTGCCGCCCGGCGACCGCGCGCTGTCCATGCCCAGCAACTCTACCGGGACATACATAATACATAACTAACTCTAACACAGCCCTGTCTCCCGTTAAGGTAAATAGAGCCTAAAGAGCGCCAAATGCCACATAGACACACTGACAGTATCCTCTTCAGGAATACACGTCCTTTTCGAGGACTCTTTATTTTTTTATCAATTATTAATTATTGGAAAATGAAAAAGCAATGGGGAAACTGGATTTTTTTTAAAGAAAGATGCTTTATATTTTACATAAATAAAATGCAAAAAATAAAGGAAAACATGAAATCCATTTTTTTTTTCAAAATAATTACCTTACAATTCCTAGAGAAACATAGTATCTTTCTAACCATTTTTTAGGAGAATAATATGAAAACTACTATACATAACACACTACTTTCATTTCATTATAATGGTGAGATCACATATGTACTTAAGAAAAATCACTACGACTTTAACTCACTATACACTGCAAAAAAGCTACTATAAACCTAACCTAAAAACACTAATATTACTAACCGCTAATAGCCTTATACAGGAGCTGCCTGCAGACGGCGCTGTTCCTGTCCAGCGCGCACTCGAGATGCGTCTCGCCGACCCAGCCCAGCTGCTGGATGCGCTCCGACATGGCGCGGTCGGCGCGCTCGTCCTCCGTGCCCAGGGGAGAAAATACTACCGACGGCAGCCTAAAAACAACATAGACCACTCATACACTTCTTCATTTCAGTCCGCCAACCCGCACTAGGCCAGCGTGGTGGACTATGGCCCAAAACCCTCTCAATGGTAGAGGAGACCCGTGCTCAGCAGTGGGCGTGTATGGGTTGATGAAGAAGACTTCTTCATGACGAAGTTATACAGACTAATGGCTGACAAAATATAATATTACCTTCGGAATTTGTCTCTGCTATGAATAACTTCCAAGCCAGTGTTTCCCAACGTAGGACCAACGTAGGGGCAATTCGATAGTTAAGGGGGGCAATTTAATAATGAACCCGACGCGAATTGGTGGCGACTTAAACGTGGCGACAATTTTATGGTTAAAAGTTATGTATGGGGGGCATGACAATTTAAGAAATGTTAAGGTGGGGCACGGCCTAAAAATGCTTGGAAAAGACTGTTCTAAATACTGGATTTATGAAACTGTACAATTTTAGAAATTTTACCAAGATTTGGAAGTTTGACTATTATCATATTATGAAAAAGATAAATGAAAATTCCCTGACGACTCTTTCTCATATTTTTTTTATCTGTTGCGAATAAACTTACAAAGAACAAATTCAGCAATCTTAATGTACTGTATAACTATGGTAGTATGTGTGATATTGCATACTAACTCGTGCAGGTACGTCATGGCGTGTTTCTCTACGAAGTCCATGAGCAGTTCCTTGGTGTCGGAGTCCACGTGGCTGAAGTGCGGAGACGTGTCCATGTGCTTCATGAACCGCTGGAACCAAAAAATGTTACTCGTTTACAAAAGGCTTTATTAAGACGTATGCCTGATTGATCCCAAATTTGTAGATGGATATCCCACCAACCACTAGTCACCCTCATCCGAGTTCAAGGTATATCAAGTCAACATTTTCAAATATGCTGCAACTTAGATAGATGTTTAACATTTCTTTAAACCGCATCGAAATTAGAAGAAAAATGATAATTATACTAGATGGGGTCCGTGCCCAGCAGAGAGACGTATATGGGCTCATGACAAGAATCTGAGAGACGACTAATTGATCTGAATTTAGCGCGTTACAACAAATAAACTCTACAGCTTTATAAACATTTAGCTGTTTTTTTTTTCAATTTCTATACATTACAAACAACATCTCAACCATACCTGGTACTGCCTCTGCACCCTCTCGGACAGTTCATCCACGGTCATCACGTTGGCGCACTTGATCACGTCCATGATGAAGGAGTGCACGAAGATCCTGGCGTCGCGGTCTATCTGCGGCGTCAGCTGCGGGAACCGAACCCGGAAGTCCGTCTTCATACCCTCGTTCACCAGCGTAGGGATCTTGAACTCAGGAGGCCGACGCTCGGCCGGGTGATCTTGCTCATCTTCAAGAGAAGATATTGGTATTGGAAATCGCTGCGCTATTAGGCTATTACACGAGTTTTAGACTGTGTTACCAAGACTTTAAGGTATTTTGGGACGGCAAGTAGACGAGAACTAAAAATATCATCATCATCATCAGCAGCAGCCAATATTCGTCCACTGCTGGACATAGGCCTCCCCCAATGACTTCCACTGGGAACGGTCAGAAGCCTCCTGCAGCCAGCGACGTCCCGCGACCTTGACAAGGTCATCGGACCACCTAACTAAAAATATGTTTGCTTGGAAATTAAAATTTGTAATAACAAAGCTCTTGAATCCACATGGCCTAAAATCTTATTTTTCTCCATTGTACAAATTTGATAAATAATAATCGTTCTTTATTCTTGAATAAATTTAATTACTGATTAAAATGTGGTTGACACAAGCCTTAAACCACTCAGATGCCGGGAAGGCCCGTGCCAGGGCAGCGAGAAGTAGAAGGGCTAGTACTAATGAACTGTTTCAAATCACTTCAATAGTTTACTATACCTGTGTTGCTCTTCTTGAACACGCTGAACTTCAACAAATTGGCCTTCTTGAGTGTCTCGCTCTGCCGCAGCCGCTTCTCCTCGAACTTGGAAAACGACGAGTGTGACGTCAGCTTCAACCCTCGCTCCGGTTTCTTCTGCTCTGGTTTTGGGAGTGTTGCGGATGCTTTCTCTGCAAAAGACATCAATTTTTACCATTTAAGAGTTTATTACATGTTTTTGAAAGAGATCAGCACTTTAAAAAGATTGTTGTGCTAAGGTTTGTATGCTCTGATACAGAATTCAAATAAAAGTTGTACGTTATATTCAGTTCCTAAATTGCTATCGAATCTCTTATTAAGAAGGATCATTTGTCAAATGCGGTATTGGTAAACCGCACCATACAAGACACAAATTAATAACAATAATCTTATTTCAATTTAAACTAATCATTGATTTGGTGAAAGTTGCTATCGTAGCCGTCTACTTTGTAACAATCAGAGATAATAAACAGAAATTATATTTAGGTATAATCAGTGTCTTGAACTAAGAATTTAAATCTGAATGATCTAACCATCTTAATATCTTTAGTATGCATGAACAACTTTAGCGAGCGAAATTCCGTATAACAAGCACTCAATATCACAATAGGATTATCAAATGACCGTGCTTCGATAATTGTGTCATCTTGAGTAACAAAGGCGGCTTCAGCTGGTGAATCATCAGAAACTTTGTATCGTACCTTACGTATTAGTACCGTTAGAAAGAGGAGGATACTTGTAAAGACCCAACATTACAACCAACTTCACTCTAGTGTTGGTAATGAAGGTAAAGAATTACCAAACAATGAAGTCCTAGTACGAAATATTAACCCTCTCAGACGTAGAGGACGCTCGTGTACAGGAGTCGGACATATATGGGCTGATCATGGCAATGACGATGATAACAACTAAATTTCTTTGTAAGGGTTATCCAAAATTGTGTCAGTACAAAATAACACAGAGTGATAATCGCCCTGTTGCACTACGCATTTTTAATACACGAACTTATCAAAAACAGAAGAAATTCAAGTGTCTATACTAAGCACGTGTAAGATGATTATATGGACCACGATGAGACGAATTACGAACAGAAATCACAGTAAACAGCGATGCTCAGAGAGCGTCTGAGGACGTAAAAGGACCAAGTTACCTATCGCCTGTAACAATTTTCTTTTGTAAATGTGTTTCGTAATTCTTCACGCTCAAACGGTTAGACCAATTTTAACGTAATTTGGTATGGAAATATCTGAAAACCTAAATAAACGAATAAGGTACTTTTTGTTCCTAAAAATTAACTGTCTTCGTCAACAAACTTGTGTTTTCATGTCTCTGTATTACTTTCCAATGTCCTTGAGACGTCAAAGGAACTAATTTTACACTGTCTGTCGGTACTAGTTTACAACAGCACTTCAAGATTAGATGCATACACACTATCGAGTTTATTGGCGGCTTAGTGTATCACTTTTACAGCCCTCAATTGATACCTAATGCATGTTACTAAGTTACTACAAGCGAACAATTATCTGTGACGTTAGGTTCTTTTTGACCTTTAATATACAAATAGTGGAGCGCCGTAAGGTTTATACCTCGGAATCCAGGGCCAGTCAATGAATCTTAATATAAACCTTGAAAATATGTTTTTAATAGTATATAGAAAAATGTTAAAAAAAATTTTTTTCGCGCTCTCGATTTTTTTTTATTATTATAAACATTTATTAATTTTTTGGAGTTTTAATTGATTTATATTAGTGAAAAGTCATATTTTAAAAATAACAACTATTACAAACTTGAAAACTTGATCTTGGATCTTTAGGGACTGCAGGTATACCGATGAATATAAATAAATACACTACTGGAAAAAATTAAAGGATCAAAAAATAAATCCAAATTTTTGGGCCGTAACTTCGAGAAAAATGGTCGTACAGGAAATTTAAAAAAAGAAAATTGTAGCTCCAAGTCTCTAGTTTTTGGATTAACACATTAAAAAATTGTAGCATCAGTGGTTTTTGAGTGATCTTAGGAAAAGCAGCAACAAAACGATTTCAAAATTTTTAATGCTTCTTTTTTTTACATACGGGCGTGGAGAAAAATGTTCTTGCTTAACCCTTATAAAGATCGGATACTTTGTTTATTTAGCTTTAATATCTATCTTTTAACACCTCGATATGTTTAGTTCTCGCCGAGATATCAGTCTACAAATGGAAAAGGATCCTTTTGTCTTTAATTATCGATATCTCAGCAACAAATAATTGTACACCAAGTTTAAGGTGCGTTTCAAGAATTTGAATAAATATCCTTTAACCACCAGCTATTACTTTTTCGAAAAAACAAGAATTCTTCGTGTTACATGAATTTGAAAATGCATCAAAAAATGAGCTTTAGATGGTGTTTTGGAAAATCGAGCGCTGGATCGAAAATATTGTGAAAACCAATAATGTTAAGTGTGCGTTTTACAGTTCAATATGTCCACAAAAATCCTACAAAGTGCCAAATTAATCCATCCAGCCATTTTTTTGTTTCACTCGATCGAATTTTTGAAAAAATAAGGGATCACGTTTTTGCGCTGCAAAGCTCAGAATTTAAGAAATGAGAAATATTCTTTTTTAAGAGCTTTTTTCACATTTTGTTGTATAGATTTGTTGATTTGGGGCAACTTGAGGAAATTCAAGTCACCAACGCCAATTTTGCCCTTTGTTGCTATTGCGTGTGATTAAGGAATTTTCGAGCAACAATATTCGCGAACGAAATATTGAATGAATTGGGCGTTTGTACTAAAACTTAAAAGAGTATTTTTGCAAGTTCAAACATGGCTTAGAATGCGGAATATTGACACCGCAAACAATGACGCAACGACCAGCTCCAGAATCTTTATTAAAAATTATTTTTTGCTCATGCAAAACAGGATGTGGAGCATCTTGTGGGTGCAGGAAAAGTGGATTAAACTGCACAGCAGCTTGCTTAGAATGCAATAGTGAAAGCTGTGAAATGTACACGATGTAACAATGTGAATAGTTAATGATAATTTTTTTTTTGTAACTTATTTTTTACGATAATCTAATAAATTAACATTGAAGTTACTCTGCACATATAATTTATTACAAATAAAACTAAATTTTTCACTATAAAAATATTTTCTCTCTTCCGTCTCTCATTTTTCAGTGAATTGTTGTTAAAAATTGTTGTAAATCGAGATCGGTCAATTTTTTTTTTTTAACTTTTTTATTTGAGGTTTTAATAATGCAGTCTCATACTTGATATACAGATTCATTGACTGGCCCTGGGTTCCGAGGTTTGACCATTTTTATGTCTTACGGCACTCTACTAAAATTATCAGGACGAATAGTATTTGGCCTGAAAACGGATACTTTTAGTTACATTTTTGTACCCGTTATAAATACTTTTTGATTGAAGATTTAACCGTTCAATGCAGCCTTCGCCCTTTTATTTCATGCAATTGCGTAACTTTATATTTATTGCACACAATTTAGGAAATATTCTATTCAAATCCGTAATCAGGATCCGTTGGAATCAGGATTTCAGAACATAAAATCAAGTCCAAAGGTAAAATACGACACCACAAACCACAGAGACTTAGTTGCAACGATGGCGCAAAAGGTATTTAAATTTACATACGTAGGAAGGAAGTAACAATGAGTTATCAACTCAAGTGCATTCAAAGTATTTACTGTTAAATTACTGACGTAAGAACCCACATAATATTCCGATTACGTCATTAAAACGATATAAAACCTTGCTATAGCCGGAATATGTTATCTAAAGGGCCTTTACGACTTAGCAACGAATTCTTAAAAGGCTGTTCTGAATTAGAAGCATACGCAACAGTTGTGACGTAAACAATCTAAGGCTTTAGGAAAATCCCCAAAAAAACATCGTAATAAATAATTAAGGCTTTGCTGTCAAAATAAGCCTGCTAATTTGTTTTGCACATGCAAAGTCGCGGGCTAAGCTATCTTCTTATCGGTTTAATACCTACACCGGGTCCATGCTTAGTTCGCTAGGAAACAAGGTATTAATAAAATAAAAATGAATAAGGCTTTTGTTTATACGTCTGGTATAGAAACTTTTTCGAGAAGGTGCATTTATCATTGAAAAAATATCCTAGGCTTTATTCAAAGCAATGAAAAGTTTCTGTAAATTATTGTTGATGCGGCCTTTTTATGAATAGATACTTGCATCTTTTACTACACAAAAAAAATGTCACTATCAGAAGCTCGTATTTTTTTCGCCTGAACAACATTTATATTAACGTAATTTACAATGTTAGTGGGTTATAATCAGCGGGCTAAATAAGTGCATACAAAATTGTGATCTCATTTATTATCACCAAGCCAATATGGAAATATAAAGCTCAGGGCTCGTCCCAGAGAGTGATTCACTTCCATGAGTCAATATATCGGATTTTTGCATCCGTATATGGGAGTATGCAAATCATCTACCTACTGTAAAACATTATTGCATTTTTGCACAGAACAGCTGAGTATAGAAGGGAAATAAACAGTATTTTGTATCGGAACGAGTGTCGCCGCTTGATTCTCAATTTCAGTTCATTCTACTACAATCACACGTCAAATGATAAAATTACAAAAATTCCAAAATTGAAGGGCTTGCTTTTAGCTAAAAGCTGAAAAATGGGACAGCCGTCCCGCAACCATTACCCTCCAATTCAATTTAATAAGTTTGCAACCGTGTCAAACCTATGACAGTCTTATCGAAGATTCGGCATGCTGCAACATTTCATTTGTAGTCATATTTGAATGTTCTTTGCATTTATGTATGATTTTAGAAAATTACAATTTTGCGCTTGAGAGATCTTGTATGTGTGTCCGGAATTATTCATTCTGGGTGGTGGTATTATTTTTGGGCTATCTATCAAACTTTAGGTATCTGTATAGCGGCACGATATCTCAAATTTTCGTTTGAATATAAAAGAAAATAAAAAGAAATCACCGATGTGTCATTTCGCCCCTATCTGCATTATCATTTAATACGTAAATGAAATCCGTCACTTTGTTATACGAAGGCTTTACATATTTTTATCGAATGACTGATAAATATCAATGTAAGGTGAAGTTCATGCTATCGATTAATCACCTTCAGTTAACTAATCTGATTTTAAAATAGATCGATTTTGTTGATTAAGTCGTCATTACGCAATTTATTAATAAATCGGCCCTCTTTTAAAAGGGCAAGATTGTTTCGAGGGTATCTTACACATTCCAAAGAACATTAGACTATAAATAAAAATAGTGGGTTAATTAGCCCTTTCCCTGCCTTTTCGGAATTATGGAATTTTTTTTTTCTTCAAATCAAATCCAGATCCTCCAAGACTCTAAATTATAAAGCTCTTTATAAGACCTGTCCTTAAAGATTTCTTTTATCAATTCTATCCAAAATATGCCTACAAAAGCTGGCTGTATTTTTGTGAGATACAAAGGCTTTTATGTTATCTATCCTAGATAACAGCCATTACTTTACACAATGCAATAAATACCTCTGATAATGCACTGGCCACATCCTGTTGAGATTAAAATTTCTAATTAACATAAATGTTCTGGAAAAATCTTTTTTCATCTATACTAATATTATAAAGAGGTAAAGTTTGTGAGTTTGTATGTTTGTATGTTTGAATGTTTGTATGTTTGTATGTTTGTGACGTTGTAGAAAGTAAACTCGCGATCTACTGAACCGATTTTGAAAATTATTTTACCAATAGAAAGCTACGTTCTTTGTGAGTGTCATAGGCTATATATTAGTCCGAAAAATGATAAGACTTTTTTGTTGTAGCAGGATTTGCGAAGTAAGTCGGGGAAAAAACGGGCAAACGAAACTATTTTTTGCAAACGCTGCCTTACCCATGGAAGATACATAGTTGAGTCCTAGAGAAAAGTTGTAGAGCTTGATAATATCTACAAAAAAGTCAGCGGTAGCATATATCTAACTTTTAGGGTTGGTTCACTATAACCTCTTTTATGCTAACTAAATTTATTATAAAATAAAGCATTGTTTGTGAAGGTATTTTCATAAAGATTATATTAATCCTTATCCAAATAAATGCGTTATTCAGTATAACTATTTAATTTAAAAGAAATTTGCTCTTTACATCATTTGATTTCAATGAGTATCTTAGAAGATATCGCAGTTTCAAAATAATCATCAAGCGCGCTATAAATTATGTACAAGGCGCCGACCGGCGCGTTACGGTTTGTATGATTTTTGGTATGGGCATAAATAGGACTTTAAAGAGTAAAATAGACTATAACTTATTTTCTTTCTGAACTCAACCCTGTAGTCTACGCGGACGAAGTCGCGGGCAACAGCTATATAGAATATAGATAAAATGTTGCCAAGTTATAAAAAGATGCTCAGTGAAGGACACTGATGCACTATCAAGATAGATGAAACCATATAATTATATTGCTGACTGGAGGATAAACAATGAAATTATCTAGCTATAATTTATATTGAAACCAGCGACCCGCCCCGGCTTCGCACAGGTGCAATGCTGATATTTAATGGATGTTATCATACATATAAACCTTCCTCTTCAATCACTCTATCTATTAAAGAAAAACCGCATAAAAATCCGTTGCGTAGTTTCAAAGATTTAAGCATACAAAGGGACATAGGGACAGAGAAAGCGACTTTGTTTTATACTATGTAGTGATAGCACTTTAAAATATTTACATAAATACACTATCTTACACTCATATTTAGCCAGGAATGTATAAGTCTAATAAACTTGTATAAATAAACTTTTGTTGAAATCTTCTTCATCAACCCATATACGCCCACTGCTGAGCACGGTTCTCCTCTACCATTGAGAGGGTTTAGGCCATAGTCCGCCACGCTGGCTTAGTGCGGGTTGGCGGACTACACACCTAAGAAATTCCTAAGAATTTTTAGGTGTGCAGGTTTCATCACGATGTTTTCCTTCACCGTTTAAGCAAGCGATAATTCAATTTGAATACACACATAACTTCGAAAAGTCAGAGGTGCGTGCCTGGGGTTCGAACCCGCGACCGCCGAGATACTCGACCGTGCGCCTAAACCTCGAGGCCATCACTGCTCATTGTTGAAATATTTGTATATTAATTTAGTAAAATTGTACAGGACTAAATAGATTTAACTGAGGTCAGATAGCTATTTCAATAGCCAACAAATATTTCATTATTTTCTATCATGCTTATCAACAATATGAGAACATTAATTACTATAGTGTTTATGTTTTATGATTACCATAATATACAATTTGTTGATCATACTCAATTTATCATAGTATTGACAGACCTGTGGCACAGCTGGCTAGACACCAGCTTGCAACACAAGAGTCCATAGGTTCAATCCCCAAACAGAGACTAATTTTTGTGATCAATGTGTTTGGGGTCTGTGTGTTTGTGAGTTTGGATGAGGAGAGCCAAAGATCGAGCCCAGTGGCATGCCATAGAAGCAGCCTATGTCTAGCAGTGGACATGAAATGCTGGTGATGATGATGTGATTGTAAGATCGGTCTGCCATAGTTTCAGAGACCCACAACTTGTATCTTGTTGTGAGGTAAGAACTATGTATGTGACTTTAACGCGTATTTACTTCCAGAAAGTCAGTTATTTCTTCCATAATCACACAATCCCAACTGTTTACTATAGATAGAAAATAATGTATAAGAAAACAATACATTTTTATTTTATTGATAATTACCACAATGTTCTTTAGATGTGCAATAATGACTCACCTTTAAATGATTCTATACTGTACATTAAAAAGTCGGAAATGAATAGGGATTTTTTTTCTAAAAAGGCTATTTGCAAACATCCAATGGCAATATAGGGTTTTAAGAATACATGTAAAACCATTTAAAATATGCAAGTAGTTAGAAAAATTGTAATAATCTAATTGCAAAAAAGATAATAAGCATTTTTATAAAATTGCCAGCATCCTACAAGACTACTTTTATACATATTATAAATATGTCATTCAAGCACAGAATTTCAAAAAGTTACACAATGCACTGTTTCAAATATTGCATTAAAATAATATTTAGAGATCTGAAAATAAATATCCTAATTCAAACAAATAAATATCTTATACTTAACTTGCAATAATTATATCAGTTGTATAAATAAATAAATTGCATTTATTATGGCTATGTTACTTATTATTTGTTATGTATAAAAAAAACTGAACTCACCAGCTTTCCTTTGCCTCTGCATTTGCTCCCTGTGACATTTAGAACAGTAACCCTGCCACTGCGGGTTGCCGTAATAGTCACATCCATTCTTGCACTTCAGGTCGCTCTGGTCAATCCTCAGCGAAGGCATCTTTGACGCAAACATCATGTACTTGTAAGATCTTTGTAAATTCGGACCGTACCACATTTTTATACAAGGAAAATTTTAACAAATAATTTTTGGCAACTTGAAAAAATTTAAAATTTGTTTGTTTTTTTTGAGATTCCAAAAATCAAACGTGATGCAAAGTTTCTCAGGAGGTTTTATAACTCCATCAAAGTTCTTTATTTAAAAAATAACATAAATGGTAACCAGTTCCAACTGGTACTGTTAAGTACATACAACAAGAAAACTTCGAGTACACCCAGTATTGGTGTCTCAGTGTAGAAGAGCCTTAACAACTCTCTACAGCTTCCTATTTGTCAAAATTCTTCTCAATAACACTCGCGTTGAGTTGGCCATTAAATTCAACCCATTTTAGATAAAGTACGCGGCAAAATCGGTGTGAAACGCAGAATACAGCACACATTGCAATACGAAGCGGTAACGATGACCGTCCGACGGTCACCCGCCGTTATATAGGCCGTCGTTATCGTAAAAGCGTACTTGAAAATCGACGATAATCAAATGTGATGTATAAATTACAAACATTCGTTGCGCTCCATGTACTTGTAGAAGGTAAAGTCTGGGAATATAGTGGCACATAATAAACACTCACCTTTGTGTTCGAAGCCCTTTATATAGTCTTTATCAATTTTATTATGAATTAATTGCAACAAAACTGATTACATTCGCTCACACAACAAACCATTTTGAGTTGACGTTTCAGTTGACGTTCATTTATTCTCTACGGACTTGAAACAATGGCAATAGAAAACAAACCGTTCAGCTTAAAATAACTTGCACTTGTTTCATCAACAATGTTTTATTGAGATATATGTAATTCATTTCCTTTTCATTTTTCTAAAAGTTAGATTTATTCTAGCGCCCAACAATTTTTTCCGTGTCGGCAATGAGTGATACCAAAATTCGTTTGTAGGAGGATTCATTAGCAAAACACTTCCGTTCTCCAAATTAAGTTTTACTGAAATAAAACAAAAATTTTAGTAAGTGGAAGAGGGCAAACAATAAAACTGGCTCTATCAAAAGTTTAGAGTTTGCATTAGAGTTTCTCAACGCTTTGTCATAGGTCTAGATTCATGGTCACGGGTTGTCATAGAGATGACTACTAAAACAATTGTGAATGCTTGATTTTCATATTGGAGATAAATCAAATGGGTGATAAAAATGGATTATTTGCAAATAAAAGACGGGCAGTACACCAAAACCATTTATACCATGGTATGTCATTTGTGAGTCGTTAAATATTTTTTACTGGTTTGGTATTTTTTAAACGCACAATACAAGACAAATTATAGATTTAAGATATTTATCATATCATATTTTTTCTTATTTTCAACCATGTAGCTCCCACAGTTCCCAGGGACCTAAATTGTATTTTGGGTTCAAGGACTTTTTACCTTCGTGTGAAGGAAAAATGCCTTTTTCCCTGCTACTTACAATAGCAGCAGAACTTTGGAGTAGATATACGAGTAGTACATCTCTTAGAAATTTATAGGTACAGGCTTGATAGACGATGATTAACTTAGTATATTAAATAAATATTTTAAATATCCAAACTCATTGCAATTCAGCCAAAGACCGAAAAATTGACAATGTCGAATTATATTTTTGTCGTAGCAGGAATTTCTTGACGAGGTATTATTATCATTAGTGCATGAAAATTGACTATAATAATTATTTTCCTATACGTATGTGTTGTTGTAGTTATGTGGGCATTCAGATGTATTATCACTTACATTGACGGTTAAAGAAAATACCGTGATAAAACCTGCACATATTTTAAAATACTTAGGAATTTTTAGGTGTGTACTCCCAAAATCCGCACTAGGCCAATGGTCGTCTAGGCCTTAAGGCCTAAACTCGCTCAGTTGTAGAAGATGCCCGTGCCGGGTAGTAGGACGTACGTAGTCTAATGATGATGATAACTTGCTTGCAACTCTTAATAAAAAAGCTAATATACTTCATCAACAAGTAACTCACTTTGTTATTGGACACTAAGATTAACGGCATAATCTAATAGCCAGGATTAAAGTTAGATTACGTTGAGCACGCGCGTCGTTTGGATTTCAGCCAGCTGGTGCGTGCTCAGACCCACTTATTGTTACAAAAGAGCTGCTATTGATATGATAGTGTTACTAGCATCTCCTCGCGAGTTTTCCTCCGATAACTTCAGGTCCATATCAAGGTATATTTAGATCGTGATCGAAAGCTAAGAAAGGTAATAGCGACGGGGAGAACAAACCCATTGGCGTCGAAAAAAATCCCGACAAAAAATAAAAAAATATATGCCTGAATTTTCGGTCATAGTCTGAACTCTGAACCCATCTATTGGTATGTGAATGTGGAAGGAGAGAGATTGAATTTACTATTTTTGTCAACGATCCACATTGTTGATTCCATTGGCATATATTGCCGGCAACGATGGTAAAAGTACCAATGCATGCTGATGATGTCATAATATAATAAATATTTCGTTTCTTTTATGATTAAATCGATATGGTTGAGGTTTATTGTCACGAATGTCGGTTTTTTATAATCCAAGACGCTTTTGAATATTCTATCTAAGTTCGACCAAAAATCACGAAATTTTCTTGAGATTAATAAAATTAGAACTCGATATTTGTAATAGTGTACAATACATTTATAACTTTATGAATACCGTAAGACAGATTAGTACGATTGGTGTTCAAATAAACGGCCAAGACGATCAGTATGCAAGTGTTTCAGAAACAAAGTGTTCATCGCCTATTCTAGCTCAACATTTTTATATGGGAAAAGTTTATGTACAGACACACAATGAGAAAATGAAATATGTACGCTATATGGATTAGGTAAAAAATAGGCGTCAATTATAATTATCTATGCACTTAATTGCTATTGTTTGAACGAAAGCTTGTTTACATTAGTATTTTCTTTTACTTTTCCCTTTGTGATTATAAAGGACGTTTAAAAATTACGTTTTATTTTCAATGCTGCCGATATATGCGCTTAGATTATCGAATTGATCGATTGTCGAAATTAAATCCATTAATATTTCTGTATTATTGATAACTTCTATGGCGTAGTTTAGGACACCCCCTTGTGAAATATCAGGCTGAGGGTTCTTGAGTGATAATAATTGTATTTTCAATATTTGCTTCTACTTTTCGTGATTTTAAATTGTAAAGTGGCTTTTCATACCCCAGACACAATGCTTGTATCTTAGTGCAAATTCAAGAGAGGTTTAAAATATAAATATTTAACGTATTTTTTCATCATAGTGGAAACACTGACATTATTGTATTTTTCCGTAGAACTTTTTTAAAGTCTTCGTAGACTAATGATATTTAAGATATTGTATTATAGGTAGGTACTTTAATTGTTGTAGTTAAAGGTCTAGTAGGATATTCGATGTTATTGATAGAGATCGTTTAAAATATTAAAAAACACATATACGACCTTCATGCAGTCTAATCATAGACACGTGTACAATGTACATTTCCTCAATTCCTCAGATAAGTTAACGGCGTTGCATAAGCAAAGATAACGGAAGCAAACAGCCCAACCCATGCCATAGATATTGTAAGTTACAAGGTGTTTCGCGAAAGGTAGCAAAACAAGTTATCAGAAAATCCATTGTCAATAAATAAATAATAAATCAGGAAACGAAAACGCTCGCACCGTGTAACGGGGCTAATGATAAAGCTAACGACGGAATTATATCGCTGCGGATTTTTTGATACCATTTACCAGTTAAAGTCTTTACGATACTTCTGTTTACAACTGTTTGTTTGTCTGTGATTCCATCTAGATCCAGCAACGAATAGGTCAACATAATTCCGTAAATTTTTGAGAGTCGGAATTAAGTCTTAGATGAGACACTAGAATAATATATTGCACCGAAATACCGAAGTGTCGGAATTAAAATTAAAAATGTCCTATGATACAGGAGTCTTATGAATTGAAAAGCCCAACTAAATTCCCACGTCAACAAACATTCTTTTCGTCATTCATAAAACGAAAAACATCTCGTAGTTTCTGATAATTAGGACCTACCCAAGACCTATGTTTTAATGTGGGCCTAAAACTATACAAATGATGGGTGTAATAAAGTGAATTACTTTGTAGTGCTTTATAGCTAAACTTATAATTTTTCATTTCAAATATGAAAACTGGAAAACGTTTTAGAGCAAACACACTCAATAAAACCTTTATTGTCTCCCATAGTTTCTAATACCCACGACACAAGACTTGTATCATACTGAAGCGTTAAAACAATTTACATGACTATTAGGTGTATTATTTACTAGCTGTTGCCCGCGACTTCGTCCGCGTATACTACAGGGTTGAGTTCAGGAAGAAAATAACTTATAGTCTATTTTACTCCTTAGAGTCCTATTTATGCCCATACCAAAAATTATACAAATCGCTCAAATAATGTATTTAAACGTGACACCGTAACATGCCGTTCGGCGTCTTGTGAATGAATCATTTTTGCGCGCTTGATCATTATTTTAAATCTGCGATATCTTCTAAGATACTCATTGAAATAAAATGATGTAAAGGGCAAATCTCTTTTAAATTAATTACTTATACTAAATAACGCATTTATTTAGATAAGGATTAATATAATCTTTATAAAAATACCTTCACAAACAATGCTTTATTTTATAACTAATTTAGTTAGCATAAAAGAGGTTATAGTGAAGCAACCCTAAAAGTTAGACATATGCTACCGCTGACTTTTTTGTAGACATTATCAAGCTCTACAACTTTTCTCTAGGACTCAACTATATATCTCCCATGGGTAAGGCAGCGTTTGCAAAAAACGGTTTCGTTCGCCCGTTTTTTCTCCGACTTACTTCACAAATCCTGCTACAACGAAAAAGTCTTATCATTTTTCGGACTAATATATAGCCTATGACACTCACAAAGAACGTAGCTTTATATTGGTGAAAGAATTTTCAAAATCGGTTCAGTAGATCCTGAGTTTACTTTCTACAACGTCACAAACATACAAACATACAAACTCACAAACTTTACCTCTTTATAATATTAGTATAGATTAGTATAGATTATCGCGGGTGAACCCACGAACATAAAATTATTTATAATAAGTAGAACATTAATACTAGATCGAGGACTACGGATTTAAATGTAACGAATAAGAGGGTTACATGTTACGCACAGTCTAGAGCAGATGTCCTCAACTATTATTAAGATTACCTTAGTATCTCAATGCCGTTCGGTAACGACGTATTTAGATATGTAATAGATACAAATCAATAACTCATATTTATCAACGAGCCGTGAACTCCGCAACACGTAACTAGAACGGCCGTGGTACATGTGACAATTCCTTTGTTTGTCGTGATTACACTACTGTTCTTTCCCTGCCTCTAGATGTCAATGATCCAACCTAGCTTCGCATTGGCACGGTTTCACTATTTTCTTTCTCTCGTCTTCTAAAGAAACCCATAAAACCGACGTCTGTTAGAATCGTATGTAGCTTACACTTACAAATATTTGTTAGATAGTAAACTGCAACTAATGAATGAGGTAAAAATGTTTATTTAAGGAAAAGATCACTGTAGTTAATTTACTGTATGAGCATATAAAAATTAAAACTTATCGATGTATACAATTATACGAAGTATTCTATCTATTATGCCTAAGAAAGCGCAATAAAGTTAAACAAAAAATCATCATCATCAACTCATATTGATCTCACTGTTATCCACGGCCCTCTTCGGCTACCAAGAGAGTTTAGGCCTTAGTCCACTACGGTGGTTCAGTACGGTTCGGCGGACTACCCAACTAAAAAAAAAACAAAAAACATGACATTTTAGGTCTACAGGTTTCATCAAGATAAATTCCTTTACCCTTGAAGATAATTCATTGAAGATACACACATAACTTCGCAAAGTCAAAGATATGTGCCTGGAGTTTGCCTACTCCTAAGCCTCGAGGCCATGGCATTTCAAACAAAGAGGTTAAGTTACAAAGTAATTCAAGTTCTAACAACAGAGTTACACGCGTGCAGGAGTACTGAGGATGATAACCTATATTGTCAGTCGGGCCACGAGTGCGCTATCTAGTCAGACGATAAAGCAGGACCACTTGTCGGCGGCACGCTAACACACGTCCTTTAATGTACCACTTGTGATTTGAATAATCTATTCAGATAAATACGAGAACTCGTTGCATTTCTAATTGTTAAGTTTGCTTGTTCATCATTTTCTTTGAATAGTACCTATATTTCATCTAACGTTATTCATCCCTATTTCACAACGGAAGCAATCAGCTACCTCGTTGTGGTCGTAAGAGTTGTTCCAAGTTCTTTAGGTTCCTAGTTTAATCTCCGGATTGAGGAAAGCGATGTTGTGTTTGTCCATCAGGAAATTCTTAATAGCAGGGACGAGTCCAGAAGTGTAAACATTTCACGAAATTTAAGAACACAATATTTATATATCAAAAAAGGTAAACAGCCAAACTATTGCATAACAATTATAACAACTAAAGAAATTTAAAACAAAAACTTCACAGGGAATTTAACTTCTCGAATCATAATATTATTACAGAAAACAGTTTGTTAAAACAGTAGAAAATTCATAATCACTGTATTCTATATTTTCCAGATAAAAGACGCACGGTATGAAGACGCAATCAAAGCATTGAACGATGCTATAAACTTCACCCCGAACCGAGCTGGTTTGTCTCTTCTGGGCTTCTGCTATTTCAGAACCCAAGCGTTTGTCGAAGCCGCGAACTGCTATGAACAACTCACTGCTATGCATCCAGACATACCCGAATACAAACTTTACTTTGCACAGGCTTTGTACCAAGCGTCTATGTTTGATGAATCCTACAAAGTCACAATGCAGATAACAGCCCCTGAACTAGAAAGAAAAGTTGTTAAACTGCAATCGGCAATCAAATATGGAGAGGATGATACAATAACAGCAAAGAGTTTGGTAGATTCGTATCCACAAGAAGACCCTGACAAAGATATAAACCTTGGTTGTTTGCTGTTTAAAGAGAATCAATATGAAGAAGCCTTGCAAAAGTTTTCTCGAAGTCTTAATGTGATCGGTTTTAACGCACACTTGCATTACAATATCGCGCTCTGCTATTTTCGACTTAAAGAATTCCCACAAGCGCTGAAACACATCACGCTGGTTATAGAGAAAGGCATACGAGACCATTCAGAACTGGCTGTTGGCATGCAAGCCGAGACTTCTGAGGTAAAATCTGTAGGAAATACACTAACGCTCCACGAAACAGCTCTTACCGAAGTTTTTAACCTAAAAGCAGCAATAGAGTATCAGTTAAAGAATATTGAAGCTGCACGAGAGGCACTCAATGATATGCCTCCAAGACACGAGCATGAATTAGACGCTGTGACTCTCCATAACATTGCTTTAACGTCTATTGATATTAAGCCGACGGATGGTTTCGAAAAATTACATTTCCTCCTTCAACAAGATCCGTTTCCTCCAGAAACTTTCGCTAATTTGCTTCTTCTCTATTGCAAATTCGAATATTACGATTTAGCAGCCGATGTTTTAGCGGAGAATGCACAGTTTACTTACAAATATCTAACACCATATTTATACGATTTTTTGGATGCCATTATAACAAGTCAAACGTCTCCTGAAGAAGCGTTTCAGAAATACGAAGATATTGCTTCGAAACACGCAGAGCAATTGCGAAAATTGACTAAAGTTGTACAGGAAAGTCGCTCGCAAGGTGACAACGATCAAGTTAAAAAAGCTGTGGTGGAATACGAAGAAGCTTTGGAAAGATACATACCAGTAGTGATGGCACAAGCGAAAATTTATTGGGACATGGAGAATTACGGCCAAGTGGAGAAGATATTTCGTAAATCGGTGGAATTTTGCAATGAGTCTGACGTCTGGCGATTGAACGTGGCGCACGTATTATTTATGCAGGAAAACAAATACAAAGAATCTGCCAGCTTCTACGAGCCAATAGTCAAGAAACAATATGATAACATTCTAGACGTAAGTGCTGTGGTTTTAGCCAATTTGTGCGTGTCATACATCATGACGTCCCAGAACGAGGAGGCAGAAGACATCATGCGCAAAATAGAGAAGGAAGAGGAACAGCAAATATTCGAGGATCCGCAGAAGAAATTCTTTCATCTATGCATAGTGAACCTGGTTATAGGAACGTTGTACTGCGCGAAAGGGAACTACGAGTTTGGAATATCAAGAGTGATAAAATCTCTGGAACCGTTTAACAAGCGTCTGGGCACCGACACGTGGTTTTACGCAAAACGCTGTTTCTTATCGTTTTTGGAGAATCTCGCAAAACACTTGATTGTAGTTAAAGATAACACGATAAAGGATTGTCTGGCGTTTCTTGAAGGTTGCGAGGCTTATGGGCGTAGGGTGAGTACGGTCATAGAGAATCCGTTCCAAGAAGAAGATGCTAATAGTAAGGCGAAACACACGGTCACATACGAGGCTCGCTTGCTACGGTATATGTTTTATAAACTACGCAACATCGATGACTCGGTTACTATAAATAAGTATGAAGATTTGAAATAGAAACGTAATTTAGAATTTTCTACCATTCGAGTCATATTGATAGAAAGAAACTTAGTAATATAGCTTAGTGAATAAAACATAAGAAATATTACGGTTTTTATTTTATGTATTTGAGATGCCGGAGGTTTGAAGCCCAGAAATATGGGTTCGAAGATAATCCAAATTTGATACTATATTTGTAATTTACGGTAAGTTTATGTATAATGACACATAGGAAACGCCTGGGTCATTAGTTAATTGCGATTTATATAAATTTTAATGTGTAAGTAATTTAAACCTTAATAACACTAATCTATTTCATTCGTACAGTTATACGATTACCAAACAAAATGATCATTTATTAATCATTTACGCAGTTAAATATAAATTTGTCGAGTCGTAGTCAATCACGCAATTAAAATACATAACCTTACGCCTTCTGTTGTTATCAGAGGTGCATTTCAATTTTCATCACATACCTACATTTCGCCAGTAATGTCTTAGTGCTACATAATAAGGAGCAGTTTTTCGACATCAGTAAAAGACTCCGGGCTTTTCCGAAAATATCCAGATGGAACAATTTAATAACATCGTCCCCAACCGGGAATCAAACCTGGGACGTCGAAATTTACCTAAACATTTCCCGCAAGAACACGGGGCAGTCAATCAACAATAAGGCTACGTTTGAATGCAATTTTTACTACCAAATCATAATCATCATCAGCCATTCTACCTTTAAAGATGTTCAGGCCTTAGTCTAGCTTAGCTTTTGTTTGAAATAAACATACCATGGTATAAACAACTGTATACGTATTGTCTGTACGAATTTACGTACCTGTTGGAACTGCCCTCTTTTCTTTGCCAGATTTTCTAGCATCTCTGTGTTTTAGGATGAAATCCCTTTCCTGGCCCAGAGATACAGACGCGATGGGATATTCTGGGTCCAAGTCCGGCTCGTTGTCTCTATGCTCGCCCATGTGATCGTTGCCGTTCCTATACCTGCAAAACGTAGCAATAGACTGCAATATTACTTAGCGGTAACTGGTATTTTTTTTATCTTATAAAGTTGAATAGTTTGATTTGTTACAACGCGCTTATGTTAGGAATTACTTGGTAAGGTAGGCGAATCACGAAAAAAAAACCGCAAATTTTTCGTGATTAACATTTTGAACTGCACCTTGGGGTGAATTCTATCTCGATATAAAATTACAATTAAAAATTCACCATAAACAAAATGTCTTAATTAATATATGAAAGCAGTAATAACTTACTTATTAACTAAAACGAAGTCGTAGTTGATCCCTTTAAGGCTGAATATAAAATCCCTCAACGCTAGCACCGGGTCTGGCCATGGTAAAGCGGGAACAGTAATTCCCGAGTACTTGTAAGTGATTCCTGGATCCCCATACGCCACCTGTTGCCTTGGCAAGGGATATTCCTTACCAAACACCCTGGAAATACAAGAAATAATAATAAAACAGTGAAACCTGAATATGTGAAAATGTCCCCAATTTTTAAAGGCCTAAAGTTCACTTCTCTTTACCTCAAATAATTACTAGTGCTCTCTATCAATCGCAGTGGCGTGCATTTCTAATAACTTTAAATTAAACATTGCGAATGAACAACAAAACGTTATGTTAAACTACATTAAAATACAAATTGCTAAAACGAACAAGTATGTAAGCTGTGACGTCATCAATCCCTTGCTCGTTTTTTATACAGATTTTTAGACGTGTTTGAGAAAATTAAACTAGGTTGGTTAGAATTGATTAATATTTCTGATGATGTGTAAGGTTAATATATATAACTTCTTTAAATTAAAATGGCAAATTGTATATTCATAACCGTACATTCTTTTTGATGCATCGCATATTTAAACCATTCAACTTTTAGTCGATGAATGGCCATAGACTCGTTACGTCAATACTGAGTATTGAGTCGATGGACTGTCGGCCGGCTGTTGGTCGTCAGGCGGCCATGTTGAACGAACAAATTTCTTAAGAGAATTGTCAATCAGCTGTCGAGCGTGTGTTGTGTCAAAACATTTTTGTTGTTGTTGAGTCAACCTCGAGTTTATCCCTAAATAATGGCCAATTTGTCGTCAACGAATGCCTTAGACACGTTTTACATTGACGATATAGATAAGTTCATCGAACTGGTAGAAGCCAGGCCAGCTCTTTACAACAAAAACGTAAAAGAATACGGAGAGTTGAATGTTAAGAAGAAATTGTGGGAACAAGTTTGCAGGGGAATTTATTCATTTTGGGACAGTCTCGATTCGGGGTCTAAATGCGAAGGCAGTAAGTGTTAATGAATAATTCAGATAATTTGATTTATATCATAATTATTTAACAAAAATGTTTAGAATGTTTATGGCGATGATTTAATTTAATGTTTTTTAAAGTGTTCCTCGTTGACGTTAGGTAAAAAATCACGGAATTTTTAAATTGGGTTGTCAGGTACAAAATGTCTTAATTTACCACCGGATATCGAGGAGCTAAATTATGAATAAAAAATTGTGAATTATTTTAAATTATTTCTGAATTTAAAACCTATTGACTAATAATTTAACTATATTATTTCAGTAATACGTATTCAAAAGAAATGGATGAACTTAAGAAGTTGTTTTTGCCGCGAATTAAAATGGCAACAGCGAGTCAAAACTGGGCTAGCCACGAACAAACGTAGAAAGTATATACATTTTGAAAAACTATTGTTTTTAACAAACGTAGTGAGCAATAGCGAAGCCAGTGAGACCGAAGAGAACTATTGTGGAAATAGAAGCACTTGCAGTATAGACGAAAATCATGATAACTGTATGGAAAGCAACGTTGAATCTGATGATAACGAATCTAGGAACGA
Organism: Cephonodes hylas; assembly: GCA_030295005.1. Classification (NCBI taxonomy): domain Eukaryota; kingdom Metazoa; phylum Arthropoda; class Insecta; order Lepidoptera; family Sphingidae; genus Cephonodes; species Cephonodes hylas. The sequence goes on from AP025365.1 coordinate 1,326,128, forward strand.
TGATACAAGTAAAAAACATTTGCGTAAACATGCCAATTCAAACATACAATTAGTAACTGAATGTATTGAAGATATAAAACCTCATTTTGAGGAAGTAGACGTGAATAATTTCCAAACGGGAAATGATGAGGACACGTACTTTGTTTTGTCTTTGGTGCCTCAACTAAAATCTTTAACAAATGATGAAAAATTCGATGCGAAAATAGGCATGTTGAAAATAATACAAGATATTAAAAGGAGGCGTAAAAATTAAAAACCTGTTTTTGAAACTTCCTCTACATTTATATATTTCAACATGTATACTATACTTTACAGAGATTAACACATAAATTAAAGTCGGCGTTTGACGCAAGGAATATAGGTTTTATTGATGAAAAAAGAACTTTTAAGCTTAATACTTTTACTAAATGTAGTTATGTTTTTCTATATTCGATATAGTTGACATATAATTTTCATAATACTGTAGGATTTAGTATGGAACTGTTCAACTGTGATTATTTGAAAATAAATAAATTTATATTACTAATTCTTTTTTTAGTACCTTTTTCTTAATATATAGAAAACGAATCCCGAATCGAGCAAAGTGTATTTGTCTATAGTATTTATTGTGGCTGTGTATAAAATAAAAATGCCTTATAATTAATTTATTTCGTACAAAAAAATCAGGGACTTACTTAATTTTAGCCAAATCTCCAGTGAAATACTCCAACGAGTTTTCTAGTTCCAAAAACAATTTGTTTGCAATTTGAGTTGGTATTGGAACGCAGTATTCCAAATCCAAGCCCTCCTCTCGAATACTGTTCCATATAATTGAATCAAAATCTATATTTTTCAGTTTGTCCATTTTACAAATATAAATATTCGGGTATTTTTTGAAACGTGTTATGGCAACATTGGATTTGTTATTGTCTTATGTCAATACTGCTCGAGTACCCGGCGAAACAAATTAATAAATCAAATATTTGTACAAGTCCAAGGTGGAGTGTACAGCGTAAAAAAGATTTCAATTAAGAAAACATTTCACTGTAATACATTTTAATAATATTAAAATTACTGCGGTATTTTTGTAACTTTATCTCACTTCACAAACGACAGGCTTTGACAGACCGTATCAATGACAGCTAAAATGTTGCCATCCCGTAAGATTATCCTACTGTTTTAATAAATGCTATTTATTATTTGACATCAGAAATCTCCTTAATACATATACAATACACTCCTACATATACAAAATAACAATAGGAACAGCAACAAGAAAATGGATGTCTACTAATATCTATTTAGGTAGGTTTATCAGTTGCATACACCTAAGTACGTCAAACAAATCAAAAAAACTATAATTAGCCATATCACAACCTGGGAAATAGAAAATTGAATCAAATGAAAATATATTACGAGTAAAATAAATTTAATCTTCTCTCAAACAAATAAAAATTTCTATAAAATCGTTCACTTGGCAACGGTCTGGAATATGTAATGACCCCAGTTAACACTTTATTTAAATCACCTTCCCAGCAACGAAGGGGGCACTTTACGCGACGAGCCCACAATTTTAGTGTTGCCTTGTAAAAACTTCTGAAATGCTGCTGAGCCTGTTAGGAATCTTTCACGCGTAAGTGAATAACATTGGCTTCTAATCGCTGATGTGTTTGCTTGGTCCTCGTCCAATGTAGTTCTGGAACTAAAAATATAAAGGTTGTAAGGCTGTAAACTAAGGGAACGTGTTTATACCTATTGCTGTTTCTTCTTCTTCTTCTTCATCAACCCATATACGCCCACTGCTGAGCACGGGTCTCCTCTACCATTGAGAGGGTTTAGGCCATAGTCCACCACGCTGGCCTAGTGCGGGTTGGCGGACTACACACCTAAGAAATTCCTAAGAACTTTTTAGGTGTGCAGGTTTCATCACGATGTTTTCCTTCACCGTTTAAGCAAGTGATAATTCAATTTGAATACACACATAACTTCGAAAAGTCAGAGGTGTGTGCCTGGGGTTCGAACCCGCGACCGCCGAGATTCTCGGCCGCGCGCCTAAACCTCGAGGCCATCACTGCCTCTCCTCGAGGCCATCACTGCTATATTGCTGTTTAACGTGTCGAAATTATATCTTGACTCATATTTTAGCTGCGTCGTAGAAATAGTTGCAACTACTATTAATTACTATAGTTGTAGATAGGTATGAAAAAATGCTAAATGCTGCAAAGTAAATGAGGAACTAAACTTAAAAACTCACTTTGAAAAATCCAGAAGGCAATCTTTATCGTAATAAACAGAATACTGTCTTATTCGCCTGAGTGTGTCACCGTTGTCGAAATCAGATACGTAGTCATATTCATACAGTTTCTCTATAATACCATCTTTATCTTTCACCGTCCACACGCATTCTCCCGGAAGACCCTTCAATTTAGGCACCTCGGTCACTACAGGCACCAAACCATCGTCTCCATGCATTTCAGCAATGCAGGTTTCATTGCATCTCGGCCAACTTTTAGTACCACTCAACACAATTTCTGGCTGATCAGTAATATCCCAACGCGAGCGGGTGGTTCTTGGTCTAGTACTTAGAAGGAACTTCTGTATTTCCGATTTAACATCAGAATTTAACAAGTTTTCCTTCGAGCTCACTATGAAACGACTGCAATAAGCTTTCAATTCGTTGTTTTTGGATTTGTAAATTTCATTCATCAATTCCATTAGGTTCTTTTGGACTTCCTCCTTTTCTTTTATAAGTTTCCTTACACGCGCTTTGAGGAACAAGTTTTCTTGGTGTGTCACCAAATATAACTGTTGGAAACTTACGTATCTAGATCTATTTTCTTTCATTTGGTTCTGGGATATTTCGATTCGATGCATGAGCCTACTCTTCGCCATGCTTTCTAGTTGATATTGCATTCTGATATTTTTATTCTCGTGTATAGCAGAAATAAGGAGTTGGCCTAAATTTTTTCTCTCCTCGCCTAATTCTTTTATTTTTTTCAATAATATAAAAGTAACAGTGTTTGTTTCTATCTTTTTGTGTTTCAATATTTTTAAAGCATTAATTAATTTCATTACAATTGATACGCTAATCGTCCACAGAAGTCTGAAACAGTTTAATATAGAAGCTCTAAGTTTTGTGACTGATTTATTTAAATTCGACTTGCCTTTCTTCAGTAACGTGAACACATTTATTTTCGAAATCCGATATTTTGCATATGAGATGATTTCTGTTTTCCTGTTGAAAATGGTCACAACTAATGCTCCGGCTACGAACATAAAGCCGTGGAGGACAGCAACACTGTCATATTTTAATCTATCTCTATGCACCCGCAACCTCTCTTTAGGCATTGTAGTATTCTTGTATTCTAAAGCTATTGGTCTGGCAGTAAAACCTGTTGAACAATATCAAAATATTAAGATTCCGATCAGTAACCTGAAGGTTTTTTATGGTCTTTGGAATGTTACTACCAATAAATAAACAATTTACATACCTTTCTCAGTATTTTTGTCTATTTTCAAGTAAAAGTCTCTACAGCACACAGCTACCCACATGGCCAAAGACAACCCCACTAGCCACTTAAAAGCAATATACATCGCTTACGTATTTTATGATATTATGTATATTTAACATTTCCTGTCCCCTCAATGATAATGTACCGTGAATTTATATTGATGAAACGAAAACATATTTTGTCGACCTACGAAGCTGTGGCTGAGTGACATTTGTCACTCTAATTTTTTTCTTACATCGACCAGTCCACGAGTTTTATAATTTTTGAAAGTAGCTGTCATGGAGGACAAATATGAAATATAATATCTCAGCTTGAATTAAAATTATTTCTTCTTTTCTTCATCAACTCATATACGCCCACTGCTGAGCACGGGTCTCCTCTACCATTGAGAGGGTTTTTTAGGCCATAGTCCACCACGCTGGCCTAGTGCGGGTTGGTGGACTACACACCTAAGAAATTCCTAAGAACTTTTAGGTGTGCAGGTTTTATCACGATGTTTTCCTTCACCGTTAAAGCAAGTGATAATTCAATTTGAATACACACATAACTTTCGAAAAGTCAGAGGTGTGTGCCTGAGGTTCGAACCCGCGACCGCCGAGATTCTCGACCGCGTGCCTAAACCTCGAGGCCATCACTGCTTTTTATTCTAATATTATACATTACACATTACAGCCAGTATTTTGGTAATGTATAATATTATAATATATATTCTAATATTATACATTACCAAAATACTGGCTAAAATTCTTTGTGGCCATCACGTCCATTAGGGGTGTTGCGTTATATCGGATGAGAGAAACGACGATGGGAGTAGGCGCACAAATTGTTTAGAGACTTTGGATGAAATGTTTTAGAATAATAGGTTTGATAGTATAGTACAGTAGTGATGGCCTCGAGGTTTAGGCGCGCGGTCGAGAATCTCGGCGGTCGCGGGTTCGAACCCCAGATATTATTTTTCGGTTTATCAAATATTATATAATCTTAAACTAACTGAAGGACTATGTTGGACAATATTTAAAAAAATCTCCGGAGTTTATATCTATAGAAAATTACCTACGTCTATCAGTTCAGTTGTAATATAGAAGATAGAAGTGGGCGTATATGGGTTGATGAAGAAGAAGAAGAAGATAGAAGATAGGGATACGTGTTTTCAATTATCTTCATTATGACCGTAATTTAAAAATGACGACGTAATTAAATAATTGGCACCCTATTTTAACGTGTTATTTTAAGTGTTTGGTCTATCACTACTTGAGATTACAGTAATGGGCCGCATTCACTAATTCTATTATTGGTACACTTTTAAGTCTAGGACTAAAATAGAACCTGACTCAATGTCTATTGTTCATTGTCGTCTTCCGCAATTTGAAACATTTTGTTTTAAGTAAACATGTACACATAGGTATACATACCTAAGTGGGGCCTTAATAAATTACGTCACACTTGTAAGGGGGCGAGAGAAGGTCGACAGAGTGCGACATTGTATGAAAAGAAGGTGGGACGGAAGTTAAATATCATTGCGTCACTTTTCAAAATCTTAATGAAACACGAACTTTATAGTGTTAAAGAAAAAATTCAAAACTTTACAACTCTACTCACATAAACATAAGATTCAAATTGTTTAGTCGGGTATTCGCTCTACAAGTGTTTTGTGGCAAGTGCTGACGACCTAAGGCCCTTTGAAAAGAAAACTAATTGTTTGTTGTTGTTTAACTACTGTTTTTATTTAATAATTTCTATGACCAAGTAATGTGCTGTGACATGGACGGCAGAGGGGTAAAAAAATCATTAATTTCGTGTGATGTAATTTATGGATGGCCCCTAATAGAAACATTACAAAAGGGGAGGACCACACATAGTATAACAAAAAAAATAGTATTATGTATACAGATCTGACTCATGGTCTTGCGGTACAAGTATGAGCTGTACAATCTAGGGGTTGTGGGTTGGGTAGTTATTCAGTTTTTCCTTGAGGAAATTCTCAGTAGCAGCACAGAGTCTGGGAATGCACCTGAAAAACGGGATATTTGGTGTCTCTAAGCTGCCATATTGATTTTGAGCAGGTTGGCAAATTTGGTATGTTAAATAAGTCCTTAATATTCGTGATTTGTCATTATACTCATTTAATTCAGCTTTTATTAGCTTACAGCCCTATTATCCCAGACATAGTGCTACTAGTAGTGTAGTGTTTCTAGTAAATAGTTAAAAGGAACAATGACCAACAACAATGTTTCTAAAACAAAAATAAATTTATTTAAACTAATCACAACTAATCTTTAATTTTAAGTAATCTTCTTATTTTAACAAGTATAGCTAAGCGTAGCAACTTGAAGTTCTTCATGTACCACTCTATATTGTAAGAGATGTGGGCCTTCCAGTTCTTGTCAAGGAATGCTTTGTAGAATACACTCATCTCATCCGCAGTCAAGTTTTGTTTTCCTTCTGGTAGGTTTTCCTTTAGATATTTTTCTCTTTCCTTTAAATTAAGAATATTAATTTTTATACAAAGTAAAGACCATTTGTTTATAAGAAAATGGCAGTAATTTTTTATAGTTAAATGAAAATTATTCACTTTACCGTAATTTCCTTAACTTTGGTCAGTCCTGGTATTGAAATGGAACTTAGAGACAAATCCTCAATGGTATGAATTCATGTTTTCAATGTATTAATTAGTTTGTGTGAATAGGTTACATAAAAACAAACCTGGAAAAACCTGGAGTTGTGTTGTGTCCAGAAGTTCTGATTCCACTCCTGTACTTCACTGCGCATAGTCCTATACTCCTTTTCTAGTTTTGTCTCATTTGCAGGCTGTTTAAACACTATTCGTCTTAAATTAGATACTGGATCCGGGGGACCCACCATATCTGTAGTAATTTTCTTTGGATTGGGTGCCTGAATAGATTTTGACTCAGGCGTTGTACTAGTGTGCCTTTGCAATAATAATGCATAGCTTTTATGCTTATTTGCAGTTATAATTCTAAGGGATATCATGATTATTTATTTGATTACATCCCATCAAAAAAATATTTGTCAAAGTCAGCTGTTGTTTGTCAGCGACAAACGCAACGTAGATTACATAAAATTAAATTAAACGTTATAGCGGTTTTAGTATAAAACATGACTATTTCTTTCCTATTATCAAATCAGCACTAATATTATTATTATTTTTACTAAATTTTATATTACCTAGCCTAGTCATGAGTGAATTATATATTTACTTTAAACGCATTCATTACCGATTGGCGATTAATAACGCATAACGCCATCGTTTTACAAAAATGTAAACTAAATGGGGTTCGAATTAAATGTATAATTTAGTTATCTTGTTTTATTTTAGTTTGGAAGCCTACATTATCAAATAATTAATATTTTGTCGTAAGCCTAACATATTTTTTAATATTGAGATAACAATGAGTTCAATTTATAAATTTATTAGACTGTCTTGCAGCAGTTCAATTCAAGTTCAATTTCTGGCTCAGATAAAGTGTTACTGATTAGAGGAACTTTCGTTAACAGCCCGGAGTATAAAAATGTGACATGAAGTGACGTCAGAGCTTATAAATATTGCTAGCTCAACGCGAATACTAAAATGCATCTCTGCCTATCTCTTAAAAGCAATAGGGGTGAGAGTTTCTGTATGTTTGCTTAAAAATATCATTCAGCTGGGGTGCTATTTAGGAGATTATAGTTGTCGTGTAATAATATGTAACAATGTTATAGTTGTTGCTATATCTTGATCATTTAAAATTTATACCTAATATTTTTAGGGAAATATAAACTACCTACCTATTTTTTTGAACGCATCGTCATGTCATGTGTCAACCTTGTCACTTCGATTTTTCCATTGCCGAATTATGTAAAAGCGTGTAAAGCCTTTATTTATTTATTTTAACGACTATTGTACAACTTTAGAGGTGACAATACCCTTGTAGCGACCCTTTTAGAATCCAATACATAAAAATGGCCAAAGGAAAGAAGGACGACCCCGAAGATGAATATTCAGCGAAATTGGACATGTGTCTTACCGATGGCATCGTAAAGACAGGTAATAATGCATTTAGCAAACATAACTATATATTTGGCAGTCGCGTTAATTAACAGAGACATATTCAAAATGATAAAATCAACTAATACTACATTCTTTTCCAGAAATGTATTTTATTTCTAGGCTTGATTCAAATTAAAGAGTAACATATTAACATGATTTTACCGTAGTTTATGAATGAATAACTTTATGTTGGGTGTTATACAAATTCAAGGGTTAAATAGAGTGAAATATTCATAACCATAAATGCTGGATAATAAGATTTGCATTGGACTCTGTCAGCTGTCACGTAACGGTGTAGACATAGTGTTTTCTGAATTTGGTGTTTTTGTGTTCTAAACTTTGTGATATATCTCAAGTTGACTCTTTTGTGTGTGTCTTGGGTAAATTTGGTGTTTTAACATTTATTTTATATATTTTCACCTCTTATCATGGAGGTAAATCCCCCTGATCCCCCTGATCCTCCCGATCCTCCTTGTTCCTCTACTCCGGTTATTCCCCCCCTTAGTGTCACGTCGAAACGTCGCTTGGACTCAGACACTCAGGTTGATAACCCGAAGAAAATCATTACAGATAGGGACATGGCTTCGGCTTCCATACAAAGGATATATGTCCACCCGGACGTAACAATTGGAATAAGTTCCTATTCGGAATCAGACAAAGGACCATACATAATACAAATCTCGAGATCCGAACCCGATCTTGCTGCAGGACTATCCATCCGGCCTCTAAAATTTGGACAGTTCCTGTACAAAAACAAAATAAAAAATATTAAACCAGACGGGGTAAAACGTTTAGGCTGTAATAAGATATCGGTGGAATTTAAATCTGCATCAGATGCAAACAACTTTTTATCTCACCCTACTTTAAATATCAACAAATATGTTGCATCAATCCCTTCTTACAACATTTCCCGCATGGGAATTGTAAAAAATATTCCCGTTGATTTTTCAATGGATGAATTTGTCGAAAGCATTGATTTACCCTATGGATGTGGAAAAATCCTTAAAGCTCGCCGTTTGAGTAGGAAAATTGTCAATAACGGAGACATTTCTTGGGCACCTACTCAAACGGTAGTAATTACCTTTAAAGGGCAGATGCTACCTGAAAGAATATACTCATTCAATACTTCCCTTCCTGTAGAGTTGTATCAATACCCTACCATCCAATGTGTGAAGTGTTGTCGCTTTGGCCACATAAAATCTCAGTGTAGGTCGGAACCCAGATGTTTCCGTTGCACTCAACCCCATGAGGGACATTTGTGCACCATGCCAGAGTCTCAAGCTACTTGTCTGTTCTGTTCAGGTCAGCATTTTTCTAATAGTAAATGCTGCCCAGAACAGGACAGACAGGTCAGCATAAAGAGGAGTATGGCCCAAAAGGGTATATCTTATGAGGAAGCACAATTAGAATTCCCCAAAGTCTCCCGAAAATATAATGAAATTTTAACTTCTTCCCCCCCTCCATCTCAATCACAGATCCCTTTTGTAAATCTACCCCGATCAAATCCAATATCCCGATCATATTCCAAAACTGTCTCTACATCTCCTCGTCCTAGAACTCCCTCAAGTAAAACTCATGAATTTGATAAAGCCTCACATCAAGCTATCATTGCTGATGTACCCTCTACACAACCTAACGGATGTGCTCTTGTAAATTTAGATGTTAACCAAACAAATGATTTAGATAATATAGTCAAATTACTTCTCCAAATTATTATTAATTTATTAACACAAAATAATCCCTCCATACCGTCCAACGTTGCCAGCACACTGTCCTCCTTAACTTCTCTATTTAATAATAATGGCCCCAGTCACAATAATCCAATGGAATAGCCAAAGTTTACGCCCTAAAAAACATGAAATTTTACATTTAATTAATAAATTTAGCCCCTCAGTATTTGCTATCTCTGAGTCATGGTTAGTTCCTGGTTCTCCTTTCAGAGTTTCAGGTTACTCCATGCTTCGGAATGACAGATCTGATGGGTATGCAGGTTGTGCACTGCTCATAAAACGCACTTTAACTTTTTCCCAATTACCCCTCCCACCTTTCAACCCAGCAATCAATATAATTGCAGCAAAAGTTTTTGGGTTCTCCTTAATTTGTATTTATATCCCTCACCCAAATTCGTCTCTTATCCCAGATATCCGTCAGGTCCTTTCTTCTTTGCCCCCCCCTATTATTTTAATGGGCGACTTCAATGCCCATCACACATCATGGGGCGGAAGTCATGATGATGCTTTTGCATGCTCCCTTATAGAATTGTTTGATGAGATAAATCTCTGTATCATTAATGATGGCTCCCCTACACGCAGAGTATATCCTCATCAAAATCCAAGAAGTGCAGTAGATCTTACAGTCTGTTCCCCTTCTATTTCTTCCTTTATTTCCTGGTCTACTCTTGGTTCCACACATGGCAGTGACCACTTCCCTATACTTCTTAATTTCTCTAATAGAGTATCCCCGGCTATAAACTTCTCTCCTTCCCTAAAATATCGACTTTCTGGTGCAGATTGGGACTCTTATTCCTCTTGCCTTGATAATATTTTAAATTCTCTTCCTAGCCCAAATAATCACAATTTACCTACAGTTTATTCAAAATATGTTGATGCCATCACATCTAGTGCAAATAGACATATCCCTCAAAAAAAGAATAGAAAATGTAAAGCCTCGCCCCCATGGTGGGATTCTGAATGTTCCTTAGTCATTCGTGAAAGAAAAGAGGCAGAACGTAAATATGGACTGGTCATGAATGTCGAAAATTTTATTAACTATCGTCACAAATCAGCAATAGCAAAGAAAGTTTTGTCTGCAAAGAAGAAAATTGGATGGCACAGGTTCTGTGAAACGTTATCCCCTAGAACCCCGTCTAATTTGGTGTGGCAACAAATAAGACGGTTTAGGGGATCTTATAATGTTGTTGATACCTCAGCCAATGATCCATCATCTTGGCTTGACGCTTTTGCTGATAAATTGGCCCCTCCTACTGCACCCAATGTAAATTTCTTTCCAGCTACTCCTTTTCCAAATACTTCCTGTTCCCTTATGGACCAAGATTTTTCTCTTAATGAACTTGATCTGGCTCTTGAAAATCTCTCTGACTCCTCTCCAGGTTTAGATGGCATCCCATATTCTTTTCTTGTGAAATCTTCTGTTAAGAATAAATTGTATTTTCTTAACCTCGTTAACTGCATTTTTAACTCTCAACAAATTCCTGTTCCATGGAAAACCCAAATAATTATACCCATTCCTAAGCCCGGACATAATCCTTCGGATCCTAACAGTCGTAGGCCTATAGCTCTTTCGTCAGTTTTGGTCAAAGTGGTTGAACATATGATTAAACACCGTTTAGAGTGGTATCTAGAAAATAATAATCTTCTACCATATTCTCAATTTGGATTCAGAAAGGATATGAGTACCCTCGATAGTCTTAGTATCTTGACAACTGACATACATATTGCCTTCACCAAAAATGAATACTTGGTTGGCGCATTTCTAGATGTGGCGTCTGCATATGATAATGTTTTACTTTCAGTTCTAAGGAATAAATTAATTCAGCTTAGAATCCCTGAAAAGTTAGCATTCTTCATTTGCAACCTCATAATGGAGCGTAATATAATAATTAAAAATAAGGGCTCATTCACTCACCCCAGAGTTGTGTGGAAGGGTTTACCTCAAGGGTCAGTGCTCAGTCCAATGTTATACAATCTGTATACTAGCGATCTTGATGAAAGCATTAATCAGCACTGCTCCGTCCTTCAATACGCAGATGATTTAGCGCTTTATGCCTCTTCTGACTCCTTAAATATCACTTCCTCGAGACTTAATGCCGCTTTAATCTCCCTTAATAGTTGGCTGGATATCCATGGTCTAACACTGTCTGCTCCAAAGTGCAAATTAGTAGTTTTCTCCAGAAGAAAAAATATTCCTGCTATCGAAGTTTTCGTAGAGAACCAGTTAATTCCCCAGGTACAAAAAGTTAAATTTTTAGGGGTTTGGCTAGACTCTTCTATGTCGGGTGCCCCACATTGCGATTATTTGTCCTCCAAATGTAACAAAAATATCAATATTATTAGATCCCTGTCTGGAGTGTGGTGGGGTGCTCATCCCTTTACCCAAAGGATTCTTTATAATGCTATAATTCGCAGTAACCTAGACTATGGTTCCTTTCTTCTAGACACAAGTAATAAAGGATCCTTGGAAAAACTGTCAAAAATTCAGGCAAAAAGTCATCGTTTGATTCTTGGAGCTATGAAGTCATCTCCCATTAATGCAATGCAGGTTGAATGTGTAGACCCTCCCCTTTACCTTCGTAGACAATTCCTTGCCGATAAATTCTTTTTTAAATTATCTCAAAATTTCTAGACACCCTCTTTTGCAAAAACTTGACCTCCTATTTAAATTAACAGTTAGGAAAGGATACAACTCACTCTTTGACTTGCCTTGTTTATTGCGGAGCTTCATTAGATTCTCCCGTTTACCAGATCCTGTTCTTCAGTTCCCCTGTAAATTAATTTTTTCCTTACCTTATAAAGCCCTTACCTTTAAACCAAATATAATACTAGATTTTGGTATTGTAAAAGACTCTGCAGCGGCTGAGAAAACTTTAAAAGATAAAATTCAGGCAAAATATCCACAATGGTTAACAGTTTTTACAGATGCTTCAAAGTTTTCTGAATGCAGTTTGGTAGGAGCAGCAGTGTGGGTTCCTGCTTTTAATATTATTCTAACATATAAATGTCCTTCTGTCACCACTGTCTTCACAGCAGAAGCTACAGCTATTTTAGAAGCCATAAAATTTATTATCACTCACAAATTAAATAACTCCATCATCTTTTCTGACTCAAAAAGTTGTTTACAAGCTATATCATCAAATTCTTTTAAATCTAAACCTGGGTCCCCCATAATTATCCAAATTAAAAAACTGCTATATGATTGCCATCAACAAGACTTAAATGTTGTGATAGCTTGGATTCCAGGTCACTCGGGCATTTCAGGTAATGACATAGCAGACTCATTGGCTAAACAAGCAATTAATATAGGTTGTATGGACCATTACATTATTGTTCCTCTTGACATTTGCTCCAATTTGAAAAGTAGACTAATGGATGCATGGAATAAAGATTGGCAGATTTCTAAAAGGAAAAAAGGTTTGTTCTATGGAAGTATACAACCAGAAATACCTCCTAAACCTTGGTTTTCTGTGTTCAAAAACCTTGATAAATGTTCAACATCAACTATCTGCAGAATACGGTTAAATCATTCTTGCACACCAGTTCATCTAGCAAAAATCAGGATACGGGATAGCTCCCTTTGTGAATGTGGCCTTGACGACGGTGACCTAGACCATATTTTTTTTAATTGCCCTAATCTCCGGCTATCCCTTTATAGTATGCTCCCTCCAGAAATTCCTCGTCCCACCTCCATGAAGACTCTTCTTACCTTTACTTTCTCTCCTTTTGTCCATATTTTATCCAAATTTATTAAGGTGAATGGTATTAGATTATAAAATGTACATTGTCCTAGTTTGTGTATAACTAATACTGTAATTATTGTTCTGTGTGGTGTTGGTTTAGGATATACTAATCATAAATGTATTTGTCTGTGTTTGTTTCAGATTCGGGTCAACTTGAAAGAAAATATAAAATACCCTCTATTTTATTTATTTCCGATTATTTTTTATTTATCTACCTGACACTGGCAGAGTTGCGTTAAGTTATAACGCAAGGGCCATTATTAAGAAAAAAAAAAAAAAAAAAAAAAAAAAGATTTGCATTTCTTTGAACATTTCTAAACAGCTACTGCTAATCTGCCTTGATCAGTGCATGTATGTTTCAGTAACATTTAGCAATACATTAATTTAAAGTTAAAATAATATTGTTACTAATTTTTGCAACAGCAGTGATGGCCTCGAGGTTTGGGCGCGCGGTCGAGAATCTCGGCGGTCGCGGGTTCGAACCCCAGGCACACACCTCTGACTTTTCGAAGTTATGTGTGTATTCACATTGAATTATCACTTGCTTTAACGGTGAAGGAAAACATCGTGATGAAACCTGCACACCTAAGAGTTCTTAGGAATTTCTAAGGTGTGTAGTCCGCCAACCCGCACTAGGCCAGCGTGGTGGACTATGGCCTAAACCCTCTCAATGGTAGAGGAGACCCGTGCTCAGCAGTGGGCGTATATGGGTTGATGAAGAAGAAGAAGAATTTTTTGAATTAACTTATATATTTTATACTTTTATTGCTTTTTTTTGTTTGTAGGCAGTGGAGTTCTACTTGGTGCTCTTACTTCAGTTCTCTTCTTTAGGCGGAGGAGGTGGCCCATCATTGCTGGCATGGGTATGGGGATAGGTCTTGCCTATGCCAACTGTGAATTTGAACTAAATTCAAAAAAGAAGAATCCTGCATAGATGAATTTGTTATTACATAGGGTCTACAGTATCTAGGTAAGGGTCTTAATTTGACTAGTAAAGAATAATTTATAGTCTGATGGTCCTCAAGTAGTACTCAAGGTAGTTAATATGACACAAATATCGTATAACTTTCTTCATCAACCCATATACACCCACTGCTGAACACGGGTCTCCTCTACCATTGAGAGGGTTTAGGCCATAGTGCACCACGCTGGCCTAGTGTGGGTTGGCAGACTACACACCTAAGAAATTCCTAAGAACTATTAGGTGTGCAGGTTTCATCACCATGTTTTCCTTCACCTTTAAAGCAAGTGATAATTCAATGTGAATACACACATAACTTAGAAAAGTCAGAGGTGTGTGCCTGGGGTTCGAACCCGCGACCGCCGATATTCTCGAGCGTGCGCCTAAACCTTGAGGCCATCACTGCTTAAAACTTATATGTATAAAGAAAATTGTTTAATAATAATTTTATTATAGTTTTGGAGTAAAAAATTACATAGTCATTGACCAAGCTCAGTGATAATTAATAATGAGGTTGGATAGGATTAATTTTCATATGGATGCTTTTCGTCAAACTTTCAACAAGTGAATAAATTCTCATGACCCAATGCCATTCTCAAGCTGTATTTATTATATAACACAATTATTATGTCTGATTTAACATTGCTTATAAGTAGAATATTTCAACTTTGCCCTTGAGTTTTCTAGCTGCTTGCAATTTTAAAGAACAATGATATTCATTTTTGATCATAATATAAGCCTTTTTGCTAAGAAAGTAGCTTTGATATGTTTGTAGAATGGTCTTTCATACAGTTTAACTTTATAGTATGTGGCCTATAAACATCAGTTCAGATCAGTGTGATCCTGAAAGTAGTGTTTACAGAAACCAGAATATTTTTCTTATGCTGGGTCCATTTTTCAGATGAGCTACTTGCTTCATTTTCATTACCTTTACATCATAAAAAAGCAAGTTCCTGTTATCACTTGCATAATAATCAATTTTGCCTTATCTCCTTTCAGATAATGCTTGGATTACAAAAAAAAACGCAACTGAAGAACTGCCAGTGGAACATTCATTAAACTGAAGTAGACACTATTTAGAGTATTGTAATTTTGTTGTACAAATAATTATTTAATTATGTAATAAATGCTGTTTATTTATCCATACCATGATTTTATATTCAGACATAACACACACATACATATTTTTTCTTCCATTTTTTGAAGTCCTATCTAACAGGCGACTTCACAGGTTTTTCAGGTTTCAAAGTCTCTAGAAATAATACAAATTCTCAATTTGTAGATATCCACACTTTTAACACTGTATTTAATAAATCATCAGCCAAAGGCTATACGCTGCTGGACATAGGCTTCCTTAAGGACTTTCAAAGTGAAAACTTTATAAATATTATGATGTAAATAAAACACAAGAATAAAGAACAATATTTAATAATTTATTGTACAAATTGATACTGGAATTAACATAAAGGATAGTTTAGTTCTTAACAGTAAAAATAATACAATAATGTTTAGTTCACAGATGAAAAGCAACCAACAACCCATATACAGACACCCAGTGTGGTGGAAATTTAACGAAACTCATGCACCAGAGATTTACTATTCTTTGTTGAGAGACTTGATATATTAAATTCAATTTTATATTTACTCTAAAAAATCAAGACATGTAGTCTTTTATTATGTTTTCCTGCTACTGGATGCTGTTCTAGAAAATTTTAAGTACACAGGTTTCTTTCAATTGTTCTGTATATTGTTTCCTTTAAAAAATATAAAAACCATTGTGTTCCATAATAAAAACTTGCCAAGTCTCTCACTAAAAAACAATAATGTCGACATCCACGCAATACATGTCTTTTAATATTGGTCAACATACACTCAGCTATACACATGCATTAATGCCAGTGCAATTAAACATTAAAAGGTAAAAGTAAATATTGTTATGAGTAACAGACAATATTTAAATAATCGAACACATAACTAGAATTGCATTTACTCAATGATATAACAATAATTACTTTTAGATATTGGGCTATAATTAAATTACGGTTGGGGGTGGATTTTAATATTAATATTTTATAATATTGTTTATAAACTCTTTTTTATCATAACATATTTAGATTAGTGTTAAAATGTGTCAATAAATAACATGATATACAACTCCGAACTATTAAAATCGTTCACAGAAACTTAATTTCGAAATGGAGGTATAGAAATAATTAGCATAGATTTTTTATATATACATCGTGTTTTCTAAATTAAATGAAGACATGTGGCAAGAATTACACTTTCTTTATAACGTCAGAGGTAAAGTTAATAATATAATTTCATTCGTAATCTTATATCCATAAATATAAAGAGAGAAAAAATTACTACGATTAAACACTAACACATTAAAAAATACGTAACATTTGGTAAAACGTCTGACTAGCATTGAGGTTTGAGACCCGAATATTGAGTTTAGGCTGCGAACCGCCGATGCACCACACAAAACGTTGCAGTTGATAATAATACTTATATATTGAAAAAATATGATTAGTGCCTGCTGCTCACAAGAAACTGAGGGAATCGTTAACTATTAAATTGGAGTTAGCTTTTAATAAACGTTCCTTAAACAATATCCATTATAAATCATTCTTTTTATGTATCCACACATTTACTTTCTGTTGTGCATCGGTGAGATCCAAATCTATAAGATAATAGAACACGTAAAATCCGTTACAAAACTATACTGTTTATAATTCGAATTTGGTACAACATTTAAATTAATAGCTGAAACTAACTGTAATGTAATCAAGCATCGCGAAATGGTCAATTATTTATTTTATAAAATACTACAGTTTATAAGATTTGTTAAAGTTTCATTTAGTATATTTTTAGCTAAAAAGTTTTTATGTTATGTGATGTCTAATAACTAATGAGAAAATCATATCTCATATTTGGGCATTATTATGCCGGGCTAGTAAATTTCAATAAATGTGTTATAGCTATTAATTAACTTATTGCATAATATAATTTCTCAGGTAGAGATAGCTCATTGTAGCGCCATGGACAAAAACCCTTATACCTTATAATTCATATTTGCATAAAAATGTTTAAAGTGAGCCAATTTTATTTAGTATTGTGATGGATGTTATTAAGACACACTTATAGAGTTCTTTTAAACTGTACAACTGTTCTGTATTTTTAATTACAAAGTTAATTGGGCCAAGGAAAATCTCAAGAAATTATTGTAACATTTGTTCGAGTTAATTCCACCATTCCATACAATTCCATTTCATACTGCGATTTTTTTAATGATAAAATTGTATGTGATAATTTAGAGTGATAAAAAATTTATTATTATTAGCAACCATCACAATACTATCATATTAATATTATACAATCTATGTGGTGCAGTGTAATAATACTGTTGTATTTTGTTAACAATACAATATGTTGCATTTGTGATGAAAATATCTAAAATATCCCTACTTTATAAGTGTATAAGTTCATAATACAACAATTTGGTACCAGGACCTGTATAGACTAATATAAACAATTCATAAATATTTAAATTTTGGGATATTTTACAAGTTACTTTATCAATATCTTGCGAGATTTGGAAATGAAGGGTAGAATAATTTTTCTATTAAATTGCTACTTTTTTTTAAATATCAGACATGGCAAACTTGCAATTTTATGGCAATATTATTAGTTATATTAAAGAAGGTCTAGTTTATGAGAAACACGCTTATATATTGCTCCCTTCAAAAGAATCTCCATCTTAATTTAATGTATTACAATAGTTCTTACATACTTCAATTACTATACAATTTTATATTTTCACTAATGATTTCTGAAGGCAAGTATATATTTAATTCTCTTATGTAATAATATGCAGGGTGTAAGCAGGCCAAAAATAAAAAAATGAGAATTTGGTAAAATTCTTCATTATATTTTCATTTTTTTTTAAGGACAGTGGGTTAGTAACTACCCTACCTATAACCTGTGGTAGTTTCCTGTCATGGTCCATTTACACCCTGTATACTTGTATATTGGGAAATTTAATAAGAATATTAAATTATACTTAATATTTTTTGCTAAATATATTTGTACCGGTTCACAAAGCTGTATTATATTATTGGTTAAAGTTAAGAAGAACCTGAATATTTATCTAATTCCTAAGGTACTTTTATATCGAAATTGCTACAGGCTGTCCATATTAACTATAATATTAATTATCTTTAATATGCAGGCACTAGAGATAATTCCATAAATATATATACATATAAGAAGACTTCAATTTGAGAATAATTTTAATTTTTTTTTTCATCATGATCTTATGGAAGTTCAAGATACTGGTCATAGCTTCATGCTCTAAAACTTCCAATTAAATATACAGAGGCTAATAATAATTACATTGAGGATTTTGTTTGTAAAACTAACAATGAGATGCATTTCAATTTTTTAATGAAAATGTTACAAATATTATTCTCAAATTAAACCGAAATTAAATATTCTAGCAATACGAGCTGTTAAATCAGCAAATGTCAAATCATTGTAAATGCTTTATAAAAAAATTAAACAAATTTCTATCAAACATACATAAAAATCCAACATAAAACTTGTGGTAGCTATGGTTCCATTTGTGATTTATGTATTTTTGGCACAACACATTATTCGTCCCACTGTAAAGTTATATTTGTCGAACCAGTAAAATCTTATGTTAAGTGATGATAACAAGAAATCATTCTGCTATTTCATCGAAAAATAACAGTGGAATAAAAAATATGATTATTGATACAACGCAACTAAATTTTGTTTTTATTCTTCCTAACGGAAAGGCAAGGGACGAAACCACTCAGCCAACTCAAAGGAGGTACTTCACAACTTGGACATACAAACGTTCCAATACACGCAGCTCGTATTACTGTCAAAACAAAGCTATACCAAAGAGGTCGATACAAAGAGGGCTTATCACACTTAATAAATAAACTATATTCCAAAACTCTAACGGCAATAACCGGGCAGTATGTTTCCTTAAATGAGACAACGGAAATTAGAAATTAAACACGGTAATAAAGTTTTTAGTCACGTCATGGATTTGGAAACGGCTAGTGCGAGCGAGTCGTTTGCGCTGACGCAGCATTGGCGCAATTTACAAGGCGATAGGTAAATTTGGAATAACAAGTATAACATATGTAAAATTAGACATTTAGGGTATTTCTTTGTTATATAAAAATTTTGGATGAATACATTCCCAGTAACACCTTAATTTAGGATTAGGGTCACATCAAGATCATTGGTAAAATCTCAGCTAACTTCTTATATATACAGCCAAGACCTTAATTACTAGTTGTGACTGAAATATATGTGTTTATGAGTTAGATAGGTAAATAGCACTGCGTCAGCGCACTTTGGCGCAGTAGCCGCGGTGTAGAGCCTGCCTACTCACAGGGGGCCTCGTATCACTTGCTCGTCATGTCGGGCCAGTAGTTGATGTAGTAGCGGTGCGTGCTGCCTTCGAACAGACGGTCCAGCCAGTTCTCCAGACCGTCGAGCAGGTTTTCTAGAAAATTCATAGCAATCTCTTAAGTGAATTTGTAGTTGAAAAAAAATACTCTACGATGTAAGAAAAAGTGAGCAAATTATCGTTCGTTAGACATATTTCTTTAATCCGTACTTTATTTATTCCTGACACTTTCTCCGACCCGGGAATCGAACTCGGGTCGTTTACATTGCTCATCAGTATAAATAATAAAAAAAAAAACAGCTACATTGGCAAGTTTGCATAAATCATCAGCTACATTCATTCGATTGTTTTATCGATTATCGATACTTGGTAATTGATTTAAATCGATGTGAAGGTGTGTATAGATCGCGGTACGTACCCTGCAGCAGCACGGGCGGGTCGGGCGCGTCGTCGGAGGAGTCTGGCTCGGTGTGGAAGCCGATGAAGGCGCCCGCCTCGGGGTCCGCGCAGCGGCCGCCCAGCGAGCGGGTCATGCGCGTCATGCGCTGGGGACAACACACACACATTAGTTATTCTGCTCAATAAAATACTTGTGAAGGTGGACTTAATGCCTGAGGCATTCTCTGACAGTCGAACCTTACGTATGTAAAAAAACTCATCATCATCGTCAGCGGCCCATATAAGTCCTGTTGGTGGACACGGGCTAATATTGAGAGTTTAGGCCTTAGTCCACCACGCTGGGCTAGTGAGGATTGGCGGACGATACACATCTCCGAAAATTCTAAGAACTTTTTGGTCCCACATATCGTCCTACCAACTAGAGAAAAGTTACCATCAGCTTTGCATGAGAAAAGGTAATGCATGCGATAGTACTTTCTCATGCCCCATAACACCTTTTATCTCCACCCTACCTTATTATTCTACTGTAGATGGAACTAATAAAGAGAAAAGGCGATGTGTGGTACCTTTTCGTGGTACCGCAGTTGCGCGCGTTGAGCCGCAGCAAGCTATTGACGTATTAATGAATGGTACCTTGTGCGGCTTGGCGCACTCGGGGTGCTTGGCGTGGTAGATGCAGAAGTACTTGCGGTGCGGGTTGAGCGCGAGCACGGTGCCCACGCAGTTGCGCGCGTTGAGCCGCAGCTCGCCGCCGCCCAGCGACAGCTCCAGCACGCGCCGGAACCACGAGATGTTGCGCTCCACCACCAGGTACGCGAACACCAGCGTCTTGTTCCTGACACATACACTATTTCTTAAACAACTTTGTACAGCGATCAACGTCTGGGACTGGCAGTTCGTACATATTAGAGACCGTCCATAAATTACGTTACACGAAATTGTATTGTTTTGACCCCTCCCCTGTCCTTGTGACAGCTAGACACATTTTTACGACTCCCCCTCTTCGTTGTGTGTCGTCACATATTTTGAAATTTTGCATCTAAAAATTAAACATGAAAGACTGGTGACGATGATAATGATCTAAAAATTATTTCCAAATATTATTTTTAGAGCGAGTAGCCGTCAAAATATCTTAAATCTTATGTTTTATATAAGTAGATTTGAAAAATTAAAAAAATCATTAACAGTGCACAGTTCGTGTTATAACAAGTAGATCTTGAAATGTGACGTCACGTTATCTAGGGTCCCTTCCCACCGCCTTATCACACAATGTTACATTCCGTCGACCCCCACCTTCCCCCTGAACCGGTGACGTAATTTATGGATGACCCTTTAAGTTAATCGGTTTTGGATCTTACTAGAATGTTCTGGTACCTCGTGGAAATGACTAATTACACGTATTTACACTAATTCTTTCTGGGGCATTCTAGAATGTTTCAAAACCTTTTTAGACTAACTGATTAGATATTAGTCGAGTTTGTTCTGGAAGTTTGTTCTAGTACCTTTTAGTACTGTCTATACCCATGAAAATTATCTAGTATATATTTTTTAACAATACTAAATACGAATTTATTGACTCACTTGCGATACGGCCACACGATCCTGTGGAACTTGGACAAGAGCTGCACGCGGCTCTGCATGTCCACGAGCAGCACGATCGTTCGACACCCGGGCTTCATCAATCTGGAAATTACAAACTCCTTTTAAATTAAATTTAGGCATACCAATTTTTTTTTAATGATTCAAATATTCAAGGGTCCAATATAAAAACATCAATTGAACCAGTTGAAAACAACCTTATTCTACAATTTAATAGATATGAGACATGAACTACGATTTGAGGGTACTTCGCTTTAATTCGTTCCACATACCTGACGAGCCCGTTGTACTTCTCCGCTCGCAGCTCGTGCAATCGGAGTTCGGATTGCAAATCGTTATTGTTGCGCTTGCCCATCGCGTTCTGTTTCTTCCTCTCTTCTTTTTCGCGTTGCACCGACTCCTCTTCTATGCGGCTGATTAGAAATATGGGTGGCATTGTTAATATTTATTTTAATATAGTGGTATGTTATTAAATTAATATTAAACACCAGTTTTTTCTTTGACATTTGTAACGCATCAAGGATATAAGGTAAATAGTAAATGACCCATTGTATTGTACGCGTATTGTACTGTAGTGCAGTATAGTCTAGTGTAGGGCAGTGTAGTGCAGTGCAGTACAGTGTCGTACAGTGTAGTGTAGTATAGTGCAGTGCAGTGTAGTGTAATATAATGAGGTGTAGTGAGTACAGTACAGTACAGTTCAGTGCAGTTCAGTGCAGTGCAGTGCAGTGCAGTGTAGTGTAGTTCAGTCCAGTACAGTGCTACTCACATGAGGTACGCCATGAGGTACCCGACGGCGAGCACGAGCGCGACGGTGGCGAGCACGGACAGCGCGGACAGCGCGTGGTGCGTGCGCAATACACTACAGTAGAGTGTAGTATAGTGCTACTCACATGAGGTACGCCATGAGGTACCCGACGGCGAGCACGAGCGCGACGGTGGCGAGCACGGACAGCGCGGACAGCGCGTGGTGCGTGCGCAATACACTACAGTAGAGTGTAGTATAGTGCTACTCACATGAGGTACGCCATGAGGTACCCGACGGCGAGCACGAGCGCGACGGTGGCGAGCACGGACAGCGCGGACAGCGCGTGGTGCGTGCGCAATACACTACAGTAGAGTGTAGTATAGTGCTACTCACATGAGGTACGCCATGAGGTACCCGACGGCGAGCACGAGCGCGACGGTGGCGAGCACGGACAGCGCGGACAGCGCGTGGTGCGTGCGCAATACACTACAGTAGAGTGTAGTATAGTGCTACTCACATGAGGTACGCCATGAGGTACCCGACGGCGAGCACGAGCGCGACGGTGGCGAGCACGGACAGCGCGGACAGCGCGTGGTGCGTGCGCAATACACTACAGTAGAGTGTAGTATAGTGCTACTCACATGAGGTACGCCATGAGGTACCCGACGGCGAGCACGAGCGCGACGGTGGCGAGCACGGACAGCGCGGACAGCGCGTGGTGCGTGCGCAATACACTACAGTAGAGTGTAGTATAGTGCTACTCACATGAGGTACGCCATGAGGTACCCGACGGCGAGCACGAGCGCGACGGTGGCGAGCACGGACAGCGCGGACAGCGCGTGGTGCGTGCGCAATACACTACAGTAGAGTGTAGTATAGTGCTACTCACATGAGGTACGCCATGAGGTACCCGACGGCGAGCACGAGCGCGACGGTGGCGAGCACGGACAGCGCGGACAGCGCGTGGTGCGTGCGCAATACACTACAGTAGAGTGTAGTATAGTGCTACTCACATGAGGTACGCCATGAGGTACCCGACGGCGAGCACGAGCGCGACGGTGGCGAGCACGGACAGCGCGGACAGCGCGTGGTGCGTGCGCAGGGACGCGGCGGCTCGCTCGGCCCACGACGCCGCGCGGGACAGCGCCGCCCACACCGCGCCGCGCGCCGCCTCGTCGCACAGCTCCTGCACAACACGACATTTCGAATGTAGATGGATCGGTATACATACCATTAGTCAACATAGAAGCGTGCCTTGGCGGGGTCCCATATAAAAATATGTTTGGGGGCCTTAAGAAGGGTAAAGGCTTCACGTTGCGGGCCCCGTATAATTTGTACGGCAGATACGGCGGTAGCTACGCCCCTGAGCCAACATTAAAAAAATATGTCACACGACTGAAGAAAAATTTCTTTATATTTCATGCACTGGTTATAAGTGCAGGAATGAAAAACAAATGTGCATAGGCGTCTCACTTTTGTACCTACAGTAATATACAAGACGTAACTCTCTCTCACTCTTCCTATCTTCACTAATATATCTCCCTCTTAACTTCCATTCGATCACACTTTCCATCTCCTATCACACAAACACCATCTTCCTCCCAAGTCACACCTTACTTTCCCCTCCAACCCCAACTGACCTTGACATGCGTCTCATACGCCAGCACCTCGTTGGGCTTGAGGAGTCTCTTGATCATGAGGTCCAGGGCCCGCTTGGTCTCGTTGAGCCGCTCGTGGTACTTGAGCATCTCGTCCCGCCGCTGCGGGTCGAGGTCGGCGGGCGGGTCGTCGCAGCCGGCCGCGCACACCGGCCACGACTCGTTCAGCCACTCGTACTGGATGCGGGTGGCCTCCTTCCGCCATATTATTACTATGCGGTGCTCCAGTTCGGATGTGTCTATGCCTGTTGGTGTTTTATTTAGTTAACTTTTAATTCAAATTTAATGTGAAAATGGCAGCAAATTTCGTCACTTGACTAGTATATATTGTACAAAGAGTAAATTTGGTTGTTTGGACTACGTAAGTGTGTCGCGTTTTGATCAGATCCGTGTTTTTAATTTTGATTCAATTTTATTTTTGTATCAATCCTTTTGATATACGCAATGCTGTCTATCATAAAGCAGATCAGTTAATAAAGTATAGCAAGTTTTATGTCCTGAAAACATTCTGATGGAACCTATGTACATAACTAAAAAAATTCTGAGCTGTTTAGTCCGCCAACTAATCACTAATCCAGCGTGGTAGACTAAGAAAGACCCATTCCCAGCACGTCTCACTGCTATATGACGATGACATCATCAAAAAATCGCTCCAATGAGTCCACCAACCAGATCCATTAGCGAGTGCGTGCACGAAGTCGGGCTGCTTGTGCTTGTAGAGGTAGGCGTAGTGCGCGCGGTCGGGGGCGGCGCGGGCCAGCGCGCGCAGGTGGCTGCGGGCCGCCGCGCCCCCCTCGCCCACCACCAGCACGCAGCACAGCCGCCGCCGCGCCGCGCGCCACTCCACCGGGCACACGCGCTCCAGCACGCTCTGCGGGAGACACAGACCCTCTTTAATACCAAATTACAAGGTTCACACACTTCAGGGATATGAGGAACACCTCGATAGAGAGTCTTTGTGAGGAATAGAATTTTAAGAGTTTTTACTTTACCTACTTTCTAAAATTGCTACCGAAAAATGAACAACTTTTACTATCAGAACGCCTGTAATTACTACTATACTACGCGGACAGTTACGACGAAAAACGTGATAAGGATAGCAGCAACTCCTCAAATCAAGGTTTCTACATAATAGTTGGCTACATTCAATCGGAACGCCAGTAGAACGGTTAGTACGGAAATCTTGCCGGTTGACAATAGCCAGCTGGTGATCCTTAAGACACTCCGTTCACACGCACTAGGCCAGCTTGCTGAACTAACCTGCTCCTGTCAACTAAAGAGGAAGGTCATGCTGTTGCTGATGATGTGATATAATCCTCAAGATTCCCCAAGCACACTCACCTAAGACAAAAGAACTCACTAGCAGAATCTAAAAGACCGAAGAGCCAACCTGAGAAGACAGCCTGGGCAGCGTGAGCAGCTGCTCCGCGTCGATGAGCTGGTGCAGCGTCTGCGTGGGGATCTCGGCGGTGGAGACGGTGGCGGCGGGCGCGGCCGAGTCCTCCTTGAGCAGCAGCATGGAGTCCATGCGCCGCGCCGCCTTGTACCGCACGCTCACGTTCTGCGTGTCGCGGGACGTCATGTCCACGAACCTGCCACATCATCAAATATCGTGACCGGCAAGATAAATAAATACACTCACCAGTCACACAGTCCTGACCCCACTTTAAGGTACGATACGTATAGTGTTGTGGGTATCAGAAACTACGAGAGACTTTTCGCTCTCACATTTGTGGTTCACATAGACATTTGCTTCGGTGCGGGGATCGTACCCGCGGCCGCTCGTTCCGCAAGCCAGTGCCTAGCTAACTGCGCCACATAAAGTATGATAAGCTGTAGGCTTTTCGCGGAGAAGAGAAAATTTCGACAAGAGAGAAGTAACAATTGACTCGATAAGCCGAGCTGATGACTGCCTGATGTATGTCAATATTTCGCAAATATGTTTTTTTTCCTTGAAGATTAATGAAGTAGAAATAAATCAAGATAATCATAGAGTTTTAGATATTTCTACATTCTTTACCAGGCCGATATACTCACCCGAACGCGACCCTATCTCTGTAGTGGAATGCAATGATGAGGTATCGCAGCCGTATGGTGTGCCGCTCCTCGAATATCAGCGCCTTCACCTTGTTGTCCTCGAAGTCCGACACGAACGGCTCCACGTTGCTGTCCGTGATGGTCGTCACCAGCTTGTACGGGAAACGCCAGCGGATGAACTCTGCCAAGGGGAAATGAACATTATAGTGACTAGTTGTAGCCTATACCTAAGGTAAGCCATTCTTGATACTTTTGCATGTCAAAATTTTGGGCATAGTACTGACAGCCGGAATAATACTTTCAAAGCTATTTCATATACTAATATTTAGACCTGATGTGGTGGCACTTTTAACTATGCTAAAGTATCGTTATGGCAATAGTTTTAAGAATGACATTTGAGAAGAACTTGTGAAGTCCACTTGAATAATATGACTATGATGATACGATATAGTCAGTTATCATACATACCCAATATCTTGGGCATGGAGGCCAAGCTCTCCTTGTATATGTACACGTGTTTGTCCAGCACGAAGGTGAGACAGGGCACGCCGTGGACTCCGACCCGCCGGGCCAGGTTGGCCTCGTGGCCCGCGTGCACCGTTGCCATGGTAACGCCCAGCGGCTGCAGCGCCTCCACCAGCCGCCGCCACGCCGCGGCATTACGAACGCAGTCGAAACACCAGTCGGTGTAGAACAGTACTACGGCTGGAGTGTGGACGCTCTTCTCGACTATGTTGTTTTCAAAGTGCCTGGTTGGAAGGGTATGGAATATTACTGTAGATTATATAATGAATGAATGATAGAACATCAATCATCATCGTCGTCAGCCCAAAGGGTTAGCAAGCTGAAGTAGCAATGGGCAGGGCACATAGTTTGTAGAACGTCAATACGGATCAGAATAATTATAACGACAGACGTTCTCATTTTTAGCGTTAGTCAACATTTTAGATAAACCACAAATAAGTATAATGATTCTTTACATCTAGAAATTTTATTGGCTTCAATTCGCCAACAAACTGTGATAATTCGAGCTCCTCTAAAAGAAGGGGGCTTGAGATGCGCTCAATAAGGTCACGCGTTCCGGGGGGCGCACCGCCCCCGCAACATGCTTAATGATTCCCTTGACCTCTACCGGTCGATGTTGGATTCCCACATGCGAGAGGCAATTCTTTTGCTCAGTTTTCAAGATCCTGATAGTATAAATGTAGGTTTAGATAGTTGGATGTTTTTATCAGTGGCGGTACTTCCATAGAACCTCCAAAGCCCAACGTGTTTTACAAAATTTCAAATAATATTAATCTTTAATTTTAAATAAGAATATCCTGAAACCACAACAAACAATTATAAGCTAGACATTACACAATAAACGCGTAACGCTTTTGTGCTTCTCTGGAAGCAAAGCTACTGGTTTTTTAGACTTCTAGACCGTTCAGTAATAGAACACAAACAGTGAAGAAGTAACAAGACGAGTATCTGCACTTACCTAGCAGTGACGGAAAGTTTGTGGAACAGCGTGATGTCTTGGTCCTGTGTGCGGAAATGCGCGCCGAACAGTTCTTCGAAGGGATCGTTGCTGAAACAAGACACTATCGTTTTAATTTGTAGGCCTCTGTTTGATAGTACACCCAATCACACACGTACATTGTTAATCGTGCGGTATTCTTTTCACAGAAGCCTGTAAAACTAGTTAAGTAATTGTTAATTTTCAAGATCCTGACTTAGAAACTGTACAACGAAAAAACAAGGATACTTTGAGAATGACTACGTACCTACGCGAAAATACTCGTAATAGTCTGCTAAGCAAGTTTTTTTTCGACGGTTTCGCCTCCTATGTAACAAATAATGTGAGCAACCTTGGTTGCCGATACCGGGTTATTTTCACCACAGAATCTTCTTTAACAGTACGGGACGGGAATACCCCTTCGGATACTCATTAATATACGCCTAGCTTTATTTTACATTATTTTTCCAACAGGTACATATCGTAAAATCGTGAACAGTAGCCGACATTCGTCAAATTGTTTAGGGCGAGCGATGCATTGACTCATAAAACGTGCAACGGAATCTCACTGAATCATTGTTGAATTCGAGAATAACATTGCGAACTCGTACATTCATTTGCACGCCTAATGGTTTTATATATTACGCACGATCTTTCTATTTTTATACTTTTATGGCAGTGCATATTGATCTAAAGGGAAAAGCAAAGTTGCCATAATCTAATTAATCTCTCCTCAGCCCATATACATACATATGAATATCCCACTACTACCCACGGGCCTATTCTACAACTTAAGAGGTTTTAAGCCTCAGTCCACCACGCTAGCCTAGTGCGGGCTGGTCCTAAGAAATTCCTAAGGACTTTTCAGGTGTGCAGATTTTCTTACGATGTTTTCCTTCACCGTTGAGGTACGAAATATTTTATTGCGAATACATTATGATATCTGTGGTAAGAAAGGGACGAACGTGTTGTTATTTTGTGGACAAATTTTAAAAGTATCTCCTACCGTATAGTTTCCATAACAGAACTCACTATGACTCTGCCCAAACAAGGAGTCCACCCTGGGACCTTTTGATCGCACGCCACAAGCCAATGCCGTCAAACAAAGTAATATGAATAGAAATATTTTAGAAAAACCACTAATCCTGTATTGTTATGTATTTACCCTGCATTAACAACGTGTGTCTGGTTTTCAAACAATTAAACCGTTTTACAAATAGACTTTGTGTAAAATAAATACAGTTTGTTATGTTCGTGTTTTTTCAATTTCATCGTTTAAGTGTTTGTTTCTTGCTAACGGGATGTCTTAAATATTGAGCTGTATTTACATTATTGCACTTGCAAGGTGCACCTGAATTATAATTATGTTTGCGTAACACTTTTCCTGCGGAATACGTGAGCGGCGTGAGATCGAGTGATTCCAAGTCCAAATCTTATTGGGTTTTCCATTTGGAAAAAATCCTGGATAAAACTTAGCAAATAGACGTATTTTATCCCAGATAATAGATATAACGGTGAAATCACGGGCGTAAGTAGCTAAACTTAAGGCCTTACTTATAATTAAGTTAATTTAACTACATACTATGCTAAAAAAAAAAATGCTTTATCTCGTTCTCTCTAGCGTCACATGTCAACCAATAGAGCAGGGCAAAACATGATTATGACCTAGAAGTTATAATTTATAATGTCATGAGTACACAAAAGGATTTAAAGATTCAATTTTAGTACGAACTGAAGGACGGTTACAAGAACAAGTTATATAAAAAACAAAATCAATAATAGTACAAATAAACTATGACTATTACAAGACGTAAAGAATTACATTAACTTACGACCTATAATTCCAAAGAAGTAAAGAATTTAGGTCGCGCGTTTGCGTAAGGAATTTGAATAAATGTTTTTATATCGGTCAAAGGCATCGAGGGGGTCCGCTGAGCTAATTTCGGGGCAAAAATAGGGCGTCACGAATGTCATTAGTGGCGTTATCGGAAGATTAAGGATAAGCGGGACGACTCAGCTCTGTACGCTGTCTATTTTTATGCTAAAAATTAATCGAAATTCTTTCAGCAATTCCATAATGGAACGGTAAAGAAGTTACTTTATGGCAAAACTCAGTATATCATTGTTTTTATTTGCGAATATAATTTTTCGAAAGTTTTTTGGTTTTTCACTACACTTTTATCCTTTGAAATGAAGGTTAAACATTTCCTAACATTGATAATAAATTAAACCACTGTAAGGAACTTTGACAGAAGTTTTTTATAAACTTTGATAGAAGTCTAGCCATGGAGCCTAGAATCCTTTATTCTACCTACTAACAACCAACAATAAAAGCACATCAAAACTACAAACTACCACAGAACATCAAGCAACATTGACGTTTTTGTAACTAAGAAGCATTCTCTGATTTGTATCATGGAATTTTTTGATTTTATATCAGCCCACACATTCTACTAGACTCTAGAGCAGTGGTTCCCAAACTTATTTTGTCTACTGCCCACTTTAAGAATAAATATTTTTTTAGCGCCCCCCATTTTTTGAGCCCCCTTGAGACCAGCAGCGCCCACAAGGGGGCGTTATCTCCCACTTTCGAAAAGACTGCTCTAGAGGGTTTTTTTTGCTAAGACACCATGGTCACATTATGTTTTAAATTAATGTTTCTTCTCACTGCATAATAGGTTATTTCTGATTATCAATGGTTCTGGTTTTATAATTTTTATTGAACAAAATATTGATTAGGAATACTATAACTTTTTTGTAACTAGTTCTACTAACTCAAAATGATTTTTACTAAACAATCAAACAATTCACAATCTAATTTTCACCACTGACCTAAGTACACAAGCCATCACTACTGATAAGCTACATACAAACCTTCAACCTATTAGGTCCCCTAAGGCTACCTGTGTTAGTTCTATAAGCGGCACACAACACTCATCCATCAAATCTATAGCACCTGAACCGGGCGTACTGGCTGTAGTCGTGCCGTGGTTTGTACATGTGCTCGTCCTCGTTGGTGATGCCGTACAGGTCGTAGGCCTGCCGCCGCTCCGTGTCCGACAGCAGCTCATACGCCTGCTTGATCTCCACAAACCTTGTCTCTGCGTTTGGGTCTTCGTTCTTGTCTGGATGCCTGGATATTGTTGCATAGTTTTAGATATATTTATAAAGGCTACTAGTAAAGAAGTTGTTCCTAAATTTACGGTTGAGTTTTTAAACATATTCTAGCTTTAGCATCATCATCACCATCAGCGCATATATAATCTCTTGACACTGGCCTCCTTTAACCGTGAGGGTTTAGGTAGATATTTCAGAGGAGGTAGGCCTACCCTACCACAATCGGTTAGAGGGAGTTTGTAGACTACACACAAAATAAATTCCAAAGAACCTTTAGGTGTCCAGGTTTCATCACAATTTTTCCTTTACCCTTAAAGTAAGCGATAATTCATCGTGAATACACACTTTACTTTGAAAAGTCAGAGGTGTGTGCCTTGGGTTTGATTATCCTGCATACATTCTGCTAAGAGGAGATTATCATTACAACAACCAAAAAACAGCTTAGATTAAAAGGGAAACAGTATTTTGCAATGGGACAAGTGTCGCCACTTGTCTGTCATTCATTCATTCTGACACATCCAATCACAAAAATATGGCCTCAATTTCTAAGAAGCGGTAGTGTCAACCATATGATAGTCTAAAATCTAATAGAGGGTTTGACACACATGGCATGCTGGTATTTCCATTTTAGTTCTATTCAACTATACATTAGACCAGTGTATTACCAAGTTTATTAAATGATAATAAACAATAGTTATTGTGACATGAGTTATCTATACAAAAAGCTATGATGCCTAATGTGTTGCTAATGGACTAACAGACACATAAAAAAATAAAGGTGATTTAGAATCCATTAGGATAAGCCAATTTACCTAAACTATAAAGATAAAGCATGTTTAAAAAAAAAGAACTTGTATTCCTTTTAAAAATATATCGCACCTCCGTTCAAATAGTGTCACAACTCAAAAAAACTCATTTGATGTTTACACTTTCATATTTATTTACTTTTCTGCTTATTACGAAAACTTTAAAAATTTTTGAGTTTTGACAGTATTCGAACGGAGGTGCAATATATTGCCTTATAATTTTTTACAACATTGCATAGTGACAATGTTAGTAAGTACATTTTTTTTTACAAAATGTCTAGGTAATTTGACTATAATTTAACCCTTAATTCACACAGAGATTTTTTTTATTCTATTTATTAGATCATTATACTTTGGTATTTAGCTTGTGAGCAGGAATCCAAGAAATAATACTTGTAACAATCTACCAAATTCAATATCCTGACAACTCCACACCCATTGTTATGCACATTTACAGGTCAAATTCGTTATTTTAATGAGAAGTATACTGAATGGTGTCTAATTAAGTGTTAGTAAAGCTTCAATGACAATGTTTCCAGTATTTATAGTACAATTAAATTAATTCATGCGGCATGTTTTTGTTATGAAGGTATTACTACTTAAATCAACACTACTGCTTAAATTACACAAAAATTATCATTAACCAGCATAGAATTACTTAGTTCATGCTAATTAACCTTTACAAAAATCCTATATACTTGGCACAGAAACAAAATTTAATAATAACATTCCTTTTTAAAGGGTAATTACTAATATTAACATAATTTAACTAACTCTTGAATATTTATAGTTTCTCTATAATGTTCTATAATAATATTGGTGTATTTGTTTTCATTAAAAATGCATATACCGTGTCCTAGACCTCATAGTTAATATTTAGAATTTCTCTTTTAACGCGAAAAAAAAAGCATGTTTTTGTTAACATTCAAGAAGAAAACAAAAATTAATTTAATTACCGACCTATATATAGGTACAGGTAAAATAATGTAAAATTTAAATGAAAATATTTCAAACATTTTACCCAATATTGATCATAAATTAAATTGGGAGATTTATATAGCTTACCATTCTTTAGCCAGTTGTCTATAGGCTTTTCTGATTTCTGATAGCCCCGCTTTGCGATGAACACCCAGGATCTTATACGGGTCCCCAATCTTCTGCGCAGCACTCAGCCAGCATAGCACTAGCAGAAGGAGTGCACACAGCCATCGCCCCTTCCAACCCTTATATTTCCATTGCATATTATCAGAAATAATATATTTTCGAACCCGCATAAAAAATTCTTCAGTTTATATCACTTTCATATCGAGGATTTGCTGTAAACCACGGCACGCATGACTGATGTTTGAGAAAATTACCACGTATTTTAGAAATTGCTGTTATCAGTCATTTATCTTAAAATAGAACGGCTGAAAATTCGTGAAATTGAAAATGTATCTTCATGAAAATCGCCAAATGTCAATTGGTACTAACCATCGACAATTACGTTTTACATTTGCGCATAAACCATCGACATTTAGTGGAATACGTTATACATACAAACAATATAATATTTTGAAGAGACAGTTAAATAAAATTATTTATTTCCTTCGATTTCTTAGTAGTATGTAATCATTACTAAATGTTTTAAAAGCAACTTTTCTGATCTATGTAGATATTACATTTACTTAGCACTGTAGGTAGGTAACTAAAGCATTGTTATTTTGTTCAGTGGTATCAGATATTCGACATAATTTGAGAAAAGGTTTTTTTTATGTTTAAGTTAGGGTGTCCAGTAACAATAAATATAACAAAATTGTTTTTCTATCCTCAAAGGACGAATGTCAAAGCCAGCTGGCTGTCAGGTACGTTGACAATGTCACGTCGGCGGTCAAGTACACGTTCACGTACAGCCAGTTTGAAAAAAGAATTAGTCGGTGTAGTTTGTGTTAAGAACAATTATAATTTAAAAGTCTTCAAGTTTAATTTCACTTAGTTTAAGTAACAGGTGAGACTTACAAGATTCTATTTATGTACAATTTTAAATTTGAATGAATTTAAATACGAAATCATATCGGTGTCAGTAAATTGCATCATGATATTTAATTATTGTAGGCAAAAAAGTTTAAAATTGCAATGGTTAAATGTCCAGAAAAATGATTAGAGATTTATTGGGCTTTTGTTTTTGCTTATTAAGATTTATAAACTTTTCATACGACTGAACTACTGAAGTTAACGTGTTTGTGCACTGTGCAGTAAGTTATGAAGAAAATGATAAACGTCTGTTCGATTCCTGTAAAAGTATTTGATATTCTTAATCCAATTTATATTCATAACACTAGTAAGGTCTTCGTCTTAAAACAATTTTATATATCTAGTTCTTTTATGATTCCTACAGAGGCGGTATAAAATACATTAAACTTTTTTTTTGTTGTCTGGAATCCTTTAAGTAATTGTGGATGAAGACATACTTGTTAATTACAATAGGTTATAAAGTATAAAATTTATACATTTTAATTGTTTTATGTCAAAGGAAGTTAATATTGTCATAGTCAAATATTTATTAAATTTACAACCCTTGAAATGCTGCTGCTAAAATTTGCTAAATAATTTAAGCAAGTGTAATCAGGCTAGGAAAGCAATAATATCTAAAGCAATAATATGAGATTGAGAAAGCCAAAACCAAGTTTTGCTTAGCTAACATATTTTAACACAAATTTATTGTCCATAGAATGGACAGTACTAAAACAGACATTATGACTTTACAAGATTTTATTTTGATAAGAATTACATTAAATTAAACTTACATTAAATGTTATTTATATGACTGGGAAAATAAACAAGTACTTTTTAACTATACTTAAAGAAATATATGTACTTTAACAGTGAAGAGGAACATTGTGAAAAACATACACATTTAAAAGTTTTTAGGGTGTGCATTCTCCCAACCCCGGTAGGCCAGCAAGGTGAACAGGGTGTCAACTCTCTCAGTTGTACTGGCCCAGGCTCAGCAGTGGGATCCATATGGACTGATGATTTTGATTAGAATAACCTTCGTTTTTTATGTTTTATAATATACACATACAAAATATTCCATAGGTTGATAGAATTAAAGTTAAAAATTGTATGTCAACCACACTTTATGAAGGGCATTAATCAACTTTTCATGTTAATTTAAAGCAGTATATTGTAGTCAATGTTACCAGATAAGGTTTTATGTATGCCATTGAGACAATTTAATTAACAAGTGTTGGCCATAAATTTGCAGCAATAGATTCAAAGTAACCAATTATTGACACAAGTGAGTATAACATTGAGTGAATTTGCATAATTCATATGTAAGTTACACTGACATATTACAGTTTATTTAAAATAAAGTCAAATTGAACTAAATAACTACTTAACAATTAATTGACTATAACATCAGGGTTCTTGGTGAACATACAAACTAATAACTAATTGTGTATATCACTCTTAATACTGTCACACATAACACCCAAAATATACAGTCCCTTCAATGATGTTTTATCAAATTTTGACTGTATATTGAGAAATGTTTACATGTAAAACTGATTTTAGTAATCACACATACTTCAATACACTTACATACATATCATCAACCCGTATACATCCCACTGCTGCGCACGAGTCTCCTCTACCATTGAGAGGGTTTAGGCCATAGTCCACCACGCTGGCTTAGTGCGGGTTGGCGCACTACACACCTAAGAAATTCCTAACAACTTTTAGGTGTGCAGGTTTCATCACGATGTTTTCCTTACACAATACACACATAACTTCGAAAAGTCTGAGGTGTGCCTGGGGTTTGAACCCGCGAACGCCGAGATTCTCGACCGCGCGCCTTAACCTCGAGGACATCACTGCTTCAATACATTTAGGAGAAGACTATATGAAAAACAATATGAAACATGTGATTGTCCTTGTTGCGTACCAATGATAACATTTATAATTTAGAGAACTAGTCATAAATCTTATGTCACATTATCTCAACTGAGCACAATATTCTACGTATTTTGTAATAATTATCAATTGCACAATATTTCTGACTATAAAGCCATAATTATGAGATTCAGATATTGAGATTAACAGGTTAATAAAATCTTATTGGATATTTTTCATTTACTGCTTCCATGAATGAATGTAATAATCACTATCAGGTATTTACAAATATAAATTTTATTAATATACTTATAAAATATTTTTATAGGTCACATTTATGGAATCAAATTTCAAATTGCTAAGCATGCAAAAAAACGATTAAGTCTATATATATACATAGATAATATTACAAATATTAGCTTCAGGTCTGGGTGTTTGTGAGACCGAAGAAGTCTCTTGTAGTGTCTGATACCCACAACGCAGGTCTTGTAACCTAGTGTGGGGTCAGAGCTGTGTATGTGACTGTTGGGTGTATTTATTTACTAGTCTTGCAGTATCTAGTTGACCCTCTAGAAACTTTTCTAACTTTTCGCTCATTAATCAAATTTGAGTAATAATTTTCTTAAGTGCCTTGCCCCCCAATTCACATTAGGACAGCTTGGTGTACTAAGTCCTATACACTCTCGGTTGTAAGGGTGGGTCGTCCCCATTATTAGGATGTATACGGACTGATCCATCAAATATACATAACTTATAGTATAAATGAGATCACATATTTAAACATTTATAATTTGTATGTTAATTTATTCCATTAACAAGTAAATAACACAAGAAAATATTATATTTATATTGACTCTTTGTAGTCTAAATACACCTGTTTTAATCATCCAGATACATTCATCTTTTTGTTTATTGAGCTAAAGCATATACTAAAAATTCCCCTCTTTCATTAAAATGAAATATGATGCTAATTTCTACCGCATGGTCTCGCAATAAATGAATGTGTTGCGTGATCTAGGAAAGTCTCAGTTACAGCACGGAGGATGGAAATGTGTCGAAAAATGGCAATAGGCCCCGTCTAACATAGCAAAAAATGATTGGCGAAATGATGTTGCAGAAATGTATTTCTGCCTACCCCTTTAGAAAAAACGCGTGGGAGTGTACAACAAATGCTGAAGTCTATAAAATTGCATTATTTTTGTTTTTGTAAAATGGCAATCATATAAGATTAAAAACCATTCTAATCTTTACACACGAGAACATCGAAACTCCCCAGAGGTACATCATTTCCGCAACCACATTCCGATAGCTGCGTTTTATGTAACACATAATGAGCTGCGAAGTTATTCCTGTCTTCCGCATACCATAAAAAATTTCCATGGAAAAAATCATTAACAACTGTCCCGATCATTGAACCCGAGACGTGCTGATGGTTCGCGCCATTTTATGCCTCGACGAGGCAGTCTTTCCTTTTTAATCTTCTCTTTCTCTTACTGCTGCATCGTCCAAAATAAAATAATTTGTACCTTATATATTCATTAGACAACTGTCATAATAAACTTAATTTAGAACGTTATCGTGTTGGTAACGTTATTGGGCATTATCTCTTTTCAACTATTTGTTCGAGTGTTATGTGCTACTTCTTAAGTGGGTAGTAAGCTACTGTAAATCGTTCCTTTTTATATTCACAATGCACGTGCATATCTTTCTCCTAGAATCGCCAGATCGTCTGCGTAGCCTATTACTTTGTGGAGTCCATTAAGTTGTATTCCACCGTGGGTTTTACACACTTGCCTGATAATGTACTCTAGAGTAAGGTTAAAAAGCATAGGTGACAGTGCAGAGGAGGTTATCCAAGCAGCTACAGCCTTGGAAATGGAAGCAAAGAAAGTGGGACTAAGACTAAATACGGACAACACGGAGTATATCCACATGCGTCGCTACAACAATAACCTGATCCCCAGAGACAACCTACAGGTTGGAGACATCATATATAGAGGGGTTGATAAGTTTAGGTATCTTGGATGCACGGTCACAGATAACAACACCAGAGAAGAAGAGATAGAGATACGCGTCCAAAATACCCTCCGATGCAGCTCAGCTTTGCACAGAGTGCTCGTGTCTGGGTTTCTAAGCAAACGTACTAAAATCCGCATCTATAAGACTGTGATTAGACCCATTCTGATGTATGGCTGTGAAACCTGGACGCTGACGCGCAAAGAGGAGCAAAAGTTGCTGGTGACTGAAAGGAAAATACTCCGGAAAATCCTGGGTCCGACACGAATGGAGGATGGCAGTTGGCGAATTAAAACCAATAAGGAAATTGAGGACTATATTGCGGAACCTAACATCATTGGCGAGACAAAAGCCCAAAGACTTCGCTGGCTTGGACATCTGGAAAGAATGGATGAGGATCGTGCAGTTAAGCGGGTGTACCTGGGTCGTCCGTGTGGTCGTCGCCCGGTTGGTCGACCCAGGTACCGTTGGAAGGATGAGGTCGAAAAGGATCTGCGGGACCTCCAGGTCGAGGATTGGCGGGAAATAGCGCAAGACAGATCGAAGTGGAGAACCTTATTGTCGGAGGCCAAGACTCACTTTGGGTCGCTGCGCCATTGCAGTAAGTAGTAAGTAAGTACGTGCATATCAAACATGAGATGATAAGAGATAAGAGTTAAGTGCTTTAAATAAATAAGTAAATACACCCAACAGTCACACACATAGTCCTGATCCCACATTAAGATACGAGTCTTGTATCGTGGGTATCAGAAACTACGAGAGACTTTTCGGTCTCACAAACACCCAGACCCGAAACAAATATTTGTGGATCACACAAACATTTGTCTCGGTGCGGGGATCGAACTCGCGCCCGCTCGTTTCGCAAGCTGGTGTCTAGCCAAATGCGCCACGGGGCTGTCAAATATTATAAATACTTTGAAACTGCCACCGCTTTTTGTCTCGACCAACCACTAATATTTTAAATCCATCACTACTACGACAGAAACGGTTGCTGGCAATAATCAATGGTCATAGACCTTTGTTTTTAGGCACAAGTATTTTGGGCTGCTGCCCACGTTAAATGACTTCTGGTTGGTCTGATACTTTGTGAATTATTTAAACTAAAACAAGAGCTGATAGGTATCCATATACTAAACGCAACAGTTTTCTTGCATTAACAAATTCACAATTTTATTGAAATAGCATTCTTATATGCATTTTCGTCTATAATAATAGTCATAAGAACCAGAATGTTTCAATATATTTACTTTTTTTCTGATTTGCAACGCATTCGATTCGTTCCACGTTAACCCATTAAAATAACATATAACAACATGGTTCGAAGAATGCGTCTGTATTATATATTATGAATGATATTCCTATTAAAACTAGGAAGTTAAAATGTGATGCGTACGCGCAAGTGACTGATTGACTCCCGGTCGTGTGTGACGTCACAAGTGTTGTGGGTGTGCTCGTGACGCAAACACGAGCTGTTAAAAGCCAATTTAACACAATCAAGCGAGGAATCGAGGATGTGGTATCCCTTACTGATTGGAGCAAAGAGCTGTGATTTATAATGGAGATTGACGGTTATTCTAGCGTACGGCTTGCGAATGGTAACAAGCGAATGCGTCGCAGCTACGACTAAATAAAGAAACAATTCTCAGGAGGTTTTTCGGTTCTAGTATTGTATGTACCTCATACAATGGAATTCTTTTTGCTACTACTCGATGTGTGGGCATAATTTGCTATTGGATATTCGAATTTTTATAGATAGTAAATAAATAAATGTATAAATACATATTATTACGTAATTACGTAGGATGCAAACGGCGCTTTTTTTGAAAAATAATATGTTCCGTTTAAGTCGATTATAAGGCATGAAAAATTATTGAGTGTGGGTATTTGACCAAGATTATACAGAAAAGTTAGTAATTGGGCGATTGAACTCTTATTGGCTTTGTATCTGTGCTTGCGACTTTACCCGTGTTTAAGGATACTGTGTTGTAGCGTGATATTAAATCTGTAAACTTCCTCAATAATTAGAATACACGGTCCAAGGTATAATATTGAAATCGGATTTTTTTGATCAGAAGTTGTTTTTTTAAACCGACTTCTTTCAAATATTTAGCTCGGGGTTTTTATAAAAAACTATATCACAACTTCATCGTATGTTTTACATCATTTTATTTACATGTAAAAAAATAATAAGTAAAAAAGGAGCATGTTTTGTTCTTGAGATACCTTCCAACCTACTACCACTCTAGTTTACATGTTAAAAGCCCAAATCAATTTATTCAATAATGTGTTTTATTACCCAAATCATTCAATTAGATCCTGGATATCTTTGGATAGAAATACTCACCATGACAAGCACAACTAGACGATACAGTTGTGTCGTACTATCACGAAGATCAGGTGCCCGACAATTATGCCTTGCAATTGTGCTTCGTCATGATAAAACTGGTAAAATAATCTGCATAAGCATTGCGTGTTAGGTGGTAGCCGCAGAGTCGACCACGTGTGACTATATTGTTATATAACCTCCGTCGCAGTTACTCTATGGATCAATGAACGGACAATGCCAATTGTGGTCTTTAGGTATTGGAGAATTACAGCGAAATACGAAGCTATGCAACAACGCAGCTTATGACTATCAACCTACTCCAAGAATATAGAACTTCGGACAAACTTATATTCAAAAATATATTTTAGTAAGGGTTATTTGGTTTTAATCTTTACATTTAAAATATTTTTTTGCAACATCTAATATGAAATTTGTTATGCGGAATAGAGTTACTTAATTTTAAAAAAACCTGCCTAGATTTATCTTGGAATGTAGTCTTAAATAAATACGTTCGTAAAATAATTTACCAAAAATATTTATAGCAACTCGTAAACGAGAGACTTTTTCACTCCATAATAACGAATTGCGAGGCTACAATATTGTGAACCAGCAAACTTCACTGGTCTTCTCCGAGATTCCTATCAAAACGATCTTTATTCAAATATGTTGATAGAAAAGCTTCGTGAGATTGTTGTGAAACATCATGCAATTGTTTCAACGAGTCACACTGGTTACCGGATCGTTTAAGCTCGTTACAGCCAGTGCGCGTTCAATTTATCTCGCTCGCAGAACGTTTGTGAGCAAACACGCTAATTGTCGCTGTTATCTAATGAATGGAGCCTTCTGTAATCTGACCTCCAAATGCAGCGAGCTATTTCG
This sequence comes from Cephonodes hylas, assembly GCA_030295005.1. Classification (NCBI taxonomy): domain Eukaryota; kingdom Metazoa; phylum Arthropoda; class Insecta; order Lepidoptera; family Sphingidae; genus Cephonodes; species Cephonodes hylas. The sequence continues at coordinate 1,366,512 of AP025365.1, forward strand.
GTACAGTCTTAGCTGACGTAGTACAAATGCGACGTAATATGAACCGAACTGGAAAATGTATCAAATTTTGATATCAATGTATCGTTTATTTTATAAATGACTATAATGCTAAAATTCATACTGAAATACAAGTCTATTGCAATCTATTATCATTTCTTTCGATGTTTGTTTCATGAGCATCCGCAATGAAATTTCGACAAAGTTCACCGCTTACACTTCCTTACAAGTTTTCTTAACTTAACAGCATCTGCTATTGCAGTAAAACGGGTTTACTTGATTTTTATAATTATATGACGTTAGGAACCCAGTTAAACAAAAATAGACTTATTAACACTTATATCGTATTGACGTTTCAAAATTCCTAAAGTTCCTATCTTCTACAGTAATAAATACTTAATATACATAATTTTAATTGTGAAAGAATTAAACTCAAAATAATGAAATAAATTGTCTCTTATGTCACAGAAAAGAAAATGGAAGCGATAGCAGACGTACTACAGCCGTACAAGGAGCTGGTGGGCTCCGTAGCGGCCATCGTCACCATCGGACAGATGTTCTCTGGCAGTTTTCTCTGCTGGGACATTTACAAGCAGGGCAACACTAAAGGAATCGGCATCATGCCCTTCCTTGGTGGTGTTGTGATGTAAGTATTGAAAGCTGAACCCTAGTTACAATGAATGAATTTTCCAATATTTAGTTCTCCGATTTGCTGTGATAAATTGACGATCTAGTAAACGTGGCTGGCAAATCTTAGAGGCCACTGGCCCATAAAAGCGACCAATAGCATGCCAGAAGAGAGGCCTATGCTGAGCAGTGGGATTAAAAAGGGCTGTAAATTAACATGATGATTTGCTGTAGATGGTGTGGATAATGTTTCCTACTGCACCTTTTTATCTCCTGATTTCCTTGCGGAGTGAAAGACTTTTTAAATCCACATAGAAACTCACTGAGCTTCGCAGCTCAGTGTCATTTCAATGTGTGCCATAGCCGATACTGTTATATAGTAGTTGCAGTAGTGAGCGAAATGTGGTTGAATCTAAAATTCGAGTCTTAATAGCTGTAAATATTTCAACCGCAGAAAAACCGTTAGTTTATGTCTTTAATGATTATTTTGATACGCATTTATAGGACATCGATTTTTTGATCTGTTTTAAATAGAATGTTGTATACCGTTTCAATTTAGTACTATTTTTATTGATGACATTGATAAATAACACTACTCAACACTTAAAAAATATCTGACCCAATTCATATTATTTCATAATAAGCTTGACCAATATAAAAATACTGTATGCATTTTATTTCGATATCACATCTGGTTATAGGGATAAATATTTTTTTATTTTTTTACCTACCTACAAAAGTTAAAATGCGGGTAGTCCGGAAACTTATTACTTTTGCAAATGGAACATAGTGCATTTGTTAGTATATTAACTGACTTCTAAAATGTCGCGAGTGTGTGTTAACAGTCCTGATTTATTTTGCTATATTTGTGGCGAGTTTACGCCGAAATCGAAAAAAAAACCGCTTTCTGACTTAATTAAATAGTGCTATCAAGCTTATTTTAACCGTGTCGTAAGGAATCAAGACAAGTCATGGGTTCCTAAAGTGTGCTGCTTAAGATGTTATACATATCTCAATGGTTGGTGTAAGGGAACAACTAAAAAAATGCCATTTGGTACGCCAATGGTGTGAATGGAGCCAACGAATCATGCCGTCCTTGCCCCTCGCTTATAGTGCTAATTTGAAAGAAACTTATGACGTTATGAAACTTTTATTAGAAAAAATTAAATATAGAGATCATAAATGGCCAGTTTGTGCAGATCTTAAAGTGGTTGCTTTGTTAACAGGCTTGCAGTCAGGCTATACAAAATATTGTTGTTTTCTTTGCGAGTGGGATAGCCGAGCTCGAGCTCAACATTTTAACAAAAAAGATTGGCCATTACGTCACTCTCTAGTAGTGGGCCAGAAAAACGTAAAATTTGAACCATTGGTTGAGCAAGATAAAATTATTTTGCCGGCATTGCACATCAAACTGGGGCTCATAAAAAATTTTGTGAAAAAAATAAGCAAAGAAGGTGCGGCTTTCCAGTTTCTCAAGCAAAAGTTTCCCAAGCTTAGTGACGCGAAAATTAAAGAGGGTGTTTTCGTAGGTCCAGACATAAAAAAGCTGATTCAAGATCCATCTTTTATATCTGCTCTCAATAATATTGAAAAAAAACATGGAACGCTTTTGTCGATGTCATTAACAATTTCCTTGGTAACAAGAAATCTGAAGATTTTCGCGAAAAAATAAATGTTTTATTGGACTACTACTATAAAATGGGATGCAATATGTCACTCAAGTTGCATTTTCTTCACTCGCATTTGGACTTTTTCCCTGAAAATATGGGATCAGTCAGTGACGAAAATGGCGAACGCTTTCACCAAGATGTTGTTGCATTTGAAAAGCGATTTCAAGGCAGATGGGAGCCTGCTATGCTCGCGAATTACTATTGGAGCCTTATTAGAGAGACCCCTGCTACTAAGTACAAGAGAAAAGCCAGCCACTCCAAAAAAACTACGCCATTTCAATTAAAATTAGAATAAAATTATGGAAAATTCGTGATTTCGGACATGGATGTTTATCTGGACATTGAGATGTGATGGTGTGTGTATATTTGCATATTTTTATTACTTTAGTGGCAAGAAATAGTAATCACATAATGCGACCTCAGATAAAATCAAAAGTTGAAAATTTGTTGAGTAGTGTAATTAGTATAGTCATTATTGTTGTAGATAATTTACTATCAAACGAGTTACTTGCGACAGTTATTTGTCTCTATTAGAGAATGCCAATACCTAAGACTTATCTGGACGTTAACCTAACTCTTTTTTTTTGTGTACTGCATTCGGCGATGAAAAATGATACTAATACGTTTGAAATAATTTAATTATGTTTTTCTTCTGTTCTTTTGATTTCCAATAAAGCATGGCAATTTAAAACAAGTAACACGTCCAAAGAATTCGAATCTCAAATCGTGGATGAAAAGCCATCTGAAATAGCAATCGATAATATTATAGCTAATTTCATATCCGCTTTATGTGATCATGTCATCAGCAGAGAAACACGCTTTTTAAACTGTACAACATTTACAGTTTACGTTAACTGTTTTTTACTAAATTTAAAAAAAATCTCCTTCTATCTGACTTTATCTATTCTGGTTCAATAATTACGACTGTGATTGACTGTTTCTCAAATCTGCTATAATTTAATATTTGGCAAAGCTAATGGCATGTTATCAATGTAATTTGATTTGGTAATTATCAACAACATAAATTATAGTAAACAATGTTAATAAGCCTAATTACGTAAGTTTAATTATCGATTGACCTTTGGTGGGTAATATGAGATGGTAAAAAATAGTTGAAATATTTAAGATTTGAGTTGATAAAATAATTTTCGTAATAAAATTAAATTATTGGTCGTTGGCAAATTTCCATGAAAAACAATTGTGTTTTTCGACTTTACGACTATTGAGTCGTAAATCGTTCATTGATTACGTTTAACCGTAACGAATCAATAAACGCTGACTCAATTTCCACATAATTAGTAGGCTATGCAAGAAAATGCTTATCTTCACTTACCAGTTGCACAACTACAAATATGCGAACCTTTAGACAAATATACTTTATTACAAATATATACATATATGGCAAATATATTTTCAAATGTTTGTGTGATACACAAATTATTGTTTCGGGTCTGGGTGTTTGTGAGACCGAAACGTCTCTCGTAGTTTCTGATACCCACGACACAAGACTCGTATCTTAGTGTGGAGTCAGGACTATGTGTGTGACTGTTGGGTATATTTATTTTTATTTATTTATTTTACCAATACGTTTTTCATTGTTACTCCGCTTCTGTTGGTCGTATCGTGATGATTAACTACTTATAACCTTTCTCGATAGATAGACTATTCAACACGGAAATTTACAATTAGGACTACTAGTTCCTTAGATTTTTGCCTTAAAGTAAACAAATTCTTCTATTTTAGACAAGTTGTATACAAATCATGATTGGAAAACTAAGGCTGCAGTGATCTGTGATTATAAACCCAATGTCGTAAAAAAATCCCGATAAAATTTATATCTCAAACATTAATTATGGTTGTCCCCGTAGGGCTTAGCTATTTTAGTTTATACTTAACATGCCAGGAATATAATTTATTGCTAGTATTTGGCAAATCTTATTTTCAGGAGCGTACTCAACTTGAAGTACGGCTTCATTCTCCGGGATGACAAGATGATACAAGTTAATTTCGTCGGCTTGGCCCTCAACATCGTCTACGTTTTGATATACTTCAACTACTCCCAAGAGAAGATGAAGGTTTGGGGGCAGATTGGTCTCACTGGTGCCATATCCGCTGGCCTCATCGCGTACGCACAAATGGAAGATCCTAAGCTTGTGGAGAACAGATTGGGAACTATCATCACAGCTTTCATGTTCTATTTGATCGCCTCTCCGCTTTTCGGATTGGTAAGTTGTTTCTACCTTATCATCATCATCAAAGTCATCATCATCGTCTTAATCGTCATCATCACCATCATCACCACCACCACCACCACCATCATCATCATCATCATATACCAGATCATGAGACCATATACGTCCTAGTGCGGATTTGCGGATTACACGCCTAAGAAATTCTTAAGAACTTTTAGGTGTGCAGGTTTCATCACAATGTTTTCCTTCATCGTTAAAGTATGTGATATTTTTTTGTGAATACACATCATTTCTTAAAATTCGAGGGGTGTGCCTGTAAATAATGAACTTGTATTATCATTATTGTTATCTTTTCCGCTTAATCACGATCGATAGTTGTCAAAGCAAATCATTAATTGTGAAACGTTAGTAATATCAAATCGGAGTGTAGATTATGTTCTTTTTTGGGTTTAGGTTTCATTAGAAATAAATTAAATATATGAAGGAACCAGAAAGACCGGTTCTAATGGGACATGTTTCGACTTTACGTCTGGCGGACCACTAAAAAATATAAAAAAGCGGTTTATAAAAAAAATTATAAGTCACATTTTATTTTTGAAATCAAGATCCTTAGAACAATGTCTGTACGGATCATTGACCTAAATTTACATTTCATATTGTTTTTCATAATAGAACCAGACACTCGTTATCGCAAAATGTTTTTTATTACACGATAAAAACGATCAAGATTTCGACTACTTCATTGATTGCAACATGTTATACAAATATACAATATCTTAGCTTAGAAAGAAAAAATCTATTCAAATTATTTATAGTTAGAAAGATCTATTTATTTATGTATTTTTAAGAGCCCTATGTCCAGGTTTGGACTAGGCTGATGATGATGATTAATTTATTAATTATAAGAAATAGACACCACATTGAATATTCAATTATATAGCCAAATATTGCGGTAGTGGTGATTAAGTAGTGATGGCTTCGAGGTTTATGCGCCCAGTTCACGAACCTCTGAATTTTATTATGTATGTATTCAGATTAAATGATCACTTGCTTTAGCGGTGAAGGAAAACATCGTGACGAAACCTGTACACCTAAAAGTTCAGTTCCAAAATCAGGAATTCTTTAGACGTATAATCGCCAACTTGCAGTAGGCCAGCGTGGCGGACTATGGCCTAAACCCTCTCAATAGTAGAGGAGGTCCGTGCTCAGCAGTAGGACGTATTTGAACTGACGATGATGGATCAAATCAAGTCATATCTCCTTGTTTTATTTTAGTATTTTGCCTCACTAAAATTTTTTCATTACAGACATTCAGACTTAATGAATGTCACGTGGACTGTCTTTAATCCCTTTTCACTTGAGTAATGAAAAAAAACTTTTTAGAATTTTACAGAATATTGAATGTTTCCTAACTCTCATCAGCGCATATACGTCCTAAGGGCAGGGCACCTCTCCTCTACCATTGAGAGGGTTTAGGCCTTAGTCCGCCACGCTGGCCTAGTGCGGGTTGGCGGACTACACACCTAAGAAATTCCTAAGAACTTTTTGGTGTGCGGGTTTTATCACGATGTTTTCTTTCACCGTTATAGCAAGTGATAATTCATTATGAATACACACATAACTTCGAAAGGTCAGAGGTGTGTGCCTGGGGTTCGAACTCGCGACCCTCAAGACCCTCGCGAAACCTCAAGGCCTCACAGCTTAATGTTTCCTAACGTCTATACCTATTGCCATTGCAGAAGGAGATAATCAAGAACAAGAGTACGGAAGGCATGCCCTTCCCGATCATCCTGTCTGGAACAGTGGTGACTTTCATGTGGCTCCTGTACGGAATCATCCTCAAGAACAACTTCTTAGTGGTTAGTATTGGTTCATTACTACCAGTGGCAGTATTTTCATACAAGTCCGAAAGCGGTAAACGTAAATTGTGTGATGTTTAGATTCTAACTGTTTATTGCGGGATCATTATTCATATGTAAATTGTTTTTTTAGATCATCATCATTCCCCTGCCCTGGTCCCAATTTATTCCTTGGGGTCGGCGCAGTATGTCTAATACAGCATGTCTAAAGATAGATTGATAACACTTTATCGATACCCACTTAAAAATAAGTCACATTAAAAACATAAAATAAAAGAAAATTTAATGAAGGTTTAAAGCTTGAAGATTAATCCGATTAGGCAAGCTGGGCTTTTGGGTTTCTGTGCTAGTACTGCCACTGAGATGTACATACATATAATTTTACTAGCTTTGTTAAAAGTTCTTTGTAAGAGAGGGTAAGTCTAGTAGCGTTTTAAGGCACAATCTCTAAAAGGATTGTTTAGTGACATGTATGTTTTGTATATGTGGGATAATTAAATAGCTTGATGCGGATTAATTGTTTATTTTTTAATAATAATTCTTACAAGAAAATCTTAACGTCTTATCTTCGAAATCTTTGACAGTTACAACTGAACGTAACTGACAACGGGGTTGCCAGTTATATGAACTATGAAACTACTAAACAAAATGAAACTATTCGACTAATAAAACTATTATGAAATAGTTAATCTTATCCCACACATATCTATGTTCCATAACCACGCTTTAACAGTTGTGTTTAGATTGCCAAGTAATATACATTTTAAATTATAGTGTGCATATGAAATAAGAGATGATATTTGAGAATTTTGCAACAAGAATGGGTAATAAAAAATTTTGGCCAGTCATTATTTTTAGCAAATCTTATTTGTATTCTTAGATAAGATGTTGCGGTGCTATTTGATAAAATCGAATCTTATTGTATTACATGCAGTAATGGGCTGTATTTACTTGACACATTTTTTTTATCAAACCATTACTTTACGTAAAGTCTAAATGCCAACACCTATGTAATATTGTGTCTATGTGTTGTTTACAAAACAATAAGGGGGTTTAAAAATCAATTTTACTTAGTTCAAATAGGGTTTCGATCTCAAGCGTAGGTACACCTGACCCGCAAGACTAAAAAGGCAGTTATGATTTATTGTTACTATCACCAATTGAATCTTTCTCTCTATCCTAGTATCTTTTTCTATCTTTTATCATTCACTCGAAAAGTTTTTCTTTAAACTTCTTGTACTAATATTTTTTTATCTTTCTTTCAGCTTCAAAACGTGGTGGCGTTTGCCCTCTGTGCCTTCCAACTTGGACTCTTCGTGGTGTACCCGTCCAAGCCAAAGGGCAAAGAAAAGGCCAAAGCTAAAGCCAAAAAGGCCGACTAATCTAACTGTTCCATTAGTTCATAAGAACAAAACAGTGTCTGACACATTTCTCTGCCCACACCACTGTGTGGGGTGGGTTCATATTTTCATAGTAAAATTATAAAGTTGTACTTTTAATTCTTGTTTTTTTGTAATCCATGGACTATTTTTATAACTCCATTAAAATGTATTTGAAATAAAGATATGAAAATTTATAATATATACTAATATATGTATTTTGAGCAATTAATTTATCAATTTGTTTGGTAGTGCAAATATGCAGTTTGTTGTAATAAAAATGAATTGTTATTTTTGTTTACATGAATTTTAAAGCTAGTGATGTTTAAAAGCATATAAGTTGAAAAATGAGGCATATTTTTTTATACATCGGTAATTTATACAGTGATGACATCATTGTGTTTACGCATGCATATGCGTAAACAAAAAAAGAAGCATTTTTAAAAGCATTTTTAGCATGTTCAACAGATTGAAAAAATCAATTTTAACATAAATCACGTGGTTACAGTATTTAAGGTCCATCATCATCATCAACCCATATACGTCCCACTGCTGGGCACGGGTCTCCTCTACCATTGAGAGGGTGTAGGCCATAGTCCACCACGCTGGCCTAGTGCGGGTTGGCGGACTACACACCTAAGAAATTCCTAACAACTTGTAGGTGTGCAGGTTTTATCACGATGTTTTCCTTCACCGTTAAAGCAAGAATTCTTTGTGAATTACACACATAACTTCGAAAAGTCAGAGGTGTGTGCCTGGGGTTCGAACCCGCGACCGCCGAAATTCTCGACCGCGCGCCTAAACCTCGAGGCCATCACTGCTTCTTTATTATTCTTCTTTTATTAAAGGTACATTTTGATATTTTAATTACTTTTTATAATACTAGTTATTTATATACAGACATGCCTAAAGGCTAGTGACAACTAATTATTGTTTTGTGTCGCTTCCCGTGTTCCATAGACCATAAAATGGACTTAGATAAAATCTAGTTTATTATAAACAGTGTTTGGAATATGACCGGATTAAAATCTTTAATACCATAATATTGTTTAAGTAACACCTGATGCATTTGCTCACTTTTCTAGTGCCTTTTGCTATGAAAATATTTTTATAAAATTAAATAAAGATATTTAAAAAACTTTTCTTATTTTATTTCTATCACGGAAAATTTACTTATCATACGTCCCACTGCTGCCCATGCACAGCAATAACATTTGATCGGTAAACAAGTAGGTGAAACTTGCTAAAATAATTCATTAATATTTTTAAAAATCAAATTAGCTATGAACATATTTCGATAGGCAACACCAGCAAGACGGCGCACTATGGGCAAAATAGGTCATTCTCAGATCAAAAATCTGTATTTTTGTTGTTTATAAAGATATCACTTTGAAATTTTGCATGATTATAGTCGAAGGTACAATCATTAAGGAATTTGCATGTAATTATGATACTAATGTTCTAACCCGGTTTTGCTTGGGTTCAAAATTAAAAATGTGAAAAAACAACTAGATTTATTTTACACTTTCAAAATAATTATCTAAACTATATATATAAATAAAAGGGACTACTTAAAAATTTTCTTTTTGGGTTTTTAAAACTTCAATTAACATTTATTAAAATAAGTTTTTTTCTTTTTTATAGCACTAACAGACTCATTTATTTATTTTTATTTTTTATTGTATACCACAGTAAAACAACTTTGGTATAAGTAATTCTAAATAACGTAGACTTACTAAACTTACTTACTTCCTAAACTTACCTATAACATGTAACGTAAAGAAATTAAATAACAAAATATTTCTCTTATATTTCATTTAGGGTAAGTGACCCGGTTGTGGCCACCGACCCCTTTGTGGCCATTTAGAACTTCAAATCGTTATAACTAAGGCAAAGACAAATATATTACTCTAAGGTTTACGGGAATAAAAATATCTAATATTGGGAAAACTGATAGCGTTAATAGCTTTGATGTGACAAACTTCACTTCAATCCAACAAGTCATTATTTTTGGACGAGCGTCAATTGTTATAAGTCTTAGCAATAACGCTAAGGCGAGCGGGTGAGTAATCAATCATTATTTTTTAAACCCTTCTTATTTTTTTAATGTTTATGTTAATCCTTCATAAAGAATACACTGTCTAAGTGGTACAAATGATATTTTATCGCTATTTGTTTATTAAGTGAGTTTATGAGAGTGGCCACTAATGGAGCCAAAATTAATGAATTTTCCCATCTTTGGCCACATGACTGGCCAAGAGTGGTGCACGTAGAACCCCACTTTTGGCCTTAATTACTTAACTTTTTTGATATAAGTAATCATTTTCAGAGTTACGATTATAATGCCTCCATCGAAATTCAAGCAGAAATTCAGAATTAATTCAAGTAGTGATGGCCTCGAGGTTTGGGCGCGCGGTCGAGAATCTCGACGGTTGCGGGTTCGAACCCCAGGCACACACCTCTGGCTTTTCGAAGTTATGTGTGTATTCACATTGAATTATCACTTGCTTTAACGGTGAAGGAAAACATCGTGATAAAACCTGCACACCTAAAAGTTCTTAGGAATTTCTTAGGTGTGTAGTCCGCCAACTCGCACTAGGCCAGCGTGGTGGACTATGGCCTAAACCCTTTCAATGGTAGAGAAGACCCGTGCTCAGCTGTGGACGTATATGGGTTGATGAAGAAGAAGAAGAAGAAAAAAGAATTTAATTTACAAGCTGAGATATTATATTTCATAATTGTCGTCAATATTATGTTAGCTATTTTCTATAAATAAAGACTGTTGGTCGTAAAATATGCGATTTTCGAATAAACTTTTTATTACTTTGAATTATCTGCTTTTTATTTTTGATGAATTTTGGTGGCCAGAACTGGCACATGACTGTGGCCAGAAATGGGGTAAATCTGGCCAAAAATGGCACAAATTCCCATTTTTTTTTCTTTTCTACAGGATTATTTTTCCATTGAATCATTATGAAAAAAATGTATCCTTAGGCTAGATTTATATATATTTAATCACTTTTTGCAAGAAATATGTCCGTGATAACAAAAACTGTAAAATGATATAGCCTCAAAGTCTACAAAATTCTTAAAATGGCCAAAACCGGGTCACCTGCCCTATTATATACAGATTCGAATTTCGACTGATGCAATAATTATTGAATATAACTTAAACATATGTAACCATTTCTGCTGGATCTACAATCAGCTGATGAACCTTTAAAAGAACCAAAGTGTCTTCGTCAAGCTCTTTAATATTCTTTAAGTATTGCTTTTCCAGTGGATGTGGAAGGCGTCTAAGGCGGTACTTCGTCTACTGATGCCGGTAACATGACTGTATAATTTTGTTTGAGCCAAGTAATACATCCTTTGACCGTGATATCTCTCAGCCCAAACGTTTGTTAAACTGAGGTAAAAGAGGTTGTCGAAAATCAACCATTTTAAAATTTATGTGGTCCTAGGAAACTTGTTTTTCCTGTAAAAATATTTCTAAGCTGGACACATTTTTGTAGTTGTCTATATAATATTATATTATTTCTACCTTTAAACAAGTAAATCTAGCCATTTTCACTGTTATCATGTACAAATAATTGTGACGGAATAATCACCCTCGACTGTGGTATATATAGGAAAGCTAGGAGTGTAGAGTGCAATTAAACAATATATTTCCCACATGTAAGGAGTGCAAACTCTTATTAGTACCATTTCCTAACAATTACATAGTCAATAAGACCACAAAACAACACTAATTTATCTTAACCGCAAGGATAACGTTTTCATGAACGTGGGACTCCGTCGATATTTATCATCATAACTTCCACATAAGCACGTATAAGCAGTCAATTTTTTTATATGTCATTTTTAAAGACCTAAGCTATTGATAAATATAAAATTTTAAACTTAGGGAAGCTTTGGTAATAAAGAAATTCTTTATTGAAAATTGTAAACTGGGATTTATTACATATATTTATAAATTTAATCATTATATACAATATATTCTACTTAAAGTAAATATTATTTTATCAAAATTATGAGAAAAACACATTCTTCCCAAAAATATATAATTTATTGGGTGTTTTTTAACAGTTTCATTATGAAATTTGCTACTGAATGTACGATAGTTACTTTGACAAATTTACTAAAAAGTAAATATGAGTTTTTCAATGCTATTTATCGAGTAAAATCATGGTTTCAAAAGGTAATTATTCTTATTATTTCGATAATTAACATCTTGACTATAAAATAAAATCATCAAAATAGGTAATCAGTAACATAAAAAAAAATCATTTTTGATATGGCCTTGTTCTAACGCGTTCCATAGTGCGGCGGTATTTTGCTATGTATGATATTTGATAAAAAAATGTTTTATTCGGTAAACAACTGGGTGAAGGTCAATGTATGGCCGGATCATAGACCCTTAGATGTGTTTATAAAATAACTTTAAGTATAAGTACATAAGTTTAAGTGATTAGTAATAAATAATAATAGAGCGTTCAGCGTCATCAACCCTTGTGATCCCTGTGCGTTTATACAGTTTTAGGGTCATTTGAGCAAAACCTGTATTTTTCGAAGCCCTTAAAATTTATAAAAGACCCATCGTACCCATATGTACATTACCTATTATTTTAAGAAATATTGTTATCTAAATAGTTAGTGAAAAACATTTTAAGATTTTTGTGTACATTTTGATAAATAAATCAAATTAATAATTAAATTTAATTTTTGAGTCATTTTCGAGGATCAAAGTTTGGCTTAATTTAATTTATATTGAATCAAAATAATGTTTTGTTGGATAGGATATATCCACAGGCAAATAGTTAGTGAAAAAAATATAAAGATTTAGATTCAAGTAAAAAAAATTAAGGCACTTGAAATATTGAGAAATTACTGTTACCATTGTATTTTTTGAGCCCTATTATGTGTGATACTCAATTTAACAAAATAACAACTTTTTAAAATAAAAGACAGTGTATTTGGAGACGTACAATTTTGTTTGAAGAAATTTTATTTACTTATGAAAATTTTAAAATGTGCTATATAAAGCCGGGCTCAGACCAGTGCAAATCACACCGCCGCCGCAAGGCCTTCCCAGGAGAGGACGTATCGCTCTGCACTCCACCGTGTTCATGTATTATAGTATCGTCAATGTTATCGCTGTTGTCTCTGCTTTCCGAACATATGGTTAATTAAACTTTGAAAGGACTGAATCTAAGTGATGTATTTGACATTTTTATGTATTTATTAAATATGATTTAATTTTATTTTATTTGATATCATTAGTAGTAAGGAACGGTGCGCTCTCGTCGCTGCATCGACACTCGTCTCATTTACGGTTTACCTAAACTCGGCGAGCTGCGCGGCGCCTAAACGTTTTTAACATGTCCTGCAAAATTCCTTAAGATAAAGATGGTATTGTAGATAATGTTTAGATTTAGTAGATAAGGCTAGTCTTTGCTCAAAAATTATACATAATAGAAATAAAAATAAGTCCAAAGTTTACTTTATTTGAAATTACCATAGAGATGTGCGTACAAAATCACTTCACTCGTCTGTGTCATCTCAAATGTTACGTTGAAGAGACCTTTAACGAATGGAAACTTGTAAGGAAAGTTATCAATACTTAATGAAAGATTGTAAAGCTGCACCAGACCCTGGAATGAAATTTCAAAGAATTATATATTAATCAGCTTTGTAAGATATTAAATATTATCGAGAAATTTACGAAAGGTTTTTGTAAACCGTATGGTGTACACACTAACCGGAGTGATCGGGCACATAACGCCGGCTTTACGGAAAACGGGTGCGAGGAAGATATCGTTCTTTAGTAAGTTGCATATCGGTCCCCGTATCTCTACAAACGAGCGCTTGTACTCGTTGTGGAGAAATTCGTACGTTTTGAGATAAAGCTGAAATATAAAAACAAATGAACTAATTCATCGCTTGACGCATTAGAATGTGCAGAAAACGGATTTACTGCTATAGAACTAAACCTCAATTATTAAAGTATACTTGATGAACAGCGAACACTGTTCATAAGGTTAAAAGCAATTAATAGTGTCGTGTAGTTGTGCTGTATCAGGATTAGTGAAAAATCGAACAACTATCACGCCTCTATGTTCTAATTTCTAAGGAACAGGTAGAGGCTGCATATTCATAATTAGCCAATTGTTGGTTTGCATAATTCGCTAATAATACGGGTCTACCATTTCTCGGGACATTTTCAGATTCCATGCTTGTAGGTACTTAGAATTTTCTATTTTAGGCGATGACTTGCTCTTATTTGATGAATATTAGCAGCCTTAGCTAGCTATATCACTTTATTCCCGTAATGGAATTTTACTCACTGAAACATTATTACTCCAATGGTGTTTTAAAATGCCCCAAGTGTTGATATAGTACAGGCTTTTACGGCCGTATCTTTTCACTTCGATGGTCACGTTTTCAACGTACTTCGGATTTTGGTAAACAATATATGCCCTCTCTGGGATTGCTTGAAAACACTAAAACAATAGCGATACTTAAATAAATTGTTGTTAAGTTAGTTTTTTCTATTTTTATGCTCAATCTGATTGTATATGTTGTAAGTACTGCTAAAAATTTTATTTGAATGAAGTTTTCCTTGACTATGGATTCGGTTTTGACGTCCTGTGTAATACATACCTACACGTGGGTAAAGTACCTACATATTTTTTATTAAGCGATAATCTATAATACACCACTAAGATTATTTACATTTGTTTTTTAATTCTATCAACGTTTATTATCTATTCTTCTCTTAAAAAATTGGAAAACTTACGAAAACGAATCCAAGGAATGAAATTAATAATACTATACATGCTCCTTTCCAAGACAAATTCATTTCGTATCTTTTAATATCTTCAATTAAAACGATATAAACCACTCTCTGTACACCATATAGCAGGTTTTGAAAAAGTGGCATTAGATTTATACGGTGTAATAAGGGGCCATTACGGCGTCATTAATATTTTTAACAAAATGGTTGTTTCCGTCGATTAAGTACCTATTTATACAAAGCACTATTATTTTTCAATACGCTTATTATTTTTAAATACACGAAGGATGGTCCAAAAGTATAGATAATCGGACATTGGTAAAATAAATAGAAATATGAAAAAGCAGTTTAAGCTCATTCGCTCCTTTAAGTTCATTCCCAGTTCAGCATAAAAAAATATGTAAATAGGCCAAGGCTACCCAGGTACATTCATTTAAATACGAACATTTGGAGAGTAATCAAAATGGAGAATAACGAAATCGGAGCTGTCATCTCCGAGGAGATCCGAGGAGTCGCATCTCAATATATACACGCAAATCTTATGTATGTCCATAAGAATATTAATAAATTTAAAAAGTTTTCTGACATAAAAGTTAGAAATACATACATACATAAACTCACGCCAGTCTCCCATTAGGGTAGGCAGAGACTATAGAGCGCCAAATGCCACGGTCCAAACATACCTCTTTCGCTTCCTCCACTGACATTATCCTCTTCATGCATGCACGTCGGTTTCGAGGACTCTTTATGTTAGTTAGTCTTTAAGTTAGAAATACAAGGAATAAAAATAAGTTAGTAACTTATAAGACCAGGCTCCACAAGATCAGCAAATCTTTTAAGGGCTACTGTACCTACACACTTCAACAATAAAGTACCTAATCATATTAGGGCTTTAAAATTTAAAGTATCATAAATTTAAATAGAATATATGGAGGATAATGAAGCCTAGGTATAATTAAAATGTTACTGTAATCCCAGGCTTGACTGGGTCTACTTTAATGGACATGGCTGTACATACTTAATTATTATTTCCGTAATTTGTAAGGTATGTCATGCTCGCTGAAATGTCTGTGCTTACGGCGGGGTCGTGTGCCGGGCCGGTCACTTCCCTATGAAATTGTTGAGGAGGCCGATGGCTGGCACATACGTCATACTCGTGAACGGGTGCTGTTTGTGTGGACTGGTCTGCCTGATTTGCTTATTTCAATTTGTGAAATTTGTTAGATATCGATTTCTCCATTTAAGATGGCTATGCTGTTCTAATATAAAATAAAACATTCTGATATTGTATTAATGAGCTGCTCTGATTCGGGAAATTTAGTCTTTGTATCTGTATTGTAAACTATATCTTGATTGGAAAAGAGCAACACTAGAGTTTCTTGCCCGTTCTTCTCTAGTGATGACTGCCTTCCGAACAGGGTGGTAAAATTTGAAATAACTGAATCTAAGCGATGTATTTGATATTTTATAGATTCAATAAATATTATTTCATTTCACTTCATCAGGTACCTCTGGTTGAAAATATTCATAAAGATGCCAGAGACAGTATTTAATCATTATCATTATCAACAGCCTTCAATCTGTCCACTGTTAGGCATAGGCGTCTCCTATGGCACGCCACTGGGCTCGATCTTCGGCTCTCCTCATCCAATCGCTGCCGGCCACCTTGCGGATATCAAGGTACATGTTCATTGTGTGGTTGTTATTAATTTCATTAGTAGGTACGAGCATACGGCCTAAGTCCAGTTTTGGTACAAATAAATCATGAGCTCTTTCTAGATTAACGGTAAAAAAAATATTTTTAAAAAACCTTTTATTATACACGAAAAATTAAAAAATAAACTAAGAAGACATTCGTAAAATTCGTAGTTTTTTTAACTTTACAAGCAAAATTCTACAAAAGTGTTTAGTTTAACTGTTCGATATAATTAGTGTCAGCAGTGGAAGTATTCGCCCTGTGGTTGGGGGCGTAAGAATACCGCCACGGTATCCCGTGCCTGTCGTAAGAGACGACTAATAGGGGATATCGAGATTGTTAGGCGTATCACGGGGGAGGTGCGCCCTAATAGAAGATGTACGATCCCGAGAGGAGTCCACTTTTGGACAGAGCGCTGGGCGGCAACGGGAAACAATTAAGGGCGCCCGCTTTATTTAACGTACCGCCCAATATACGGAAGAGAGGGCCATCGAGAGGTTTTAGTCGGTATGCCGGCATGGCCGGTGAACCCGACATACACTTTTCGGCCTCCCCCGAGGTACCGAACAGGGAGGTTACGGCGCTTTCCTCTCGTTAAAAAAAAAAGCAGTAGAAGTATGATACATAAACATATATTATCTATAATCAGTATGTTAATATTCTTACGCGACCTAAAAGCTTGTCGCGGCCGAGGTCTATGCGTTAACGAAATTACGCTACAAGCTTTTAAATCACTTAATCCAAGTAACGTAGATATACCAAGTTTCAGCTCAATCGCTCCACTGGAAGTAGTTCAAATCTTCCTTGCAAGATTTGTAAACATACAAACATACACTGCCGACGGAAAGTTTCCGGACAAGATGAAAAAGTTGTAGAAACAATAATTTAAAGTAAAACAAGTCAAGTAAATCAAAGTTTTATTTTCAAAATATTATAATGTAATATTTAAGGATAAAAACTATTAAAATTTTCATCTATTTCATGTTATAAACCTTGAATTTCATTTGATCAAAGAAATCACCTTAGATCGTCAATACTTTTTTCACTGCGTGCGGCATTATTTTTACAAGTTTTTTCCACAGACTATTAGATATTTTGTTCCAAAATGTTTAAAGAGCCTACCAAAGATCATTTAAAGAAGTGGGATTCGATTTCCAGATTAACCTATCCATTTCATCCCACAATAATTCAATAGGATTTAGATCGGGAAATTGTGGAGGCCATTTCAATATTTATAAATCACCTGTATTTTTTTATTTCAAAAATAGTTGACACAAAACTGAGATGTGTGTTTTGGGTTATTATCCTATTGAAAAACATCCCAACGGCCAATTATTCGCACCCCAGAAGGGCGAGCATGCGTTCTTAATAACCTTTTTTTTCGAGAGTTCCTTTGATTCTGTATAGATCCACTACTCCAGCATAGCAGGAATACCCCCAAACTATCACAGAGACACCTCCATATTAAACAGTTGGGGTTATAGCATTGGGATTCATTTTTTCTGGAGGGCCGCGACGAACAAAAATTCTACGTTTTTATACAAGCATATAAAATTTTGATTCATCAGACTATAGGACTTGTTTCCAATCTTTTACCATCCAATCTTTCTGTCCATTGTCTTTTTTGAGTCCAGTTTAGTTATTTTTCTATTTCCGCCTAGCAAGAGTGGTTTATTTGTAGAAATTTTGCCATTTAAACAAGGTTTTTATAACCATTCTTTTGATTTACTCACTGATATCTTTTACCGTGACTTTCATGGGACCGCATTTGAAATTCCGGTGCTGTAAGCTTGTTATCTGTTTCGGATATGATGATTCAGGACTGACCCTCTGCTTTAAAAGTAGCACTGGACCTATTACTGCATTTTCTATCCTGATTTTAACCAGTTTTTTCGTAACGGGCAATAGCATTTCCTACAGTAGACGGTGGTAAATTTAGTTCATTAGCAATATAACAAAAGATAAAGCCTTTGTTACGAAAAGTGACAATAGAAATACGTTTTTCTATATTTCTACTAGGATGCCTATCCATTTTCTTAAATAAATTAATAAAAAAATTTAATTATATTAAGTGCGAGATTACTCGAAAAAATACCACAGAAGAAGGAAATTCAACCACCATTAAAGTAATAAAATAATTTAGAAATAATATAATGACTTCTATAACTCAAAATATTGTAAAAAATAATCCAAATTTCATAAAAAAATTAAGAAAATACTTCAAAATGTTCATTTTGTTGCAAGGCCGTTACGTTAGAAATGACGATGTTGACAATTTTGTTTTATTTTTCTTCAACAACGGGCGGAGGTAGGGAGGAAAAGTCAAAGAAAAGATGATAAAAACTATATAATCAAACATTTCACCTTCGTTATAGATCCACTTAATGTCTAAGAGGATCATATACCCATTCAAAATAAAATAAGATGCTTGTCCGGAAACTTTCCGTCGGCAGTGTACATACAAAAGTGAAGATAATAAAAGCTTGTAAAAAAACAAGTGATTGCATTTGAAACTTTTTTACACCACTGCTCTGGTGTTGAGCAGCATTTGCTTTATCTATCGTTCCTGAGAACTATGACCGTCTGAAGTGTGAATCAGTTCGTACTCTTCAGGTTGGAAATGCTTCCACGGTTAGAGTTATTCATTTACTGAATCATTTTATCGTTGATGATGTTTTATGCAAATTAATATTTGTTTAAATTCTATTTTAGTGATGTTACGTTTATAATTTACTGATATCAGCGCTATAGTGTAAGCTTATTTTGTGTTTTTTAAATAAATAGATACAGACAAAAAAAATAGATGTTGTTGATAATTTTATTTTGAGTACATTGGTAATAAAACAAAATTCAACTATAAGATCTACTCCATATTAACGTCGATACATATACACAATACATAGGAAACTATTAAGTTAATAACAAAGATTGTACAACTCCACTCAAATGTAATAATTGTAATCGGAATGCAATTTCCGGTAATTACGCTAAAATAAATTTAAAACTACATTCTTACAATTTAGTTCAATTTTATTTAATTTAAATATATCTTGCAAAAATGCAATCAGATCTATTATAATCAATAATGTATAACATCCGGACGGCTTCTAGAAATAGCTTGTAAATTGATGGGCCATGGGTTTAAAGCCTACGACTGATTACGTAAGTAACAGTTATTTATTGTATTTTTTATATAATAATTATAAATAATAAATAAATACACACACAAAGTCCTGACTCCGCTCTAAGATACGAGTCTTGTGTCGTGGGTATCAGAAACTACGAGAGACTTTTCGGTCTCACAAACACCCAGACCCGAAACAATATTTGTGGATCATACAAACATTTTATCTCGTTGCGGTTTATTATGTTTTCCTTTATACTGTGGATACTTGTAGAAAACACTGCAAGCTTCAAGCGTTCGTATAAGAAAATGATCAAATTTATCAACATCTTACATCTCGAGGAGTAAGGATTGCTGTATTACTTTTTTCTATTACTCAGTCATGTCATCATTTCTCAGTCATGTTCTTCGCACACATCTGTTCGTCCATGGACAATGTCTCCCTCTTATGTAGGTATATCCTGGCATTTTTTCGAGTTTCGAGTAATGGCCTTGTTTTCTGAACGCGATCATGTCCTGGATGCTCTGAAGTACTTATAAAGAATTGTAGGTAAAAATGCAAACTTCACCTTGTCTTCTCAAAATGATTCACGGTCATCGTCTCTCTTACTTTTTGAATACAGAATTTATAAATTTCTTCAACTATGTGGTTTAGAATTAGAAGGTTATCATCAAAAAAGTATAAAACATTGTGATTGGTTGCTTAAAATTTGTATCTCCAGCCTGTAGATTTATTTTTCCAAATTAAATTCCATTACTTTTATTTTATTAACACTTACAATATCCGAAATTCGATTTCTTCTAACTGGCATAGTGAAAGAACTTCAACTTTAGCGTGATGACGTACTTGCTCCTGAAATGCTGGCTTAAGGATTTGTTGATTATTAATTTACATTCTCAGGCCTCAGCGACGGTACAACAATTAGTAGAAGAAAATGGTCCATACCTGGCAGGTGCAATATCATTTTCAGTCATTATTTTCAGTAATTTAGTGAAAGTTTTCTCTGGTTCTCGCCGTGTCAATCTCACTTTCTGCCACCAAAAAGTCTTGACCGTGTCCATTCTCTAATGGTATGTCTAAATAGTGCTCAATCAAGTCGTTAGACAATACCTCTTTCGCCATAATCTGAAATAAAACCCAACCGAAACAAAATGTCAAATGTGAACCAATGCATAGTGCACCATATCCGGAACAGTTATATAAGTTGATATATTAGAAAATTTAGCAGTAATATTTAAAAAAAAAATAACTTATCTTTATTAAATATACAATAATTCCAATGGAAATAAATTATTTTCGGCTTCCAAATATTCAAAATATATATTTTTTTTTAAGAATTTTCAATTCACGTGAATCATGAGTTCGCGTCGAGCTTTCAAATTGTGTATAAATCATGCTGTTATTCAAACAATTGCATTATTATTAATTGCATTAGAAATAATTTAAAATACAATGAATAATAATTTAAGGTCGTATCGCTTAAATTGATCTCTTTCAGACAACTAGGATTGATGAAAAATTCAACGAGTGAAACAGGCTGAAAGCGAAACGGAAATTTCAGTCGGTTACTTGTTTCATTCGCATCACATGACTAGCACAATATCATAGTCAAGGATAGTATTGTCGCTAAAGGTACGAGAATTGATAAAGTTTGCCTCTGCTCAGGAAAAAAGATACCATAATTGGAATTCAAAAACATCTAAAAGGTTAAGTAAATAATGTACAGGTTTATTTTTACTTTATTTCGTGTGAACATAAATATGGGCGAATACAATCATTTCGCTCGTCTTCGTCAATTCCAATGACATGTTGAACAGACCCTTAGTGAATGGAAACTTGTAAGGAAAGTTTTGTATACTTAATGTGAGATTTTTAAGTTGCACCAGGCCCTGGAATAAGAAAAATATTTGTATTAACAATTTATTTGTTCCTATTTCTTTCGGAAAACATCGTAATGAAACCTGCATACCTAAAAGTTCTTAGGAATTTCTTAGGTGTGTAGTCCGCTAACCCGCACAAGACCAGCGTGGTAGACTAAAACCTAACCTCACTTCCCTCCGCGCACGCGTACTGTGCGGACACGCTGTGACACTGCGCATCTAAAATTGTGTTTTGTCGTGTCTCGGTTTGTTTGCCGGCTCGTGGGTGTTTCCAGTTGTGTCGTGTTGGTTTGTGCCTTATTGTGCGTAAGTCGTTTGAGTGTTTTAACGTAGAATTTAATAGTTTTGACCAGTGCTTCATCGGTAAGTCACTTTTATTTTGTTTTGAGGGTAGGCTATTTGTCAGTTACATTGCATAATTTATATATTAGTTCGGTGTAATATAACATAATGTCGGTTTATAATGACGATCCCCCTGACCGCGGCAGGGACCCTTTCGGCAAAAGTATTTTAACCCCTAGGTCGCCAAACAACTCGCGACCTAAACGGCTTTTTGGTGACATGTCGCCGTCTAATATGTCTCCAGGGGACAAACGGTCAAAACCATCCGGCTCGGCAAACAATTCTCCCTTGACTTTTGTGGATAGCTGCGATTCGGATAGAAATAACTATTGCGATTTGGTCTCTGATGCGTCGTCTTTCTTAAGTAAAATAAATGAATTAGTGAACGATCAGGGGTCGCGAATCAACGTCGCGAATAAGTCGGCAATTATGGACCTTACACAACGCGTCACAGGCATTATTTCGTTACTAGCAATTAAATCGTCCTGCAACGAAACCAAACTTGCAAATTTACAACGGGAATTTGAAAACAGTAAAAATGTGCGCGAACCTGCACCGTTGAATGCATCGTACGCGGACCGCGTAAAGCTTAAATTATCTAAACCGACACCGGCAATTGAGTCGCGCGCGCCGCTGCCTTGTGTTGTCGCATACCCCGCCGCCGAACGATCAGCTGACTTTGCGTCATCGTCTGCGACGAAGCAGGCGTTAATGAAAGTTATAAAGCCTAGTGACGACGGTTTTCAAATTGTAGGCGTCAAAAAGACCGCGAAATCTGGAGTTGTACTTCGTGTCGCGAACGAGTCTCAAATTAGGAAACTCCAATCGGTAGACGCAATAAAATCAGCCGGTTTGCGTTTAGAAAAACCAAAAGGGCGTAGACCACGTATTTTAGTCAAGGATGTACCGGCGTCAATGGAAGATCGCGTCTTCGTCAGTGCTTTGTACAAGCAAAATATTAAGGGGGAGCTCCCCATAAAAGAGGAGGATTTTGTTAAGTCAGTTAGGGTAGTCCGCAGGCGTGTATTAGATAACGGTCGCAAATGGGTCGGAATTGAAGTGGACTCGGAAGTTCGAAATCATCTTATGTCCACTAAAGACAAATTATTTATTGACTGGGCGACATGTAGATTCTTCGACGACGTCGAACTAGTCAGGTGCCTTAACTGTCAGCAGTACGGACATGTGCATAAGTTCTGCACGACGAAATCCCCGACTTGCGCTCTGTGTGCAGGTGAACACGATTCGAGATCGTGCCCACATAAGGGTGATGCCGCGTTCAAACCTATCTGCGCGACGTGCAAAAAGTTTAATAAACCGCACGACCACCGCTGCGGGTCTCAGGAATGTCCATCGTACAAACATAAATTGCAGATTTTATTACTTTCAACTAATTACTGATTGTAAATGGATAGTCTCACGATCGGACAGCTTAATTTACACAATGATAGGGCGGCAACGTCGGAGTTAAATATCTTAATTAACGAATATAAGCTCGACATTGTCCTCGTCCAAGAGCAGTACCAACACGCTCGGTTACGTACTAGATTAATACAACTGGATAACAGGTCGCGAGCTGGCATTTACGTGTCGAGTTCTGTGTTTACAGTCACATCAGTGCGTAATCTTATGACGTCACACTGTGCGGTCGCGGAGGTTACTACTCCCTCAACTAAAATATATGTTGTGAGCTGTTATTTTCAATACTCGGACCCCGTGGGTCCACATTTACACCATTTGCGGCATGTCCTGAGGTCTCTCTCGGGAAATAAAATAGTTGTTGGCGCGGATGTCAATGCGTCTTCCCCTCTTTGGTATGGCAAATTTAGAACGACCGATTCAGAGCGACGCTGTGCCGTCGAAGACTTCATTGCAGAATTAAATTTAGTAATTCATAATACACCTGACGCACCACCTACGTATAGCAGTCCTACGGGCGAATCTTCAATCGACGTCACACTTTCCAGTGGAGACGTCGATCTCGATAAATGGCGTGTTGTACCTGACGCGTCTTGTAGTGATCACCGCCTGATAGTGTACGAGTTTTTACCTGGATTTACACGAGGGCATCATAATAATTATTACAATTATAGATATAAATTAAGAGGGGCTAATTGGGAGTCTTTTGGCTCGCTTTTTGCTAACCATACCACAGATTTCACTCGCAATGAACTTTCAGCCGAAGCTTGCGCTGAAATTATGACCGATACCTTTACATACTGTGCGGATATGACTTTCGGTCGTGCATTTATAACTAATACTCGCAGATGTGATTGGTGGAACAATACCTTAGTCCACCTTCGTCAACTATTTCGTCGAGCGCGTAGGAGGTTCAATTCGCTTAGGAAAAAGTGTAATAATAGTAACTTACTTGAAAGTGCGTTTAACTGTTTAAAAATAGCCAGATCGCGTTATAGAGCCGCGATTATTAAAGCAAAAGGCGATTTGTTGCGAAGAGTAGTTGACCGTCTTAATACTGAGGGTCCCTGGTCCCCCCTTTACCATGAGTTTAAAGCTAATAAATCAATTGATTCAGCATATATTGAAAATATAAAGGTTAATGGAACATACACTACTGGTATTGAGGAGACCACGGAAACCTTATTAAACTCACTTATCCCGGACGATAGCCTTGATAACGATTCCGCATATCATAGTCAAGTACGACTATGGGCCTCCGTTTCACCATCCACTCCTGATTCGGATAGCCCATCTCTTCGCGAATTTCTAGAAGTAGTTAGCTCCCTGCCGCTTAATAAAGCTTCTGGAGATGACAAAATTTCCAACAGGATGATAAAAGAAGCGTGTAAACTGTCCGGTGTCGCTATAATGTGCGTTTTTAATCGATGTATAGCTGAGGGTGTTTTTCCGCGAATTTGGCGGTGTGGTCTCATTAAACTTATACCAAAAGGAGGCAATAAGCCTCCTGAAGACCCAAAATCCTATCGTCCTATAACGTTGTTACCGTCGTTAGGCAAGCTACTTGAACGCCTTATTGTGCCTCGCTTACTACCAGGCGGACCGAAATTCCACGATAATCAATTCGGTTTTACGATTGGTAAGTCAACCGTGGACGCAGCTTTATCGGTTAGAAGAGCGGTTAACAAATCGGAGCATAAGTATGTGTTAGGGATATTTTTAGATATCTCTGGTGCATTCGACAATGCCTGGTGGCCTATGTTACTTCTGAAATTAAAATCTCGCGGTTGCCCAAGGAATATATATTCTATGATCAACTTTTATTTTATCTATGGATCAACTAAATTGCGCTTAGGTCACCACGCAGTGTCGAAGTCACTGACAATGGGTTGCCCCCAGGGCTCTGTTGTCGGCCCTTACTTATGGAATCTAGGCTTTGATGACTTTCTCGCGATTCCTTTACCACCGTGTTGTTCTTTAATAGGATATGCGGATGACGGACTCTTACTCATACACGCGAATAGTAGGTCCGGTCTAGAAAAGTTAGCAGACACGTGTCTACGTTTAATTACTCACTGGGGTGAAAGAAACCGTCTCTCGTTCGCTCCCCAAAAATCATTTCACTTGCTGCTGAAAGGCAACTTGAAAACCCCGCCGCGTATAAAATTTAATAACGTCCTTATCAGAAGTAAACAATCGGTTTGTTACCTAGGGCTTGTTCTAGAACGAAATTTCTCTTTTATTGAACATATAAAAAGCGTCGGTGAAAAATCTAAAAACAACTTTTATGCCTTGACAAGGATATCAAAGTCAACCTGGGGTCTATCGTTTAATACCTTAAAAGTAATTTATGGAGCTACATATTTGGGTTGTATTTGTTACGCTTCCCCTGTGTGGGCCGATAGGGCAACTGTCGGCGCAGTCAGAAGGAAGTTGCTCCAGAGTCAGCGTTTGGCGTTGATATTTTTGTGTAAGGCGTACAGAACCGTTAGTACTGAGGCTTTACCTGTTCTTGCGGGTGTGCTTCCAGTCGACCTGGAAGTACAGCGTCGCGCCGCGTTATATTTTGCTGACAGGCAAAGTATTGATAGAGATTTCCTTCCATCGCGCGACTTTTCAAAAATAACTCGATTATTTAAACCATACGCCGAGACTTACTCGGAATTAATAGAAGAATGGCAAAACCGATGGAAGCTGTCTGTAAAGGGCCGTCATCTTTATCAATATTTTCCTTCGGTTAGCGATCGCTTGGCAAAAACTTGGCTTGAGATTGATCATTACGTGTCGCAATTTCTAACGGGTCACGGCAATTTTCGTAGTAAATTATTCTCATTTAGGTTGGTTGATTCTCCTATGTGCCAATGCTCAACGCATGATTGCGAATATGAACAGTCCGCACATCATATCCTTTGGGAGTGTAATCTTTGGTCGGATGAGCGTAACAGTATGCTCAATAGTATGCACGTAACGTCTGGTGTTGTTTATTATACAGACCTCGTTGAATCTAGGAGGAATTTCCGTGCCTTTCAGCGATTTTGCCATGCCTATTATTGGAAGTCTGTATAACAGTTCGCACGTTAGGTCCAATTTAAGCAATAGTTAACTATCCGTGGTGCGTTACTTGCGTCAAATTTTTTGGTAATTGTAATTGTCTTTCTTTATGTGAGGTTAAACCTCATAGCTCAATGTTTTGTCACCCGCTTTGCTGTGGAGGGAAGTGGACAACTCTTTGTTTTTCCAACTCCTCCTTTACATTGCTTTTCTGATTAACTTCGTTGCGGGATTATGACAATTTAGGTCCCCTTAGATTCGCTGAGCTTCATTGCTCGGCGCCAATACTGTGCGTGCCGCTGTTGATCCTGGAATACAGGAGTTGCAGTGGCGGGTGTGTGGTGGGATAGGGCCAAAAAAGACTAAAACCTAAGCCCTCAATGGTAGAGGAGGCCCGGCCCAACAGTGGTCCGTAAATGGGCTGATGGTCAATATAGGTCACATACAGGGTGTAAAATATAACATTATATTTGGGAATCGTAAACGGGATATTCAGCAGGACCATCAAGGTAATGGAAAAGCTTAAGGATATATATAATTATAAGGAAATCAATATATAAACTTCTATGAGTAATTCCTCCTCGACTAAATTCTATTCACGGATTTGCGGGCAACAGCCAACATTATTCCCGACATATTCGTATTTATAAAAGAATTTCTATTGTTACTCGTTTGAGACGCACACATACCGAATGGAGCGGGCACGCTACGCCGGCATTGGCGAAAACGGGTGCGATGAACATGTCGTTCTTTAGCAAGTTGCAAATCGGCCCTCGTATCTCTACAAACGAGCGCTTGTACTCGTTGTGGAGAAACTCGTAAGTTTTGAGATAAAACTGAAATACAAAAACAAATGAACTAACACATCAATTGACGCTTCAGAATGGACAGAATTACAAAACGAATTTACTGCTATAGAATTGTAGTGACATGTAGTTGTTTTGTACTGACACCAGCTTAAAATCAAACAACAACCATAACGCCTGTATCTCCGAACAAACAGGCAGTGGTGTATTTTTGAACCAACATTTGGCCTGGCATGGTTTGAGCTTTGCAGAAAAAAAGAGCGCGAAATCGCGAGGGAAGTGAAAGTGATCCTGCCCGCCTAAGACGTCAAAGAAGGAGGCCCCAACTTTGACCTGGCGGTCAACTGATCACGGTGTACCCTAGATGATTTAGAAGGATATAATGGAATTATACTCACCGTGACATTATTATTCCAATGGTGTTTTAAAATGCCCTGAGTGTTGACGTAGTACTGGCTTTTACGGCCGTACCTCCTCACTTCGATGGTCACGTTTTCAACGTACTTCGGATTTTGGTAAACAATGTACGCTCTCTCTGGGATCATTTGAAAACACTAAAATGATAACAATATCTTAAATAAAATGTAGCCAGGGAATCTGTGGTGGGATTATATTTTTTGTATTGTGAATTTCGGTATACCTACTTCGCAGCTATAAACAGTGGCGGATTAATTATAAGGGTGGCCCTATAGAACAGTTAAATAAGATTAGAACGGCAATGTCGGCGTGCCGAACGTACCGAGCGACCTATGATTAGACTATCATATCTTTGGCGCTATGGTTTTTATGCATTGCTCCGCTAAAGATTAACAAAATAGTAACATGTGCTATAATTACCACCTGCTGTTTTAAAAGTGACACAAAAATAATATTAAAAAAATGCATTTACCTTTATCGGCCAGTAAATTTATTGTTTCTATCCTGTATAGGTTAAAAGTATGTTTGTAACTATGTATTATGTAATGCCAAAGAAAATGTGTTGTTATTATTTCGTATCTATAATGACTGGGGCCTTCACTTTCATCAATATTGTTAAGAACTAGGTATTAGACTTTTATAACTTTACTATTAGTCTAACATCCCGCTGTAAGTTAACACTACCTTCACCGAGCTGCTTACATAATGAAACGTATTTTATATTAAATTTAATATGTCAACAAATTTTAGTCTAAGATATGATTAACTAATCCTATCTTTATTGGCCCTATCCCACCACACACCCGCCACTGCAACTCCTGTATTCCAGGATCAACAGCGGCACGCACAGTATTGGCGCCGAGCAATGAAGCTCAGCGAATCTAAGGGGACCTAAATTGTCATAATCCCGAAACGAAGTTAATCAGAAATCCTATCTTTATTATAATGGCGAAAGTTTGTAAGTATGGATGTATGTTTGTTACTCTTTTACGTAAAACTACTGAATGGATTTGAATGAAACTTTACCACAATATAGCTTATACATCAGAATAACACATAGGATACTTTTTAACCCGGAAAATGTAGTATTCCCGTGGGAATGAGTATTTCTGGATATACCAAAGCGATTTGAATGAAATTTGGTATAGAGAGAGGTAGAGCTCACATAATTCACATGGAATAGTTTTTATCCCGGAAAATGAAGTATTCCCGTGGGAATGGGTATTTCTGCATCTACCAAACCGATTTAAATGATTTTTGGTATAGAGATAGGTAGGGCTCACAGAATTAACATGGGATAATTTTATCCTGGAAAATGTATTCCCGTGGGATAAACATGTTATAAATGCAAAAATCTTTCTGCACTTAACCCTAGAGTCTACGCGGACGGAGTCGCGGGCAAAAGCTAGTAATTAATATTTTTTAAAAACATTTCAACAATTTGATTAATTATTAGATAAATTTCATACCAATGGAAAGTATGAAGCCGATATGCAAACGATAGGCTGTCTATTCTTTCCCAGTCACAACTCTCGGGTAGCCACTAAACAGTTACTAATGTATTGCACCAGTCTGATTATTAACTGTGTGCTTCATACTTTCGATTGTTATGAAATTTATCTAATAATCAAATCGTTTAAATGTTTCTTTTTTAATTATTATATATATATTTATAATCAGCCTTTCGCCGTCCACTGCTGAACGTAGGCCTCCCCAAGAAAGCGCCAACCATCCCGGTCTTCTGCAGCCCTTAATTAAAGTTATTAGTTTTAATTATTAATTTCATTAATTACCCTGGACTGAAATCTGTAAGACACCCCATATGCAATACATTTGTTAACATATTAAATTTGAATATAAAATAAGTTTCATCAAATAAACTTCGCCTTGCGCGATAAGACCGCCAATTGTACTTCTTTCTTTTTGTTTATTGTTTTGTAAATTATTTCTTTGTGTGCAATAAGGAGATTATAAATAAATAAATAAAAATCTCGGTGAAAGTCGTTGTATACCGGGATCTTATACTATATGCCCCTAATCCCTACTACTCACGTACGAAACATTACATTGTAAATACATGAAGGTAACTTTTGAGTTTACAGAGTGCAACCCTTGCAATAGGTACAAAAATTACACTCCATGTAGTACCAAATTTGAGCAATGTCTAGCTGACACAACACTATTTCATGTTTGCGATTTAAAAAAAGCAGTGATGGCCTCGAGGTTTGGGCGCGCGGTCGAGAATCTTGACGGTCACGGGTTCGAACCCCAGGCACCTACCTCTGACTTTTCGAAGTTATGTGTGTGTTTACATTGAATTATCACTCGCTTTAACGGTGAAGGAAAAACATCGTGATAAAACCTGCACACCTAAGAGTTCTTAGGAATTTCTTTGGTGTGTAGTCCGCCAACCCGCACTAGGCCAGCGTGGTGGACTATGGCCTAAACCCTCTCAATGGTAGAGGAGACCCGTGCTCGGCAGTGGGCGTATATGGGTTGATGAAGAAGATTTAATTTATATATGTATTGTTTTATCTCATACGTTTACAATACTGTGTAAGCTCAATAATCCGGCACTTCGATAGGTTCGGCACGTCCAATAATCCGGCACCCTTCACCTTGACCCTTTTACACAAATTCTTTATTTTATTTCAGTGACTTTTTCACTATGATCCAGTAGTCCAACCACTCTAATAATTCTAGTAATTGTTTTTGTTATTCATAGGTTCCTTAAATAGTTTCATCAAATATACAAATAAAACTTACGAAAACCAATCCAAGGAATGTAATCTGTAACACTATACAAGCAGTTTTCAAAGACGGAGCCATTTCCCGTGTATTGATATCTTCAATCGGACGACATCAATTACTCGCCGTTCACTTTGTTTTGTACTTTTTCTAAAAATGACGTTGCATTTATACGATATAATTCGGGTGCATTTCAGCGTTACATTACATTTTTTACAAAAATGTTTGTTTCCGTCGATTAAGTTCCTAATTATTAACATTCAACCTTCCATAATGTCATTTATATTTTATAATTTATCAATTTTACACGCATTACTTATTCAATATCAGGCTTTTGCTAATAATTTTTAAATACAATCATTTTAAAACAATACGCTGATTTGTATGTGTATTTGTATTCTTGGTCCCGCGGTATAAGTGTGTCCTGCGAACGTATGATTCTGTTTTGTGGATTGTGGGCGTAAGGATACCTCCACAGCATCCCCTGCCCGTCGTAAGTGGAGACTAACGGGGGCCCAACGTGTGTGGGCGTACTGCGGGGATAGTGCGGCCCCCAATGGGCGGTAGAGATCGTGACGCTTGATTGACGCAGTTGTTCACTATAATTGAGCAAGTTCATGCACCATTAATGTGGACTCCTCAAAGTTGACAAGGCATCTCATGTCTTCTCAAGCCCGAAACATTTAAGGACTCCTTCGTGGTAAAATGGTCTCGCTACATCTAGACGTCCCAGCTACGATTCCCAGATCGGAAACCACGCACCGTGGTTGTCTACTTGGCGTAAAGGCCGCAACCGGAAGGCTATAGGTGGTATGCCGACATAGAAATTTCGATAGGGACTCTGCCGGGCACTAACATCTACCTGACGTCTCCGCGCGCCGGGTTGAAAGGCCGGTGACCTCAACATACACTTTCATTAAGGCTTGCGGGACGTAGAGCCATAATCAGCTGCTAACATAATGGCCTATTATTTCCCGGAACAGTTTTTTATTTTAAGACTGTGGATCGAGGTTAAGTGCCTGCAA
The DNA here is from genome assembly GCA_030295005.1 of Cephonodes hylas. Taxonomy (NCBI): domain Eukaryota; kingdom Metazoa; phylum Arthropoda; class Insecta; order Lepidoptera; family Sphingidae; genus Cephonodes; species Cephonodes hylas. Next base: position 1,397,538 of record AP025365.1, read on the forward strand.
TGGAAGTGTACTCACCGAAACATTATTGTTCCAAGTGTGTGTTTAAAATGCCCTGAGCATTGACGTAGTACAGGCTGTTCCTGCCGTATCTTCTCACTTCAATGGAAGCATTTTCAACGTACTTCGGGTTTTGGTAAAAAATATATGTCCTCTCTGGGATTACTTGTAAGCACTAAAATGATTACGATATCATTAATATATTTTAAGCAAAGAGTTTAACCGTGAAACATTTGCTACTGGTGCATTTGCAACTCTTGATTTCTAGGGGCCAATTTTTAGTGAAACTTATCAATCTTATTAATGTTTACCCCGTTAATTAATTATCGTCCTATTAATCGTCCTATTTTATTAAAAATGTATTTAAATAAAGGTTCAGAACCGACAGATTGTTGTTGTAGGATGTTTGATACATTCACATTATTCGAATTATTAGATGTAGGTACCTAAATCGTACTTTAGATTTTAAAAAATCAAAAAAGTGCCAGCAATGAAACTTATTTATTAGTTTTTGAATATTTGTGTGTGCGTTCAGAAATTTATTCTGTATAAACTAAGAAAAATATTTCAAGCCTAATTATATAATTGAATTATTAAATTCTTTGATTCTGCCTGGTTATACAACTTACAACTGAAGGCGAGCTTGGTAGACATCATACTTCGGAATCCTAAAACACCTAACCTATGCAACGGAATGCGTTTATTGTTAAGAAACCTGTTGAGTAATGTGATTCAGGAGATGATATTCAAAAGAAAATTTTAAGATGAGTTGGCTCTAATCCTAAGAATTTCGATAATCCCAACGGATATGCCCGTTGAGTTTAAACGATTAGAGTTCTCGATTCGTCTTGCTTTCTCCAGGGCGATTAACATATTATGACTAATTGTGACAAATGACTAACCTCAATTTAGACAGTTATAAAAAAATATATCACTAGGTATTCATAACCAACGTAATCACCAGTAGGCTTATATATTATACCTGATCTCAACCTGTTCAAATGGAAAGTTGCTGGTACTTAAAGTTCAGGGTTACCTTTTTTAAGTACCGGCGCTCAACTTTTAGTCGCTAAGATAGTTCATAATTTATTCTATTTGTCATAAGTTTTGCGTAATAAATAAATATTATATCCCATTGCTGGGCATGGACCTCCTCTACAACTGAGAGGGTTTTCTTTAGTCCACCACGTTGGTACTTTAAAGAAGAGAGTTAAAACGGAGTGCATCCCTTGCTGCACAATATGTACTTAGCTCCTACATAGTACCAACTCCTCCTTTACATTGCTTTTCTGATTAACTTCGTTGCGGGATTTTGACAATTTAGGTCCCCTTAGATTCGCTGAGCTTCATTGCTCGGCGCCTATACTGTGCGTGCCGCTGTTGATCCTGGAATACAGGAGTTGCAGTGGCGGGTGTGTGGTGGGATAGGGCCACAAGCTCCTACATAGTATTATTTAATCATGTCTTGCTGACACCCGAGTATCGCACCCGAATTTGGATCTTTTATATTTCTATATTTTTAGCTCAATAAATAATAAATATTTATTTACATACAATCAATAGCATTTATCAATAAGCTTAGCCTCAGCTTTTATTCAGGGTGTACTTAGACCGTTATCGGAAACTAAAAACGGATAGGTTATCAAGTATCAAATCAACTTTAAATCAAATCAATACCGAATGAAAATCGGCTAAAGGAAAAGTAAAGGGGAAAGTAACCCAGATACTAAAAGGAAAAGAAAAAAGAATGGGATATTATTCATACTTTGTAGGTATGCACTGAGAAAAACGTAAACCCACGTGCGTGCAGGTACCAGTAGAAGATTGGATCCAATGTTCTCAATGTCAATAGTAGGCCCACGAATCCTGTACGTCGTATCGAGGACGAAAAAGTTACTCCTGCGATAATTGCAACGATTAAAAAATCTATCCGCTTCGCCCGGGTGGTTCGGATAGGAAAAAAATCGACAGGACTTTGTTTTTATTTTATTATTGATTTAAATTTAAAAATTAAGAGTTAAGATATTGTGATTATATGCAACCAAAGCTAATTAAATTTGCAATTTAAGATACTAAAAGATAGTTCCTAAGTACCCTATTTCTATGTTTTTTTTTTACAGTTCCCCTTAACATATCCGCTTTGCCCGGGCTTCCCCAATACAATTGTTTTCATATATTTTTTCAAATTAAACAAATAAAACTTACGAAAACCAATCCAAGGAATGTAATCTGTAACACTATACAAGCAGTTTTCAAAGACAGAGCCATTTCCCGTGTATTGATATCTTCAATCTTCTTCTTTCTTCATCAACCATGAGCACGGGTCTCCTCTACCATTGAGAGGGGTTTAGGCCATAGTCCACCACGCTGGCCTAGTGCGGGTTGGCGGACTACACACCTAAGAATTTCCTAAGAACTTGTAGGTGTGCAGGTTTTATCACGATGTTTTCCTTCACCGTTAAAGCAAGGGATAATTCAATTTGAATACACACATAACTTCGAAAAGTCATAGGTGTGTGCCTGGGGTTCGAACCCGCGACCGCCGAGATTCTCGACCGCGCGCCTAAACCTCGAGGCCATCACTGCTATCATCTTCAATCGGACGACATCAATTGCGCGCTGTTAAAATAGATTTGTTTTAAAAATGCCGTTGCATTTGTATGACATAATATGGGTGCAATCCAGCGTTATTATGTTTAGTAAAATGTTTGTTTCCGTCAATTTGACAGCCCCGTGGCGAAGTTGGCTAGAGACAAATGTTTGTGTAATCTATACTAATATTATAAAGCTGAAGAGTTTGTTTGTTTGTTTGTTTGTTTGTTTGTTTGTTTGTTTGTTTGTTTGTTTGTTTGTTTGAACGCTAGGATCTCAGGAACTACTGGTCCGATTTGAAAAATTCTTTCACTGTTAGATAGCACATTTATCGAGGAAGGTTATAGGCTATATATCCTCACGCTACGACCAATAGGAGCGGAGCAGCAATAAAGAATGTTTCAAAATCGGGGACTTTTTTCCTTTTTGTGAGCTTCCGCTGTGTACGCTGCAGAAACGGCTAAAGTTTCGCTAAAATAATGTATGACAGAATTGTTCCCCTTTAAAAATTCTAAAAAAAAGTCCGCGATAGCATATGTGTATCTTTTAAGGTTGGCTCACTGTAACGTTTTTTATTCTAACCAAATTTATTTTAAATAAAGCATTATTTGTGAAGGTGTTTTTACAAACATGATGTTAATCCTTATCCAAATAAATACGTTATTCATTACAAGTATTTGATACAAAATAAATTTGTCCTTTACATCATTTGATTTCAATAAGTATCTTAGAAGATATCGCAGTTTCAAAATAATGTTCAGGCGCGCAATAATGATACTCAAGGCGTCGACCGGCGCGTTACGGTTTCACGTTGAAACAATTTGACCGATTGTATGATTTTTGTATATTTAAGTAAATGGGGCTCTGCGGAGTAAAATGCTACAACTTATTTTCTTTCTGAACCCAACCCTGTAGTCCACGCAGACGGAGTTGCGCGCAAAAGCTAGTCCACAAATATTTGTTTCGGGTCTGGGTGTTTGTGAGACCGAAAAAGTCTCTCGAAGTTTCTGATACCCACGACACAAGACTCGTATCTTAGTGTGGGGTCAGGACTATGTGTGTGACTGTTGGGTGTATTTATTTATTTAATTAGATTTCTAATTATAAGGAACATTTTTACTTTTTAAAATATTTATCATTTCGTCAACATCATCATCACCCCATATGCGTCCCTGCTGGGCACGGTCCTCCTCGACTATTGAGAGGATTTAAGGCCTTAGTGTAGGTTGGCGGACCAAACACCTAAGAAATTCTAAGAACTTTTATATCTCATTCGCGATAACTTGATTCTTTTGGCTTATCGACTAATGATGGGAAACAGAAAATATCTAGTAGTTCAAAAATATTGCGTTTTAAAATACTGCATTATGTATGAAATTCTTTTTTACTTTCGACATGTAAAACATAATGTAGATAAGCGATGGTGGGTCAAAATTCATAATAAGTACCTATTTAATACAACAGGGTTATTTTTAGACCTCCAACCAAATTCAAATAGGTGTTTTAGACCACAAAAGTAAACAACTTCCCCAAAGAAACACGGGTCGAAAAGTGAAAAAAAAATTCAGACCTTCACACACGAAATCGACCACGTGAGCAGTTTTCTATGGGAGGGTCGAATTATTTACCAAGTTTCGACCCATGTTTCTTTAGAAAAGTTGTTTAGTTTCATGGTCTAAACAACCTATTTTAAGTTGACAGGAGGTCCAAAAATAACGCAGTATGTAAAAATGAAGGTTGAAAAATTAAATAGTTTTATCTTTAAAACAGTTTTTATTAAGAAACTGGAGCACAGCCATGATCATCATAGTGTTCAGTAAAATTATCGACGTGGAAAACGATATGAACGATGTTACGTCCCTTTCTGTCCGACCGATGTAACATTATACAAACGTCAATTAGTTTCAGTATTCCTATTTTAATTTTACTTTGAAGCAATAAAGTCTCAAAATTTTCGGATAACTCTTATATCTTTAGGGACTTTTGTGTTGTATGTATTTTTTTATATTTATCAAATCATTAAAATAATAAAATAATACGTTTTATTTTTCAAAGTCATGTCTCAGAAAAATTGACATCTGCCAAAAGAATCAACTTATCGTGAATGAGGTATAGGCGCGTCGCGGTTTCGCGGTTATTCAGCGCGGCGCGTCGTCGAGAGAATCATCGGGCAGCTACTCGTCGTGTGCAGTGTGCGTCGCTCGTCGTGGGTCTCCAGAACTGTCGGCGGGCCGTGCTGAGTGTGTCGTCGAGCTTCGCTTCGTGATCAGCGGTGATGGCGTTTTCACGCCGTACTTGCTGTGGTTTCATTTGACTTGACGTCAAAAGTATGTGGCATTTTCATGCCGCGCCCTTCCATTATCCAAAGTCTATAAAAGACTTATAAACGTATTATTATTCTACTCGCTGTGTTTTATTTATTATTCCCTCTCTGTGTTTTATTTCTTGTATTCCTGGTATATGGTATATTTGGTATGTCACGGTAAGGTAAGGTAAGGTGGTTGGTCTTGAGAGGTAACAGGTAAGTATGCATGTTCTCTGTATGTGCGCGTGATGCCACATGTTTAATGAAATCCTCGAAACGGAAATTATTCCGGAAGACTGGACTAAATCGACAATCATATTGCTGCATAAAAAGGGAGACAAGGGAGACATAGGAAACTACAGACCGATCAGTTTAATGTCCAACATTTAGAAAATATTTTCTAAAATTATATTAAACAGAATCACCAATACATTGGAAGAAAACCAACCTAAAGAACAAGCTGGATTCCGAAGCCAATTTTCAACAATAGATCATATACACACGCTTAGCCAAATTCTACAGAAGTATAAGGAGTATAATAAAATATATTATATAATATATAGGGTTTGTTGACTTCAATAAAGCGTTCGACGCACTAGAACATGAGTATATATGGGACGCTGTAATAAAACAAGGGGTTCAAGCAAAATAAATACGGATAATTAAAAACGTATATTTTTAGAAACCTTAACTGGGCCATAAAAGGTCTCAATATAAATGGCGAAATGCTCAAACATCTACGATTCGCAGATGACTTGATTTTGTTCTCGGAAGGCGCAAGGACCCTGGGACTCATGTTGCAGCAACTATCCGATGAGAGTGCTAAGGCCGGCCTCACAATGAACTTGACCAAAACCAAAATTATGACAAATTCACAGCAAACAATCAACAACGAACAATTAAAATATTATGTAAAAGAATATATAAGGTAATTCCGGGGGAGATGGCCGTACGGGAGAGATGGCCAATCGAAAAAAGTTCAGGAAATAATTACTAGGCAGCGCTACTTACGATTTCGTTCGGTTCACGTGACCGCGGCCAACAAGTGTCGGTGAATTTTTGTTCGAAAAAATAATTGAAAGGTGAGTAATTTGACTTTATTTTTTTAAGACACATTCGAGTTAAGGTAAGGGCTTCACATATTAAGTACTTACAAAAAGGTTTTGAAAGATATCTCCGATTTCGTGGTTTCCCGATGAAAGAACAATATTCTCGATTTTCTAAACTCAAAAGAAAGGTTTTTTGACTCTTAAGTATACATTTTATGCGACATGAATCATATAAATCATAAATCAAAAAACACATTAAATACCAGCAATAAAACACACTCGTGTATAGAAATTTTATAAACTTTATTTACAGCCGTATCGTAGCCACATCGCCTTCTTCGCAAGCAGAAAGTATTTCGCAATCTGGCACCGAAAAATGAAAACAAAAAGCTATCCGGTCAACGGGAAGAGAAAATTAATGATACAATGCAATAGTTGCATGTTCTGGGTACATGAAAATTGTACCGAGTTTGAGGACATGTGTACTTACTGTGGCAATAAGAAAAAAAAGGCGTCAAAACATCTCAAGGGCAAAAAAAGTACTGGCCATCTTTCCCCAGCCACTATGGCCGTCTCTCCCGGACACTCTGGGAGAGATGGCCAGTCCTAGTTTTTTTTTTAAGTTTAATATTACGTGTTCTTTCATTATTTAAAGTGTTTTATCGTTAAATTTCAATAATAATTATAAATAAAGTTTAATTTTATCTATGATTTTTGTATTTATTCATCATAATTCCTTCACAGTAGAGCCTTCAAGTTACTAGGGCCATCTCCCCCGGAATTACCCTACATATATTTGGGCCAACTTATATATACAGAAGATTGCATGAATAAAGAAATAGAACGAAGAATAACAAATACTTGGAATCGATTTTGGTCGTTTAAGGAAGTAATGAAGGATAAAGATATGCCAATGAAGGCAAAGAAGAGAGTATATGAAACATGCATTATGCCATGCTTGCTGTACGAGTGTCAGACATGGGCGCTTACAGATTTACAAGAATCTAAATTACAAGTTTGCCAAAATTCAATAGAAAGAAGTACCTATATTAGGTGTAAAAAGAAGGGATAGAGTAAGATTGCAAGAAATTAAAAAGAATACAAAATTTAAAAAGGCACACACAGCTATAGACAACTTAAATGGCGTTAGGCGCGACACTGTCATGTTGAGAGAAAGCAGGGAGAAATGGAGTAAATTAACAACTGAATGGTATCCGAGAGATGGCAAAAGAAATATAGGCAAACGAAAAGATGGGAAGATGACTTCAAAAAACAGGCTGGTGTTGTATGGACTCGTGTAGCAAAAGACAGGAATATGTGAAAATCTTTAGAGGAGGCCTTTGTCGACAGACAAGCTGGTTCAAACAAAAATGAAAAAAGTAAATAAATAAAATAAATAGGAAAAGGAAAAATAAAAAGGAGTTAATTTAGTTTAGTTTAGTATTCCTTTTTTGGCTTATTTTAGTTTATTAGTTTTTGCTTCATAGTATAGATTTAAATATTATTATATCGTTGTAAATAATCTATACTATTATTATAAAGAGGAAAGGTTTGTATTTTTGTATGTTTGTTACTTGATATTTTTGGTATGGAGATAGATGGGACCCACCGAAGTAACATAGGATACTTTTTATCCCGTAAAATCCCGGAAATTTAGTATTCCCGTGCGATTGGGAATAAAACGCTATATTTTTCTTATGCTTTCACATCTAAACCATTTGACCGATTTTTATGATTTTTGGTATGATCATAAATAAGATCCTATGAAGTAACATGCACAACATATTATCCCGGAAATATGTAGGGTTCCTGTGGGATGAGCATATAATGTAACGCGAAAATGACACTGCCTGTGTAATGCTTTCAAACCTAAACCATTTGACCGATTTGAATGATTTTTTGGTATGGAGATACGTGGGGCCCAACGAAGTAATATAGGATACTCTTATCCCGGAAAATGTAGCGTTCCCGTGGGAATGGGTATTTCTGCATCTACTGAACCAATTTGAATGATTTTTGGTATGGAGATACGTGGGGCCCAACGAAGTAATATAGGATACTCTTATCCCGGAAAATGTAGCGTTCCCGTGGGAATGGGTATTTATGCATCTACTGAACCAATTTGAATAATTTTTGGTATGGAGATACGTGGGGCCCACCGAAGTAATATAAGATACTCTTATCCCGGAAAATGTAGTATTCCCGTGGGAGTGGGTATTTCTGGATCTCTTGAACCAATTTGAATAATTTTTGGTATGGAGATACGTGGGGCCCACCGAAGTAATATAAGATACTCTTATCCCGGAAAATGTAGCGTTCCCGTGGGAATGGGTATTTCTGGATCTCTTGAACCAATTTGAATAATTTTTGGTATGGAGATACGTGGGGCCCACCGAAGTAATATAAGATACTCTTATCCCGGAAAATGTAGTATTCCCGTGGGAATGGGTATTTCTGGATCTCTTGAACCAATTTGAATAATTTTTGGTATGGAGATACGTGGAGCCCACCGAAGTAATATAGGATACTCTTATCCCGGAAAATGTAGTATTCCCGTGGGAATGGGTATTTCTGGATCTCTTGAACCAATTTGAATAATTTTTGGTATGGAGATACGTGGGGCCCACCGAAGTAATATAAGATACTCTTATCCCGGAAAATGTAGTATTCCCGTGGGAGTGGGTATTTCTGGATCTCTTGAACCAATTTGAATAATTTTTGGTATGGAGATACGTGGGGCCCACCGAAGTAATATAAGATACTCTTATCCCGGAAAATGTAGTATTCCCGTGGGAATGGGTATTTCTGGATCTACTGAAACAATTTAAATGATTTTTGGTATGGAGATAGGTAGGATCCACAGGAGTAACATAGGTTACTTTTATCCCGGAAAATGTAGATTTTCCGTAGAAATTGCTATTCTCGAGATCTACTGAACTAATGTGAATGATTTTTGGCATAGAGATAGATAAGACCCACCGAATTTAAATGGGATACTTTAACCTGGAAAAGTGTTTCCGTAGGTACGGTTACATGTTATAATTGCAAGAGTAACTCTGTAGATCTTTTACGCTTTCACGCCTAAACATGAACATAAATAGGACCCTGTGAAGTATATAATAATTAAATATTCCTGTGGAATAAACATGTTATAAATGCGAAAATAGCTCTTTCAAAGTAAAACTTTTTTTGGACGCTTATGAGACGAATTAAAGATTCACTTATTATCTTTCTGTACTCAACCCTAAAGTCTACGCAGACGGAGTTGCGGGCAAAAGCTAGTGTTGTATAAAAGGATGCTGCTTCTTTTAAATAATAAAGGCTATTTTTATTATATTTTATTTTTATTTTATTTGGTTAAGGAAATAATTTACAGGATTATTTCTACTTTATTTCACATGAATATAAACATGTGCGAACAAAATCATTTCGCTCGTCTTCGTCAATTCAAATGATATGTTGAAAAGACCCTTAGTGAATGGGAACTTGTAAGGGAAGTCTTTTATATGTAATGTGAGATTTTTAAGTTGCACCAGGCCCTGGAAAAAAAAAATACAAATTATTGGTTGCTATTTCTTTCGGAAAACATCGTGATGAAACCTGCACACCTAAAAGTTCTTAGAAATTACTAGCACTAGGCCAGTGTGGTGGACTGAGTCCTAAACCCTCTGAATGGTAGCGGAGGCTCATGCCTAGCAGTAGGACGTATATGGGCTGATGATGATTTCCCTTTTCCACACCTATTGGTCATTATAGGTCCCATACAGCGTGTAAAATTCCATAACATTTTATTTGGGAATCGTTAACGGGATTTTTTTATACTTACAGCAGGAACAACAAAGTAATGGAAAAGCTTAAGGATACATATAAGGACTTCAATATATATACCTTTATGAGTAATTCCTCACTTTGCGCACGGATTTGCGGGCAAGAGTCAATATTATTCTCGACATACATCTATACTTCTATACTAATATTATAAAGCTGAAGAGTTTGTTTGTTTGTTTGTTTGTTTGTTTGAACGCTAGGATCTCAGGAACTACTGGACCGATTTGAAAAATTCTTTCACTGTTAGATAGCACATTTATCAAGGAAGGCTATAGGCTATATAACATCACGCTACGACGAATAGGAGCGGAGCAACAATAAAGAATGTTTCAAAATCGGGGACATTTTTTCCTTTTTGTGAGCTTCCGCTGCGTGCGCTGCGGAAACGGTTAAAGTTTCGCTAAAATAATGTATTAGAGAAAAATGTTCCTCTTTAAAAGTTCTAAAAAAAAGTCCGCGACAGCATATGTCTATTTTTTAAGGTTGGCTCAATATAACGTTTATTATCCTAAACAAATTTATTTTAAAATAAAGTTTTATTTGTGAAGGTGTTTTTATAAATATGATATTAATCTTTATCCAAATAAATACGTTATTCATTACAAGTATTTAATTTTAAATAAAATTGCCCTTTACATCATTTGATTTCACTGAGTACCTTAGAAGATATTGCAGTTTTAAAATATTGATCAAGCGCGCAATATTGATGCAAAAGGCGCCGATGGACGCGTTACGGTTTCACGTTTGAACAATTTGACCGAATTGTATGAATTTTGGTATGGACATAAATAGGACTCTCAGTAGTAAAATAGACTACAACTTATTTTCCTTTTGAACTCAACCCTGTAGTCTACGCGGACGGAGTCGCGAGCAAAAGCTAGTGTATTTATAAAAGAATTTTTATTGTTACTCGTATGAGACGCAAACATACCACAGGGACCGGGCACGTTACGCCGGCATTGCTGAAAACGGGTCCCAGGAATATGTCGTTCTTTAGCAAGTTGCATATCGGTCCTCGTATCTCTACAAGCGAGCGCTTGTACTCGTTGTGGAGAAACTCGTACGTTTTCAGATAAAACTGAAATATAAAAACAAATGAACTAACACATCACGTGACGGATTAGAATGTGCAGATTTAAAATAGGATTTACTGTTGTAGGTTGTAGATTGTTCAATTAGTGACATGTAGTTCTGCTGTACTAAGGCTAGTGAAGAATCAAACAACAATCATAACGCGTACATCTCCTAAGAAACAGGCAGCGTTTGGCCTGGCGTAGTTTAAGCTTTGCAGAAATAGAGCGCGGAATCGTGAGGGAGGTGATCCCGCCCGCCTAAGACGTCAAAGAAGGAGGCCTCATCAACAGAGACAGTTCGACCTGACCTCGGAATCTAGGGGCTTTAGAATCCTACCACGATATACCCTACATGATTTATTTTAATGGAATTATACTCACCGTAATATTATTGTTCCAAGTGTGTTTTACAATGCCCCAAGTGTTGACGTAGTACAGGCTTTTACGGCCGTATCTTCTCACTTCGATGGTCACATTTTCAACGTACATCGGATTTTGGTAAACAATGTATGCTCTCTCTGGGATCAGCTGGAAACACTAAAATGATAACAATATCTTAAATAAATCAGGGAATCTGTGGTGACACATTTTTTTTGTTTTGTGAATTTAGATATACCTACTTATATCTCATTCACGATAACTTGATTCTTTTGGCATATCGACTAATGATGGGAAACAGAAAATATCTAGTAGTTCAAAAATATTGCGTTTTAAAATACTGCATTATGTGTGAAATTCTTTATTACTTTCGACATGTAAAACATTATGTAGATAAGCAATGGTGGGTCAAAGTTCATAATAAGTACCTATTTAATATAACAGGGTTATTTTTAGACTTCTCGCCAAATTTAAATAGGTGTTTTAGACCACGAAAGTAAACAACTTCCCCAAAGAAACACGGGTCGAAAAGTGAAAAAAAAATTCAGACCTTCTACACGAAATTGACCACATGAGCAGTTTTCTATGGGAGTGTCGAAATTTTTATCACGTTTCGACCCATGTTTCTTTGGAAAAGTTGTTTAGTTTCATGGTCTAACCCACCTATTTTAAGTTGACGGGAGGTCCAAAAATTACCCAGTATGTAAAAATTAAGGTTAAAAAACTAAATAGTTTTATCTTTAAAACAGTTTTTATTAAGAAAAAGAAGCACAGCCATGATCATCATAGTGTTCAGTAAATTATCGATGTGGACTTCGATATGAACGATGTTACGTCCCTTTCCGTCCGACCGATGTAAAATTGTACAAGCGTCTATTATTTTCAGTGTTCCTATTTCAATTTTACTTTGAAGCAATGAAGTCTCAAAATTTTCGGATAACGCTTATATCTATAGGGACTTTTGTGTTGTATGTATTTTTGTTATATTTATCAAATCATTAAAGTAATAAAATAATACGTTTTTTTATTTCAAAGTCATGTCTCACAAAAATTGACATCTGCCAAAAGAATCAACTTATCGTGAATGAGGTATAGTACCTTGCAGTTAGGTATACGTGCCGAATTAATTATAAGGGTGGCTACAGAACAGTCAAATAAGTTTAGAAAGGCAATGTCGGCGATGATTAGACTATCATATTATGTTTGACTCTATGTTTTTAAGTTGCGTCTAGACTGTATTCCACAGTTGAGCTCCGCTAACGAATAAGAAAATAGCGAAATTTCTAAAGCGACACGACTAAATGTGAAAAAAAGGATGCATTTACCTTTATCGGCCAATAAATATATAGTTTCTATCCTGTATATGTTTAAACTACATACATATGTTTGTAACTAAGCGATCTCAAATAAAATGTGGTGTTATTATTTCGTAACTATAATGACTGGGAGCTTCACTTCCATCAATATTGTTAAGAACTACTGTATAAGACTTTTATAAGTGTACTATGCCCCTAATTCCATTATTCATTAAATAAAAAAGTAAAACTTACACAAACAAATCCAAGGAATGTAATCGGTAACACTATACAAGCAGTTTTCAAAGGCAAAGCCATATCTCGTGTGTTGGTATCTTCAATCAGACGATATAAATTTCTCGCCGTTCATATGGTTTTGTACTTTTTCTAAAAATGGTGTTGCATTTATACGATATAATATAGATGCATTTCAGCGATATTATTACATTTTTTACTAAAATGTTTGTTTCCGTTGATTAAGTAATTATGGAGACTATTCAACGTTTCAGAACGTCATTCATGTTTCATAATTTACCAGTTTTTGTGCATATCGCACGCATTTCTTATTTATATTTCAAGCTTTTGCTAATAATTGTTAAACAAAATCTTTACTCATAAAAACACACATTTTGAAATAATACGCTGATTTGTTGGTGCCATTTATTACCTAACTCGTGGTCTTGCTGTATAGGTGTGCTGCGAAAGTATGATTCCTTTCTGTGGATTGTGGGCGTAAGGTTGCCGGCACAGCACCCCCTGCCCGTCGCAGGTGGTGACTAATAGGGGCCCAACGTGTCTGGGCGTACTGGGGGGGCAGTGCGACCTCCAATGGGCGGTAGAGATCGTGACTTCTTGACTGACGCAGTTGTTCACAATAATTAAGCAAGTTCATGCACTTTGTGGACTCCTCAAAGTTGAGAGGGCATCTCAAGCCTTCTCATTTATGGACTGCTTCGTGGTAGAATGGTCTCGCTACATCTAGACGTCCCAGCTATGATTCCCAGGTCGGACAAAGTTGTCATGAGGTTAAGTGTTAATGATTTTTAAAACTAGCTCGTTGAAGATAGCCATCCTGGATTTGGGCCATGCTTTAAGGTCAATATTATTTAATAATGATATGTTGTACTAATGATACTTGTAATATATTTTTTTCCAGATTAAGCCACACTTTACTCTCCCTGTACTAGTCCAGCGTCATCAATCTATCGGTTTATGGGTTTTTCTCGATTCACATATACCTTTAGTTAAGGATTCCCATCAGCCCATATGCGTCCCACTGCTGGACACGGGCCTCCTTTACTATTGAGAGGGTTTAGTTCTTACCACGCTGGCCTAGTGCGGGTTGGCGGACTACCCACCTAAGAAATTCATAAAAACTTTTTAGGTGTGCAGGTTTCATCACGATGTTTTCCTTAGTGATAATAAATTGTAAATACATAAATAACTTCGAAAAGTCAGAGGTATGTGCCTGGGATTCCAACCCGCGCCCGCCGAGATTCCCGACCGTGCGCCTTAACCTCGAGGCCAGGATTAAGGATTGCATTGTAGCTGAGGGTTGAGTACAGGTTTGTCTTTGCTCAGCAAAGAGTCATCATGATTGGAAAAATAAAATAATTAAGAGGTCAAGTAAATATTGTACATGTCGCCGCGAACATCATAAATCTAATATTATAAGTTAACTTTAGAAATATTTCATTATCATTCATTGATTAATTTAAATATCATTAAAACCTGTTTATTCAATATTGTGATTTAGACATGTCTCGTTAATAAAATTAAACAATCTTTCAATTTTATAAGTACTTCTATTGATACACTTCTTTGTAAAGCTTTGTCTGAAATAATTCTAATGAATGTTTCGTAACTTTAGGACATTGAAATAATGTTTAAAAATATTAAAATTAATTATCATGATTTGTAATGGTATCAATTTGTTGTTAAATTAAATAAAAGTATTTCAAGTTATAATAAAGATTGTTCGCCAATGGAGTGGCGATTGAATGTCAATTTTATAATGGCGTATTGCGTGTGGAGCGCACTCACGCTGCGGCTATTGCGAAGTAAACATTGTAAGTAGAAATTCTGTTGGTTTTTATTATAAAAATACTTGATATTTATTGTTGTTTGATTATTTTGCTTTGGTTATAATTCCCATAGTTTGCAATAAATATAATTACAAATAGTCGTCATAAATTACAAGCTAATATGGCGGCCATTAGGCGTAATGTAAGAAAACAGAGCCGATGACCAAACAAAGGTCGACGGTTCTGCATTTTATTCTTATAAAAAAATAACCGCCCTGTCTTATATTCGACATCAGAAGTGGGATCACCTAGCTTTTTCTGTCCCTTTAACTGTATTTCAGATTTCGTGTGCCTGCAACAGAAGTGTGCTATTCCGTGCCACAATGAATACTCAAGATCGATCAGAGTCAACAGTGCCGAGTGAGCCTGCGTGCACCGTGCCCATGTCGAATGCTGAAGACTCGGGGCCGTCTAAATCAGCTGCAAACTTGGCACTACAACATCAGGGCGGTAATGTACCCCCTGAATTCTACTTACACATGATTACAATGATGCAGAATATGAGCGAAAGACTGTCGAAACAAAATGAAAAGATCAAAATTACCGACGTGTTTTTGCCTTCGTACGACCCGGATGGTAATGTTGGGGTCCGTGAGTGGTGTAATCATATTTCCTCTGCTAAGAATAATTATGAACTCAATGATTACGATATTCGCATGAAAGTAACTAGCTTGCTCAAAGGTCGAGCCAAAATATGGGCTGATGACTGGCTTGTTACAACGTCCACGTGGGATGAGTTGCGTCAAAATATTATCACCACATTTGAACCAGAAAGCCGCTATTCTAGAGATGTGCTAAAGTTCAGGGAACATAGTTATGATCATAGCAAAGACATTGCTGAGTTTTTATCACAATCCTGGGTTTTATGGAGACGGGTCACTAAAGATAAGCTAGACAATAATGATGCGGTCGAAGCAGTAATAGGTACTATTAGTGACGAACGCCTTCGGATTGAATTAATGAATGCCAGAGCCACCTCCGTGCCAGAGTTAATTTCTGTAGCCTCTTCTATTCGTGTTAGACGTTCTCAACAACAAAATTCAAACCAACCGCCTTCTAAACGTTCAAGATTTTCTATTGATCATCGAAACTCTACTTATTGTAACTTTTGTAGGAAACCAGGCCACACTTTCCGTGATTGTCGTGATAAAAACAATGCGCAAGTAAATGATGATAAAGCACGTGGTAGTAACACGGTAACGTCATTACCTAAACAAAATGACACTAGGGTTTGTTCATTTTGTTCCAAAACCGGGCATACATTTGAAACTTGTTTCCGTCGGGAGAAACAAATTACCTCTAATATTAACGCTATTGTAAAAAATAAACATTCCTTGAACACTATGCGTATGAAACTAGGTGACGTAATTATTGACGCGGTGTTTGATAGTGGCGCCGAATGTTCTGTTATGCGCGAGTCCATCGCAAATAAGTTACCGGGTAAAAAACAACAAGTAATTAACTATTTACGTGGAATAGGCCCGTTTCCTGTAATATCGACAGCAATGTTGACAACTATCGGTGTCATTGACAATATAAACGTCGAAATTGAATTTTACATTTTACCTGATTATGAGATGACGTCAGATGTACTAATAGGCGCGAACCTCTTGCGTGGGACGGGTCTAACCGTGATTGTAACTCAGGATAGTGCGACTTTGCGTTCCCAACCACGCGTAATGCATGTTCATTCAACAGTCGGTCTGTTCGAAAACATAAACCACGATCTAATTGACAAATCAGAAATCGACCAATTATTATCTTTACTTAATAAATATTCCATGATTTTCACCCGCGGGTATTCACAAACGCGTGTTAATACGGGTCAATTAGAGATTCGTCTAAAGAACCCTGACAAATTCGTGGAGCGAAGACCCTATAGGTTAAGCCCTGTCGAGCGCGAAAAAGTTAAGCAAATTGTTAAGGAACTAATAGATAACGATATAGTGCAAGAAAGTAAATCGCCTTACTCTAGCCCAATTATTTTGGTTAAAAAGAAAAACGGCGACGACCGCATGTGTGTTGATTATCGCGAGTTAAACTCGAACACAATTCGCGACCACTATCCGCTCCCATTAATCGGAGATCAAATTGATAAACTGGGGGGTGGTTTATACTACACAACTCTAGATATGGCTTCTGGGTTCCACCAGATCCCTATTGCCCCTGATTCCATAGAAAAAAACTGGATTTGTCACTCCGGACGGATTATTCGAGTATAAAACTATGCCGTTCGGACTATGTAACGCGCCTTCTGTATATCAGAGATGCATTAATCGCGCATTAGGTCCCCTCTTGAATCCAGGCAGCGCAAATAATGTAAATGATAGCGTAGCCCAGGTATATATAGATGACGTCATAAGTAAATGTCGCGATTTTCCATCGGGTCTCGAATATCTAGAGCGGATTTTTATAGCATTACAAAAATCTGGGTTTTCAATTAACATTAATAAGTGTATGTTCTTCAAGAAGTCTATAGAATACCTGGGTAACGTAGTACAAAACGGTCAAGTACGCCCCAGTCCTAAGAAGGTTGAAGCCTTGATAAAGGCTCCAGTACCAACTAACATTAAGCAAATACGTCAGTTTAACGGTCTCGCGGGATACTTTCGCCGATTCATACCCGACTTCGCGCGAATCATGACTCCTCTCTATGAATTAACTAAGCAAGGCGTTCGGTGGCAATGGACTCATATTCATGAAGAGGCACGTCAAAAGATCATTAGTCATTTAACATCCACTCCTGTCTTAACAATATTCCAAGAAGGGAAACCTATTGAACTGTTCACTGATGCTAGCAGTCTTGGTTTTGGCGCGATACTCATTCAAATAATCAATGGCCGACAGCACGTAGTGGCCTACTTTAGTATGCGTACAACCGACATAGAAAGCAGGTACCACTCCTACGAACTCGAGACGCTGGCTGTAGTTCGAGCTGTTAAGCATTTTCGCCATTTCCTGTATGGCCGCCAATTCAAAGTAATTACTGACTGCAATGCGCTGAAAGCTTCTAAGCATAAAAAAGACCTGTTGCCACGTATACATAGATGGTGGGCATATCTCCAAAATTTTGAATTTGATATAGAATACAGGAAGGGCGAGCGGATGCAACATGTAGACTACCTAAGCAGGAATCCAGACCCCCTGACCGTCAACGTGTTAACCAGTAACCTGGATTGGGTAATTATTGAGCAAAGACGTGATAGTCAACTGCGATCTATCATAGACGCTTTAAACAATGGCGAAGGGATCCCTGGATATCATCTCGAAAACGGCGTACTTAAATTCGAGAGGCAAGACTCCGTCCTAGGTTCACAAAAACTCATCGTTGTGCCAAAATCTTTTCAATGGAGTTTAATCAATACCTTCCATAACGCTCTTAAGCACCCGGGCTGGGAGAAAACTCTTCATAAAATAAGAGAAACTTATCATTTCGACAAAATGAGCACCGTCGTACGAGACTTCGTTAACAATTGTGTTATATGCCGAACTTCCAAACAGACATCTGGAGCTACGCAGGTACAATTGCATCCTATTCCTAAACCAGTCGTTCCATTTGAAGTCATACATATGGACATCACAGGGAAGCTGGGATCTCCCGACGAACAGAAGTACGTCGTGGTTACAGTGGATGCCTTTACCAAGTATGTATTGTTGCGTTATACTAACGATAAGAGCCAATACAGCACTCTGGCGAGCTTGAAGCAAGTCATTCACCTGTTTGGAGCTCCGAGGCAAGTTATTGTTGATGGCGGACGCGAATTCTTGGGAGAATTTAAAACTTACTGCGACATATTTAACATAGAAATCCATTCCATAGCACCAGGGGTTAGCAGAACTAATGGACAAGTGGAGCGTGTGATGGCAACATTAAAGAATGGACTCGTGATGATTAAAAATTACGAAACGCCTGAATGGCACACTGCACTAGAAAGTCTTCAACTTGCCCTCAATTGTACTGTGCATAGTACTACCGGTGTAGCCCCGCTTACACTATTAACACGACGTCAAAACTGCGTCCCACCGGAGTTGTTAAATTTAGTCAATTTGGACAACGGCCTGATTGATATCAGAACTTTGGAACGACACGTTCAACAAAAAATGACACAAACATCTGCTAAGGATAAAGCTAGATTTGACAAAGGCAGAGCAAAAATTGATCATTTTAGAAGAGGTGACTTTGTTATGATAAAAACTAACCCCAGAAACCAGACTTCTCTTGACCTAAAATTTAGAGTTCCTTACGAAGTCCACAGGGTCCTTGATAATGACCGTTACCTTGTGAAGAAGGTAATAGGACATCATGGGCGACCACGCAAGGTCGCGCATGACCAGCTGCGACGAGCCCCACAACCTGGAGAGAACGCGCAGGCAGCCGTGTCGCCCCCCCGTTAACCAGCAAGCTGGATCTTCGGGCAGTTCTGGCGCTCCACCAACCCTGCAACAGCTGGCTACATCAGAATTATCACTGTTTTCACACAAATCATTCATTCACACAAATCATTATCACACAAACATCTTTCATTTGTGTTGTCCCTCTAATTGTTGTCTATATCACAAAGCAAAAGATGCTATTGACGCGTGGAGCAGTTCAATAAGCCACTGAAAATATTTAAAAGATGCTATTGACGCGTGGAGCAGTTCAATAAGCCACTGAAAATATTTAAAAGATGCTATTGGCGTGTGGAGCCGTCCAATAAGCCAAAAAAAAGAATATAAAAAATAATAATAAAAAATGCAACATTAAAAGATGCTATTGGCGTGTGGAGCCGTCCAATAAGCCAAAAAAATAAAAAAAAAATAAAAAAAAATGCAATATTAAAAGATGCTATTGGCGTGTGGAGCCGTCCAATAAGCCAAAAAAAAAAAAATACAATATTAAAAGATGCTATTGGCGTGTGGAGCCGTCCAATAAGCCACTTAAAACCTATCATCATATCATCTGAATCATCGACATCATCACATCACAGCATCGACCTTTATTCACCTATCCATTCCCTTATTGCATTTATTCATAATTACTGTTGTCATGTGGAATGAGCAGTAAAACCGAATGTGTAATCTGTTGTCACGTGGAGTGAGCAGAATCTATAATTTACAAAAACATTAACAGGGTTATGTTTACTGTGGAAGTACATAGCCTCACAATATTCTATTTATCTTGTTAATCAATGAGCCAGGAGCGATGCAGAGCACGCATCACTCATCAGAATGGCCGTGTCGCCGCGAACATCATAAATCTAATATTATAAGTTAACTTTAGAAATATTTCATTATCATTCATTGATTAATTTAAATATCATTAAAACCTGTTTATTCAATATTGTGATTTAGACATGTCTCGTTAATAAAATTAAACAATCTTTCAATTTTATAAGTACTTCTATTGATACACTTCTTTGTAAAGCTTTGTCTGAAATAATTCTAATGAATGTTTCGTAACTTTAGGACACTGAAATAATGTTTAAAAATATTAAAATTAATTATCATGATTTGTAATGGTATCAATTTGTTGTTAAATTAAATAAAAGTATTTCAAGTTATAATAAAGATTGTTCGCCAATGGAGTGGCGATTGAATGTCAATTTTATAATGGCGTATTGCGTGTGGAGCGCACTCACGCTGCGGCTATTGCGAAGTAAACATTGTAAGTAGAAATTCTGTTGGTTTTTATTATAAAAATACTTGATATTTATTGTTGTTTGATTATTTTGCTTTGGTTATAATTCCCATAGTTTGCAATAAATATAATTACAAATAGTCGTCATAAATTACAAGCTAATATGGCGGCCATTAGGCGTAATGTAAGAAAACAGAGCCGATGACCAAACAAAGGTCGACGGTTCTGCATTTTATTCTTATAAAAAAATAACCGCCCTGTCTTATATTCGACATACAGTATTTATTTTTGCTTTATTTAATAAGAACATAAACATGACCGTACACAAAGGTTTCGCGCGTATGTGTCATCTCAAATGATATGTTGAACAGGCCCTTATTAAATGGAAACTTGTATTGGAAGTTTTTTAAACTTACTGTAAGATTTTTAAGCGCCACCGGGCCCTAAAACAAAAACCAATATTAAAGTTGTAAAAGATAAATTATAAAATAACTAGCTGTAGCCCGTGACTTCGTCCGCGTAGGCCGTAGACTATAGGGTTGAGTTCAGATAAAAAATAAGTTATAGCCTATTTTACTTCTCAGAGTCCTATTTATGCACATACCAGAAATCATTCAAATCGGTTTGGTAGATCCAGAAATACCCATTCCCACGGGAAACCTAAATTTTCTGGGATAGACAGCATCCTATGTTACTCCTTTGGTTCCTATTTATCTCCAAGCCAAAGATCATTTTAATTGTCTCAGTAGATGCAGAAATACCCATTCTCACGGAAATACTTAATTTTCCGGGACAAAAACTATCCCATGTTAATTCTGTGAGCTCTACTCTCTACTCTCTTTACCAAATTTCATTCAAATCGCTTTGGTAGATCCAGAAATACTAATTCCCGCGGGAATACTTCATTTTCCGGGATAAAAAGTATCCTATGTTTAATTCTGATGTATAAGCTATATTATTGTAGTTTCATTAAAATTCATTCAGTAGTTTTGGCGTGAAAGCGTAACAGACAGACAAAGTTTTTTTTTTTTTTTTTTATATAGCCTGTATCAGATCCCACTGCTGGGCAAAGGCCTCCCTCTTTTTCTTCCATACCACTCTATTTTTTGCCAACTTACGCCAGTCCCTGTCAAAGGTCTCTAGGCCGTCTTTCCATCGCATTTTTGGTCTGCCACGCTTTCGGCGGCCCTTGCATGGTGTCCAAGCAGTGGCAGCCTTCGCCCATCGGTCCGGATCCATCCTTCAAAGATGGCCGGCCCAGTCCCACTTCAGCTCGGCAGATCTTTTGCCCACATCAGTCACTTGAGTAGTGGAGCGCAGGTCGGTGTTTCTTATACGATCTCTAAGTTTATATCCAAGAATGCTGCGCTCCTTCGATCGCTGGACCATTTCCCGTATATTGTATCTTCAATCGGACGACATAAATAACTCGCAGTTCAAAAAGATTTGTATTATTTGTAAAAATGGCGTAGCATTTATACGATATAATATGGGTGTATTCCAACGTTATATCATTATGTTTAGTAAAATGTTTGTTTCCGCCAATTAGAGTTCTAATTATAAGGGACATTTTAACCTTTAAAAATATTCATAATTTCATCATCATCATCATCAGCCCATATGCTGAGCACGAGCCTCCTTGACCATTAACAGAATTTCAGGCTTTAGTCCACCACGCTGGCCTAGTGCGGGTTGGCGGACTACACACCTAAGAAATTCCTAAGAACTTTTAAGTCTTCAGGTTTCATCACGACTTATGATAAATGTTTCAAATATTCCAGTTTTACGCACATTTTAAAAATTTTTCGTTCATATTTCTGTTACTATAGTATTTTAGAAGTGAGGAGCGAAGTTTCAGTTTCGAGTTTAATTCTCTCTCTTGAAGTTGGACCTGCTTACCTGTACCCCCTATGATTAGATAGATGTATTTATCAACAACTTCGAGAGTATAGTTTCCAATTGAAATAGCGGTGGGTACAACATGGACGTTCAACATTTTTTTAGCCTTGTTCATGTTAATTTTAAGGCCCACCTGTTTGGAATCCCTATCGAAATCTTTGAGCATTGTGCCTAAATCTTCCAGTAATTCTACCACGATACTCTATGCTTCGGGTGCCATATCATGAAGGACGGTATTAAAGAGCCTCTGAAGAGCTAAGTAAATATATTACTAAGTAAATTAAATGTTGCTCATTTTGAATTTTAATTTCTCCCCATCAATTCATCTGCTTTATATTTATTTCGGATCATAAGTATCTAGAAACGTGAGTCATTATATCAAAATCATGTGTATATACTTACATACTATTTTTATTGTGTAACATACCTATTTAAAATAAACTTTTTAGTTAACAATAAAGCTATTTAAACGGCGGAAACTAGCATTTTGTTTAAAAATAATTGTTACGTTCCATTGCGTGGACCAAATAATGCACAATATATTATAATAATTGATACCTCGTAACTAATAAACTACACTATATAAACAGTAGCGCTCGATAGCAATAAACTCATACAATCTGTACCGCGTATATTTATGTAATTAAAGTAAAATGAATCTGTTTACGTCACCAATATTTGTAGTATTGTCCGCGGCGTATCTTGGAATTACTTACGTACGAGTAAGTCTTTATTGAAGTTGTTAATTATTTTAAAATGAATAAATACCCCCAGACATAATAATTCTGAGCCCACACTAAGATACAAGTCCTGTGTCGTAGGTATCTGAAACTACGAGAGATATTTTGGTCTCACAATAACTCAAACCCGAAACAAATATTTGTGGATCATACAAATATTTTTCGTCACAAATGTGTAGCGACGGGACAGTCTGGCATTGACAACAAAATTAAGCATTGTGTGACTTTATTAATTAATACAACGATTTTTATCCTTCATTGGACGGCTACAAAGACATCATTTTTTTAACTTGATTTGAACTTGAACAGCAAAATAATTAGTGTAACTTTCTACAAAGTCTTTTTTCTATTTTAGTGTTTACAGGTAATACCGGAACGAGCTTACATACTCTATGCTAACTCGAAATTTGTCGAAAACGCCTCCGTCCAAGTGAGACGATACAGCAGAAATAGCCCCTACTATTTCAATGCTCAAGGTGTCATAAAACACACTTGGGGTAATAACGTTTCTGTGAGTACTTGTTATAAAATAATGTTCTGTCTATTTTCGGTGAAAACGATATCTTTACGATTGACACTCTATAAAATATGTTACTGGCGTTAAATAAGACTTTTATGTATGGTGAACAGAATATTGGTAAAAGTAATAATCACGAATTCCAGACCATTCATGTCACACGTTTTTAGAAAGAATCTATATTCGAGGCTACCCAAATACTATCTTTTATTACTTATAGACAGAGTTCTGACATAATGGTGTAAGGTATTAAAAAATATATTCATTTGGATGAGTTAAAATCACTTTTCAGGTAGATGTGGAGACTTACGACTTCCTAAACAATGAATACAAACGTTCGTTCGTAGAATTCCACGGCCAAATTTGCAACTTGCTGAAGTCTGAGATCATATTAATTAAGGCGGTATTTGATAGGGTAGGTTTGCCCTGCCCCGTTCCTAAGGTACGCATTTCTTCTATCATTATAACATTTAAGAACATAGTAAAATTAAAAGTCATTAAAAACATTGTATGGTCATGCATAATAACAAATATAAAAAATACCAAAACTGAGTTAATTTTTTTTTGTCGTAACAAAGATATTTTATTTTTGAATTTTAAGTGATTTGACTGTTCAATGATTTTTTTTGTATTTTCCAGGGCCTGGTGCGACTTGTTAACTTGACTTTGAGCATAGAAAACTTCCCTTACGAGTTTCCACATGACAGAGCCTTGTTAAATTTTTCGTTCTTCGTAACGAAGACAATGGAGAATATTGGCTATGGACATATTTACATAAATCTCAAGCACAACATTAAAAAGAAACACTAAAATATTTTGTTCGTAATCGTAATTAGCAATTATAATATAACATGTTCGATTTAAAAATGTTTTATTTTTTAATATATGTAGTTGCCAGTATGCAACTGTATGTAATTTACAAAACTCACTTTTTTTGCCTTCTTAACATACTTACATACATATGTGGCAAGGAGTGCGGCCTCATGAGCCCAATTCTGCAGCTTATTGACGCTGAATGGACTAATTTCAATCCGTATTTGCCCTAGACTGTCATTTAGAAAGTTCAAAATATAGCACCACAGCGTTAGGCGTCCACCCACAAGGTGGAACGACGATTTGGCAAAAATCGCAGGAAGCCGCTGGATGCAGGCCGCTTCCGATAGAAGACTTTGGAAGTCTCTGGGGGAGGCCTATTTCCAGCATTGGATGTCTTTAGGCTCATGAGGATGATTATGATAAAAATGTAGTACTATATTTACATAAACAACCGTTTGAATAAAAATATAAAAAGAAAAGTTGAAATGTAATAAAGTACATGACACGGTGTACTACAATTTAATGTCTTTCAAAACAACATGACTGC
The DNA here is from genome assembly GCA_030295005.1 of Cephonodes hylas. Taxonomy (NCBI): domain Eukaryota; kingdom Metazoa; phylum Arthropoda; class Insecta; order Lepidoptera; family Sphingidae; genus Cephonodes; species Cephonodes hylas. The sequence continues at coordinate 1,422,278 of AP025365.1, forward strand.
TTCAACAACTCGAAGAATTTAACACAAGCGAAGATTTTGTTCTCGTAGAGTTTATAGGGCGATAATTTTCTCTTTGAGCTCCTTCAGTTCTTTAGCGTGCACCCACTTGATGCCGGTGGCGGAGGCTGGACTGGGCGGCCTGGATATGCATCTGTCAAGGAACATTTAAAGAATGTTATCAATTCAAGACTCCGCGTGGTTAAACAATTTTCAATTATACAGGCATAGTCTTATAAACGTTAGTCTATAATGCACTAGATTTTTTGTCATAGCAACGGAAACAAATTAGAATATACTTTTACAACTACTTGACTATAAAGAAAAACGGGCTAGAATTTTGTAAATATCTAAATAGATACAAATATATATTTTTAATTGACACTAAATAAAGTTTAATATTTTCATTTATTTAAAACAAATTGTTACCATCTCTATAGGTGCATACGTAGAAACAAATAAAGTAAAAAATATAAATAACACAATCAATATGTCAGTAAGTACGTACGTAAGTCAATCCGAACTCTTTTAAAAAGTTTTATATCTGCAATCCAGCAGAAGACATCACATCCATGACGATGAACAAATATGCCTCTTTTGACTTATCGTACGTGTAGATACACTAGACATGCCTTATGGGCGCCATACACGGTACGATTCGTCTGTACGATCCGTCGCGTCAAACCGATCAAAACGACGAATCGATGGTGTATGTCAAGATCGTAAACGATTTTTGGACGAATTCTGATGCGACCAATCGTCTTGATTTTCGATCAGATCAATCGTACAGACGAATCGTACCGTGTATGGGGCTCTAGTTTAAAACCATGACCGAAGGATACTTACTCGACCCTCTTCCCGATGAGGTTCTCGAGGCGCACCTTGGCGAAGGGCCAGGGTCCCTGGTTCTTGTGTTCCTCCTGGCAGAAGCACACCTTGGCCGACTCATAGCGGCAGAACTCCTGCAGCACGATGTCGTACGGGAACGGGTACATCTGCTCGATGCGGCACATCGCGATCTTGTCCTCCAACTTCTTCTCCTTTCGCAACTCGTCGATGGTAATCGCCACTTTCCCCATGCAGAAGATCAGCTTCTTCACACATTCGGGCTTTTTGGACGCCGGACCGCTCTCCCGGATAGCTCTGGGAAATACAACAGATTTGATTTTGCGTTAGTTGATACATCAAGCGCCAAATAGTAAATGAACTATTTTTAAATTGAGCATAGATTGGTGATTAAATATGGGAAAATGCTGTTCTATTAATTTTGGAACGCACGAGCTGATATCAGCACCAGATACAACCACGAGGCTTGGTATGACAGGTTTTGGAAGTAATTCTATAAATGAAAGATGGAAATTTACTAAATACAATAATCTTTATTTCATATACGAGTATTAAAATCCAAGATGATGATGATGTAGATGAAGATGCTCGCCTCAACTGTGGACCGAATATAAACTCACCTTTGGAAGCTAGTGCCGGGCAGGAAGTCGGACAAGCTGGACCGGTAGAAGGGGTGCTTGAGGCCGACCTTGGGCGTCATGAGGATGAGCGGCTTGCGGAACGGCATCGCGATCTGCCGCCGCAGCATGTGGAAGTAGTTCGCGGGCGTCGTCACGTTACACACTATCCAGTTGCACGCGCGCAGTTGCTTCACTGGTGATAAGTGTCAAACATCAACATATTAGAAAACTTGTGAATCTCATTGGTTAATGCAGGTGTATCACAGTTAAATAGTAAAATTGTAAACATAGTCTGGTTGATAACGCGGCAAACATCTAGCAGCTCGAATCCAGAGCCCAGATATATCGTACCTATAAAATAGCCTTTATCGTTTTACAAGGAGGTGGAAAAAGGGAAATCTGTATCTAACAATATTTACCAAACGGGATTTCGGCATAATGTGCGATGTGAACTTACAACGAACTGAGTATAATTAAATCTCTTATTTTACCAATTTCGTTGCAGTCTTCTCAATTCTCTTGTGGTTTATGCTAACCAACTGCAATTAAAACTCATCTATGTATATTTATTGAGACGCGCATTACTCACACGCCATGTCCTTGTCGTCCAGGTCTGGGATGTGGTCCTCGTCGTCGTCGCACGCCTGCAGGTACCGCTCCACGCGCGCTGACGAGTGCTCTGGGCCCTGAATTAATTTGCTCACCTATTTCTTTATTTAAACTTTACATTTATGTTTGTATAAAGGCGGACTTAATGCCATAGGAATTCACTGCCAGTCTACCTTTGAGCGATGCAGTGATAGATAGATAGATGTATATTTATGGTTTGGAATCGACGCGGCGATTATCGGAATCTGCTTCAGTGACTTGGAGCCGGTATCAAAACCTTTTTCAAAAGGGGAACAAGAGAAGGAAATGATGATGCATCTATAAGCATGAGCTTAGAGGTGGATTAACACATCTAAATTTTCCGCCCCTACAGACTAAAAAATCCTTGTTTTTTTTTTAAATTCCGCAAGTGCGTCCCTTTGAACCCTCGCGCCCCAGGCATGTGCCTAGTTTGCCTTTAGGATAATCCGCCTCTGCATGAGCTATGTATAGCAGTTGCAGGTTACCGCGCCGTCGATCCCGTGCGGCAGCTGCACCACCAGGCCGGACTGGCACACCCACTTGCTCTCGCCGTTGCAGATGAAGGTGTCGAACACGGGCTGCGCCGTGTCCGCGAAGTCGCCGTACTGCGCCTCCCATATCGTCAGCAGGTACGGGCTCGAGCACGAGTAACCCACTTCGAAGCCGAGCACACCTGTAATAACCGAACTACTGTAGTGTGGTTGGTGAGCAACTTTAACTTTTTGAGTGTTTATGTCCTTAGTTTAAAACATCTAACACACAAATACCTGTGAACAGATATTAGCGGATCAATCCACTTTTTTTCTGCATGAAAAGAAACATTTCTATATTTAATTAGGTATTTTTTCATACCTAGAAGTACTTAGCCAAAAACCAGAAGGAAATTAGGAAAAATTGTCCTTTGGTACCCAGGAAGTTAATATGGGGAAGTTAGTGTGGGGTCACAATCCCATCTGATGTGTTGATAGTGTTGGATGTTGGGAATACAAAGGTGTGTCTCTGACCGAACTCGGACAGCGAGCTGTTGTGCAGCGAGTACTTGGCCTGGTCGGGGTACAGCACGTCCAGCACGCGGTACGTGGCGCCGTCCACGCCCTGGTGGTGGTACACGTGGTGCCTGCACGCAACATTCACAATCTACTGTATGTGCTACTAATCACTATTAAACAAAACCTATTTGATTTATCAATGAGAATATGTGAAGTCCTCAATAAAAAAATATGTATAAACTACACGCTTTTGGGCTTCCAGGAATGCACTGCCACTGGTGGTCAGAGCTACTGATGCAAGGTTTAATCATTATTTCGATCTAACTGCTTTTTAGAAGCTTATTTAATATTTAAAGATTTTTGACATATCACAGTAAAAAAAGAGTAGGCTCTTGAAGTATCCAGTCAAAGTTTTGTAACCAAACTACTTACTTAGATGCATTATTTAGTTTAGTAGACCTATACTAGAATACCTGTGCGCCATAGTGCCTCTCTCGACGTCTTCGCCGGTGAATCTGATGTGGATCTTGTCTCGCAGCAGAGATCCTATCGCGAGAGCCTCGCCCACTGCCCAGTCCGCGATCCCTTCTTTCACCTGACATACGAATATCATTCAACATGTCATCACAATCACGCAAAAAGGGGTATATGACCAACATAGGCCACTTACACCAACATAGACTTCCTACTGTAAGAAACAGTAAGTCACTAGCCACTTATGACTTTCTCACTCCGCAAATCCAAGTCCGGAACCATATGCTAGTCGAGTCTACGCAATTGAACTTCATTTTTTTACATGTTATTAAATTAATTTTGAATGTCTAGTTTTTCCAACACCCATTTTTCCTTAATAACGAAAATTAACCGAGCATCTGCAACTAGTAACTCTTACCCGATACCCTTAAAGGACCCATAAAATAGAATGGGGGACACTATTGTACTGACAAACTATTTCACAGTCTGTTGTTACCGTAAACAAATGAACATTAGAAAAAAATACAGTCGGCTGGTAGTGCCCACGAAGTTGGGTCTCCACAGCTATCACACGCGATAGGTACAAGTAGCTACGAAATTAATAATTATACCATTTTCTCTCGATTGACGAGCACCCTGTGCAGACCCTTGTGCAGTTCGAAGGCCCATTCTTCGGGCGCTTTGCAAAAATGGTTGGCTATCGTGTTCACTGACGTCTGCGTTATACCTGTGTCCTTGATCTGAAACGGTATTCGCATTAACTAAGTCGGACACTCGTGAATCACATCATTGAACTAAATAAATAAATTCACATTACAAGATGAGAATTGAACAAGTTTGTCGGTCTCGTGGTGCAGTTGGCTAAATACCAGCTTGTAAAACGTGCTCCCGCGGGTTCGATCTCCATACCGAGAGAAACCACGAATATTTGATTCGAGTCAGGGTATTTGTGAGACCGAAAATTCTTTCGTAGTTTCTGATACTCACGACACAAGACTCGTATAGGACTATGTGTTTGTTGGGTGGATTCAATTATTTATTATTATTTACGAAAAAAAATTATATATACACCTTGTTAGGATCGACGGCTTCAAAGAAGCCAGTCCAAGGCGTGTCGATCCAGTCCATGATGCTGAGCTTGTCGACTTTCTTGGCGAGCTCGAAGTGCTTGTTCAGCGTCGTCATGTACTCCGACTCCCACTTCTTGATGTCCGCGTCTGACACCGTCCCTTCAGCTTTCAGCTTAGCAGCGTATATCTGATCCACTGAAATTTAAAATCCATTAATTATTAATTTTAAATTTTATGATCTGCTATCGTATTCTTCTTTCAACTGGCGTCACTGCTGAAAACTATACAAAGTATACGTACAATCCTATCTAGGTTCGTCTATGTGCAAACGATACTAATCCGTTCACAACCAACTACCAAGTATACCGACTAGATTTCCCAATGGATTACTTATTTTTAATAAGAAAAATACTTTTGACATCATCAAGAACATGATCTACGCCAGTGGCGGATTTACTAGCAGGCTGAGTAAGTTGGAGTCTAGGGCGGCAGATTTTACGGGACAGCAAATTCGCACCAAAATTTTTATAAGATATTATTTTTTTGCTTTATTTTATCTATTAAGCACACCAACAAAGTAAATTACGCACACAAAAAAATAGTTAAATGAATTCTTAAAAATAAAGAATATTTTAGATTTTTTAGTCTGAAACATTAAATAAATTTGAATAGCCTACTGGCGATGTATGTATAAATCCGCCACTGATATTCACTAAGTACAGTGAATGTTATACCGGTCTTCATGCCCTTGATCTTCTTGTACATAAAGGGCTGCGTGAACATGGGCTCGTCCTCCTCGCTGTGGCCGAAGCGGCGGTAGCACACGAGGTCGAGCACCACGTCCTTCTTGAACTGGCAGCGGAACTCGATGGCGACGCGCGCCACGTGCGCCACCGCCTCCGCGTCGTCCCCGTTCACGTGCAGCACCGGCGCGTCCACGCACTTCGCCACGTCTGGGGACAGCAACTGCCTCTTTAGATACTACTACTCTACTACTACTCTTTAGAATTGACAGCCCCGTGGCGCAGTTGGCTAGACACCAGCTTGCGAAACGAGCGGCCGCGGGTTCGATCCCCGCACCGAGACAAATGTTTGTGTGATCCGCAAATATTTGTTTCGGGTCTGGGTGTTTGTGAGACCGAAAAACTCTCTCGTAGTTTCTGATACCCACGACACAAGACTCGTATCTTAGTGTGGGGTCAGGACTATGTGTGTGACTGTTGGGTGTATTTATTCATACTACATTATCAGCAGCCTATATATCTCCTACTGCACGGGCATCCTTTACAACTAAAAGAGTTAAGACCTTAATCCACCACGCTGGCGTAGTGCGGGTTGGCGGACTACACACAGACAACTTTCTGGCGTGCAGGTTCCTCGCGATGTTTTCCTTCACTTAAAGTACCCGGTGATTAATTGTAAATACCCGTATACGATACCATTTCTAAATATTTCTCAATATATAGCACATCGATATATTGCGCTTTAACATCACTTTTAAAAGAGACCTAAACCCCAGATTTGAATATAGTTGGAAACGACTTAAAAGATTCCAAAATACGAAGTTTCTTTACAAAATTATACAAACTGCCCACTAAACAGTAAGGTACAAATAATACCAGAGCAATAAGGCGAGCTCCTGGCGAACCGCGGGTCGGTGGTGTACCCGATCTGGTTGTTGCACACGATGTGGATGGAGCCGTGCGTGGTGAAGGCGGGCAGGTTGCCCAGGTGCATCGTCTCGTACACCACGCCCTGGCCAGCGAACGCCGCGTCGCCGTGCATTATAATGGCCATCACCTGATCGAGAGTCAGTTCGGTAAATAAACTACCTTCCCAATACTGGGAAGATTCCCTTGGAAGAAGGAGAATAGAGTCCACAGAAACGATACTTTAATTTAGGTCTACGCTTTCCCTTTAACAGAGACATTCATAATCTTACGGCTGTATTTTCTAGTGATAGGTAGTGGTGCACTTTTGCATGTGTGTGTATCAGTCCCACATATGTGATAACATACGCTTTTTATACTATAACAAAGTTATTTTCTACCAATGGATCGCTATATCTTACGCAACACATTTTGGTGTATTAATCCAGAGACACAGATCGTAGATACCTAGCCATTAAAACATTTCAAATCCACTGAGTGTGAGGTAGATCATAATAGACTTAGGTCACAAAAAAAATTAAATACAAGGAGGATCCATACATTGAGTTTCCACCACTGACCTTATCCCCGACGTTGTCTCCCTTCCAGTGCTGTTCAGCTCTCGTCTTCCCCACCACCACGGGCGAGACCACCTCCAAGTGGGAGGGGTTGGCGCTCATCGACACCTTTATGTACTTGTTCGTGCGCCGTATGAACCGGTGGATGTACGTGCCCAGATGATACTTTATGTCTCCAGAACCCTGACAACATGCTTCAGTAGGTGGTTGCCTAATAATTTCAGGACTGCATTGGTACTAGTAGTTTGCACAACCACTTTAGGGAATAAGATGAGGATTTATAGATATTAGAAATAATTGACGGTGGGTTCATTCATCACTTATTAGATACAGGAATTATTAAAGTTCTTTTTTATTATCAACAGCCCATATACATCGCAGTGCTGACCACAGGCCACCTGTAACATTGAGAGGATGAAGGACTTTGGACCACGCTGCCGTAGCGCGGGTTGGCGGACACACCTAAGAAATTCTTTTTAACACATAAATACTATAATTCTCTAACACACAGGATGATGGCTGACAGAAGAAATCCGTCTACTAAGAAAGCAAGCTTGAAATTGCCTCAAATAATTTATAACGATACTAACAGGTTCTTTCGGCTCCATCGGCTTGAACTGTGCGAAGATATCGACCAGCTGCTTCCGACAGACGTTCACAAGCATGTTCAGCCGACCTGAACAGTGTCATTGATTAAAGAACAGAAATAATAAATATATTTAGGTAATACTTAATTGGAATAACCTACTATCTCAGCATTATTCAAAAGGCTGCCTGTTGTTTTTATTGTGAAGGCAGCTGGTTATGATGGATTGAACTTTCGCCACGCAAGATATTCATTATTCACCTACAAATGTTGTACCGAAAATCATAGGCTACAAGTCCTGATAGCTTATTCTAGTTGCCATTGATCATTCTATTTCTATTTCGTTTCTGTTATTATTTTAAAATTTATTTTAAAAAAAATTGGTTGAGTCTTTTATTGTTAATTTAATACTTTATTGTTTTTTAATTGTAATCTTTATATCTTTATTACTATTGTTGTTATTTTAAATTCATTTGTATTAATTTTATTTTGTCACTATTAGTTGTATTGTGTTCAGGGGTAGTTAATGAACCACTATGCTTAAGTAACCATTTTGTTTTGTTAATTTTATTTGATTTTTTGTTTTTTAGCTGTTCTCTCCAAGTGAAACCGGCAGGTAGAGTGAATATTTTAAATCTAGATTATTATTGTTTTTTATTATTATTTTTTTTTTAAATTATTATTATTTATAAGTTATTGTATTTATATTTATTATTATTATTTTTTAATGTCTGACGATTTAAATTGTTCAGATAGTAGTGATTATTTGTCAATTGCCTCTTCTTCTAATGTCAGTGAAGACAGTTTTATGAGCATCCCTTCGCTGTGCGACACATTGGATACACATTTCTCTGATGTTCCTAAGAATCTGAATGTAGTTCATATTAACGCGCAAAGCATCCCGGCTCATTTTTCAGATATGCTGGTGTCCTTTAACAATAGAAACATCCATGCTATACTAGTCTCCGAGTCATGGCTTAAACCTTCCCTTCCCTCTATTTCTTACACACTACCCGGCTTCAATCTCATTCGCAATGATCGGATCGGCAAGGGCGGTGGTGGGGTGGCTATTTATTTACGTTCACACATTCCTTTCTCTGTGATTAGCACCTCAGACCAACCACCTTTGCCTCACGTCGGCGAACACCTTTTTATTGAAGTCTTTCTTTCTCATACTAAGGCATTGCTCGGAGTCTTTTATAGTCACTCTGCCCATAATAATTATTTTTCCTCTTTCGAAAAACTATTAGAAAATTTAAGACCTTGCTATGAACATACCATAATCATGGGTGACTTCAATACATGTCTATTGAAACGTGATTATCGGTCTTCTTCTTTAGAAAGCATAGTCAAGTCATCCAATATGCATATTCTTCCCCTCAATGCCACCCACTTTTTTCCTAACTCTTCTCCTTCCCTACTTGATCTTATATTAGTCTCATCACCAGAACAGGTCAGTAAACATGGCCAGTGCCATGCTGATTCTTTTTCATACCATCATTTAGTCTTTCTTTCTTATAAACTTCGGCCTCCTAAACCCAAACCTACAATTATTCTGCAGCGTAATTTTAGAGGCATGAACACTGAGGCTTTGTTGAAGGATGCTGGATCTTTGGATTGGGGTCCTGTGATGACGGCCACCTCAATCGACGATAAAATTGCAATTTTTAACTCCTTGATCTTAAAATTGTACGACATCCATGCTCCTTTAAGAGCTATAAAGATCAAGCATCTTCCTGCGCCTTGGATCACTGATGAAATTAAGGCTCTAAAAAAGAAAAAGGCTGCTGCCAGAACGAGGTGTAAAGTCCGCCCGACTGAGACCAACAAGGCACGTTACGTAACGATCAGAAATCGCTGCAACATGTTGTGTAGGGACGCTCAACGACGCCATATTCACGAATCAGTTCAAATGGATGATCCAGCAAAAGTCTGGAAATTCCTTAGGTCACTAGGAGTTGGAAAGCCTCGTCAAGAGGTTACAGCTACTAAATTTGATGTTAATTTAATGGGCCAACATTTTACATCTTCGACTTTCATTGATCAGTCTATTAAAAATTCTACGATTAACTCCCTTTCAAATATTTCCACTCCTGACCAGTCTTCTTTCAACTTCTGTCAATTCACACTTTGTGATGTTCGAAGGAGTATTTTTTCGATCGCGTCTAATGCTACTGGCACAGACGAAATCAGCCGCAATATGATTATCCCAATTATTGATATCCTACTCCCTATACTTTGCCATATCCTTAACTTCTCAATCTCCAATGCAGTTTTTCCGACCTCATGGAAAGAAGCACAAATTATTCCTCTGCCTAAAAAACCTAATCCTAAATCTCTAACTGACTATCGCCCTATTTCCATTCTTCCTTTTCTATCTAAAGTTCTTGAACGCCTAGTCCACAACCAATTAAGCTCCTTTCTATCCATTCATAACCTACTCAATCCTTTTCAATCTGGATTTCACCCTGGTCACAGCACAGTTACTGCGCTGGTTAAAATCACCGACGATATCCGTCTGGGGATGGAAAAAGGCCAGTTAACTGTGCTGGCACTTCTAGATTTTAGCAACGCTTTTAATACCGTCGATTTCGACATATTACTTGCTGTACTACGCTCCTTCAACATATCTCCAAATGTGATTGACTGGTTTCATACTTACCTGTACGGGCGCCGGCAATGTGTTCGCCTTGGGGAATCGATTTCCTCTTGGTTTGACACACATGTCGGTGTACCTCAGGGTGGCGTTTTATCTCCTCTGCTTTTTTCTCTTTTCATTAATTCCATTTCTCGGAATCTTGCCTCGTCCTACCACATGTATGCAGATGATTTTCAATTGTACTGCCAAGCTCCACTTGGACAATTGTATGATGCTATTCATACAATGAATAGTGATTTACAAATTCTGTCTGAGTGGAGTAAGGCATTTGGCCTGAAATTAAACCCCCTTAAAACACAATTAATCATTGTAGGAAGCAATAGAACGGTCTGCAAAGTAGACTGGTCACTCTTGCCGCCTGTGTTGCTAGATGGGGTAAATATCCCATTTAGTGACACAGTAAAAAACCTTGGTATTTACATTGATCGGACTTTGTCGTGGGGACCTCAACTGGTGGCAGTCAATCGCAAATTGTTTGCGTCAGCGGGATCCTTGCGCAGGCTACGTAACTTTCTGCCGACTGCCACTAAAATTACGCTTGCACAGTCTCTCCTACTCCCTATTCTTGACTATGCTGACATCAGCTATCTTGACTTGACCGAGGCCCAGCTGAACAAGCTTGAGCGTCTTCAAAATTTCTGTATAAGGTTTATATTTGGGTTACGCAAATATGACCATATCTCCGAATATCGCATTAAGCTCAAGTGGCTTCCTATACGGCTTCGCCGGGATGTTCACATATTATCTCTCCTCTACAGTATACTGTTCAATCCTTCGTCGCCGCGCTACCTTCAGGAACGCTTTAGTTTCCTACACACTGCAAACTCTCATTCTCTTAGGTCATCAGAGAATCTAATGTTGAAGTACCCAGCACACAGCACCAGTTTTTATGACCGCTCCTTTGCTGTCCAGGGAGTGCGGCTATGGAACGCTCTTCCGCTAAATATAAAGCAATCTCCTTCGCTGGTTACTTTTAAACGAAGGGTTAAAGCTCACTACCTTTCCTTAGACAAATAAATCCTTATATATATTTCTTTCTATACTTGTATATTTTTAAGTTTGTTGTATTTATATGTATGTATGTATGTATGTATGTATGTATAAATATATATGTATATATAATGTTTATGTATGTGTATTGTCCAGAGCACTTATGTGTCTTCTGTATAATAATCTTTATTTTCTGTATTTTATTTGTAAGCACCGCCCATCTATTACTTGTATTCCTCTCCCTACCTGGTTGCCTGGTAGAGATCGCTATTAGCGATAAGGCCGCCAATTTTTATGTGCCTAATCTGCCATTTGTTTTTTGCTTATTGTTACTTTGTGTTTATGGTGCTGTAAAATAAAGAGTTATATTATTATTATTATTATTATTATTCTAGAAGTCATGTCATGTCATGAAGACAAAGATAATGGCAAATGCGAATGGAGCGACATTTACTTCAAAATTTACATGTGTATATTAACATGTTTATAAGATCATCACCTCGATGCTGCATGGCCATGACGATGGACTCCACTCCTAGCCTGGTGGCCGAGTCCACGATCTCCTCCAGCATCACGATCATACTCTCGCCACCTTCAAGTCCAAAACGCTTTTCCGCCGGCCATTTTGTCGCGAAGTATTTCTCCAGGCTGTTAAGAGTAGAATGCTTTGTATTGTATTGCTCTATTATTATATTTTAGCGACCTGCTATTAAGACCTCTCGATCGCAATTAATTACGAGGAAAGGTCAATATTAGACATAGACATAGATAGAATAAAAGACAACTGTTACTCACTGATTTATTACACACACACAGCTCCAACCACTTGACGACACGAAAGTTATTATGACGTAGAAGCTCCCTAAAAAATCATATTTCTGAATTCACCCCCAAGAGTATGAAATAGGGGCTCCCAACCATGAATAAAAGGCCAATTTCCACAGGAGCAGCCTCAGATAAAACCTAGTAACGCTATACATTTGTATCCACACTTACAACACAGCTTTCGTGAGCCTTCGCATAATGAGTCTCTTCTCCTCCACCGTCTTGTCAAACGCTCCCGGTTTCTCCATGCGCTCCCTGATGAACTGGATGCAGTCCAGCTCGAACAGATGCAGGAACTCTGTGCCGATGGACCCGCAATACACCTGCTCCAATCGGGATATGATCTCCCTAGATGATAGCAAACATGTTACTATCGACAATTCCTTAGGAAAACCACCTTTTATGAACAAAATTGAAGGGGTTTCGTAATCTAGGCTAATGTTACAAAGAGAAAACATATTTGTAATGAATGAAATTAAAACTTACTGTATCAACATATATGATAATTTGTTAAAGTATTTACTGATGCAAAATCAGATAGAATTAATATTTTAAAACATCTGTTGTCTCACTGATCTCTTTGAGACGAAAGTAAGTACTGTCGAAAAATTATAAAATAACTTACCTAAGGGTTAGTTCTGTTTCTTTGCCTCCTATACAAGTCCTCTCGGGTAGCTCAAACACCATGTCCATATGTTTCTCACCTAAAAATATTACATAGTCCTTAACTTGAAACTCTCAATTTATGAGTGTATTTGGAATCTCTTGGAATTATCTCTCCAAAGTTGACAAAATTTCACTTGTATCATAACAAATACTCAAATAATAATAAAAAAGATTTTGGTCCATTGTACAAAGAAACCCTGAATGTAGATAGAGCGAAACCGCAGTAAAAAAGTAGTTTCGAAATGTGGAGCGGCAAACCTTGTCTAAATATGAGAAATTATGATAACATTTAGAAAAACAACAACATTGAAATCAAATTGATGCATTTTTATCTAGGCTTTACAAAGAGGTTCTTACACAGACTCGTTCCAAGTTCCCTCGCAACTATGACACACTCCAAGCCCTTGGTTTCGTATGAGGCATTCTTGGTCTTACGAATGTACCTCGCCGCCAGAGTCAATCCCAAAGGATCTACTTTCGCGAGGAGATGGCCGCGAGCCTGCAATCAAATCTTCAATTCAATTAAAAGTATTTTTCTCGTTCACTCCTTGAAAGAATTACTTTATTTCGAAAATCACAAATTCAAATCTATGGCGCAAATCAAATTGAACTGTTTTTTTACAATCATCGAAATTATCGAAATTATTCGGCTAGACTTAGAGGCTGATACCTACGTAGTCAAGTTTGAATGTTAATTTAAGGAAAGTTCTTTACAAGACGTTGATCCAATACCCTATATTTAAATACATATTCAGTCAATTGCGGTCAACTTTAATACAGCGTCATACGCATTACCTGATAGCTCCTTATCAAATTCTGTACAGCCAGGTGTAACTTTATTTTCTCTTTTAGCTCGTCCTTGCTTAGCTTCGAGTCCTTTCCCTTTGCCTCTGAGGAATATATTTATTATACGTGTATAATTTGACGTAGAAACAAAAATTGTTCCTTTACACTTGAGTTAAGTTAGGCCTTGGCTCTTAGTATTTTTAGACTAATTGCTGGTTGATACACTTTGTAAAAATAAGAATTGAAGAGCTTTCCGTCACGGTGTTATGTTCAATGTTGGTAACTTGAATGAATAGTTACGTTGTTGATTTGCAAACGCAGAACTTATGCCGTTAGACTAAACTCATGATTATTATCAACCAATTTTCAGACACTCTATATAAACTCTATTTGCGGTGCTAGTAAACCAAGCTTGCCTTATCGTTTTTCCTTGCTTTATTTTAATTGTTATTTATTAAGGACTCTTTTTAAAGAAAATTCTCTAGAATCTAGAACTTAGAAATGTGCCAACACGGCAATAGGCTTGCCTTCTATAACGTGGAAGAGACGAGAGTAAGTATAGGTATATGAATAACGATATGTTATCCGTAATATCATAATTTCTCTCTTGTATTACTGTAAATAATTTAGAAGCACTCACTGACTGTGGTGGGTGTCAACTCGTTGTTGAACTCGTCGATGTGTAGCGGCGTGGCCGTGCCCAGGCTCTCGTAGAATCCGTCCCAGGACTGAAAACGCCAAGATGTTAGATATCATTATTCAAAACAAAAAATACATTAGTGTCTCGTCGGTACGCCGGTACAAGTGTTGCGTTGCGGGTGGAGCAAATTAGTCAGTCGTGGTTGGTAGTCGGTTGAGTTTAGAAACTCGAATGAATATGTGCCTAAAAACCGTAATAGGCTTGATTTTTTAACTTGTAACTTCAAACGTAGCTCGCGTTATTGCAGAAATGTAATTTTTCCTACATTTTCGGGTAAAAGGACGTTCTTTATGTATTCAATAGAAAATTAAACTGAAAACTTATTTTTTTATGAAATCTTACCCCATCGATGGCACCTTTCGCCTTCGCCCACTCTAAGTACTGTGCTTCCAGGAAATTAGCATTGTTACCGCTAAGGAATGACTCTGAGCTCGAGGAATAATCCAATTTCAGCTTCAATGCACTCTAAATGCAAATACATATGTTATTTTTAGTATAATAATTATTTAAAGTACACAAAAACTGAAAACTAGGCAAGCTTAAGAATTTTGCCGTACTATTAATCTTTACTGAATCGTATCTTTTTAGCATGGCATGAAATAAAACTTAGCAGGCTGCATTTCTACCGAGTGACAGACCCGCCTTAAGCGGGCGTGCAAAGCGTGCACTGCACGAGGGCGGAACGCCTAAGGAGGCGGTAATATTGTTAAGGTAACCCTCTTTTTGGGCAACAGATTAAGTATTAGGTATGTAGGCGGTATAATGGAGTTTGCATGGTGGCGCTGAAAAAGCTTGCGGCGGGCCTGCCGAGTGAAAAGAGCCGCATTAGACAAGTCGCATTTATAGTCTGGCCATTCATTACATGGACGCCACTATCACTTTCAGGGATAATATCCCTGAATTTAAAAATGGATTGAAAAATTATGAAAGCCGTTTTGTTTTCCTACGGTAATGTTTAACGGATAATATACTGTTTAAATTCATAAATATCTTTATTGAACAAATATGAGATGAACTGAATAAACACGTTTACTTACCGCTAAATGACTGACATTCAAAGATTTTTGCGTCGCCCTCAAAACTTGCAACGTGCGGCATAGAGACATATTTATTTACCTGTTAAATAATATCTCGAACATTATCAAATATTGGTATTGACTAGGAGAAAAACTCCTTTGCCAAGTTAAAAATATCGGACAACGAGGAACATACTCGAAGAGTTTTCTACAGTGTTATTAAAAAAAGATTCAAAATGTCATATGCCAATATGGTTTATCCAAAATACTTATTAGCTGAAGATTAATAAATTATGCTTACTATGTCAAAAGTCAATGCCTATTTAATACATTCATTGTTTATTTTAAAATATATATGTAAATATTTCTAGTCACATACAGCCCTTCCAACTTCCAACATGTTGAAATTCAAGCTATTTAAATTAATGACCGTTTTAATAGGTACCCAAAAATCGCGTAAACTTACCTATTATGTAATTTAGTATACAGGCTCAAATCATAATTTTAAGGTATATTGGATATATTATTATGTATATGTTAAAATAAAATTAAAATGAAAAAAGAAATAAAAAACTACAAACAGCTTGACGGATCATTTCTGAATGATCAAGTATGAAAGAAGATTCGGGGTTTAAAATAAAAAGAAAATAGTGACCAGCAAAGTTATTTATGAAATAGGTAGGCATACGTTAATTAAGGGAATGCTTTCGCTAGAACGACTGTCGTGGGAGCAGTAATGTTGTTTAGGTGAAAGTCTTATTGTCAAGAACAGTATCAAATATGTATGGCCTGAGGAATACATCTCGTAACTAATTATGATGCTAAATCAAGTAGACTTGACTGCATAATATTAATATCATGAGATTCAAAACATTATCGCTTGGTCACGCTGCACGCATTTCCATGACCGTTCAACAGTTAATCATTGGCCGGAAACTTTATACGTGCAGCAGGGTTAATTAAGTAAATTCGAGAGATAATGAATTTAACTTCCTGCGGATATAACAATAGGTACCTACTAGTATTCAATTGCACAGCGGAATACAATTTAATTATTTCTTATTACAATATTTCTCATGTGCGAAGTTTTCGTCGTTTAGTTTTTGGGAAGTATCTTCTCTTAAAGTAAAACTTATTCCCATCGCTAAGTAACTTAACTACATTTTGTTCAAATTACATAAAATTGTTCCCAATCCATAACGCAAATATTCTAAGGCAGCTTGGATTTTTTATTTTAATGATTTTTATGTTGGCAAGCGGCTTGTCATAAATCGTGGCTGTATAGAACTCGTTTGGAATTTACTCAATCTGTCAGAAGTTGACAATTAATTCCCCTGTCCTCAGACCCCAAGCTAATTTGTAAAGTTGGAATTCATATAATAATTTTGTATTAAACATGTCCTCCTATTTTGATTATTATTGTACACGACTAGAAAATGGTGATTGTCATGATACAGAATTCATAAAAGGCACGTGTTATTTAATGTGCCCACAGGAAGAGGCAAAACTGTAAGTATTTATGAAAGTTTACATATTATACATTATTTTTAAGCATTTACGATTAATTACAAATATACCCATTGAAAATTTATTCACTATAAAAAATAAACGTAGTTTTCACTCATTAATTAGATTAAAGAATTAAGGCTAATTCTTGAATTATAAAAGATACTGTTTAAATATCCTATAAATTCCGTTTTAATTGTAGTTTTTAATTATAAGCATATTTATAGTCAGCACCATGGTGTAATGTTTGCTCTCCACTTCAAACAGAAAGCAAATCTTTGAAATATAACCATTTGAGTAATACAATTTGTATATAAAAAATATTTGAAGTTGTAAGGTCTAGGTAAAATGAGCTAAGGAGGAAGGAAAATCCTCATTAATTAATGCATCTAGGAATATACTAATACAATTAGCATTTATTGATTCATTGAATTATGTAAAACAAAAACACCGTCATAATGAATAAAAACATTTTATGTGTGAATAACAAGTCTTGTAATACCTATAACATATGTTCATGGCACAATGTCTTTGATAGAGAATAGATTATATTAGAGAAATCTATAAGAACATAACTGCATGTCATGTTATTATTGTACATGTTGATAATACAATATATTTCTCCTTTTCAGGAGGGAAAAAGAACATTTAGTTCATGTATTAGAGGTGTTGGGTCCAACAAAAAAGTTAGTAAAGAGCTACAGTAGATCAGCTGCGGACACAAATATTGCAGTGCCCAAACTGCTGAGACCCTATACAGTTTTGCAAGAAACTGTGGAATATTTGTTACATGAGTAAGTTTTTTTAATTACATTTCTGTAATTTGTCTATTGTCATTAATTTATGTCTTCAAAACATGTGGTGTGAGGACCAAATTACAAAAAATCTTCTGAATTTTTGGAGTTTTCAACCAACACTAAGCTAGCATAGTGTGCTTCAGACATAGACATAACCACTACATTTTAAAAGATGCCCATGCAAAAATATGAGATAATATTTTTATTGCTTTTTAGTATACCTTATATAACAATTTGCTATCTGTATGAATAACTAGTGTATTCAAAATTATTATTTTATTTCCTAGGGTAACAAAAAGGCAGGATGTTGCAACTTCCATAGTATATGACTTTGTGACGGACAGGCTGAGAGCCGTCAGACAAGACATGACTGTGCAGAGAATGCCCGCTCAGCATTGTGTGAACTTGCTGGAGCCTATGGTCAGATTCCATGTTTTCTATGGATACAAGTAAGTTTTAATCATTAATCTAAAAATGTGATGACAAAATTTGTAAATAGCAAAAGCAAGCTAGTCTACAGTTTGCACATATATCAGGAACAGCTTTTAAAAGTGGGGCATTTCTTAATCCAAAAATGTTTGTATAACTTTGCATGATACAAAATTTAAAATTTTCCTGATCTAATTTATCAATAATTTTTGTATCCAAGTATATTTCTTAAAACATACAAGAGCAAGAACAAACTAATAACAAGGTCTATAGGATTTTTTTTAATTATTTTTCAGACTACAAGAACTACCGCTGAAAGATTTTGATCCGGTGCTAAACAAAAAGTATTTATTGGAATGTTTAAAATGGTTTTTATGTTGTTACAATACAATGGACCAGAAACAAAATGGTGACATAGACAAATTGACTGATTGCCTATCGAATTTACATTTCAAAGAGAATGTGAGTTGTGACCGAGTATTGATGGAGAGTTTATATATTTTATGTAATTTGGAAGATTTACACCCTTTGTTTAGATATTTAAACTTACCTGCAGAGTTGAAAAGGTAAATATCTTACTTGAATTGCAATCATAGACAATATGGAAGATACTATCTTTGACTCAATATTAACATAGCTGATCTCCATTAACGCAATAATGCCTGTAGTGTGTATGTGTAGTGTGTTACATTACCAATGATTCCTAAAGTCCCTCTCATGAGATGCAATCAAAATTTACAGAATGTAAATGTAAACTAAACTAAGTCCTTTTTCATCAATAGATACTTGTTATCTCAACAACAAAATATCATAGTTGAAATTAAATTCTGTATATATGCAAAGAACAGTAATATGTATTGTGTATTTTCAGGCAACAGATTTTAAATATTTCATACAAAATAGCTGTGGCGAATTTAAAAGGCAACTATTTGAGAGTTTGTCGTCTGATGGATGAACTGTGCCCGCTCACGTACTGCGCGCTTTGCACATATCTACCTACATTGCAGAGGTAACAAGCATTCTAAATTAATAAATGGCAATTATAATAAAAAAATTCTTAAACTGCTTTTGAGACTGAGACTTCCTAATTATGAGAAATCTTAAGATAGCATTTTTAAAAGGGAGAGCTACCATTATCTTATCTCCCACCATGTTTGTTTCATTAAGCTGGCCTGGTCTTTTAGTCAACTGTTATTTTATGAATGGCTTTTGGTCTTGGCCTCCTAACTGTTCATATTTTTACTAAAGGCAACGGTTCAATATTACTCCCAGTATCTGCAGTAACCTGTTTACTATCAGGTGTAATTCCTAATATAAGGAAATTGCTCCATGTTTGACCATTACTTAGTGATAAATAAAATTGTTTCAGAAACGCCCTCCTGGTAATGAGTCACGCGTACAACAGTAAGCATCTGAGCGTGCCGCTGAGTTTGCTGTGCGGTTGGCTGCGCTTTCCCGCCGCCCACGCCGCCAGGCAGGCGTGCCAACATTACGGACTCGCGGTACAAGGCGACGCCGTCAGGTTCGACAAGGGCGAGTTTAGAACTGACGTGCAGTTGGTGAGTCATTTATTTAATACTTTAATTTCCTTTAAATTAGTAACTTTAGTTTGTTTCATGTTTAAACCGCAATCCTTTTAATTAAATCATTCCCAAAACAATTACAGAGACAAAACATTTTTTGAATTCATTCAAAATATTATAATTCAATTTCATTCAAAATATTAAATATTTTCTTTCTATAAACGTTTTATCTAACAATCTTAAATTACTATTTTTCTACGTTTCAGCACCAAGGGAGCACAATACAGGGAAACAAAAAGTTGGACTTATCCATAGAGAATATATTTACATACAAACCCAGTTGATATGTTGGTGCGCTATCGACGCCTGATCTCATTAGAGTCCACTATTTACACTGTTGCCAAAGGTAAATAAAAGATATTTATAAAGGAAACCTTTATTTATTTACATAGAATTCACCTAATTACGCGTATTAACAAAACTATCTAATAGCACGGCTTGGGTCGACTTCATTGTGCTATCACCCACTAAACCAGACGAGTAGGGCCATACCCATTGAAATTAAATAAGTTTGTTCATCGAAATCTGTCTACCTCTGAATTTTTATGCTATTTACAAATGTGGCCTAACTCGTCCTGAGTTGATGGTTGCTTTCTTAAAAATGTACTGTAGTTAATTATGAACGGAAATCACCCATACATAGAGTGAATGATACTACGACTGGGCGGAGCGATCGCTATTGATCGTTAAAGCTTAGGTGCTCAAAATAAGGGCAGTAAAGAAAAAGGTGCATTGCCTAATTTTAAATGATACCATAATCGTTGGCAAGAATCGATATATGAAAACTTTTGCAAGAAAAAGAATAAATCTTTTTTACAAGAATGCTCCCGCTAAAATTATGTTTTTATGATAGCGAAGATAAAGCGATTAACCTACACGTTATAAATTCATAATGTCCGTTGTGTGTACTAATTTTGTATTCATCGCTCGCATTATATTGTAATAGAATTAATTTATGCTTCAGTAATTTTAATAAAGATTTTTAAACTGTTTAAAAATGTGTTTTATTGCAGCCATTGCATATTGCAATACGTAGCTCCAAAAACCTTTTGGAATCATCCATATTAAAACTATAAATGTGAAAGTAACTTTGTTCTAACTACTCGATCGATCTTTATTTTTTCATGTGGAGGTTTAAGAATGACATGATAGAGTTCTAAATTGTTTTCAAATCACGCCCAGGCAAAAGCGAGCCTCACATCAAACAATGCAAAATAACTTCTCAGGACTCAAAACTGACGAATATACGCGACTAACGTTTGGTTATTACCATCCCAAATGGAGTGGTAGAGGTACATTTGTGACCCCACGTTAGGCGAGATGTGACAATTCCATTTAATAGAGACGTCCTAATTTTAAGACGCTCAAACATTTGTTGAATACAAATTGACAACAATTGATATTTTCCTAGCTAGGTCACGTTAATATTTATAGATTAATTTATGAAAATCATGTTTCATACAACACTGGTAACTACTTCATTTATAATTTGTTATTCTCCTTCATAACGTATCGACTTCGAGTCGTGTTTAACACCCTGTAACGCGCTCATTTTATTATTTCCGCGTTGGTACTACGTAGGGTCCGAGCGGGGTCACCCTGCGGAGGGCGGGAAGAGGTGCGCCGGGGCACCGAGCGGAGTAGTCGGCCGCGCTCGCCCCACGCAACGAGTGTTATCAATAGTAAAACCTGTATCAATGTCATTATATGGTATTCTAAAGTAATTAATTACTAATACTGTATTTGATTGTAAACTTTATAGAAATAAAGTTATCTTATAACGTTTAACGAGTGTTATAACCCCTAATTCTTGTAGAATTACAGACATACAACATAAGAAAAGTAGATTCTACCTAAATGTAAGCTAAAGGTAATAAATATTAGAGCTGAAAATTCGTATAGAAAGATTAAGTTGACTTGACCTCCTAAATATGCTTACACAATTTTAATACTAGGTAACTTGAAACTTCTGAACAAAAGATTTTAAGGGTTGAACAGTTTTTTCACTACAACAATAAATCCACAATTGCATCGGTTGTTGTAAAAAGTAAACTACCAGTTCAAACAATGCCAATTTTGCGCGTGAAAGTCGATAATTCCGATGAACTTCACTGTAATTATTGTCATTCTTAAAAATCTATCGACAAATAGGGTAAAAAGAAAACACGCTTAAAAATCTGCATTGTTTAATCACAACTATAATACATAAGTTAAATAATATACAGAATTTTGTGTACAAATTGTATGACGCAACTCTATACATGCCGGCTGATTGTCGATTATTTGTCATCTTAGCGACAATTTGTCAAGTGATTTCACGTCCTCAGAGCAAACAACCTGAGATACAAGATCATATCTTAATTATTATAAAACTTAGTTTATTGAAATTACAATTAAGTAAATTGTAATAATTTTGCTAAACATTTGTTGGAATAACGATAATAATTGTAAGGCGTACGTCAAACGCACGAATCCGCTGTTTGACGTGAAACCACGACACCGCATACAAAGGCCTTGTAGCCGTGTACTGAACCACACCATAAGATAGCACCGAGATGTGGTCGAAGAGGCCAACAGAGTAACATAGATACAGAAAAACAAGCAAACGCCGTGTCACAGACAAATATATCGATACACAATCGCGTGATTTCATTACATTACAACACGTAAAAATCGATAAATAATTTCTTTAAACAACAACAAAAAAGAGAATTACTAATTTACAAATAGAGGTATATCATTTCAACTATACACATGGGTCAGGCGTGCTGGTGTTGCGAACACGCGATCATTCGGGCGTTGGTATCGATTGAAATCGTAATCGATTATAACCGATACTAAATTAATAAAATTTATCGTATTATTTTGTGTAATTACTGGATATAAACTTATTCATTAGGTATTTGTATTGGTAATCAGTTCTATGTGCAACGAGTGTCGTAGGTTCGTGACACCAGCACGCGACTGTCGAGGTCCGGCCAACACGAGGCCCTGTCATGGACAAGTGTTCGGGTCCAAGCGTCGGTCTCAATAATAGCCACGTGTTCACCGTTGCGTTTAATCTCCTAATAATTTCTTAGCAATAAGGTAACAAATAATAAATACATTCAACAGTCACATACATGACGACCCCACAGGTTCCCTCGTGGAGTCGGATACTTCGGGAACTCTAATCCCGCTACACCCAGACCCGGGACAAATGTGTTTCATCGCGGGCATTTATCTACCTATTCTGCCATTTAACTAACTCCCCGTGCCACAAAAGCTGTTACATTTTACAATTAGAACATCAGGCTTAATTCAATCAATTGCCTTGATATTCAGATTTAAACTTTACATATTCAAGGTCAACAGGTTTTATAATATTTAATTACTTCTCACTGGTGGAAGCTTAGTTTTTGCTTAAGTTTGATAATGTATTTGACAGTCCATCAAATCATCACTTTATCAAACATTGAATTGATAACATTATAAATCGCACTACTTTTCATACATGTGTCTAACCAACATTTCATTAAATCCGATAAATTATAACATAACTTAAGCTGCCAATTTCATTTAAGTTTTTGCTAATACTTCTCTGAAGTAGTACTGAATATTGTAACAACCTATAGTAAAATTATCATAGACGCCAAAAAAGTTTTTAGAAAAATGAATTCGAGTTAATTTGTTCTATCTTTAGGCCTTCGAAACCCAGCTTTTGGTAGCCTTTCATTATTTTGAATATTTAAAGAGAGTGTTGTGTGTGTAGCTCGTGAGACACGGTGGCATTATTGTACCCGCGGTCCCGGTGCGGCGCCCGGGCGACGGCTCACTTGCGCGTTGTACCTTGGACTGGAATAAAAAACGAAATCAGGTTATCACCACACCACTGGAATTTAAATGATACTTTTTTGAGGTAAAGCTTGATTCACGCTTAACTTGGGGAGTGAGCTGATGAACGAGAGCATTACGAAAAATGTGATGTGTGGGAGATAAGGGAGATAAGTTAGTGGAGATAGAGAGAGGGCTACGTTTCGCAAATTACTATAAGTAGGGTCATGGCCTGCCCTATTTAGGAATAGAGCGCAAGACGTGCACAATACACCCATCAAATTTCGACAGCCCAATGGCACAGTCGGCTAGACACCAGCCTGCGAAACGAGCGGACGCGGGTTCCATCCTCGCACTGAGACAAATATTTAACTTAGGTTTGGGTGTTTGTGAAACCGATTTTAATTTTAATCTTTTAATTTGTGATACCAATGACACAGGACTCGTATCTTAAAGGTCAGAACTATGTTGTGACTGCTGGGTGTCATCATCAACCCATATAGGTACGTCCCACTGCTGGGCACGGGTCTCCTCTACCATTCAGAGGGTTTAGGGCATAGTCCAATTTAATTAAAAAAAAAACTAGTTGTTGTACATACCAATAACAGTTATCTCCTAGTTGTTGTGCTTGAGGAAGGCGTCCTCGAAGAGTTCGAGCTCGTGCGCGAGGTAGTTGGCCTTGTTGCGCAGCTTCTTGGCGGACGTGGAGGCTGCGTCCAGCATCTTGATGGCGTCGCGCACGCCCGACAGCTCGGCGTCCATCTCCGTCGTCGCCTCGTCCACCAGCCGGCACAGCCGCGCGAACATCGTCGACAGCTCTCTGCGAATATATGGGGTGGGGGTTGATATCTATCTACACGTTGTCACTGCGGGCAATTGTGAGTATACTCACTGCTGCACCTGGTGGCTGCAGTTGGCGGAGGTGAGGTCCACGATGAGGCGCAGCTTCTTGCCGGCGTGCGCCACGTATTGTTTCTTGAAGACTCGCTCCTGCGCCTTGTATGTATATGTATGTGTGTATACTCACTGCTGCACCTGGTGGCTGCAGTTGGCGGAGGTGAGGTCCACGATGAGGCGCAGCTTCTTGCCGGCGTGCGCCACGTATTGTTTCTTGAAGACTCGCTCCTGCGCCTTGTATGTATATGTATGTGTGTATACTCACTGCTGCACCTGGTGGCTGCAGTTGGCGGAGGTGAGGTCCACGATGAGGCGCAGCTTCTTGCCGGCGTGCGCCACGTATTGTTTCTTGAAGACTCGCTCCTGCGCCTTGTATGTATATGTATGTGTGTATACTCACTGCTGCACCTGGTGGCTGCAGTTGGCGGAGGTGAGGTCCACGATGAGGCGCAGCTTCTTGCCGGCGTGCGCCACGTATTGTTTCTTGAAGACTCGCTCCTGCGCCTTGTATGTATATGTATGTGTGTATACTCACTGCTGCACCTGGTGGCTGCAGTTGGCGGAGGTGAGGTCCACGATGAGGCGCAGCTTCTTGCCGGCGTGCGCCACGTATTGTTTCTTGAAGACTCGCTCCTGCGCCTTGTATGTATATGTATGTGTGTATACTCACTGCTGCACCTGGTGGCTGCAGTTGGCGGAGGTGAGGTCCACGATGAGGCGCAGCTTCTTGCCGGCGTGCGCCACGTATTGTTTCTTGAAGACTCGCTCCTGCGCCTTGTATGTATATGTATGTGTGTATACTCACTGCTGCACCTGGTGGCTGCAGTTGGCGGAGGTGAGGTCCACGATGAGGCGCAGCTTCTTGCCGGCGTGCGCCACGTATTGTTTCTTGAAGACTCGCTCCTGCGCCTTGTATGTATATGTATGTGTGTATACTCACTGCTGCACCTGGTGGCTGCAGTTGGCGGAGGTGAGGTCCACGATGAGGCGCAGCTTCTTGCCGGCGTGCGCCACGTATTGTTTCTTGAAGACTCGCTCCTGCGCCTTGTATGTATATGTATGTGTGTATACTCACTGCTGCACCTGGTGGCTGCAGTTGGCGGAGGTGAGGTCCACGATGAGGCGCAGCTTCTTGCCGGCGTGCGCCACGTATTGTTTCTTGAAGACTCGCTCCTGCGCCTTGTATGTATATGTATGTGTGTATACTCACTGCTGCACCTGGTGGCTGCAGTTGGCGGAGGTGAGGTCCACGATGAGGCGCAGCTTCTTGCCGGCGTGCGCCACGTATTGTTTCTTGAAGACTCGCTCCTGCGCCTTGTATGTATATGTATGTGTGTATACTCACTGCTGCACCTGGTGGCTGCAGTTGGCGGAGGTGAGGTCCACGATGAGGCGCAGCTTCTTGCCGGCGTGCGCCACGTATTGTTTCTTGAAGACTCGCTCCTGCGCCTTGTATGTATATGTATGTGTGTATACTCACTGCTGCACCTGGTGGCTGCAGTTGGCGGAGGTGAGGTCCACGATGAGGCGCAGCTTCTTGCCGGCGTGCGCCACGTATTGTTTCTTGAAGACTCGCTCCTGCGCCTTGTATGTATATGTATGTGTGTATACTCACTGCTGCACCTGGTGGCTGCAGTTGGCGGAGGTGAGGTCCACGATGAGGCGCAGCTTCTTGCCGGCGTGCGCCACGTATTGTTTCTTGAAGACTCGCTCCTGCGCCTTGTATGTATATGTATGTGTGTATACTCACTGCTGCACCTGGTGGCTGCAGTTGGCGGAGGTGAGGTCCACGATGAGGCGCAGCTTCTTGCCGGCGTGCGCCACGTATTGTTTCTTGAAGACTCGCTCCTGCGCCTTGGCCGTCCACGTGAGGCGCTCGTACAGGTACAGCGCGCCGTACACCGCGCCCGTCACCGCCAAGATGCGCCAGCCCACCGTCTTCAGCAGCTACATTATGTTACAAGGGATCATTGGCATCATTGTCAACATTGTTGACATTATTATATCATTAGATATGTGATGGTCTGAAATAAAAGATTATTATTATTATGTTTATTTATATTTGTTCTCACAAAATCACGGACGATTTTGGTGACTGATGAAAACGACGGGCCGAGGCCAAGTCGGTTTCATTTTAAATATTTATTTCTGTGGCTTCTTCCTGCAGAAACTTTCGCACGATTCGGCAAGTATTTAATATAGCAGCTTTTTGCAAAGTCATAAAAGTGTTTTTGGGTAAATCTAACAGGCTGATACTATGGTGGAGATATTTTGGTATTAAACCGGTACTGGAGACTACCAGTGGCACAATATATACTTTATTCATCTTCCATATTCTAATTATTTCTTCTTTTAGTTCTGTGTATTTATGGATTTTTTCAGTTATTGTTTTTTGTATGTTGTGAGAATTTGGGATGGCTATGTCAATAATGTGTACAATTTTATTTATTTTGTCTATTAGAGTTATATCAGGTCTATTGTGATGTATGGTCTTGTCTGTTAAAATGGCTCTATCAAAGTATATCTTGTGACTGGCGTTCTCCAACACTGGCTTAGGGACATATTGATAGTATGGTTTTGTAGTACCTTCGGATAATTTATATTTTATTGCGAGTTTTTGATGGATAACATTGGCAACCTGATTGTGTCTATGGGTATAGTCGGTTTGAGTAAGGGATGGACAAGCACTGGTAATATGTTGTATAGTTTCTGGGAGACGATGGCATTTTCTGCATTTATCATTTTGAAGTGTAGGGTCTTTGATAATAAACTTTCTATAATTCTTTGTATTTATTACTTGGTCCTGTATTGCAATTAAAAATCCTTCTGTTTCCGGAAACAGGGATCCCAGTTTCAACCATTTATTGGAAGATTCTATGTCTATATGGGTCTGTTCTAGATCATGAAGGTGTCGGCCATGAAGTTCCTTTTTTCGCCATCTGTCGGTTTTTTCTATTTCTTGAAGTTGCGCTGGTTTTAAAAATAAATCCCTGTTACTTAAATGCAAAGGTGAAAAATTGGTATCTAGATCAACTATCGCTTTGTGGATACAGCTTGAATCTGCCTTTTTATAGAAGAACTGTCTTAAGTTTTGGATCTGGTTATCGCAAAGTATTTTAAGGTCTATTAATCCTCTTCCGCCTCTCTCCCTTTTGATAGTCATTCGCTCTATAGCAGATTTAGGGTGTAAATAATTATGTTTAGTTAAAGTAGCGCGGGTTTTAATTTCAAGTTTATTGATATCTGTAGCTGTCCACTTAATTATTCCAAATGAATATGTTAAGACGGGTATGGCAAAAGTATTTATGGCTTTAAAAAGGTTTTTTGAGTGTAATTGCGTTTTACAAATTTTATTTAGCCTACCAATATATTCCGTATTGAGATTCTGTTTTATTTTTATGTGATTTATAATATTAGATTGATGAATTCCGAGATATTTGTAAGTTTCAGTAGGATCCATGATTTCAAATGTATTATCGTCTGTATCTAAGTTATTGTTAGGGGATGCTTCAATTTTTCCTTTTAATATGTTAAGGGTTCTACATTTATCTAAACCAAATGTCATATTAACGTGTTTACTAAATTGTGTTGTAAGTTGTATTAATTTTTTTAAATCTTTTCTGGTTTTAGCGAACAGTTTGATGTCGTCCATGTACATCAAATGAGTAAGAGATGTATCGGGTGTCAATTTATACCCATTATTACTGCTGTTAAGAAGATGTGACAATGGATTTAAGGCTAAACAAAACCAAAGGGGGCTAAGGGCGTCGCCCTGGAAAATACCATTCGCTATGGGAATTTCGTCTGTAGATATTGAATAAAAACTGTTAGATAAGCGTAGTGAGGTTCTCCAGCTCTCCATGGCATGTTTTAGGAATTCTATTATCTGGGGGTTAATTTTATAGATTTTTAAGACTCTTAACAGCCAAGAATGAGGTATGCTGTCGAAGGCTTTCCGGTAATCAATGTATGTGATATGAAGATTTCGTTTTTTAGTATGAGCATGCTTAAGGACCGTCATATCTATTATTAGTTGTTCTTTACAACCTTGGTGATTTTTCCTACATCCCTTTTGCTCTTCGGCTAAGATATTATGGCACTCTACATGTTGATTTATTTTGTTTGATATACAAGCTGTGATGAGTTTATAAAGGGTTGGTAAACATGTAATGGGTCTATATTGTGAAGGGTCAGATGTTTTATTGCTTTTAGGTATCATGTAAGTAATACCTTTCGTTATGAATTTTGGCAGTTCTATTTGTCTGTTTATAAGGTCTGTTATATTTTTGGCTAAGATATTATGAAGAACGGAGAGTTTCTTATACCAAAAGTTATGGATACTGTCGGCTCCTGCCGCTTTCCAATTTTTAATTTTTCTGGTAACTGCTTCTATGTCATCAACTGTCAGCTCTATGGCCTCCATTTGTTCTATATCTTCCCATCTTTTATCTTCTTCATGAATCCAATCGGCTTGATCATTATGTCCATCTTGTTTTTCCCAGATTTTAGCCCAATAGTTTTTAAGATCATCTGTTTCAGGAATACCATCAGGGTTTACCTTACCACCGTTTCTCATTTTTCTATAAAATTCTTTTTCGTTGTTAGTAAATAATTTGTTATCTTCTCTCCTTTTTAATGACTTTAAATATCTTTTTAATCTTTGTGACTTTAATGCTAATTTTTGTTTAAGTGTGTCTAAATGTTCTATTGGCCTAACATTGTTATTTTCATGTGACGAGTGAAAACTTGACTTGTTTAATATTTCTTTAGCTGCCTTTATTACTTTTTTGGATTGATTATTTTTTATGTACTGAGTTAACCTGCTGATATCAACTCTCAATTGTTTGATATCTTTTTCAATTCTAATTTGCCATGGAGGTTTATTCAAATCGGCTTTACGGGTTCGTGGTGAAAAATTATTATTTCTAATTTTGTAGCCTAAGTTTTCAGAAATTACAAATGCGCTGCAGTAGATTAAAGTATGAATTCTATTAATATCTGATTCTATGGTGTAGTATTTGCAAAGGATTTTTTTATTAAAAATGTCAACTAAGCTATATAGCTTTCTGTTCTCTTTTAGGCGGGGAAGCTTAGGGCGAGATGTAGGATCCATACCTTCGTATTGAGTAAGTGTTGTTTCTAATTGATCTATTAGTTCTTGTGTAGGAATATCAATATTTTCTATATGACTGGATTCTTGTTCTGTTTCCGGCGGTAATGAGGTAATACTATTTGTTTGGGTCGATGCATGAATGTGTCCAGGTGTGTTAACCAGTGTCGATATCTGAGGTTGATCTGGTAAAGAAGGTTCGGTAAAGTTTGTAATTCCGGGACTATTATTATGAGAAGATTCAGTAATTTGCGAAAAGTTACAATCTGTTATTTGGATATCACTATTTTCTCTAATCTCTACGTCTAATTTTTCGGTGACTTCTTTCTTTATGTTTTCAATCACTTGATCTGATAGTAATTTATTACGGACTATGACTCTTCTTTGGTCTGCAATTCTTTGAGCGGAGACATTTAAATGAGGGTATTTTATTAAAAAATGATCGTGCAGTTTCTTACAGTACATAGTTCTATCTGTTTCTAGTTTTGTAACATAGTAGTATGTGCGCATGATGAAAATGTTTATATCGTCGGTCCATTTCATGCGCACCCTAGGTTTACCAGCTTTGGTGGTCGCAGGTTGACTGGCCTGTGCCTCCTGTGAAACATCCTCAGCTAGAGTATCTGCACTAGTGCAGATACTGTCTATCTTTCGGCTATCTAACGCTTCGGCTGTAGTCCTTGAGGACGATCCTCTCCCCCCCGTGTCCCCGACTCCCACCCAGCCGCCCAGCCGGGAGTCACTGGCTAGCATGCTGTCACGTCCGTCACCAGCCACAGACGTGCCCCGACGATCACCCTCGGGCAGCGGCCCTATACGTACTTTTCTATTACGAGTCTCCATATTGATGGGTTACCTTTACCTTGTTAGCCGTGCTTGCTTTAACTTTGCACGTTGCCCGCCCCCCACGTGGTCAGCTGGTCGACACGGACGTAAGGTAGGATTTTGGGGGGCTTATTATTATTATTATTATTAGCGTCATCATGGTCATCAAGGTCATCATTGTCGTCGTCACCACGATCATTAGCGTCATCGTGGTCATCAAGGTCATCATTGTCGTCGTCACCACGATCATTAGCGTCATCATGGTCATCAAGGTCATCATTGTCGTCGTCACCACGATCATTAGCGTCATCAAGGTCATCATTGTCGTCGTCACCACGATCATTAGCGTCATCATGGTTATCAAGGTCATCATTGTCGTCGTCACCACGATCATTAGCGCCATCATGATCATCAAGGTCATCATTGTCGTCGTCACCACGATCATTAGCGTCATTATGATCATCAAGGTCATCATTGTCGTCGTCACCACGATCATAAAGATCATCATTATCATCGTTATCACTATCACCAAAGTTACCATTATCATCGTTATCGTCATCATGTCATGCACTACAAACAACCTATTTCCATTACCAATTAAAACATTCTCACAATTTTGTTTGACAAAACAATCCCTTGTACCTTCTTTCCTTTCTATTGCACTGCCAACAACCTATGTATATCTTTAACTCAATTAAATATCAACATGACCGTCTACCAAAAGACCATATTACACATTTATATTCAAACCCCAAGCCCAAGTACACAATATACAGACCAGCCCGGAGAGCAGCAGGCCGCCCATGGTCCCCTGCGACGTGAGGGCCCCGAGCGCGAACTTGGACAGCATGCCCCACTCCTCGGCGCTGAGCGGGCCCACGCGCCCCGCCGCCACCGCCGCGCCCCCCTCCACGCTGCTCAGGCTGCGGACCGTGGGCGGGATCTGCAAGTATTAGGAAAAGAATTAGATCATAGGTTCAGTGGAATAACTTTGACAGCCCCATGGCGCAGTTGGCTAAACACCAGCTTGAGTAACGAGCGGCGGCAGAATCGATTCCCGCACCGAGACAAATCGACCTATGCGCAAGAATAAAGTTATAGGTGCTTTTGCACAACTTCTCTTTCTCAGCGACTTAAATTTAATTGGGCACAAAATTATCTGTAACTTTTCTTGTTCTCCAAACAAAAAAAATATGATTATTATTACTTAACTAGTGCAATATACAAACAAGTTTAACTCTATAAAGACATAAGTACATTGGTGTTATAGTCATAAGTAACCTTATCCTACGCATAGGTCGATATATGTATACCTGCGTGTACTGCGGCGGGTTGTTGAGCGCGATCCTGTTGGTGTTCTTCCCCTGGAAGCGCTGTATGAGCGCGGTGATCCCGTAGGAGAAGCGGAAGGACAGGTCCTCCTGGAAGTCTGCGCACAGGTTGTCGCAGTTGAGCCGGTACAGCACCTCGAACGGCTGCTGGTGCGGGATTATGTACGACGCCGCCGCCGCGCGCTTGTGGATCGGCAGGATGTTGTACATGCGGTCTGGAAAGTTAAAAGGCAAATAGTTAGATTCAATTTTGAAATATGATATTATTCTTACTGATATAGTGGGTGGTTATATGCATTTTATTGCTGTTAAAGACAAAAATTACTTGAAAGGAAGTCTGATAAAAAGCAAGAATAAGAAACACTCGGCCAGTTTTGCTTTCGATGTATGTCCATTTAAAATTCAATCAAATAAATGTGTATGCATATCTCCGTTGAATGAAAATATGCCGAATCTTTTAGTTTAAAATGAAACCTAATCCTAATTTAATTGAAATATGAAAATATGTTTGCCGGTAGTTTATTGAAATTACTAAAGAGGCAATTGCTTGACTACAAAAATGTGGCTTAAGATGTAATCCATCTCAATTATAGAGGAGTCCCTTGCCCAGTAGCAATAAGATCTATATCAACTGATAACAAAAAGCTATTTTACATAACCACTTCCACATTTTTCCTCCTTATTAATTTTACTTATCATTTCCATCTTCTTCTTCTTCTTCATCAACCCATATACGCCCACTGCTGAGCACGGGTCTCCTCTACCATTGAGAGGGTTTTAGGCCATAGTCCACCACGCTGGCCTAGTGCAGGTTGGCGGACTACACACCTAAGAACTTTTAGGTGTGCAGGTTTCACCACGATGTTTTCCTTCACCGTTAAAGCAAGTGATAATTCAATTTGAATACACACATAACTTCGAAAAGTCAGAGGTGTGTGCCTGGGGTTCGAACCCGCGACCGCCGAGATTCTCGACCGCGCGCCTAAACCTCGAGGCCATCACTGCATCATTTCCATACACCCTATAAAATTCCACACCCATCTACCCACCCGCCATCTCCTTCTGCACCTGGTCCATCTCGTGGCCGATGTCTGCCGACAGCCGCTTCTTGAGCCGCGAGCCGAGCCCCGCCTCCACGTGGCGGTGCAGCGCGCGCTTGTACGCGTCCAGCGCGGCCCGCTCCGGACGGAACTGCGCGTCGTACTCGTCCACCAGCGCGGACAGGCGCCGGATCTCCTGGCTCAGCGTCAGCGACACCTGGAACCAACCGTGGCGGATACAGGTGTATTCAGACCGTGATGGGACACTAAGGCAGGTAGTAGCTAAGGTGAGTATACCTCGTATATTGTACAAACATTACCAAAACCATGAGTTTGCAGCAAACTGACGCCAATACTATGCAAAAATATTTATAGAAATATAATCAGTGATGGCCTCGAGGTATGGGCGCGCGGTCGAGAATCTCGGCGGTCGCGGGTTCGAACCCCAGGCTCAGACCTCTGACTTTTCGAAGTTATGTGTGTATTCACATTGAATTATCACTTGCTTTAACGGTGAAGGAAAACATCGTGATAAAACCTGCACATCTAAGAGTTCTTAGGAATTTCTTAGGTGTGTAGTCCGCCAACCCGCACTAGGCCAGCGTGGTGGACTATGGCCTAAACCCTCTCAATGGTAGAGGAGACCCGTGCTCAGCAGTGGGCGTCTATGGGTTGATGAAGAAGAAGAAGAAGAATAAAAGCTACTCGTACCACAGCTCACTTGTCCATTATGTATACACAAATACACCTAGACAATGTTAAGTATCAGTCCCATGTCACGTCTCACTGTAACTCACTGGCCTGGACTGATTAAAACTGCTGCCCTTAGACCACCAAGCTGACCTAGTACGAGATTTATCAACTAAATCTTTCTAACAATAATATCCAACGATACCAACTATGTCTCTGACATTATTCCTTCAAAATGTTAAGTAATCCTCTGCATACTACTACTACTAGTGGTAGTATACCTTGTGCTCGACGCTCTCGACCATGCGGCTGATCTTGTCCTTCATCTGGCGGGTGATGGTGGTAAGCTGCTCCTCCACCGCCGACAGCTGCTCGTGCAGGACGCGCTGCTTCTCCACCTTGGCGCTCTTCTGGTCCGTCGCCGTGTTGTACACCTGCAATGTTAGCCATGGAAAAATATTATGAGCTATAGAAAAACTTGTGGAGTGTAAGAGAGAATGTATGCAAAATGGGGCGAATAAAGACATGAAAGCTGATAGGGATGTTCGAATGTTTCGACTTTAAATAGAATTAGGAGCAGGACAAGAGGAGGATGGTGATTCTACATGCAGTATTTTTTTCAATTCTTGCCTTTTATGGGATTCATGTCCATCAATAAGCACTACTAAGTGGTTTATTGAGGTCTTATTCCTCAAAGTTATAGACTAAATTTAATATAGGTCTTATATTTAAAACAACTAAGTTAGCCCTATGCTAGTCTAATAATCGTAGTAGGGGTAAGTGATATTGACACACCATTTTAGGTGGTCGTCGAACGCCATTCATTAATGAGTTTTTATTACGTGATTGTGGAGCACGGCGTGTGTGTGCGTGCGTGTGCGTGTGTGCGTGCGTGTGCGTGTGTGCGTGCGTGCGTGTGTGCGTACCTGTTCGAGCGCGGCCATGACGTCGGCGGCGATGTTCTTCCCGCGGCGCGAGTGCTGCGCGAACTTGGTGCGCACGGCCGACTGGCTGATGCACTCCTCGAACTTGCGCTCGAAGTCCACGAACTCGAAGTACCGCACCTGCAACACGACATATCAAATGTCAACAACCTGTGGACTCTAATACACGTGGGTTTTTTTTTTATTAGTAGTTCACCACAAAAATATACCTATATTTTATTTATTAGCGAAAACTATTTCCAATAGTGTACTAATTATTTTAGAATGTAATTGTTCTCTACTTTCCCAAACAAATAAAAAAAATCGGGCATATAATAAATTAACAAAAGTATGTTATAATAAAAAAATTTAATACATCAAGTGAAGGTCTAAGAGCAATTTCTTCCAGACATTTAAAATGACATACATTTGCAACGCATAATGGAGTAGTTGTCGACCTAGATAATACGCTATATAAATGTCAGTGTGATGCCAACCTGCAGTAGACTCTGGTGATGGAATAAGGCCTATCTCTCTTATCCCCCTTAGTTGAAACGAGTGCCCGTTCCCACCCCCAGAGTTGGGCCGTGTGTTGGTACCTGGTGTCCGTCGGCGAGCGTGGGCGAGGACACTGGCTGGTGTCGGTCGCGCAGGCGCGTGAGCAGCGCCTCCTTGGCCGAGATGAAGAAGATGCGCTCCTCAGCCTCCTTGGGCGAGCACACGCGCAGCTCCCGCGACAGGAAGTCCACGCAGCGGTTCGCGTGTTGCGTCCGCACCTGCAAATATACTCCCATTGTAGAAAGATGCTGTGAGGCTGTAACGCAACTGCACCTCCTCAAATTGAGGAGGCCTTGACGCTCTCGTCTCGGAGGCGCACTGGGCGACTGCGGAACCATTGTGGGCGTTCCTCGCCCACGTACCGTGGTCGCCCTACTTGGCGCGAAGACGGCCACTCAAAAAAAAAAAAAAAGGCTGTAACGTTGAACTAACGTGGGTTAATGCACTTCAATTATCTAAAGCAGGGCTTCCCAAACTGTGCGTCACGACGCCCTAGGGCTGGTCGGAAGTAAAACCATAATCAGCTACCCCTCGACAAAAAAAAATGCTCACCTCCTTTTAGGGGAAAAGTGTGAGGGTTGAGCCACTCACCTGATCCAAGTACTCGGGCTCCGAGGCTGACGCGTCCCATCGGTTGTTCAGTATGAATATATTCGGTTGTGAGATTTTCGTTGACACTTTGTGGAAGAAGTTTTTTTCCTGTAACGTGACCACATAAACATCTTCATAAGTGTCAAAGAAAATATTGCGTGGCTTATTAATGAAAGCGATCATTCAGCAGTATCAAACAAGGGAGCTAAATATTATTTTTTCCTTTAAAGTTGAGGGTGTATTGTGAGATACTCACGGTGACCATGAGCGTGGACTCTGCGTTGGCGACGAGCACGAACACGTCGGCGTCGAGGCAGTACTTGTCGATCCACTCGTCCAGGTTGGGCGTGACGTCGACGCCGGGACTGTCCACCAGCACCACGTCGTCCCGCAGCAGCGCACACAGCTCCCGCGGCCAGTACACGTGCACCAGCGAGCACTCCTGCAGCCGCGACGCACACAGCGCGTGCCCCAGCTGCGACACCGACTGTACACACACACACACATACAGTACACGTGCACCAGCGAGCACTCCTGCAGCCGCGACGCACACAGCGCGTGCCCCAGCTGCGACACCGACTGTACACACACACACACATACAGTACACGTGCACCAGCGAGCACTCCTGCAGCCGCGACGCACACAGCGCGTGCCCCAGCTGCGACACCGACTGTACACACACACACACATACAGTACACGTGCACCAGCGAGCACTCCTGCAGCCGCGACGCACACAGCGCGTGCCCCAGCTGCGACACCGACTGTACACACACACACACATACAGTACACGTGCACCAGCGAGCACTCCTGCAGCCGCGACGCACACAGCGCGTGCCCCAGCTGCGACACCGACTGTACACACACACACACATACAGTACACGTGCACCAGCGAGCACTCCTGCAGCCGCGACGCACACAGCGCGTGCCCCAGCTGCGACACCGACTGTACACACACACACACATACAGTACACGTGCACCAGCGAGCACTCCTGCAGCCGCGACGCACACAGCGCGTGCCCCAGCTGCGACACCGACTGTACACACACACACACATACAGTACACGTGCACCAGCGAGCACTCCTGCAGCCGCGACGCACACAGCGCGTGCCCCAGCTGCGACACCGACTGTACACACACACACACATACAGTACACGTGCACCAGCGAGCACTCCTGCAGCCGCGACGCACACAGCGCGTGCCCCAGCTGCGACACCGACTGTACACACACACACACATACAGTACACGTGCACCAGCGAGCACTCCTGCAGCCGCGACGCACACAGCGCGTGCCCCAGCTGCGACACCGACTGTACACACACACACACATACAGTACACGTGCACCAGCGAGCACTCCTGCAGCCGCGACGCACACAGCGCGTGCCCCAGCTGCGACACCGACTGTACACACACACACACATACAGTACACGTGCACCAGCGAGCACTCCTGCAGCCGCGACGCACACAGCGCGTGCCCCAGCTGCGACACCGACTGTACACACACACACACATACAGTACACGTGCACCAGCGAGCACTCCTGCAGCCGCGACGCACACAGCGCGTGCCCCAGCTGCGACACCGACTGTACACACACACACACATACAGTACACGTGCACCAGCGAGCACTCCTGCAGCCGCGACGCACACAGCGCGTGCCCCAGCTGCGACACCGACTGTACACACACACACACATACAGTACACGTGCACCAGCGAGCACTCCTGCAGCCGCGACGCACACAGCGCGTGCCCCAGCTGCGACACCGACTGTACACACACACACACATACAGTACACGTGCACCAGCGAGCACTCCTGCAGCCGCGACGCACACAGCGCGTGCCCCAGCTGCGACACCGACTGTACACACACACACACATACAGTACACGTGCACCAGCGAGCACTCCTGCAGCCGCGACGCACACAGCGCGTGCCCCAGCTGCGACACCGACTGTACACACACACACACATACAGTACACGTGCACCAGCGAGCACTCCTGCAGCCGCGACGCACACAGCGCGTGCCCCAGCTGCGACACCGACTGTACACACACACACACATACAGTACACGTGCACCAGCGAGCACTCCTGCAGCCGCGACGCACACAGCGCGTGCCCCAGCTGCGACACCGACTGTACACACACACACACATACAGTACACGTGCACCAGCGAGCACTCCTGCAGCCGCGACGCACACAGCGCGTGCCCCAGCTGCGACACCGACTGTACACACACACACACATACAGTACACGTGCACCAGCGAGCACTCCTGCAGCCGCGACGCACACAGCGCGTGCCCCAGCTGCGACACCGACTGTACACACACACACACATACAGTACACGTGCACCAGCGAGCACTCCTGCAGCCGCGACGCACACAGCGCGTGCCCCAGCTGCGACACCGACTGTACACACACACACACATACAGTACACGTGCACCAGCGAGCACTCCTGCAGCCGCGACGCACACAGCGCGTGCCCCAGCTGCGACACCGACTGTACACACACACACACATACAGTACACGTGCACCAGCGAGCACTCCTGCAGCCGCGACGCACACAGCGCGTGCCCCAGCTGCGACACCGACTGTACACACACACACACATACAGTACACGTGCACCAGCGAGCACTCCTGCAGCCGCGACGCACACAGCGCGTGCCCCAGCTGCGACACCGACTGTACACACACACACACATACAGTACACGTGCACCAGCGAGCACTCCTGCAGCCGCGACGCACACAGCGCGTGCCCCAGCTGCGACACCGACTGTACACACACACACACATACAGTACACGTGCACCAGCGAGCACTCCTGCAGCCGCGACGCACACAGCGCGTGCCCCAGCTGCGACACCGACTGTACACACACACACACATACAGTACACGTGCACCAGCGAGCACTCCTGCAGCCGCGACGCACACAGCGCGTGCCCCAGCTGCGACACCGACTGTACACACACACACACATACAGTACACGTGCACCAGCGAGCACTCCTGCAGCCGCGACGCACACAGCGCGTGCCCCAGCTGCGACACCGACTGTACACACACACACACATACAGTACACGTGCACCAGCGAGCACTCCTGCAGCCGCGACGCACACAGCGCGTGCCCCAGCTGCGACACCGACTGTACACACACACACACATACAGTACA
The DNA here is from genome assembly GCA_030295005.1 of Cephonodes hylas. NCBI lineage: Eukaryota > Metazoa > Arthropoda > Insecta > Lepidoptera > Sphingidae > Cephonodes > Cephonodes hylas. The sequence goes on from AP025365.1 coordinate 1,460,635, forward strand.
CGTGCACCAGCGAGCACTCCTGCAGCCGCGACGCACACAGCGCGTGCCCCAGCTGCGACACCGACTGTACACACACACACACATACAGTACACGTGCACCAGCGAGCACTCCTGCAGCCGCGACGCACACAGCGCGTGCCCCAGCTGCGACACCGACTGTACACACACACACACATACAGTACACGTGCACCAGCGAGCACTCCTGCAGCCGCGACGCACACAGCGCGTGCCCCAGCTGCGACACCGACTGTACACACACACACACATACAGTACACGTGCACCAGCGAGCACTCCTGCAGCCGCGACGCACACAGCGCGTGCCCCAGCTGCGACACCGACTGTACACACACACACACATACAGTACACGTGCACCAGCGAGCACTCCTGCAGCCGCGACGCACACAGCGCGTGCCCCAGCTGCGACACCGACTGTACACACACACACACATACAGTACACGTGCACCAGCGAGCACTCCTGCAGCCGCGACGCACACAGCGCGTGCCCCAGCTGCGACACCGACTGTACACACACACACACATACAGTACACGTGCACCAGCGAGCACTCCTGCAGCCGCGACGCACACAGCGCGTGCCCCAGCTGCGACACCGACTGTACACACACACACACATACAGTACACGTGCACCAGCGAGCACTCCTGCAGCCGCGACGCACACAGCGCGTGCCCCAGCTGCGACACCGACTGTACACACACACACACATACAGTACACGTGCACCAGCGAGCACTCCTGCAGCCGCGACGCACACAGCGCGTGCCCCAGCTGCGACACCGACTGTACACACACACACACACACACACACACACACACATACATACACTCTCATGCCTACATATGCCAATCATAGGCAATCATACCGATTATCCCACAACGCAACCCCAAATGCAACTCATACACTAGTGCCAAAAGTGTAGATTTGATACTGATCAACTAAGCTTTGCGAGTCATATTGGAAACTTAGCTACTCTTTTACCCCGCATATAAGTAGGGGGGTAGTACCTCCCACTTACTTGTACGTTGAGCTTCTCCTCGGAGCCCTCTGTCCTGAGGAAGGCTTCGTCTGTGTCGGAGCCCTCCACCTGCAGGAAGCAGTTGGTGGTGTGGCCGATGCCGCTCGGCAGGATCTTGTCGTGCAACATTGCGTTTATCACCGTACTCTTACCATTACTCGTTCTGAAACATGTATACTTACTGTTTTATATTCTTCGGTGGAGCTTGTGCTGAGCAAATGGTTGGAAATTCATCAAACCGTGCAAGCCTAGAGTTTTATGAAATGGATCTTAATATTCCATTCTGACGAAATTAAATATGTCATACTTCGCATTGCTAAAAATAAATAAAAATATATACGGTTCTGCGCTATGTTGGAAAATTTGGATTATTGGATAACTTAGGACTGCTGCGACAGTTCTGGATAAGCTGAAAACACACTGCGAAAAAATAATTAATACTTATGAAATACATAGTAAACCTACTGTGTAACTTCCCTACTACTACCATCTAAAGATCGATAAACATGCTCATCGATAATAGCCGCTACTGCAAAAGGTCTTGATTCAGTGTTCTGCGTACTGACCTGCCGAAGAAAGCGACCTTCATGTGATCCCTCTTCAGCACCTCCCGTATGGCCTGTACTTTGGACACGTACGACTCCACGTTGGCCACGTCCTGTGGCGTCGCGATGCCGTTGTCGCCCGATACCGCTGCAATATACACAAAATATAACATTCAACTTCTTTTCATTATCAATGTATACAGCCTACCGCTGTCCACTGCTGAACGTAGGCCAAAAAAAGTGCCAACCATCTTGGTCTTCAACAGCTCTCATACATCTATTACCCGCCTTTACGGTTACCTTTCTTCAGTCATCAGACATTCGTGCTGCAGGACGTATCTCTTAATCATCATCCTAAACTTAGAATTTTGATTTTAAAATAAATTGTAATTAAATAGACACAATGTAGTCAGAAACTGCGCTACCAACCGGTACTTTGTTCTATACACACTGACGATTTGTGTGTAGACCGAGGAGGGGATCATAGACAGATTGGTATTTCCATACTCTTGCTAACTTAAATAGCCTCGGGGTTTGAGACTAGGTGTCTATGTCCATTTTAGTTCTCTGCCATGGAAAAAAGTAACACCGCAAAAATATTGACAAGACACAACTGTCTCCACTTGATGGTATCTTTTTATGTTAACTCTGGTGAGAGATTGGCATAGCCTAGTCTTGCTTTATCAGTATCTTAAAAATCCCCACAATCTCAGAAAATAGATAAATGAATGATGAATTAAACTGTAACCTACGAGGCAGTCTTTCGTCTTCGCATTTCAGAATTGAATTTATCTTTTGTATAATGCAGAGTATTTTTAGATATCGAAGATGTAATCTAAAAACCCCAATCAACCAATTTTACTCGATATGCTACTATTAAAAAAATATTTTGTTCAAAAAATGACCTCAAAAACAAAAATGATTTTGACCTTAAAACTGAACGTTATCACCGGACATGTATGCCGGCGCGCGATCGTTCACTGGACGTGACATATCAATTAGATAAGCGATATCACGTAAGGTGTTGCATAAAACATTCGTACGCGCCTAAATATTTAATTGTTATTGTTTTTGTTATGTAAGGAAGGTCAAGACGCGCGTTAATCCGCGTATATTGATCGTTGGATGGCTTATCCGTGCATTCATGTCGGGTGACTCACTATAAGCCACAAATTTTATAACTTTTCTACAAGCGATGGCTTTGAAAAGCCCCGTATTTTTTGGTGCGGTTTATATTTTTTAATCATGACGTTGATAAATAGATATAGTTTAGTAACAGTTTCTGTATTTGAGACAGTCATGCTGACGTGTTGGGATACTTTTTCACTTTATGTTTAAACCTACATGAAGTAAAAAAATGAGGGCACATCTGCGTATGATACCATGACTCAAATAGCGCTTTAACTGTACAAAAATAACTGAAATCTCGAATGAAAATTAGTGAGCAACGTATAGTTAATAGTTCTATAATCCATAATAGTTTCCTATTTCTATTCAGAGTCCTTTCTAACATGTAACATATAACATGTAACATATTATACACTTGAAATAGATGTGAACAAGCGTGCTCTCACGCCGTGCCAAGTTTCAAATCGATAGCTATAGCACTGATGGGAACAACAGCTGTGAGTTTCGAACTCAAGGAAGCATTAAATATTTATTTATTCATGTCATTAGGATCCTATATGACTTTCCCTTGCACAATAAAAATAAGCTTTATTTTAATTTTTAGCTCATAGGTCTTTCCTCTGTTTTATTGCTCAAAGAGAAGATTTAGATAACAAAAGAAACATTCATACAACATTTTAAGTAGATCTGGCAAAGAAATAGATTTTCTCTAGTTTATCAAAACGACACTCACTTTTTTTAGCGGTTAAATAAAATAATATTAATATATCACGATGAGTATGTACTACAAGATTCTGATAATGTTTTTCAAAAATGGATTAAACTAATGTTCGTATCTTTGTATGGATACAGATATATTTTATGTAGTAAATTCGCTGAGAAAGGATGCAGTCAGACAACTTACGAAGGTCGATCTCGCATTTATTAAATTATTCGGTATGATCTGTAAATATGCCAATTGCGAGGTTTATGTGTTTGAAATTAGATATAAAGTTAACTATGTTATCCGTTGAAAGCATGTTTGGTTGAAAAATACTGATAAAGTTTTTTTTTTTTTTATGGAAAAAGGAAGCAAACGAGCAAATGAGCCACCTGATGATAAGTGGTCAACACCGCCCATGAACACCCACAATACCAGACGAATCATCGGTGTGTTGCCGGCCTTTGAGAAAGATATAAGCTCTCTTCTTGAAGGTCCCTGAATCGTACTTATTTGGGAATACCGCCGAAGGAAGCTGATTCCACAAAGATGTTGTACGAGGAAGAAAACAGCATTTGAACCGCACTGTTAAGGAACACCATTCATCCAGATGATAGGGATGGAACCTCAATTTCTGACGTGTGATGCGGTAATGAAAGACAGCAGCAGGTATCAACCCAAAAAGTTCATTAGAGCACTCCCCATGGTACATGCGGTACAGCACGCAAAGCGACGCAACGTCTCTTCGCACTGCCAGGGGGTCAATTTTCTCGGAAAGAATCCGGTCATCGATGATTCGAGCAGCTCGTCGTTGGATGCGGTCGAGTGGAAGCAGCTGGTACTGAGGGACCCCAGCCCAGAGATGAGAACAATATTCCATATGGGGCCGGACCTGCGCCTTATAAAGCTGAAGGCGCTGAGCCGGCGTGAAATAACGTTTTGCTCTGCTGAGCACCCCAAGCTTTTTCGAAGCCAGATTGGCTTTAGCTTCCAGGTAACCGCAAAATTGGACGGTACTCGAAACATCGACACCAAGGATTCCGAGACTTGACGAGATACCAAGAGAAGTGCCAATGAACTGAGATGATATTGAAAAGGGAGTCTTTTTTTCGGTGAATGCGCAAACTTGTGTCTTCAATTGATTGAATTGGATCAAATTCTGTCTACCCCAATCTGCAGCTTGATCCAATAAATGATCAATTTCCAACACAAGCCTTTTCCGGCAATCATAGACTTGTTCCCGAGAAAGATTTGCGCGGCCAGTATAGCAAGCATCCCCCGTACTGTCATCTGCATATCAATGAATGTTAGTATTAAGTAACAAGTCATTGATATGCAGAAGGAACAGAGTTGGAGAAAGCACACAGCCTTGTGGTACACCAGCATTCACAGGCATGGAGTCCGAGCTTGAATCATCAACTACGACCTTAATGCTTCGCTCTGTGAGAAAACTGGTGACCCAGTCGCAAAGTCTCTCGGGAAGTCCGAAAGAAGAGAGCTTGGAAAGCAGAGCTCTATGCCAGACCCGATCAAAGGCCTTCGCTATATCTAACCCTACTGCCAAAGCCACTTGTGTGTTACACTAGAAGTTCACCGGTAGATCCCCCTCCGTCGAAAACCATCGTTGGCCTGGTTCTGTCACAAAACACAAACCTTCGACATAACAAGACGTGAATATTCATAGCCAAGTGACGTAATTGCTTTAAAGGTCGCAGGTTCTGTCTAACATAACACTTGAAGCAAATGTCTTTTTCCAGATATTGAGATACAAAAGACTTTTATTTTTACTGATACCATATGTCAGTTGCTTATTTTAATTACTATGTAGTAAGAGCTATTTGTTAATATTAAGATTCATTTTGTGACTATGCTGGTACTAAACATTTCGAGATGGTAATTACAATGACATTGTCTACTTAAGACACAATTAATAGGTCAGTAATTCAGTATACTAATTTATCATCAAAAATCTTGCAAGTATACCACATAGTTAATAATTCTAATGCCAATATTTAATTTTCTTTATTTCAAGTATTGATTATTTATTTTTTATTTGTGTTGTGCAGTAAATATGTATTTTATAGGACTTCATTATTGTGTATATTGTCACAAAGTATTATTAAAATTTTATTGATAGTATCTGTTCTTTGGTGATATAAACAAAGTTTAATTCTGTCCCACAGGGCTAATAAATTATATTTCTCTATTATGAAACTCTCACGTTGTGTTGTCTGACCTTGAGTTTCATTTATATGATTACAATTAGTTATAAACTAAAATGGTTATATCACAATTTTACAACCATCCAATAGGTATTCAGATGATGGAAATAGATCTGCAAGGAACTTTTTATAAATTAATTATTATTTAAATTTTTATAGCCTTATTATAATTTTATTGCATCTAAATGTTTAATTGTCTTGTGCCCAGTATGGCCGAAGTTTGATACATGTTAAGATTTTCTTTTTTAATATCATATAATTGCATAGATATACAATTTATTTGTCATTTTGCAACTTATCAGAGTATTTTGGATTTCCATTTTATTTTAAATTCTTTAGTACTAAAGTTTGCCTTGTAACTTAACACTTTTGAGAGATGAAGTAACCAAATTGGTTAATATATCTATTAAACCAACTTTCTTTCCCATAGAAACCAATTCTTACAACGGTTTTGAACATTTAGAGGGAAGAATATGTTTGGGTGCTACTTTAAAAATCAATATTAACAGTCACATTATGCTTTCTATTGCCTCTGGAGCAGAAATATGGTAGAAGACAAGTTAAGATTTTGTCATCATTCATTAAAAAAAATAAAATTATGTGAATGTGGGGCAAGGTTGTAATAAGTACACAAACATGACACTTGAACTTGTCAATACTGTATGATACAGAGTTAGAAATGGTTTTATAATCATTAAATCAATAATATTCTTTACCAGCAATTGACTAATGGTTGTTTACATATTGATAATGTGCAATATATACACATGAAAACAAAGTATAGCATTTCTATCAATCCATACACTATTGGCGACTATTTTATAGGAAACTTCATTATTTCAAAAGTATAAAAATCTTTTAATACTTACCATGCATGAATGTGACCGCATCTTTGACATAATCATCAATCTCCACAAATATATCATTGATCTTCTTCTTGGCACGCACAAATATCTGGAGCGGTGAGTCCACATTGGACATGTTGACGCGGACGGCGCCATTGTTCAGCATCGCAACGTTGTGCGGCCCGTCGCCAGCCATCATAGACAACGTACGGTTAACATACGCAGCCATACGGGAAGGAAAGCACGCTTGTCTTTAGATGAACCTTATGCCGGACAATGCCAACAATATAGTCACTGTATCACTTCTACGATAAAACAACATGCACGGTAATACTGCAACAAAAACATAAACAGGCATAACAGTGTCAAGCTACTTCTAGTGCTGAATGAAATAGAAGAGTGCACAGAAAGAACAAGGCTAAAACACACAACACGGAGATGGGACTGAAATGAGTGTCTACCTATCTTCAAAAACAGTTTTGGGTCACTAAGTTATTGCAACTAAATTAATTGACATGAATGAGCATTTATTGTGCCTAACTGATTAATGTGTCTCCTTAAAGGCTATATGTTATTATCGCTTTATATTTTTTCTTAAGTTTTTTAAGTGCTTACTTGATACTAACTTAGATTTCAAACTTTGCACATAATGTAAATGAAAGTATATTAATTATATATTGATAGGTGGACGAAATATAGTACAGCCAATTTGAGGTTACTTGCAACAACGAACTAAGCAGTTTACACAAAATTTTGACAAAAATTAACATAACATGCCATACATTGCTTGCTAAGTTACATCTAAGTTGAGGTTATGTTTGGAATGTAGAGAAGCCGATCTGACGCCTTCGAGGGCGTATAACGGAAAGTCCAAACGTAAAAGTGCATATGAAGCTATACACCAACACTTAAGCATAAACAGAACCCAAAGAATCAGCACCTTGTCATCTCGTTGCATCATCACAACTGATGCGCATCCCTGCAGGTCGGGCCGCATGAAATTTTGTTTACCCTTTTACTATATTTGTCGATGAAAAACACCGAGACAAAATACAATGAGACGTAAAACAACTGACAGCCGCTAAATATAAAGTCAAAATTGATTTGTGATAAAATGCGACAACTACTATACGTAATGAGAACGGTGAATTAACACCGACAAACGTTCAAGTGCGCCTCACCTGTGCTTTATAGTGTAATTACAGACATTTTAATTGTAATTTACATTTATTTTCGGCAGATATTACCAATTAATTTTTTCATAGATTTTTCTTTGTTTTCAATTTTCAATTTTTCATAAGGGTTTCAAAGAATGTTTTTCTTTTCTCACTACCTATAAGCTTATTGGCTAACGCTATAACTGTCTTGATTTTTACCAATCACATGAATGAAATTAACTCAATTGAAACCTTCGTTTTATTTTTGCATCAAATGTTTCAACTACTGAATAAGCATATATTTTGCGAAAATTTATCCCATATTTTTTTTAATAAAAAAAAGACAATTTTATACGTTATTCCTTGTCGAACAAATGTTTTTTTACGTAATGGGGGAAGTTTTCGAAACTATAAAAGTATTATTACTATTATAAATGGGAACTTAAATGTTTGTATCTAAAATTATTTAGAATATATATTAAATATTTTTAATACATATTCTACCTGTATTTCATAAAATAATGTCGTTGTTAATGCTCTATGCAATACCGAAACGAATAGGAAGTTTATGTCAATGATACTGTCAAGCTTAAAATTTGACAAAATTAAAAATCAAGTTAAAAACTCAATGGCGGATGATTGAATAGAAACGCCGCTTCTTTACAGCTAAAGTTTTAGTTACAATATTTGTCTCCAAGTTAATTACTAGTAATAATTTATTAAACCCAATAACTTTTTAGTCATAACAAAATGTCTCGGTCTGTGCGTGCTGAAACCCGAAATCGTGTAAAAGATGACATCAAAAGAGTAATGCAAGCTGTTGAAAAAGTTCGCCATTGGTATGAAATTCTTTATCGTTATATTATATTTATATTTATGCGAAAAATAATTTCTAATTGTTTTATAATATATTATAGGGAGAAAAAATGGGTGACAATTGGGGAGACGACGATGAAAATTTATAAATGGGTTCCAATTTCAACTAACGAGCAAAAGAAGAAACACGCGGCGAAAAGAGAGAATAAGGAGAACACCTTAACTCCAAAGAAAACCCACGACTCTTCAAATTCAAACTTCGGAATGGCGGAAGACTCCAACACATGTGAGTAACATTTTTATAGTTGAAGTTATGGAAAAAGGTTGTATTCAACATGGCCTTTTGGTGAAAATGGTGGCTAGAAAAACTAAACTAGGTCAGGGATATCTAAATGTTGAAGGCCTGTGCCCTCTGGGACCTCTGTAATTATTTAAAATAAGACAGTTTCCTACTAACCTGATGGTGCAATGTGATTCATGCATATGTTCAAGTAAAATAGATATCTCTTGGAATAGGAAGTGTATTGAAATGGCTCTGGTCCTGAAGTAATGATGGGTTTTGCTAAATTTTCATTTAAAGTTTTTAATTGTGAAATGATGAAATCTGTGTTTATTACACAGATTTGTAGAAAAATGGAAAAATTGTTTGTGAAAATTATACATGTTCTCTTTCACAATTTTGATAAATCCAGTAAGTCAGTGAGCTGTAATTGTGATTAATTGTTACCAGAAGAATTTAAATAATTGTTACTATTTGCTGGTTACTATGATTACTGTGGTTACTGTGGATCTGTAGTACTGTGGGTACTGTGGTTCTGTAGGTACTGTGGTTCTGTAGCGCTGTGGGTACTGTGGTCGGGGAGCAGCGATTCGCTGAATAAAATTCCCTTCTTCTATCTTGCGGCGGGGTGGCTTCCTCGGTATAGCGCTTTTCCACTGTTCTTGCTCTGCTGTTCTTGTAGGCGAGGCGAGGACCGGCGAGGACTGATTTTGCACCGATCCTGGCCCCCCTTATATACAGTTCAAACCTCTATCCCGCTCTCACTTTATTTATTTTCTATTTACAAACTATCTGTTTTACTAAATATCTATATCTATTTACAAAATTACTATATTTATTAAATCACTATTCTTAAAAACTATTCTAAGGCTATTGTCTCGTACATCACTCCCGCCGTGCGTCGTCCCGGCTGTCAGGCTGGAGCGGCGCAGTACTGGTCCCTGGCGTGGCTCCAACATTCACGGGCAGGATCACCAGCTTCTTGGTCGGCCGTCGCAGGGTGGTGTTCCGGGTGCGCACGTCGGCTGCTCGTACAATTCCGTCCGGTCCCGGGAAGACTTTGACGACTACACCCTTGGGCCAGACGTTGCGGGGCAGCGTCCCATCAGCTATCAGGACGATGCTCCCGAGTCGCAGTTGCTCGCCTCGACTATAAGGCTCCCGCCGGTGTTGCAACTCCGGCAGGTACTCCCGCACCCAGCGTGACCAGAAGAGGTCCGCGAGGCGCTGAGAGGCGCGCCAGTGACTGCGATTCGCTATGTCGTTTTCTTGAAATTCTCCCGGTGCTGCTAGATTGGCAGGACCACCGAGCAGAAAGTGGTTGGGTGTGAGGGCTTCGGGATCCTCCGGGTCCGTGGAGACGTGAGTGAGTGGTCTGCTGTTGATGACGTTCTCGACTTCAGCGAGAAGCGTCACTAGGGTTTCTTCTGTAGGGTGGCGTTCGTGTAATATCGTAGCGAGGGAGACTTTGACGCTACGCACTAAACGTTCCCAAGCTCCTCCCATGAAGGGTGCACTGGGAGGGATATAACGCCAGTTGATGGCGCGGCGATTTGCATCTTCACGCGTCGCACTGTCGATGGAGCGTCTGAGTTCTTTGTCGGCACCCTGTAGGTTGGTGCCGTTGTCCGACCATATCTCTGTAGGTAAGCCACGACGAGCGATGAACCGTCGTAGGGCCATGATGGCGGAGTCGGTTGTGAGCGATCCGGCCATCTCGAGGTGCACGGCGCGTGTGGTGAGACACGTGAATAAAGCGACGTACCTTTTCTGTGTTGACCGTCCAACGGTCACTGTGAGCGGTCCGAAGTAATCTATCCCTGTGTATGTGAAAGCACGCTGATGGTGGGCCAGGCGAGAAGGTGGGTGATTGCCCGTAGCTGGTGTCGGAGGGCGCGCCTTCCGGATACGGCAACTTAAACAACTGTATATGACACTTTTCACTGTTGATCGCGGCCGCACTATCCAATAGCGTTGCTTGCATTCGTTCAGCGTCGTCTCGACTCCCGCATGTAGCAAAAGTCGGTGTACATAATCCACGTATAGTCGAGTTATGTGATGTCTTCCGTCGAGGATTGCTGGCCTCTTGGTATCTTCGGAGACCTCTTCTGCGGCCAGGATGCGGGATTTGATCACTAGAATCCCGTTGTGCACTTCTATCGCCAGGCCTCGCAAACGACTGTGAGGAGGTGGGGAGCCTCCTTTGTTGACTGAAGCTATTTCTTCGCTAAAACTATCTTCCTGTGCTATAACTGTGGCGCGATGTGACGTGGCTTCTCGCTCTATGGCTGTGGCGCGAGGGGGCATGGCCTCTTCTCGCTCTATAACTGTGGCGCGAGGAAGCGTGGTCTTTTCTCGCTCTATGACTGTGGCGCGAGGGGGCGTGGCCTCTTCTCGCTCTGTAACTATTGCGGGTTGTGCCTCTATAGCCAGGATTGGTTGGCGAGTGTCGTTCAACCAATCGTTGACTCTCTGTTTTGTGAGCTTTCCCGTAAAGCTCGAGTCCTCGCTGTCTGCATCTGATTCCGCTTCTATTGTGGCTATACGGGCGGCTGCAAGCTCGACTTGAAGACGAAGTAATTCTTCTTTCGCTTGCGCCAGTCTGACTGCGCGGTCTATTTTACTGTCGCGATGCCTCTTGCTGCTGCATACTGTGGCGGCCCGCTTTTCTTCTGCGGGTGCAGGTGTCGGTGCCGTTTCTACCTGCGCAGCGGTTTGTTCTGATTCCGTAATCGTAGATTGTTCGAATTCCGTCGTCGTGGTTTGTTCAGATTCCGTTGTTGCGGTGGCGCTTGTGCCTGTGTACCCTGTGGTGCCTGTTGTCGTCGACTGTTGCGATGTTTCGGCGACTGAGGCGGTTGCAGAAGCGGCGACCGAACGCTGACGCTGTTCATTTTCGTGTCGGGATCTGGTTACTGGCATCTTTTTCGAAGATTCGGCGGCTATTGGACGAAGATTCTTGAAAATCCGGCGCTTTCTCGAAGATTCGGCGGCTATTGGACGAAGATTCTTGAAAATCCGGCGCTCGAAGGACCAAAAAATGTTACTATTTGCTGGTTACTATGATTACTGTGGTTACTGTGGATCTGTAGTACTGTGGGTACTGTGGTTCTGTAGGTACTGTGGTTCTGTAGCGCTGTGGGTACTGTGGTCGGGGAGCAGCGATTCGCTGAATAAAATTCCCTTCTTCTATCTTGCGGCGGGGTGGCTTCCTCGGTATAGCGCTTTTCCACTGTTCTTGCTCTGCTGTTCTTGTAGGCGAGGCGAGGACCGGCGAGGACTGATTTTGCACCGATCCTGGCCCCCCTTATATACAGTTCAAACCTCTATCCCGCTCTCACTTTATTTATTTTCTATTTACAAACTATCTGTTTTACAAAATATCTATATCTATTTACAAAATTACTATATTTATTAAATCACTATTCTTAAAAACTATTCTAAGGCTATTGTCTCGTACAATAATAATAAATAATATTTTTAATTTGAGTTAGATAAATTTCCCATGTAGTAGATGAAGAAGTAGTAGCCTGTTGTAATAAATTTATCTGGTATTATGCATTTTGACATGTAAATAAAGCCCTAGTTAATTTAAAATTATTTAATGAATTTAAGTGCAGTTATCTGCAGATATTGTGTATTATATTAATTATAGAAATATTTTATATTTTCAGGTTTTTCAACAGTGAGTGACTCACAAGGCCCCACAGAATTCACCTCAACACCCATGAACTTCTCAGAAGACTCCAACTCACAGAGCAGTGGTACGACAACACCAGCAAAACGATTAAAAACTGACTGAGGAAGGTAGTTTTAGTTATATAAGAAGTGCTACAATAAAATTAAGGACAGTGGTTGTACCGTTGCATAAAAAGCTCATAACGGTCTCAGAGTACAATTTTGTATGTGTAGATATAGGTATATAATACAGTAAATAGGTGCACTAGAGTACAAAATAATTTAAATTTTGTATGTTATGGTGTATTGTGACCGTTATAGTGTGAACAATTTTGTACAGCCACAGCATCTTTAATGTTTAAGATATGAGGGATCCTTGTTCACTAAGTTGGCCTAATACTTAGTCTTGTTTGGTGACCCTCCACTAGGTAAATAAGCAATAGGAAAATTGTCCACAGTAGTGAGTAATCAGCTTGGTAACACGGTATGGTCATTGAAATAATATTAAATCAGAGCAATAATATATTTTGCTAAATCCTTACAAAGAGCAATAAGTTATGATATAATCTCCACATACAAAATTTTATCTGGTATCAATTTTATATTGACAATTGTGTTACAGCTTGCGATTGAGTGAACTAGGAGAAAAGGAGGCAGAGCCTTTTCCATATGTTTTATGTGGTGTGTGTTTGTACTGTAAATATACTGAATTTATGTGATTAGATTAATACTGAAAGTATGAGTTCTAATTTTAATAGATTTATTCCATTATGGACCACTGCAACATAGTGTTTGCATTGAAAGAAGTGATGCTTTTTATAACCTGACCATGAATTATTTATTGTTTAATAATAATGCTATAATGTTCATATGTTTGAATAAAAATGTGATTTAAATAAATTTATGAAGCTAAAACATACACTTGCATTAATAGCTGTAGTTTTCGTTTTGTTTTATTCAAGCAATAATAAAATGTTGGTACTACATGACTTAATTAATTAAATTGTACTTTTAATACTTATGACATATTAAATCTATTATTTTATTCTCAAATAATTCTGGTCAGGATTTTATAGAATAATTTTAATTTTATGAAATTTTATTGAAATGAAATTGAAATTAATTGGATGAATAATTTAAAGAATAGTGTATGCGACTCAATGCAACTTGGTTTAAGCCTAGAGACTCTTCTTTGTGCCACTTTGCATAAAATGGTTTATAGATTTTGCACAATGCATGTATCATCCCAATTTTATTTTATGAGACAATTGACAACTTAAGAAGTTTTTTACAGTTTTAGTTAAGTAATTTGAAACAGCACAAAATCATATACTTGCAGATTATTAAATTACATTTTATACAAAATGGCATAAACTAGCAGGGCTTTAGCATAATTTATAAACAAATTAATTGTACAATAATTTTATTAATTGTAATATATTGGTAATAAGATAATAAATAAATGAAAGCAATTCAGTATTTATCTTGAGAATCACCGGATGATGGAGTCTGTTGAGATTGTGAACCTGCAGATTCTTCCTTTTCGGAGGGTTCGTCAGATATGTTGTCGCTATCCTGGATGCCTATAATGTTATTCAGCAGGTAACTCAAGGTTATCTCCTGGAAAAAAATTATCTGACAATGATACTGCCTTATATATGTTTACATGTTTGTATATTTTTTATTTAAAGGAAATAATATTTGGTATAAATACCATTGCCTCTCTAGTATAACCCCTTCACTCTATTCTGGTATTTTTGAGCATTGTTAATGGCTCAAGAATATAAAATGACACATTTTTAATACCTCTGGTAAGAAAGAAAAGTCTCCTTCAGTCAGAGCCGCCCTGTCTTCAAAGCTGTGTCCGCACAGTATCGACAGCAAATACCACGACAACTGACTAGGAAATTGTTCACCTGAATGAAACATACAATAAGTATCATGGTTTTTTAATATACATATTTGGATTTTACTAAATGTTTAGTAGTTAATTTTATACATATCCTTACTGAGCATGGACTCTTCTACACATAAGAGGACTTACAAGTAACGTAGTAAATGTAATAAATAAGCTTAGAAGTTTTACAATTATGTAAAAGAAAACAAAACAGTTAGTCAAGGGCTATGAAAACTGGCAAAAATGAAAAAAAAAAACGTGATATCGATCTCATACATCCGCGATACCGATGAGGTCAATAAGTACTCATATTGGAATTTAGCTATATATAGAGCCTAAAGGTGAACAAGAGGCCGCCCGCCTATGGCCTCGATGGGCGAACCCAAAGGTCTCATATTAAAGATATATACAACTACCTGATTCATAGTTCTCACAAGGTGAAGTAGCAGTACCTACTCCTATACTCAGTCGAACCTGGGTATTCTTAACCCCCTGTAATGTCACCGTTGCTACGATCAGTAATAGCGAGGCTACTCATTGCTGCATTGCCGAGTTCGCGAGCCGCACTATTACCGTAGAAACAACTATGCATTTTACAGATTCTTATGTCTTATTCTTATAATCCTGATAGTGCGATATCTATAAAATATTCTCATAGTTTTTAATTAGAAACCCTAGTTTATAAATATACCTAACTGTTACTGGAAAAAGGGTTATAATTTATTACCGTAAGTCTTCAACATCTCAATAAACTGCTCTCTGCGCATTTTGTACTCGTCGTTTTGAAGGTATGCGAAATTTAAAAAAGCTTTTCTGAGCTTTTTGAAATTGCAGCCGAACGCTGGCCGATGGTTTAAATACAACTTCACGAACTCTTCGAAGTCTATCTCTGTCGCCGCGTCATAGGAGTATACCTTGTACCTTGCCTCTTCTAACAAATTTTCCACCTAGGAATTGCAAACGCATATAATTATGTTAATTGAAATGTCTTTAAATAAAGCTAAAATTTTAAGTAATAAAGTTCAGATTCTATTGTTTCTTCAAGTCAAAATTTAATATTTTGGTCAATTTTTTATTTACTTTTATTTCTTTAATATCAGTCCATCTATTGAACTTAATGTACTTTGGTCTTGTTTTGATAGATATAGGAATCAAATGTCTCAAAATAAAATTTCATAGAAAAACCTAAAAAATACAGATTCGCATCTACGTGTGCAAAAATTGGTTCGTCACATAAGACGTAAAGATGTAAGGAATAAACCCGGTCTAATGTTTATATTACAACTTTGGATATTACTCCACATTACACAATATTGAATAACGGTTGAAACATAACATATAAATTATACGTATATCATATACTTATTTTAATTTGAACACTAGTTTCTGTGTTCTGATTGACCTCAGATCAACAAATGAATAAAATCTAACTTAATAGGTTGATAGACGGAATTGCTAAATAAAATACTTAATTGGTGAATTGAAATTTAAAAATAGACACATGCTAAACGTAAAATAATAGATACCTCGTATTCCGATGGAAAGAACCCGAGAGCTCTCATGAGATCGGGCAGAGACTCAATAGGTATGAAGTCCTTGACACGGCGCGTAGCTGGCGAGAAGGTACCCTGGCACAGAATCTGGACGTAGTAGAATAAGTCCCTGATCTCTTGGAACAGCCAGCCAGGTCGTCCGTTCTCAATCAGGCAATAATAAGGGTCCAAATCCGGCCCGCCTTGCTTTGTCGTTGTCTCCACTGACCTAATAAATAAAAACTTCTAAAGACTATGTGGAAAAATATGTCATGATGCAAGAAAACAAATGGCTGTCATTTCAAATGATGGTGTCTAATGTTGTAGAAATGCTTTTATATGTCAAAACAGGGTTCCAAGCGTAATATCAATGCTTAATCATAAGGCAAAAGTAGTGTGTGACGTCTATTACGAATAAGTTTTAAAAATAAATATATGAACCTATAATTTGCAGCCCATTGAAACACGCAAGGATCTCTGGCACCAATAGTGAACATAATACCATTTTCGCCTCCGAAACACATATCGGTGACCTGAAACCGTAACATTAGTGTGCGACATGACGTGTAGTTAGGTACTCTAAAGAGCTTCCTAATAAAGAAAGCCATTAGGTACATTAGAGTTTTTTTTTGTCACGACTGATGTCTTCGACTACGACATTTTCACAAGTTTTAGCCATTTTTCTTCCATTTTCTGATTAATGCAGTAAGTACCTACTTAGGCATTCTCTGGGAGTCGTATCTTAGGTGGTGCAGAGACGAAAGGCATAGGTACTTTTACTTTCTTTCATTAAGTACTAAAGGATTAGTTATAACTGGATGCAAATATAAAGTAATAACTATTTTTATTTATACGAAATTCGTAACGAGTCGTCTAAAAATCAATAGGGCAGTAGCGTTTACCTGCACAGGATGCGCCAATAAGCCCACATGTTTCCAAGGATTACCATCTAAAGGCAACTTCTGTAAGCCTATCATATTCTTAGTAGCAAACACCAGGTACTGCAACTCCACTCCATCCTCTATCCTCGTCACGAGTTGCATCTTCTTCACGGGATGTTCGTATCGTGGGCCCAGGATCGTGGCCAGTGCCATCGTCGTTGAATAGTTCACGATCTTATACTTATGCTGTCGAATTCCGTTTTACTTTCAATACGGCTAGTTAATTTGATTTGTCCAACTGATTTTTCATAATTGGTTCAACAATCGAATATTTCAGTAAGAAAAATAAACGTGAATTGGAATATTTTATTATATCCAATTACCCTATTTAAGGTAGGTACTAACAATGTTTAGTTTTAATATGAGCTAAAATCACTATGAATTTTATATTCAAAGAAATCATACATCTAAATCTTACCTCGTCATCAGCAATCAGAATAGTAGGCAAATCCGTTCTCTGTTCGGCGGGATCCAGGTCTTTAGGTGTCGGCCACACAATACCACACAACGGTATCGCTGTCTGATCGACTCTATCTAAACTGAAAATCTCTAAATATTCATCAGAGCTCTGCCCTATATCATACTCCACCATCATTTTGTCGACCCCCAAGGAGACTAATTTGTATTCTCCATCGGGATTTTTCTTTGGAAGAAAGAACACGCTAGTTATTTCTTTGAAGTGGGACCTGTGTTTTCCTATGAACGTCCATTTAAACGTTAAACAGTCGTATTTGTAGACGAGTACTGTTCGACCAGTATCCTAGAAGAATTAAAAATATTATTGTTCCTTGGCTTAGTGAAAGCAAGTTAATTTAAGATATGTATGGTCGGTTTGTCAATCACAATGATTATCCCCGCCTGGATGCTTAAAGCAATGCGTAGAAATATATCCAGTCAGGCAGGCATGGCGAAAAATACGTCTGTCATCACTTGATGGGACAAAAGCATTGTACTTTTCATCAGGTGCGGTGTAGTCGTATACAAAGAGAATTAAAGAATTCTTACAGCACAAGCGAGCGTTAGAGAGTCGCAGCTATAGTTGATCTCTTTAATCGCGTAGTGAGTGTCCAGAAACGGTTTCTCTGTAATAATCTTTATTGTTGTAGGATCCAGGAACAAGAGTTCTCCAGTGTTCAACCCGCATGCTAAATGTAAACCTGAAATATATTTTAAATTGCCTGCGTGAGATCTAGAATTGTAGTACTAATTTGTTTTTCATTTGATGTTAATCTAAATAAAGATGTGATTTTTTTTTCAAGTACCTAATCGACACAATGATGTAAATTTGTCTTTATTACCTGAAGGAGAATATTTGAGGCAAGTTATGGAGAGCTGTGGCACGGTCACTTCGGGGACGAATTTTAAAGAGTCGTTTCTTGGCGGTGTGACAATTGTGAAATGCTTCCGAAGGTCCAGCCTCACGAATAACTTATGTGGAATATACTTGTACAGTTCTAGAACACCATCTGCATAGCCAACGCACACAAATGGCCTAAAAATGGAGAAAAGGACAGATATGTCTTGTTAATAAAGTTCTAATTTAATTCCGATCAAAAAAATGATTTCAGCCTCATTACGTCCAGTTTTGAAAATAATGTTTCACCAAAGTTTCCCAAAATTATTTCTTGGCATCAGTTATTTTCAACTTTCGCTAACGTAAGATAATTATTTTTATAATCGTAAGAAAAGTAAGATTTTAGTTAAGTTTTTCAGTAATAATCTAAATATCGTCCCTTAGCTCACAACACCGCTCAAGTCGAAAATTGGTGGTTTTTACATTTTAATCTCATTGGATAGGGCTACTCATTGCGCGACGAACAAGATATAGGTTTCAGCCTTGCAGAAGCCGTAATTCGAAAAGTAGTGGCAGCGCGCATTCGGATGGTCTCTCCACTCACCGCACAGTTTTTTTCGTCTCCTGTAAAGTTGGCAAAACCGACTTACGCGGTGTTGTAAGCTAAGGGACGATATATGAAAAATAAAATCGATTTACTTTTCAGGGTGCATAGTGATAGCCAACGCGATTGACGTGAGACTGTCTATTATAGTAACGTAATTTTCTGTGACGAAATCTACGAAGCCCACGCCCTGATTTTGTGTACCTGGAAACAAAACAGAAAAAATATTTATAGAAAATGCAGCAAAAATATTTTTCTCTTTCTTCTTCGACTTCTACACTTACAATTACCTTATCAGTTACTTTAATAAAATAATTACGTTGTCTATATAATAGCGACAAACCTTTTGTTTTCTTATCGAATTATTAAGTCATCTCTATAGTTTTTTTTTGTTTGTATAATTACTCACAGACGATGAAGTCCCTGACTAAAAAAGGCTTGCTGCCAACAGTGGCGTCGCTCGGCAGTTGTATCTTCATCAACTTCTGTCTAACCACGCCAGTCAATGGGTCTATCTGCGTCACTACCTTCTCCCAGCACGGGCACGCCTTATTACCTGGCAATGGAACAGTATATTTGTTATTCCAGAGTTATGATACCATATTTAGTGGAAGATAACCACAGTAAAACCTTTGATAAGATTACAAATTTTATTTTTTTTTCTTATTTTTTTTACCTAGCGTTAACTAGCACTTGAGATTATATATCGAGCATTTTTATTGATTTATAAAATGTTACTTGAAACTAGGTGATCGGATTTATAATAATGTAAGCTCAAGCAAACCATAGGTACAGAGAGGAATAGGTTCATTCTCTTCTGTATATCTTCATAAACATCAGCCCATATATGTCCCACTGATGGGCACGGGCCTCCTCTATAACCAGGGCTGCCAGATTGTATAATTGGATACAAATCCTGTATAATCGGATGGGGTGTTGTATCCATGACCACTTAGTATAATACGATACAAAGGCATAGGGGATGGAACATAAGTTCGCATTTTATCAATAATTTGTCTACCTATCATCCTAAAAGAAACAAGAGCTATTCTGGAGTGTCCACTTTTCAATCATCTATTGCCCAAGATTATTCCTAAAAAAAAAAAACAAGAGCTGAATAGAATGGTTATGTATAATGCGATCAAATTTTGTATTATTGGAGATAGTAAACCGTATAGCTGCGATTTATTTGCTGGCAGCCCTGTCTATAACTGAGAGGGTTCGGGCCGGTAATTCACCACGTTGGCCTAGCGCCGGTATGCAAAATAAACGGCTAACAAATTCAAAACATTTTTTCTATATGTCATGAAAACAATTACACTTAGTCAATTAAAACTAAAATACACATACATTTGGGATCAAAGATCTCGAAGCTCCGCGGTGAGATGTTAAAACTTATGTCCTTAACGCTGTCTACGGTGAAACCGTGAACCCAGTACAGCAACTTCAGCTGGCTGTCGTAGAAATGTATTTCACCTTCGTCGTTACCCGTCACGATCACACTGAATTATGAATGTATTTAAAATATCTAAATTGGGTGTACCTAGTACCTACTAATGTAATTGATGTTACATGCCAGAAAGTGAGTCCTAAGAACCAATTTAAAATTTTGTGATGATGTGACAATTAATAACGAGATAAAACAATTTAGTATGATATTTATAAATGTAAAACTTATAAAGGTGTCTATCGATAATAATTAATGTAAATTGTTGAACATATGGTATAAGTTTTCGCAAAGAATTTCTAAAGTATATTTAGTCGATCAATATGCACTTGATAAGGATGTAGGAATTAAATAGTAAAGATGTCTTTCTATTCATTACTTACCCATCAATGCATTTAATAATATTAATCTTGTGTTTTTCAACTCTTAAAACCTTCACGAATCGTAAGATGTCTGAGTCTGTGGGCTCCACACCCTCTTGGTACTCTATGGTGTAGCCATATATGAGGATAGCTCCGTGGTTGGTCGCCACAAGCACGTGACGTGTGACGCCTACGAAAGTGAAGCACGTCAGCCTGCCGCAGTCTGGTGGGATCGCTTTAGGAACTTTTCTCATCTTGATTTCGTAGTCGTTTGTTTCTTTTGGCAAACCTCTATCGATGATAATTATTTTCTGCAAAAAGATTTTTTTTGCTTTTTCAATGCTGTTTTGTGCTTCCAAACTTAGACAATTAAGAACATCGCTCTTATAATTCAACAAAAAATATATATAGGGGAAGGTGAGGTAATACGATCCCTGGAGGTCAAATGATCCCCCGCCATAAACCAGAAAAAACTAGTGTCATCTATCCAAATGCGCGTGAGACATGTTCCCCGCACCCCTGCCAGTTACCTATCCTAGTGTCATGGCGGTGTGAGCGCTTGGCGTGATTTTATTAAAAAATAATCAAAAAGTCGGTCTGTGATCTAAGGTAAGCCTGTTTTTGGACTTTCATTACTTTTTACATGTTCGTGTTTATTGAAATGTTATTTTATTTGCAGGTATTAATGTCAGTTATCTAATATTTAAGCAATGTTCGATAACCGCACGCGTTGTTTGAAGGTTATGTTTTGATCGAAATCTTGGAATTTGGTGTTTGGGGCAAAATGATCCCTTTTGTTGTGTTTAAAATGATCCCTGGAATCATTTTACCCCATACGTATTTGTTGTTTTACAGATCATGCCGAGAATTTATAAACGCAAAGTAGACACATCAGTCCTTATCAGCCCACCCTACAAAAATTACCTTGAAGAAGAAACCAAAAAGAAAACAGATATAGAAACAAAGAAAGCCCTTAAGAAAGCGAATAAAATAAAATAAAAAAACAAAGAAAGAGAACGATAAAAGAAAAGGTGGTGGGAAAGAAACAGGATCGGAAGAGGAGGCGGAAAGAGAAAAAGCAAAAAAAAAGAAAAACAGATCAGATTCTTCTGAAGAGGAGAGTGATGCCGAATGCCTCTTCTGTACTGAAAGCTACTCCAAAGACACTAAAGGCGAAGGGTGGATTAAATGTGTTGTGTGTCCTAAATGGGGACATGAGGCTTGTGCGGGAGTAGATAGTGACGATGAAGGCGAATTTACTTGCGATATTTGTCTTTTTAGTAATCAATTTGATAGTGTGAAAAGAAATTTATGGCTTTAAGTCTATTTCTAAGTTCCTGATAAGAAAATTATTATTTTTTAAAATAAAGTTAATTTTTCTATTCTATTTTGACATTGATAAAACCTTTGATAGGAATGAGTACTATTTGTGTTTATTACACTGATATTTATTAACTTATGGTATAAAATGATCCCTGGGATCATTTTACCCCTACCTCAGGGATCACTTTATACATAGGTGTGTATAAAATGATCCTTTACTAAACTTTTACAAAAATCTCTAATACAAAAAAACTACGTACATATATGATAAAAAATAAGTATACAGATACAAAGTTAAGTAAATTCACTATAGCCAACAATAGAAATCCTGCGAATATGCCTTTTACTTTAGCCACAGTTTTGTTTTTTCCTTAGGGGGATCATTATACCTCACCTTCCCTTAGTATATAATAAAGGGGACTATCTCGTTGATGCCGCAGTACTTACAGTGGCTTGCCATATTATTATGGACAGTCACATTTTTTTCATTTATTTTCTTTGAGCACATTTAACTGTAATCTTAAGTGGTGTAAGACTTGTTAGAAGTCTTTTACACATTCACGATACCTCTTTAACTTAAATTTTAAGTGGATTTCAAGTATTGGAGCATTCATTTATTTTAAAAATATTTTTAAAAGCGGGAGAGTCGCAGAATCGTTGACACGCGTAAAAATAGGAGACGTTAATAATATTATTTTAAAAAGCTATTTAGTGAGTTTGTGTTATAAATATTAATTAAAAGTAATTATTATTTTATTGTTATTGATAGAAAAGTATTTTGGCGTCAATTTTTATCACAATATTATTATTATTACTTTTTAATGGTACTCAGTACGAGTCGACGGGTTGATTTGTTTCCAAAAAAAAAATCTGTGGTTAAAACCCTCCTCCTGCATCCGAATCATTCTCAAATGAAGATAGCACAACTTGCCGGAGTTTCTTAGTCCGCTGTTAGTAAAATAAAAATAAATTTGGAATAAAATAAGCCACTTTTGCCCAAAAGAAAAAGCAAATGTTGAAGAAAATTGATTACCACGCAATGGTCTGATTGGAAAATTCGGGATAATTGTTTGCAAAACTGAAAGAAAAGTGGTGATCTTTTAACGTTAATAGTTCGGGAATCTGAAATACCAGTTTTTAAGAGAACTGTACCGCGGAGGTTCGCAGAGGAATGTCTGACAAGTTATCGACGATTTGAGAAACCGCGTTTGACTGAAGCAATGAAAAAAAACGGCTTGCCTGGGCTTGTAAGCACCATTCGAAGACTGGAATATGGTCAGATTTAATACTAGCTTCTATTTTGATGTTCTCAAATAATTTTTTCACAAAATTATTCATAGAATTACTTTTTTTGGATGTGTTTCTCAGACGAACGTTATAATAACTCGTCTCTCAAATCGTCGATACCTTGTCAGACCTTCCTCTGCGAACCTCCGCGGTACAGTTCTCTTAAAAACCGGTATTTAAGATTCCCGAACCATTAACGTTAAAAGATCACCACTTTTCTTTCAGTTTTGCAAACAATTATCCCGAATTTTCCAATCAGACCATTGCGTGGTAATCAATTTTCTTCAACATTTGCTTTTTCTTTTGGGCAAAAGTGCCTTATTTTATTCCAAATTTATTTTTATTTTACTAATAGCGGACTAAGAAACTCCGGCAAGTTCTGCTATCTTCATTTGAGAATGATTCGGATGCAGGAGGAGGGTTTTAACCACAGATTTTTTTTTTTGGAAACAAATCAACCCGTCGACTCGTACTGAGTACCATTAAAAAGTAATAATAATAATATTGTGATAAAAATTGACGCCAAAATACTTTTCCATCAATAAAAATAAAATAATAATTACTTTTAATTAATATTTACAACACAAACTCACTAAATAGCTTTTTAAAATAATATTATTAACGTCTCCTATTTTTACGTGTGTCAACGATTCTGCGACTCTCCCGCTTTTAAAAATATTTTTAAAATAAATGAATGCTCCAACACTTGAAATCCACTTAAAATTTAAGTTAAAGAGGTATCGTGAATGTGTAAAAGACTTCTAACAAGTCTTACACGACTAAAGATTACAATTAAATGTGCTCAAAGAAAAAAAATTAAAAAAATGTGACTGTCCGTAATAATATGGCAAGCCACTGTATATGTTTATTTCTGAATTTTGGATAGCAGAACGAATTCTAGAAATGCGAACAAATTCTATAACAATTAACAATATACAAAAATTAACATCTTTGTTTATTTGCTCGAAAGAAGAGACATAGTTTAAGGTGCATAAATATTTTCCATATCGAATACAAAGATGAAAGTTACCTTGGATACACCAAGCCAAATATCGTGCTTCGTCAACAACAGGAACTGTTGTGTGTCGTTTGCGTTGAATCCCATGTCAATAACTGCATCCTTGGGTATATTCACCTCCACTGTAGCTGGGGACATTAAATTATACGTTTATAAATTTTTAATGCTGTTAAAATAATTAAATAATACGTTATTATTTAAGTACTTTTAAATAATAACGTAATTTATGTAGGTTGATAACTTTCAAGTCAATTTTATATTTTACTTATAAGTACAAGTTACTTAAAATAAAATATAGGTTTTCCTGTATGTCCTCGCTCGAAAGGTCTCGGATGCGATGTTGAAAACTAAGCAGAGGTAAAGTGAGTCAGGCGTATCTATTCATTTTACCATGAGGCTCTCCCAGTCCAAAAGACCATATCCACCAGTACACAGTAGTTTTCTCCGCGTATCCCAGGGTGAGCAGATACTTGGCGTCAGGACTCAGCGCCACCCTGGCGACCTTCACCGGTCCGTGGGGGGAAAATATGGTCTTCTGCGGGAAGTAATCCGTGCTGTCCCAAATGATGAGGATGTTCTCCGGGCCTGAGTCGGCGGTCACTAGCCATTTGCCGGTACAGTCCGACGCTATGCATGTTATTGTGTGCCGCTGAAATGTGGAGTGGTTTGGCTTATAAAAACTCTGAGTTTTGCTACACAAATGTTTATATATTTTGTCCGTAAAAAAAATCACATATGCCATGAATACTTAGTCTTTATTACGTGTTTTTAAATTTCAAAATTGCATAAAATTTATCTAAAGAACTTTAAACATTCTTCTACAGGTTAGCATCTTTTATCGATATTTCTTCAATGTTTTATTCTAACAGAAAATGTACACTTTGTTCTAGAACTGGATCAAACAATATTTCGATCCAAATACGTTTAAGAAATACAAAAAGAAATTATTCATGTCTGATAACCTTCCTTCGTCTCGCCAGTTGCTGCCAGTGCTGTCACTTTCCCATGCTAGGTAGGTAACAGGTACTCACATGTCCCTGAAGTATTCTCATTTGGTTGGTGGTCCAGTTGTACAAGACGCCGCAGTTCGCAGCCGCATAAAACGCTGTGGTGGTGCCACGGTCGTTCAAGTTGATCACACCCACTTTGGGATTGTACCCATAGATCCATCTTATGTACTGAAGGAGTTTTATTATGATATTAAAGAATGAGAAATGAGGATCTAACAAAATACTTTTAATTATTTTAAGCTATTACACCGGAACCAAAAGAAGGAATAAAATATTGCTTGTATATAACAATGTATAAAAACTAATCCTTTGAAACCATGACATGATATTTAACGACAGAAAGCTAGGATTCTGGGGTGGCAGAGTGGAGAATTTTGACTTATTATCAGGGATCGATATACCTAATCTCCTATTACCTAGACCTACATAATCGGTGATGTAGAAATAAGATGTAGTGTAGTAAGCAGCACTTACAAATGGTGTAGGTTTATGATGGTATTCCGCTAAGGCAGAATGTTTTCTGATTTGAGATAGTGAGAGGCTGTACAAACGCCTCATATCTAGTTCACTAGTGTTATCATTGGTCCGAATATTCGGCAGGGATTGGAAATTAGACAACCTTTCCAAAGGATTGGTCTGCATAATGAAATAAATTCGTTTAAAATTATTCACTTCAAAATCAATTATTTTTCGATTGAAACGTGACAACAATTATATGCCTTTGTGACACATATATTTTTAATAATGTGAATATTGGGCAATGAAATAGTTTGAGATATAGGCGATAATAATTGTCAACACGAGAAAAAAGTAGGTTTCAAGATTTTATCATAAATAGCACCAAATTTATTTTACAGCAATAGTCTTCCCATAGTAGGAGCTATGAATGAATAAAACAACACCTAGAAGTCAGACGAAATGTATCATCATCATCATCATCAACAGCCCTTAATTCGTCCACTGCTGTATAATAAGAGGAAATCAAAGTACAGACTTTTCAAAACTTTAAGCAGGAGTGGTAACTCCAAGCTTAGTCGTAGAATTTCACCTGTAACTACCATGTCCCGGAAAGACTAGCTTAGAACACGGTTTAAAGAAAAAGGACTTGCTAGAATAATGTCAACACTGCAACCAATCGTTATTGTGGTGAGGTATAAATACAAATTTCCATTTTTACTTCTGCACTTAGGCTTTTATCAACATCTTCGCGATTTTCCATTAATATCCTAGCTTAAATTGCACAAAGGATTATGGATTATGAATTGGATTATGATTTATGATTATTCCCTCTGCTCCAGGCAAGAAGATAGGCATAAAAAGTGGTAAACACAATGCAGTGCCTTCCGCAGTAGGTCGATAGCCCCACACGAGACATCTACATAACTGAATCACTATCTCATGTCAAAGGTCGGTGTAGCTGGCTCGTGTATCTCCACACTTCGGGCTCAGTGAACATCTGCAGCCATGCTCGGTGCTACATTTGTTGTGATATCTCTGTTCTGTGCTGTGACATGCAGGACCATTTATTTGGAAGTCAATTCAGTCACCATTGATGAGGTCAGTGCTTGTTTAGTTATGATAAGAATGCTGAATGAAAGTGTTTGATGATAAATGAAATAAACAAAATTTGTGTTGATGAGCTAAATTTATTCGTGTTTGTTTTGTGACTGGTTAATAACGAAAATACTGAGGAAGAAGAGAAGTATTAATCAAAATCTTTTTTTTGATATTTGATGAAGTATTTTACTTGACTTTACTAATCCACATTTGGAGGGTAAGATATTATGTAGACCAATCTCCTTCTAGCAATATGAGGAAAGTCTGTGTATTAGCAATTATTCCGATAACGTTTGTTATAAAGAAAATAATTACGATGTTTTGACTAAAAACAAAATTATGTCAAAAATTTGTTATCATAATTATATCTAATTTCTTTAGGCTGTCTAGGTAAGTCATATATAAAAAATATCCATTCACTATTGCGGAGATAAATTTAATCAGCAAGGAAACCAATAACTGACATAGTTGTGTCCTATTTATAACATTAAGATAATACTTAATGGTGAAAATAAATTATAAGCAAATACATCCAACAGTTACATACCCAGTTTTTACCTCACACAAAGATTCGAGTCTTGTGTCGTGGGTATCGGGAACTACGAACGACTTTTCGGCCTCACAAACACCCTGACCCGCAACAAATATTATGGATTACACAAACACGTATCTTGGTGTGGGGATCGAATCCATAGCTTCTCATGTCGCAAGCATGCTAGCCAATTAAGGAAAATCAATGATTCAAACATTTTTTACTGCTCTCTCAAACGCAGCAAAAATCGAGGTGTGCGACCGATATGTTCTAGGTTTGATTCCGTGTCGGACAGTGTTAATAGGTTTTTCTTAAGAAGAAATACCTATAGGTATGCCTCATTATCACCCTTGTAGGTACGTTCCGCTGCTGGGCACTGGTCTCCTTTATAGCTCAGAGGGATTAGGCTTTAAACCTCGAAGCCATCACTACTCCTAATATCAATTAGGTAGAATTTAAAACAGGTGCGTTATTCGTTTTTATGATTTAATACTTTCAACGAACTTTTTATCGTAAGCTCATTTTGTGAGTCAGTAGTGCTATTTATTTAAAGAAAAATTTAATAATGGAGGAAGGATATTGGCATCCGCTTAGCTACCAACGCATCATGAAACATTTAACCTGCACAAAATGAGATCATATTCATGAATCAGCTCGTGAATGTACACAGAAAGGATATCCTCTTATATGTATAAAGTCAGTCCATGTACGAAGTATAAACATTGGCATATATATCGTTTGCTTCTCTACTCAAAGTAAAAAGTAACTGCCATCGTGGGCGTAGGTGTAGGTATCCGAAATACCTTTTGGAGAACTCTTATTACCGTTACAATACGAGTAACTGATGTTCATCGCCATCATCAGTCTAAAGACGTTAATTGCTAGACATAGGCCCTAAAGACGTCCAGATTGTTCCGTCTGGAGCGGCCTGCATCCAGCGGCTTTGAACTGATATTATTTCAATAAACTAAATATAGAGCTTCCAATAGGTTTATTTCTACCAAATGACCAATTAGATTCCAATTGACACCAATGGCGCCATTTCCAAAGAAGGCCAAAAGCCCTACTTGCATTACAATTTTCAAAAGTCTGAATAATGATCATTCATGTTTAAATCTGCATTTACATATAAATAAGAATATCCTGACCCAGCAATAAACATTTATAAACTAGACATTACAAAATGAAGATGTTAAGCTTTTAGGCTTCTATGAAAGTACCGCTACTGCAGGGCTGCCAGCAAATAAATCTCATCTATACGGTTTAGTATTTGCAATTATACAAAATTAGATCGCATTATACATAACCATTGCACCATATGCAGCTCTTGTTTTTTTTTTTAGGATGATAAATGCACAAATTATTGATAAAATGTGAACATAATATGCCTTTGTATCGTATTATACAAAGTAGTCATGGATACAATACCCCATCCGATTATACAAGATTTGTATCCAATTATACAATCTGGCAGCCCTGCGCTACTGATCGAGACACAGTACGTAATAATTATATATCTGGACATTCAAGGTTCTAAATGCAGTGATTGCCTCGAGGTTTAGGCGAGCGGTCGAGAATCTCGGCGGTCGCGGGTTCGAACCCCAGGCACACACCTCTGACTTTTCGAAGTTATGTGTGTATTCAAATTGAATGATCACTTGCTTTAACGGTGAAGGAAAACATCGTGATGAAACCTGCACACCTAAAAGTTCTTAGGAATTTCTTAGGTGTGTAGTCCGCCAACCCGCACTAGGCCAGCGTGGCGGACTATGGCCTAAGCCCTCTCAATGGTAGAGGAGACCCGTGCTCAGCAGTGGGCGTATATGGGTTGATGAAGAAGAAGAAGGTTCTAAATTCATTGCATATATTAACCTATAAATATAAAATGTCTGACCTGCACTACACCTTTCATTTTTTAGTCGCCATTGCGGTCGCTTTACTAGGCCTAAAATGACCTATGTAATAATTGTAAGTGTTTGTTGAATATAATTCAAGATGAATTCAAATCGTTTGTGCTGTGATACAGATGTCGTCAAGTTTATCGATGTCTACTAAAAACCTTGACCAATTAACGTGTCAAATTGTAAATAATTGATTGAAATGTGTTTAAAACTATTAAAATATATTGATATCAGCCAATACATTTTAATTTATAACACAACTAAGTGTAAGTACGTATAATATACATACATGCTTCTTTTGGGCAAGGACCTCATCGGTTGGCTCTGAACTCAATAACACTTACACTTTACAGATCTGTTAGTTATTTACGCTCTATTTAATATAAGGTTTTCGTGCCGGGTCTCTATTATTAGTAATAGACTTAGCTCTCAGTCTGTCATCAGGCTGTATATCATGAACCGTGATAGATGTAGTTAAATTTTGACGTGATGTACTTTTGTTGCCGCTATAAAAATAAATCCAATAAAACAGACATGATTCTTCGGACGTTTTTTTTATAAATAATGGTACGGGATCCGAGTCCGACTGCTACTTGGCCGGTTTTCAGTAAGTTATATTCATGACCGTTAATGTATATAATCCTGTCCATTTACCTACACCAAATTTTGTAGCATTTTAAATCTTGGCATTGCAGGTAAAATTTTTAAAGAGGTATGGGTATTTGCCTGATGATGGCAGCGCAGATATCACTGATGCTGACTTCGCCTACACACCACATTCGGTTTCTGAGGCTCTGAAGAAAATGCAGGCTTTTGCAGGACTTCCGGAAACCGGAACATTGGACACAGCAACTAAGAGGGTTAGTATGGCTGTTTAAATTGCTTATATTAATAACGTTAAAATAACAATTACAGCAAATTTTGAATCAGGAGGATTTAAAACTGGTTTTGTTTGAAATTATAAAAAACTATAATTTCATTTTTTTTCAGCTCTTCAAGAAGAAAAGATGCGGAGTTAAGGACATAGAGAATGGGTCGCAGCTTACTAGGAACAAAAGATATATTTTGGCGCAGGGATGGAACAAACATACCATCACTTACAGGTGATACTTATCAAATTTCAGTGGTTTGTTCCTGGGGTTTGAACCCGTGATTGTCGAGATTCTGGACCGCGTATCTAAACCTCGAGGCCATCACGATGTTTTAGGTGATACGTGTGGCCAAATTCGATATTAAGCTTTATAGAATTTCTGATCAGTCAAGATTAAGATGGCTGAGAGTTAAAATTCAATTACGATTGCCAGTTGTAGAAAGTTCTTGATATACGGCTATTACACATTTTTAGAGTTTTAAATGGCTCGAGTACTCTAGAAAAGGCTCGTGTCGAGTCCCTCATGGCAGAAGGCTTGGCGGTGTGGGCACCACACGGAGATCTGCAGTTTATAAAGCTAGACGAAGGAACTGCGGACATTCAAGTATCATTCGCTGCCGGAGATCACGGAGATGGGTAAAATTTGCAAACTTTATTTCTTCTTTTGTCACAAAATGCCAACAACGCATCTGGAATTTTCTTTGTGTTACTAAGATTCCTTCATTATCCTTCAGCTATTAATTCATTTTAAAAATTACGCAGGCATGGACCTTTGGAAGGTCTAAACCTTATTGCATTAAGTTCTAATCATGTAGATTCTCCCCAATATTTTCATAAGCTATTTGGGGTCAAATTAATTCATTAGGAGAACATAGATAACGTCCCTGCAATACCTAATTGAGAATTGGCAGTCGTTTCTTTTCGATTCCAGGTTTCCGTTTGACGGGCAAGGTAGGGTGGTGGCTCACGCGTTCCCTCCGCCCCACGGCGCAATGCACTTCGACGACGACGAGATATGGGGCAGCGACACCGAGGAAGAAGATGAAGATATCACCGATTTCTTCGCGGTGGCCGTGCATGAGATCGGACACGCGCTCGGCCTTTCTCATTCCAACGAGAAGGCCTCGGTTATGTACCCTTACTACCAAGTACCGATAGAGAAACTACATATCGACGATATATTGGGCATGAGGAAGCTGTACCGTGAGTTTATAGTGCTATCTGGTTATAAATATAATTTAGGTTACACACTTTTCTATATTTTTTATACGAAAAGCTTAACCCCCATGCATATACGTGCTTTTAGAATGATTGTGTAGAGAACTAATATATTCGAACTCGAATATCAAAAATTATCAGTTTAATTCCCGCTCAATTTGCAACGGTTTTCTATTAAACAAATTTAAACGTAACCTATAAAAACATTATTTTCATGCCTCTTCGAATAAAGGACACTTTTCCTGTAAGAATAACTTTTATTTATTTTCATTTTCAGTAAAAGAAAAATTACCAATAGATTCTGCGGAGAACACAGAAAGTCCCGACATCTCCCATTCATCGCTCGTGCCTCGTTTCACATTGCCTGATAGCAGCGACGAGCTAGATATTCCTGACTTGTGCATGACTAACTACGACACCATACAGGTTATTAAAGGGAAGATCTACGTCTTCGAGGAGAAGGTAAGATACCTTTAAGCAAATTATACAGAACCTCGCGCCAGTGGTCTTAAGAGATAAACAGAAATTCTTTTAACACCCCCGTTCTGAATTGTGTAGGTAATAGAGAATACAGGTAGTACTTTGTTTGACTTGAAAATTATTTCACCTTTCTTCTTCTGCGGCCTTCTCATCTTTGAAATTTTTAGGCCTCAGTCCATCTAATGGCTGGCCTAATGATTTTATTGATTTAATTTATTACAACAGTTAATTATGAGCGTAACGACAAAATGTTACAATAATTAACTGAAATATGTTTTTGGATATCTACATATTCATATTATTATCTATCTCTGTGGAAATCATTGGGGGAGGCCTATGTTCAGCAGCGGACCTCATTTGGCAGGTGGATGGAAAGAATATAAGCTGGCAAAGTCCTAAAAACGGCTTCAAATATACGACAAATTATGTAAATATTGCAGTGGGTGTGGGTGCTGCGCGACAGGAACGAGCTGGAAGAAGGCTACCCCAAGAAATTCCACGAAGTGTTCATCGGGCTGCCAGCAGAAGTGAACGTTATCAAGACTATATATGAGAAACACAACAGGGATATTGTTATATTTTCTGGTAAACGTCTACTGATTCTCTTATCACCATCACATCGGAGCATTCGCAAATAGTTATTAGCTGAATTATATTAAATCAAAAAGGTGGAATATTAAACAAGATTTTCTTACATCTTCGTATACGACAATATAATATCGTACCAAATATTATGAAAAAAAAGTTGTTCGTTTATTTGTTACGCTTTTACACTTGAACTAGATTGATTGATTTTGGTATATGCATTGATAGGCAAGAATAAGATAAAACTTCCTTTCACAAATATATTGAAGTAAACCGAAATCCATCGATTTTATAAGCATAATGCTCACGCCATAGATCTCTATTTATTTTCCGTTCGTAATTTTCAGGCAAAAAGTACTGGCAGTTCAGCCCTTCATTCCGGCTCGTAATAAGAGGAAACATATCAGATTACTTAATACCTGAAGACGTACCGGAGCTCACCACCGTCTTCATATCCAACTACAACAATAAAACGTATTTAATTGAAGAGGAGAGGTTCTGGAGGTACGACGAATCCACGCAAACAATGGATCGTGGGTACCCTAAAGATATGTCAGCCTGGCGACAAGTGCCGTATCCGGTAGATGCTGCTATAATATGGCAAGGAGGTAAAAAATGCTTATTTTTATTTATTTTCTCGTTTAACTTCTTCCAAAGCTGAATGATCCAAAGATACTGGATTTAAAAAAATATATGAAAAAATAATTGTTACGTTCCAATTTACGCAGCAGAAAAATCCCAGACCGCAAAGCTAATCCGATTGATATTCTAATTAAATGTCATATTAAATTTGTTTCAGATACATATTTCTTCCGAGGCCCTAGGTTTTGGCGGTTCGACAACAAATTGGTACAAGCGCAAGAGTACTATCCGCTGCCGACCGCTCAAATCTGGTTCAACTGCGAACCCACGCCCGACATGGAAAAGTTCCTGGTCAACGATGGACCCTGATTGTCATATTGTTGTTGAATTATAAAACGTTTAAAAATAAAAACGAAAACCTATTTACGTTATAATACCTCGATTTGTATTTACCTTGCTTTAGTACTTGATGTTGAACTGTTTAAAAATTTAAGAGGAAGCTATTCTTTTTCTTCTTCATCAACCCATATACTCCCACTGCTGTGCACGGGTCTCCTCTACCATTGAGAGGGTTTAGGCCATAGTCCACCTCGCTGGCCTAATGCGGGTTGGCGGACTACACACCTAAGAAATTCCTAAGGACTTTTAGGTGTGCAGGTTTTATCACGATGTTTTCCTTCACCGTTAAAGCAAGTGATAATTCAATTTGAATACACACATAACTTCGAAAAGTCAGAGGTGTGTGCCTGGGGTTCGAACCCGCGAAAAGCTATTCACAAATTAATAATTCGTTTACGTCAAAAACAAATATTCGTCAGAATATTTGCAGTTTCCGGTACTCATAGCAAGAGATTTTTATTTTGTGAGTTTTTTCGGCAATGTCCAACCACACCCACCACTGTAACTGTGCTCCAGGATCAGCAGCGGCACGCACAGTATTGACGCCGAGCAATAAAACTCAGCGAATCTATAGTCCTTTTTTGTGTGATCCCGCGATAAAGGTAATCAGAGAAAAGGTACAAAAGAGAAGTTGGAAAGCACGAGTAGGCCACTTCCCCCCATATTAAAGGGAGAAACAAAACAGAACTATGAGGTTTCGTCATATCATTTTTGAGGTTATGAGACGGATAGAAAAGCATTTTTATTCTAAGCATGTGACCACAGTGGTAAGTGTATTAATTAGTTTATTCACCTCGGGAATTAGTTTCAGCCCTTGGCAGGGAAATTCGAACTTAAAAAATAAAATAAAATAATTTTTGAAAAATATATCACTTTATTAGAGTTCAAAATCACATTAATAAAATAAAATTACGGTTCAACTGATTGTCACTGCATGGGAATGTGCATCCCTTGTACATTAATACTGAGCGAGTGTGGCGTTTGTTCCATCCCTACAGTCCATGATCTTCTGTTCCAAATGATTGAAAATATTTTTAAAAGCAAAGAGATGAACTAATGGGGAGTGGACATTTTGAACGGTAAGAGCCTTAGATGTCATGCTTTGGCTATTAAAGAAAAATTATCACTAGACTTTCTAAGTGACAGGTAAAAAAATCTTATGTAAAGGTGTTTTAACATGATAAGAGACTCATTCAAAACCTCCACCCACCCACAGTTCCGTATAAAAACAAACTGACACATGAATTAGAGAAAAACGCTACCACAATTTGTTTAATATCGGCTAGGTTGGCATGATGTGAATGCGTCGATTGTCGATGGTCAGTTGACATTTTAAAATCGCACCATAGACAAATTTGCAATAAAAAAATTAAAATCAAAAGATCATTAACAAAACACACGTAGTTCATTGGGCTATTTTAATATTACTTCGTGCATTATAATTTGATGAACAGGCTTTGCTAAATTATTATATGAATGAAATGTTCACTATGATCTTCTTATTTTTTTTTATGACAAAATATTATTTCACAGCGCCATTTTGTAACATATATTGGTTAGATTAAGTGATATTTTATTAGTGGTAAATTAATTAAAAAAAAAAGAATAAAAGTAATTAAATTATTCCTCATCAAATATTCCAATGGAATGTTAGTGGTATTCTAAGAATTTTAAAATACTGTGTCTTTGTGCATCCCTTTATTATAACAACATTTAAAATTATTTTTTAAATTCGCTTAAATAAACAAATTGAAATTACTATACCGTACAACTTTTTCAAGTCCAAAAAAGTTTGTACATTACAAGGTACTGTTGACACGAAAGCAAAGCCTGTGTGGTGTTGTGCACGGGGCATAGATAACAGTGTGGTGAGAGCATGGACAAGGGCCCGCGTGTGTTGGGTGCAGTTGTGGTGCAATTGGGTGCAGTTTAGCTGCAGCAGGAGGCGGGGTTGGGGTCCTTGCCGGAGCGCTTGGTGATGTTGAGTCGCGTGAACTCCTCGGCCACCGTGGGGTGGATGCCCACCGTGTTCATCAGCTGCTCCATCGTGATGCCGCATCTGGGGAGGAAAATGGTATTTGTTTAGCACAGGAGTAGTCATTGAGTTGTATATGTTGACTGTCAATTGTCATGCATAAGAACTGAACGTAGGCCATTGGATACGATTGTATGTGTCTCCCAAATTTCAAACATGAAACTAGTGCATAGACAATAAGACATACGGATTCACTACCGTATAACTTAATTTAGCTTTGAAGATCAAATATGTTGCAGTTAAGATTAGTGTACAAATATTTTTTTAAGTTAAATTAATAATCGTTCTAAACAAGATACTTCTTACATCAGTGTTTCCCAACATTGAACGAAGCCTCACAAAGAACAATTTAAAAATGGACTCGAACCGACTTGGTGGCTTTGTCTTATGTAGCTTGTGTCCCGAAATTTTTTAAAGGTCAAAAATTATTTATAGGGTACATAAACATTTTAGGAATGTTAAGGTGGGGGCATGATCTAAAAAAGGTTGGGAATCACTGTCTTACATACTTCATATACAAAGATAAGGTACAAAAGTAGACTGTGTACTGACTTGATGGCGGCTGCGAATCCCTGTATGACCTCCCCGGCGACGGGCCCCACGAAGTGCAGGCCGAGGATGCGCTGCGGCGCGTCGCGCTGCGCCACCGCCTTCAGGTAGCAGTTGCGGATGTTGCGCTGCGGGATGAAGAACTCCGTCGGCTTGTAGAACGCGTGGTACACCTCGATGTTCTCCGACCCGAACCTGCGATGTACCAACATTCTTTTTAGTATAATGCTTAAAATAAAAAAACAAGTGCAAATTGGGCTCGCGTATGGGGTTTTGTAACATTTTTTTAAAAACAGTAGAAAAATCACGTCTGTTGATCACCAAATATTTATTTTTCTGTTTTCTAGTATTTGCTATAGCAGCAACAATACCAATCGATGCATTTGAGTTTTTTGTCTTAAAGGATTTTCTTAACTAGGGAATTAAATGTCTAGGACCGAAAATGGGCCTTATAACAATGGTCTGATAAAAATAGCTCAACTTATCAATTGAACTCTTCATTCAAGGCAGATAAACGGGATTAAAGTTCTTTATTCATAAGTACTCGTGTCCTCATGTAAACTTTAATTCCACAATGTTTAGTTTTTATCAATCTCGTGTCGCGTCTGCTGCAGATAAGTTTATCACTGCATTTGATAAAATTGTTCACGTAATATTACTAATTGTACACGAGATAGCTTTTGTCAATAGTACAGAAGTATAAGTAATTGATACAATACAACGATATTTCTTTTGGTGGCAAATGCTGTATTTAATGTAAAAATAGGGGCTATGGATTTTGCTAAATCTATTATTATCACGAACTAAACAGCATCAGTATACTTTTGCACTTTTTTTTAACGAGACTGAAGCGCCTTAACCAAAATGTCGTCTTAACAGAGAAGATCGACACCTCGCGGGAGGCAGAAAAGGGTATGTCAGTCTCACTGGCCTTCTAACTACGGAAGTATTGTTAAGATACCTTTGCACTCCTTTCTATGTACAAACTCATCTGTTTGTAGCTTAGCCACTGGCTGCTGTTCGTAATCACCGAAAACGAAGTCTTTGCACTGCATTCTATATACAAACTCAACTTTTTATAGTCTAGCCACTGGCAGCCGATTGCAATCACCGAAGAAAAAACCAAAAAAATTCAAGAAAAGAATACCAACCTCTGCACGGCAGTCTCCTCGCTGAGGCCGACGCAGCCGTACTCGAGCGGCGTGAAGACGGTGGTGGCGACGTTGTCGTAGTCCATCTGCTGCGTGGCTCCCGCGAACAGCCTGCGCGCGAGCAGGCGGCCCGCGTGGATCGCCACCGGCGTCAGCTCCGGCCGGCCCTCCAGCACGTCGCCCACCGCGAATATGTGGGGGACGTTCGTCTGTTCCGTACCCGCCACTATTTTGCCGCTGTCTGATACGCACTGAAAATATATTTTTACATTTAATAAAAAAAAAAAGATCCAAGATAGAGCCCAGTGCCATAGGAGAAGCCTATGTCAAACAGTGGACGCAATGAAGCCTGATGATGACGATAAAAAAAATGACATTTCGTGTTGCTGAAAGAGAATTAACGCTGACAATAGAGCAGTGACGAAAATTTTACCAAATATAGCGAGTTAATTGCTTAATAGTAGTAAATGGTACAATTGGATCGGAGTGATCAGAATGCTAGTGCAATTCTTCGAAACAAAACATAAATGGTTGGTTTTACCAGCTAAATAAAAGTTATTTTGTACATAAAAGCCTGAAAGAAGGAAGTCCGGCACTTTAATGAAACAATAAAACAAATATAAATATGAACAACTTACAGTGACTCCAGCCGCTTCTAAATTGAGTTGTTTGGTGAGTGGGTAACGGCCTGTCGCGATCAGCACCGTGTCGAATACATCTTCACCCCTGAAAGTAAATATCAGATGTCGAAACTTTGTTTGGCTATTGTGGTCTTCTTTAAATTAAATATCCATACTTTCTTTGTAGTTATGAAGAATTATTAAATAGTCTTTGATGGTCGCTTAAAGGTTGAACTACCAGGCCAAATAATTTTAGTGTTCTCTATAAAATGTATTGTATTGCTTGATGACTTTTCTACGGTTTCTATACAGAATTTCATAAGCAACTAGAAAGAGGGAATTATTAAGATAATAATTTATATTGTTTTGATATGATTTGACTGATAATGTTATCAGTTCTTATTTAACAATGATTGTAATAATACTATTAAATGGGTTTTACGACCAGAACGTAAAAAAAATATATTAATAACCATTCGGTTTTGTATATTACTTGATAGTCTCCGCAGGTTAGATTCCACATTGATATAAATATTAGTGTGGTCCACAAATGTTATTTGTGAGACCTACAAGTCTATTAGTTACTGATTACTACAACACAACACTTGCATCTTAGCGTATTTTAGAATTCTATGCCTGTTGGCTGTATTCGTGGTGGAGCCTTTATTTTTACAAAGGTTAACTTCCGATGATTTCTCTGGTATTGTGACGTATGCTATCAACAATTAACATCAAGTGGCTTAACTTGCTCGTTTGCCTTCTATTCCAAAAAAAAAAAACAATCTACCATACTCACTGTTGGTTCGTTTCCGTGTTCGACCAGCGCG
Organism: Cephonodes hylas; assembly: GCA_030295005.1. NCBI lineage: Eukaryota > Metazoa > Arthropoda > Insecta > Lepidoptera > Sphingidae > Cephonodes > Cephonodes hylas. Next base: position 1,499,064 of record AP025365.1, read on the forward strand.
CCTTGAGTTGTCCGGACTCCAGTTTCTCCACCGATAGTGGAATCGTCTTGTGGTGGAACACGACCCCCTTGTGTTCCATCTCGCTGACGACCATCTGCGCCATCTGTTGGTCGAAGCCGCGCAACGGCACCGACCTCACCAGTACAGTGGCGGGGTATCCCAACGAGTTGAGGAAACCAGCGCATTCTAAACCAATGTCTGTTCGTGGAGTTAAGGAAATACTTGCATGTGTACACAAATAAAGCAAAGGATTCAAAGGTGTCTTGGAATCTTTTACTATCCTTTGTATGTTATTTAGAAATTGTTGTCTATTACTACAGTTGTATTTCTTTTTGTTTTCACCTAATCATTTTTTATGGGTCTACCTTATATCTCTATATCATCTAACGGTTGACTATTAGAAAATGCCTTAAGCATTAAGCCCGCCTTTGTACGGCATGTCTAAATTGAAACTATGCACTTTCCTGCTACTTCCCTACCAAGAGTCGACTCTTAACTTTTTCTTTCTCATAGCCAAGTATTCTTTTTTATTTCCCTACTCCCATATACGCCCTAATTCTCCTTTACTTCCGCATAAACCCTCAAAGACAATTATAAAAATATACACCAAAACGCCGTGCAATACAACAATACACAAATTACTGTAATCCGGCATACTATCAAACATCGAAAACGTTATCTGTTCGTATCGGCGACATTCGAGTAATTGAATTCATTCGGCACAACAGCGGTTATCTGCGTCACGATAAGACCTTGACCTGTTATCACCATTACTGATTATTAATCTGGTTGAACGGTATCAACGAAGCCGTGCGCCCTTGTACATATTATTTATCAATATGATGTTCTGAGCCATACCCAAAAACTTTCACCTTCAAAATCGTCTAGGTTTTTAAATATTGATCGAAGAGGTATTTCTAATAATTATCATATATACGTAGCATTTCAAATTTTGACCACATATTCTTGAGTAGTTATACTAACAATTTATGCAATTTTAAAAAAGTAGATTTTTTCACCGGTCTAAACTGCTTTCCTTCCTTAACACATAAAAAGAAACTAACTACATACGTCGCCTAAAATTGACATTTATTTCGAAGCGTCGAGAGTGACGAGTAAATATTTTCCCATTCAGTGGCAATTACGTATTTAGAGCTCGGAGAAACCCTCGCCAATTAGCAAACAATGGAGTTGCAATTGAAGAAACAGATATAGAGGTTGACGGCCTTTAGCCTCGTCATGTCTCTGCACCGGTAAATGAAATTTGAATGCAGTAACTAGTGCCAATTTTGCCATCCGTTTTCCCTGTTATAAAGTTTTACTTGTAATTGAGAGCTATATTTACGATTATCTCAGTCCCCAATTTAGTCAATTTATATATTATTTTCAAAAGGATACATCCAGCACCAACGACCAGCGTCTTCCCAGGCGGATGTCCTAGACTGAAGATGTCGTCGCTGGTGATGCAGTACTCCACTGCGCCCGGAATGTCTGGATAGTGTGGTCTCCCGCCCACGGCGATCACTACGTTTCTCGCCGTCAGTTCCTTCTTCGAGCCGTTCTTGAGGGTTCCCACCAACGTGTGAGGGTCTTTAAACTCTGCCAATCCGTTGATGTAGTCGATTTTCTTGTCCCTAAGGTCCACGCGTGTGACCCAGTTCACAGACTTGATGTGGTTCTGAACGGCCTCCGTGAGCGCCGGCCAGCTGATCTTGATAGATTTCGGCGACGGTACTTCCCAACCGTATGCTACTGCTTCCTGGAAGTCAAATCGGGATATAGATAGGACTTACCTTACTCCTGGTTTGGCAAATAGTTGCCAGGTCTTATGAGCACTTCCTCAATGAAGAATGTTCCTCGCTTTTAATTTTAAATCACATATTTAGTCTTTTTCCATACAATAAACTGTTTTTACTACGTATAAAAGCGTAAATTGCTGACATTATGTGTGTTTTTATGTATATTAAAAAGGAACCTACATAAGAAAAACAAATATACATCGACATAACGCAACAGCTAAAGATATTACGTATCATTTTTATGCTTACATAGTTTTAACATACATGTAACTAGTTCTAACTGTTTCTTGTTAACCATCAAGCTTGTAAATATTTTACATACATTTTATACTGTATCATACGTCTACTGTGAAGCGGACACTTTAAACTACGGGGGCATTTCGACATTATGAATAACAAACTGAAGGCTACCTTAAATATTAAGTTAATGAGCATAATGTGAATCCATCTAGATAACTGAGCAACACAAGATACGGACTAGATATCAGAAAATGTTCAGAGAAAACGTCAAACAAACAATTACGCCTTTTTTTAAAAGATATCATAGTAATTTAGTTATACTACATCAGGGTAGGCGAACCAATGGCACGCGTGCCATTGATGGCACGCGACACAATATTTTGGGCACGTCGCCGATCACACAGAAGTCACACTAATTTTACAATAATTTAATTTATGCGTGTAATAAAAACATTCCAAAATGTACCTCTTTTGTTTACTTTATTTCATAAAGAGTTTTGATAGTATTTATTATTGTTATTCTCCAAATAATCAGAAAGTCAAAATTATTTGATGGCACGCCAATGACCCCATTAAACATTTTTTAGAAAAAATGGCACGTTGATGCATAAAGGTTCGCCTACCCTGTACTACATATATACGTGTAGCGGAAGTGGCATTTCTTAAAATATTCGTAGCTTCCAAAACTATGGTACATACACGATAATTATGTATATGTAAAGAATGTAATTATCTATTACTTTAGCGTTACAACATGACATATCAGGGGGTAAACAGAACGTGATCAAAAACAGAGACGTTAAAAAGTAGTGATTAGAAACACGTCAATTTTTTATTTCCTTTTGAGGATTATTTAACATCAATGTGTTTTTAATCGTAACCGTAACTATTACCTGTCTTAGATTTTTATAACGGTCTGTTTACAATCTGTATTAGAGCATTTTTATCTAAATAGAATGTCAGTGACATTGCACAATATTATGCAATGAAGCATCACGAAATAACCTAAGTATTCGTGCAAATATTGATATTCTCAGTAGAGAATTCTCATCGTTTATACACCATGACTTGCAACTCTGCCGTCGCTCGTTCATTTCCATTCACACAACGCTGTGACACACTAATTACTTCAATATTATCGCATATTTATTGAATTTCATAAATAAATTCTAGCTCTTTAACTTCATTATTTAAGCGTGAACTGTGGTTTTATATTACGTGTTTAAAAAATTATTAAAGTATCAGCCTACAGAACATTGGAATAAGAATAGAAGGGAAATAGAAAGTATTTTGTATGAGACGACTGTCTCCGCTTATCTTCCATCTGCTCTACTACGATAACATGACTTATGATAAAAATTTGAAACAAAAATGCAGGCCTGCTATTTTTTGCCACACATTAATAAAAGTTTTAATATGCCTGTTTTGATATTTTTGATACTCCCATACATAAATGGTCGTGCCAAATATTTGATAGTTCAGTCATAAGTCCGGCACGCTCGCCATGCTAACATTTCCATTCTAGCTATATTTAACTGTTCTGTGTATCAGGCTTATGAGTACAATCCAATTCTATTAAATATTTATTAAGATCGCTCTTAAACATTTTGATAAGATTTTATTAGTAAGTTAATAAGATACAATGCAAATGACAGAAATAAGTAGTTTTCGCGTCATACAGCGCTATAAACTCTTTCTCTACGTTTCAACTGATTATACAATAATGATTTCGAAATAACATAAACCATTGTAGCTAATAATAATGCTTAAGAAACTAACAAAGTATAAACATTATTTTAGCAAATTTATATCGAGTAGTTACTAAATTTTATTTAAAACTCTGGTACAATGTTTTAGGCAATTTGAAATATTTGTGGTGACTTATCAAAAGTACATCCGCATTATCAACATACCTATAAATTTCACGTCAATACAATATATGCATATAGAATTTTTGCTTAATAATTAATCGTTCTGATGAGTTAATGAATCAATGTTATCAGTAATTGTAGTTTTAACTTGTAATCATACTATAAGTATCGAGATTATGCTTGCTGTATTTGCTTTACATGTTTGTGCGGTTCTTTAGGATAATTCATATTCATAATTACTTCATAAGAAAATATCGAGATCCTCCGTACCCCATCACTAATGCAAACCATTTTAAACGATTTAGTTCATCTAGATATTTAACCAAAATCAGCAGAAGTGACTATCCCACCACTGCGTAGTGTTAACACTAGTTAGTATCGACAGTGGCACGTGCTGATATATGCCGAGCAGTGAAGACTAGCGATATTCTACGGAAACCTATTTTGTTTTTTATCCCGCAACTAAACAACTCGCAAAAAAATAACCAAAAACAAGCATGTGCCGTGCGATCCAGAGGTCCTGGGTTCGATTCCCGGGTGGGGCTAGGTATAATTGGGTTTTTCTATCAGGAAATTCTCAGTAGTAGCATGGAGGCTGGAAATATGCCCGAAAAACGACCCCATTACGCGGGACATACTACATGATACATACCTGGCGAAATCTGGATGCAGAAATGCACCTCTGCCTATCCCTTGGGGGAATACAGGCGTGAGGGTATGTATTTAATATTTATGAATGATTCTTTTATAGTATTCGACTAAGAAAGATATTTTGATTGTAATCAGAAGTAGTAAATACAAGCTCCTTATCTCAATACAAATATTGGCATCGCAATGTAACAAATACGATAAAACATTTGAAAAAGTACGCGCATAAAGTTATTGAATAATAATATACAATCTAAATACTTATTTAATATATTATTTTCTTCAATATTTTGATTTATGAGATGTAATGGGCGTAATATTCAGGAGTTACTTTTCGATATAAACAGCGATTTAAGATAGAAGCAGATAGCTTATATTAAGTCAATCTGTAATTCTATGGTGTAGGCTAATGATAGTGTAACAATAATATTGATTTCGGTCTTTGAGATGAGATGGGTTCTAACGCATAGGATGATTCAATGTTTCTTCTATTCTAGTGGCGACAGTAAATGAGATTACCTGGTGATATCGCGGCTCAAGTATGTGCTGTGGAGTTTAGAGGCTCTGCCATTAAGAACTTCTTAGCAGCAGTACACAGTCTTATAATAAAACCGGCAATAGGGACCTATTTGGGTGGAAAAATACACTTCCCCTAACTCTTAAGGGAAAACAGGCATTAGGTTATGTATATAGTGAGCCAGTATTTTTGTATCAGCCGTGACAGATAACTCATAATTAAACAGAAACGTCCCTCCTTCCCGTCTCTGCGTGTTAGTAACTAATTATGTCATACTCTACATTATCCCATATTCTGTTTCAACTAAGCTTGGGTCCTATTTATCTTTAGTAGAAGATTTATTAGACCAAATTGCATCAATCTCACTCATAGCAGTTCCACAAACCTGAGAAATTTCGCACGGAGAACTCTTAAACGTGCAGGTTTCCTAATTTTTTCCGTTGAAGTGTAAAAAGTGTATTCTGGAAATTGGATACTACAACCCTAAATAATTGCCTAAAAGATTTTTAAATAGCTGCCTTGATCAAACGTGAATGCATGAAGCGTGGATGTGGATAAAGCGAAAGTAGTATGTCAGGATCAAAGTGGAGATTTAGCCTCTGCTTACCGTAATAGAACTCTGACATGAAAAGTATAATATATGCACGAGGTAAACTCAAACCTTGACACCATAACGCACTATTATTTTTATGATTATTACACTTATTTCATAGTCATAAATACTTTCGCAATTCGATACGGAATCATGATTGCGATAAATATTATTTCCTTATCGCTTATCTTGATTTCATTTGGCTCATGTCCTCTGTCACTAAGAATCTCACAATTGCATAATTTAATTATCCGTAACGTATTGTTCACAATCTACACTACAATACAGTTTTTGCAGTAGTGCCCGTCGTATATACCAATTACCATAATTTTGCATAGAAGTGACGAGAACAAATTTCGCGAATACAACATTAATGAAATTTACCGCTCCCATTTCAGAACGAATAAAGACATTATTAGAAATTTTGTCACAAAACATACAATATTCATTAATTTGATTGGGGCTGTTCATTTTTGTATAGAGTCATTTTCATACTCGTTGCTGCTGGTTTTTGTTACAGAAACTATGTTAAAACATATAGAAATATAGATCCTCTTTCACAAGTACCTCTAAAAGTGTAGGCTTTAAGCTTATACCACACACACAAATATAGGGCCCTGGAGATAGGTTATATTTTGTAGGAACCTCTGTGCGCTTATAAAACACGAATTTTTAAGCCTACCGGGCACAATTTTAGAATTCATATCTTGTAATGTTCCATTGCTATGTGCTCGGAACCTCTCGATCGCACAACATTCCTAAGCTAAGACAAGGCAGTACTTACGTATACTATAAGTTTCTTATAGTAAAAACTGTACATGTTACATCACTACAATTACTATTCGAATTGTAAGTCATCCGTCGCGATCGGCGGCCTTGAAGGCGCGTGACTGTGGCTGGTCGGCAGCGACCTAAGCTTACTATTACATCGTGACCTCTGACGAGCTACACTACATACTGTGACTTTCTGCAGCCCTGTTACATAAGAAGTATAAGAAGACCGTGATCGAATTCTAGGACAAGTTATGGTTATGATGATAACAAACATATGACGGAGACTAAAACAGGTAATAGCTACGGTGGTCAAGCCCATTGGCGTTAAAAATAATCCCAACAAAAAAAGTTTTTGATGTTTTCCTCATCACAATATAACAATTATAGTACCTAAATAGATAAATGTCATTTTTTTCTTTTTCGGGATTTTTTTACCGACAGTGTTTTATCACCGAAATATTCACCTACCTGTCAAGTTTTTACTCACAGTCTTTTTACACCCTTTGCTTTAATTGAAAAGCTTTTATAACGAGCATAGGAAACTCCCTGTATTAAATTAACAACTATGTATTAGTAATTACAGACGCTTCCAATTTTTTTCTTTTGAATTAATAGTTTTTTTATATCAGGATTTTGTACGTCACTATGATTTTAAAATCTTATATACGATGCACGCAGCTGCTTGCGGGAATACGTGTTTCCTATCTGCAGTTTACGTTGTTTTTTGTTGCAAATAGTTCAGTCATTACTAGACTTAATGGACAATGGAGACATAGGTACACGGTGTGTAACTCTAAGAGGCGATACACTCATACTCGGTAATACGTACCTAGAACAGCTACAAATTCCACTTTGATCACTGACATGTTAGAAGGTCCGTATCAAATAGAATGGAACTTATTTTTTGCGAAGATAGTAACAATTAATATAATGGTAATAAGTTTTCAAATCCTCGTCAAATAAAATGAATAAACAAGGGAAAAGAACTGTACCAATTAAATGAAATAACATTAGAGGAAATGTATTAAAAGCTTTAGCAACGGCATAGTTTACTCAGCGACGAGAAAATAAAATGTAATTTACTAATGACCAATTAATAACATTTGAGCAAACAACAATTACCGTCTCGCCACACCTTTGTGACATTTACCATCCCGAGGGTCACGTTAATGTTTTCGGATTGGTAATTATCCATAATGTTTCCACTGTTTTCCTAATAGCTACAAAACACATTAGACATACGAGGATTTGCATTGCTACCTAGTCTTTTGAGAATTCTATGCAATCTAGTTGTTTTATGCTAATTAAAAATTGTGTGATAGCCTGAGTCTTAGATTGCACAATCAAAGATCATGTGGAGATTTTTCGGGTAGGTATATCATTAAAGAGGAACAGACTACAGCGGTGAATTTCTACAATCACGTATTTTCCATTTTTTGGGTTGTACGTAATATAGTGTAAACCTAGTGACGTTTTTCGGAATAATTTACAGACTTCGTGAGAATTTCCTCAAGGAAAATTCTAACACAATTTTGGACGACCTGAGAATCAAATTATTAGTGCCGCGACGGGTAGTCACAACTGAACTTGAGGTTATAAAAATGGAAGCAATAACAAGCGCTAAGTTTAAGATTCATGTCGTAGATAAAGCACGACACACCGCCGCTAAAGACATAAAACACCGTGAACAACTTAAACAATCAATATTTATTACTGTCGGAACGATGCCTCTTTTCCTTTGCCTCAATTTTTTCTTTACTTTTGCATGTTGCAGGAAACTAAAACTAAACAATATTTCTATGCTAAATGCAATTAAAAATAAATTGCAAGTCCTTTTGACAGAGTTTGTCTATTTGCAGCAAGCATTTCAATAGAACGCTGAATGTATTGCAAATATATTATGTATGTAAAAATTTAAGTATTTATAATCTCTTCTTAAGCTATCCCCATATTTCATTATATTACTCTACGATAACAACATAAAAGAATCTTATCTGTCTATTTCATGTTATAAAAATTCAGTCTAAATGTGTATTTAAACGTGTTTATGCTGTTTTTTTTTTACATAATGCAACGCTTTACAAAGCCAGAGTTTGGTTTAAAAAAGGTTGTAGATATAAATCTGTCACAACTTGCGTCCTGAGTATAGATGGGCATTTGCCCGGAAAAAACCCCGACGTGGGAAAATATGGGAAAATACCCGAAAAATATGCGGGAATGGAAAAATATTCGGGTTTTTTCATATTTAGCATATGTAACATTTATGTAATGTGTAGAGATATGTATTTATCAAATAGTACGTCCTATTACTACTAGTTAGAGCTAATCTAACTTTGTTTATATTCATAATTCAATAAATCCATATTAATATTATAAATGCGAAAGTAACTCTGTCTATCTGGAAATAGGCTCGCCCCCTATTACGTGGGACTGATACATACTTGGCGAAATGTGGGTGCAGAAATGCATCTCTGCCTACCCCTTCGGGGAATATAGGCGTGAGGTATGTTATAACTCTGTCTATCTGTCTATCTGTTACGCTTTGACGTAAAAACTACTAAATGAATTTAATTGAAACTTTACAATAATATAGTTTATACATCAGAATGAAACAAATGATACTTTTTATCCCGGAAAATGTAGTATTCCCGTGGGAATGGTTATTTCTGGATCTACCCAAGCGATTTGAATGAAATTTGGTATAAAGAGAGGTAGAGCTCACAAAATTAACATGGGATAGTTTTTATCCGGAAAATGAAGTATTCTCGTGAGAATGGGTATTTCTGCGTCTACTGGGACAAAAGGATTTATGGTTTGGAGATAAATAGGAACCAAGGAAGTAATATAGAATACTTTCTATCCCAGAAAATGTATTCCCGTGAGAATGGGTATTTCTGGATCTACCAAACCGATTTGAATGATTTCTGGTATGTGCATAAACATGACTCTGAAAAGTAAAAAAGATTATAACTTATTTTATATCTGAACTCAACCCTGTAGTCTACGCGGACGAAGTCGTAGGCAACAGCTATACGTTATATATGCTAAAAACTTGTCTTGTTGTTTGTCTGTGTGTGTTCATCCGCTCTTAGTGACAAGTAACCCGAAACTACGTACGAGGGTGGGGGGCGGTGAAGCAAGTAGTTGCAGCGGCGTACGCGTTGGTGATCTATTTAACTCAAACGTTGTTTTGACTTCGTACTGCGAACTCGTGTTAATTTGTAGGTTTAATTGACGACATGGATTTTGTTTTGTGGACTTTGATTGCCTAGTGAGATTAAATACATGGTTTACTTTGGGTTGACGACTATTGCGACTCTTACGGACTTCGATACCTTCTTCTTATTACGAGCCGTTATCAACACCCAGGCAATTGTTAAGTCCATTGGGTATTGACGATGATTGATTCCATACTGCAACAATTGCAGCAGCTCCGTGGGCATCAATGATGACGTAGAAGACTGATTGGTTTTTATTTTTATAGTATAAAGTTGATTTGATCTCTTTGTTAGTATATAAGATTAGTGATTCCTATTATAATATCAAAACTCAAAATATAAATATGTTACGTTTTTAACGTTGATTTTTTCATGTGTTATTAAAAATAATTATAAAAGTATATTTCTAACATGTAATTCTTAATATTTTTATTTTACCATCTAAGCAAAGAATAATTATAATAAACACTATTTAAAATTGGGGTAACTCATTATATTTATTTAAAAAAAAACATTCAAATTCGGGTCAATATGACCAGGGGTCATCGTCCTATTAACTTTTTTTACGTCATTTGCACCGGATTAATCATCATGACTACTGCGACAGTGACAAAAAAATTTCAATTGTAAAAAAACATTTTAGTAACTTTTGTCAAGAAATGATTTTTCATCATCATCATCATCAGCCAATCTCAGTCCACTGCTGGACATAAGCCTCCCCCAATGACCTCCACCCGGATCGGTCGAAGGCCGCCTGCAGCCAGCGACGTCCTGCGACCTTTACGAGGTCGTCTGACCATCTGGTTGGAGGGCGTCTCAGGCTGCGTATTTCAGTACGTGGCCTCCACTGGAGAACTTTCTAGCCCCATCGGTCATCAGTTCTCCGCGCTATGTGGCCGACCTATTGCCACTTCAACGAGCTAATCCGTTGGGCTATATCGGTTACTTTAGTTCTCCTACGGATCTCCTCATTCCCTATATGAGATATTTTCTAAGTTATAAGATATGTCTATAAGTTGTTTTCAAGGCTTCCGAAAAGGCTTTAGCACCATAGACCACATCCATACGCTTCGGCAAGTTATACAGAAAACCGAAGAATACAACTTGCCACTTTGTTTAGCGTTTGTGAACTATGAGAAAACCTTTGATTCGATCGAGACGTGGGCGGTGCTAGAGTCTCTCCAGCGGTGTCACATTGACTGTCGGTACATCGAGGTGTTGAAAAGTATATACAGCAACGCCACCATGTCGGTCCGAGTACAAGATCAGAGCACGAAGGCTATTCCACTACAGAGAGGCGTGAGACAGGGAGATGTTATATCTCCGAAACTGTTCACTGCCGCGCTGGAAAACGCCTTCAAGCTCTTGGAGTGGAAAGGATTCGGCATCAACATCAACGGCGAGTATATCACACACCTTCGGTTTGCCGACGATATTGTAGTCATGGCAGAATCGCTGGAGGACCTTAGCACTATGCTCGAAGACCTCAATCGAGTCTCCCTGTTGGGTGGGTCTTAAAATGAACATGGACAAGACGAATCATGTCGAATGTCCATGTTGTGCCCACCCCAATCGCAGTTGGGGGCTCGACTCTCGAAGTTGTAGACGAATATGTCTATTTGGAATAAGTGGTCCGGTTAGGCAGGTTCAACTTCGAGAGATAGGTCAATCGTCAAATCCAACTCGGTTGGGCAGCGTTCGGAAAGCTAGGAGACGACTTCTCGTCCGAAATACCTCAGTGCCTGAAGACGAAAGTCTTCAATAGTTGTGTGTTACCAGTGATGACATACGGCACTGAGACGTGGCCTCTCACTAAAGGCGTCATGGGACGGCTCAGAGTCACTCAACGTGCTATGGAGAGGACTATGCTCGGGGTTTCCCTACGTGATCGATCAGAAATGAGGAGATCCGTAGGAGAACTAAAGTAACCGACATAGCCCAACGGAAGAAATGATTATCGTAAGTGTTATGCCTAAATGATTATCGTACGTGTAATAATGATTATCGTAAGTGTAATAAATGATTATTGTATGTGTAATAAATGATTACTACTACTCTCTCGTTCTTTTTTTTTCAAAGATTTTTAAAATTTAAATAGTAGTTCCTTCTGCAATTCAGCAACATTCCATCACAATGCCCAGAAAAAATCTTATTATAAAACAAGAAGACGTCTTTTTCTTTTAGTTCCTGGATCAGGCTACACATTTGGACGTTTCGAACAGCAGGCTTATATACGCTGGTGCAAAGTATGTGCGCATTGCAAAGTACCTATTTTTCGCTGCATTTGTTCTATAAAGCAAAAAAAACGTTATTTTTTTAAAAAATCGCGATAATCACGTTAAGTGATGAAAAAACCCGTCGATTGGTTTTTTTTTCCCAAATGGAAATTTCCCAGGGAATTTCCGATTCGGTTTTTTCCCACCGCCCATCTATAGTCCTGAGTCAAAACAAAGCGAGACAAAACACGATATACGCCGATGTATGTAATGTTTTAATTATGTGGTAAGTAGTGTAATTACTATATTAAATAAGGTAAAGGTTACATGGACGGTTATGCCACATCCACATGGCGGGAACAGGAGAGGAGTGGGTCTGGTAGCGGAACACTTACCAAATCCTAGAAAAACAAAAATATGATGTACCATTGTGTTGTACTTAGCTACGGATATACTAAACTAATTTAATTACATATAACTAAAAAGAACGCATTTATTCCACAATAAACGACGAATCCCAGAGGTCTTATAGGTCAGAATTACGAAAAATCCAGAAAAGTTCTAACCAGTTGGTAATAATTGTAGACATGCTAAGACATTTCAAATTTGTTGACATAATTTAAAATACCCAAAAATGTTTATGCAAAACGGCGGATAAATTCGCCGTCTACTAGCTTGTATGGAATACATTCATATTGTTATTCAAATTTTACAGAAGTTACTATTTACACACAGAAATCCTTCAACAGTTTTAAGTATTGACAATTCTTTCTTTTAATGCTAAATATATGTATCTACAATTTACGCTTTTATAGAAAGACAATTTATTAGACTTAATAAAAACAATAGAAGAAACATTGGTCATTATAAACCCCACGGATATAACATTATATATTAAAATGGACAGAATGAACACCAGGAATAATACATTCAGTAGTAGTTTCAAAGATCAAAATATAAAAAAAAAATAAAAGACTTACGTGTATGCTCTCGCCTAGTATGGCAGCTTGATGCATAAGCTTCTTGGGTATGCAGCCCACATTAACACAAGTGCCCCCGAGTCCCCACTTGGTGCCCTGTGGCGAGGGGCTCACATAGTCGAACACGGCGACACGGGCGCCAAGGTTCACCGCTTCCTTAGCGCAGGCCAGACCCCCGGACCCACCGCCGATCACAGCCAGGTCATAGTCGAAAGTTCCATCTACAATGAGTAGTGACATGAAGCGACTAAGCCACCACATCCAAATTTCATACTGCAATTTGTTTTATTTTCAATGGACATCATAGTCCATTAAAGCAAGCCCACGATTTGAATACAGCAGATAAAAGCTGCCTTTGCACAAGTCTGCCCGTAGCTCCCTTAGTCAACCAAGCGAGCACTATGAATATGCAGGATGGGAACATAACATCAATGTCATTTTTTACCTTTTATTATACCACTTGAAATGTATATTATTGTATCAATTTATATTCTCAAAAATTAATAAAGCTGGTTATTAGGTACAATTCATACAGATAAAAATCTTCTTTCAATTTTGTAAGATAAAAATAATATACTCAATTATTGCTTAATATTAGGATTTGTGTGCACCCAATGCTTGTGATATTAATTATAGCTTACAATTACTAAATTTTGTTGAACAAGTTTAGATTATTAAACAGTGCAAGTTGGATTGTAGTGTTTAAATACATATAAAATATGGAGAATATTTAGATGCATTTTAAAAGTTGTAAATTATTGTATGAATGTCTTGTGACTTGGAAAGCAAGTATAACAACATATTTCAGGGCCTCTTATTTTTTTTTAGTTATAAATTTCTGCCAATTTCCAAGTTACAAACACATTAACAACCAAATTAACCAACCCATGACAATGAGAACCGACAGACACATCGCAACATCAACGGTGTTCATAAAACTGAATCATATACCTTTACCATTGTCACCCTTGGATCTACGGCTACAACACAGGAATCCACCTGATCAAAAAATTGCGAAAATAGTCAGGATATGGGTATTTTATGTTGATATGTTTTTAAGATATTCGTTTTAATAATGCATAAATTAATTATTATTAATTAATTCAATATTATTATTATTTTACCAGAAAACCTCAAAAATATTATTATTCACACAACTTTATTTTTATTCTATGTGAATTTTTAAAGTTTTATGCTACTGATTGCCTCTTGGTGACAAAACTGCAATTTGTGGTTATCTGATTTCATATTTGACAAAAAAAATACTAAGAGACCAGGCAAACAATAAAATGACCAAATTAAAATTTGAAAAATTGATATGAATATATGATATGAAAGATTCATTACTCAAATTCATTATTGTCAATGTGACAAGATGATTTGTCATAAAATTCAATAGGAGTCTAAGATAATAAGATCAGATGATACAATGTGATGTTAAATACAGAAAGTTCATAGATATGTTATTATTTAATCAATATTGAAAAGGCCAAGGACATTTTGGCCTTGTTTGATATTTCCACAAGATCAGATATTTTTTATTTAGCTTATAGAGATATTCAATTAGAAAAAATCGATTACAATTATAAGTGTGAATTGCCTCTAGTGCTAACTGTTGTGGTTTACCAACTGGAGACAAGATTAAATTACACTCAATAAATCTCAAGTTACTGCTTATTTAAAGGATACATGAAGTTCTGTTAGTTATTACAACTCCAGTAGCATACAATAATATATTTTTATACACTTATAATTTATAAGCAATTTGTGACTTAGGAAGAACATGTAACTTTAATAAAATGTCCGCATATATTTTCTATTAATTGTACATACAATATGCATGAACAATAGATAATTTGAAACATAACACATGCAATTATCATTCTAACTATACCATTCATAGTAATATTAAACTATGTAATATACATGTAAAAAAGCAGTGATGGCCTCGAGGTTTAGGCGCGCGGTCGAGAATCTCGGCGGTCGCGGGTTCGAACCCCAGGCACACACCTCTGACTTTTCGAAGTTATGTGTGTATTCAAATTGAATTATCACTTGCTTTAACGGTGAAGGAAAACATCGTGATGAAACCTGCACACCTAAAAGTTCTTAGGAATTTCTTAGGTGTGTAGTCCGCCAACCCGCACTAGGCCAGCGTGGCGGACTATGGCCTAAACCCTCTCAATGGTAGAGGAGACCCGTGCTCAGCAGTGGGCGTATATGGGTTGATGAAGAAGAAGAATATACATGTATGCCCCAATTGTGGGTACTGTGTATTTCCACCTTAGTTGTGAATGGCCTACAACGTAACAAGCACTGTTTAATAATCTTTAATGAAGAAAAATATCATAAGTTGTGCAAGATTTTTGTTAACCTACATTAATCAACAGTGGCCGTCATTTTTAGGCCGAGGTACGAAGAAAGTATATAATCGTATGGGTAATCGTCATTTACGATATGGGAGCGTCGAATTAAGATACAGCAGCCTTGAAAACCAGCTTAAGTATTGCTCAATATAAAGTGAGGTTAGGTGAATTATCTACAATCCAAGGCTGCGGCACTATTAATTACACCGAGTACTCACTGGCAAGCGTTCGCCTTCCCAGTACCAGCACATTTTCGGCCAGCCTGAGCGGCCTTAATAATTTATTTATCCTTGAAAAATTACTTAAGATTGTCATTTTTGACGTTAACCCTTTGACAGAGACAACCACCCAATAAACGAGTACCGATAACAACCACTGTCACAAATTTATTATACGCCTTCGATACTCGAAAGATGAGGGCCGTGCTGATCACCGGCACCAACCGCGGCCTCGGCCTCGGAATGGTCAAATATCTCACTGAACACAACAAGCCGAGCAAAATAATCGCGACGTGCCGAAAAACCTCCGAGGTATGTAGACAATATAAAAGTATTCGTGACTTACCTATTGGCGCCATGTTTAATTCTTCAATTTGATTTTATATCACAATTTAATACAAACACTTCACAACGTTCTAAACTTAAAATATCACTGAAAATGCACGAAGTCTCACGGTCAAATACTGGCGCGATGACAATGTACTGTAAGTTATACCAGTGTGCGAGCAGGACAACGTGTTGCGATGACAGCCAACGTCATGCTCAGCGGCTATAGGACGGTGCGCATGACGTATCACAAATTGAGATGACCTCATAAATCGAGATAGTTCGATTTTATCTTTAAAATACAAAATTAAATAAATAGTAATTTATATTTGAATGTAAAATGTAATAAGACGGTTTTAAAATTTAATTTAAGCATGCAAACAATATGTACGTATAGCGGTGTTTTCAAATACTAACATTCCATTGTTTTTTTTTTTTCAGGAACTTGCTGAAATCTCTAAAGTTAACAAAAACCTCACCGTTTTACACCTTGGTAGGCTACTTTATTTTTTTCTATAAATAAATCAAGATATAAAATAGTTAATTCATAATAAAATAACATTCCAGATGTTGCGAATATTGGTAGCTATGGGGAGTTTGCAGCTCAAGTAGCTAAGATAGTAGGCGACCAAGGTCTCAACTTGCTTATAAACAATGCAGGAGTCACGACAAAATTCACGAAGCTCAGTTTAGTGAAACCTGAACAATTG
Organism: Cephonodes hylas; assembly: GCA_030295005.1. Lineage (NCBI taxonomy): Eukaryota > Metazoa > Arthropoda > Insecta > Lepidoptera > Sphingidae > Cephonodes > Cephonodes hylas. Next base: position 1,515,540 of record AP025365.1, read on the forward strand.
ATGGACAATCTTACAGTTAATACTATCGCCCCCATTATGATGACAAAGGTTTGCACATTATATCAATAATATTATGCCCATTTCTGGTCTATCTATGGGTTGGCATGTTAGGTGCCGTTTATTAGTTATTATTTGAAATAGCACACCAGCCTAGACTAATGGAATGTATACAGACCAATCTCAATAAGCCCTAATTAGATTTGATCTTTCTACACCTTAGGCAAAATGGTCTTTATCCAAATAGTCATGAATGTATGTATTTCTAATTAAACTATTGTTATTAACATAAAAAAAGAAGAAAAACACTTTAATTTATATGTTACTAAACTGCGATAAGAAAGCCACTCGTTCTTTTCTTGTGTTTTCTTCATCTCTAATCGTGTTGTGAGTAAAGTTGTGGGTTTGCAAGTTAAAAGATCATCATTATTATCATCACCAGCGTTATTAGCCCATTTACGATCCACTGCTGGGCACGGGCCTCCACTCCATCTAAGTGGGCTTAAGCATTAGACCATCTTGGTTGACAGGGTTACGTACTACATAACTAAGAAGCTCCTAAAAACTTTAAAGTGTGCAGGTTTCCTCACGATGATTTCCTCACCGTTAAGATACGCGATAGTCTTTATGAATGCACACACAACTGCAAAAAAAGGTGCCTGGAGGTTTTACCCGCGATCGCTAAGATTCCCGACCATATGTCCAAACCTCGAAGTCACCACTATTAAATATGTGTTTCTTTATAATGCATTTCAGACTCTGCTCCCGTTACTGAAGCAAGCTGCTGAAGCGAACAGCAGTCTCCCTATGGGTGCACATCGAGCGGCCGTCATCAACATGAGTTCTGTACTCGGCTCCATCGCAGAGAATAAAGAAGGAGGTTTCTACCCTTACAGATGTTCCAAGGTGAGCCAGCAATGAGCACTTAATGTTGCTAACTTCATTAAAAAAAAAACAATTCGGTTATGGTTATCATCATCATCATCATGTCAGCCAATCGTGGTCCACTGCTGGACATAGGCCTCCCCCAATAACTTCCACCGGGATCGGTCGGAAGCCGCCTGCAGCCAGCGACGTCCCGCGACCTTGACAAGGTCATCGGACCACCTTGTCGGGGGCCGTCCCACGCTGCGCTTTCCAGTACACGTACTGCCACGGCCTCCACTGGAGAACTTTCTGGCCCCATCGGCCATCAGTTCTCCGCGCCATGTGGCCGGCCCATTGCCACTTCAACGAGCTAATCCGTTGGGCTATGTCGGTTACTTTAGTTCTCCTACGGATCTCTTCATTTCTGATTCGATCACGTAGGGAAACCCCGAGCATAGCCCTCTCCATAGCTCGTTGAGTGACTCTGAGCCGTCCCATGACGCCTTTAGTGAGAGGCCACGTCTCAGTGCCGTATGTCATCACTGGTAACACACAACTATTGAAGACTTTAGTCTTCAGGCACTGAGGTATATTGGACGAGAAGACGTCTCCTAACTTTCCGAACGGTTATAGTTACGGAGCTCCATAACATCCCTGATATATATGGATGTAGAATTAACTCTCTACCTATACCGTAGGGAATAAATACGTGATTGTACTAAAAAGAATCTAATGTGCCATTTGAAATATTTACAGGCGGCACTCAACGCAGCAACGAAATCTATGAGCATTGACTTAAAGAAGGACATGATACTGGTGGCGTCCATGCACCCGGGCTGGGTGAGCACCGACATGGGCGGCAAGAACGCGCCGCTCGACGTGCACACCAGTGTCGGCGGAATATTCCAAACCATAGACAAACTAGGAGAGCAACACACGGGAAAGTTCTTGCAATACGACGGTACCGAGCTGCCGTGGTAACTTTGTTGAAACCTTTTTGGTGAAGCCTGATTGCCGAATTATATTTAAGAAGAATTTAACATTCTGTCACAATATATTTATGCCTTCATACTGCCAGCACTTAGATCAGAATGTGTATTATGGTGTAAACCATAGACATTAGACAATCCACTTAAATATTTATAAAACAAATATTATAATTAATTGTCATATCATTTATAAAAGACACGACAATTGATTCCTTAGTATTTAGTGAAAAAGAAACTAATATTTTCTACCGTTAATCAGATGTATGATTCCAATTGCATCATTGGGTTTAGATTTGTTTTATAATATTTCATCTGTGTTCTTTATAGCTTCGAAACCGTCCTAGTTTCAGTGATAAAATTCTTGTTAATAAATAAAATATCAAGAAAACATGTGTAAAGTTTTATTTTCACAATCCCTTAAAAAAAATTACTTGACTATAAAAGTTAATTTTTTTTTCATTTTTGTTTTAGCCATTGCAAAAAATACCCAAAGTAGGGTAAAAGCTATGACCGATTGTTAAGGCGTTTTATAAACAAGAAGTACACGAAATATTATTTTGGTTGTAGTTCTAACTAAATACTTACTTACCTTCCCAAGTTGGCCGAATTGTTTCTTTTACTTTTACCAGTGGCTCTGATTTCATTTTCATAGGATGACCTGTGTAGGAACAAAAATAGATGGGGTTATTTAAATTAAACGTACCAATGAAATGGAAATAATCCGTTAGCATATAGTAAGTGTGAATCGAAACTCGGTACTCAATAGGAAGATAGATTTCTAATGCGGATTTGAAAATTGCAATCAGTTCTTCGGTCAGTAAGTTTCCTTTCAAAAATTTTCATCGTTATTGTTATGGCTTGTTAGCTGCAAAAATCTGACCTATACGTTAAATCTAAAAGTGGTTTGGCGTCAATTGAAGACAGGTCCTTTGATTTAATTACTAGCTGAGTTCTTCGCGAGATTAAAAGATTATCCTTTCGCGTTTAGAAAGGTTGTTGTTGGCTCGATTCCAGTAAATACAATGGTTAGGTTTGTAATACAAAAGTTAACTGGCTTTTGGTGTTTCTTTTTGATTCATATAATTTTCCATTTTTAACTTGAACCTAATACAACACCTTTATCATATACTTACTAGAATATAATAGGATGCAATTAAATAAAATACACATTTCTCATTCTATAAACTACTCACAGCGGATACCATTAGATCGATACGGTAAGGGTACCTTTAAAAATGCTGAAACCTATAATCATTGGTTCGTAAAATCCTTGAACTCTGGCAATCAATAAACTCACTCGCTTTATTCTGTGTAGTGACATGCAACGTGCAACCACTTGACTCGATTGCCGGATGTTCGAATCTGGCGTTGATAGACACGTAGTTTCGTGTTATAGAGCACGCTGTGTCTATCTGAATTATTCGTAATGCGAATCCGGCAGCCATTTTCAATCATAGACATAGTATGCATAAGATGCAAAGTCTAACTTAGTCGAAAGCCTAAAGAGGACCCGGATTCTTACTCTTACTTTTTTGCTGTTAGTAAAGTTTGATAAAATAAAATTGAACATGTTTTCACAAGGACATAACGTTGTTTGAATGAACATTTTAAAGGCCGTTTGACGTTGTGTATCTAGTATATATTTTACGAAAGTTTTAAATGCTAAGTTACTTATTAATTAAAGCTGCAACCACACTGATGTAACGATATCTCTGAATCATAGATTGACTAGCAGTTTAATTTTAAACATACAGAAAGTGTAAAGTTTCTATAGCCTGCTATATTATAGAATTAAAAGGTAAAACTAGGCTGGCTTTAAATTACGGAAGAAGCTCAAAATGTTATTCATAAACGTTTTAATACCCTGCATAATGCATTAAGTGGTATACTTACATTACATCGCCTTGTTGCGTAGGTAATGTGTTCTACGTCTTGTGGCATAAAAAAATAGTAAAAATACAAATAAGTATATCGAATACAATATATACAGGGAATATTCAGACCGTAACCGGAAACTAAGGTAATAGCTAAGGTGATTTCCAAGCTCCTGGCGATTTAAAAAAAACCGGCAAAAAATTAAAAACTTGAAATTTTCCATAAGACAATCGGTTTTAAATGTATATGGTTTGTATGGAAAACGTCAATTTTGCCTTAGTTTCCGATCACGGTCTGACTCTGCAGATACCCTGTATATCGAACTCGCTGGACACCAGTTAAAACTATGGCCTAAAACGAGTTTATTATTAAATATTCTTATTTAATAAAAATGTATGCTTATTCGTTAGGTTTGTTTTTTTTATTTTGTTTATCGTCATTATGGAACTGCCGCATCCATAAAGGGAAAGAGTATCTAAAATAAACAAAAAGAAAAAGAAACCATTTTTTTAATAACAACATAAACCAGTCTATAAATATTTATAAAAATCTGGAATATGACATCAATTCTCTTTCACAAATTATTTTTGGCAAGCGATAAGAGCTCGTTTATTTGATTCGCATTTGGATAAGGGTTTTGAAGCAAAAAACTTGTTACAATCTCCACGACCGGCCACATAAATATAACTTAAAATTACGCTTTGAAATTAAAAGTTAAAAGAAATAAATATAGTAAAACACTACACTAAATCGATTTTAGCTCATTTTAAATAAATTTAGAACTTTGGATTAGAAGATAGATAGAAGAGCAGATAGAACACTCTTCCTTATTTAGAATAATTTCGGAACTATCTCTACGTCATCTTCACATAAGAATCCATATTGGCACACTCATTTTTACACCCTGTAGAATTTACGTTGTGAGCAGTGATGGCGTCGAGGTTTAGATGCACGGCAGAAAACCTCAGCGGTTCCGAGTTGAAACCCCAGTCATACAACTCTGACTTCACCCGAATGAATTTTAAAAAATTAGGCTTCGAAAGCTTTCTACTAATTTTATTATAATTAGTATTTGGACAATGATGTGGGTTAGTTAAATATTCTTTATAATATTCATATTACAGTTTAATCAGATAAGAAATCGTTAACCGTAAATAACACAATAAGTATGTATGGAACAATACTGTAATGCGTGCCAAACTGGACCGAACTAATGTTGTACAATACCCGCGCTTTGTATATTGGATTTTAACCGAGTTACTTGTCGTAATACCATTGCAGATTTAAATAAACTGTCGACAGCCTTACATAAGCCTTCATAGGAGACCTTGTCTCCCTAAGATTTTCAACATGCATTGCTCAATCGGAACGGATCCAGGGTTCACAGATGACTGGGAATTTCCTGATAGAATTTATACCGTTCTAATCACGGGCCGAGGGTTAAACTATATTCCCAAAAATTTTTAAATCCTAGGGATTCAGAGTAAGTCTTTTGGGTTCTCCTTACTACTAAGATCACAAAAACAGCTAAACCAAAACAAAATGCATTGACTGTGCAAACTGCAAATGTACAGGTCAACGGCACATAATTCCATAAGTTAAAGTGAAGTGGTGCTCTCAACTCTTAAGGGCGTACAATGTACATATAGTAGATCGGTAATTCGATTCCGTCAGTTGCTAACCGCGACGAGCGTGACATTAAATCGAAAGTGTATATAATTGAAACTTTACGTCATAAACAATCAATATTTTTATGTTATTCCATCTATTTTTGTACTGGTTCGTACTTTCAGCAGCGATATAATATACATAATACATAATATGGATTATGAAATCGTTTACCACATACGACGGTTGGTGTAGGGTTTGCCTATTTGACGTTTCGACAGTACCGGATTTTCGAACGATCTAAGAATTTAAGGGGCTACCGATGTTTGTAAATATGGATTTATCTGTCGCATCCGTCGGCAAAGATGTATTTATACGCCCCACTGCTGGGCACGGGCCTCCTTTGCCATTGAAGAGGTTAAGGCCTTAGTCCACCACGCTGATCTTGTGCGGGTTGGCGAACTACACACTTAAGAAAGTCTTAAGAAGTTTTGGGTGTGCAGGTTTCCTCACGATGTTTTCCTTCACCGTTAAAGCAAGTGATAATTCATTATGAATAAGTACACACATAACTTCGAAAAGTCTGAGGTGTGTGCCTGGGGTTTGAACCCGCGACCGCCGAGATTCTCGACCGTGCACCTAAACCTGGTAGCCATCACTGCTTCAGACCAGACTATGAAGAACCCCAATAACTCTTTTTCTATTCCCAGTATCAAAATTAAGTCTTTTCAGTCACACGTTGCTCGCTTCAATGGTCAGTTTTGTTTCTTAGTATAGTAATCGCTGAACTAGACAACCAAATACGTCGCGAATGGCCTAATTTTATTTAATGATATTCCACTGATATTGTGACACTGATAGTTACCATAAATAAATGTAACATTGTGACCTACATGAATAAAATCGACTTGAAAGTGAGTTGAAACTGAATTTATGTTAATACTATCAGTGGCCTAGAGCAGTTTATTTGGTATCGTAACGAAATGTGCCTTATCTTCCTTTGTCTCCATTTTTGTTTATAAGTCTCCGTGGACATTGAGATCTTTTGTTCTTTTTTAAATAACGCCGGTTAGGTGTTTGAGTGTTATCTCACTTGGTGAGGGGTGAAGATTAGGTAAACATCGACTTGATAAGGGCCTGTTAAATTCCGCATTGTCAGCAGACAATCAATTCCATGCCCTCGTCGTACGAATAATAAAGGAAAAAGCGAATTGGTAGGAATACATTTACAGGGTAGAATGTCACCAGTATTTCGCATGGTAATTTGGGAAGTAATCAAATTACACAGCTCGCGTCTGTGCAAATTTGGAAGTGCATTCTATAAAGGCAAACCCTAAAACATAGTAAAACTTCTTAAATTAGGGATTTTCTTTCGAAACAGACTTTCGTAGTCTATAAGCCACTTAAGACCAGATGATATTTAGCAAAAAGTTTCAAAAGCGGAGAAAATATTATATAAATGCCCTAGTGCAGGGCTTCCCAAACTGAGCGTCGTGACGCCCTGGGGCGTCGCGGCAACATCCGAGGGGCGTCACGAGGCGATCGGCAAACATTCGCTGTCCGTATTTTTCTGACAACCTCATATTACGCTAACTACTGCTGTTTTTATTTTCAGTAAAGTAGGTAGTTTTGATGATTGGGGGGGGTGCGTCGCAAGAAAAATAACAATTCTATAGGGCGTCATAGTGTAAATAAGTTTGGGAACCCCTGCCCTAGTGAATTTAGTTATTGTAGATGGTCAAAAGTTGTTTATATTTTTAATCATGATTATTAAATTAGTGAACTTACGCATTAGGTACCTACTGTTTACGTTAAAGAACATTCACCGATAAGCGTGCAAGAATCGAACTGAAACCCTATCGCTTCATTTCGCTTTGATAACTACTCTGCAGCTGTGACTAATATCAATACAAAGGCCGCTGTGTATTTTTTTCAAACATTTACATTCTAAAACATCTAAACTTCTTTATTGGCAATTATTGGCGTAGGTATAAAGTATTATTTTTTCCAAATATGTTACAGATATATGAAATTTATTTATTTATACAATTTATACAATACCATAATATGTATTCCGAAGTAAATTCCAAAATCCAGGCAGTTGTAGTTTTAGTTTTACCCATGTGCCCAACAGTGTAAGATTAAAGCTGCTAATTCGATCAAAATACGTTGAAGAAATACTCCTATTATGAACGAGTCTGCAAATAAGTGCCACTACAAACGGCAAATCGTTGAAATAGCCGTGACATGAGTGTATTCTGTGTACATTTTACAAACGGTGACTGTTCGGTGACGTATTCGACGAGCGCATATTGCGACATACATTATCACACAACATTATCTACATAAATCGTATGTAAAGCTGTTGGTGTCCGCGTTCGTGAAATAACGCTAATCCGTACTTGCGAATATGTTAACTGGTACAAAATGTATAATAAAAGCCTGAAACGCTTTCCTTGGTAAAAAGATATGGATTTATGTAAAATCCTATTTCAAATTATTTATAAATAGAACTTCTTCAAGGGTTTCTGTTTAAGATCTTCTTAAAATAGTTGTGATCGGAAAGATCTTCATCATTATCAGTTTATATGTAGTTATACACGTCTCACTGCTGGGCACGGTCCTCCACAACTGAGTGGGCTTAAGCTTTAGTCTACCACACTGTTATCACTCTATGCGGGTTTGTAGAATTTCCTACGAACTTTTAGCAATGCAAGTTACCTCGCGATGTTTCCCTTCATCATAAAAGTACGAACGCACACAAATTTGAAAAATCAGACATGTGTGCCTGGGATTTGAACCCGCAACCGCTTTTTTTGATGAACCAAAATGTATACTTATTTAAAACTGTTATCTAAATATGTATTAAGTATGTATATTTAAAATCAATATTTCCTATGTCTTGCTAACCGCGAAATACGAAATCTCACATGTAGTAGGTATATTGTATAAACTACTGCATAGTTATTGTTAATTAAAAATATAAGCATTTTAATACCGGCAAAAAAGAGCGTCTACTAATTAATGTCAAATTCAGTGTTAATGGAGTAACACGAAACTAATACGGATATTCTTGGCCGTTGGACACTATGAGGTCGGCTGAAGGTAAAAAGACATTCAGGTCGATCTCGGAACCATGTTACTTTGCACACCCCTGCGTATCGTGGTCAATGTCGAAACGGATACGAATTTTATATCAAAAGCAAATTAGATCACTCGTAATCTGTCATAAAAAAAAAACGAAATATCCTATCAATTTGAAGCGAGGATGCAAAAAACTGAAAGCTTAAACTAATAAATGTAATGTGATTTTGAACTTAACATAACGACTTTCCACGAGTTAAAGATTTTTTTGGTGTCACGAAAACTATATTGTAAGAGGTAAGGTTACATCAGTAACCAAAATTTTTGGGTTCTCGTAAGGTTATTCTCGAATCGGACAAAGAATTATTAGGTTATTCGCTATCATCATAGTCTTTTGTATGTGCCTGAAAAATGTCAATAAGTTCGTTCTACTTTCGGGGACGCAAGTTTACCTGACATTTCGAAATTTCAAATAAGTATGTATAAATTAATGTCGAAGAAATCGGGACTGATTGTCAGTTTCATGATCTGAAAGACCACAAAAAGGGGAAATTCCGGTTTCAAAAAAAAGTGATTGATTGATTTCAATTGACCGCTCAATAAAAAAGTGCTAAATTTAATGCAGTTTCACTAGTTTTAAGGAGGAATTCAGAGCGGCGCTGAAACCACGTTTATAATTCCACTTTCGAGCAAAAGTAGAAAAACATAATATTACTGTAGCTATATATTGAGAGAAATTATTAAAAAAAAAAAAGACTTCCTAATCACTATTGGTATCACGATACATGTGTGTGCCATGTAATCTAAAGGTGTCGGATTCGATTCCCTAGTCAGATCAGGTTATACATTATACTATTTTATGTAACAAAAGCATGTACACGGGAATAAATTCTATCACGATCTACATATATGTAAGTATTATGGTATGCATGATTTTGTTTTATTCACGATGGCTCTATAGAATGTCTGCATTGCGATGGTAGCAAAAAACCGTAACGACTATCGAGAACCGGGTGTGTCGACAATCCGCAGCCCGTTATATGAAGCTCAATTGCTTCTTGTTTTCGCTGCATTTAAAACATACGAGATAACATAAAATAATGATGCCCCAAAAAGACCACTTAATAATTCGATTTTCATAATCACAATCATAATTTGTGATCATTTAATTTAGAAAGTCATAGCTGCGAAGTCTAGTCTGGCTTTTAGGTTTGGAAATCGAATCCACGCCTGCCTTGACGGTTTCGATAGACGACACAAGTTGTCATTAAGCTATCATATTATAATTTAGCAGTGAAGGACAACATTGTTAGAAAATTCGAATACCTAAAAGCCTTTATGAAAGTACGATAAGTGAAGTTCAGTGATCCGCTCTGTCAATGTGTAATAGGTGTAATAGGTTAAGAATTCAGTTTTAATTTAGCTTTAGACTTAAGTTAAAAGAGGAAGACGTTTCTTGCTCATTATATATTAACGTACAAATAATATGTTAGTGTTATGAACAGTCATACTTACCACCATATCTGTTGCATTCATTTCTTCTCGAGCACAGAAACATAGGGTCCATATTAATTACGAACACAGTATAAGATTTTGAGAAAAAAATGCCTTTAAAGCGGCTGCCAAGTGTACAGATTTAGTAAGTGACACTGTCACTGGTCACTGCATTAAAAGCGTTGGAGGTCGTATGTAAACTTCCAACGGAAAAATACTATTTTTAAATAATATGAAGGTTGTGGGTATCCATAATTCAAAATGTTTAAAAAATTCCTGCACGACTTTTATTGCAAGCCGTAAGAGGCAACAGAAAGGGGTCATTGGAGTTCACTGATCACTGATCAAAGCGGCGACTACGCCCCGTCGAAATCGATCCTATCTTATCGAGAGCGAACATAAACATTACTTCCCTATTCACTGGACTTAGTAAATCAGATTGCAGAGTACCCGGGGTTACTCTAATAGCCCGGAAGTCAGGTTAGGTATCTATCTAACGTCCTGCCCTAAACTCTCTGAACCTAATACTGACATTTGTGCTGCGTTTATTGAATACAACGAATAATCGATAAAATTATAAGACCATTTTACTCGCATACTTAAAGATGATTCAACAGTACGACTTAATGAATTGTTTCTAGTAACTCTCGATTATTATAATACAAAAATGCATCAAAAGTTGGTACCCAATAACTAGCTTTGTCTCCCGCACGTACGAATCTGTCAAATCGATCCCAATATAAATACAATTACGCGGCCGGTGGCATAAATCTATTGAATCTCTTACGTGTTCGTGGAAAAAGAAACTACTGTGTTGGTATCAAAAATCGGATTTATATTTCCGCCTTGCTGCAGTAGGTAATGTCATTAACAATTTGCCAGGTTACAGAATTGGCTGCACAGCCGGTATCAAGCATAACATGTACTTTTATAACAATGATACATTTCTTTCAGACCTAATAACCTAAATCTTACACAAACTACCTACAAAGATATACAGGTAAAGCCTAAATTATCTACAATCAATAAGTTATATACAAATAACAATACAGCAAAAATTATATACAAGACATTTCGATTATAATTATCTGTAACCTGAGAAACTTTGATTTTTCCTACACTCCGGACAGTACCATTTGCCTTTAGGCGGTACCATGATGCCGACACACTCGAAATGAAACCACTCGATGGGGCAGCCCTCCGCGTCGCACGCGATCATCTCCGAGACCTCGTCGTACGGGCAGCGGCAGTAGCAGTACACGCTCTCGCCCTCGCGCGCCTCCCGCACCGCCGGCCGCTGGAACGCGTACGGTAGACTAGATGTACCCGAGTTCAGGTATGTGGGCGGCGTATGGACCGAGGCACCGCTGTTGCTGTTCGGTTGATATATCTCCAGGTTACCTTCCTCGCTCGAGTCGGAGTCGCTGGATTCCATCGATTCAGAGTTCATTAAAATACGGGGCGGCTCTGGATCGGGTATTGGCGCGGTCAATCGAATAGTGTCCGTGTAATTGTATAGCCTGTTTGTCATTATCGTAGAGGGTACTTCTTTCTTAGTCTTTGGAGTCACTGGGGATGGTAAATCTTCCTTCCTCCATTCTAATTTAGGGGGCAAGTGTGGTTTTAATGCATTTAATCCTGTTGTTGACTGTGGCATTTCTTCATCACTCGAGTAACCATAGAACTTGTTAGGCACTCTTCTTCGTTTTGATGCTCGTTTCTTTTCGTTCGAGGTGGCCGGAGTGCTGAACTTTGATGTGACCGCAGCAGTCGGTTTCGGAGCCTCTGGTATTTGTACTGTGTTTGATTGTAAAGATATCGTAATTTTATTCGGAGGGAGAGGCGGTGGAGAAGCCTCAACCTCAGATTTTGTTATAATATCTTTAGGAATGTTAATTTTAATGGGTGCATGTTTTCTGGAGCTCTTTGATTTCTTTTTCTTTTTACTCTTTTTCTTGGCACTTGAAGGTTTGATTTTTGCTTCAATTTCTTCTTTTTTCACTTCTTCTTTTACCTCGGTTTTTACTACATCTACTTCGTTAACTTCTTCAGGTTCTTTTTCTTCTTTTATCGGCGTGGAAGGGCGACTGGCCTCACCTGATATGGAACCGCCGTCCGACGGCCCAACAGACATTAGCAACTGACTACGTTTTTCTTCATACAACTTGTTAGCTATTCGTTGTGGATGTTCGTCATAAAATTCTTCATCTGTTTCACTTTCGTCCGTGTCGAGATCTGTTTCAGCTATAGGTGGCTCCACTTTTTCTGGTACCAATATAGGGGTTTCTGCGTTTCCCATAACATCTACGTTAGAACCGTTGCTAAGCCTTCTGTTAGGAAGTAATTTTTTGACGCGTTTTGGCTTCTTTTTGTCATTACCGGACTCATCAGATGAGTCAGAATCAGAAGAGCTCGATGACGATGAGCCGCTACTCGATGAACAACTGCAATTCGAGCCACATGAACAACTCGAATCACTATCGCTACTGCTACTGCTTGTGGACGACAGATCCCCGCGTTGCTTTTTTGGGGATTTCTTACTCTTCTTTTTATCTACACCAAATACGTCGTCGTCGCCATTCATATCAGTTGGTATCAAACAGTAATCGTGATCGGACTCGCATACGTGCTTTCTTATCGGAACTAAAGGTGGAGTTTTTTCCTTCTGCTTTTCAACCTTAGCCTGATATTTCTTGAAATTATCCCATATTTCGAGAACCTGTTTCTCATCAGGCTTTTCGTCTTCGGGTGGATCCGTCTTATCCTCAGCTTTTATTTCCAAGCTAACATCGTCTACTTTTTTGATCCCATCCACATCAGACACATCTGTTTTTAACTCGTCTAGTTGCTCTTTCGGTTTTTCGTCCAACTTTTCTTCTTTTGCGGACGGCATACCACTATCAGATTCGTCACTACTGTCACTCTCAGACAGATTTAATGCAGGTAGATTAACATCCAAAAGTAATGCGTCTTTGTCCTTTAATTTCTTTTTCTTGGCCTTTTTAGATAATTGCTCAGTTCCTGCCTCAGCTTTAACCTCGGAAGGTCCAGCTTCCTCATGAGGTTTATCATCCACCAGGTCAATAACCGGTACGGGATCATCCGCCACTTTCGAAGTTTCACTTGGATTACTGAATTTTAAATCATTCAAATCTTCAGTAAATATTTTCTTCTTATGCTCAAGCATGTGTTTGCCAAGGAGGTTTTTCGAAACAAACTTCTCTGTGCATCCTTCTTCTGTACATGCATGGGGAAAGTCCCCTGTGTGAAATCTTTTATGAACTTTCAGACATACAGCTCTTGAAAATTGTAAGTTACACTCTTCACACGCAAAAATAGCTGGTGGTGTACAAAAATGGTATACATGAGGCCATTTCTTCTGAAGACATCTTTTACACAATACACTCTCTGTGCCATGTTTCCAAAACAAATGATTAGTAATGTCTGGTTTATTTCTGTAAGCAATTCCACAGCGATAGCATAGGTGGTGCAATTTGTGTTTCCATACATGATTCGACAAACGGGCTTGATTTTGACAAAATTCTAAACATACGTCACATGTATGGTGTATCTTACGAAGATGTACCATTAGTCTGAATTGTGACGGTATAGAGTCTACATTGCACAAACAGCATCTAAATTTAATTTCATACTCTGAATCATATGTCCCAGGGCACAAATGACATAGTAATTCACTATAACTATAAAAATTAGATTTACACATAACACATAACAATATAGTTTTTTGATGCATTTTACGATTATGTAAATAGAGATCTTTGTGGATAGCAGTTTTAAAATAACACTGAAAACATTCAAACATATGATCATACTGAACAGTTTCACACTTATCAACACTGTCATAAGAGTCTAGGTTTATGTAAACTGAATTTAGCTCTTCAGCTCCTGACTTTAACTTAGCTATTATAGTCTCTGGCATCAGCTCTTCTGCTGTTATACTGTCCACTGTTGCAGCAAACCGATGCTGAGCAACCATATGTAGAGAAAGCTGCTCACAACTCACTGCAATCTTACGCACATGGTTGCAATATATGCAACTGTACACTGTTGATGACAAGAATACTTTCAATAGTTCTTTTAAAGGATATTTATCTAATGGCCTATCTAAGGATAATTGAGTTACAGGTATAGTGGGTTCTTCTACTATGGGTTCTTTTGGCGGCTCCATTTCAGACACTTCAGTCTTGGGTTCTATCTTGTGGTCATTTTCATCTGGTATAAGAGGCTTTTCTTCTATTTCAAAATTTTCTTCTTCTTTAACTTCATTCAATGTGCTAGGTGCTAGTTCCGATGGGTGTTGTTCAGAAGTTTCCTTTTTAAGCTTTTCTTGTTCATCAATAGTCACATTATTCTCATCCATGGTCAACTTATCGCTGTTATCACTGTCAGATGAATAATCACTAGATGAATCCTTGTCTAACAATTCTTTGGGAACCCTGACAGTTAACTTTGGTACCCTATTCAAGGTATTTATTTCTTCTAATTTATTATCATATATTGTTGTTTTCACTGTGTTGTCTGGTTTAGGTTCTGGTGTTTTGGATGCTGATTCAAGATTGTTGTTCAGTATGGTTCTTAGTGTTGTTTCTTTATTATTTTCATATATTGTGGTCTTCACGAATGGACTATCAGCTCTGTCACAGATAGTCATTTTTATTGATGGCGTTTTGGGTTGAGGCGGTTGTTCTATGGGAGCTTCTTTTTCATACCTCTTTGGTGGTCTTCTTACCCTAGTCGGAGGTTTGTATAGATTCTGTTGACCTATTGTGGGATCAACTGTAGAGTTTATTATCACTGGAGAATTTGCATTATTTAAACTCAGTGTTAACTTAATACCACATTCTTTTTCCTTTTCTACGGGTGCTGAACTAGTTTCTTCGGGTTTTAACTCAAATGATGAGTCTTTGAACTGCTGAACATCTTCATGTGTTGGAGAATCACTTTCATCTGAATGCTCAATGCTGTCATCACCATTGGAAATTGGATGTTTTGTTCTGTCAGGGCTGACTGCATTATGACGTACAGGACTTGATGCAAGTCGGTTGTCTGAGCATTCTAACTCCATACCAGAATCCACAGTGTTACTAGTGTTCTTACTAGTAGTCGCTGAACTTTCTGAACTTATACTATTATCACTATTTACCACATCACTTGCAGCAATATCTATTGAGGGTTTATGGGGTTGCGATGTAACTGTTTCAGTTTTTGAATCAACTAGGTCACGTTTTTCAGTTAAGGTTTTAGGCATGTCTCGATTTAAGGACAATGGACCATTAGATGGGAGCTCAGTTACATTTTTAGTGCTTTTTATACTGTTGGGTTTCACTGCATTTTTACTAATTAGAACGGGCACAGGTTTAGGTTTCACATTGTTGCAATCATGGTTGAATAAATCGTCCTGTTCACTACAGATTTCTTCACAATCACAACACATTAAATATAATGTTCCATTGTAAACATTGAAAAACTCCTCTTTACTATTATAACTGAACTCTTTAACATTGTGTTTGTTGGTTAGATGTGATGAAAGTTTCTCTGCTTTAGAAAACATTCCTAGGCAAAAAAGGCAAATATGTCTATTGTGAACTTCTCTCATGTGCAAAAAGAGATTCCAGTTCTCATAATATGTTCCGCAAGCAGAACACAGGTACACTTTTCTTGTGACTCTTGATGGCCCTCCAGCATTGGGTTCCGGACATGGTGCTGCTTCCGGACTGAGTGCCGGTTCCTTAGCTTGAGCCCGGCACACTAACTGGTGCTCTTTCAACATGGCCAATGTTTTAAATGACATTGAACAACACTTCCGACATTTAAATTTAACCATTGGCTGCAAGCCTAAGCTCTGTGCATACTCTTTCAACTGGGATCCTTTTTCAACCTTACCCTTTTTGAACTGTAACAATTGGCTTTTAGGCACAAGTCGCGGTACTGGCTTATCGTGTTCATCATCAACACTACTGTCAATTTGTGCTGCAATATTGCGAAATTGATTGATATCTGGTCGTTTGGGTATAAGTTTGGGCACTCTGGGAACATTGCTTGTGTTTGTATCACTGTTTTTAATCACTAATGGCTTCTTTTTTTTAGTAGAATTGTAGAACTGATGAGAATTATCCACAAAGGGCCTCTTTCCAAGGTGTATCCGTAGTGGGTTAATGCGTTTCCTGAATTTGTCGTCAACAGTGGCGTCAGCGTTCGGCCGACACGGCTCGTAGGGCTCGTCAGGCGGACTAGAGGGCTCGCCGAGGTGCTCGTGGCCGTTAGAGGTCAATTTGGCGGGTCTATCACCGTACAAGCTCGCCAATGCTCCAGAATTAATTTTGTCGTCTTTCGTGTTGACAACATTACCATCTTCCATAGTTTTCTGAAAAATCGTAAACACGTGTTTATGACTGTTCCGAAACAAAAGACGCTCAAACAAGAGGAAATCGAAACATGATTTGAATTACAATCTCAATAACAACAATAAATATGTTGTGGTATATACCTCTAAAATCGTACGTCCAGTACGAATGTAAGAATAAAGATTCGTTTCCATGCATCCGTTTGAGTAGAGCGATCCTTACATCAGGCTTATTATGAGGCAGCCGCGGGCTGATCATTCCCGTAAAATGGCGTCACTTCACAGAGCGAGGAATGGTAATATCAATAGCGATGCTCTGTACTTGTAGCACTCGAATCACAATTCACAAACATTTTTTGTACTTCATACTACACAAATTGACACAAACATATCGAAATTAAAGTCATATTATGTTTATTTCCAAACACATTGCTGAAAATTGTAACGCATAACGAGAAGCTAATCATGAACCACAGACTACGACTATTATTTTTTTTAATTTTTACTTTTTTACTACCGCATGTAGGACTAGACATTAGACAATCGTGGACACGTGGTTTTCAAGCATAGACAAAATAAGAAAAATATTCTCACAGTTTTCACCAACATCAATTATTATTCAAAAAGATTATGGGTATATCTCTTTACCTTACGTAATTTCGTCAAAGACAGATCTGCACCTTCACAGTCAGTTTAATGTCAGAGTTAGGCATTGTCCGTTATTTATATGTTTGATGAAATTTCATTTATCGTTCAGTAGTAGGACGATTATGTGGAGTCACATTTATATTATTTATCTGTACTAGTATTTTACCGCCTCACGCCTGCTTGATAAATAACAATACTTTATTGAAATAATGAGTAATTAAAAAATGAAATATAAGATTTTACATATTAAATATTATAATTAGAATACCGAAAGCATATTAGAAATAAATAAGCTTAATCATAATTAATAATCGATATCAAATAACATGTAGAATATTTTAATCGATATATATGTTATCTGTTACCCAATCGAGTATCTAATAATTTTTATTTTGCAGATTTGTCAAAAAGCTCGTACAGGCAGGAGATCGTTTTAATTTTTTCTCGTTTTGTTTTGTATCATTTATTATTTATGTTAGTTACGTAGACAATGCTGATTAAAGATGATGTCTGATCAGTTTAGAAAAGTAGAACCTTATTCTCCAAAGTCGTCACCTCGAGGAGCGAGGTCGCCAGTAGTTTCGCGACAGGATTCTTCTGGCACTCTCAAGACTACTATCTCGCTTGGCAAGAACCCTTCTATAGTGAATAGTGGCCCATTTTATTTGATGAAAGAACCTCCAGGTATGTTTTAGCATCTCTATAATAGTGCTGTGTCGTTAAAAAAATATTTACGTTGTGGAATATTTGTAGGAGAATGTGAACTGACGGGGGCTACGAATTTGATGGCATACTATTGCCTCGAGCACTCCTACAGTAAGTTCAATGGCAAAAAGTTGAAAGAATCTTTATCATCGTTCCTTCCCAATCTTCCGGGCATTGTTGATGGCCCAGGACAAGAAGACAACAGTACCTTAGGATCAGTTATAGCAAAGCGACCAATTGGTGGTAAAGAACTGCTGCCATTGACGAGTGCGCAGCTGGCAGGCTTCCGACTGCATCCTGGACCATTGCCTGAACAGTATCGGTATGTGAGTGCCACACCACCAAAGAGACATAAGAGTAAACACAAGAAACACAAGCACAAAGATGGTGCACCGCCCGGACAAGAAGCTCCATTGCAAGGTAATGTTATAGCTTTTATACAATACTGGTGTTTTATTTACATAGACATTAAAAAGTGAAAGTACCATGTGTCTCACTAGTATTTTGTAATCCTATCTCATGGATTCTGATAAAACAATATAATTAGGACCATATTAAGAATGATAAGATGTATAACAGCATTAAGGTTATATATTCAAGTACAAAATTTTGGAAGCACTTGATAATGAAATTTTGATGAACACCATTGTGATTAGGACAGTAAATAAAAGCTACTTATAACTTATAAGCTGATGAAGAAACCCTTCATTTTAGGAAGTGAGTATTCTTGTTTAATCTTAGTGAAAAGTTTGGTTGTGAAACAAACATTAAACTATATGAAGATACATATTTATGATCAATAATGTTTACTTTAAGTGTAAAGGAAAATATATTAGAACATAGGTAACATCTTGCAGTAAATCTGCTTTATTGCACTACATCCTGTCCCCTTCTGATTATTAATGAACATAATGCTTGTATGGTTGTAAATGGGGTGATGTAGATGATACCTTATCAAATATACATAGCTAGTCAAAAGTTTGAGACCAAGGTGGTCTTCATTAGAGTAAGAAAATTAAATAAAACACATAACAATATCAGTATATAAAATAAAGAGTATAATTTACAAATAAGATACACCTTCATAATTACAAATATGTGAGAAGTTTCCAGAATTATCAATCATATATTATGTAGTACAAACAATTAATAAGGACCATTGGACTAGCTTATAATTTGTTTTTTAGTGTTGATTGACCAAAAGTTGTTCAGAGAAATATTTTCAATGAAATACATTGAAAATGTTTTACCAACAAGAGAATTGTGCAATATTCTACTGAATTACACTAAATGGTTATTAAAAAATTAAAACTTATTGATTCATTTGAATATTCATGTGACTGAAGATATGAAAAAGAAAGGGGTAAATGAAGACATGACGGCTGACAGGGATGTTTAGAAGGAGAAAACATACTGCGCTGACCCCAAGGAATAAATTGGGTCCAGGGCAGGGGAATATGATGATGATTCATTTGAATATTCTATGTAGTGACTGAATGTACGTACACCAAATGTAATGTTTGATGTTGTCCTGTTCTAAGGTGTGTAGTCCGCTAACCCACACTACACCTTATGAACTAAGGCCTGAGACCCTTGCAGTTGCAGAGAAAGCCAATTGCTAGTAGTGGAACATATGACATGGGTTGATGATGACGATGTCCATGTAAAACCACTGCACACAATTGCACTAGTCTATGGTGTATTAATGATACTATATGATTCATTGCACTTAAAATGGTCACTTTGGAGGATTTTTCTTGTTATATACAATACTTTTGTATACTGGTAAATACATTTCAACTAATGAGACATAAACCGTAGTCACCAAATGTACCACCACCGAGTTCTGTGAAATCGATTTTCAGAGCAAGTATGAAATGAAATGAAATAATATTTATTGAATCCATAAAATGTCAAATACATTACTTAGATTCAGTCATTTCAAATTTTACCACCCTGTTCGGAAGGCAGTCATCACTAGAGAAGAACGGGCAAGAAACTCTAGTGTTGCTATGGTATCGATCGCGCGTAGACACGCCATGCATATATGCCATGGCTGGTCACATGACAAATTTAAAAACTACAATTAATAACAAAATTTAATCTGATCTAGTTGACATTTCGGGAATAAATATAGCTTAAACATTTACGCAGTGCTATATTATAAAAGAAAGTTCTCCAGTGGAGGCCACATACTGGAAAGCGCAGCGTGGGACGTCCCCCGACAAGGTGGTCCGACGACATTGTCAAGGTCGCGGGACGTCGCTGGCTGCAGGCGGCTTCCGACCGTTCCCGGTGGAAGTCATTGGGGGAGGCCTATGTCCAGCAGTGGACTTCGATTGGCTGATGATGATGATATAAAAACATAACGCATAGTCGACCGTTTGGTGAGAACCCCAGGACAGTGATGTTGTAGAACCAATGACATAAAGTATTGTTTATTGCAGACTCGTCAAACCCCGACACGTACGAGAAGAAACACAAAAAGCAGAAACGCCACGACGACGACAAGGAGCGTAAGAAAAGGAAAAAGGAGAAAAAGAGGAAAAAACAGAAACACAGCCCCGAGCATGGGGGGCTCACACCCAACCAGCACCCATTACCATAGGCCTTAACATAATCTCTAGTAGCGTGTAAGTGTATACTTTGAGCCCAAAGAGTATGTGCAACTTCATCATCATTCATATCGAGAAATAGTAGGTAATTTACAAATCGAGTGTATAATTAGAAAAATCTTTCTTTTCTTGAACCAAAACCTTTCCCAAATGCGCTAAATGATTGTTGTAACTAGAAGCTTTCGAAAAATATATATATTGTCGTCTTCCGTTGCACTGTCTTAAAAATTTAGGTTGTGAACCAAGGCTATTAACTTGGAGTTATTTGGTTCGACCCGAATATTAGGAAAATTAGTTTTACGTTGCCTTAAAATAATATAGTTTATGCGAGATTAAACAAGTTTACGTAAGAAATATGTAATAAGACAGGACGAGGGTAATCACATTATAAAGCATATTATGTAGAAATGATGAGTCTAAACCCACGCCAAAGCAGGTTACGACCACATGTAATATACTTAATCGAGCGATTAAAAAATCTTGTATAAGCGTAATCTTGTATTTTTCGTGGCTATTTAAAAATATTCTCAATAAAAATGACGGCAATACTTTATCGCTAGTATAAAAAATATCTATTGGAGTAAAATGTTTCTTCGAACATTTCTAGAATGTATGTTCGTCTTAATAAATTCCAATAATATGAACAAAATTGTCTACATATTCATTATAAAATACACCAAATAATTGCCACAAAGAATTAAGATTGATTAAATTCAATGTATAAATAATTGTAATTAAAGTTATTTGTTTATGTTTAAAATAATTAAAGCGCGATAAATTATTCTTTTTATACTGTCAGTAGATATAACATTCTTGCATTTGGTTTTCCGGAGATAGCTGAGGATTAAACCTGTATTTTATAGCCTTATCTAATCTTTAAGCAACTGCAAGTAGTATGTTTGTATTATTTAAGCTACATTGTCTACATCACTGCTAGGTGTGTCTCTTGAAGCTTTCGCCGATACGTAATATTATTTTAAAAACTGTATTATATCATCTCTTTGGGCTTGACTCTCAAATTAAGTATTAGGTAATAAAGTAATTATTTTGTTTCAAAGTGAAGTCGCTCGACATTTTGGATGTTGCTTAATCTAATGTCTGAAAAGTCGAGCTGTCTCCAGTCGTATCGTTTGTTTTACCTTTCATAGCTACTTTCTCAGTTATCAAATTAAGGTCCACTGTAAATATTGCATTTTGTTTTTTTTTACCTACCATTCAAATAGAATAAATTTGATAGAACGTTTGTTTGTTTGTATTTCCTATATACAATTGTCGAATAAATAATTTCGTTGCAGCGATAAAGACTAATGAGATTATTTGTTTGTAGTTTGTACCAATAAGGGTATACATATTGACTATTTGCTCATGATAACGTTCAATGTTCAAGTTTAACACATTGTTCTTGATGTTGGACTTACTCTACGACTACCTAATTTATATATAACCTAACGGTATATTTTTATATATATTGATATAACCCTCCACACCGATTTCGGTGAAGGCGACCCTGACCACTACTTACGATTATGAGCCCTGATGTGGCTTGCTAAGCCGAACTTGGTTTTGAATACCCGGTCACAGGAACAGCAATAGAGTTGGCCCTGGGCATTATATGTATATTATATATAATATTACTTGGAACGAGAAGATAAAAAGCAACAAGAAATAAAACAACACTTTCAGAGTGAAATTTATTCAAATTATCCAAATGTACACAATATTAAGAAGTGTTTTCGCTTCATATAAAAAAAATCGTGTTGGTCATCGCTATATATGAAACAAAACAAAATAAATTAGTAATGCAGCACCAAAATACATACATCATACTTACAACATTATAGAATCTACTTACAATTTTAGGGTGACAAGATGTGACCCCCGGCTAGCGGACACGCCGCGACAAACTGACAGTGCTCAATGCATCATTAACTATACTTTTGGACTAATATACTCGCCACTAATCTCAATAACAAAAGCTATTTTAATTGATTTTTGAGTCTATTATACCATCGACTAATTAATACGAAGTCATGGAAGGCAAATTTTGAATCGATTTGAAAGTGAGCACGTTATGTTTGGAGCCAGTATGCGCGCCGCTTACGTCACAGGAAGCATTCCTAACCATTGCGGTTAACATTGTCTAGCTACGAACATTTATCTACGTCATATGTATAAAATTGTCTATTCGCACTGTAAGTTTATACCAAGTGATTACAGTATCTGTTAAAGGCAAATAAATGCGGAAGATCAACATTTAGGGATTAGGATACATGTATAAACTCTTGAATTCTCTAACTTTAATTGAATATCATTCTCTAAGCTTTTTAAGCAGAGGCGGCTTTAGAACAAATCAAAAGGAGAACTGAACCGAGGACACATTTTTTACATTTCACAGATCATTGAGCAGGGAATACATTGAGCATTTTTTTTATTAAAAAAAAAATAATTTAAGCTAAATTGTACAAAAATTTGTTGAATGCTTTTCGAGCTGTGGAAATACTAAAGCCGCCTCTATTTAAAAGTAATTACGAATACGTATAGTTTTGCATTCCAACTCATATAATACACATTTACACGAAGGCAGTGGACACTACGCCACTACACACACAACGCATTGTATGTTAATTTTGGTGCGCCATGGCACTGCGGACTTGACTAACTTGGTACGATTTCAAAGTTAGCTACAAGACATTCATCAGAAAACCACTTGACTCATAAAACTGACTGTCGATGCCATCAAATCAGTGGCGTACTTAAATTTTGATACTTTGGTGGGATCTTTATTTAAGGGGGTAGGTGGGACATACGGATGTTATATTGACTACAATTGTGCCATAGTTTTTTTTTTTTATAATAAGACTTAGGCAGTTGTTAGGTTTTGATACTCAATATCACCCTTGATAAATGTGGATCGCACTTACATAATATGACGGTGAAGGGTGCAGTCTGGAAATAGATTAGACTCGTGAGAAATTAAACTAAACTAGAGTAATACGGTGGCCTGTCAAAACTCGGATGAAAATTACTCTACATCTTGGCTTATTTGGTTAAATCAGAAAAGAATTAGTACTTTATTAATATGCCTAAGTACGCCACTGTATCTAATAACCGGATAAATTCTTGACATTACGCCATATTAGGCTACCGTTTTCCGACGACAAGAACCAATCAATACTGAATTATAAACACCATTCCATTTTAAGTACCATTTCCGTTCTAACTTTGAAACCTTGTAAATTGTCTTTTATACATAAGCTAAATACATTGGAAATCTACAACATACTCAGACGTCCATCAGGGATCCATATTCACACTACTCGAAGACAGAGGGCGCTCACATCGCGTTCAAAGGGAAATATCGAAAGAAATACAAGCCAAATTATCCACGAAATAAACTTTTAGAAGCATTTTGTATTAACTCGTGCACTTAGATTAATCAGGCATGGTAACTATCGAATGACGAACAAAAAATCACAAAACGTTAGAAAAAATACAAGATCCCACAAAAAAAAAACGTGTCCTTACCCTACTGGACGTTTATTAGCGATAATGTATCACATAACTCGCGGGTTATACACAATTTTTGAGCAATCACTTCACATAATTTCGCAAATACTCCAATGCAACTTATCTAAACAATTTGTGATACCGATGGCAAGTAATCATCACCGAATGATTAGTAAACGAAGCGAAACGGCAAGCTATACACAAAATTATGAACATAATACAAATAAATAAGTTTCATTTATTATTATTAATTAATCCATTAAATCTAAACAAAAATAATTATACACATTTTATACAATAATAAAAAATCATTATTAAGCCATTTACATACTATGTGTTATTTTACGAAGCAACATCTAGTTGCGTTATCGAAGCTCGTGCATACGAACAATATAAACTGATGAAACATTGCAATATCCCTCAAGTTGAATGCGGTTTCATTTCATTACAATGTATTATAAAATGATCATATAAACAAAATCTTCCAGGATAATGACAGTTAATAAATCCAGGGATTATCAGTGTTACTTATAAGCACTTGAATTAGTTTAATTAATAATAAATTCTAATATTTAAACCGTTTGCACGAACTTCGTTGTAAAGTATGCAAGAGATACAGGATCACTTTTCCACGATGCTGTACCAAAAAGCATACCTCTGTGACTGCTACTTTAAAAATATATTACAAAATGGCCGTCGAGGCCGCCAAAATAAATTACAACAGTCCACTGACTGAAGTTGGCTGATGACAAGTGCGCAGCTAACTTCATGTTGGTATTAACTAAGGCGTCACATTTTCAAAGCCTTCAGCAATAATATTTAACAATAAAATTACGAAAGGGAACTTGCAAAAGAAAAATTACTTTTCAAGTCAGCAAAGGGTTTCCTTTTCTCTCAAATATTATCCAATTTCACAAGAACCGATTACTTCGTTCTTATCTAATCATAAAACATCCTAACAAAATATATAAAGAAACGGATCCAGTACAGAGACTGTCAATACATCGACAAATTGTGTTACAAAATACAGCAACTGTTCACAGACATACACACTACCAATTATGCAATTATCATACTCCGCATAAAGATTATTACGTTACATTTTTTTATTAAAAATTCCATACAAAATCATTCGTAGACAATACTCGATAATTTCAGTACTTTTCGCGTTACCTAACAAATGTATGAGCATTGCGCGCGTTCAACGGGGAGCTACTAGAAATGCTTTAAATAATGAATAATTGCAACAGATTAAAAATACATCAAAATGCTTTTTTTCACGGAATCAAAATGTAGATTAAAAATGCGTTCGGATACGCAACAATAACAAATGTAATTCAACTTTTTTAAAACACGGTATGGAACAAGAAAATGCGTTAAAATCCCAATTCAGAACGTGCAAATGCATTTCATACACTGTGCCATACATTTCCGCCCCAAGACGATACATGTTGAGTGGTACGCGGTCGCGAGTTCTTATCAATTCTGTCACAGGTCCTTGAGCAGCGCCGACTTTGCGTTCTTCAGCTTGTCCAGCCGCTTCGTCAAGTGACTGTTCTCTGTCTCCAACTCCTCCACTCGGTTCAGAGCTTCTCTTGCCTGCAAAAATACAAATTATTGTTAAAAATATTTATAATATCTAATACCGTGGATATAATGTGGGAAGGTAATGTACACTTAGGACATTTAGGGTTTAAAACCAAACAAATAGACAATCAGTAATTATTTTTAAAAGAATCACAAGTATAAGACGACATTTATACACAATTAGGATACATGCGACATCAGATATAATTTAAGGTTTTAATTTGTTCCTATACACAAAGCCAATTTAACTGTTAAAATTTTGTAAAGTACAAACGGAATAGTAATCGTTTTGAAACAATTTAGACAAGTTTTAAATTGCAATTTTTTTTTTGGATTTTAAATTCTGTATGCTATGAATGTGTAGAAATCGTTTAGCATATTAATAAATATTATTATTTATAAATAATTTTCCAAAAAAACAGTAAAGTGACATTCCCCTCTCCCCTTTATTTTGGTTTAACTGTAATATATTAGTTGGATAAATATACAGTGGGAAACGCACGACAAACATTGTATACAGAGGGAGCACAGACAAAACATGGCGTCCTGATTGGCAGACTATACCGTTAACTATCACCGTTATTGATAACCGCCCAGAAGTCAACGACTTCCTGCAATGTGACAAACGAAATTCTATAACTATGGCGTTATAATGTAGGTTACATTAACTCCATAAAGTCTTAGGTAGTATGATTTTTTGCACCTTGAGTTGTATAAGTGTAAAGAAGTAAGGTACAAGTTCCGTAAATATGCAAAGTGAAGTTGCAACTTTGGCTAATTTAAATGTTTTTGATTTCTATCAGTTGTAATATGCATAAATGTACTAATAAATACAACTACACATGATCTTTTCTATTTCTTACTATACCTGCTATTGTTGATAAGTAAACTTGATATAACTGAAGTTAGTCATCATAAATACCAACTTCACAACGCTGAATATTGAGTAAAAAGTTCGAGTATTAAATCGGTCAATTTAATGAGTATTTGAGCAATAAGTGAAGGGAATATATTGCTAAATTTTGTTCAAGGCAAGTCGTTTAAAGAACAATTCTTATCAATGCATTTACAATTGTTAATTATTTTAATATCAATGTTATTAACCCATTTGTGCAATTATCTTAAGATATGATACATTTGTAGATATGCTATTGCTTGTATTTTGACTTTACGAACATTATGTTGAATTACTGTTTTATTAAATTGGAACAAAATACTGTTCAATAAAATAACTAGTCGTTACTTCTTTGATACAGTTTCAACTTGACTCTCGTGCGTGCCTGCGTCAATTTGCGTGTGTTTGTATGTTTCTCCATCTGTGCGTATGTGTGCGGGTGTGTCTGTGTGTGCGTGTGAGTGTCCGTATGCGTGCGTGTATGTATGTGTGTTTTTCGTCCGTACCTCTCTCTGCAGCCTGCGCCTCTCCTGCTTGAGCAGTTCCTCGTGCTCGTCCTGGTGGTCCTGCCGCGCGCGCAGTCTCTGCAGCTGCGCCTCGAGCCGCGCGGTGGCGGCGGCCTGCAGCGCCGCCTCGGCCTCCGCCCGCGCCGCGCGCGCCTTCGCCTCCGACACGCACTTGCGCAGCGACTCCACTGCGTTATTATAAACATGATACACTCATAAATGTCAACATCCTTAATCTTTGTCACTTGAGGTATAGTTAGTGAGGTTGTTTGGCTTAAACCCTACCTAAAAGTAAATTGTAATGCTTGCGTTAGTTGCTAGTCTGGATTATTCGCGAAATATTGGAAAATCTGAAATTCATTGATGCAGACGATTTTTCTCTTTAATAACCAGGTCCTACTACGAAAAAACGTGATGAGCAATACGAAAAAGTGTAAGAAGAAGGATTTTAGCCCAGGGAGTGTCTGCCCAATTGATAAGAGAAAGATGTGTGGCTACTGACGCTCGGTCTCGTAGTGGTGGTCGTGGTGGCTGGCCACGCCGTTGTGCCGCGCCGCGCGCTCCTCGTGCAGCTGCAGCTTCAGCTTGCGCACCTCCGACTCCAGCGCCTGCTTCGCGCTCACCAGCTTCTGCAATCGCACGTCTGCGCGGGAAACAACAACCGTACATTATTTAGTCATTGTGTATATTCATTAAAAATATACTAACTGTTTGAGTCGGAATAGGTTTATTGTGGTCATTGTTAAGGTTTCAGAAGGTGACTAATTAAATGTCCATGAACCACAATAGACATTCTGTCTTTAGTCTGCAAAAGTTCGCAATGAAGACGGAATGATGACGGATTTTAAAAATATTTTTGATACAACTGATTGATTGATCTTATTGAACCTTTATATGGAGAAAATCTACTCGGTTTAGAAAACTAGTTATGCAGCATTTTTGCCACTGTAATCCCATCTTGAGACACATTTGACTTGCAGGTTATATGAAGAATGAAGATCAGGTTTTATTGCGTACCAAGCGTGCCGTCTCCGGCGTCGTCGAGCAGCTGCTGCGCGGCGTGGCTGACGAGCGCGAGCGGCGGGGGCGGCGGCGCGGCGGGGTCGCTCGGGGGCTCGGCCGGCGCGGCGTCCACGAACGCGAAGCCCGCCGCGTGCGCCGCCGCGTCCCGGGCTCGGACTGCGCCCCGCGCCGCCTCCACCTCGCGCTCCAGCGACGCGTGCGACCGCTTCAGGCGCTCGTGGGACGAACACTTCTCGCGGTGCTCGCGCTGCAATGAACGCACTTATATTACTTACAGGTATATGTCAATTCACACCCACTGCTGATTTCATCTTGAAAGATACGGACTATTTCTTAAGGCGAACAATATAGAAATAGGAGCAATCGAAAACTATCTTAACAAGTGTTATATTTTGTTTTCATATCAAATTTTTAGGGCAATGAATCTATACAGGAAGTAGACATGACTGATTGATGATGGACTCCCACCAGGTGGTATTCTAAAAACAAAAGGGAATTATCTCTAAAAGAAGAGCATAGAAGTATACCTGCAGCTGCGCGTACTCCTCGTGCAGCTCTTCTATCCTGTCCTTGAGCAACTCAAGCTGGTAGCCGAGCGCCGCCTTGTCGTTGTCCAGCTGGGCGTTGAGGATCATCGCTTTGCGGAACTTCTCCTCCACCTCTTTGAGCTCGTGCTGCAACACCATGCACGTCTTGTTAATTCACCACAAAAATATTCTGTAGTCAATACACTATAAAGATGAGATTAAGAGATTGCTTTTTGGCGCTAAGTAGTTGACGTTTAACGTTAGAACGACAGCTCACGTTTTAAAATGGGTCTAAGTATTAGTGAACCTGAAAAGTCTCGTGTAACAATAAGTGCCTTACCCTAAGGTCTTTGACGTTGAAGCTGTCGTCGACGGAGTCCTCGGAGCTGCGCCGCGGCGAGTGCACGGCGCCGGGGTTGAGCGCCGCCAGCCGCCCGCCGGCGCGCCGCCCCACCGTCTCTGCACACGAGATACTTATCTAACTAGTCCATCGGCTGCCGGCCGAGACAGACCATTGTTCACGTGGGAGGTTTACTGCTAATTGTTACTTGTTATGTATAAATGCAGTTTGTATATCTGTTTGTTTGGGTTCTATTTGTTGAGGACGGAAAGTATGGATAGATGATATAGTTAGACAGGTTCCATACCTACATACTTAGGTAGGTATAGTTTATGAGGTAAACTATTGTTTATGAGATTGATGATGATGATCAACTATAGTGTATATATTCGCAAAGACTTCGGTAAAGGAAGTAAGGTATTTTCGGTCCACCCTAATGGAAAGCAAGCTTATCCTTGAAGAAAATTTACCTAGTATGAGCTTGGGAATGTTTTTATATGAAAATGACTCTGACTGTCCCGGTTTCAAAGCCAAGATCTTTCGTTTAGACACAGTACGCTTATGCCGCGGTAAAACACAGGGGAATAGATTAGTGGACGGTATCTATAAGTTTAGAGTCCACATACAATTATTATCTTTCTTATAATTCGTACTTATGATTCATAATTCTCTTGTCTTCATAACGGTAAAACAAACAAAGGCGAACAACATTCAAACAATCGTGTTGAAGAATTTTAAACCTCAGAATTATTGGCTGGTAATTTTTTTTAGTCAATACTAAAATGATACAGAAAAACAAAAAAAAAAATGGATTCCAATTCTTAGGTAACGAAAAACTGTATCTAATTTGCAGAGAATTTAATGCTTAAAAACGCCCCAGTAGGGACGATTTGACTTAAAGTTGTTGGCATTACTCAGAAAGTTCTAATACGGCTTTTCTTCCGTTTTGAGGCTGTTTATATACATCATGTTTGTTTATATCCAACACAAGTCTTCGAAGGCGTTAAGTATAAGTCTCTCACCTGCATACATGTCGTAGGCTTTGTCAGCATGGTCCTCTTGCTCCCGCTGTTGCCGTTCCAACTCGCGCATGCGGATCTCGCGAGCCTCCGCACGCGCAGCTCGACGCGCAGCCAATCGCTGTTCCGCCTGCAACAATAAAACGCTTAATAAATAAAGCCTCCTTTATTGACACAATAACACTTGCTCTAAAAATCGTATTGAGCCCAATCACCTTATTTACACTTAATAATAGTAGCAAGGTTTTCGTTGCAATAAAAGTTTAAACTAAAGTTTTCAAATTTCAAGATGAGATTCCCGTAAAATCATTGCATAACAGGAGTACGTATGTGGCCTCTTATCAGAAGACGCATAGATCACATACTGCCTTATCGTTAACTTATTTAAAAGTCACTATTGTGGAGCTCCTTACAATAAACTCAGACGGATATATTATATACATACAAAACAGCCAGTCATGGCGTTACCACTATGGATTAGTACTATATACAATTGTACTTGGGGAACCCCTTGCTAGCTTTAACATTACTTAGTTATCAATAGTAAGGAACGAGCAACATTGAGGAAAATATTTTAATTGATATAAAAGAACCTTGGAACATAGTATACGTTGATGGAAGTAAAGATTCTCAACGATGAGATCTAAAAAATCTAGAGAAATTGCTTTGCACTTTTATAATAAAATTGTAATATTCCTCACCTGTTTAGTTTTTAAATTGATAAAGATCATAAGTTTAAGAATAACTTGTAAATCACATGAAATATATGCTTAAATATTCGTCCTTCTGTTAGGTATCAATGCAATTAGAGAACAGCCCATGCTAGGTATTTCTAATTGACATTAACGTGGCATTCTATTGGGAATTTCCTGTCAGTAATCGCTTACAAAGGTTACAGCGAGACTGACTACGTCCTAAACACATTTTAATATGTAAAATAAATATAGCTTCTATTTGAAGATAAGAACCTTTTTTTAATAAGTACTCACAGTACAATATTATGGTAACTCTCTCCTACATAGCTAGTAACCTAGCGTATTAGAAATCAGGAGATATTTAACGGTTTAACAACACCAGATAGCAAAACCAGTGTTTTATCGGTTATAAAATTAGCCCAGTGCGGAAATTGAACCCCAAGATCAGATAAGTTCACGTGTACAAAACCAGTAATGCAGCAGTAAAATATATTATCGTTCTTTATTTTAATAGTGATAATTAGTAGATAGCGGAAAATCCATAACATAACCTGTTGACGGCCCCATACATGTATTTGAGAATCATACGGAGATGTGATGCGAGAAAATCACCTCATTGGATAGTCCTCTACACAGAGTTATGTGACGCTCTTTCATTTTCATAAATGATCTGGCTAGCACGATGAACAAAAGGCTTACTTCTTGACTCTTCTCCACTGTATATATAGAGCCAGATATAATATATTTTTTTCAATCACCTTCTACAATACCCAACGTTGTCTTTACCGTTTTAATTAGTCACAGTTTGAGCTATCTATTAAAATCTGCGTTAACCGAAACTCATCGGTTTCACGTCACTGACATCCATTGACAGTTTCTCAACAATACCGAGATGTTTGACCCCAAAACCGATGGCGGCGTAAAGTGTAAAATGCGTTGACATGCGGGCGTGGTGTCGTCGACCTCTTGTTTCACTATCATTATGCACATGCCCTTATCTTAACTAGCGAAACGATCTTTTACAATGTAAATAGAACGGAACGGAACCGCACAGTGCGTAGGACTCCATGTATGAAAACAACAACCATTATGTTAAAGAGCATAAATGAGGGATAAGTTTAAGTTTACAGTTAAATTGGCTTCACAATTTTTTATTTCGAGGCTAGAGATTACAGATTTTAAAATGATGGTGTCATTGATAGATGTAACGTTATTATTAAATTTTTTTACCATACTAGCAAAGTCATCGCACTGAATAAAGTTATAAAACACGATAATTATAAAAAAATACGATAATTAATTACCACTTACAACAATTACTTTAACCTGCTGAAGTGCCTTTTTAATTTAAGTTAAACATACGTTAAACGATAAGAAGTTCGCACAAAACTAATTTGCATATAACAAAGTCTTAAACAATATGTTTCTCTCTTATTATGCAAAACACCTTCGATCCAAACTTAAAAGCCATAAACCGTAGATGCGAAGAAAGCAGAAGCTAAATAGATGAAGCATCTTTACATAAAACAAACTAATTAAAATAAGAAATGACCATACGATGTGACAGTCAGTTCCTAACGACAACAGGGTATACTATGTTGGTTATTGAAACAACATCTCTGAACACGTTTTGTTCATTAGCTCATGCTATCTGCAACCGGACATTAATACTAATATATAATGTCATTTTCCTTGTATTATATCCTGTTCAATTAAATACTGATAAGCTGAATATAAAATGGTGCAACAAAATAGTCAATACTCCTCTATAGGTCTGTGTTAATATTTAAAGTCGTTTTATTTATTAATATCTTTATTACCTGATCGTTTGATTTGATACTGGTAATGAGGACATTGACATGTTTATTTTCATCGTTACTTCATCGTACATTTTTACGATTAACCTTCCGGTCAATGACCAAACTTTCAGCATTCGTTCAATAACCGGGTACCCGGGTACCCGCATGTAATGTGACGGTAGAAAAGTTATTAGTAAGCTATCTACGTGGCATATGAAATAACTATGGACACTATACGCAGTTTATAGACCCCATAGAAGGTTTTAGACCTTTCAGGGACCTATTTGGGACTAATCGGCCCTTCAGCCGAAACAATAATTTTAGAACCCCAGTGAACAGACGTTATATGTCAGTACTACCTTAACTCATTGCCAATCCCGTTAAAAATCTGTTGTAAAAGTGAAAAAAGGTATATAAATATTGATAAATATGTAACGTGAAAAGAACGTTGGTGAAAATTTTCAGTCTTGGCTCCGTATCAAGAATCAAGAAGGAACATTACTAGTGGATACCATTATTATTGGATAATTATTTTCCTACTCTTCCATTGGTAAAATGTTTACAATCGTGATACTTGACGATTCTCAGCATTTTGAAATAAAATAAGGCATTTATTCCACCAGCAATAGTTTAATCGAAAACGCGAGAGGCCATTATCGACTGCGTTTAATTTTCATAAAAAACATAACTATGTGCAGTTATGTGCCAAAAAGGCACTAATTATATTATAATTAATACATCAAGAAGCAAAAATTAGTATTGGTGCAAATAAACAACCCGCAATTATTGAATTTTTTCACTGGTCAAAAGCTTGAGTGGACACTATGGAGAAAATGCTTGGTAGATATACCACAACGCATAGATGGCCTCTAGCATATCTCTTTAATATTCTCGATGTCGCCTGACTTTCACCATATCTTCTGTATAATGAAAATCATAAATGCCTGTTAAAAATGGCATGAGCGACGATTATTTTATCGGCTATTGGGCAAACAACTGCGTACTCCTTTCGTTATAAATTGTTTGAAGAATCCTCAAATTTTGAGGCATTTCTAAACGAAAGCGGTGATTGAATATTTTCCTGGCCGAGCTATCAATCCATATGCGCAAATGATAACAAGTAAATAATCAAGATCCCAGTATTTTTAAGACAACTAAAAAAAAACGTCGCGAAAACTAGAAAAATATGTTCAGTATCTAAAAACCTAATTTGTGATGAACATGGGTTGGAATGAACGTCATGATTAAATTTACTTTTATTTCCGTGTAGCAGTGTATCATTATAAAAAGTATACAAAATAAATAAATAAATAATAAAAGAAAATTATACTAATAAAATATGACGGAAATTATGTGCTTTTTACTTACTATTTTTGCAATTGCTAATAAAAAAATAAGCAAGCATTAAGCAAGCATTAACATTAAGCAGTGATGGCTTCGAGGTTTGGGCGCGCGGTCGAGAATCTTGGCGGTCGCGGGTTCGAACCCCAGGCACACACCTCTGACTTTTCGAAGTTATGTGTGTATTCACATCGAATTATCACTTGCTTTAACGGTGAAGGAAAACATCGTGATGAAACCTGCACACCTAAAAGTTCTTAGGAATTTCTTAGGTGTGTAGTCCGCCAACCCCCGCACTAGGCCAGCGTGGTGGACTATGGCCAAAACCCTCTCAATGGTAGAGGAGACCCGTGCTCAGCAGTGGGCGTATATGGGCTGATGAAGAAGAATAAAAAAATATATATTCAAATAAAAAAAATATAAACTATATAATTTTTTATTTATTTTTAAAGTCAAATTACCAAAATACTTTAAACAATTAGATTCTTTAGTGAGTATTACCGACGTTCATGCGTAATACTTTCAGTGGGTACCCGGGTGCCTGGTTATTGAACGAAGGAGGTATCAAGTTTGGTAGTTAATTACTATTATTATATAATTAATTATAATAACGTTTAACAAGAATTGGGTTTAAAACTACTTAAATTTTGGGGATCCAGACGGTTTTGTATTTTTTTTAAGAAAAAGTTATTAAATTCTATCTGCAAAGTTAAAATGGATACCCGGGTACCCGGTCATTGACCGGACGGTTAAGAAAACCATTCCCTTCCACCAATATTTGAACTAGATCAATGAATATAATACGGCATAATTCTTATAATTATTATGAGATCACGCAGAAGAAAAAATATAAACAACTATTCAGTAAACGAATTACGTTAGTCACAGCCGAAGGACTTAAAAAAACCAAAAATCTTATAATACTAATTTATTAACTAGATACTAGTTTCTTGATCGATGTTAGATACAAGAATTATATCTTTCTACAATAATAACAATATATATATAGTAAACTTATAACTAATAATTGAGGTCGCGGAGTCGGCGTTTACGCGGCCTTGATCCGTATGTGGAACGACGAAGCATCAGCGATTTTGGGTAACCGGGCCATTGTGGTCATCAGCAATCCTTGTATGTGTGTCGCACGTAACACCTCCCCCCTCAGATCAGCAACTATTTGAGAACGTTGAGCGAAAATGTTGCTGGGGTGGATGTCTGAATTTTTCTTGTTTCAGGGGTTGCATATATTTGATCCTCGCTGGATGGGGTGTCCTTTTCAGATAGTGAGGGCTTGTATCCTTTAGACTTTTTGAGATAACGGCGTGCAGTAACTCCAATACTTATTGCGGTTATAACTAGTACCACAGTGTAGAGAGGTATTGTGGTATGATATATAGCATGGTCCAAATTTACTGGATGCTGGGCTTGAATCTTATCTTCAATATCATGTAGTCCTTTCAAGTTGATTGATGCTAGTTCAAGATGAGGGATGCTGGTATCATCTCTTGTAAGGTAGCCATTCGGTATGTTTGCTATTTTCAGCGGCTGTCCTTTAATTTGTCCATTGATGTTAATAAGGGTGAATTCGTCGGTGCGCAGCGAACATTTCAGAGGAATCGTGACGAGGTAGCTTCCGCTTAGCGTTACGTAGTCCTGGCGTCTACATTTCAGTTCAGCCTTTGTTGGTTTAGGGATGACGATTGTATAGTGTTGATCATCTAGCTGCTCCATAGCTTCTCTGGTGAGAACGATTTCCGTCGGCTGGCATGATTTATGTAGGGGCTGGTTTCCGATGAGACTCTGGATACAGTCGGCATGGCCTCGGGGCTGATGATTGATGCTCTCCTCACAAAGATGTCGACGATCGAACTTCGGGCATTCAGCCTCCATGTACATGAAACTTATCCCATTAGTTGCCATAAAAGGATATGAAGGGATAAAGGTCTGGTGGTGTTTATTAGGAACAATGGAAAGCCTATACAACTCGAAATTATCTGGGGAGACTATGGGAAATTTAAAAATAATGACTATTCTTTTATCTATGTAATAGAATCCTGGTTTAATTATATTATAATATTCTCTTAACTCCGCGTCCAATATTTGATCCTTGTTGTATAAGGATTTTAGCTTACCTATTATATTAACTAAATTTTCTATTTCTAACATACTATGATGAGTGCTCGATGCACTCCCTATTTTTATTACGGTTATTCATTAGGTTAGTGCGATCTACCGTGGTGGATTTATTTATAAGATCATATACTACTTTCATCTGGTCCCGGTGGCTTAAAATATACTGCTGCATAAGATGAGCTGTCAGGTCTATATCTAGGGGGTCTCTGGGGTCAAAATGACCTCGTATGATATCATGAGGCCTGCACTTAGTAAAACTATGAACTGAACTGTTATACGCTAATACCGCATAGGGCATTTGGTTCACGACAGGTTCATCTTTTTGCTTTAACTTTAATATACGTAAATGTTCTATTATAGTGGAATGGAATCTTTCTATTATGCCGTTATCATTAGGTGAGTTCGCCAAAGTCTTATGGTGGTTAATTTTATGTAATCTTACAAATTCGGCAAATAATTGATTCGTGAATTCTGTACCGTTATCTGTAACTATAGTTAAAGGTAGCCCATGATGAGTACAAAATGTTAATAATCCTTGTAAAATACTTATTGCAGTTCCGTCGCGTAAATGATAAGCCTGCCCGTACTTAGAAAATGAATCGACAAACGTTAGGTACTTTTCTGCTTGAGCGGTAAATAAGTCCATATGTACTATTTCAAAGGGTTTGGTGGCTGGGGGCACGATGTTAAATTGTGGCCTGATAGGGTTTCTATCATACTTCGACTGTCCACAAATTGTGCATTCGTTAATGTATTTGCTTATCTCCTCTTTCATCTTCGGCCAATAAAAGCGCCGGGAAAGTGATAAGTAACATTCGTTTATTCCCCTATGATTAGTCTTACCCTCGTGATAGTTTTTAATTATTTCCTGCTGTCTTAAATATTCTTTTACGTCTTCTAGTTCAGTCTTTGCTAAGACTAAATTCATAGAAGAGCTTTTAAAATTATTTTGTATGATCGGAATTATGGAATACATCCCTAATGGGGGTGTTATTTTAAGGGCAGTTTTTACTTTCGGATTAACGTATTCCTTTATGGCATTTACTACGTCTTGCTCTAAATTGGATTCTGATACTTGAATGTGAGTACGGGTGTGTGTGTCGAATGGTTTTGTGGCTGTTGTTCGTCGTTTAATATCACCTACTATTGTAAAACAAATCTGTCTATGGAACTTATTCAACGGCTCATCGGTAATGGGAACTTCAAGAATCGGGTTTTCATTACTAGTGTGAGCTGTCTCAGTTGACGAATCAGCGCGACTAGGTGGTCTCTCGGAGGGGTTTACGAGCATCGAGTCTGTTTCCTCATTATTAATTTGGACTCGTGATAAAGCATCGGCATTTGTGTTACATTTGCCTTTTTTATAGACTATAGTATAGTCGTATTCGCTTAACTTGAGCCGCCAGCGAGTTAACCGGGAATTCGGCTCTTTTAGATTCATAATCCATTGAAGGGGTTTATGATCCGTTAGAATTTTGAATTTACGACCGAATAAATATGGTCTAAAATATTTGGTTGCCCAAACTATGGCAAGCAATTCTTTTTCTATTGTGCTATATTTTTGTTCACTATCGTTTAAAGTTCTGGACGCATAACATATGGGCTTATCTGAACCTATCGGTCCTTGTGAAAGGATGGCACCTATCGCTACATTAGAGGCATCCGTTGTTAAATTAAACTCTTTCGAAAAATCCGGGTATTGTAATATCGGATCGTTTGTTAATAAATTCTTACATTTTTCAAAACTATCGATATACTCGGGGTCAAACGTTATCTTATTGGTCTTTTTGAGGCATTTAGTCATCGGTTTAGTTATACGTGCGAAATCCGGAATAAATTTTCTGTAGTAACCTAACAGTCCTAAAAATTGTTTAATTTCTTTGCTACTCTTAGGCAGTGGATATTTTTGAATAGCCGCTATTTTATCAGGGTTAGGTCTTATACCCTCTCGACTAATTATATGGCCTAGATATGGTGTCTCCAACTTCAGAAATTCAGATTTATCCATTTGGATTTTGAAATTGGAGTCACGTAGCCTGTCGAACACTTTTTCTAGATTTACTATGTGCTCTTGCAGGGATGTACTAAAGACGATAATATCATCGAGGTAAACTAGACAGATTTCATTTTGTAACCCTCTAAGCACATTGTCCATCACTCGTTGGAATGTGGATGGTGAATTTTTTAGGCCCATTGGCATTCGTAAGAATTCGAAATGCCCATGTTCGACATTAAAAGCTGTTTTTTGGATATCATCGGGGTCCATCTCGACCTGATAAAATCCTGATGCTAAGTCCAGGGTCGTGAAGTATTGGCATCTACCTAGTTTATCCAGAACATCCGTGATGTTAGGAATCGGATACCTATCGTCTATGGTCTTGTCGTTTAACTTCCTAAAATCAACAACTATTCTCCACTTCTGCTTCCCTGAAGCGTCAACTTTCTTAGGGACTACCCATATAGGTG
Organism: Cephonodes hylas; assembly: GCA_030295005.1. NCBI lineage: Eukaryota > Metazoa > Arthropoda > Insecta > Lepidoptera > Sphingidae > Cephonodes > Cephonodes hylas. The sequence goes on from AP025365.1 coordinate 1,553,624, forward strand.
AGCTCCAGGCGGAATCGGATGGCCGAATAATGCCTTGTTCCAACATCTTAGTAATCTGTTCCCTAACTTCCTGACGATGAATAAATGGATACCTATAATTTTTACTATATACCGGTAATTCGTCCGTTGTCCTAATCCTATGCTTAATTTTATTCGTAAACGTTAAGGGTTCGCCATCGAGATAGAATACGTCTGCGTAACGTCTGCACAAAGCTTCCAAATTGCATTTCTCCTCTACGTTCAAGTGATCAGTTCGCAAACGATTTAAAACATTTTTAACACGTTCCGAATCCGGCCCTGGCGTTATGCATTCGATATTAAATACCTGTATGCGCGGTTGTTGTTCAAATTTAATAGTAATATCGTCACAGGTGGGGTTTTCGATTTCAATCGTGCCTACTCTGTCCGAGACCTTAGTAACGCACTCATGGATAATGCAATTAGAAACTATTTGCTGGGGCACATGTACGTCACCTTCCGAGTCATATATCGGTACGTTTATTAGTTTGAATGAGCCGGCTGGGATCGTTTCGTACGGGTTCGATTTTCGACACTTATAGCACTTGAGATGTATTGAAGCATGTTCCGTAATTAACAAATTATTCTTTAAATCTATGTTACAATTTTCTAACAAGTCCAAACCTATAAGTCCGTCGAAATAATTATGGAATCTATATATGAAAAATTTCGCATATCTTTGTTCATTAAATTCCTGAAAGTGCGGGATGGTAATTGAATGTTCATGTATGCTAGTACCTCGCGAATTAGTAACTTCGAAAGGATCAAAATCACGTGGAATAGTGGGGAAAAATTTGTCACATGCTTCAGGGCTCAAAAAGGATTGATTCGCGCCGGTATCAACTAATAACTTAAGTGGGGGATCCGCTATTTGTACGTAGCGTAATTCCCTTTTGGAATGTAGATTTAATTCTATCTTGGTTCTTTCGTGGAACGGCCCTCGGAAAAATCCTGCTTATTATCAACCGGGCTTTGCGCTTCCGCGTCGGTAACATTATTCGCGTTTGTATGATCGTATTGAGACTGATCGATAGCGTATTCATATTCCGGATTCATGTCGCAGTAATATTCCGAATAAGGAGGATATGTAAATGGCTCATAATAACACTCGCCGTAATAACTATCGTTATAATCGTTGTAATCTGCAATTTCGTTAAAATTCATCTCCCTACTTTTAAAATAGTTTGATGGCGGAGGATTACCGTGAACTCTCCAATCGCGTCCCGTTAAGGTTGGTGGTAATACCTTCGGTACGTAATGGCTTACACCACTCATGGGTTTCGGCCCGGCATTATATACTGGTACATTTTTAGGAGGTAATCTAAAACTGTTATTCGGATTATAATTTGGCGGCGGCGCCCGGAACATTTGCTGAGTACGCGTGGGATATGTAAGCATGCGTTGCTGCGGATGAGAAATCTGGGCGTTCGGACGCCATTGGGGTGCCTGTTGCGATGTATAAGGGTGCGCAAATACGGGTGATGGTTTCGGCCACGCTGGACTAGGGGTAGGTACACTAAACATTTTAGGCATGTTCATATTAAAACCTAAGGATGGTACCTTATGTGGTGTGCTCGGATGTGCTGGAGTGTTACGTCGCTCAGGTACGGAATCATTTCGCTGCTGTAGGTACATTATATTAATCTCTTCTTGGACAAATTCCAGAGCCTTTTCAATTGTCTCGGGTCTCATACATCGAATACGTGACCCGAGGGGTTCTTTTAACCCTCTTACGAAGGCTTGCTTAGCCAAGTTACGGTAAAGATCGCGTTTAGCCTCTATCGTGGTTGTAACTGATTCGTGTAAGGACACATATGTCATAATTGTACTAAATAAGGTCTGGCATTTGTCGTAGAATTCTTGAGGTGTATCATTGCCTTGAGTTGCGAGAGAAAGATCGTTATAAAGGGCGGTTTCATCCCTTTGGTCTGCGAAATTATTTATCAAGGCGTTTTTAATACCTAGCCAGTTTGTAGGAATGCCGTTAGAATTTATTGTTCTGGCGGCAGGACCCGTGATTTTATTTAAAATTCCGTTTATGAGACACAGATTACTTAATTGATATGACGGTTCGTTTTTCATGTATTGTGCCACTATTTGGTCACAGATTTGTATAAACCTAGTTAGGACATTTGGGTTCCCATCAAACTCAGGGACCGGCCGTAGGGCCTTATAGATATTGTCCGGGTCAAATGTCATTTTATCTAAATTATTATCACTTCCTAAATTTCTATTACTATCTAAATTCCTACTATTATCTAAAGCGAAGTTCCTATGAATCTGTCTTGAAGAGACAGATTCCTCCCCTTTATTCCTTGGATGGAAAATTTTGGAGACAGGAGGCAACACTTAGGATAAAATTTCAGAGTACTTACATAAGTTGGTTTTTCTTTGTACTGATGTTTGAGTACGTCCCCGGCCGTGCCCTCGTAGGTTTCGGATTCCAGACGATGGCTTAAGAGCCCGCCAGCGACTATGCGGAGTCAAGCTAGGCAACGATTTTTGATACCTATGACCGCCACGCACTGACTCTAGAATCCTACCGACTGCGCCAATTACGTTAGTCACAGCCGAAGGACTTAAAAAAAACCAAAAATCTTATAATACTAATTTATTAACTAGATACTAGTTTCTTGATCGATGTTAGATACAAGAATTATATCTTTCTACAATAATAACAATATATATATAGTAAACTTATAACTAATAATTGAGGTCGCGGAGTCGGCGTTTACGCGGCCTTGATCCGTATGTGGAACGACGAAGCATCAGCGATTTTGGGTAACCGGGCCATTGTGGTCATCAGCAATCCTTGTATGTGTGTCGCACGTAACAAACGCAAACATCCCCACAACAAACAATTAAGTGTATTTACAACAAGAACAATGGATCAACGGAACAGAAAAATGTTGTTTTCATACTTGTAGAAAATATTAGTAGTAGGTATACAACGAACCTAATCTAGTATGAATTCAGTGTGAATTTCATTTGAATTTAATTTTTAATTAGGATAATTACTTTTTATCCGGATAATGACCATCATTCAAGAAAAAAATCAAATATTGGCATCCTAAGTTCTTGGTACATAAAAGCGAAGAATACTCCCATTTCAAACGTATCAGAAAAGCCAAAAATCTTGTGGATCAATTTAGTAAATAATAACTGGAGCAAAACCCTAAAATACTAGTGTTTATTTTATGTGTAAAACTAAAATATTTCCGAGATCGTTTGCATACTGCTTTTCACTTGTCACAAGAAGGATACCGTGAAAAGGTTTTTAAAAAGTTTAAAATTCCGCACATTGACACGAACAATGGAAACAATGGCAGATATAATATCGGCTAATGTGAGAGGCGATAATCGGCCAGTGAAGTCATCGCTCAAGCAGATAACGAAACTTTACAAACAGCGTGACCTCACCGCATACAGAAATTTACGTAAACCTAAACAAAGAATCGGAGGCGTTGTCGCGAAAATTTGCGAGATAATACATGTCTTAGCCCAATCTCAATACAGAGAAGTATAATATAATGCGAATCAAAGATATTGTTTAAGCATCAATCATATTTATTGAAGGTTCAAGACTTAAAAACCAAACCAAAGTAATTACTTTGACCATTAAGAAATGGATAATAATTAACGGAGCACTATAATGTCGGAGCATAAAATATTGAGAGGGTACCCTCTCAATGGTAGAGGAGACCCGTGCTCAGCAGTGGGCGTATATGGGTTGATGAAGAAGAAGATAAAATATTAGGTTCTTCGAAATTCATCTAGCATTGCTTTACAGCTAAATTGACAAAGTACCACCTTTAAGCTAGGGTCCGAGACAAAAGCCACTTTTCTATAAACCTAAATATCAATGCATTTCTACAGTACATATTTGTAATAATACAATACAATGTTTACGTAATCATCACTACATAGTATAAAACAAAGTCGCTTTCTCCGTCCCTATGTCCCTTTGTATGCTTAAATCTTTGAAACTACGCAACGGATTTTAATGCGGTTTTTTTTAATAGATAGAGTGATTGAAGAGGAAGGTTTATATGTATGATAACATCCATTAAATATCAGCATTGCACCCGTGCGAAGCCGGGGCGGGTCGCTAGTAACATATAAACAAAGTATTGAACTTCAATTAATTAATTATCTATCAATATATGACCCAATTATTTTGTAAAGAAAGATATATCCAAAGCCAACCTAATTTTAAATCGCCTATAATCGCTTAGCAACAGAACATGTAACAATTTGGTGGCGCTGCACATGTGGCCCACACACCGCATGCCGTCGCCCGACCGTTGGCTCATTGTGGTGACATCACGGTGGAACCAATACAATCAGGACGCGTAGGAAGATCTCTTCAAACTAAATACATAAGACTAAGGATCTTCTTCATTTTGTTGAATTATCTTCACGAAAGTCCGAAGCAATGAGCGAATTATTGTTGGACAATGACACAAATTTACCTTTATGGTCATATTTTTTTCACGAAAAAGTATCTTTTGTTAAGTAAAATACTAAGAGACTGTGGATCAATTCCCATACAGAAATTTAAATATTTTTTTTATACACAAATATTAAAAATAATGATTTTAAGATCGAAGAGTCTCGCATAATATTAATTACTTGCATCAACCTACTTGTATCTTGATATTGGATCTAGCTACTGTTAGCTATTCTCGGCAGCTATATTCTATTATACCTAAAGAATTATAATAATAGTTGTATGGGTATAAATTACAAGTGAATTTAACCAAAATTCCGAGAAACAACAAGAATGCAACAATAATAAACACAAACTTTGTACTTGACCCATCATGTCTCTCCAAATAACCTTTATACTCCGATTTAAACATTGAGAATTTGTGGTGATTAAGTCACGTAGCCCCGCACGACTGAATCGATCTACGTCATAGAGCAAGTCAACTGTGCACAATTCCACAAATCCTGGCTGGTCAAATATTCAATACATTTGACGCATCGCCGGCCATCGAATCAATTTCCGGCATTCCTGTGTATTACACAACATTGTCCGACGGCCGCACCGACCGACGACATGCTTCGTGGAATCATGTCCCTATTAGACACCACACTTGTCGAATTTAGCCGTACAAATTGAACTACAAACCGGCCGGTTGCGTTTACCTGATTGAACAACTTTTCAAAGTAATCAACATGGAAAGGTACTTGTAATTGGTATGTAATGATGTTGCAAGTGATTACCTATTAGGGATGGGCGTTTAATCAACGAACTAGTTGAATCAACTGTTGACGATGAAGAAAATGATATGGTATCGACGAGGATATCGTTATTAATCAATTGTATACTTTTAGCCTTTTTATATTAAAGCAGTGATGGCCTCGAGGTTTGGGCGCGCGGTCGAGAATCTCGACGGTCGTGGGTTCGAACCCCAGGTACACACCTCTGACTTTTCGAAGCTATGTGTGTATTCACATTGAATCATCACTTGCTTTAACAGTGAAGGAAAACATCGTGATGAAACCTGCGCACCTAAGAGTTCTTAGTAATTTCTTAGGTGTGTAGTCCGCCAACCCGCACTAGGCCAGCGTGGTGGACTATGGCCTAAACCCTCTCAATGATAGAGGAGACCCGTGCTCAGCAGTGGGCGAAAATGGGTTGATGAGTAAGAAGAAGATACTTTTAGCAGTCTTTTATAATAATTAACTCATTCACTCAAACCTTTAAAGAATACTAATGCTAAGAACATGGAAAATTTAAAATAATTCAGCATACATTTTTCCTCTGTTCATTTACGCTATTCTGATTCAAAAAGCTGACGTCATTATTTTGTTATTGTTTAACACATCTGGCCCACGTGCAGGCGACGTTCTAATCGGAAGAGACAAAAGATATTCCCTCTTAACATATTTTTTTATTATCGACAAGTAGTATTATCGTGTTGACTCGTTTACGACTTAGTAAAGATGCTCGTTCATGAAATAAGCTGTAAATTGTAATCCATGATTGGTCATTGTGTACCATGCAACAACATCTATAGCTTAATCAATTAGAGTCCGGCTATAAAACATGTTGGGAAACTAACGTGGATATATATTCATTACGACCTAGTAAAAGCTACCTATCTCTATGGTTTACGTATTTGTGGAAACAGGTATCCTGGGAAGAGAAATTTCTGCGCAATTAACATATCAATAATTGTCTTCCGTTTGGGGCTTAAAGTGATTGAACATTTTTAGTATCAGAGAAATTCCATATGAATTGTTAAACAAAACTCATCTACGTGTATCATCAGGTGTACTTATTTTAATAAACAATGTACAGTGTTTATACAAATCGCAACAGATGTATGAATAATTGTGTTCGTATTGCATATCCGCGGAGCACGCGAAGGTTTCTCACTTCCAGCACCGTATATGTGTAGAATTTCCTTATAAAGTATACATATTTATTCATAATGAGGTTACACAACTTAATTAAGGCAACGACACCCTCTCAAGTAGGCTCTAATACCATTAAATTTAATTACACATATTTCAATACAATTCAATGTTAAGATCTGTCATAATTATTCCGCTAACACCTTACGTAATATGCCTATGTGAGGCTATAATACTGCCTATGTGTGGTATATCGATGAAGTCAATATAATTTAATAGGTATTAGATACATATTTTATCAAACCCTATATTGTATCATACAAAAAGCGTTTATTTAATAAATAAAAGTTTGTAAAAGCTTTTTTTCTATTAGGAAACAGTAGCAGATTTAAGTCTGGAAATGTGATCATAACGGCAATAGGCTCATCCCCTATTACCTGATATCTAAAACAATAAGTAAATTGTGGCTGCAAAAATGCATTTTTTCCTGCGCCCCCTAGATGCGGGTGTGAGTATGTGTTACAAAATATTATGTCTCATGGTAACTATGTACTAAGTAGTTTTCACCTAAACAGTCTAATGAACCGTAACCAGTGAATACAATTCAATACATTCAACATCTACTGGAAGCTCGGTTACTTTGTTTAGCTCGCGTAAAGTCATTGATGTCATTCTAATATTCGACAACGGTAGTGAAAAAGATAAAAAAAAATCACAACAGTTTATTGCTTCTTCTTCTTCATAAAATGCCCTTTGAAGTAGATCGAAAAACGTTAAATTTAACGATTTTAAATGTTTCTATACTGAATATTCTACTGGTATATTTTCTCTTTGAGATAAAATTTAATATGAAGACATTTGCAAGCCGATAACTTGCACAAGATTGTATCATATAAAAATACCCATGTCATGTCCACCTACGAACACACGTTACTGACAATGACATAAAAATCTTCAGCAAACCTATCACTGCTAAGTAAGTTGCGATGATCTCACAGTGGATCGTACCGTGCACTACACATCGTAAAACAAAACAGTTACGAAACAAATTCAGCGCGTTAACAACACAATATACTAAAGTTAATGTACCGAAGTAAATTGCTTTACATCTGTATTTGTACGTGTCGTAAAATTGAACTGGACTAGTGACGTCATAAATTGCTGCTGAGAATTAGCTGTTGTCATTCTGTCGGTAATAAAGACATTTTTATGGTTACGAAGCACACCAACATGAGGATATAATAACTATCAACATCCCTTGATACTATTTTTTATTTATATAATCAACCCATATAATTACCACTGCCTGTTTAGGTCCTAATCCACCAAGCTGGCCTAATGCGTGTTGGTAGACTGCACACCTAAGAATTTCTTAAGGTATTTGAGATTGTGCCCGCGCGGTTAATGATCATTGATCGCGTTAAGTCGAAAAGCTTATCATACAGTTTCTTATTGGAATAAGAGGAATAGCGAAACTCTTTGCCATTATTTAACTTTCGCTAATTAAAAATGATAATCATCTACAAAGAACAAAATCTTAATATAATAATGGATACCAAATATGTCTTTGTGGTCGAAATGATCTTATTGAAATTTGCGGTTAAATATTAAGAAACGCATATAACATTACCTTCGCCAATACCGCAGAACATTAGATTAGAATACCGAATCAGTAAACGAGGGCTACTTGTGACGTTGGTACTAAAGATGCAAGTGTTGTGAGGGCCCTTCATGAATATGTGTATAGGTAAAACGTAAATTCAAGAGTTTTGCCTCTTGACAAGATAGCTTTTTAGAAGATAAGAGTTAAAAAGTTATTACTATATCACGACAATTGTTTATGCTATCTTTAAATACTTAATACAATCACATCAGGTATAGTGATTGTGTCAAGTGACCAGAGATTGCTAGTTATCTCTCTTTGCTTGATAATCAGGACAAACTTTGTATTAAATCTTAAGTGCATTTTAGTCTAATCATCTTTTGGAAGATAAAGGATGAAGAACATTCTGCTAAGTTATTGTTTTAAAAAGATTGTTAGTATTAGCATAGGACATACTAGAATTAATATTCAGACAGCTGTTATTTTGTGCAACAAAAGCAAGGATCGTGACATTAACGAAGAAATAAAATAGGGAAAGACCTGCGTCCTGATTCGGCTCGAATATCGGCCTACGATGCGTCACTTATTTTTAAACATATTACTTACATACAATAGCAATACCCGACAAATAATTTGCAGTACGAAATTTGGAGCGGAGGTGAGTATCGTGGTGGGTGACGTCATGAGACACGACACACGACACGCCGACACACAAGAATAACACAAGTGCTCCTCGCTGGTGTCACTGCGGCACTAACTCGCCGCGATTTCATACTACTCATAGGTACGATTGTTCTGTTAATATTCCTGTATAGTTTCTAAACGGGGTCATTTACTTTGCACATTTCACTAGCTTTTGCTAGCAGCTTCCCTCGCCTGATAGACTCCTCATGATTACATTAACGTCATTTTTTCGCATTAAGTAAGCAGTTTGTTACTAGTTGCGAAAGAGGCCACAACGAAAATACTAAAGACGTAATGACTATACAATGTAAGCTACTTATTTTAAGAAAATTGTTATTTTATACGATTATTTTGGGTGTCTTCAATCACTTTCATTCTAACACAAAACGAATTCTATGCATTCTAACACTTGGTACGAACAGGACGATACGATACTCAAAATGATGATTGTTTATGCATTGCAAACAAGTTTTAGTTTAATACTATTATTGATTACGTTTTATAAACATATCATACTATATTTCATATTTTATTACATTTCATCGAGTTTGATCATATGAATGCGGTCAATGCGGTTCTCACCCAGACACACAACACTTGAACGGATCCGTAAATCAAAAGGCTCTGGGAATAATCTTAACTTCATACACAACCATTCGTATATACTATATTGATTAAGATATGTGAAAAATCTCATCATCATCATCGTCACCACTTTCATTTCCGTAGTGAGGGTATTTACATGAATCGACTGTAAATAATAATAATGTTACGTGATTAAACAGTCATTTACTATACGATAAAGAAAGTCATGGTATTGTTAACTACAGCCAGATTGTACCTGCTTGGCGATTATTATTAATTCAATTAAGTTACAAATCGCCATTATATAATCGTTCTAATTAAGCTGCCAAAAATGCCTAACTAACCTTTTTATAGCATGAATTCCTCTATTACTACATAACCTATTTATCTGAAAACATTGAAACAGTTTAGAAATTTAATGACATACATTTTCCGACGCAAAACTGAATAGAGACGGCTAAGTATATATATAAAGTTTCTTAAACGCAACTTACATAAAGTACAACAACCTTTCCAACGAGTGCCAATAAACTTTCCGAGTACAAATCCATAGCTTACATCACTGCACAATTCACATGTCAAAACAACAAATGGCGGCGCCAACTAAATATCACTCTGGCATTGCTCAACGCAAATAGCAAAGTCACGAAACAGACGCGTTCAACTTTATGGTTCAAATAAATGTGACATCTGAAACACCTGTTACATTAGACGGGCTACATGTTGCGCATACGCAGAGCACTGCAAACAGCTGAGACGGCTTCATCACTTGGCCTCTAAATCTCGTACGTGGACAATTCTCGTGATAAGATAGCATCGACCTTCAAACGGGTAGGGCTCCAATGGAATTTCGGTAAAAGTTGCGTAAAGGTCACATATTTATATTGAAATGATTCAAAAACATGTTATATGGAACGTATTTGTAATGATCTTGAATTAGTCACACTTATGAAAATTTGAATCATCATTAGCTGTGTCTTTCCATATTATGGGTTAACGACGAATAAATGCGACTTAGTTAAAATGATAAAATAGATAAACATAATTTAAAAGCATATTTATCATTCACGAAAAGTAATTACTGCTTATACAAGTAATTTCACTTAACAAGTTCAGCTAGCGTTTAGATTGCTATCAGTATTATGGAAACACTTGTAAGACTAAAGCGTATTTGAACGAATGTGCTTATTATAATACAGTAGCAAAGGGAAAGGGATTTCGCTTGAAGGTGCAATAAATTACCTGCATACATGACTCATCCCTGACTCAATGAAACCTAACATATTTGGGTAAAAATCAATATATGCTAAAGGGTCTTAATGAATCATACATACATGATTTTGCTGGTTTCCGAGTATCCCAACGATGGAAGGAATTTGTTCGTGTGAATCCCTTCTTACATCCGTCAATCCTTCGTCCTCTGTGTGATTCTCGCTTATTCTTCGTCCATTGAATTTAGATTTATCTGGACTTGGGTCGTCCATAACATCATTGCCATTAACAGTTTTCACTTCTTCATTAACAGTCTCATTAACGGGTATGTGAGATTTACTGTCTTTTGACTCTACCACGTCTTCATCGGAGTCTCCGAAGTCACCGTCGGTGAAGGCGTCTCCGCTTTCTTCATCACTGTTGTCAGGCGTGGCTTCTTCTGAACGTTGTCCCATTTTGAATTATTTGTTATTATTGCAAATGCAGATGAAAATTAGTCAACAATTGAACAGTCACAAAAGATTACATCTGCGTGTACGACACACACATATTATTGAAGGATTGCACTTGTGAATAGAAAGGAAGGTCGGTAATTTTTGCGCTACGAGTTCTTCTTGCACTGCACTCGACACAGTCGCGATAATATTTATTGTCGCACTACAAAACTTATCTTATCGATATTTTCCACTTAATAAAACGTCGTTCCTTGACCAACATTCTTTTGTTTCAGCTCACAATGAAATTTGCTTATGTTGATTATTGACAGTTTCCGATTCTGACTATTGTTTATTTACAAACAAATTGGAGACAATAGAATTATTGTGCGGGAATGGCGCGAAATAGTCCGCGATGTGTTGTAGTGGATGTGGCAGCGACCGGCGCGCGTGTGGTTGTCGCAGCGCTTGCGAGCGACTGCCGACCGGCGACTATCAGCGGTGTTGTGGCGGTACGTCACACCGAGACACTGTCGCTATCGCAAACGGATCGCACCACAGCTGAATGGGGAATTAAACAACGGTACAGACGCGATGCACTTTCGCGCACAGGAAACCTCACCCTTATAAGGCTGCATTACATCCACATCGAGAATTCGAATACTAGAATGTTACGTCATCGCTAAAATAGGATTCTATAATGATTTTAAATTATTTCAAAGCATTATAAATTCCATGAGCCACCGCGATCATGACATCAGATGTCATCTGTGAAGGACAATATGCACAAAATTCATGGAAATTAGTCTAGCTTATAAGACTGGAAAATCCACTGCGCATACGAACGTTTTATATTTCCGTTTTAAATATTTTATTCATGTATTAATATTCTGTTGGTGTTATTGATATGTATTAATAACTCTTTATTGAAATGGCGGACCCAAATCGATGATTCTTGTCATCATTAATGCACACCTACACACATGCCAACCCCTTATTGAAACTAAGAGTGCTTTTAACGCATATGGTGAAATGACGTTACTAAACCTCAGTTATAATATATTAGTTCTAAAACACATCCAATTTGCATGCCAAAATCTCTGGTATACAAAACAGAGGAACAAATACTTTATGAAGGTATAAATATCGTAGCGACCAATGTTACACAAAATGAATCTACTCTTTCCGATTCTATATATTGACATTAAACACGGTTGCTACATTTGTGATACAGTTATTTAACGTTTCTCCTATCTATCGCACAATCAGTTTTAAAAACCGAAGCATTATGCAATCGATCGTTTACATGAAGAATCGCGATGAGCATGACCTTACCAACACTATGCAACCAGCTTGACTGATATTTGTGCCTTCAAACTCGGCTAACAGTCGGCAGTCGTGGCGACCTCCACATTTGCGCCGGTGAGTCATCGAGCCATGCAGGCACCTTCTCCCCCTCAATCAGGTAACTGTTAACGCGTGACGTTAATCTCGACATAAATCGGCGAGGAAAAGGCAAGGCGAAGTTACGAACCTTCTAAAGAGGCAGTGAATGGCTACATACTTGTTTGTTGCTTAATATTACAAAATGGATTTGTATGATTTTTTTTCACATATTGAGATCCAATCCTTTTTAACTAGAGGAAAACGCCTTAAGCTCGGTAACTTGGGGGAGGCTGGACAGGGTATTTCGGGGTCACCAGTTATCCAACTCAAAGCGTAGAACTAATGTTTGTTTGGCCGAGTTGGATCGTTCTTGATAAGCTGTGGTGGTATTCTTACGCCCCCGAACCACAGGGCGGTAGGGTCAAATCCTAACATGGCTATGACATAATGAGCCACATGCATTTAGCTAAAAAGCCGACACGAGTCCTTTTGCAAGGGAAGAAAAGACCAGATGTATATTGTATATTACAAACATCGATCAAATGTAAAGTATTTCATTAACGACTCCTGTCTGAGATTTTCGTTTTAAGACAACTGCTATCAAATATTGCCGAAAATGGAACACTGAGACAGAACCTTACGATTAGATAAATCCTATACAGCAAAGTACTGTTTGGCTCAATTAAAAATAATCACGCAATATACCAGATTGTGTGAATAATTGAGCACCATTATCAAAATCCTCGTCAAGAGCAACATACGCACGAGTTAAACACACAGACTGTACAAACAATGTACGAACGGTATGGCGACATTGAAATTATCAAAGGAACACACATTGCACACTAATGTACGGCGATAAAGCCGCGTACCACCGGTATCATTGTTATTTCTGTAACCAATATGTTTCGGTAATTATCAATGACGACTGAACCGGCGACAAATGGCAATATATCAACCGTCACAAACTCTATATTAAATTGTGACGGAACATAACTTCAAAAGAGGTAATACAGCCAACAGTCCTAAATTTTTAACTCCAATCTAATTGTAGAAAATTGAATTTTATTTTTAAAAAACTTTTCATAATATAAGTCTTATAGTTTGTGTAAATGTCAACCACTCAAATAAAAATTCTAGTCTTGTAGTATTGGAATATCTTGTAGTTGATAATGATAAAAACGACGAACGTAATTGGAAATGCTTAGCTATACCTACTTCTAATACATAGATAGCGCCTTGAAAGTTCATGCAAAAAAAAGTTTTAGTTTGCCTTGAAGTAATTAAAATTCTAGACAATTCCAAAAGTCACGATAAGCATAACGAAACAAAATTCAATTCAATTTGATATAATAGGGGACATCGGAATAACATCCGCTGATTACGCAAGCGCGAACTCCAAAGAAACCTATCGTGGATAATTGCCCCGTCCGGGAAGCGAACACGGCTGCAATAACGCGCTACCGGCAGGGACCGGCGCAAACGTAAACACAGGTAACACGCAATCAGGCATCATTTTATTGCATTCATTTTTAAAGTCACAACATTCAAACATGTCAGTACAAGTCTAGTGGCGCCGCGAATATCAGGAAACTGTAAACGTATTTAATATCTGCGAGTCAGATGCGATCTCCACTCTTAGTATTTTTCATAAATTTGCCCTAACTAGCCCAGCCCATCGCTCCTAAATTGTATGCAAATTATAACAGATTACATTATAATGGCAAAGCTATACAACAGTCACGTTAGCATAGTGGGTTGCCCATTCATCAAAGCTTTGGTAACATGCGGATATTAGATAGAACTATATAAAACAAACGGCTATCACTATAAAGTACAAATTGAATTACAAATGTAATATTAACGCAAATCGATTCCAGCATACATGAACTATTAAATCGAATTTCCGCAATCCCGTTATATAAACTATGATCGATTGCAATACTATTAAACGGAACTATAACCGATTGCTGATCGAACTGGGGTGGAGGCTGTGCACTAGATTTTACGTTAGAAATGATATGTAACAATTATAGATGGAGGTTACTAAGTGAGGAAAGCTGTTTTACTACATTTCCAGTAATAGAAATAAAAATATATGATACTAAAGCCCTAGCAACGTATAAAAATAAACCGAGAGACGTACGCTCACTTCACAATCGATGTTGCGAAGCCTTTGAATCAGTGTCTAGTATTACATGGATTAATTGAATTAGTTGCTTGATATGTAAGAATAACTCTCTGTAAGTGGATACGGTTAGCGCAGGATGTAGATATATCTTTTTTATGATTAGCTGGTTAGCTGGGGAAACAAAAGGATTGGATCTCCGTTCCAAAACAAAATTTGTGTGACTCACAAATATTTGTTACGGGTTTGGGTGTTTGTAAAACCGAAGTCTCTCGTAGATTCTTATACCTACGACACAAAATTTTAAGTATCTTCTGGTGTGGGGTGCGATTTGTTATTGTGACTAACTGACTGTTTACCAGATTCAAGTGCGACGACCGTTTTAGGGCAAAAATTTGTACGTATTGTACAGCCAACAGACGAACCGTGAAGATTGTGTGGAATTTCACCAGCGCTACAACCGTCTACAGGTCTCGGTCACGAAACTGAACCTGAACAAAGGTGCAAGGGCGTCACGGACTGTGTCTCCTCCACAATACCATGTGTTACAATATTGAGTTGTTCTATTTCCGACTTTGAGTAGTTAGTTTAGAGCTTACTTTACATTGAAA
The DNA here is from genome assembly GCA_030295005.1 of Cephonodes hylas. NCBI lineage: Eukaryota > Metazoa > Arthropoda > Insecta > Lepidoptera > Sphingidae > Cephonodes > Cephonodes hylas. Next base: position 1,568,651 of record AP025365.1, read on the forward strand.
AATGGAGAATACATACAAAACTAGGAAGATATGGTTGCAAGGCGGCTCGAGCAAGTTGTTTATTATTCATATGTAGTGTCAGTGTTAAGGACATTGTAGATAAGCTAATTATTGCACTGTTCTGGGTTCGAGTCGCGACAATTTTATCCACACAAATACAGATGCCTTTATATCTAGCTAGCAAGTTCTTTGCCGGCCTGATTAAATTAACACTACCTGACTATGGCACGGATGGATTACGTTCTAGTTAGAGATTCATTAATAATCATCTTGTCCTCGACAGAGATGCTATTATAATTAATTAGATCTTTCCCGAGCTTTAATTTGTTAATAAAGCTGCATTATATTATAATGAATTATCATCGAAGAATTTATCATCGAAAAAGATTAAATAAGTGTTGAAAAATAAATGAAGCACAGCCTGCCTTAATATCGCTTAAATTGAAATTAACTATTCGAAATTAATTCCAATCAATTGCTGTTGCAAAATATTATAAAATTATGCAAATTCTTAAACAAATATAAAACAACAAGAATCAGGTTTCATTACGAAACGCGACTTCGAGACGAATTGCAAAAAATCAACGAAAGTTCTGATTAGGTTGACGACAATCCATCTCCACGACAGCAATTACTCAAAATCGAAATATAAAATCTTCGTAGTTAGAACCACTTATATTCAAACTAACACGATTATATTCACTTCAATTACTTTCACACATTTATTTTTTGGACGATTAATATTAAACACCAATATAATAAATCACATAGTATATCACAACACATATAACGTCACGAGCGGTCCGACCCGGTCCGCGTGTAGACGGTCACTGATTGATAGAACAGCATAAACGCGTGCAAAAACCTGCGCATACGCAACGGAAAAATAATTGCGATAGGCACGCGACAGGGCGACAACGCGACAGAACGACGCACGCGCTCATCAAAAAACCTAATGCGGCCGATTAACTGTTCGAAAATCGAACGGGATCGATGGACCAGATGCGCACGCGACCACTGTAGGGACGGTCGAAACTTTGCGAATATATCGACACGCAACCGACGGTCGTCGACGCACATAATAATTGCAAGTGATTCTCACGGGTTCGATCACTGCTCCTCGACTATTTGAATTTGTATGGTTCATTTATTTCGAAAGTGTTTGATATCCACCAAGACCTTCATTCAAGTTCGGTGCTCGATATTTATGATTATGTACACGCCTGACACTGTTATATTATTTGTCATTTTTAAGTTCAAAATTTACGTGCAGTTCGATAATTCCAAGAATAGTCCCACCCTCAAATCTTTCTCAATTTCGTTTTTTCAGCAGCAGAAAAGGGGACTATGGCAATTGGCAAGCCAGAACCAAGAAGTTGACTGACCAGGCTCCATAAATCTCATATTTCGACATTCATTATAATGGAATGACAATAAAACGAAATAAAATCTCGTCAGCTCTTTTATCTTCGTTGCATATGATATCGATGTGAGCTCGGCCTCCTTGTGCGACGTAAATATCGCGACATTTGCGCGGTTCCAGGTCGGCCGGCGGAGCGCGCGCGACTCGCGACGGACGCCAGAACGCCGCCGCGACGCATCGCACCACGCTCGTCACACTCCTACTAATACCAGGGGGCAATGATCGATCCATCATCTAAGAATTGATTCAATTGATTGACTGAAATGTCAATTGCCGAATTTCGCAAATGTATTTGATAGTTGGACGATAGAATTGGTCCAAAGCCTTAGAAGTTAACAGTTCAAGATTGAATTTTTCGATCGTCTATTAACTAAAATTTAAAGTAATAATGTGTTCATAGCCACGACCACTTTAACAATGTGCACTAAAGAGGACTACAAAAATAGATAATATGTCTCTGCAGAGACAATGACACAGGATGCGGGATTAAGGAGGAACAGAGCTCCGGTATCTCATTAGTGAAGCATCTCAAACCAGTAACATTTGCTTCTGACTTTTCTATTATATTAGTCATAAGCATTTGTCAAATCGACGGATAAACACAAGTCTAGATCTTAATAAAGAAAAAACATATTGTAACATCACTATATGACCTATAACCCACAAACGTCTACGTAGTAATATCTACTATATAAATAATTAATTTAAAATTTATCGTCAATTTAGTAATTTGGGTTCTTACAGAAAAATAAAAGATTATATTCGCATCGTTAAAACCTTGCCAGACTACGGCAGGATACTGAAAGCCTCACCTCACTTCAGAGTATTTGGCACGAACCCAGCGCTACACGTACTACGCGTATAACGTTTTCGGATTGACATCCACATTTAGTCAATTACCAGTAAGATTGAGTGAGCTTCGCTGGGACTTACCACGAGAAATAATCCTTTTGTCATTCCTAAGCGTGATTTTTCTCTAATAAACTAAATTTCGCTTTTATCACTTATGTTGTTTTTGTACTAAAGTTTATCGTAAATTAACATAACAGCCAGAGTAAATTTAATCAATTTAAATATAAAATTAAAAATACCAGTTGTTTGCATCTCAAACGCATTAAGAAACCATATATCATAAAATCCAGGTGGATATATTTCTCTTTAACAGCGTGGGGCACACGAGCGTGAAGGTATGTTATGTTAAATATCTTCACCAAGTTCCGTTTCAAGTGTTACAGGAAATGCACATAATTAAAAGTAATCCATAATTCCTAGGAAACATACACCAAGTCACGATCTTGAATAATTTGTACGTACGATCGGGTACGAAACTCACTTTGGTAAAAAATGCAGGTATGTACCTACATAATATGCATATCAAAGTTTTGTGATATTGATAATGGTCTTGAATTAATTGCCAATCCGGGGAAGTATATTGCTACAAGCTCAAAACCTGTAGAACTTTCGAACATAATCAAATACGTTGTGTTAAAAATGCAGTGTAGAAGCAGTCTAATTCTGAATATTTTTGGAATTGGTCTGTGTACATCCAGAGTGAACAGAAACAGAACACGGGACCTTTAAAATGAACAACGGTAATTTTCTCAAAAAAAATGTCCTTAATATGGGGTTATATAAAAAACATTTTTATTTCTATGTAATTTTTATCATTTCGAATTAATTCTTGACTATTTTTTGACTAGGTTCGGCTGGAAGAGAATGCCTTTAGCCTATACAAACTTGTATAAAGTGTGAACAAATATAAAAATAATGTTTCATGGGTAAAACATAAAATACAATAGGTAAATACACAAATTGGTAACACAACCCGGTGCACTTACAAACCGTGGCCGCACTTCAATCGTCGAACACGCATCATAAACGAAGCGTGTATCGTAAAAGTGAACGATATAAAACCGATTACGAAAGCTCTAAATCACTACGTACAGGGAGTCCTTTGCTTTATTTACGACACACGAGTATTTTTAGAAGTTATTAAAATAAAATCGCGTTGGGTGAATCACGGACGGCGTACGTCTGTCGTACAGTATGGAGTGCGGCCACACGCGGCATTATCCAGTGTTTGGTACACATAGTGCCATAGAATCATTATCTATTAATTCACGCAGCAAAAATTTTACCGCACCGAGCAATTTTCGCGATCCCCCCCAAAAAAAGGAAAGCTGGAGCAACTGTTACAATTATCTTACATCTTCGAAAGAATAGTCTTCAATACAAGCTTTATAAACTATGTTTTAAAATGTCACGTACCAGACAATGAGGTTGCAGATTTTAGCAGTTATTTTCTGTGCTCTACGTCGTCGCACTTTTTTTAACAAAACCTATATATTTAGATTAGATCATACCATGTTCTGAATCGAACAAAAAAAGAGACAAGATACTTGTACATTGCAGACACTGTTATTTACACTGCTGTAATGATTTCACGGTCTGATTGCTACCTCCGTAACATGGACGTTTCCAACTAGACAACAAAACAATAACAACTTCCTCCATCTACATTTAACTATTATAATAATCTGACGGACAAAATTGTTAAAAGTATTTTTTTGGTACTATCACACTACACGATCCCCACTGTAATCCTGGCGCTCCAGGATCAACAGCGGCACGGACAGTGTTGAAGCCGACCAATGAAGCTCAGCAAACCTAAGGTAAACTAATTTGTCACGAAATTAGTCAGAAATCATATAAAAGAGGAATTTGAAACAAAGAGTTGTCCACTTCCATCCATAGCAAAATTTTAGTGTTAAAAAACAAAGCTTGTCCCATTTAACATTAGTGTTTACGTGACTTATGTCCCGTCATCGATCGGACATTGTTCATAGTATTCGCGCAATCATCATATTATGCAAAATGAGCTGCTTTCTCCGCCAACCGGTTCCATTTCGGCACACAAAACGCAGCTCCCAAACAAAGCAAGCGATAAAGGACCTTCTATATAGGTATTACAATATTTTATCGAGTGACGATTTGGATTGACTAGAGTATCCTGACCCAGTGTTTTTATATGAGAATTTATAGCGATGGCCCGGCTTACTTCGACGACCAAGCAGCGAGATCAAAGCAGCTTGTTTTATTTCCTAAATAAAGTCAAGTAATTACATAAACATTGAATAACTGGCCTTATAAAGTGTACTTTGTTTGGATCGCTAATAGGGTTCGAAATCTATACTTACTAGTTTTGGTCGGACCAGACATACAATCGATCGCGCCGAGTCCTCGTCGCTGCTACTTTCCAGACAGTCTGAGAGGGAGGGCGAGCGTTGCGCCGGCCATGATTTACGGGGTTTTTCCTTGCAGACGGCGGTGGTTACCAGCGGGGCAGGCAGCGCGGGTCCCTGGCCGCGCCACCACGACACTAGCGCCGGCGCTACGCCCACCACCATCGCCAGCCCAAGCCGCACCATCATGCCAAACGTAGCACGCGATACGTATATAATACTTCAAAACAACACACTTTTGGTTGAAACACTAGTTGTCCTTAAGCTCCAATGTGATTCTTTAAATGAATGGTCTTTTTGAGCCGTGTTGCACTGTTTAACTGAGTATATGGCAGAAAGCGACGAGCGGCCGAGGATTATGAATCAACGTGACGCCGGCGCTCGGCACGGGCGAACGTTCACGCGCACGTGTTACGCGGCTTCACAACAAGGCGCACAGACACACGCCGGCATTGTCGAATCCTCGGGGACGGCTCACGTGCCGAATGTTTGCAGACGCCGGCGCGAGGAGAGACCGGCGGCCACCGAATGCATAGCCGCAGCTTACTGCGTCACAGCGCAGCGCTTCGTGAGGTGAGCACGCCACTCGCGCAATAGTCACAGGTGAGCGAGCCGAACGCGAAACATCCGGTCCGTCGCGATCACTGCACAAATTGCACGTTTCACTGAAAACGAGCAAGTTGAAAGTTGACGGCGTCGAGTGCAGCGCGAGCGGTGTTCCCCGCGGCCGCAGACACACGAGTGCCGGTCGTTGACGCTGGAGACCCCCTTCTCCCGGCCGCCCCGAGCCCCAGCGCCCCTCCAGCCGCCCGCCCAGCGGGACAACCTCCCCTGATCCTGCGTATGAGAGGACGCCGTGCGAACTGACCGTGCATCCACACAACTTTACAAAACCGCTAATGAGAATAATGCATACGGCGCGATTTTATTTTTAAATTCATAACGAATGCACGTAATGTTTAAGTTTGAATAGAGCTAACGCAATCAACATAACTGGGTCAGATGTGTGCAACGGTGGCACGGAGGCAATAAATGATCCGTGGACAATGTGCGCTACTGCGTTGTACATCATCAAATTGGACGTAAAGGGAATTATTGTATAAACAGTGGTTGAAAAATGAGTTAACAGCAACGCGGGGCGTTGACGACTGCTAGTTAAAAACTGACATTTCGTAATGGTCGCTTCCGTAACAGTTGGTGTGGAGCACGTTTCACTTTACTAATCAGTTCTGCAAGAGTGAGCGCATCTTGTCTCTGGACATCTCTCAGAAAGTGCAATTAATGCAGATGGGGGCGGGATATTTTTAACGAGATATGTTTCGCTCGTGACTGTGGGCCCGGGGGTGAGAGTGCACGCCATTGGCGGAGGGGCGGAGACTGCAACCTCTTCACAAAAACGCATTTCACGTACTTTGAACTCTTGTGTAAAAAGCTCAAACATTTTTATACGCGGCTATATAGACTGAATCACTTTGTAATGGCTCCTCTTAACCGAACTAGTTTTTACACTATTTAACTTTAGAACGATGACGAGATTCCTCTTTAATATTGCTTAAAAAGACAAATGGACCTGTCCCTTCTTCACATTTATATTTTAAAATAACTTAATAAAAAAAAAAACAAATTGAAATTTATGTACGTACACACAAATTAATTTTATATAAGTTTCCATAGACCCTAAACACAACTTAATTACATAGTTTAATCAAGTCGATAGTTGCAATTTCACTCAGTTTAACTTCCTTCGTAGACTAGAGCACAATCAATAGGCAAATACAATAACTGTACTGCGACTGACCTCATACGATTTCAATAACTCTATCCTTTCGTATCAGAAAGCCACCTACTCCCAACACCTGCACACAAGACTCTACAAACCACGTAAAATTATGTCACTAAGCACCCAAAACTTAGCGACTCCCCATGAGATAGCAAGCAGTCTCTAACTAACGACTAAACATGAAAAAAGAAAAAAAAAACCTATATAAGTAAGGAACATAAAGGTAAAACACCGCGAAGGTTTCATGGAATATATTGGTATAAAAATTCTATTTAAAAGCTGGTTCCATGCAAAATGTGGTAAAGTTGCATAAGCCGGTGGGTGGGGACGGGAGATGGGCGAAGTGGGGGATCGCAGACAGATCGATGCTGCGAGTGACGTCACGCGCCAGCCAGACCTCGCGCACTGTCTAGTTTTATGTACCAGATTCAGTGCTTTCAAATAAGCACTAAAGTTGAGCTGTACTACCAGCTTCACCCGGGTGGTAAAATTTAAACGTTACTTTGCAACTGTATGTTAAGGGTTTTGATTTGATATCCAGTAAATAATAAAAATAAATGTAATGGATTTTACATAAGTAGTCCATATAGGAATTATTATTTTGCTTTTGTTATAAACATCTAATTCTAAAACAAAAAGTTAGCGTCTTCAAATTCCTCAAGAGCTAAGATAAGATCAATCAAATTTATTGACTACAAGGTGCTTAACTTTTATGAGTGTGTCTCTAATACAGAACAACATAAAAATCACCTGGTAAATTATTAATGCTGGAATGGATGCCTCCAATTAAGACTATTATTTTATAGTACAACCAATTCTTTCAACTCTCACCAGAAAATCTTAATACAGAAACAACAAAGCAATACTATAAAATGTATAATGCCTTGAATTCCTCGCTTGGTTATATTTTATTCACTGATGTCAAAAGAAAAATTCCCTTTGATGAAATTCTTAGCTTAGTATACACAGTGTCACAGACTAAGGTCACAGAGGACAAGACGCTTGAGAAGTACCATTTTTTATTTATAACCATTTACGTAAGGTCGCGCTGTCCCCAGTTAGACTGTCACTTTAATTGGCCAGATGTCGTGGGATGACATAGTTGTTATTCCTTTTAACTCTAACTCTTCATTTCTACTTATCATATTTGTAGTAAATGTAGATACTAGGAGTTTTATCTTGGTCGCCATAATAATTCCAAACAACGAAGCAAAATACATTACCGATCGAAACATTAACTGGCGGAGTCCTACTTATCGACACGAGCAGTATAATTACTCTAATACTATTATTTTAAACCACGAGTACTTAAATTGAAACACGCGGCGTCGTATTTAATATACTTTGCGTGACGAATGAAAAAATATAAATATCGTGCAATGCCTAGGCTCCAGATGGTATCAGGGATCCGGGGGTAGTGCCTGCAGGCTGTAAGTGGAACGTAGGATCGATAGGCCGTCGAACCCGGCTAACAGAGTGACCCATATACGATATCCCTTTTCCCGGTACGCAACGCCCAGTGTTATGCAAGTTTGTACGATGCAGTTGTGACATCATTGGAATATATTTTAATGCGGATTTCATTTAAATTTAATTTCCTTGTTTTCACCTCTACAACCTTTTCATAGGAGTGAGTCTATGTTAGCAAGTTGATCCAGTCGATTCGCGCTTACCATCTGAACTTTTGCAACTGTTACTCCAGAATAAAACCAAAAGGAGAAACGCCATTACCGTTAAATAATTAACTATGTATGATCAGACAGCTTTAAATTTCCTCAATCGAATTCGAGCCCCATATTAAACAACCCGTTCGTAACCAAGCCATCGCGGGCTGGTATATCGAGTTACTCATTACAGCTATCATGTAAAAGCCGATGCGATCCTTTCCAACGTATAGTCTGTATACATTCCCGTTAGGTGGCGGAAACGGTTGACCCACTGCTGCATTTCCTATAACACAACACTCGAAGGCAATAATCCGCGGGCCGTGCTCGCTGCCCAATGAACAGAGCTCAGCAGTAGGAAGTTTTGAATGCACTTCTCAAATACATTACATGTTACCATTTACAATTTAGATATATTGTTCCCTTCCTGATTTTTATGAGGTCACGGTTAATCTGTAATTATTAAAATATGTATGTGTACGAGACAATAGCCTTAGAATAGTTTTTAAGAATAGCGATTTAATAAATATAGTAATTTTGTAAATAGATATAGATATTTTGTAAAACAGATAGTTTGTAAATAGAAAATAAATAAAGTTATATTGCGGGCATAGCTTAAGATCGATAGTAGGTAGTGAAATAAAGAAAACAAATAGTTATAGGGTAGATGTATATTGTGATCAGGATGCATATTTTTATTAATAAAAAACAATGGGTGGACTCCTTACGGTATAGCAGCTGGTTAGAATAGTGTCAGTTTTGATATCCCCATCTTTGTTGCACGTATAGCTCTGTCCCGCTCTCACGCCGACAGAGACGCTGTTACGCGTGAGAGCGGGATAGAGGTTTGAACTGTATATAAGGGGGGCAAGGATCGGTGCAAAGTCAGTCCTCGCCGGTCCTCGCCTCGCCTACAAGAACAGCAGAGCAAGAACAGTGGAAAAGCGCTATACCGAGGAAGCCACCCCGCCGCAAGATAGAAGAAGGGAATTTTATTCAGCGAATCGCTGCTCCCCGACCACAGTACCCACAGCGCTACAGAACCACAGTACCTACAGAACCACAGTACCCACAGTACTACAGATCCACAGTAACCACAGTAATCATAGTAACCAGCAAATAGTAACATTTTTTGGTCCTTCGAGCGCCGGATTTTCAAGAATCTTCGTCCAATAGCCGCCGAATCTTCGAGAAAGCGCCGGATTTTCAAGCAACTTCGTCCAATAGCCGCCGAATCTTCGAGAAAGCGCCGGATTTTCAAGCAACTTCGTCCAATAGCCGCCGAATCTTCGAGAAAGCGCCGGATTTTCAAGAATCTTCGTCCAATAGCCGCCGAATCTTCGAGAAAGCGCCGGATTTTCAAGCAACTTCGTCCAATAGCCGCCGAATCTTCGAGAAAGCGCCGGATTTTCAAGCAACTTCGTCCAATAGCCGCCGAATCTTCGAGAAAGCGCCGGATTTTCAAGCAACTTCGTCCAATAGCCGCCGAATCTTCGAAAAAGATGCCAGTAACCAGATCCCGACACGAAAATGAACAGCGTCAGCGTTCGGTCGCCGCTTCTGCAACCGCCTCAGTCGCCGAAACATCGCAACAGTCGACGACAACAGGCACCACAGGGTACACAGGCACAAGCGCCACCGCAACAACGGAATCTGAACAAACCACGACGACGGAATTCGAACAATCTACGATTACGGAATCAGAACAAACCGCTGCGCAGGTAGAAACGGCACCGACACCTGCACCCGCAGAAGAAAAGCGGGCCGCCACAGTATGCAGCAGCAAGAGGCATCGCGACAGTAAAATAGACCGCGCAGTCAGACTGGCGCAAGCGAAAGAAGAATTACTTCGTCTTCAAGTCGAGCTTGCAGCCGCCCGTATAGCCACAATAGAAGCGGAATCAGATGCAGACAGCGAGGACTCGAGCTTTACGGGAAAGCTCACAAAACAGAGAGTCAACGATTGGTTGAACGACACTCGCCAACCAATCCTGGCTATAGAGGCACAACCCGCAATAGTTACAGAGCGAGAAGAGGCCACGCCCCCTCGCGCCACAGTCATAGAGCGAGAAAAGACCACGCTTCCTCGCGCCACAGTTATAGAGCGAGAAGAGGCCATGCCCCCTCGCGCCACAGCCATAGAGCGAGAAGAGGCCACGCCCCCTCGCGCCACAGTCATAGAGCGAGAAAAGACCACGCTTCCTCGCGCCACAGTTATAGAGCGAGAAGAGGCCATGCCCCCTCGCGCCACAGCCATAGAGCGAGAAGCCACGTCACATCGCGCCACAGTTATAGCACAGGAAGAAACCACGCGGTTTCAAGCAACAGTTATAGAAAATCAAACAAGCAAGCAACAATCAGCCTGCGACACACAGCAGTACAGCACGACGCCGCGACCCGATCTGAGGGAACTCGCCAACGCCATCACCCTCGCCGCGAAGTCAACAAACAGAAGCTTCCACGAATTGCCACTATTCACCGGTGCCCATCAAGAATGGCTGCTTTTTAAGGCAGCATTCCAAGACTCCAGAGCCCACTACACAGAAACAGAAAACATCGCACGCCTGCGACGCAGCCTGAAGGGAATCGCCAAAGAAGCCGTCGGAAGCCTGCTCATATACGGCGCGCACACCGAGGAAATACTGAAAACGTTAGAAACCCGATTTGGACGGCCAGACGCGATCGCTATCACCGAGTTGGAAAGGCTGCGAACACTACCACGGCTCACGGACGCACCACGAGACATCTGCACGTTCGCCACACGCATGTCAAACATCGTAGCGACTCTACGGATGCTGAAGAAAAGCTACTACCTTTATAACCCCGAGGTAACAAAGGCAGTCGTCGACAAACTCACACCAGCTCTCCGATACAGATGGTACGATTTCGCCGCAACCACAAGGGACGACGAAGCGGACCTAGTGAAGCTCTCTCGGTTTGCAGACAATGAAGCACAGAAATGCGGTCCATACGCCTCACCGGAACCGCACGCGAACCTAACAGGCAGCGAGGACCGGCGAGGACTCAAGATCAACAGAAGACAGAAGACTTACACAGCGTCGCCGAATCACCACGACGAAACATGCCCGATCTGCAGCAATACGGGACATAGAATAGAACAGTGCACCCTTCATGGGAGGAGCTTGGGAACGTTTAGTGCGTAGCGTCAAAGTCTCCCTCGCTACGATATTACACGAACGCCACCCTACAGAAGAAACCCTAGTGACGCTTCTCGCTGAAGTCGAGAACGTCATCAACAGCAGACCACTCACTCACGTCTCCACGGACCCGGAGGACCCCGAAGCCCTCACACCCAACCACTTTCTGCTCGGTGGTCCTGCCAATCTAGCAGCACCGGGAGAATTTCAAGAAAACGACATAGCGAATCGCAGTCACTGGCGCGCCTCTCAGCGCCTCGCGGACCTCTTCTGGTCACGCTGGGTGCGGGAGTACCTGCCGGAGTTGCAACACCGGCGGGAGCCTTATAGTCGAGGCGAGCAACTGCGACTCGGGAGCATCGTCCTGATAGCTGATGGGACGCTGCCCCGCAACGTCTGGCCCAAGGGTGTAGTCGTCAAAGTCTTCCCGGGACCGGACGGAATTGTACGAGCAGCCGACGTGCGCACCCGGAACACCACCCTGCGACGGCCGACCAAGAAGCTGGTGATCCTGCCCGTGAATGTTGGAGCCACGCCAGGGACCAGTACTGCGCCGCTCCAGCCTGACAGCCGGGACGACGCACGGCGGGAGTGATGTACGAGACAATAGCCTTAGAATAGTTTTTAAGAATAGCGATTTAATAAATATAGTAATTTTGTAAATAGATATAGATATTTTGTAAAACAGATAGTTTGTAAATAGAAAATAAATAAAGTTATATTGCGGGCATAGCTTAAGATCGATAGTAGGTAGTGAAATAAAGAAAACAAATAGTTATAGGGTAGATGTATATTGTGATCAGGATGCATATTTTTATTAATAAAAAACAATGGGTGGACTCCTTACGGTATAGCAGCTGGTTAGAATAGTGTCAGTTTTGATATCCCCATCTTTGTTGCACGTATAGCTCTGTCCCGCTCTCACGCCGACAGAGACGCTGTTACGCGTGAGAGCGGGATAGAGGTTTGAACTGTATATAAGGGGGGCAAGGATCGGTGCAAAGTCAGTCCTCGCCGGTCCTCGCCTCGCCTACAAGAACAGCAGAGCAAGAACAGTGGAAAAGCGCTATACCGAGGAAGCCACCCCGCCGCAAGATAGAAGAAGGGAATTTTATTCAGCGAATCGCTGCTCCCCGACCACAGTACCCACAGCGCTACAGAACCACAGTACCTACAGAACCACAGTACCCACAGTACTACAGATCCACAGTAACCACAGTAATCATAGTAACCAGCAAATAGTAACAGTATGTTAAGTGCTGTTCTTGGTTCATACTGCAAAGACAATCACGGCATCTAATAATAACAATTAATAAACCTTGGTTGCACTGCCACGTTAATTGACAGAATATTTAAACATGTCACACCTAAAGACAAAATCCTGCTCATAAAGACCTGACAGTTACTACGCTATCACTAACTTTCTCACGATGTAGCAACGTAGACCAGGGCGCCAGGAATGTTTGGCGCAAATCGACAATTTGGCTGCCGTTTAGTGTTTCAACATTTTTGACACTGACTGATGATATTATGCACGCATCGCCGTGTCGCCGACTCCAGGTACGCGACCGTGCCTGTGCCAACTAGGTTCGAATGCTTTACTATCAATTATGGAGTGTAAATATTTATCAACAATTATCGTACTGGCAGCCCGGGCTAGATCCACTCGACGTAAAATGCTTGTAGCATTCCTACAAATTTCCCGAAAAAGAAACACGGAAATTTTTATCAAAGTTCAAAAGTTAGCGGAGAAAGTTACAGATATAGTCTGAGCCGTTATTTGATACTATTATGAGATGATGTTTGAAACTTCATTGATGAAACAACAACCGTGTACAATATTAACTATTAGCCCACGCGTAAGTTGTATTGAGGATCATCTAATTCCCGCTATTGTTTTGAATTCAATTCGCAGTTACTTGGGATGAATTAATCCGTTTCTATATAAACATACTATGTCATTGAGATCTTAAAACCTACAAGTCATTAATTAGGCCCGCCATCCACTTCCTAGCATGATGAATGCTTCAGCGGCTATCAAGTTGGTTAATCTATATACTCAGTACAATTGATATCGTGATCTCATACTTAACGTGAAAGCGAAAGTAACAAATAGTCTGTATTTATAATAACAAATAGGAGGTTTAACCGGCGACGACGTTAGAGAAATAGCTTCGAACTAAACCAACATCAAATATTGGCTTTGTCACGCAAATATTTGTGCCAATGTGGTTGAGTGGACAATAACCTGACATGATCCACTGACACTAGTGAGCTATGCAAATCGAACAAATGTAGAGTAATGACTCAAGTGTCAAGCGTTCAGTAATGCAATAGAATCAAAAAAGTGTGGCGAAGGGTCGCCGTCCACGTAAATAGCTGCGGCTTGCGCGCCCGCCCGCGTCTATTTCCACCGCAATGTCGTTCCGTTTCGCGCAGCGCTGCACCGGTTGCGCTTGCGCATCTTATTAATAACCAGCGGTTAAGGTTGACTGCACTGGGCATTATTAATTATAGTTAATAACAACCAGATTTACTATAATAGCCAAGTTTTATTAACTTAAAATGTTTACAAGCCTTTACGGCAAAGATAGTCCGCCGTTATATTCTTATGAAGTACTTTTTTGGTATTTATATGTAAGGTACAAAATGTCCCAATAACCTAAAAATAAGTGATCATAATCAGTGGCGTGCCTAGGGTGTCAAACTAAGGCAAGCCCACATGTTTATTTAGTAGCAGCATATTTTTTTTGGTTCGTAGGACTAATAAATACCTACCGGTTAGTACTCACATTCACGTTTATAGCGTTATTTTATAAATAAACAATCGTTAAGTTCGTTATTCGGAACTGTGTAAGGCAAGTCGGGCTTTCGGGCTTCTATGGAAGTACCGCCACTGATCATAATAGCTATCCCACAGGCAACCAAAATAAGTTGCTAGCAGAAGTATTTTGCCTTTGAAATTCTTTTCAATTCGCCACTTTTTTTACAAATATTTTTAATGCAATCGAAATTAGTTCCATAATTCAAAACATCTTCCGAAACCCTCAGAGGTAGTACTTTGTAAAACCTAGCTGTATCACATTCAAACGCGGCCCTGTCTCAGCACTCTCAATTAACTTCACGAGCGACATAGACTTTCACTTGGAGCACAGCCCTAATAATATTATGGGCTATAAAACAATAATCACAGTATGGGATGAATCCGCGAGATTCCTCGTACGTGACACATCCGTTCGTAACCATTGAGCGGATTCGACGAACCTATTTTCAATGCGCTTTACTAGTAGTCACTTTATTGGTCTTTTACAAAACCTACATTAGTTTAATTCTCAAGAAGGATAATAAATGTTTTCTGGTAACGCCAATTATTTAACATTTTAAATAAATTATTATTAAAGTAACAGAAGTTATGCGAAGGTCAAGTCTCTATTTGCACTGCAATGCTGATTGTATTTACAGTCAGGAAAAAGTGCGGACATATTGCTGTGCTTATATAAACAAGAAAGAAAACTTACTTCGTATAAGTCATGCAAGAGTCTTTATAAAGATATGAAATCTTATAAATCCTCAGGAAATTGCATATGATTTTCTTTGCATATTAATGTTGTGCAGGAAAGCAAAGCATTGAATAAATAACACAACCTTTAAAATGCAAAACGAAGGGGGCAATCGTCGTTAACCATAATTTAAATGATAATGGCTATAATATTTTGTATATTTATATCCTCTTTAAGTTTATAATTAAGGAAGAGTTTTATAAAGTAATTGCGTAATTTAAATTTTCTTAAATTCAATTTATTAAAACTGCAAAATAAAACATTATGATAAATAAACTTTTATAGAAACGAACTCTATATAAGATATTGTAACGCACGGCATCAAATTGTTTCTGCAATGTAATTTATTCTTAAATATTATTTCTAGAAAGCTAATAATATTAATACTCGCTGAAAACAGAGGACTTTGAAGCAAGACTAATATGATTAAAGAAAATCATATATGTCCAAAATATCAAAATGCCAGAAACAAATTATAAAATAGAATGTTACAATTCGCGACAACACCTTTTTAAGAATAGGTAAATGGAACCTATGACGGTGTTGGCAGAGTGTTCACAACCAACTGGTATTAGACCTACGTCATAACCAGAGGAGACCATCTTCCCCATTTGTCACAAGTCGATTGCTAAAGCTTTTTGCGTTGACATTTGAAGAGTCATAAAACTCGCTCAGTAATCATTGTAGTGTAGCTGCATCGGAGAGCTGTGACATTTGGCACGCGGGCGCCGAGATGGAGTCGTACAAAGGTGCACCCGGAAGTCTATTTATATCGCGTCCCATTATACACTCACCATTAGCCAGGTGGAAAAGTGCACCGTGCGCTCATTACACCGGCTAGATGGACAAGGGTAGTTACAATTTCTTTGAAACTTAAATCTTGCTAAAGTGTTGTAAGAAGTAATGGATGAAGGAAGGAATTAAGGACAGCAATAGCGAGAGGCTTATGTTTACAAATAAGAAACCTCCACTAACTCTTTTCCTGATTCCTTAACAAATAGCAGTAGAAGAATATTATAAAGCTCGTATAAAGCGCTGTTTTATTCCCTATGTAGTTGAAAGTGATGACAATGCAACTTCAACACTTTATACCAAAGTCCTGAATGAATGAAGACAAATTTTCAAAACATCGTACCTAATCAAAACTGAAACGATACGTAGGTAAACATTATTAACGATCACAAGACAAAATTGCGACCTAAGCAAAAATGCTGCACATGAAGCGAAAACTGCGAAACGAGCAGCAGAAAGCCGCAAGATCATCAACACTTTCCACTTGTTAGCGAATTTTATGTTGATGAGATAAAATCACTTATCGAATTTCTCTTCCTCGTCACGTGCAAGTACGGTTTCCGGTTTGTATGCTGCTTGCGTAACATTATGCATCGCTGATATGACAACGTTGCATAATGAACATGCGTACGTGATCAGCCGGTATTGTTTGGACACAAAACACTACGACTTATGATACAAGACACAGCGCCCGTACTGTGCAAGTAGGTGCAGAGCAAGCTAAGTTGAGTTGCGAGAATGAAAGAATAACTGGAATCGTCTCTTACTAGAAGACGAGATTGTGCTTAAAGCTATTTAGATCACGGAAAACATTACCATTGCTTAGGTTATTGTTAAACGCTGTTGTTGTTACGCTTCTAGAATTTATCGTCTTACATAAACTTGAACGTACAATAAAATTCGAATTACTAGTTTCAAGGTTCATAGTTCATGCTTATGATATTACCGTTAAGAAAGACCTGAATTAAAACCCTTTCATGCCTCATTAGTTTTGTCCAATTGCCTTAATATTAGTGGTGATAAAGCAGTGTGCGTGTTTTTAGATCAGAAAGTGCGTCGCGTGTCGCGTTCGCGCCAGTCGACACCACCGCACCTCGCACTTCAGGTGAGAACACCTCACTTCTACTCCCATACGAACCACACGCCTTAATTAACTACACTGCAACTAGTACTACTAAATTTACTTTCTAGAGTATATTTTTTATGAAACTAGTGGTCATACTCGTAATTATTGTAAGGAGTATTTGCTACTTCTGTTTCTGAGCCAATTCTAGCGATACCTTAACCCAACACGGAAACAATTATTGTTAGTAGACTTCATCTTGGAAACCTTGTAGAGTTTCTTTACTATTACGTTCATCGTTAAGTTATTAGCAATTTAAACTAATATAAATGTAAACTTACTATCGGCAAATACTGTAGTTTAACAATGTTTTTTCTTGGTCTTTATCTATATGTAACAATTAACAAAGCAAATCCCGATATTGATAATAACTTAACCAATGTACCTACGATTTGATTTGTTCCTATGACCAAGTTTGTTAAATAACACCTCCCCTACAGAGATTAATAAGCTGATAGGCATGATTCATTGTTTATATTACCTTACTGTGTGGCTCAAACACTTCCAGAACTTCTTCTAAAATTATACAAAAGTTCTTAGTCATATTGAAATATTACGCATATCTTTCTTACGTAGTTTCTTACTTGTTTATACCACGTAATGGGTTATAACAAGGTTTCAGTAATAGAAAAGCAATAAAATATTGTTTATACAGAGATAGAAAACGCTGCTTTAATTTTAAAACATACAGTGATGCAGTTTACCAGCATAGTAAACTTTACATTTAAAATACCTAACGATTTTTCGCGAAGTGCCTATCTGTTTAATTTCGAAAGTACGGAGAGAATAAAAGTTTTCACCATTATAGTAATTAGGATTGGATAATGTTGACAATCGCCGATAGGTACCAAGCCCAGATTGATATTTCGATATTTCCCATGACTTCATTAGAAATAACAGAAAAATACGAAGTGAGCAGGCCAAGACTATGAAGTAAGGTATATTTATTAGTCACGTTTGCTCTTACAGCAGGCGTATATCGACTACATAGTAGATACCAAGTAGTAATAGTATCTTATGGAATCTAAATTAACGTCACAAAATTTTATAAATTCAGCATCCATCGCTTGGTAAATAAGTATCTCGTGTTTATATTATCTCGTACATAAGGTTACGAATGTGATACTAATGAATATTTCATTTACAACTGCCATGTTGAGAAGGCGTCAGTCAGTTTTAGCATTTAACACAAGACCACACAGATGTTGCAGGCGGTTTGTTTAGCATCAGGCCATATGGGGTGTATGATATGGCTCTATGCATTACGCAATCTATTTCAATATCACTCTGCCTTCAGGGTCTTAGGATGCACTAGTATGATAAAAAAAAAACAAACAAATGGTAGGTATAGACAGCCTCGTGGCGCTGTTGGCTAAACCCTAGCCCGTGAAATGAGAGGCCTCGGAATCGATCCCCGTGCCGAGACAAACGTTTGTATCATACATGAATATTTGTATCAGGTCTGGGTGTTTATGAGACCAAATAGTTTCTGATACCCACGACATAAGGCTCGTATATTTGTGTAGTGTGTAACAACTACGTATCTGGCGGATTTCTTTATTTATTTCATTCTCGATATTTCATCTCGGAATGAAGTTATAAATATTTAACTAGTTGATAATGCTGCTAACTACCCACAGGTAGTTTGCCACAGCAAACGTTGCGTAAAAACTGCCATCGACTTTTTAATTATAATCTATTACAGCAATTAAATACAAAACAAAGTAATTTACTTGTCAGTACCATTCGCTGTGTAATGGCATGTTGATAGAAGTATTTCAAATAAATGCTATCTACATGAAGGCAAACACGGGAACAACTTCCTTCAATTAAACTATTTGGCTGTCGATCCAGCATTAATTCTTGCAGCTTATTACCAATTTGAATTCTGTGATAAGATTCAAATTAGTCAGTTTAAATTTTATTCCTTTTCAACATTACTTATCAATAAATCTTAAAATTTAATAGTGGCCACATTATCATTTTTAAATTCTTAAATCGGCTTTAATGCGAAATTTAATGATACTCAGAAGTAGTTTTTAATTTATTTCGTTTAACGTAAGCTTATATATTAAAGATAATGTTTTACCCCTTGCTTTTTTGTTTAAACACTCTTCAACCGCTGAGGAACCTCGTGCCTAGCAGCGTGACGTGTGGTCTGATGATGAATGTTGGTTACGTACCTCTCTCGCGATTTGGTCGAGGGCCTGCTCCTCGGCCGTCGCCTTGGTGTGTGTGCGCTGCCGCCGCGACGGATCCATCTCCGAACTGTCACTACACTACCTGCGGGGACAAATGGATCATTTACATTCTGCTTCATTACATATTACTACATTCTTCCGTCGAATAACTTTGTTTTTATACGGCACAGAAGTATTGAATTATCGTGGTAAACTAACGGTGTAGAACCCTAGCATGAACAATCATCATCATCACTACATAGTATAAAAAAAGTCGCTTTCTCTGTCCCTATGTCAAAGGGACATCTTTGTATGCTTGAATCTTTGAAACTACGCAACGGATTTTGATGCGGTTTTTTTTAATAGATAGAGTGATTGAAGAGGAAGGTTTATAAATGTATGATAACATCCATTAAATATCAGCATTGCACCCGTGCGAAGCCGGGGCGGGTCGCTAGTACTATATAAATTACGTTAACTCTCCCTCTGTCTGCAATAAGCCTTTATTATTTTTCAACATAAATTATTTCACGAAGAGTTACTATACACGAGAACTTTACAGGGTTGTTTTCAAACTTTAGCATCAAGTAACAATGCTTTAATCTTATAAAAGTCATAACAGTACCTAATGTGTCAGTAACCGCCATCTATTAAGAACAAGGTGAACTAGCATTGCAAATTGTATAATTTATTCTCCTTGTAATTGAAATAAAATAGAACTATTGTAATCTTTATACTTTTTCTGCTTATATTACTGAACTCCTCTATAGCTGTTGGATTCATTTTGAATAGTATGTAATGTGTATAAGAGTTAGTCCGTAATTGTTTGGACTTAAATTGGTAGGTGGCGCTGTGACTGATTTTTTGATGAACCATTTAACCACAGGGATGACATTTGAACAGGAAAACGATTACCAGGATCGATAGTTTATCACATTATCCTTCGTGTAATAATACTATATCAGTATGCGTCCCAAAGCTAGAAGAAGAGCACGATAGCCTGTATGGGCTGCATGAATTAAAACATTGGCGACTGAATAGCCAAAGCAATTACGGTAGATTTACAGACCAATTCCTACCACCATTTGAATACAATATCCATAAAAGTATACGGTTAACTAATGGAAATATTACAGTTTATGTTATAGCGGTTTAACTATTATGTTCGAAACAATATAATCTCGAGATTAAAGTGTACAGACAGCATAAATATTAAAAAGCTGGACACGTGAGAAAGTTAGCCGAGCGCAGAGAGATTTTATGATAATCACAAGTTTTCCACTGGGCCGAATGTGGCGCACATTTTAAACATTCAGCTCGCATGATGGGCGCTAACAGCGCTAACGATCCACATCTCGAGAGTCGAGACGACAAATGTGCAGATTTAGTTGCAAAACATTTGGTTACATTTCCCCGTATGCCTAGATATCTTACACTAACTGGTTTTACGATATTCATGTCCGCTTTAATGGAGCCCTCTTTGCTTTAGTTACATAATAATTGATCTTTGCGTGATTAAGGAATAGTCTGTTTATACTCAGTTTCAAACAGGCCAGCAAAATAGTTACAATTGGCAAGTGAATAACAGCCCTTTGTTGCTTATGCTCTATTCGGCCAAAAATTCAATTGTATTTTCAATTCCCATTAGCAACATAATATCATAGTAAAAAAATTATGGATAAAACATTAGAATTAGTTGCCTATCCTTAGAGGCAATTTTTAATAGTTATATCATAGTGGTGTAAGCATAGTTGGGTTTGCTATGGGTGAAAAAATCACTCACCAAAACCCATTGGCGGAAGATAGGGTGGGTCTTAACCATTGTATACCAACCACATTTATCATGATGAGGTGGACACAAATCTGAAATCCATTTGAGGCTTCTAGCTCATGCTTCTGGCTCATGGAATAAGGTCATGACCTTATTCTAATCATTCTAGCATTCTTGAGTAGGATTAAACTTTTAAAAAATCACATAAAACCAAAATTCACCTATAACCAATCTGCCAAAGCTCAAGTATACCTTGATATCATACCTGCATAAGCTTCAATATTATTTTATCCCTTTATAAGTTTCTCTTGGATTGCTCTATCTAGAATTGCACAAGACAACATGGGTCAATGTTTGTAAAAACTCTTAATGGATATGACCTTCACCCAAATGTCCTAATTAAGAATAATAGTACTAATTATAAAAACTTAAGACCACCTTGTGTCAATTGATGTTAAGGTTTGTTAATAGGGTAAAGACACCTTGCGTTATAATGGTGTCAAGTTGAGTGTATAAACATATCTTAATGTTACATATACAGAGTAAAGAAATAACATTAAAAACAAAGTTTGAATAAATTAGAAACCTTTTATAGCATAATTTATGAACATATCAACTATATTCATTCTATTGTCACTTATTTTCTAATTAGACCAATTGATTACAAACAATCTTTGGAAAGAATTGGAAATTGGCACTGTAAGAATTCGGATGATTTAGTATGCAAAAAAGATGAATATCAAAGTAACATAAGTCTTAATAAAATTTAAAGTCTCATAGAACAGTTGCTAGATACAAGATGAGTTTTTGGCTAGAATATTCTTAACATAATATGTAAATAAATTGTCACCACTAGAGCTCCTACAATTAGGGTCCTGACATGTTATCAGTGGCAGTTAGCAAGGTTATCAACTGTGTGCTGTTTAAACACATTAAAGAATGTTTTAATTGCATGTTAAGTATTACATTAACTGACACATGCATGTGAGTGTCTAACTTGTCTGACTCACATTCACTCCGTTCCAATGTTTACATTTAAAATAATGATTAATATCAATGACTGTACACTGTACTTTAAAAACACCCAGATTCTCTATATATACTGTTCCAGAAATATACTAGCGTTTCAACAAAATGATCCTTAACTTAATGAGGATTAGATGCAGAATAAAAAAGAAAAAGGGTTTTGTGTGACTTATAAATTTATGGACTATAGTATACAATCTGATCAGATTTCTCAAAACTATTTCATTTAATTTACTATAACATAAAAATAAACTGTAAATTTGACCAACTTTCACCTGTTGATTCTTTGGAAATTTGCCAACTAAAAATACAAGTTTTACCTGAAAAAAGTTGCTGAGTTAAAATATCTCATTGCAAATGTAATTGGTAATTTATATTTTACTAAAAGTGCTTGTAAATGGGTCACAGGCAAAAAAATTCAACACAAGATGTCTAGATCTCTTTTTAGCTGTGATTCACTTCTTACTTCATTACATTCTATGCACAGATCTTAAAAAGATTAACTTCATTCTTATTCAACTTAGCATCAAGACACTCATCTTTTACATCCTTAAAACTGAAATACTTGAGACTAAATATACATGAAATAATGTGCACAAACTAGGAACAGCAAATATATGTCCTTGCTTTATGCAATCCTTGTATTATGATTGTTTGTTGGTTCACTTGTTTTTATGAATGCGACCCACAATTGTTGCACAAGGGCAATTTAAGATTAGAACTATTTATAACACAAATTGGTCAACAACTTTATATAACACAGTATTTTTAAATGAAAACAGTAGTACATATCACAAGAATATTCTACTTGAATATGTATAAAAACGCTGCATAGGAGTGTTTCAAAAGATTTTGAGGAGTTTCTTAGTGTAGTCTGATAGCTAACACTGGGCCTGTATGGGGGACTAAAGCCTCATCCTCTTAGTTGTAAAGGAGGCCCATACCTAGCAATGGGAGTTATGATATGGATATGGATGAAAGCATGAAAAAGGAAGACTGGTTCTCATTAATCTTAGTACAGATAAGGGTCTCATTAAAATAAATACATATTTATTTATAACTTTATGATATGCTGAAGATAAATTTATTGTTTGATGTAAAGACCTGATTTCCTCAATCTAGGAATCTAATATGCAGTGATCAATGTAATCATACTATGTATGTTAACACATATATTTATAGACTGTAATATTGTCCACATAGGAAATGCTGTATATAGTAACCAAACAACATAATTTATCAACTACATTCTTAGTGCAGACTTGCCTGTGGTTTTCCTTCTATGTTTCTAACAATAAAAGATTCAATACTAACCCACATTATTCAAATTCCTGAAATTTTGTAATACATATTAAAATTAAGAACTAATTTGTGTTAAAATATCAATTAATATAAATTTTGTAGGGCACAGATTTATTTACTAGATGTTAAAATACAATTGCAATAATAGAGACCAGACAATAATACAGAAGCAATAAAATTTGAGGCAGATAGTATTATAACATTGATAAGATAATAAATAATGATTAATGTAGTTGTTCTAATTCTCCTTTCTATAAAAATAAACAAACACAGTGACAGAATAAATTTTCTAAGACTGGTTAAGGGCAAAATTTCGGTTTGATATAACTGGTCAATGTCTTCAATCGAATTTACGCGACAGTCTTATGATAATCATCAGAAGAAACATAGTAAATCATAACCTAAAGGGTTCATTGAGCTTTTCCCGCGTGTTTGTCCACCCAAATTGGTACAACTTGCAGGAATACGGATGGGCACAAAGCCAAGTTAGTTTTTTCTTTACAATGACATCATAATACTTACTGGGACAGTCAAAAATGTAAACACATCACTGAACACGCGACACAGACGATTTTACACACACAGTCGCTAAAGAATTGCACGGTCTCAATAACGGGAGCAAATACAACACGAGAAACTCAATAAAATCACACTTTTATAGCAAATAACGCGACACCAATTCACTGCCTACACAAACCACGTTGATTGTCACGTAAAATTGCACTTTTAACCGATTGTGAACTACTATTTGGCACTACTGTAAATTAATAAGAATATTTAAACAAGGATAATTGCACTAAATTCATGTGTTAATCCATTTTTATTGGAATTATTTTTTACAAAAGCTATGTATGACATGCATGCCATTGCGATTTCAAAACCGTTGCGTTCAAGAACTTGCCGGAATGTCACATCTCATTTGCGGATGCGTTCGTATAGTCGCCTTACTTTTAAAATATTTTTTTTTGTTGGATTTAATTAAAAAGTATATGGTTTTCCGATTAATATTTTAACATTAAAAGAATTAAATGATTTGTTGTCTGAGTTATATTTATTAATGTATTTTGAATTTGCTTTAACATGGGTTCCATTGATTGAATAGAATACCTGTGCCCCGCCTACTGTATTCGACATTCGATTCTAAACATTTTCATATTTGTTAAATAGTTTGATGAACTTTTACGTTTTATTACCCCTGTGTAGGTATGAGGGAGATAGAGGTATATATCGAGTTTCGATATTAACACTTCCGCAGTCCTTAAATCATAATTTATATCGGCGATCTGTTTTCTAGCTAATTTTCTAACTTCTTGCTACACTAATAAACCGCACGTTTTGAAATAAAAAAATATTGTAGTAACATTTATTTTTTTAATTCCACACACATAAAAAGAAAGTACACTTATACTCATTCACAAACACGTTTTCTCCTACTATACATAAAATAGGATATTTAGTAAACTCTTATTCGCTCTTGGTTTTAGGCACATCTTCCTTGTAGTATAGGAACACGAAGGAAAATAGAAACACGCCAATCATCATGGAGAAAGCGCTTACGTAGTACGGGTAAGCGCTGGGAATGAAGCGCTCATACTGAGTGTGTTGTAGGGGACGCACAGACACCTGAAAAAATCACAATAGTCAATCTTTGAGCTACGTACACATTATTTAAAATGGATTGTTGGCAATATATTTTTTGGTTCTTAGTGTTTGGGAGATCAAAGTCAACAACAGCAGACTTGTATCTTAGTGTGGGATCAGAATTACGTATGTCAGTATTGAGCATATTGATTTATTATTAAATGATTTATTGAGTTTCAGACAAAACAATACTTTTAAAGGTGTTTAGATCTACTGCTGCATATTACCTGTGTTGCGTGATAAAGTCTGGTGTATCCAATGCGATCGTAATCGACCTTGAACTGATAAACACCCCAAACATCTGGAACCTTGAAGATGGCCTCATAGACACCTTTAGGCTTCTTCTGTAGAGTTGTGCGGATGAATGGATCAATTCGGACAAACTCAACCTGAACATCATTGGCTTCAAATGGCTGCCATTTGCCATTCTTCAGTTCTTCAATTTCAATTCTGTAAACCTGGATATAACAATTTTCAACTTAAAAATAATATTTCAGGGTGCTAGAGACATAGGATTTCAATTAAAATGATTTAATATATTTTATGTAGTGTACACAAAACACCTGAATAAACAATGTCAAATTATCTCAATACGAAAAATATTCTGTGATACTAAAAGATACTGTTTATAATGTAAAGCATGACAGATAATTATGGGGTTTAGCACATAAAATAAGATCCATAATTATTATTTTTATAACATTCATTTAGCCTAAAGTGTTGATGTGATTTTTTGAATATAGCAGTATATAATATTTACTTACTACAGTGTCCATGATGGTGTAAGTGTTGGAGGAACTGTTCTCTCCTTGTTTGTGGTGGTTGACAGTGCGTACGCGCAGTTGTCCGCGCTCGCCGAATGCCCATTGACTTAAGTGGGTAGCCAAAGCTTTGTTGCCAGACAAATCAGCCTTTACTTTGTCTCCCTGATAAAATGATCAAAGAAATCATGATTAGTACACATGTTGATCTACTTGGGTGTCATTTGTTAGGATAGTATTTCAGCAGCCACAGTCTCTGTCCCAGACAGACATTCCAAGTGTTTTGAAGTTATGAAAGGATTCAAAATGAATTACCACAACCTGAACACAGTAGAACTAAATCATGGGTAAAAATGGCTTTATTATTTTAATACAAATCTAGCCACGGATATTTTAATATCTAGTTGTTAACACTTTCGAAAATATCAACTTACATGTACTTTAGCCACTGGTGAGTTGAAGGCCTCATCAGAGAAGAAGTAGAGGGAGCCACTGAATACAATGCGAGCATTGTTGCGAGCTTGCAGAGCAGCAATCAACACAGTCTTACGTCCAACTGCATGAGGATATTCTTTGACCTGTGAAGAAATGTACTTAGAAATATATACATTGAGTATTAAATATTTAAAAAATATATCAGGGGGTTCAATAATTTCTACCTTATTAGGCATTAACAATTAAGTACTTACCAACTACAAAATGACAAAAGCCTAATAATCAAATTTAAACATCAAATTTAATTATATGCATTCCCTCATTTACCACTTTATAGTCTTTAATGAAAGTCTTATGGTCCAAAATCATTCTTTAGTACACATTTTTTTTTTGTGTGTATGGACAATCATGAAACTTATTTTGTATTTAAACCTCTTTTTATTATCATACCTGGCTCTTAGGATTGTAGCTGTAAGCAGTGGAGTCAGCAGTCAACACTGGCAGCACCAGGCTGTTGTCTTTGTCCACAATGAGTCCGGTGCCCTCAAACAGGATTGGTTGAGTGTTGTGCTCTCCCACAATCATTGGAGAGTTGATGAGATTCTTGGGAGATACAACAATCTTTGTGTGGTCTCCCTCATCAGATTGATCATAGTTGAAGTGGTCAATCACAGCTGCTGATTCTTCATCCATCTGGATATGAGAGATAGACAAAGTTATTTACTAAATTCTACAATAATCATTGTCAAATCCTTTAAGGATTGCTCAAATTAATATTGCATTTTTGCTATGTAAAGCATTGTAAATGATGCAGATTTTTCATTTTCACCAAAATACGTTTTTAAACACTATTGCAGCTGATAAAACTCTATGGCATAAAATATGACAATAAACATATAGATTGAACCAATGTGTTGGCCGTTTCATACTTTTATCCTACACTCATTGTTAAAACAAGGACCAATGATAGTGGACATACTTTAAAAAAAGGATGGATGTATGGGGTATTTAAAGCTATAGAATTATCAGATGGCAAAAGAAAGGAGCTAAAAAATATATCAACTATGAAAACATGCCTCAAATCCGCATTCAGATGCGATCTCCCTGTAGACGTCTCCGGCGGCGGCGTTGCCAGCCATAAGCAGGTTCCCTCCATCGTCAATGAACCGGGTGATGGCCTCACTGTCGATTTGCCCTCCAAACTCCAGCACCGAAGGGGCGAATACTATCAGGTTCTTGTACTGATACTCGCCGAACTTGGACAGTACTAAGTTCGCATCATCAGCGAGTTTGAAAGTCAGAGTGTAGCCACGATCTGAAATTGTTATCAATGAAACATATCAACAGAATTGTTTTACATGTTACCGTTTATTATGTAAGCTTTTAATAGACATTACATTTGGAAAATATATTTTCATAACGAATTAATGTTGGAGTAACGATGCCGGCTTTTATGAGCTGACGATGGCTACGTTCTTACCTTGCAAAGATTTGAAGAATTGGGAGTGTGTTTCTCTGATACTGAGATTGTCTACTAGGACAAGAGTTCCTTGTTCAGCTAGAGCCGACACAGAATATGTGATAAATCCTAAAATTAATAGAAATTTCATTTTGGCTTTTCTTGTACAACCTAAAACACAAATGCAATGACGTGTACGTCAGGATGTCAGAGATATTTTTCTTGTTTGTTTGAAGTTCTGTCTTCAGCCAGTCACATCAATATTTATGGAGATGACATTATGTACCATTCCAACAATATGTCACTTCAAGCATCAAAACATAGTTTTACACTGTGGTCTTTGTTGAATGACATGATTGTATTTTATTATCTGTGGCTTCATTATTTTGATTGACGTTTCGTAAAATGGTTTTATTTTTGTATCAAATTCAGGTCGTAGGATTAGTTAAATTAATCTAGCGGTAGATAATTAGGCTCAATTGTAGAAGTTAGTCTTCCTTAATTGTTGGTAAAATGATAGTATCGCGGTCTAAACTGCGGTCTTCAGTAGAAGTTTGTGCCGATTGTGGGGCATCAGGTCGTATAGTGGTATAGTTTATTAAGTTTAATTGGTCTTGTGGTAATTGTCGGGTGTTTATTGTGTTGTTGTGTGGGTGCAGATCCATCATGGGCCTCTATCAACCGCGGGCTGTTGCTGTGTGCCGAATGCTGCAGCGTCCACAGAAGTATGGGCCGGCATATATCTCACGTAAAATCATTGAGACAGGGTACCTGGCCGCCCTCACTTCTTGCCGTAAGTATTAGTACTTGCCGTCAATTCACTCTTAAGACCCCAAATACTTAAGACTCAGTCAAGTAAACATCATAATCATTATTCAAAACTATTTTGAAAACTGAGGATAAATTAACTGAACATGACAGAATCATTTGCATTATTTACAATTCATTTGTTATCTTTTGTGTACACTGGTGCAGTTATCAGATATCTTATCAAGTGGTGGCAATCTTGTTTAATTGAATTACTATGAAAAACATAATAACAAAATTAAATTTACTTAACATAAACTTTACTTTTTTATTGAAAACACTAGTTATGTTTTTAAATTTTATTGAATTAATTGACATTTTATTAAGTGCCTTAATCTTTTATATTATTTTTTGAAAAATATATGTACTGACTATCTGTGAGAATAAATTAAATTTACAATAAATGAATATGCAGTCTAAGCTATTTATCAATTCACAATGTAACTTTTTTGGTGTCAAGTTTATATTTTTTCAACATTTTTGTTACAGCAATAAATCCAGACACTAATTCTATGTATATTTTCAATGACCAATTGATACTTACAAATTGATTTAACTAGTTGAAATTCATCTCAACTCGCTAAGCTTTAATTATTTCAATAAAATAATATTTTGTTTTTAAATACCTATTAAAGGAATTTCAATTAAATATTATAAGATACATTTAAATCTTTTAAACTTAGTAAGGAATTAATTAAAATACGAAATTAATCAATATTTTTATATTTTCGTTTGTGTATAAAAGTATTTTGTATTTAGAAGCATATTTTGTGTGTGTCTAGATGGTACAAGCGCTCACAGCTCAGAATGTGAACTGCATCTGGGAACACTCATTAATGGACACATCAGCACCAAAACATTTGAGGAAGAAACCACAACCAAAAGATCCATTACAGTAAGAATATTTTATTTTTACTTATTAACCTTTTTCTAAATTAACTTCCCTAAATATCTGTAGTCATTTAGAGGTGTTAATTTTATTCTGCTAATGTTTATAAAGAGGAAAATTTCCCTATCTGTGGTAGCTCGTAATTGGCTATCTTTCGTATGCATTCTGTAAAATATATGTTTGTTTGCTTTTGATAGCTGTGAGCCACTCAAATAAAATAAAATAATTTTTTTTTTGTCTATCTTAATTCAGTCCTAAAAATATTTTGGAAGGCATAGTGTGTAGCATTTCATTACAATTTTAAATAATCAAATATTGTGTCATTTACGTTATATTATATTAAATATGGAAAGGCCAAATGTATACCAATAAAGGACACATAAAATTTTATAATAGTGATGTCATTTAAATAATTAGTATGTGTTTGTTTATATATGGATAAAGTTTACATTTTATGTGTAATGTTATTCAATTTAATAAAATAAATGATTTAACTAATTACTTTCGTTTTAAGAAATAAAATCACCATTCATATCGAAAAATATTTATTAAACAAATTTAATAAAGGCAACAACAAAGTATTTTTTAATGTTGCTGTGTTCTCGCGGTCCATCGCCATTTGGCTACCCCTGCTCTAAAGTCTACACAAAATGAAACAAATTAGAGTGTTAGATTAATATCTTCAAGTTGGAGAGCTGTACTTTAGTTACTACATAATGTGTCTCTAGGGCACAATTTCAAACTTGAGAAATAAGTACCAATTTACAACATACATGTTTAGATTTTATGACAGTGTATTCACAACTTCTGTGAAGCTTATTTTTTAGTATATTCCTTTTATGAATATAAGCAACCACACCAACCCCACATAGCCTTAGGGTCTTCCATGTAATATCATTTGCAGCCCGGTAAAGTCGGAGTTCATACTAGCGAAGCACCTCCGCTTGGCCTACGTGCTGCGGGCGCGGAGGGACGAGCCCCCGGCCGAGCTGGGCCGCCAGCTGCACTCGGCCGTGCGCAGCGGGTCTCTAGACACCGCCATGAGACTGCTCGCGCAGGGAGCTGACCCCAACTACTACAACCAGGTCAGAGCCATCGAGATTTATAAAGATTTCTTTTTTTTTTGCTCAAAGTTGTGATCAGCCAGTGTGATGGAGTAAAGCTTGATTCTTAGTTGTAGGGGAGGCCTATATTCTCATCTTTTTTTCCGAGTTAAATGTGATCTATAATTATAAATATAAAATTAATACAATATTAAAAGAATATTGAACACACATAACAAATAAAAAAAGATATGGAAAAATAATATGCACATATAAATGGCAGTCTTATTGCAATAAACGATCTTCTCTAGATAATCGGGTATAACATATAAAATATAGATAAAAAATACATAAATAAATGTTGATATAAATAACTCTAATAAGAAGTCTGCGGACACTGCGGTTAACGATACGCATGATAATAATAAGATTAAATTATACACTTTACCTTTCCGGTAGATACATATAAGTATACAGTATACACAGGTGTTATAGGCATATACATTATTTTTACCCTTTCTGCTTAGAAACGGGTCCAAAAAATGAATAGCTCCCCTTATAGATCGAGTCGAAAAGATCTTTTTGTAGAGAACCTTGCCCCGAGCAAAGTGGTTTTCGCTCGCTGTTTATGAATTCCAAGCAGAAGGGGACGAGCATGTTAGTAGTATATAGACAGTTTTTTGTCCCAACATATTACGATTTCAGTGTTTTTTTTGTATTAACATCAGCCCATTTATATATCCAACTGCTGGACACGGGCTTCCTCTATAACTAGGTTTTAGACTATAGTCCACCACGCTTTGGGCGGGTTGGCGGACCCGATAAATTCCTAAAATTTTTTAGGCGTGCATGTTTCATGACGATGTTTTTCTTAACAAGCAAGTGATAATTTATTGTGAATTCAGTGATATTTGGTGTGTCTTGTAGGAGAAAGGTTCAAGTTGCCTGCACGTGGCGTGTCGCGCGGGGCAGCCGGCGCAGGCGGAGCTGCTGGTGGCGTGGGGCGCCGACCCCACCGCCAGGGACCACGCGGGGAACACGCCCGCTGAGTGCGCCAGGTATGTACTAGCTCACACCGTTGTATCTTGTAGGTAATAGGAAATATTTATAGGTGGAGACAGCAATGTTCCGGAATAAAGATCTAGGACTAAGGATCATTGGGTTTAAAAGTTGTTTACTCAAGTATATTATAAATACCAATAAACAGGATATGTATGTGTATCTGAAAGCAGAGGTGTTCATCATTCACTTTTAAGCAGTCGTGTTTCAGATCTCATTTAATAGGACGCGGACGTATTGGCGATTAACGAAATAAATCGTTCTCTGTTATTGTATAGTTTTTCAATAAGAACTCTGTAGCGGAAAATTTTAAAAAACTTCAATTCGAGGTTTATAATTTTAGACCGCACGGCATATTTATGCCAAGGGACCAAGAAGGCAGTGAAACTTTATTTTATGATATATAAATAAATAGGACTTATAAAATATGGTTTAGTTTTTGTCGTGAACAAAACGAGGAGGAGTAAAGTACCAGCACAAAGTTTTCTACTTAACCGAGTTTGTAAAGTTTAAGTGCAAAACGCTTTTTATAACTTTGCGTCCAAGCGAAGTTTGACCACGCCGCTAGTCGACGACAAAAATATAAACGACTTCTTGATAATAATCCAAAGCTGGACAAAAATTACTAAACGAACAAACATATGTGGTAAATGACCTCATTTAAACACTATTCGAGCTCGTATAAAAATATCAAGTCTATTGTTCCATAAACTCGTAAGAGGTCTCCGTTTTATTTCAACATGTCTCCGTTGTTTAGACACCAATCTGTAAAAGTCTCTCCGGAGACAGATGCTTGCGTGAACCGCGAATGACGAAAACGCAAGAGTTTAACTTTATGTGCCTCGTAGTTATTTTTACTTGTATTACATTTTGGTTTTAGATTGCTTTAGTCCGGTACGTTACTTAAAGACAATTAGTTTTATAAGAATTCTTTGTAGCACTGTTTAGGAACATATTTCAACACTTTTCTGTGGAAATCATAATATGATTATTAAATATTATTGACATATTATGCCTATATTCATAAGTGTAGCTCCTTTGGCAGATAGATAGATGATAGTTTAGAAGGCGAGAAAGGAGTCGTTGATTTTTGCTGCTCAGTGTTACTGTCGATCCTAGTATACAGGAGTTGCAGTTAGAGTATGGTGGAGTAGTCTTCTAAACAATGCATTAAAAACAACAGTTATAAAGGAGGTTCGTGCCCAGCAATAAGACGTATAAAGACGATGATGATGAAAATACAACAAAAGAAATTAGCAACTAAAAGCTTTTACACGAGTGACGATAAATAATTATATCATGTGTCCCAAATGAGTCAGTAATACAATTACAACGGACCACGTAATGTTGTGTTTCTCATTACCGGCGGTTGGCGATCCGCCAAGATTATGTGTAATGCACAGCTGATTCTTGCTTCAATAAATTATGCAGACCTGGGTCGGCAACGTAAGGATTCATTTAATTAAAAAATAAATTTAAATATTCACCCCCCATAAAGGGTGATAAAAATGATTAATGTGGTGCCAATTCAAGCCGTAGACGGTTATAAATTAAATTGATAATAATCTTTAATATACACGCGTTTATAAATTCAGACCATCGTCTAGTTCTGAATGTAGCTTACCTAAGTAAACGCCGACCATCCTGGTTTGGTTTTGTTGTCATGTCTTAAGAATTTTATAAAGTTTTCAAGTTATTAACATTACGTATGTTAATTTCATCAAATACCAAGCAGACGTTTTTGTCTAAGGGAGTTACATTTTTTTTTTTTTAATAACTTTTTTAAACAACCCTCTAAATCTAACTAAATTTTTACTCTCTGTAGCTTATAGATAGAGGTCGAGGGTTTGACAAAATAAACAATAATAATATATCAATAAACATAATATTTCAAACCAAAAATGTATCCTGTTGTCGATATTATTGGTACAAGGAAAACAGGTTTGTAACATGTGCAAAAACACCTATATTTGATGCATTCGTATCCCGAAACATATTGTGAATTCTGATAGAACATATTTGCATTGAGAATTGTATTGCAGTCCAAATAAGTGAACTACTACCGTAAAATGACTTCAATTTTATGTATGTATTATACGTTGTACATATTATATTACATGACGGCACACTGGGGCAATTAACTAGAAGTCAGCTGGCGGATCGAAGAGGTCCACAATTCGATTCCCGCACCAAGAGAAATGTTTGTGTGACGTTTGTGTTTGTGAGACGAAAAAGTCTCGTTGTTTCTGATACCCATGATATAAGACTCTGTATCTTATCGGGGGTTCCGAACTATGTATGTGACTGTTATAACAATAACCGTCGCATGACGAGGGCCGAAGTTCCAGCCCGGTGCACACCATAGGAGAGGCCTATGTCCAGCAGAAGCCCTAATAACCAGCTTCACAAAAGTACCTTACCCCTTTTTCAATTGAAACTGTATGTGATACAGTTTTTTATAGTACATTGTCCGTTACACTCGCGAATGTATTAAGGTCAATTATTGTGATACAGCATTAGTCACGTTGAATGACTAACGCTGGTTATTTGGGGGAGCGCGTTCCTAATTTATACTGGCCTTATCAGATGGAAGGGGAACAGTTGACGCCGGGATTAGCCGCTGCAAGGCCGATATGCAATTTATTACTAAGAACCCAACATAGTTGTTCTGGAATTAATACGACTTATTTTGCTTGGGAATATTGTACATATTTCTAGGTAAAACAGTATTAGGAATTCGCTTGCTATTCTCGGAAATAAGCAGGGATCGTGAAGTGATAAGTTTTGGAATGACAGTGGGATCATAGGGCGCGGGTTTCTCACGCATATAAATAGCCACATTGGGTTTGCTGAATTTGAGTAAAGCGATATCACGATTTTGCTCAATATTTCTGAAAATATGAAGAAAAATTTACGAAATGAATTTAGACTAACTTCGACTTCAAGATTTATACGTTCGATCTCCTTAAAATATCTTGCAGTTTTTCATAACCGCGACAAAATTTTAGGAGTATTTTCTAAAAAGTTGTTCTGCACAGAACTAATTTGGAAATCAACACCGTTTTTATCAGAAGGAAACACAAATCAAAAATATGTTTTGCATAACATTCATGATGTTTTAGCACTGTATAAGGAGAGGTAACACCCATTAATTCTATTCCCCGGTCGACACCTCCGCCGCGATCGTGTATGGAGGTCCAAGGTTTATATAATTTCACGCGCCCACTACTAACGCGTGCTCCATTCTATTGTGTTTCCAATAGTTTTGTATACATGAATGGTCTTAGTCATTCGTGGTCAGCTAGCATGTCGTTATAAACATAATCGTTTATAATGTCATGAATCAAAATGCTATGTGATTGATGCGACATTGCTTTACGTATTATTGTAAACAGTTATAGGATTGTTATTAGGCATGGTGTGCTCGAGGACTAGAAAACATCTTGAGCATACATGAACACCAATTCTTACTGGCCAGTGATATAGATAAAATTCAACCACTTTCACTTGAGAATAAGCCCACGAACAACAGTAGGATAAAAGCTAATTCTGATCGCTACGCCACCACGGTAAGACCATTGTAATTCAGCAGCTCCATATTCCAGCATAATCTTTACTACTCTTTCTATTCTTCTCATCATAATCATCAGCCCATATACGTCCCACTGTTGGTATACCATTGAGAGGGTTTAAGCCTTTGTCCATCACGCTGGTAGTACAGGTTAGCGGACTAAACACCTAAGAATTTATTAAGTACTTTTAGGACGTTTCATCACGATGATTTCCTTCACCGTTAAAGCATGTAATAATTCATTCTGAATACCACATAACTTCGAAAAGCCAAAGGTGTTTGCCTGTGGTTTTAACCCCCGACATTCGTGATTCTCAACCGCGTGCCTAAACTGTTCCAGTCTAATGCAGCAGCCCCATATTCCAGCATAGTCTTTACACCTCTTTTCTTCACCTCCTTCGAAATATCACATAGCCTTGTTCCTCAGACAAGGAGGCCACACGGACCTGGCTGACCGCATCACAGAGCT
This sequence comes from Cephonodes hylas, assembly GCA_030295005.1. Classification (NCBI taxonomy): domain Eukaryota; kingdom Metazoa; phylum Arthropoda; class Insecta; order Lepidoptera; family Sphingidae; genus Cephonodes; species Cephonodes hylas. The sequence goes on from AP025365.1 coordinate 1,603,806, forward strand.
GGTGTACGAAGCTACAGACCGTATGATATACTTCCTCACGGGAGAGAAGCCCGACCACGCTTCGGGCAGACACTACATAGTGCCGCGAGCACACGACACGCACGAGATGACAGACGTCGCTAAAGCAGCCAGGGGGAAGCTGCAATTGGTAAGGATTACTGCTATGTTAATTTTGGTCATCCTCTTCAAAAGAGTATTTGAGGGTTGAGATGAAAAAGAACGTTATCTTCAGTAGTTCATTACTTTTAAAATTATTTTAATAGAGACGATTCAAAAGTACTTGTAAAACTCTAATTGAATAAAGATTATGACTCTAAATTTAACCACATCGGCTCTATAAACATATGTTGTTAGATATATTAGTTATGCTGACAACACATCAGCGCTAGGACATCTTATCATGACCGTAGGGTGTGGTAGCCCATAGCGCTTTGTATCATAAAAAAAAATTATGCTCTCGACATTATCAAGCTAGATCGACACAAGTACCCTATAGAATAGAAACAGACAACTGTCTCCGACATATATGAAAATAGTGCGCAGTTAGATGTCGCGCCTCGACCGGAAGTGACGCCCGACGTCATTAGCACATCCTCCACACTTCGAACGTTACCGGAAATCTTTTATTTATACCACAAATATATTTATAGATGAAACAACGGTGAAGTATTACACCGATGAAGGATCGTAATAAATCTCGCTTGAAGCGTAATAATGAGCGCTTATTGAGATTTTTAGGTCGATGTCTTGTGTTGATACGGTTATCAGTTTACGAAAATAAGTTGATCCACATTTAAAGTGAAGTTTGATCTATAGTATCTCATCCTTTTTAGGATTCCGCAGTTTACGTCTCGGAACCCTTATATATATTTTTTTATAACCCTCCTCGACTTTCTTTTCAATGGTGGGTGTTATAAAGTTGAAGCGTTGCTTGGATTATGTATTAGCCATTTCTTTAAGATCCTTAAAATAATAACATAATTAGTGGAATCACGATTTATTTTTTTATGGTGTCTCCCCTATTCGTGATGCGGGAGGCTTTTAAAACATTAAAAGGTCGCCATGGCGATTTTTGAGTTACTTTTTTTTGTTTAGAAGAACCTTACCCTTAGAAGACATTTATGAAGAAAAAGTAGTCAAAAAATATGTTTTTAATATTTTCAGCTACCAAATCACCTGTTCGAAGAGCTAGTCATGGACATATACGATGAAATCGACCGGCGAGAGACCGAAGCAAGTGAGTCTTTTCTTTGCGAATGTCTTTAAAATTGTTGTATATTTTTGTAGCATCTATGAAATATCTTGGGTTAGTTTTATAACTATATCCTACTGCTGGGCCTGAAGATGACCATGATGTTTGTGGTAATGCAATGTCTACCATAAACACAGCCTGTAAACAGACCGAACATTAACGTTAATCCTTAGAGGAGGCCCGTGCCTAGCAGTATGCCTTAAATAGGCTGCTTCTGCTACTAATGATGATGTTGGTGATGATCGTAACCATGATTGTGGAGGTGGTGACGGAGATGATGATAATAATCTTAATATTCTCGCTGTTTGATGTTGATGATGTCGTTATTGTTGATGTTGATGATGATGGCGATGATAATAATGATGATATTGATAATGTTAATGAAAATGATGACGGTGATGATTTCGCTGTTGATAATGTTGAAATCGGTGTCGGTGATTATGATTTTAGAAATTTCTTAGGTGTGTAGTCCGCCAACCCGCACTAGGCCAGCGTGGTGGACTATGGCCTAAAACCCTCTCAATGGTAGAGGAGACCCGTGCTCAGCAGTGGGCGTATATGGGTTGATGAAGAAGAAGATTATGATTATGTTGATAATGTTGAAGTTATTGTTGAGCATGATGTTGCTGTTATTGATCTCGATGTTGTTAATAAAGACGTAACACCCCGTCAGTATGGCAGACGAGTGCCTCCGGGCTGGAGCGCAGCGGCGTGGTGTTCCTGCCGGTGAACCCCGCGCTGTCGGCGCCGCGCAACCAGGGCCGGCAGAAGCTGGCGCGGCTCTCCACCGCCGAGATGGCCACGCTGCTGCGGGACGTGCTCGTGGACGCCACCAGGAGGCAGCATATCGCTACATTGCAGCCTAGAGGTATGGGAATGGGGTTTGAGAAGGAGGGAAGATGGTTTGGGTCATAATAGTATGTGGAATGCAGTAGTAGGAAAAAAGGTAAAAAATGGTTTAGAGAAATGTAATTCAGCAATTATGCTGGGATATGAAGATGTAATGTTATTGGTGGTTTTAAGTGATACCTGAATTGTAAAGTACCTCAAATAGCATAGACTATCGTTTAGTTGACAATAAATCAACTAATGTAATAGTCGATATATGATTATTACGGCCCGTTGAACAAATAAATGTCACGAATATTTTCAGTCAAACTAACCTCTCATTACTTCCATAAAAACCACTCATGCAAAGTTCTACTATCTCTAGTTTATAAGGATTTGCGAAGCATTTTTTTTGTTTCTGTTTATTCATTGATAAAATGAGTAAAATAAACTCCCTGCTAGGTTATTACAATCGTATTGAACAGTATGTCTAATTGGCAGTCTATTCTTTCCAGCACTAACAGGTCCATTGAACCCACTACTCTCCGCCAGCCATTTGAAACACATCTCCCAGATGTCCGACGACGAACCACTGTACGACTCGGTGGCGTCGGACGAAGACTACGCAGCACTAGCTCCTGTAGACATCGATGTGAGTATACAATGTTATATTATAGTGGTTTAAGCGCTTGGTTGGGAATCTCGGCGGTCCTGGTTTCAAATCAGTGGCTTCTACCCGGTAAAACAGTTGACGGTATGTCAAATGGCTGGACCGATTGGGATCAAATTTTCCATGTAGTTTGCTATAAGTCACTGGATAATTTTAAAACACAATTGGACCTGGTAGGTATATACCTACCGACAGGGCGATATCGCTGCTGTCAGAATATCCCTTAAACCTTTTCCAGGCAGGACAACGTTAACCGGGACAGCTAGTATATTATACAACCACTATGGTATTCCAGATGCACGGCCTTATCCCGCGGGCCGGGGAGACCGTCTCCTCCACATACAACCCGTCCCTCCCCATGGAACTGACCCTGGCCGCGGAACTGCGCCGAACACAATCACCCAGCGCGCCCGCACACACTGACAAGGACGACATCGAGACCCTCAGGCGAGAACTACACGACAAGGACTCCACCATCACGGAACTAAAAAACCAACTCCGAAGTCTCCAGACCATAGTCGAACAACTAACCAAAGAGAACAGCGTACTAAAGACCAACAGCATAGACGATGACCAGAGCATAGCTTCTCAAATATCGACCAATGATGGGTCTCTAATGGAGTCCAAAGGCCAAGAGAGAGGCAAGAGTCTCGAGACCGAGCACCTGGGCCGCGCGGAGGAGGCCGACCTCCGGAAGGGGGCGCCGCGACCGGTCAGTATGTATGAGACTAGGGAGGGACCAAAGAATAACTGGCAGGTTACTAAACACCAGGTACTTACTAATCGATATTAATTGTACTAACTTGGGTTGCGCTTGATTTACTTTTAAATCTGCTAGATATTTTAATATCAATTTTATATAATAAGAGAAAAATAAGCTGAATTTATATGAACTTTTTGCCATGGTTTTTCCATTTAAAAATATATGGAAATTACTATCAGGACTACAGCAGTATACCATATCATCTTGGAGTAATGTTGCCAATTTAAAATTTAGTATTTTGACCATGGTAGATTTTTAGTTGTTGCAATTAATAGACTGCAAAAACTATAGCCGACTGTATATACTATTTTCTTCTTTTAGTTTTTTATATGATTGATTTTAATTTCATTGATGTATGTCAAGCGCAACTGACTTATTACTATTGGTAGATGTAGAAATTTGTTTTAAGGTTGGTGTTGTCAAACACTTATATTAAAGTGGTGTCTTGAATGCTGATGTGATCCCACATACAAGAGTATATTCTATTTATAACACTATTCATACTAACCTTGGTAGTTACGTTCTCAAGTAGTCCACTAAATTATACAAGGAATCTAACATATTTTGGAGGAGTTATGGTTTGGAAGAAATATTAAAGGGTAAAAGATATATTTAATCTGTAAAAAAATTAGAAGTCTTAATTTGAAAGATGTTAAGGAATGGAAATAATTAACCAAATTTAAAATTATCTAAGGCTGGACTATGTCCAGCAGCAATGAATGACCAGGAGTTTTTGGATATTTTCTGTCATAGACTTTATATGTATTTTTTTTTATTGATTTGTTTTTTTTTAGAGTACTATACAAATAGTAAAACATTTTCAGGAAAGCAGTATATTGCATGTCGTCAAACGTATTATACAGGATGTGAAAAAATATATCCCAAAAAAAACTGATTTCTGATATATAATATAATTTATAACGCACATCTGTTTTTTCCAGCTGACAACACTATCAAGTCTAGACCGGTCGCTAACCCAAAGTGTATTGGAGGGTGGGTCTGGGGGGGCGGAGGCCCTGCCCAGCGCCGAGATGGTGATCCGTCGGGCGGAGGGCGTGACCCGCGCCATACAGGACCTGTGGGTCGCCGCCCGGGAACAGCACCCCAGGCTGCCGGAGCAGGGGGAGGCGATTAGACACGCTGTTAGGTCGCTGCTCGCGTTGTTTCCACAGGTCAGTGTACTTGGAGATTTAAGATGATGTAGTGGTGTTATATAAAAAAAAGGAGTTAAAATAGTTTGTAAATGTATTAAAAAAAAAATCTTATGTTTGTATATGAGTACAGAGAACTCTCAATAATATTTTGTTTCACGATGCCAAAGCCTACATGAGTTGTGAATATGATAAAGGTTTTTTTTTTATTATCATAATATTTAGGTACCTTACAAGGCATTACTCATGGCAATGATAAAGAATTATGATTTTTATTACGATTGTTGGGTCAATAGCTTAGATTAAGTTAGTTTCAAAAGAGTTAAGTTTTTTTACATCCATTTTTATAAAAGTTCAAGTTATAATAAACAATAGTAATGTGCCAATCCGTACTAGTCCCCCTACCTGACTAAGCTTTAACACTCAATGTTTGAGGAGGCCCATGCTCAGCTGTAGGACCTATATGACGTGATGACTCCCCCCCCCCAGACGTGCTCGGAGCCGTCGCTGTCGGCGCTAGTGTGCGGGCTGCGCGGCGCCAGCGCGGGCGTGTGCGCGGCGTGCGCGGCGCCCCGGCCGCTGCCGCACGTGCGCGCCGCCGCATACGACCTCGCCAAGGCCACCAAGCTGCTCGTCACGCACTTCCAGCACTCCTAGCCAGAGAGACTCACAAGAGTGCTCGTTAAGCGGGGTACACATAACCCCTCAAAGGATATACTTAACCACGCCCCCAAACACACATACTGTTCCACAACAGGAGTGCTCACCAAACGGGATCCATATAACCCCCCAAAAGATATACTAAGCCACGCCCCCGTACACACCTGCTGCTCCACATCAGGAATAATAGTCAAGGTCCTCTGCCGACTGAGACCGACTCGCTTGATGTAGACGATACGGCGTTTCGCTCCCTTCCTATACAAGGTGTATACAGACCGTGGTCGGAATCGAAGGCGGGAAATAGCTAAGCTAATTACAAACATGCTGGTATTATAGAAAATACCACACCTTAGCTACCAATCGTACCTGCCTTCGTTTCCAATCACAGTCTGTATACATCCTGTACAATTTTATAGACTTTTAGAAACTGGGCATAATACCCCTACCTCCCTTCCTAATGTGTATGATAATTGGAGATCCTGAATTATCAAAAAATAAACAGTGAGTAATATTAACAATACTGCTGATAAATTTGTCAAGTTTATCAAGCAGTCGCTTTGGATAAAGCAACAGCCACACAATAGGGATCCCCAAAAATATCCTTCCCCTTTCCTACATCAATTGTTCATCCTGAAACCAGTGTTGTGTTCGAAGACAGACGTGGTGACGTGTTAACTAAACAATTGTGATGCTTTAGCAGTGCCTGGGCTTTTTCAGCCGTTTTTGAGTGTATATATCAGTTTGTGAATTATTTTGCGATTGGCTGTCGAAGCGTAGTGTCTTTCGGCAGTGCAGATGACGCTATTAACTACAGATTGATAAATAGAATTTTTGTAATGTTATAAATGTAATGATAAATGTATTTTGTTATTTTACAAGTAATGGCTTACTACAAAAGCCGTTTAGATAATTAATAAATTTAGAATAATTGATACTTTTTACAGAAATGGTTTGAACTCCTCCCAGTTTTACATTCTTTAAGTATTTCTCTAGATACCCAATGATTTTTATTTAAGCTGTATCCACATAATCGTCCAACTTTCCAACCTTTGATCCAACAATTTGTTTTTAATTATGATACTTTTGTGGAACCTTATTAATTAATTAGATTTGCATCATATTATGATGGACTTGTGTTCCCATTCAAATATTAATTTTTATAATAATTATTTAAATATTCAAAATTATTTTGTATGCTCATGTGTTTTCTCATGTCTTCCTTTCATCGGTTGTATTAACGTCGCAGCTGGACATGCCTTGCACAGAAGTGACGGCAAGTATTATTTAATAATTTATAAGTCTACATAATTTTACATTTAGGATAAAAATAATGGGTTATGCTTTAATGATAAATGTAAACAAAAATAATTTAACACTTTTGGTCTGTTTCTATATTGATAGTTTTATTATATATTCTGTATTAATGGCCGATGTTTGCTACTGTTTAATAGGGTGGTAAGAGTAAAAAAAAAATATTAACTTTATTACCAATTAAACATGCTGTTTATATTGATATTGAATTAGATGTGCTATTACTTTGATCTCTTTATTTTTTCTTTTTATTCTATGACAAAAAAGAAAACTTTTTTTCTAATTATTTTTATTATAGTTACTAATTCAAATCAATGATTTGTAAAAGATCTTTTAATGAAAAACATCCTAAACAAATTGGCTATTGATTTAGATAGCGTAAACATTTTCAAAATGTCTAATTTTCGAGACATTACATTTTCCTATTAAGTATTTTATATGTTTATCTATATAAATAGACTATGTATATCTCAAGCAGTACATAATACAGCTATCAACAAGGTGACGGTAAATTTTTTTGCAAAATTGTTCAAGTCAGATAAATAATTTTTTTCCAGAATAAATTTTAAACATGAGTTTTCTCTTTTTAGACCTTTTTTTAGAACCGTTTACTATATAACACCACCAAAAAATTAACTAGTTATGTACTGCTGAAGACTTGTTGTGTAGTAAATTTTGAGAAAACGATAGGTTTGTATTATTTACATGTAATTGCAATTATTTGTGAGTGCTGTATGCTGATAAGGATTTTGCTGTCGTTATTTGATGTGTACCGACAACAACTGGGTATGTTGTCGATACTTGTCACTTTCTAATCTCTATTAAGATGTGTTTGGGTGTATTATTTAATGGTGAGAGTGGATCTCTAGATTTTATATTTGACTTGGTATTGATTTATTACCAAAAATAAGACATGTTTATAAAAAATAATTCTAAAGTTTCGAAATTTAAAGTTGTCAATTCGTGATCGCTTAGATTTTTTTCGTGGTTGTCTATGACCTTACCATAGACAATTAATATCAGATTATAAAGGTTTTTAAGTCGTTAGGTTTTTGATAAATTTGTTTTTTTTTTAATAATATGATCCGCTCTTATATTTAGTTGTGTTAAAGACATAAGTATTAATCAAAATAGGCTAGTTGTTACACTTGACATTATGATTATTTATGTTCATCATAGAGTGCCATCAAGCCAATCAAATAAATAACATGTTATTTTCATATGTTCAAATTGGTGTAGCCAAAGGTTTTGTTTTAAGTTATTTTATGTTGGCCAGTTACGCGGTTCAAGTTCACATAAATCTGCATTATTAACCATAAAAAACAGTAATAATCTGACACTGGAACTGATTTTGTGGTAAAAAAAATATAATAATAAGACTATTATAATCAATCTTCAAAATGTTCCTTTCTGTACCGTGCGATTATTGAAATATAATTTTATTACGTATCATCACAATAATCGATTGAATTTATCGATAAATAATCGATTAAACTGCAGCGTGCACTCGACCGCGTAACGTCAAGTAACGGTGTCACAAATTTGCATTTTATTTTCTACCTACTACTGTGTCATTCCATTGAATGTGTTCTTCTTGTATATTTCTCATAGACAAGAATCCTTAGATTTGTGTTTAGTATTATATTTCGATTTCACGATTATTTAGCTGATCACACACCAATGCATTTGTTTTCGAATTTGGTTTATACCTAATCCTTTATTGTCAATTAAAATCAAAGTCAGTATCGTAATGTTTAATGGTTCTCCATTAAAACTCAAAAGACGCTATCAACAGAATGTTTTAAATACTTTTTCTTTATAAATATACGTACATATTTTTGGATTACAGAAATATTAATGTATATTTGAGATTCGAAATCGTGGAGTCTTGTTTCAAAGCTTGCCCTCTGTTTACGGAAACTTTCACGAGTGTCAATTATGACTTAATTAATCTCATTGCGTGTGATCAGTTTTTCAACACTTAGTTATTAAAACGTAACCGTAAGACGTATTATTTTTTAGCTTTCTGAAATTCACAGATATAGTGATGATTCAAACGCGGCCCTGTGGCCCGATGTTAGTACACACTGAAATTTTATATTAAACAAACTGTGCCTAATTATGTACATTTGTTAGACGGTACATAGATAAGTTCACACCGCAGTTGTGTCACACGTCACACATCGGATTATCGCGAACTTCACTGCGGTCGCGAATGCGGATGCGTATGTGGACGCTAGTGCGAATATTTTGTATACAATTTTAAAGTTAATTATAAATTGTATTCGTAGTTGTAAGGAAAAGTGTTCTAAAATTTTCGATGTATATGAATCATTGCGGCGTTCGCATTGTATCCGTGTTCCGAGACGCTAAGGCGGAGAAATAGTGTCGTCACATCCCGCTAGATGGCGTGTGTCATAACTACGGTGAATAGTCTCAGTTGTGTAGATTTTATATGAATGTTTCATAATAATATTATATATTACGTTGTTAGTTGTTAGGCTATGGTTAGTTGATACGATGTGAATTTTATTATTGATATGTGGTTATTGCGGGGCGGATCCTGACTTTTGCTCACACTGCTGCGTATATTTCAAATTGTAGTAAAATTTATCCTCCTTCACTCTAGAAGTACCGTCGTTAGCTTCACGATCCAAAGGTTTGGTTGTTTTGTTAAGAAATATAACCTTTAGCATATCGTCCAAACTTCAACTATTAATGTTATATCCTTGCACCCTTCCCCCCTTCTCCACAATCTTCCCCCCACATGTTAGTGTATCGGGTCCGCCGCTGTGTATTGCAACTGTATGTGTTGCTTGCGAACGGTATATACTGGCTGGGTTCTGCAATGCACTGTATACTGTCGCCTTGTTGAATGTACATAACGTCATTAATCGTCAACTTTTTTATTCTATGAGCACTTTGAGGTATGTAGAGGCAAGGTGCTGTCAATAATTTGATCACGTGATAACTGCCCCCAGATATGACAGTCACATTACGTTCCGTTTTAAGCATTGACCACTATAACTATAAAGGAACGATTTCAAAAGTATTAATGTCGCGCTTTGCAGTGTTCGTAGTGCGTTACGGAACCCAGCCGAAGTGGGTGATGCATACGGAGTATATATTGTGATCCTTTTATGTGCCAATGTTTATGTAAAAGACGTAGTATTAGAGGGCGGCGCAGTGGGACGGTCCTGTTTCGCATTTATTTTGTAGCTTTGTACACGCTCCTCACGCTGGCGATGTGGCGTCGGGACGACACATTTTATCACAGAGGAATTTCCATAAAATTAATTCATCAGCTACATGTGATTTGAGATCATGCAAGAAGTCGTAAAACAAAAGTTTAATTTTATAGGAAAACCTTTTATCGGCGAAATAAGTGTTATCCTCCACCCTTTCTGTTTTAGAGGAGGCTCGAGCTCAGCTGTGGGACATGTATGGGCTGATATGGCTGGACACATATAGCTGGTGATAGTGTTCTCTTCTTGGGTAAATAATTATAAATGGATTTAAAATTACAAAATAATCAAATAAATTCGTCAAATAAAATGTGTCGACCCGACAAAAATGTTGAAAATAGTTATGAAAAATATATTTGTACAATAAAATATTTTCTAAATGTAATAGACATAAATTGTATGTATTATACTGTTTGTACACATGCCATCGCTTTTGAAGTACCTACACACGAGTATATGGAAACAGGATGATGGAATCGTACGAGATTTATTAAAGTTTATAACGTTTAACATGATTAATAAAATTTATTAATTTTGAAAACATTGCCTTGTTTTATTACTCGCAGAAAAAATAGACTTCCCAGCCGTATATATAATAAACTAAGTATAACAGAATCTATCCGATGCCTTTTGAGAATAGAAATTTAATTGTTAAGGTCTAATTAAAACTTAAAACGAAATAAACTATATCAAAGAAAAGTAGTACCTAATAGCAAAGACATTGCACAATTCTTTAGTGTGTTTTGTAGCAACACGACCCTGTTTAATTCTGTACGTGCATATTCAAAATCCTGTAACTCCTCTTTTCCAGGATTAACAGCACGCACATTTACACGGAGAATTAAACCTCAGTGCACCTAAAATATGCCTTAATTCCGCAACAAAGTAATTCAGAAAAGGTATAAACAAGGAGTTGGAAAATAACCCTAAATACGTCCTATAAGAATTCCTGCAATTGCATAAAGGCCGGCTTACATAACTCCCGGGCGCTCATTCGCCGGGCTGGTGGGTGTGACCCGCGCCCCGGCGGGTACTGCGTGTCCACGTTATGCGTGCTATGACCTTATACAACCGCATGCATATTCAAACCAGCTGTTATTGTACTTTGTGCGTATAGCGTATTTACCTACACATCAGGTTAATATTCCTTGCTTTTAATGATTTAATAATTACTGGATAAAGGGGATACGTCTTCAGTCTTCACATATCTAGAAAACACTCAGGCTACATAGGGTTTCGGTATATACATTGGGTCTCATCGTAGAAAGTCTTAATCGAACTCTTACAATTAAGATATTATCAGCAAATGAAATACAACTAGTGAAAGGACCTAACGCCCGTTTCATTAATCAAATGTATAATATCATCGTGAGGGCATATAGGTACGTCCTGGGTACAGGCCTTCTCTATAACAGAGACAATTTAGGCCTTCGTTCACTACGTTGCGTTGTTGCGGGGTGAGACTACACACCTAAGAATTTCCTAAAAACTTTCAAAGTATTTAGGTTTAGTTCCATTGTTTTCCTTCATAGTTAAAATGAAGTCATCCGCCAGAGAACCGGGGTCACCGACATCGCCCGCAAGATAAGCACGTTAAAGTGGAAGTGGGCTGGCCATGTCTGCCGACGGTCGGACGGTCGGTGGAGCAGACAAGTGTTGGAGTGGAGACCGCGCTTAGGCAGACGTAGCGTGGGACGTCCTGTAGCACGATGGACCAACGACTTGAGAAAGGTGGCGGGTAACGGACGGATGAGAGCTGCTCAAGACCGGGATGGTTGGCGCTATCTTGGGGAGGCCTACGTTCAGCAGTAGACAGCGATAGGCTGAGTTATTATTATAGTTAAAATGCGCGAAAACACAGATAATTTCAAAAAGTTAGAGAGTGTGCTTGGGTTTGAACCCGCGAGGCGCGATCGGCAAAATTCTCGACCGCGAGCCCAAACTTCGAGGCTATCGCTCCCAAAATAGGATATAAATATTAATAACCCGATCTTTCATCTTTTACTTTTTTACCCTAACAAAAATCAAACAACTTCATATTTAAAAATAGTTTATTTAAACCTATCACACAACAGAATGTATTACAGACATCACAAGTATAATTACAATAGGCAATTATTCGAAATCGCTGCGGCCTCGGTTCCATTTCATGTGTAAATTACACAAAAACTGTGCAGTCATGTATAATACCAGTGGTAGCTATATGTTAGACGTAATTATACATCTGTATGTATATATTATTTATCTATATAAATGTGTATAGTAGTAATTAGTGAGAAACTACCGATTACGAGGTAGAGTCAAGGCTAGTAATACTGACAGTTTCATGGCGTTCGCAAAGTTCTTATTGACAAAAATTGGATGACGCATTTTGGTTATTATATGTTGTCTTCATTAGGTAAAGTAGGAGTTTCTACCCTTGGTAAAGAATGAAAAAAGGGGCCCAATTTTGACACTATATTAGTATTTCTAACGTTTGTTCAACGTAGCCTGACCCTTCAGTAGTGCGGCTTAAAAGTTTGGCGAGAAATCGACAGACGTCTGTAGTATTGTACAGACGATATTTTTCCAGACGAAAAATAATACTTATATGTTTTTCGAATTCTCGAAGAACTCAAAACTAACTCATATTACGTAGAACTTTATATTCAACCTATGAAATGTATGTACAAATATATTTATTATCTTCGTTTTCATAACTTGTGTAATGGGATCCAGAAGAAATAGGATGTTAATTTGTTAGATGATCCCCTGAACTTTTGATAACAGGAAAATAAAAAAAAAGCTGGTGACGCGATTCCTAAACGTTATTTAAGACGAAACTTAAGCGCTTTAAATAACTTACCAAGGCACCTAGAGGTTAAGAATCCTCATTTACACCCCTTTTCAATATACCTAATCTGGACATTTGGGCCATTCTAATAACTTAACTACTTAATTTAATTTTAGAATATTTAATTTAGGTATATAATTTTTTGTCCGTATTGGTAAATATTATGTCAATTATTTTCGTGGGAGCGCGTAGCGCGGACAAGATTAGCACAGTCCGCTTTAAATTGGCACATGCATTATTAATAATTTTTAGTGCCGTATTGTTTTTCTGTGCTTTGCTCTCTTAATGTTTTATTGGTAAAATGTTTCCTATTAGTATTCGCATAGTCATAAATATTGTCGGCAGATTTCATTTCCTAGGGTCTGATCCCTTCGACGTGCGCACAAATTACGGTCCACCCCCGCTTGAAACCCTTCAACCTAACCCTACATGTGGGGTGTGCAGTAACATGTAGAAACACTTATGAAGCATCCACACATTTCAACTCTCATTTAAATTTCAATTTGTTGCCGTTCGCAGTTTGTGAGGTCTACAAAACTACAGGCTAGGAATATTCAGTTAACTAACATTTTTGGGAGCTGCCATTTAAAGACGATAAAATGTTTTTTTTTTAATTTTCAATGTTCAAAACGTAATGTTAGTGTTCACTTAGTAATCAACATATACTTAGTAAGCAACATATACAGCCGACATTCAATTTTTACTCAAATCATCTGTCGACGTTGTTGATAGTAGCATGGCAGACTTTCATTCTATAGGCTTTTTAACCATCGGAGATTAATTATTATTAGATCCATATTTTAATTATATTAGCAATTTGATAAATGGATAGATTTAGCTACAAAACTAATAACTTATAACATTTTGTTTATCATCCCAGTAATAACCCAGACTTGTTCGCAATAGGATTGTGTATACAAAAATTAGGTCTAAGAGACCAATAAATAATAGGTATCCAGCGGAACAATTGTGTGGATACAACGTTACACGTTCCGTCAATTAGTCCCGAAATGTGCGGGGCGCGGCTTCGAATATCAAATTAAAAAGTTTACGAATATGTGTCGACGAGACGGTAGAGCGTACGCGACTTACATGAACATATTTTCTGTTTTGCCCTTTTAATATTTCCAATAAACATTGGCAATTTTTTTAGACGTATGTCTTGTCATTATAAGAAATAAACAGGTCAAACTAGTGATGAAAATGTCATAAATGGCCATTTTTATGACTCTCCCTAAAAAAAACTAATGCCACTTTAATGTTATGAATTCATTACACGTAATTTAATGTGTAGTTTCTTAAAAATTCTAGTAGGTAAGTAAACATTCACAATTATGCAAATGACGCGTATAGTAGCAGTACTACTTGAAAAACATCAGCCTCATGTTAACTTTGCATATGAAAACACGACATTGAGTTAACAACCGTGTTAATTTTGAAAGTTCTACGAGTTGAGGTGGTAAAACTTTGGTGTTTTTACAATGGACATACAGTAGTTATATGTATCGGTAATATTAACTGTTTATGGAATAGTTTTATAGTTACAAAAACTCTACACAGTATGAAATAAATATTCTACTTATATTACGAACCTAAAGCACGTTATTTTTGTGGATTGAAATTCAGTAAAAAAAATTAAAAGCTGACAAGAAAAAATTAACAAATCCGATACAATTAAATGAGGCAATTTATTAACCAATCAAAATACTATACACGATAGCCATAGTTTATAAATCCTCGCACGATTCATAAGTAAAGTTCTATCAAAGATACAACACAGTATCAGTTCTTAAGTCTAATCATCACAATCACTTTCTGCCACAATTCTTTGAGTCACTGACTCCGCACGATAAATCTTCAAGAGCACTTCCATATGCAGACAGCTTGGTTCCCGCCGAAGTACATGTAGCATATTGTCGTGCACTCGTAGGTGATCTCGAAGCCGTAGCTCTCGCCCACCACCACGTGGAAGGCGGGACCGAACTTCTTGTCCATGGATTCTTTCACCATTCGCGCGGCCAACTCGTTGTTTTGTGCGAACTTTTCACATGCCGTCACTGAGAGCTCCATGGCTTCTGTCCGCATTTCTTCCGACATGTCTGAGTGCTGTGAAAGAAACATAATATAAATCATTTGTTCATGAAAAGTAAGCATCATCATCGTCAGCCGAATGTCATCCAATGCTGGACTCAGATCCCCCAAAGGATTTTCAGAGAGCAGTCAACATACTTGTACGAAGGTTTAAAACAGGCTACGGAAACTCTACTAGCCTTGAAACGTAGAATAAATCGCTCTAAGAACGTTAAAATTTTATCGATGAAGCAACTAGCATAGGAATGCATTCATTTTGTGTGGCTAGACTACGTCGAGACGTTTACTTTATAAAGTTTTAAGCCGAAACGGCTGTTTCGCGGGGATGTCTGTTAAGACACGAAAAATGTCTAAAATATTCTGCAGTTAAAACATTTTAATTATCTATATTAGTTTCTTTAGAGCAAGGAAACTCACAAATAATGTTGGTTATGCTAGTTTATTGTCTCCATGTAGCGTTGATATTAGACTAAACAAATTTACTTTAAAAAGTAGCAAGGAATCCAATTTTGGTATATAAATTCCTTAGCAATTTTTTTATTAGACTTCAGGAGCCGGCTCTACCATAATTCGTCTAGGGAAAAGAACATTATCTATTTGTTTTTCGTACTTATAAAATCAATGAGCAACAAATAACAAACAGTTGTAATTGGTGAAAAGGCTAACATTCATTACGTCCACTACAGAGCAATCGATATAATACTCAATACTCCGTTGTTTCAATTTAGTCGCCATGTGTGTCCAATCAATAGGAAACAATTGCATTAAGCTAGCAATAAGGATAGGTGATAGTGATATGTAATGTGAGGGCGTGTTGAGCGGATGTAACGATCACAAGCGCTCGCTCCGTACGCGTCCACCTGCCAAAATAAACATTGCAGAGAACGCGTAAATGCTTTGAGTGGTTCATGGGTTTATATAAAACCGTATTGAGCAGAATTTTATGGGACCCGAGGTCTATTGCTGTTGAAATGACAGCTCAGTGGCGTTGGCTAGACACTAGCTTGCGAAACAAAACCGTGGGTTCAATCTTCACACTGAGACAAATATTTGTGTGATTTAATTGTTAGTTTCGGATTTTCGTGAGACCGAAAAATCTGTCGAAGTTTAACTGATATATTTTGTGAAAACCGGTACCTATATTTGTAAATAGTACATACTTCACCGAGGCTTGTTATTTTTTTTAACGCCATACATATTTTAGTCCCCCGTGTCGATCCTAAATGCGCGCCAGTCCGTAAAGTTATTCCGCTTGATGTGTTCGGCCATACCAAATCCAATAATTGATGGCATCCAAACCATCCAATATTTGGTTTTGACTATTTGGAGAGATCCACATAACAAATATCCGTTGTAATGGCTGTTTAGTATTCACGGCATGATATGAATGGCTTATTGGCATTGTCGTAATTCAATTATTAAGCCGCGAAGCCATAGTAGAGGTGAAAAGGTGCAATAAATATAATGCTTCAACGATTTAGAATAAATCTTTTTTAATACTATAAACATTTAATCTTGAAAGGTTTGAAATCGAATGTTATTGCTTTATCAAAATTAAAAGAAAAGAGCTCCTGTTTTGTTGTTGGAGGCCTTAACGAGTAGTTCTAAATAATAATATAAGACAAGATTTCTATAAAATTCAATATGTGTGTACCTAAGGCATAAAATTTACATGTGACTGCATTCATGGAACATGCTAAAAATTAAAATTATTGCTTAAATCATTCACTAACTGCATTGCAAAAAGAATAGCTAATAATCCTTCGTGTCAATCAGACCTTTTTAAAAAATATTTTATACCAATCAAGAGCAGGCCACTTTTGCACGTAAATACTAGATCGCAATAATCACGAAGCCAACTACACAGGATTGACATTCAGTTCGCCTGAGTCACGCGATTTTAAATCATTAAATTATCCAGCCATACTTGGATTACTTCTACAGTTTCAGGATTCTCTTTCAAAACATAGTATTTTTTACGAAGGTGTGTCCTAAGATATAGCAAATTATTTGTAATGGTTTACCTTTTGCTTTGTCAAATTGAATGTGGGTAAGGCAATAAATAATATTCCTAACATACCTAGACAGACATAGATACATATCTTTAGGATTTTTTAAAGAGAAGTAACTGAAGCATTTGATAAAAAAAATCGCAAGAATTGAACCTACTGATGATAATCCAAGCGCGCAGCCTAGGTTGATTCACTGTAATTTTTAATTCTAGTGCGAGAACATATAATAACATAATAATGACGTATGATAAAGTATCAAATTTTGCGCATTTTGTCAAAATACGGGCAAATATTTCAGAATTTATATAAGTTATGACTTCCTTCATTACCGCCATTTCCTTTATTTGCTTAGCTTATTTCGCAACAAAAGTGGCTTGGCGCAGTGGAGAAAAAGCCAATTGCCAAACGGGAGCATACAGATTCAGTCCATTTATCCGACAAAGTTAAATAGACAGAGTGCTCTCACCCCTGTATACGCGATGCGGCAGGCAGAGGTGTATTTTCTGCCGTTCAACTCTATTAGTCAAATTAAATTGAATTCGATCCTATGGCCGTTTTTTGAACTTTATCAAATCTGTAATTGTCGCGTTCAGGAATTTAACCCAGGAACTCTAGGTACTCTATATCACACGACATGGGTTACGAAACGTCTATTAACTTATTTTGGATTTAAATAATTTAAAATATTTATCTTCGGTATTAAAAGATTTCATTTCTCTGGAGATGGAATTAGACGCAATTTATTTTCAGTTTTCGTGAGTTTATAAACTGTCAGTTTACGTTCCTATTCCACTCGAATCCTCACAGTATACTAACAAGAATTGAAGCAACGTTTAAAACTCAAACGCACAATTTAGATAACAATAAGTTTGCTATATCTATACATACAATGCATGCATATGTATTGTACTGCAAAAAAATGGAGCATTTAAATGAAACATTGCAAGTCGTCTAGCAGGCGGCTTACGTTAAAAAGTGGACAATTAATACAGCTGCGACATTTCTAATTAGTCAATCAACGATGGACAGTGCGGTAACGTGATCCTCGGAGCCGTCAGCCCGTCGACGCGCAACGCTGACCAGCGCCCACTTTCGGACCTTGACGACGGCGAAACACAATCTGCTATTCTCATTTAAATTTACAACATTGATTGTTATTGATACGTTTCAATGAGCGGAAACTTCCGCGTGTGTGTGCGAAAGTTTCGATAGCCGTACATGGGAATTTATTGTATAAACTTTTTGTAAATGCTTTATAATTATTTTCTCACGAATTTCGCTGAAGAAAGTCTATAGTTACCTAGCAAAGAAATAAATATCTGAACTGAGAACGAAAAAACCTTATATTTAATTTAAAGAATACATTTATTATTTCATTTAAAATTATTCTTTCAGGTTTAAAACTATAATGTTTATATTGTCTCGGTAGAGCTTTTAGCAAGATAAAAAAATGTCTTATCAATTTAATCAATATTTTTGAAATGTAGTCATAGAATACATAGCGTTCCCTAATTTCGTGTAAAATGTTTTTAAACTAGTATTATAGCATTCGAACTCTGCATATTACATAGAATACTTAAAGGGTTATAAAGTGGTTCCTGTATCATAAAAATATAGAGAGGCATGAAAAAAATACTGAAAAGCAGATATAAAATTACACAACAAGAAGTAACTTACTCGAATAAGAGGGTAGGTATGAATAACTTTCTCAGCAGCTCCTGGAGCCGCTGCTGCTGGTTCTTCTGCCATAATCCACAATTATAAACCAATTATATTTAATATTTTCACCAAAACTCGCCCGAGGTAAATATTCGAAAAGCGTGTACCGTCCGTCGCGACGTCTCCCCACTGTTTACCCGTTGCTATAGAAACCGACAGAGGCGGGAAGATCGCGATTGATTTTTCTCAAACAGTTGCACTGCCTGTGGCGAGTGTTCCAGCCAGTGACGCTGACCACTAAACTACCATTTGGTATTTTTGCTAGATGTGTTCTTCAAGGCCGTGCGTGGGAGCGAACGGTTCACCTTGATTTCTTAACAAAAAAGGTTTAATGATATTATTATGCTTAATTGCTAATGGTGTCCGTAATCTATGTGAGTGGTATAAACATAGTATAAAGTATTCAAATATTTTAAGTCCAGAAAGATAAATCAGTAGCTTTTCAAAATCAGAGCATAACACTTTCAATCTTCTTTAATTTACATACGCATGTTGATATAGTTGTATACTTCGATAAAATTTGAATGTGTAACTCAACGATAACGAAATAATTTTGAATACCACAAATACTAAATAACCATAACAGAAAAATAACGCGATACGGAATCAAACCTGCGGCCTGTTGTTTTGTAGACCTTTGTACCTATAACCAGAACCACCAAATACCTACGTAGGGAAGTAAACATACTCAGAAATAATATAATGAAAAAATCAAGTATTATTTTAGTTTAAGATAAAAATTATAATTTATACGGAACATTTGCTTTTTTTTAATATTTTCATTTTATTTTTTAGGATTTCTTTAATCACTTACGTCGCAACATCGAGTTATGTCAAAACATGTGACGTCAGAATCAGCTGTGTTGACTGTTGTGTTTTGCATTACGCATTTAAATAGACAAAAAAGGAGTTCAAATTCAAAAAATCTGCTTTGAACAGCAAGAAAACAATTAAACAATGGCTTCTCGTTTTAGTGGAGCATTGCAATTGACAGATCTTGACGATTTTATCACACCATCGCAGGTAAATAACATAACCTCAAAATGTTCAATTTCTGCGCGAATTTATCATAAATATTAAGAAATAATATAATTTTGCATGTTAAAATATAGATAAAGCCATAAGACGTCCTTGTTAGCATGGTAGAATGTCGTTAGTTCTAGCCCTTTTCAAATAAGTCCCCAAAAATCCTTAATAGATGTCTTCATCTAAAAGTTATTATTTTGTGACTAAAATTATATTTATCTATGATCTCATAGCACATTATTTAAGAATTTCAATTTTTATTTTTTACATAGGAATGTATAAAGCCGGTAAAAATCGAAAAATCAAAGACAAGAACTGGTGCAAAAGTAAAGATTGGTGAAGATGGTTACTTTGACATGTCGAATGGACGGGAGCAGAAGTTGCAGAAAGTTGAGATCACATTGGCGGACTGCTTGGCGTGCAGTGGTTGTATCACATCCGCTGAGAGTGTGCTGGTCACCAAACAAAGTCAGGATGAATTACTCAAGTGAGTCAATATACAGTAAAAAAAGCCTAAATTTAATACTCATCTAAAAAAAATAATCATTACATTTCTTCTAAGTTTAATAAGTTAATATGATCAAAAATATAAAGCATTCCTTTTTACATTTTATTTTTGTTATTGAGTGAAATAATAAAAATTGATGAAAAAAGTTTTTTTTAATACTTAAATTTTTTTTTAGAGTATTTACGGAGAGGAAGTACACAAACAATAAAGGCACAACACTGGATGCAAGTCTCATAGTGATATCCCTGTCGCCTCCTCCAGTGCTCTCACTTGCTGCCAGGTACGGACTTACAGCTGAAGAGGCTACTAATAAGTTATCAGGTATGTGTAATATATTTATACTTTTATTGATGACTAAATTATATTATCAAATATTTCATGACTACCCCATGACACAGTAGACTTATCCCCACCATGTAGAGTGAAAGGCTGTGGTTTTGATATATGCACCAAGACAAATGTTTGAGTGGTCAATAAACATTAATTCCCAGTCTGATTGTTTGTGAGATGGAAAATTCATAGGTTAATAATGTACCTTTGTGTGGGGTCAGAACTATGTGTGAATGGTAGTTGTACCATGTTTGATGTTACCAAAAAATTAAATAACAAAATATTTTTCAATATATAAAAGTTATTTTTCTTATATTATTAAATGCAAGACAATATGAAAATAAAAGAAAAGATAAAACAATTGCAATTAAAAATGCCAAAAAACCAATTATTTGCAATGTTTGTCAGGATATTTCAAGAGTTTAGGGGCAGATTTGGTGTTGGATATGACAATAGCGGAAGACCTGTCACTTCTGGAGGCACAGCAGGAGTTCCTACAAAGATATCAAGACCAACAGAATGACCCGGCATCTAAAAGATTACCCATGCTCGCCAGTTCTTGTCCAGGTAGGTAAATTGGTCACATATGAGTAACTGATTATCTCCCATGCAACATGGATAATTAGATAGATGGAAATATTGATTTCATATAAAACTGTATTGATCAGCTATTTCATCATAACTTTTCCATAGGCTGGGTATGCTACGCAGAGAAGACTCACGGTAATTTTATCCTACCCTACATCTCGAATACAAAGTCTCCACAGCAGATCATGGGCACGTTGGTGAAACAGTACCTCTCCAGCATCAGGCAGCTGTCTCCCGCAGAGATATACCACGTGACAGTGATGCCGTGCTACGACAAGAAACTCGAGGCGTCCAGGGAGGATTTCTACAGCGATATCATGAACTGTCATGATGTCGACTGTGTAATTACAGCAAGTAAGTTTAATTTTTAAAACATTATATAGGAAAGCAATGGATACATAAGGTTCTATAAAATTAAGGTCCTTTTCAATTTTATATTTAAAATTTAAGTCACACAATGCCTTACATTCTCATCAATTGTTATTTTCAATACCTATTAATAAACTCTAAGCAGCAGCACTTCATTTGGATGTGATGTGATAATATACTCCTTAATCTCATGCAACAAACTCTTAAAATCAAAAACATCAACATTATTTTCCTCCCTCTCCTCTTACTTCATCGTACATTGCGCTATCTCAAAAATATAAAAAAAACGACCAATTTTTTTTCCAGTTGAATTAGAACAAATGCTGTCGACCAACAACCAGACCCTGACCGAAGTGGACAGTGGGCAGCTAGACTGGCCGTGGACGGACTCGGGCGCTCCGCCCTCACTCAAGAGACACATCGGCTCGGGCTCCGGGGGGTACGCCGACCACATATTCCTGTACGCCGCGGAACAGCTCTTCGGGGAAACTAATGCCTCGCTCGTGTATAAGAACTTGAGGTAGGAAGTAAACAGTTTTTATAGGTATACATTGAAATAAAGTGTTATGATCGTATTGACAAAATTTAATTAATTGATTAACCGGTTGAGTCGCATTCACGCGATTTAAATAAGTAATAAATGTGTAATATATTATATCCTACTGACCTCGTAGCAACTTAGCAACTGCACGTACCTAATTGTGGTTTATACGAAAGTAAAGAAAAGAATATATTGCTAGCTTTGTGCATTACAATTAGATAATATTACTGTATTTTCCAGGAATCCAGATTTCCGAGAGGTGACCTTAGAAAAAGACGGTAAAGAAGTATTAAAGTTCGCAATAGCAAACGGATTCAGGAATATACAGAATTTGGTACAGAAACTAAAGCGGGGCAAGTCGCCGTACCACTACGTGGAAGTTATGGCTTGTCCGTCCGGTGAGAGCACACACTCTACTCGAAATTACTTAGAACATTTTTCATAGGCGTTGCAATTTTGAATAGTATTGGAGAAGCTGATATAACTTTTAAAGGAACTTGAGGGATACATTCGTCTTCACTCAGTATACTTATATACAACTTTTTATCCAACCTAAAATCAGAAGCGGGTGAAGGACTGCCTATAGATATATCAAGTTTATACTTCAAATACAACGCCAAGAAAATATTGATCGTGTTTATTTCCCATTAAATAGAGGTCATTATCTGTCTCAAGACCTAATGCCCAGTACAAAGCACCTAACTTACCCAATTCGTCCTCAGGTTGTCTAAACGGCGGCGCGCAGGTGCGTCCCCCAACAGGTGAGAACACACGCGAGCTAGTCGCCCAACTAGACGGTATGTACTCCGCCTTACCCACAGCCAACCCAACCGACAACAAGTTGGCGCGCAAGTTGTACTCCGAGTGGCTCGACGGACGAGACTCTGATAAAGCACGCGCGCTCTTACATACTGTGTATCACGCGCTAGAGAAATCTGATATAGCACTCAATATTAAATGGTGAATTGTAGTAAAAGTCTAGTAAAGGTAGGGGTGGTAATAAGGTCCAGGCGTTCACGTATAACTTTTAGAAGTTATGTGTGTATTCACAAAGAAAAAGAAAAGAAAAACCTGCATTCTTAAAAATTTCCAAGGTATAGTCCGCCAACCAGCGTAAGTCCAGCGTGGTGGATTAAAACTTAAAACTCACTTACTTGTGGAGGAAGCCCGTGCTAAGAAGTGGGGCGTATATAGGGTGATGATAGAGTCCAAATATTCTAGAAAATTTCAAGATATGAATATCGTAATCGATTGTGTCAACGCGCAATGTAAAGCGTTGTAGCATTCATGAACGTTTTTTAGTTGTTTTGAATTGTTAAACGTCAGTATGTAATATTAACATTTAGTAAGAGAGCAAGTTGGCTTAAATTTCGTGATATTGCTGATTTTATTCATGTTATTAAAAAAATGTATGGCATTCCTGGAATTATCTCTATATACATTTTCAAGAAAAAATATATTTAAATACATATTTCGAAGGGAAGAGATGACAAATTTGTTTGTGATCGTGTCATCTTTCATTGAAAATTAAAAATTAAATTTGACGGCTAAGCTTTTTTAAAAAGAAAATTGTTATGGTCACACTAAAATATAAATATGATAAGGATTATAAATTTACTCGATGGTGACATGACCTGTTTTATTTATAAGAATAACGTATAGCCTAAGATCCCACCACGAAATTACTACATACATTATGACGTGAGTCAAACACACATTTTTACATTCGTGTATGAATAGGAGAATACACTGATATACCGCAGCCAGTCAAAATATGCCCGCAAGTAATTTTAATTAAATTAATAAAAATTAATTTTTGGAATAAAATTTCATGCACTTCGTTTTTAAATAAAATATGATCCACGTCATAGCTATGCATGTAAAGAACTCTAAAATCCATAGGTGCCGTTCCACACTCAGCCGCAACTACCCCGCAGCCAGGTGCAAACAGGTAACATTATGGAGTTTTTTTACACTCATAACGTGCTCGGATGATTTTGGTATCAAATTAAAGCTGATTTTTTTTCTAATATGATGATATATGTCTGCCTGCGAAATAATAGCCGCAAATTACCGGTGCCATCTGTTAAAAACACGAGATAACCGGGATAAAGTGTTCTCAGCCGGCACATTTAATAATATTTATTCCAAAAAATAAGTCGGATTCCTTCAAAATAAAAATTGCACGTTATCAAGTATGTTTTTCTTTTATTTAAATGTTTTTAACTAACTTTTTGCTCGGGGATATGTTCAATTCAGTCAATTTTCATTGCATATATTATAAATTTAACAGCATTTTGAGCCTCGAAAATGACTCTAAAATGAATTTGTGTCAACCTTAGCTCAGTTATCTTGTTACTTATCAAAATGTACGCAAAAATCTTTAAATGTTCTTAATTAACTTTTTAGATAACAATATTTCCTAAAATAATTGGTAATTTACATATTTGTACGATGGGTCTTTCATCAATTCTAAGGGGTTCGAAAAACACTGTTTTTGCCCAGATGACGCTAAAACTATTTCATCATCAACCCAAACACGTCCCACTGCTGGGCACGGGTCTCCTCTACCATTTGACAGGGTTTTTACGCCGTAGTCCACCACGCTGGCCTAGTGCGGGTTGGCCGACTACACACCTAAGAAATTCATAAGAACTTTTAGGTGAGCCGGTTTCATCACGATATTTTTCTTCATTGTTAAAGGAAGTGATAATTCAATGTGAATACACAACAAGATAACTGAGCTAAGGTTGACACATTCATTTTAGAGTCATTTTCGAGCCTCAAAATTCTGTTAAATTTATAATATATGCAATGAAAAAAAAAATTGACTGAATTGAACATATCCCCGAACAAAAAGTTAGTTAAAACATTTAAATAAAAGAAAAACATATACTTGATAACGTGCAATTTTTATTTTGAAGGAATCCGCCTTATTTTTTGGAATAAATATTATTAAATGTGCCGGCTGAGAACACTTTATCCCGGTTATCTCGTGTTTTTAACAGATGGCACCGGTAATTTGCGGCTATTATTTCGCAGGCAGACATATATCATCATATTAGAAAAAAAATCAGCTTTAATTTGATACCAAAATCATCCGAGCACGTTATGAGTGTAAAAAAACTCCATAATGTTACCTGTTTGCACCTGGCTGCGGGGTAGTTGCGGCTGAGTGTGGAACGGCACCTATGGATTTTAGAATTCTTTACATGCATAGCTATGACGTGGATCATATTTTATTTAAAAACGAAGTGCATGAAATTTTATTCCAAAAATTAATTTTCATTAATTTAATTAAAATTACTTGCGGGGATATTTTGACTGGCTGCCGTATATCAGTGTATTCTCCTATTCATACACGAATGTAAAAATGTGTGTTTGACTCACGTCATAATGTATGTAGTAATTTCGTGGTGGGATCTTAGGCTAGTATTATTGTTAGCATAAATCGTCAGACATGACGCAATCAAATTATTTACTGCTTGAAAGTTTTCCAGTGTTTCCATTCGTGATATGGAAATAATTTAATCACTTATTTATAAGTAATAGCTATATAGTTGCAGAACCATTTAAATTGATTATACGGCCGCTATATGTAAATAATATCAATAAATAATTATAAGCTAAACTTACTCATAAGTATTTTGATACACCCATATTCATAGGAATGCTTTGTGAGCCTAATATATAGAAAAGCTGTTCAATTTGTATTTTATATAAAACAATAATGGACATCATAAAAAAATATATCCTTATTGTTTTTTATGCATACGGCATCAACATTTATAAAACTTTTTTATAAGCATGAGTGAAATATAATAGATAATAGAATGTGTCATTCGAAATGACATTTTATCGCTATGTTGCTCGCACGCACGCACTTAAATGCTTGTGACATCAATATTTATGTTATGTATCTTTTTCTAGCTACTTAGAATTGATACGAAAAAAAAATTATCCTTTGCACAAATATTTTATTAATCACATTTGTAAATAGGAAGTGTCTGTACTCAAATCTGTGTATTATTACGTATTAATACTATTAACTAAAACATTGTTATAGTTTAATAATTTTTTCTTATCCAAATCTATTGGTAATGTTCGGCTGTGTAAATTAAGGAAAGTATAGAAGTAGTACTATTTCTCTTGGAAATGTTTTAGTGAGATTTTCAAGAACTTGATCAAAATACTTTTTTTAAAATAAGGTTTAATTTTAATTATGGTATACGTATAATAATTCTGCAAAGTTTAATATACGATTAAAACCATTATTACTATTGTATGTCATTTTATGTTCAACCATCTATTAAATCTTTTTAACGTTTTATGTGCACCATTTTGGCCACAAATAGATTTCTTAAAAAAAACGTTTATTTCGATTGTTTATTTTATCTTCTTAAAATCTGTTTAAAAATTGTTTTATTGATCAAACGGAGCACGGTAAATCTATACTAATATTATAAAGCTGAAGAGTTTGTTTGTTTGTTTGTTTGTTTGTTTGTTTGTTTGTTTGTTTGTTTGAACGCTAGGATCTCAGGAACTACTGGTCCGATTTAAAAAATTCTTTCACTGCTTGATAGCACATTTATCGAGGAAGGTTATAGGCTATATATCATCACGCTACGACCAATAGGAGCGGAGCAGCAATAAAGAATGTTTCAAAATCGGGGACTTTTTTTCCTTTTTGTGAGCTTCCGCTGCGTACGCTGCAGAAACGGTTAAAGTTTCGCTAAAATAATGTATGACAGAATTGTTCCCCTTTAAAAATTCTAAAAAAAAGTCCGCGACAGCATATGTCTATCTTTTAAGGTTGGCTCACTATAACGTTTTTTATTCTAACCAAATTTATTTTAAACAAAGCATTATTTGTGAAGGTGGTTTTACAAACATGATATTAATCCTTATCCAAATAAATACGTTATTCATTACAAGTATTTAATACAAAATAAATTTGTCCTTTATATCATTTGATTTCAATGAGTATCTTAGAAGATATCGCAGTTTCAAAATAATGATCAAGCGCGCAATAATGATACTTAAGGCGTCGACCGGCGCGTTACGGTTCCACGTTGAAACAATTTGACCGATTTGTATGATTTTTGTATATTTAAGTAAATGGGGCTCTGCGGAGTAAAATACTACAACATTTTTTCCTTCTGAACCCAACCCTGTAGTCCACGCAGACGGAGTTGCGGGCAAAAGCTAGTATTATATATCGGCGATGTCTCTAAACCGTGGGAAAAGTGGTTTTGTTATATCGTTTTGATAATGTTATGTTTTTATGTTTACAATAAACTATATCGACAGCAATGTCTTATGTGATTCTTTTCTTTCCCTTCCTATATTTGTAGATACTTATATTGCAAAAATAAAATTACAAGAATGAATAAATAAAAACCTAGATTGTTGGGATTTCAAAATCATAATTTATAAAACGAATAGGAATGGTAAAACCCTTTGACGTAATTTTTTCGAGTGTCATTTGATAAGACGACTCATTCGGTATGCGATACCAAGCTTTTGTACACCCTATATCTAAAGTATAAACATTTTCAAAATCAAAAACTCTCTCTAAGAGATAAACTCAAATTTTCTCCTCCTTTATATAAATTTTGAAATAGAGTCCAAAAAGGATTTCAAAATTGACCAATAGCAGAAAACTTAAGGCATTTGTCATCATATCTTAGGAGCAAAATTTA
The DNA here is from genome assembly GCA_030295005.1 of Cephonodes hylas. NCBI lineage: Eukaryota > Metazoa > Arthropoda > Insecta > Lepidoptera > Sphingidae > Cephonodes > Cephonodes hylas. The sequence continues at coordinate 1,631,405 of AP025365.1, forward strand.
TTATTTTAAATTTTTGCCGTTAGAATATTTCCTCGGTGTGGCAATACAATTACCGTTTACATCATTGGTTTTATAAATATTCAATTATTTTGTTCATAAAATAAAGTGACCCCGCGAGCCGCGATAAAATAATGCTGTGGCTTGTGCACTGTCACTAATGAATCGTATGTTTTTAAAGTTTAAATATTTTATGTAGATTTACACAACACGTGTTGTGTGTCCACGCCAGACCACACGACACGTAAACGACAAGACACACGGGTGCTATAATTTCTTTTAGTATTTTTATCACGTGAATATAAAAAGATTAGATTTAATATCTTTTTTTTTCTCTTTATTATTATATAAGGTGCTTACAATCAAGCTATTATGCTAGCCCCATAAGATTTAATATCTGTAATATTAGATCTGGAAAAAACAATATGGAAAATTTGGTGCTACGGTCAAGAGAATAAACGTATTCCCCGTAAGCTTATTTGCGAACGTTACATGTTGTTTTAGAGTGCTAGGAATTCCATTGCAGTATTACTGAATAAATAAATAAAAGCTCTACTGCGGCGCTCCCACAATACTATTCGTGCAACTACTTAATATTACAATTTTAATAGCTTTCACGTGTATTTTCTTATATCCATAATATCAAAACATGATTGGATGAGTATGCTTGGAGAGGATTATGTCTGTTAGAAAAGCGAAAGAAGTCTGTTTGCACCGTAGCATTTGGCGCTTTATAGATTCTGTTCATTCCAACGGAAAACAGATATAAGATTATGCACAGATTTTTGCAAGGAAAAGGCCAACAATTTTTCAGATTTCACGAGAATTACTAAAATGGAAGTGGGCTAGCCATGTCTGCTGACGGTCCGACGGTCGGTGGAGCAGAAAAGTGTGGAGTGGACACCGCGCTTAGGCAGACGTAGTGTAAGACGTCCTGCAACGCGATGGTTCGACGACTTCAGAAAGGTGGCTTCTGAAAGACCGGGATGGTTGGCGCTTACTTGGGGAAGCCTACATTCAGTAGTAGACGGCGATAGGCTACTCAGCCTATATATACTCATATATGAGAATTACAATTTGCATATATATAATACACAAAAATAAATAATAAATAAATAAATAAATACAACCAACAGTCACACACATAGTCCTGACCCCACATTAAGATACAAGTCTTGTGTCGTGGGTATCAGAAACTACGAGAGACTTTTCGGTCTCACAAACACCCAGACCCGGAACAAATATTTGTGGATCACACAAACATTTGTCTCGGTGCGGGGATCGAACCCACGGCCTCTCGTTTCGCAAGCTAGCGTTTAGCCAACTGCGCCACGGGGCTGTCGTAAAAAAAAAGCAATGATTTACAACCCAACATTTCATCCACGTCACGGCACATATGAACGAGCTGTAAACTCATGAATAAAGAATTTAAAGCGTATCGGACTTCAGTGTTAGTGCGAGGCCGGTCGTAGAAAGTACCCTGTGTTTTCCAAATAATGTTTGTGTTTACATAACAATTGGAGGAAGCCGAGTCACGTGACCAGACAGCCGTGAGGACATGGGCCAGCTCACAGCATACATCAGGAACATTTGTATTGTTTTCTTCCTCATAAAGAATGTGCTTTGTACCGGCTTGGGAAGATGTCCACTGTATCCGCCGTTGCCACATTTCGATATCCAAAAGGTGTGTTTGTATGTGTTTATCCTTTATGTGGGGAAGTGGGAACATTGGGAGTTTGGAAACTGGGCATTTCAGACTTTTCTAATCTAGTGTGTGTTCCTAATAATCACGCGCTTTAACGGCAATAGAAAACTTTTTGAAAAAAATGAATACCTACTTAAAAGCGTATGAAGGAAATTCTAGTAAGTTTATTTATAGTCCACCAAGTACCTACCATGAAGACCGTTAGCCGTTATCATTAAAATTCACTAATTTAGAATACGATTGCTAATATAATGACAATTGGATGCAGCTGAAAACTGATTGACCAATACAATACTTTTATTCTAATTATGATATTATTGATGTCCAAAATAACATAAAAAACAGCTATGCTATAGCTATAGGTACCTATTTTATATGCCTGTCGTATGTCCAATACCTACTTGTTGTAAAACTTGAACTTGCAAAGAAAAGTTTTACTAAACTGAACAAAAACATGACATGACGGATCATCTCGTGTTTAACGGAGCGTCAAAGCTACGTTGATTAGGAGGTGTTGTTAATTATAATTTTCTAGTCGGTCCTCTGTCGAAATCATGCTGCAATTAACATCAATTCCCAGACTTGTCGCTTGGTTTACAAAATCTCATCACGAATATAATTTTAAATGCAATGAAAAAGCAATAGAGCTAGGCCTTATGTAGAATCGTGATTATTTTTATTCTAATAATAAAAAGAACCAAAATGAGGGACCTAAGGTCAACACTGCATTTGATTGACATTTAGTCTACAATTGTCTACTTGATTAACAATTAAACAAACAGGAAGTAATTTGAATGTTAGGTAGAACTACTATGTATGACTAACGCATAGGTAATCAATAGAACTATCCACTCTTTAACATTTTATAGATACGATGTAATGCTACGATGCGCGGCCTCCACTCAAGAACCTTTCTTTCTAACCCTAGCGGCCGTTGGTTCTAAGATCTTTGTGCCCTGCCCAACCCACCTGTCAAGGTTAACAAATATTGGCAACTCCACTGCCCCCACATAGATAATGAAATATACAAACCTAATTAGTACCAAAACTTATGCGTGATCCAGATAAAATCCATATAAATCCAATAAAACTTATGAAACAGAAATGACGACAGCAGACAAAATAAAAATAGGAATATAAGTGAAAAGTAACCGATTTACCTTTTGTATTACAGATGACCGGCACATGGTATGAAGTGGAAAGATCATTCTACTTGGTAGAGATAACTGCGAGTTGCACGCAGTTGGACATTTCACTGAATAGCAAAGGATACTATCTTATTACTATCAACACTGTTAACAGATGGTACGAATTATTATTTGACTATATAAAATATAGCTTTTTTAATGTTCAAATGATATTATAAATTAAAATGTATTCAAGAAGAAAATCTTGATAGTAAAGAATGTCAGGGAGTGGCGGCGACAGATTAATATTTCATTCAATCAAGATAAAATAGTTGCAGTAACAATGCTTACAGAATGATTTTCAAAATCGTCGGAGAGTCTTTGCTTGCCTCACTCCACCTGTATCAATGAATTATTATTCAAATATTAAAAAGAAAGTGCAAGGAAACAGTTCATATAATTTTATCGCAATTTGTTTCAATATTGAACTAATATCAATCAGCCTATCACCGTCCACTGCTGAACGTAGGCCTCCCCAAGAAAGCGCCAACCATCCCGGTCTTGAGCAGCCTTCATCTATCCGTTTCCCGCCACTTTTCTCAAGTCGTCGGTCCATCGTGTTACATTGAACTAATAGATTGTCTTCAACCCTCAGGACAAAAACCCCGTCGACTACTTACGGCCTCGGGATACCGAGTCACAATGGATCTTCGATATTTAGATATAAGCTGAACAACAGAATGCCTTATGTAATAGGACGGTTATTGCCCGGCGCAGGGCAATACAACATACTGTTTACGGACTACACACAATATGCCCTGGTGTGGTCTTGTACTAACCTTAGTATAGCGCATTCCGGTAAGTGATCTTAGTTAGTTATTTAGAAAATTTAAATATCTTATGTTAAAAATGTTTTATGTAATTCTTCTATGTTTTCTATTCTAGAGTCAGACTGATTCTTCTGTCCTCAAACACAAATAAATTGAATCAAATAGCGATTCAACTGGATACCCTTTAAATATACAATTAATTTAAATAGGATATTATAAACCAACAACAACTACAACCCCAACCCCAACCCAACCCCTACCCCTACTCCGCTAGCGTGGTGAACTTAGGCCTAAGCCCCCTCCGTTGTAGTGGAGGGCCGACCTCAGCAGTTCAACGTACCTATATATCACTACACAGTATAAAACAAAGTCGCTTTCTCTGTCCCTATGTCCCTTTGTATGCTTAAATCTTTGAAACTACGCAACGGATTTTGATGCGGTTTTTTTTAATAGATAGAGTGATTGAAGAGGAAGGTTTATGTGTATGATAACATCCATTAAATATCAGCATTGCACCCGGGCGAAGCCGGGGCGGGTCGCTAGTATATATGTGTGTATATGTACAGGATCTGACTACAAATGGTACGTCTATTTCTCTTTGTCAGATCGAATCTGGGTGCTGGGTCGGCAGCGGGAGATCGAAGTGACTGTGCGCGCGCAAATCTACGCCATCATGCAGGAACTACAGCTCGACCCGGACAGACTTATCATATCCAAGAATTACAATTGTACAGACTCACAAGAAGTAAACTGATTATTTATTTTGAATTTTATGTTTTATTTACCTTCGAATTCGAATGTCTATATGTGGAGATTAGGGGCAGTTGAAAAACAAGCAAAGCATTTCGTAAGACATTTAGTATGCTAGTGAGAAGTGCGTTATTCGTTATTTTATAACTACCCTACTATAAAGCAGATTTCATTCAACCCTTTTCACTAAATTGTATTCTGTTAAATATATAGCAGCAGTTTAGTCTCACGTATTTTGGTCGAAAAAGTTTCAATGCACGGATAGGCATGTTTCAACAATTAAACGTAACTGTTATATCGAGGTCTAGTCTAGTGGTGAAGGACATCATCGTGAGAAACCAACACGGCTACAAGTTTTTAGAAATTTCTTAGGTATGTATAAAATATTTCAAGATTGAGATAAAGTAACTTAATAAAGAATAAGTTCTTGAGTGTTTATTTTTTAAGGTTATTTTTGTAAAGGTAAAATAATACACAAGATGTCATCACACTTTCTATTTTTTTGGAAAAATATTTTAATATTTACAGAGATACATTAAAGTTCAACGTGGTAAAAAATTCGAGTCTTCGCGAGATGTATGAAGATAATTGAATTCTAGCCGATGGACTACACCTGAAATAATGTTCACCTTACTGTAGTCATATTTTTTTAAAAAGCTCCTTCCACTTTAAAACTAATTTTATAGAGTTATCAGTAACTTTAACTGATTAAATGAGGGATATATGAAATTGATTACCATAGACAAATATATTTTACAAGTGTAAATATTTTACAATGCTCAATTGAGAATCATTGCCAAAAGTAATCTTTATTACATCCCTACTAGTTCTTGGACCATTTTTATAATAACTGCCATATTCCAAGCCTTTTATTTCGTTTTCTCTAACGTCATTCAATCAGAGTAAGACATCATTTTCTTTATGCAACGCATTTGACAATTTAAAAATATCTATTCTCAATATGGATGTTTTTTCCGACAATTCCCGCGCTTTAACCGTAGACAATAAAAATGGCGTATAATATATCTAAAGTAAGGTGAACATGTGATGATATTATCTATGCTAAACGAGAAAAAATAAAACAAAATAAAATTATCAAATGCGAAAAGAGTGTGATTATATTGTATATTGTGCTGAAACGAACAAACATTTATAGTAACTTATTTATTGCTTTTGTTACGCCGAGGTATGTCAAATGCATTATTCAGCATTCTCACCAAAAAGATGTTTTACGTGAGAACGTATGAGTTTTAAAAATGATAGATATTGTCCCGTTGTACAAGTGAGAATCCAATACTGGATCATTGAACCGACAAGAAAAAAAAATATCAGTCACTAAAATAATTAATCGTTTTTAATTCCATTGAACATAATTTTAATTTGAGGGTTGAAAAATGCGGGCTATATCGTAATTTGTTAAATATCTACTCCGGAACTGCGACTTAGCACCTTATCCATGAAATGACATCATGATGCCGCAGGAGATTGCTACATATAATGTTATTTGGTAACCCGTCGCTGAAATGCATTTCACACACCAAGTCCCAGCGCTTCATCCAGTCATTACTTAAACATCAAACTTCTCTAGAGTTTTATCAGTTCCGAGACGACATTCTCTCCGGCCTTTCATACATTACTTCATAAATACAAAAGTTGAAATACGCCCTCGTTGACAACTATTGCTTAGCGTACGTTTCAGGCACATTGCAGACAAATTTAAACTTTATTACCCGCAAATTAGACGCTATTTTTGGTTGAACTCTTAGTTTAACATAGTACAGTCTGGATATATTTGGCGTAAGATTTTAAAAGTTACTTAGCAAATCATCTATTTTAACATCTAAATTGCTTTTTTATCGAATACAGTTTTGTGATTATTGATTTTATTGCTAATATTTTAAATACCGCTAACCGTTTGCACTCGGTGGAAATTACTTGTATTATATAGATGAAAGTGTGTAAGAAGTCGGAACAAGAGATAAAGCTTGATCTCGAATATTGTAATTTTAAATTTGTGAAAATTTATAGTAAGTTACTGACGTCACACATTGGCAGTATGGTATAATTATTGATTAAGTCTTTTGGCACTGTTTTTTATCCACAATATGCAAATTAATTGCCAACATCATTTGACTTCCAGTTTTATAACCTTCAAGCTGATTTCACGTTCGCAGTCATAAATTTTGTTTCTTGTCTAAAACTATTTGTAATTTTCGATATGTACTTTAGGGAGATATGACCATTTGTCTGTTGAGTGAGTTAGTTTAACCGTATCGGTAATTTTTCCCGCCAATGCAAACGTCACTAGCCCACAAGTGAAAAGTCAACATTATACAAAATAATTTCGCCATTGTACATTATAAATATTGGCAGTATAGCAAACATGTGTAAACATATTTTTAGAACGAGAGCTACATTATTCTCTAATAAGAGAAATATTATTATTTCTATAAAGAATTCCTATTTTGACATACATTTTGTTACATGTAAATAATTTTGAACCAATTAAAATTGGTGAAAAATATATCGTGAAGTAATAATGGACAGTAATAGATATTGTAGGGTATAAGAAATCTAAATAGAATTAGAAGTTTATTACATTTTAACTGACAATAAATACTTTCCTTAATGTAGGACAAAAATAAATGGCACAATGATGGTAAAAGGACGATTACGCTTGTAACACTAACTGAAAATAAAAATAAAATGAGTGCAAAAATGTAAACAATAAAATTATATTAGGCCGGTGTAAACATATTTTTAAAATATATTTAAAAAATCAACATTGATGGCAAAACTATAACAAAAATGTGCAAAACAAAAACATGGTACACAATTTAACATTAATAAATAAATTGGAAATTAACAATTAAGTACTTTAACCGAGCCATAGTAGATCTCGTTTTATAGGAGTGAGAAATGAAAAGTAACCAATGTTGGTAAATGAATTTTTATCATGGCAACATTATACGTATTTTTCAAGAAGCTATACCAAAACCAAGATATTAATTTGTGGCACTAAAACTATAATTAGAAAGGCATCCTAAGTGATAAGTTATCAATTGACCAATGTTTGGTCATATGCCACAATTATGTTCATATGTCCCAGTTATTTCAAACAAAGACATTAATTGATAAAGTTTGACTGTACGTAAAGTACCTGGACCAATAACAGACGTCTAACATTCAAACAATATTACCAACATCAGTCCACCAAAACATATGATTCGAGCTATCTTAATTAATGAAAAATGGCTTCGTATCCAAGAACCGACACCTGAAAAAATGTACACCCATCCACACGACACACGATTGAGAGAAACTTTGAACACTTCACGCTTTTAAAAGTTATTATCCCGAGTGACGACACAGTTCCGCACTTCAGTCAGTTTGAGGCACTCGGCGTCCCTGTTCCGGTAGTCGTAGGGCGCGTTGGAGGCGATGCTGTCGGAGGGACTGTCGCAGTAGGGCTGGCTCTGCCCCGAGTTCTGCCGCGAGTTCTGCGTCGCGTACTGGTGCATCCACAACTGCTTCTCTTCCACCTCCTTGCTGACGACCACAAACAGCTCCTTCTCTTTGCTGTCCAGTTGTTCTTTTAAGTAGGCTATGAGGTCGCTGCACTGTAATCATAGGATTGTTGTTGACATCTCTTTAAGTTGTTTCTATTATTGAGGTAGCTACTTTTTTAAATAATTTAATTAAGAAAAAATATTTTTAGACTTTACCAGAATGACAATGACCATTGAACTCATGCTTACTAACAGAAAATATGGTCATTTATTTTTGGGTTTTATGGTTATTTTTCTAAGTCAATTTAAAACGATTATACTGTCGCTAGTAGTGAAAATATTTTCCATACGAATTAAATGTATAACATGAAGTGACAAATATAATTCTCTCTTAATGATGACACCTTTTGGGTATTGTGTAGGCCATAATTATTCGTAAAAACTTACTCGTCCAATCAACTGTGGGGCTTCCAGCTTAGAGTCAAGATTATAGAAGTTTCCCTGGATCTGCCTGATGGTGATCCAGTGCCGGCGGCGCAGAGGCAGCATCACAAAGCCCAGCTTATAGTCGGAAGGCACATTCAGAATAAATCCGCATATGTTGGACAAATCTAGACAGCCGGGGTCTCTGAAATAGCATTTTCGTTATCAATAACAACACAATCTCATTTACAATACGTCAAAAGTAAACATTATTATTTTATGATTTTAAAGAAAAATGGTGTTCCAAAAGGTTGATAAAGTGAACACATTAAAAATAAAATTATTAACATATTACAAAGGTTTAGGGATTGATTTAGTAATGAAGAAAAGTATCTAGACATAAATAGTAAAAGGCACTTATTACATTTGTCAATTACAATAAGCATGTGAATGGCTTAATCATGATAACATTGTTACATTTAGGTGGCATTTTCCTGTTTTACCATTGTTTTGACCTTGCATTACGTAGAATGCCCTTAACAAACCGCTTACATAGATATCATTACATTTTATAACTAAGCAACAACAACTGATGTATTTTAAATGACTTTTAAATGGGTGATAACTTAAAATGTAATTATTATAAAAACCTCATTAATTATGAGTAATAATTATTTTTTATGCCAACTATCATCATGTTAGTTATTCAAAAATAAACAATTATTTCAACATGTTTAGAAAATACGCATTTCCTATTATGCTAGATTTGATATCTGATGGGAACATGACTAAGTAAATGTGTTAATGTTTTTCTACACAAAATGAGATATTTAAAGCAGTAAACTTACTTTCGTTTGTCAAACCACACAGCCTCACAGCCTTTCTTTTGTAAAGCTGCCATGATGACGTTGATGTCATAGTTTCCTAAACCGAGCATGGAGCGGTGAGGGTTGATCCACACATTAGGCGACAACCTACTACATATTGAATCTAGCTCAGACTTTGAAAATGTTCCACGCGTCTGAAAAGACAGAATGTTTATTGAAAGTTGTAATCAAAATAATCAATATCTTTACTGGTGTTAAACATGTGAGTTTACAGAAAAAAAAGTATTATTATTAGAAATAAATCAAAGTAGAAAATTACAGTAAATTAATTTACAGTAAATAACTATTAAGATTTTATTGGAATGAACTTCAGATTACAATTTATTTCATAATTTAGGCAACAGCATTCAATTCTAAATAATTATATTACAAATTCATTTACTACTATACTTGAATTTTAAATAGTTAAAAATAAATAAATAAATTTTAAAATAGTTTTCACTTGAAAACAAGGGGTAAAAACTAATAAGTGTAAATAAAAAAGTAGCACCTATTATAATTTAAATTCTATGTATGGATATTTTAAATTTTTATAATCTAAGAATGTCACATAAGATATACTCATTTTATTTTAACAAGATTTTGCAACAGGTAAACATGTAAGGAATTAAATGGCATTGAGCAAAATCAACCTTGGATTTAGTTTAAAAAAAACATGCATTAGGAATTGTAAATAGCTAGCTTTACTATCAAGGCCACCTGGTAGATATTATACTATACTAATTGGAATGAGAACTTCCTGTTTTAAATTAAGTTTTTAATATAAAAAAATACATATACAAAGGCAAAGCGTGAACTGTTCCATAAATTAATTCTTTCTCAAACTTTAGTGTACTTATTTTAAATTTATCAGACAAATATCTCAGCAGAATAAATAAAAGAACTATTGCTCTACATAAACCATTGGTTATATTAAACCACCAAACACAATTTTGTACGAAATAAGTAATCGCAGTAATTCAACAACATCTTAAAAAGGAAATAATCAACATAACAAACAAAGTTGGACGGCGGCCGCGCTAACAATGCTAAATAACCTTCTCGGCTTTTAACAATTTACTTGCTTTGCTACTACCGACATTGTAACAAGCATCACATTTACCTGGAATAAATTATTAAGTGCGTGTAAAGCGCATAACTCTTTTACTTGTTTTTCATGATAAATCGACGGCTTCGAATTCATTTCGTTCATGTTTCAAGTAAAATTTTCACCAAACAAATGCACATTTCACGCCCTAAATTATTCACAATATATTACATCAAAACAGAAAAATAATTTTCCATACTTATTTATCACAAAATATTATTTTTTAATTAATAATTTATCGGTAAAAACGTAAAAACAACTTGACAATTTTGTGTCACTTTTGACAATCGCGTTTTTTTAAGAGTGCTTGTTTTGGTTTTAATAAAGTGTTCTGGCAAGATGAACATACAGCCATTAACAAAAAAGTAACTGATCAGTATTTGAATGATATTTCATGTAAATTTCATTGATATATATTTTATAATAAAAATAACATTAAATATTTATGAGTACCTAAATACTTACCTATCGCCGTCCACTGCTGAACGTAGGCCAGTTCAGCAGTGGACGGCGATAGGCTGATTGATTGATTGAAATACCTACCTACCTATTTATACATTCTTATTTTAGAAATAACGTGTGAAAAATTGTAGGGAAATGGAAATCTCTTAAGGTACAATGACACTTAAGGGATTGATTACATTGAAAGGGTAATACCATGGACAGGTCTGCAAAAAATATTTTAAGTCTTTCTTCTCTTTCTTTTTCTAATCTATGCATAAATTTAATGACAGCTAAATACGCGGGAATTTTACTTTTCAAGTTTTCGACAATCTTGACATTGGCTAAATGCACAAGAGGTGCGAAGCCATCAATTGAAAGAAAAAAAAAACGTTTTCGACAGTTCTTGGCAAATTCTTCGCTGTTGTTTTGAAATAGTAAATTGTTTTCAAATATATTTTCTGATATAAACATGAATGACAGTGAATTAGACGACTTACTTCCTGATCTCAGATATGAAAAACATTTGTCTATATTAGATAGATCAAGTATCCATCAATACAAAGTTTCTCTTGAAAGGTTGGTTTTAGAACTTGTTCAAATGAAATGATCATATATTTACCATGCAGACAATAATACAGTTAGTTAGTTAAAATTCCAGCACATATATGACACGTTTATAAGATAAAAAAAGGAAATTAATTATAGAAATAAATCTTACATACTTACTGATTTAATCTTTTATTTTTTATAAACTGTTTTGTTATTCTTTAATACTTTTACCTAAAATGCCGATCATACCTAAGCTTTCAATTTTTTCAGCGAATCAAATATATCCTCACAAATTCTACTCAAAGATGTATGGAATAAAAATAAAGAGCTACTTGCAAACAATGCAATGAACCAAATACTTGATTCAACCAAAACTTTGCTACAGAATTCGGATACTAGTCAGGTAAAAATGTGGCAGAGTTCTTTAGGGTAAGTACTTAATAGTTATATTTACAACAACTTATCAAGTTGTTGCTCATATTTGTAAATTGGCACAATCTGAATAATGAAATTAGTCATTTTCTGTCTCATCTCTTTAATAGTGAGTTCCTAACTTCTATAGAAAGTGATACTATAGTGTTTTACAATAAAAAAAAACCATTATCATTGTTATTAGTATAATAGTGAAATATTTAATTTAAAATATCTGCACTTGTAAACATGAGTAAAGTGAAGATTTTATTTTAATTGTCTTCAGTTTAAATGATTCTTCTGAAATTTATAGCTATTTATGCCACACTAAAAGGTTTATGTTATTGTTTATTTTCTTATTTGCTTTTCAACCTTACAGCAAATATGATGCCGAATCAGTATTCGAACAAAACCTGCCATCTTGCAAGCAATGTATCAAAGATGGTCAAGACATAGGCATCAAGGAATTTGTGAAGAATGAGTGCCGTTGCAATCTAGGTATGAATGCAGCAAACTCTAAATTCAATTCCTCTGACAATTACCCTCAATCACACTATGACAAATCAGAGGAGTCTCAGAAATTATTCAAACCAAGATTTGGTAGGCCGAGAAATACAATAAAATCCAGTCAACAGTCAACTTCGGTAAATGTTCCCACAACCAGTACACCCACTGAAGATGATTTTAGCAAAGAGGAAGAAGAAAATAAAGCTCATAAGGCTAATGTTGCCAAATTAACATTTAAAACTGCAAAAGAAACCCTTCTAGCATCTAATCCATCAGCAAGAAGAACTCTGGGAGCTTCTAGGAAGGCCCAAGCTAAGTTTGTGTCTCCTATGCTTGGTGCTCAGTAAGTACAAAATCCTCTTTATACTTCAAGACCTTTTTTTTTTTTTTTTACGAGAGGAAAGCACCTTAAGCTCCCCTGTTCGGTACCTCGGGGGAGGCCCTGAAGGGTATGTCGGGGTCTCTGGCTACGCCAGCATACCGACTAAAACCTCTCGGTGACCATCACGCGCATTTAGGGCGGTTTTACGGCATCTCAGGGCAGAGGTGCCCTAAATGATCCGCTGCCGCCCAGCGCACCGTCCAGTTATGGACCCCTCCAAATTGGGAGGGCTTGGTATGCCCTCCACTTACTCAATTTGGACGTTCACCTTTTGTGAACGTCCGCGACAGTTAAGAGGCCACGCCCTCTGCCGCCAATCTCGGGGTTGCTATCATAGGGTACCGCCCCCGCAGTACGCCCAGCAACCCCAGTTTCTCCTGTTAGTCGCCTCTTACGACAGGTAGGGGATACCGTGGCGGAATTCTTACACCCCCAATCCACAGGGTGGATACTTCAAGACCTATAAGGCCAAATAAGTCAGTTAATAGATTTTCAAGTTAAGTTTACTGTATTACTCAGTGTTGTTGGTCCTGAAGTATAAATCACCCATTTATTTCTGGCTTGGGAAAATTTGAGAAGAGAATAATTAATTAGACCAGAGTAGTAATGTGAAAAATGTGTTTTAAAATGGTTTCAGAGAGAAGCAGGAACAAGTCGAGACAGAAATAACAGATGAGAGACTGAAACACATTGATCCCAAAATGATTGAGCTGATTGAAAGTGAAATCATTGATAAGGGAGCACCTATAGGTATGTTGGAAATGATAATATAAAATATTTATTTCCTTTCATTACAGGAATTAGATAAGGCAATATGGTACTGATGAAAATTTAGTATTGACAGAAAAAATCGAAAAATTTAGTAACATTTTTTATTATTTCATGAATAATTCATTTCATTTGACAGCCCCGTGGCGCAGTTCGCTATACACCAGCTTGCGAAATGAGCGGCCGCGGGTTCGATCCCCACACCGAGACAAATGTTTGTGTGATCCGCAAATATTTGTTTAGGTGTTTATGAGACTAAAAGTCTCATAACTTTTGATACTTACAACACAACACTTATATCTTAAGGTGGAGTCAGGACTATGTGTGTGAATGTTGGGTGTATTTATTTATTTAATAATTAATAATTTCCAGGGTGGGAGGACATAGCTGGCCTGCAGCTAGCCAAGTCAGTTATCCAAGAGGCGGTGGTGTGGCCGCTACTCCGCCCGGACATATTCACAGGGCTGCGGAGACCACCCAAAGGCATCCTGCTGTTTGGACCACCCGGCACTGGCAAGACTTTAATTGGTAACATTTTGTATACTATTTTGTTGTACAAGTAAAAGAGTAATGTAGAATAGTTTAGCGACACTTGGGCGTATCAGGTCCAAGTGTTGATTCTCGTGTCAACAAAGCGAGATCGCGATTTTCATTATTTTAATTTTAATCAAAAGGCTTGCCTATTATCAAAATATTTTCAATTTATTTACTTGCTGTATAGAACTTTTTACGTTGAAACTAAATGTGTGGATTGTTGTATGGGTCTGTGTGTCATTATAATCAGCCTTAGGGCTGGTACCTCACAGTGCTGGACACAGGGCTCTTCTAAAATGGACCCATTGTGAGTTAGGGCACTACACGGCTAAGAAATACCTAAGGTCTTTTAGATGGGCAGCTTTCCTTACGATGTTTTACTTTATCGTTTAAATACGTAATAATACACATAACTTCGAAAGATCAAATGCGTATTCGTCGGGTTTGAACCAGTGCCCAAACTTCGAGGCTACTTTTTTTTATCATTAGTGCGTATATTTTTATTTCCTGATATCATATTATGGTAAATATTTGTTGATTGTCGCAGGCAAGTGCGTGGCTGCGCAGTGTCGCGCGACGTTCTTCAGTATCTCCGCGTCGTCGCTCACGTCCAAGTGGATCGGCGACGGAGAGAAGATGGTGCGCGCGTTGTTCGCCGTCGCCCGGTGCCACCAACCAGCTGTGTGTAGCTATTTTACATTAATCTTTATAACATAAGACATAAGGGATCAGCCATTAATAATCTGAGGGGTTTGAAAAATATCATGAATAATCTTGCGATATGTGTGGAGGGGGGTGTAGTAAGATGTGGAATAAATAAATATTGGTCTTATGCAGGGATCGAACCCGCAGCTTACCGCGTAACCTAGCCGCTGAGCCACGTGGTTGTCGTATGTCTTAATTCAAAGTATCAAGATTTCCAAGGTACTTTTATGATGTGGCCAGGTGATATTCATAGACGAGATCGACTCCCTGCTGTCGCAGCGCAGTGACACGGAGCACGAGGCCACGCGACGGATCAAGACTGAATTTCTGGTCCAGTTCGACGGCGCTTCCACTGGTATGCTGTTACAATATTTATCACCATCAGCCCATACGCGTTCCAAGGTGGGGCATGGCCTCCTATACCACTGAGAGGAAAGTCTGGCTTTAGTCCATCTTGATATATGTCATATTCATTTCTTGGAAGTATATTTAGACTGTACTACACGCTAGGGATGTTGCGAATATTCGCATCCGCATCCGCATATGCGGAACATTCGCATCGATTTAGACATCCGCATCGGCATCCGCATCCGCATAAATCGCTGCGGAGCTGATGCGGGTGCGGATGTGTAGCAGATCGCGAAAAGAAAGAAAGGGGTGAGGGGCGGCGAGGTGCGCGTGTCGGTCTCGAGTGTCGAGTGGGTGACCGCACGTGCTGATTGACCAATAGGAAAGCAATAACATTTTATACAGATCAACCAAACGATCAATTTTATACAGATCCGCATCCGCCCGCCTCCGCGGATGTGAGCCTCTTAAAATTCGCATCCGCATCCGCGGATGTGAAAAAAATTGAATCCGCAACATCCCTACTACACACACTCATGTAAAGGACAAAAAATTAAAAAGGACTAAAAAAACCGTTTTCAATATTCACTCATTTAGCAGCTCGCCATTTGCCATTATTATGCGTTTTAAAATAACATTTAAAAAATATATAATCAAATTATTATCTACTTTGTCATGCTTACAGCCGAGGAAGACCGTTTGCTCATAGTTGGTGCAACAAACAGACCACAGGAACTAGACGAGGCGGCACGAAGGCGACTCGTCAAGAGATTGTACATCCCTCTGCCTGATGCAGATGTAAGACTTCATTACTAAACAATATTTCTAGCCTAGATACTTTTTTAATGATAAACACGACCGAACTTATTAAGTAAGGAGTTTTGAAAGCCTTATTCAATTGCACTATACTGTTCGTTTAGTCGCTCATAAGAAAGAATACTTAAAAATCCTCATAGGAACTTTGAAGTGTTCTCATTAATTAAAAAGTATCTTAAATAAAACTTACAACGATATAAACTACCAAATTACTAATTCCCCTGCTTTTTACATAAATAATTTAATAAATAGTATTGTTTTATACCTCGTGTTCTTACAGTACAATATTAATCGAACAAACGAACGCAGGTCGGGTTCGATTTCCGGATAGGGCGAGATATTTTTTAGCCTGGAATTATGCCTAAAAAACGACAATAGGCATACCTAATACCTATATTACCTACATGGGACGAAAATGCAATTGGCGAAATGTGGGTGCAGAAGTGCACCTCTGCCAAACGTGAGTTATGTATGTTGTGTAATTGTCATATTCCAGGCACGCGAACAAATAATAACGAATCTTCTGAAAAACGAGCGGAACGACTTGAGCCCGCAGCACGTTGTGGAGATCGCGGGTCTGACGGACGGCTACTCCGGCGCAGACATGAAGTCCCTGTGCTCGGAGGCCGCCATGGGACCCATACGCTCCGTGCCACTCTCACAGATTGTCAGCATTCACACCGAACAGGTAAATGTATAAGATTTATTAATAAAGCGGAATTCCCTTATACACTGCCTTACAATACAAAGTCAAAACTGTATTTGTATGGTTGTTTTAAGTTCAAGTAAAACCAGGTACCATTTTAGGAACATTGAGAATTTCTTAATGCAAAAATTCGAATGTTTCGTCCCAACCAGTAACAAGATTAAAGAATGTTGCTAACTTTGTTGTTCAACGACAGATTTTTAGAATTTCTATGATTTTATTTTCTAAGAAATTACATAATTTGCCCCGATTATAACTATCAAAACTAAAAGCGTATTGTATACATTTATAACAGGTATTTATATTTTCAGGTACGTCCGGTATGCGTTCAGGATTTCATCAACGCCCTTCAACGAGTTCGGCCCAGCGTGTCACAGGACGACTTAGGTCAATACATTAAATGGAATAAAACTTACGGCCAAGGATTTTAATAAAGATATTATTTTTGTGTACATTTTTTTTTTCATAATTTATGGACGATATTATACATTTTTCGTTCCTTATTTACTATATTATTATACACTAGTGATGGAAAAAGGATAGTACTACAGAAATTAAACCCGCAAGAACTTAGATATTAATTTGCCATTAATTCCAATTTTTTACATTTTTATTATAAATGATGATCAAAGATATTATATTTTATAAATTCCGTATGCTACTACTTTTTAAATTAATTATTTTAGATTTAAACATAGAAACATTATATTATTAGTTCTTTAACACAAAAATTTAAAAAAGTAACTCCCGATACGTCATTGTCACTTTCTCACGTCAAGTTGACACTTGACAGCACCCTGCTTTGTTTGGCGCGTTAAATCATCTTTGTAAAAATATTAAATCAACTTTTTATAAACATCAGTATGTAGCTTAATAACTTAAAGTATTTTATCTCAAGATTTTTATACAAACATGGATCCCGAAAACAGAGTTGTTGTGTTGATTGACATGGATTGTTTTTATTGCCAAGTGGAAGAGAAATTAAATCCTGAATTAAAAGGCAAGCCTATAGCCGTTGTACAGTATAACCCTTGGAAAGGAGGAGGGCAAGTATTTATCATATTACAGGTCATAAAATATATTTTTTTGTATTCAGCTTTAACAAAAACATATCTACATATTTTTTCAGAATCATAGCTGTAAATTATGTAGCGCGAGCGATGGGAGTCACTAGACATATGAGAGGCGATGAGGCAAAAGAGAAGTGTCCAGAAATAGAATTACCTTCTGTCCCATGTCTAAGAGGGAAGGCAGATATCACAAAGTAAGTTCATAGTAAATTATTTAAGATACAAATTAAACTAGTTTTCAATATGCCACTGTGTAATAAAATTTACAGAAATGTATTTTTCTAATGTCCACCTGTCACAAGTTCATTGAAACTATTGAAAATTTATAGAATCAAGAACCTGGAATGTCACCATATAAAGAGCCAAGAATGTTGTCTTTTGTATATTTATTTTGACCTAATATGAATGATATAATGTTCTTGTGAATATGTTTTTATTGTAATGTATATTTATTGCAGATACAGAGATGCCGGTAAGGATGTAGCCAAAGTACTTCAGAAGTTCACATCATTATTGGAGAGAGCATCTATTGATGAAGCATATTTAGACATCACAGCACCTGTAACTATTTTCAAGTAATATTAATGAATAAATAGTTAACTCTAGGCTTAAATGCCCTACCCTACAGGAATGATAATCCCAATTTGTTGGTGATTCTGTAGTATTTTCCTAATAATGAAATTTCTAAAGATAACAAAATGGTTCAGATATACAGTTGGTTAATAGGAATAAATACATTTTTAAGGTCTTAAATGGAAGCTGCCAAAAGTAAGTGTTAAATCCACCAATCAAGTAGGAAAAACACAATAATGCAAGAAATGTAGTCTGCTTCCAACAATGTTTGGGAGACCTTTATCCACCAATCAATGAATGAACTAATAATAATGATCAAAACATTGTTTTTAAATGTACAATTTTAAAATTACAGGTTGGAGAAAGACTGAAAAGTCTAAATGTAAATTTGGTAAACACTGACATGATACCAAACACATTTGCGCTGGGCTATGATGATGTAGAAGAGTTTTTAGCTGATGTGCACAGTTGTGGAGCTGACTCGATTGATTTTGACTATGAACATGCTAAAAGATTGTTGATTGGTGCAGTCATCGTTAGTAAAATAAGAGCTGCAGTCTATAATGAGACAGGTATATTTCAAATTTAATGTTTTCCAAGAAAAGCTAAATATGTTTTGAGTGTTGAATGAAATTTTAATACTAATTTTTTATGAACAATTTCTTTTCAGGTTACCAATGTTCAGCAGGCATAGCACATAACAAAATTCTTGCTAAATTAGTTTGTGGTATGAACAAACCAAATAAACAAACAATACTACCAAAACATTCTATTGACATACTCTATAGGTATGTAACTGCTTATTTTTTTGTCTTTAACTTAAAAGTATGGGTTTAAAATTGTGAAACTGATGTTTACAGAACACTGTCATTAAAGAAAGTAAAACATCTCGGAGGAAAATTTGGTGACATTGTCTGTGACACATTAAAAATTAAGACAATGGCTGAGCTGCAGAGGTTTACAGAAAAAGAATTACAAAATAAATTTGATGAAAAGAATGGGTTTGTATAATTTAATTATTTAACTGTTTTATCTTACAATCTCAACCAATTTTCAGAATAGAAAAAAATTCGAAAGAGTTTTACTAATATGAAGACAGAGAATTTCCTCTAAAACAATAATAACATAGTTCCCATACTAACATCTCCTATTTTTTTATATTACACTTTCTAGCTACATATACAAGCAAAAAATGTTGTATCTCAATTGCTTATTATTTCAGCTCATGGTTGTACAATATTGCGCGAGGTACAGATTTGGAGCCAGTGCAAGCAAGATTCAACCCAAAGAGCATTGGTTGCTGTAAACAATTAAGAGGGAAGTCTGCTCTTGTTCATCTGGACAGTTTGAAGAAATGGCTCAAAGACTTAGGTGATGAAATAGAAGACAGATTAGAGAAGGATGCTCTAGAAAATAACAGAACACCAAAACAAATGGTTGTTAGTTTCTCAGCTCAGCTTGCCAATGGAAGGGACACCAGTAGTTCAAGGTCATATAATTTTACCAATGAAGATGAAATCTGTGGCGATTTTATGTCAAATAAAGCTTTAGAATTATTGCTAGACAGCACTGAAGGCTGCAAACCAAAAGGTAAAACAGCTTTTGTTGTATAAATCAGAAACATACAATTTTTTTTTTAATGATGACAAGGATTTAATTATGGCAGTTTTTTTACAGATGGAGAAGCTAACAGAAATTTAAAAGCTCCTATAACCTTTCTTGGTATAAGTGTTGGAAAATTTGAAGACAATTCTGATGTTAAGAAAACAAAAAAGATAAAAGATTACTTTGGTGCTGGATCATCAAAGGAAAAAATAATTAATAATGAAGACAGTATAAAAGAAATGAAACCAAATGAGAAAATTACAACTTTAAAGGAAGTTCCTAATAAATCCAGCAAGAGTGCAGGCAAAGATTACATACTTAAAAAATTCTTGGAGCCTATAGAAAAAAAATCTCCTCAGACCACAGAGCTTCCTGATCAGTCAGATAAAATACTTAACAATGATCCAATATTGGAATCAAGTCTATACAAACAAGAATCATTTTTTGCTAAAATGTTACATGCCAAAATGAACAATGAACAAAAAACAAACAAACATGATAATGATGTTCAAGCAAAACCTACAACACCTGTTTGTGATGTGGTTCAATGTGGGGAGGACAGTAATGATACTGACTATTCAACTTCCACAATCAACAATGAAATAAATACAAGTATAGCTCTCTTTGAAGATGACCCACAAGATAAAGAGAGAGCTAGTAATATAAATAATATAAGGGAGTTACTTAAAGCCAATTCAGAAATAGAAGGTAATGAAGTATCTCAGCAGATAACAAATAATTTAAGTTCTCAAAAAGATCAAGATGAAAAACTAGAAACATTTGATTGCCCCGAATGTGGTAAAACCTTGACTGTGGATCAATTTGAGATGCATTCTGATTACCATTTAGCACTCAAATTGAGAGAAGAAGAAAGACAACAAGTGCGTAAAGTACGAGCAAACATACCTGTAAAACCCATTGAAGATAAACAAAAGAAGAAGAAATCCCCAGATGTATCACTTAACAAAACTGATAAAAAATTATTAGAAAACTTTTTAGTCAAATTCAACAACAGCATTGCAACAGAGATGTGCTCTGAATGTGGGAAAAAAGTACCTGTAGAAAAGTTTGCAGAACATTTAGACTTTCATGAAGCACAAAGACTGAATAGAGAGCTAAACAGAAAGGCAGCACCAGTGTTTACTTCTAGTAGTGTTAAAAGGAAAAAGAAATCAGATTCTCCAGTGAAGAAGACAAAAGTACCTTGCAAGTCTATTGACTCATTTTTCAGATAGCAATCATGTAGGAAAATTTGTTTTGTGATAATTCTTATTTATGTAACTTAAACCCATGCATGGACTCATAAATATTTTTTACATGTGATCCATTGGTGATTAAGTCAATTTGTTATATTTAAAAGTAATTTTAATAATAAATAAAAAACAATTAATTTGTTTTGGAGTGTTATTATTGTTTAAAAATTTTATGCATTGTGGATCTCAACTTGGATCTTCCTCCAGGAGTCAAGAGGTCCATGCTCAGGGCGGTATTTGACGTTGCAGCCATCATTGGCGAGTCTGCCATCATCACGGAGCTTCTCAAACTCCTCACGCTCATACTTGGTGAAGCCCCACTTCTTGGAGACGTAGATCTGAAATGAGTCATTTGGACATTTAGTTTATCCAATAGCTGCCACTTTAAACCATATTCCCCGATTGCATTAGCCTTCTTTATTCAAGGACTTTGTTGGCGATTTTAATATGTTTCTTACTTTAAGTTGCAACCAAAACTTTGGCAAGAAATAGCCCTTTTGCTATGGTATGACAACTGCAAGGGTTCAATAACCCCAAAGGTAACACTTATTACACAGGGGTAAGGCACAGTAGTACAATAATGAAGGGTTTCAAAATTTTTCAACTGGGTATTAATTTTATAAAAATTTAAATAATAAGAAGAGAATTAGACATATACCTTCTGGCGACCAGGGAACTTGAACTTGGCACGACGCAGAGCCTCGATGACCTGCGCCTTCCAACGGTCACTGGAGCGCACGGACATGATGGGCTGGCCGATACGCACACGGGCGACGGTACCTTGCGGCTTGCCGAAAGCACCACGCATCCCAGTTTGGAGCCTGGAAATTTAAGGCATAAATCATATTTTTGCATTCACAATTCAGTTTAAATAGAGTGGAAAAAACATTAATAAAAACATTAATACATAAAAGTAAATAATACAACTTATTTACCTAATGTAAACATATAATAATTTTATTCTGGTATGAGTGGTGTTCAAAATAGAAAATAAATAAAATAAATTATTATCACTTAAACTATAAAAATTTGATGGCTATTTGTTAACAATAAGAAAAATCTGCAGATTAATGCTAAAAGAATAAAAGTAAAGCTTTTGGTAAAATTAATTGACACTTATAAAAATGATACATAGCCTCTGAAATCTTGCTTAAAATATGGAGTGCAATAATATATTAAGTTTTGTATATACCTCTCTGAGTACATTATATAAATCAAATTTTCTCAATACAAATCTATCTAATTCTACTCATTTACACAACACAGTAATTTTTGTATTAAAGTTCTATTTTTTTAATAAAAACAAATAGTTTGGTACTTATTGCAATGTAGTCTGCTTGAACTATTAATCAATTCACAAATAATTATTAAGACATCATATTTACAAATAAGAAACTTTGCTTTAATCATCTATTTGTAAAGAACACAAATAAAATATTTAATGTAAAGATCTAATAAGTGTAAATAAAAAAAAAAAGAGCTTACTATCTAAAACATCATAAAAACACTCATAGCTTATTTCCACTTAAATTATTGTAATTAGTAAGCAAAATAATTTTCATTCATAAATATTGTGCAACAATTACTATTTAATGCAAGTCACCATTAATACTCATATTTTATAATGAATGGAATGAATTCTAGAATGTTTTATGAAACATATCCATTTTAACATAATAAAAATATATTTCGTGTTCAGTGTTAGTACTTTACTCTTACTTGCTCCAGAATGTTGCAAATTGGTATTTATGTGTATAGAAAATGAAGTTCTTTATCAACAAACACATTGAATAAACCTTTATAAACTTAACCACAAACTCTACTAATAAATAAGGACATATGCCATATCATTAGTGGTGGGCAATTTCTAATTTATTTGCAAGCATTTTCCACGACAAAATGTCATGATCTGATAACTTTACAAGATTTTCACTAAATAAAAACATTGGAAATGACACTAAAATGTGCTAATTAGCAACACTCACCTATCGGCTCCAGCGCACGATAACATTTTGTTGATGCGGATCACATGGAAGGGGTGAAGCCTCATGCGGATGTGGAACTGATCTTTACCGCAGTTCTTCACCAAGTACTTGTTGCAGCAAATACGGCCGGCCTCCAGGGCCTCCGAACTCAGCTGCTCGTACTCGTCCGACACCAAGTGAACGCATAGCGGGAAGTCGTCTACAGTCGCCTTCTTCTTTCCCAAGTCGAAGATACGGATCTTGGGATCGGGCACACCACGACAGAACCGCGATTTGGGGTACGGCTTGTTTTTACAGTACCGATAACTATAAATGTACAAAAATGATATTAGGAAGTAGTCCCACAAACAATACAATATGAGCAAGGTTATAAGTTATTTACCATCTTGCTGGCCGGCGCCCCATTGTGATCTGAAATAAACCAATAAAACAACTTAGTATTTATCACTTAACATACACATGAAATATAAATTACTAAAGTATAACACTTTTCACGATTAATATGGATTTAAAAAAAAATATTGCACAAGCACCTTCACAAAGTGACACCGTAACTTCGAAAGACAGCAGGAAAGAGAATTGCTTTTGACGTTGACGTCTCGTCAGTGTTGCAAGGAAAGGAAAATAGAAAATTCCAAAAAATATATAATTAGGATCTTTTTAATTAAGAAACTAATGTAGCTACCAGTAATATTTTTATTTTATAATATAATGTAGGCTAATATACATTTTTGCAAATATGAAACTAATTTTCTAAAATATCTATTATGTATTATGTACTTAACTTACAGAACGAATTGCTTGCTACGTACTTCCGGGTTCTATACGATTTGCAATTTCTGAACGATTGACAAAATGTCACTTTGTACTGTCAATTGTCAACAATACAAAATATTTGTCGTATGATAAATTAAAGATAGTCTGTATGTTATTTTGTTTACGGCAGTTCGTCGCTACAGTTCACGAAAATGGGTGCTTTAACCAGCAGGCAGCACGCTGGTGTTGAAGAAGCCGATGTTACGTCGAACCACGCATACAAATATCCACCAAGATCTGGTACGTTCGACCTTTCATTACTTACTTGTCGCTATTTTGCCTGTGTAAATTTCATTTAGTTACATATGTCGTTTAAAGAACCGTTGCCTTAACTATCGTAAATACTTTGTATTTGCAATTACTGAGAGGCCAATGTATATAATGTTACCATTAAGTACTAATCATAAATAAAGAAGTTAATTGTAGATGAATGTGTTAATTTTCATGCAAATTTTAAAACTGGTTTTACATAAAATGTAATTACTTTTCGTCAGATATCTTAGACATTATGTGTTAATTATATAGTTAAAGCTCCCTAGAGTCTCTTCTTTTTTAAAATGAAAGTATCACAGTGAAATATTGTTAATACATATAATTAAGGACTTATCATCAAAAATTATTGAACACAAAATAACACATGTTCTTTCATCATTGAGTTTTTTAAAAGCAATAATTGGAAGTTGGTTTTTAATATCAAAACAGCCTTGAATATAGATATCAGTATATAAAAGACTAGAAAAGCAAATAAAGTAGTCATTAGTATCCCTTGTCATTACAAAACACCATGTGGCTGTGTATCAACACCAATGTGATAAATTTTTCAATAGAATAACATTGAAAAATACCACATGCTTCCTGCAAGTGACATAATAAGAGAGTAAATAATTAAATGCACATTATATTAGTGTATTTATGATAAAAAATTAATTCTTTAAAAAAAACACAACTTGTAATCACATTCTAAATAAAATAAACCAAATTTAATATGTAGATTCCAGAATTGTAATTTGTGATAGTTGTACATATGTTTATTAATGTTGTAATGTATATTCTTCTGAATTCCTAGGATAACTTGTCAATTATTAAAGTTTTATTAAGTGAAACCTTGAATAATTTCAAATATTATAATAAGTTTTCACTTAATTTTTAAAAGACTAGTCTTGATTTACTACTTGATAAGGAGTCTTTTAGAAAGAAAAAAATAATGTTAATAGTAATTTTAGTTCCCAATTTTAAAGAAGTGGTGAAATAAATTATATCTTTGCAGGTAATTATTTTGGAAGCCACTTCATCATGGGTGGTGAGAGATTTGACACTCCACAACCTGAGGCATATTTGTTTGGTGAAAATGCTGACCTCAATTTTTTGGGCAGCAGACCTACTCCTGTAAGTACAAAAAAATCTTCTCAGTTTTTCTGGGAGATGTTATTCTTTGAGTGGTACATCATAGTATCTCTTACTCATAAAGAATTATCAGTATCTAACATAGATAAACTTGCTTTGATTTATAAATTATGTGCTACAAATTCATCAAATCTTTATAGCATACATTTCATATGTCAAGTCAATGTTGAAAGATTACACACCACTCATACACAATTTTAGGATCATAATAAAGTAATTTACGTAAAGGATTCCTTTAAACTGCAAATATAGCCAAGAGATTTGTGCAGCTATAAGGGAAAAAAGGCTTTACCATTAGTTCACATTACAAGCTTATTATTTTCACTTTGTAATAAATTTGTTGCATTGTTGACAGTTTCCATATCCCCCACCTCAGTCCAATGAGCCAACGAAAACTCTAAAGAGTCTAGTGAACATCCGTAAAGAGTCGCTACGGTTTGTTCGTTGCCCAGAACCAGTGGGCAAGCTGGCTGACAACAAGATCAGTGACGGTGGGATCATCAAGACTTTGGATGGAAACGGGAAAGGGACTTATTACAACATAGAGTTCACATTTGACTGTGACGCTAGATGCGCCATTACTATATTCTATTTTTGTACAGAAGAAGTGACGCCGACTGGAGTTGTGTGAGTTTTTAAGTTTTCGTTCTGTGAATAATGATTTCACTAGTTGAATGTATGGTTTATACTATAGTCAATCCATATGTTTTTCTTCAAAATAAAGTGATCCGCATTAATCTACATTTTGGAATCGATAATTATTATAATTGTAGCTAGAAAGCCAAAATTTAAAAAGTTGAATAGAAATACCTGAACCGTAATAAAACACTAGATATTTTTTCCTTTTTGGAGTCTCAGCTTTCGAACATTTTGTGTTAGCAGTAATTTAGTGTATTTAGGTACATAACTAGATGATGTTCAATTATAATCTGGTGTTACTGTTTCGCTATACAATTAAACAGGATATACACTGGTTGAGTTTGAATTGGGGCTAATCATTAATCAGTTATCATAATGCCTTTATACACCAAGCCTTCACAATAAAACTCATAGGGAAGACAAGGAAATAAAATAGATGGAGGAGCATTTCAAAAACTAAATTTAGCTTTTTACCTTATCCTAAGTAATATTTGCTACAATACATGTCTTAATAAAAAATCCAATAGTACTTTGCTCAGCCCAGATCTAACTAAGAATGTGTTGATTCTAAGCAACATACAAGTAGAAAAACTTAATATTATAACCGAAGGTAACTTTTTTCTCAACTCAGGTACTACCCTCGTGACGCGGCAATGACGTCTCAGACATACCACTACAAGAAAGGCGCCAACCAGCAGTTCTGTCAAATTGCTCACGTATTCGATCCCTCGAAATACCCAGAGGAAGACCTCATTTACAATGCAGACAGGGAGATAATACCCATTGCCATTTACTGTGTCGTTGATGAGGGACAAGAAGGTAAGTTAGAACATAGACTTCGTAATTTCATTATCGTTAACAAAATTGCCAACCACAAGCCCTTTAATTAAGGCTCGACCGAGAAGGGTTTTTCGTTCTCGGCCGAGACCGAGACCGAGAACGAGAATAAAATAAAGTCTCGGCCGAGACCGAGAATAGACAAAGCGTGTTTTTTTTAACACTTAACTTCTTAATACACTACTACATGCTTCTCGAATCTCGTCATAAAATTGTCTAGCTTTCCTAGTCAGTTTTTTACTTGCTACACCAGTGGGCGGCCCAGATAAAAACTTATTTGGTGCAGGCTTAAGCACCTTCATCATCATCATCATCAACCGCCTTTCACGTCCACTGTTGGACATAGGTCTTATAAGCACCTGATAAGGTGACAAAAACCAATACACAAAAATATTGGCATTCCTTTACAGTATTGACTCTATAAGAAAGCTTTCTAGCGCTATTTCGAACACAGAGCTTGAACTATATTTACGCGTGGTCACGCGCGGTTAATTTTGAACGCCGATTCAAAAAAATTACAGTCTCGGTTATGACCGAGAATCTCGGCTAGAATTAGCCGAGAACCGAGACGAATTTCTCGGTAGGAATTGAAGCCGAGAATGCCGAGACCGAGACCGAGATCTCGGTCGAGCCTTACCTTTTATCATTCGGATTAGTCTTTAATTTAACACTAGAATTTAAAAAAAATACCATATGAGCTTGTCTTCGGGCAAATGTTATAACATAGTCTACGGTTGCTGATATTAGTTTAATATTAATGTCGTTTTCTTGACAATATCCTTGCTAAAACAGAATATTCAAACGGTATCATCACCCATACACGATTAAAAGATGAGCACGGTTTTCTTCTACAACTATAAGGGTTTATACCTTTGTCCAACATGCGGGCCTAAAAAGTGTTTCCCCACGAAGTCTTGTCTCCAAGGCCCCGCATAACCCTCGAGGTCATGGTCATACGAGAGTTAAAGTTTATCTCTCTCTACAAGTCGTTCTTTTTAGTAATAAAGTATCATTAACTATTATAATGCTGGACTATTAGCGGAGATAAGGCAGTCGCACACGACGATAGCGGTGGTGGAGAAGCACTCGGACGGCACGTACGTGCTGAAGGCGCTTAAACAGAAGCTATTTGTGGACGGCCTGTGCTACCTGCTGCAGGAGATATACGGCATCGAGAACAAGAACCTCGACACTAAGGTAACGCTACTCACTTAATGGTGGTCTGACATTTTCGAGATTTGTTGCACTTTCATCTTGAATCTAATCTTGAAGTTAAAATATCCAAAAATCCAATATTTCTGTCATTAATGTTTCTGCCAATAATCTCATCAAACAAGTATGAAACACTTCAATTATCCAATATTTATCAGCAGCAGTGAAGCTGATCTCCTTCATTTTCCTCTACAGCCAAGCTCCGACGAGGAGACAGAAGACGGTGGGTCCGAGTGTGTGATCTGCATGTGCGACATGCGCGACACTCTCATCCTGCCGTGCCGACATCTCTGCCTGTGCAACTCCTGCGCAGACTCCCTTCGGTACCAGGCCAACAACTGTCCCATCTGTAGGGCTCCGTTCCGGGCCCTCCTCCAGATCAGGGCGCTGCAGAGACTCCCGGGGGCGGAGGCCACTGCAGTCTCGGAGACAGGCGTGGATGGAGTGCCCCCAGGGTATGAGCCGGTGTCGCTGATTGAAGCGCTGAACGGCCCCCATGGCCCCAGGTCTTTGGCGCCCCCCGCTAGACCCGCGCCGGCCATTGCAAGCCCTGATACTGATACGGCTTCACAGGTAAATAAGTAAAAACAGCTTTGACGTTACACTATTAAGGGTGTGTTTTCGGTGTTAGAAGAAATAAGAAGTTGGTTTTACTGATACCCACACAACATAGATATTTTTGAACGATAATATTTTTTTTTTGGGCGCGGTGATTCTCACGTTTCAAAAAGTTTTAGCATGGAAACTTTTACGTTGTTTGTGCTCATAACGTTTATCTTTATTCACACATAAATACTAGATTCTCGACACAAGATTACTCTGTAATTCTTCGGAAGACGTTGGTTAAGTTAGAATTTATTTCGTACCCAGGCGGCCGAGATCCTGAACCGTTGCAACTTGGAGCGCAGCAGCTCCAC
Organism: Cephonodes hylas; assembly: GCA_030295005.1. Taxonomy (NCBI): domain Eukaryota; kingdom Metazoa; phylum Arthropoda; class Insecta; order Lepidoptera; family Sphingidae; genus Cephonodes; species Cephonodes hylas. The sequence goes on from AP025365.1 coordinate 1,660,201, forward strand.
CAGCCTGGGCAGCAGCAGCAGCAGGAAGGCCAAGAGTGGCTCCAAGGACGATGTCAAGAGCATCCGCGACAGGTCCGCCACACAGACCATCACTCCTGAGGTAAAATGACATTTCGTATTTTTGAGAGAGCGTCTTGCCGCTTTTTCTCTATAGAGATAACACGTTTCAAAGCGGCAATAGTTTAAAAAAAACTTTTAATAGTGGCGATTCAAAAGCATTAGTAAAAGTCTTTTTGAGTAACGGTGATTTTGACTTTGATTTTGGTATGTACCTTTTAGATATAAATTTTTGTACTGGTACACCAAAGTAACTGCACTCAAACTTCATGGCAAAATTTTATAGCTCGAATTCATTATTAATATTCGTATTACATTAACTGTTAGGAGATTAGTTATTTTCCAATGCCTTATAAGGTTATATGTTTGTGTCCAGTTCCGCATGTCGGTGCTCCTGGCCCGCGAGGAGGAAGCGAACAAGCGCGCTGAAGAGAAGACTGCAGCCAACAGCCCATTGCTCTATAATCACAAGACTCTCCTTAACAGCACTGAAAAAATATCTAAGGTGATTTGAATATGAAGATATTTTTTTTATTTCCGTTGAATGCGATTGAATATGAATCTTATACGATTAGCATATCATATTTATTTTATATTTTAGTACTTAAATTATAAATATGTGACAGCCCCAAAACGAAGTCTGCTAGACACCAGCTTATAAAACAAGAAGCCGGGGATTCAATCCCCGCACTAAAACTAATGTTCGTGTGATCCACAAATATTTGTTTTTAATCTGAGTGTTTTTAAGATCGAAAAGTCTCTCGTGTTCTCTGATACCCACGACACAAGACTTGTATCTTAGTGAGATCAGAACTATGTTTGTGATTGTAAGGGGTATTTTTTTCAAGATATTAGGAATATATATATTTTTGCGTTCTGGCAATTCCGCAGTCATCGCTGAGTCTGGAGTACCCAGTAGAATGCTCAGCGGAGGCGTGCTCCGAGGAGTGCGGGTCGCTGGGGGCGCTGGGCGCGTGCGGGGGCGGCGGCGCGGGGGCGGAGCCCGAGCCCGACAGCGAGGCCGAGAGACTGTCGCCGCTGCTGGCGCACCTGCCCGCCACGCCGCTCGGAGTACGTCTTGTGCGTCCATTTTATTATTACGTACATGTATTTATACTTTAAGTGTAAAATGTCCCTTTTATTACCAAAGTGACGTCACTATGTCTGGATGTTTAGAGTAAGAGTGGTAAGTTCTATTCGGTAAGGCCTGATGCTACTTATAAAAATGTCTTTTCCACATCTCACATCATTTTTTTTGTTTTATTGCATGATAATTAGTGGATGCATTTATTTGATCCGTTACAAAATCGAATAGCCTTCTAAAAATCCACAAAGCTCTATCATATACTCCTGTTCCGACTTACTTTCAGTAACAAAAATAACTCACCGTTACAATATTCTCAACGTACAGGTGCTGACGCGTGGCTCCTCAGTCTCGTCTCTATCAGCGTGCGGTCCGGGGGCGGGGGCGGCGGGCGCGGGCGTGGGGGGCGCAGCCCTGCGGCTCTCCGCGCCGGCGTTGGCGCACATCGACGACGCCGCCGACCTACACGCCGCCATGTGTCAGTATACATCACTATATTATACTCTCACATAATAGATAAATACATACATAAGCGACAAGGAACCAATACAACTTGTATCGAATCGATGGTTAATTAAAGTAAGAACAGACTATTTCGTCCAGGGTGATATGAATATTATACGAAGGGGACATTTATAAGATTTAATTAAAAATTATGACCAAAAAAACAAGCGTAAAATTACTGTTTAAATATTTGACACGCTTTGTATCGAGTAGTCAGCTTGTCCGATATAAATTGAAGCAAGATATCATCGACATTGCTTGTTAGTCATGAATAGGCTTGGACAGTTCAGCATTTAGATATCGTTACAGAGTATCTATTAAGTCTTAAACTGTATGTAAGTATGCAATACTAATAACTGTTGTAAAGTGAATGCGTACTAATTTTAACTTTTCGATTATCGATAAAATTGATACGTTCGTTAATAATTAACCCCACACCGTGATAACAGATAAATGATTATAATGTATATTTTTTACAAGCTTGATTTTATTGGTATACTGTAATGATTTTTATCCATTAAAATATCTTAAAATAGTGCTGTCCAAATTGAATATCGATAAATTATAGATCAGTGTCTGGTGTCGATATTTAGTCTACAAACTGTATTATAGCAGAATGGTAACAACACTAGTCGATTAGTTTGGAAAATTGGTCGTCCAAACCTACCACACTAGTTTATGATAACCGTCAAGATCACTGAAATATGACCCGTACGCGGTTGGACGCAAAGTGGATAATCCCGTGGCATGTAAAGACGGCGGGGGGTGTGCGGGATGCGCGGGCGGCGCGCAGTCCCGCGGCGAGCTGGAGTCCCCCGCGCCGGCCGACGACTCGGACTATTTCACGCCGGAGGACACGCACACCACTATACTGACGGTACCCAAAACCAAACACAGTGTAAGTCTATACTTATGTATCGGTGCGAGGCGCAGACCGATGGTGTAAATGTGTGATTTTTCGACGTTTTTTTAAAAGTTGTGTTAAGTTGGTAATATTGACAAAAAGATGCTTTTTTAATGGAACAAAGTTAACCTGGTATTAGAAATTTTTAGTCTATTTTTTTATACATTACATACTTTTTTGGTTGTATAATTCATAATATTGTACCGTAAAGAAATTATGTCTTAAATAAGAACTAGAAAATATTTAATAACTAAACCAAATAGAAAAACTCACTCAAATATTAATTATGATTTTAGAGCATATGAGTTTATCATACTTTTACGTTGTTACTTTTCATTGTAAACCATATAATGCGGTTCCAATGACTTTTAAGAATGATAACCAAATTCTACTACACATTCTTTACCAAAAATATTTGAAAAAATAATAGAACACTTTTAAAGATAGTTACGCCCGCCATCGGTCTGCGCCGCACCACGTCGTGTGTAGACGTCCAACCATCGCAGCTTGTGTGTGTTCAGTACATTTATTTTGTGTTGGTTTTGGTTTTGATTACGTGTCGTACTTATCGTTTGCACAACCATTTCATGTAATTTTAGTTTACACTTTATTTTCTATTTTATTAGCACTTGGAATGTGAACGAATTGGACACCCAAAAAAAATATTTATATTGAATGTCTATGATTTTTTACGTCGTATGTAGTCCTACGTTGATCCATATCAATAGTAAGATTAAATCAATTCGTTCTTATTCTATCACAATCGCACCAACAGCATTTAACGGAGTTTCCGTAGCTTGATGTCGTCATGGGTATGTCATGCAATGCAAGGCTTGTGTGCACCTCTATAACTGTTTGTCTATGGTATGTGTGTCTATGATATGGGTCCTGTTGCAGGAGCCGACCGCCAACGGTGAGTGCGCGCCGCAACGCTGGGCGCTGCCGCACCACGTCACTTCTCTACCAGGTAAATACTTGAGATACAGGTATTTTTATGAGCTAAATTTGATTCAATTTAAACGATACAATGGTTGTTCTGCGACTTAAAGGCCCGCTGTTCGAATTTAGTTTGGGCAATGTTGATTTTTCTATAAAATAATATTCAGTACAATTACGGAATCTGAACACTAGACATGTGCCTGTAAAACGATAGTATGTCCCTAGTACGTGGAATTTATACCCACGTTTTGCTATCCTATTTCTTCCTCTCCAAAGCTACAGATGTGATAATCATTAATTTTAATTACATACAGGCACCCCACTGAGCCAGTCCAGCGTGCGTTCCTCAGGTGATTCGTATAGCTCCACCTCATCGACCAGACAACTTCTCACAGTGACTGTAGGTGGCGCTGGTGGCGCGGGCGGCGCGGGGGGAGGGGCGGTGGTCGCGCCCCTGCCAGAGCCCGCCGGATAACCACCCTACTATATTCACCCACAAAAAAAACTATCTCTCCTTAATCTATGACCAACATTGCACCCTAGCGCCACTAATGTCTAGACATAGTCGATAGTGCAACTTCAACCCAGTGACGGTACATCCCTAGCCGCCCATAAGAGTTACAAATTAATTGAGTTATGTGTATAGGTGTTTAATATGAAGTCAGAATATTCTCATTTGTTAAGTCAAGTTACTTTTTTTAATAAAGAATTTATAATTATTGTACGGAATTTTGCATGGTAAGCTGGGCTTATGAGCTTCTATGGAAGTACCGCCACTCCTTCAACCTATCATTGTTAGTACATTTGATGTCACATGGTATTTAAATCTGAAATGAAATGGAATGTATTCGGCCAGAGTATTGTGCATGTTATAGAATAAATAGGAGACGTATTTCTCCTTCTGACTATGTTATGTATATAATTATGGCAGGTGAAAAAACATGAATTAATTTTCAAATTGTACATATTTTTTTGTTACAATTTCGTAATGTATGTGTAAAGTCCTGCTACACTTTGTTAAAAGCTCAACGTGAGAAGAATATAATTGACCTAAATTTATAATAGATGATACATAATAATATCATAGACAAGTTTTTAGATAGATTTTTTTTTCTTAAGTAAAAATTGACTTGCATTTTTTGTTGCATTTCGTTAGTAACAGTACCGACCTTACTTTGTGACATTCAAACTAAAAATATAAAATTTAGTTTTCCTATCAAGTTTTACAGGTGTATTCAGACTATGAACCAAAATTGATTTTTTTTATTACCATCCTGTTTTCCCTAACTTGTATCTCAGAAGTAGGATATAGTATGTATATAGGCTGATAATGAAAATATATATACTGCAAAGTTGTTTTAAGACTAAGTCTCGAGTATAACCCGATATTTCTATGGCAAATAATTAATTAGATGGGTAGATTTTAATGTCGAGAAAAGAAAACGCACGAATCTAATCACCCATAGATATTGTTATCACCTGAATTAAGTTTAATATTTGTCTTGCAGCTTCACATTATTTTTTTATCCGTCCCTGCCTGCATATTGCATCATGACAATACAAATATCTTGATGATTTTTTAGTAATAAAATATATAAACATATTCAGATAAGATTTAGATATAAGTACCTAAATATATGTCTATATTTATGAAGTGTATTCTGCAGGAAATTATTACTGGAGCCACCTATTGTACAATAGAATCATACGTACATAAAAAAACCATGATAAACTATATACTTGTCTACCCTTTCAAGGACAGTATAGGTGTGTATTGTAATGATTTCCTGCAAACTGCTTTAAATCTAGTATTGTTAGAATAGACTAAAAATATTTGTAAAAATATATTCTCTATAGGTGTAGGGTGTATAGACTGATTTGAAAGCATTCCTGGTATTAAAATTATGAGTCTCAATGTTGTGGTATTGTAAGATTCCGATGTTGATGTGAACCTACTAAAACCTTGTGCCAATAAAACACAGCAAGTGTGTACACAAATAATATATTTATGCTGACATAACATTTATGTTATTGAAAGAAATATTAAAATAGAACAATATAATTCAAGCAATATGTTACAGATTAATTTTAAAGATGTACATACTTTACCAATTTGATGTCATATGGATTAACTTTGAATTCTAACATTAGTTGGGGACAATTCATTGTAAAAATGTATAAAAAATTAATGTATTTTGGTATAGATTATCTGTCAATGCAAAATTTTACTTGAATATTGCCATATATAATTTTAATAACAATATTGAAAGACGATTTATGTACAGTTACTAGAACTTTTATGAATTGTTTCATTAGCAGCTGATTACAATTAGATTAAATTTTGTTAATATTGGTTTTGTCAGATTCCCATAAAAATATTTATTGGAAGTGTAATAATAGGAAACAATATTCAAATGGTGGAAGGACATAATAATTTGGGAATCCTATTTAAACTCAAAAAATGTTGTAAACCAAAATATTGTTATATTTGTTGTGTTCATGTTCACTCATATTTATGTACACAGGACCCAATTTGGATTTGATAAACTATTTTCTTGTCTCACAAAGCAACTTGTTTTTAAATCCCACAAATACTAGTTTTTCTCCATAGCACTTTTTGCATTTTGCATAGGATAGGACTTGTTTAATAACATTTAATATATGGTTTGCTTTAATAATAAAGGCTGCAACCTTTTATATAGCTTAATATTTAGTTGTTAAACTATTAAACACACTGATGGAATCAAAATTGTATTATACATTAAATACGATGACAAAATCTTAATGCTTTTTTTGTTTACCAGTAAAAAAATAAAGGCAATATACAATTATATAAAATTATTGTTATTGTGACAGACTTAAAATTATCCTGTAAATGCTAATTTCACTTTCTTAAATATGTTAGCAAAAATAAAAATAATCGATTTTAATCTACAAAGGAAATAAATATTTACTGTCTTGTAAATGTTGTATAAAAAGAAAATAGAAAGTCATACAGCTACACTACGTAAATATTTAAGTAAGTTTAAAACATTGACTCAAACACTCTTCAACTTTGGTTGGGCATTAATGTCACTTTTGAACGGTTTCGTGTTCTATGACCGGCCTCAAAACTTGAGTCTTTTTTCGTGGCCTGTGTTGCATCTCTTTTCCTGGCTGCATATGCAGACATTCTCATAAGTCGTGATTGTCTTTGCTCTGGTGTCTCATTAGCGAGTCTTCTTGCTGCATATGCGGACATACGCGCAAGACGATTAGCCCTTTGCTCCGGAGTTTCCGTTGCCAATCTCTTCGCCGCATATTCGGACATTCGCCGGAGCCTCGCCTCGCGCTGTGCCGGCAGCTCGTTGGCTAATCTCCGCGCGGCGTAGGCTGACATCTTTGCTAGTCGTGACTCTCTCTCCGTCGTTGTTTCACCCTTAATAGCAAACATTTTGCGGCCTTGACGTTTTCGCATCGATGGTTTGAATTCGAGTGGGTCTATTTCTTGCATCATTGAAACCGGCTCACCAGACACCAGAAAACTCTCCTCGCATTCATCCTCTTGAGACACATTTTGCTCAGCTTTTGGTGTTAGAAACGATGACTCCTCCTCGCCTGAACAAAATTTAGTTGTATTCGGGGCTTCTTCTTCAGGTTTCTCTTCTTTGATTGTGGTAATCCATTTGTTGTCGCTTCTCGCTAGCACTATTTTTTTCCACGAACAATCACCCATATTGATTGTTCAAGGATTCATGTATCCACAGGACCATATTATATAAATAACAAACGATACACTTCCAAATATTGCAATGAAAAAATAAACTTTGTATAATATTAGTAATGTACACAATATGTGAGACAAAAATCCAGCCGCAACTCGCAAGTAGCAAGGCCGCAGCGCAATTTGAGTGTTTCAATTTGTAAAATATATTATACCCAAGTAAAAGCTCTTGTGCGTAGCGCTGAGTTGCCATACTATATACGTTTATATGATGACTATTTTACACAATCGCTATGAACCTCTGTGAACATTACATACTATTATTACCATATTAGGTTTGCCCGAATTGTAACTATGTCGATAACGAAAGAATCGCAACTATAAACTATATACCAGCCATGAGGAAGAGGTACAAAAATAAAAAAGAGTTAGCAAACAAGGCGAGACTAAGAGAGTGCGTGGAAAAGTGAAATAATTATTAATACAAATTATTAGATCCTTACATTTATTCATCTAGTTAAATATTCTTAATAATAATCAGCTGCCATCAATTTAAACATTTTATTATGTCACAATATCACTTTCAGGCAGCCTTGAAGCATTGTTAAAATTTAAATTCATGCATAGTGGTTGTTTATGTAATTATGTAAATACAACACATAATATTCCCCTGCATTGTAAAAAAAATACAGATCTCATTTCGTCGGGAATAACCAATAGCGTTAAAATAATGGTATAACTTGATCACAAATAAAATAATTGTGGTTTATAAACCTGCAGTACAATCGGTGTGAGTTGTCAAAAAGTTGGCATAAATACCATCTGTTTTATTTAGCAAATCTATTTTAATAACTAGACATTAGTGATTACTCGGATATTTGTTGTGTTTAATTGTTTCGGATCGTACGATTTTACGTTCGCGTAATTGTTACGTACGCGGAGTCTCGTTTAAATGACATAATCTATAAATCTTAGCTTTATAGAGGATTTTCTAATTCAGAATTTGTGGTTCTCAACTTTGCCTTATATTTACGTTGTTTTTGTTTTTTTCTTTGTTTAACATTCGTTCAAGTGAGTAATAACAAGCTACAAGAACGTAGTCGGTGTTGTGATACCAATCCTGTTGGAAGATGGTGCAATAATTGCACTCTTGTACAGTTTTAACGTGAAGGTTGAATGAAAGATGGACAGTACACCGGAATCACCGGCTAAAATGAGCCCCCTCATCGAAGGCGAGGGGTTCGCCGAGAGCGAAACCGACTATTCCAGTATCAGAGGAAAGGTAATAATCCTGATGCAATTTTTGTTTACTAACAACTTGTTCCCGCGTAAATGCTCCGCCTGCACGAAATATTTATGTTGTATCATCCAGACAATTACTAATGTTATGTTTATAATTTATTTTTTATAAAATTTAATAATTTGGTTTTACAATTGTCTAGGAGGTTTCCAACCTCATAAGGTGAGTGAGTTAGTTTGAATAAGAGATAACCTTTGAGTTTTTCATTTCAATAAAGCCTTTTTTAACTTCATTGATTTATTTTACAGATCATTATTGTTCAAAATATGAACATTCAAACATAGAGGATCATAAGAAAGTATTGCAGTAGCCCATGATGACTCATAGATTTCATCATTAAATATAATTTGTGATAATTACCAAATATTGCATCACTTTGTGTTTCCCCCCTTAATATTTTTTTCTTATAGTATTTTAAACATTTGCTACTTTTACAAGTACCAAAACTTTATTACATACATGACTCATATGATTTTGTATAATATAAGATAAAAGTTACTATATTTACTTATAACAGGATCTTAAATTAAATTTTGAAGTACATAGCTCTATATTTTAATTATGAAATAGGTAATCTATGACAATTTATATATCGTGTCAATTTATTGCATATAAAAAATACCAATTACTGATTTGAAAATCAGTGAACCATACATGCCAAATTTAAGTCACCAGTCAGACTGTACACTATGACAATACAGATTGTTACAGCGACTTTAAATTTAAAAACCATTATCTATAAAAAGCGATTTTACCCATAAATGAGAATATCCTGACCCCACAATTTAGTATTATTCTGTTAATTTCTCATATCATGTTCATAATTACATCTATATAGCCCTTTATGGTTAAGCAGATACCTCAGTAATTGTAGGTAAATAGCACATCATAAGCATGTTAGTAATATTATATTGGTGCTTGTTAATTCATGTTTTTGGACATAATACAAAGGAATAGAACAAAATTCGAGAGACTTAAAAAAACATGTTATACAGCCTATAACAATGTGTTTTGTTGCAAAGTTTTAGTTTAGTATTGTTGGAAACAAACACTTTTACAAAGATGTCTATCTATCCTAAAATTTAATATAGTATTTTTTCTAACTTTAGCAAACATAATCTTCAGTTAGGAATTGATATCTTCATAGAAGAAAATTTGGCATGGCATTAAAACTACACTGGAGTTTCTTCTTATGCAGTAAAAAGGGTTTCTGTTAGGGAAAAATAATTACAAATGACTAATACTTGTACTTTAATACTGTAAAATCCTGGACTATTTTTTGTGAAAGATACTGTAAAATTTAAATTTTCTAGTCACTATCAGAATTAAATTACACAATATGCCCTTAGTAAAAGTTATAATTTATATTTATCACCAGTACCAAATCATTCCCTCTAAGTCATAGAGATTTTTTATGGATTATTGGGTGTAATACATTTTTATCTACTGCAACAATTAGAGGGAGAGCAAAACAAGTTACATGAAAATTATCGAATCTCCCTCTGATTTAACATTTAATAAAATAGGATTCAGTTGGCGCTACAACAAGTCCTACATAAGCGAAGTTCGCATCATATTGATCAGTACCCCGAAAGTAAGAAATAATCCACTTGCTCTCATTTTGTTGGCCACATACTATGCTGGCGTAGAATTTCAGCAAAATATTCAGCAGTTTAGTTACATACATCAGCACGGGTAAAAAGACGCCCTCAAACTTAGAGATATTTTTTAAGGCTCATCTAATGTTCTGGAAAATTAAAAGAGGGCCCATTCTGGGCCGCCCAGTATTATTAATAATAAAAACCTTCTGTATTTTTTTTCTCTATGTCAAGAACTTCCCATGTTGTATAATTGAATAATGTTGGAGGTTATTTCATTTCAAAATAAAGAAAGTCACGTTTTTTAAAGTGCACCAATTAAATTCAAATACTGTGTTGGCTGTTGTTAGTCGAGAGTGTTTATGTAATAATTATATCAGCTCACGAAGTTGTTAGATTATGTGACGTAACGTAAGTTACATTCACCGATGGCACCTATGTCTATTGGCACAAGTGTTCAAATGTTATAATAGATGAGATTGTTTTAATAGTAATCCTTTGTTGTGCTTGTATTACAAATTATTCTTTGTTCCAATTTATTTATGCGATGTATGTTTACTATTTACTGCTTCGTAAGCTAAAGCGTCCTTGTATATTTTATTTTGTTATCACAAAATCCGTTACTAGTACGATGGATGGACTAGTATTAATATAGCACACAACTGCAATTTTCTTAATTTAAATAAATTCTATGACAGGAAGTATTGTCGCTGTGTCTTGAAAATTGAGACGTTTCGGGACATTACCAGATGTAGAGCTTTAAATCTTTATTTAAGAAAAGCAGCTTGACATATAAATGAGAGTACCTGGATTCCACAATAAAAAGTTGTTACTACACATTACACAACAACGCCATCGCTTTTATGAAAGTTCCGTCACTACTGAACACGGGCCTCTACAACTGAAAAGTGTTAGGGCTTCAACATAGACAAAATGTAACGATTCCTTTCTCCTCACAGATGGTGCTAGTCAGTCCCACTGCAGATGAGTACGAACTGCTGCGCAAACAGATGCTGGAGAGGCTTGAGGCTGGCAACGGAGAGATCATCTACGACATAGGCCTGGGCGAGGGTGAGTGTCGCAACCTCTATAATGATATTCCAATGCCAATGCGACCTTTTTGCAGAAACAAAAGACAAATACTGATAACAAAACAGCCTATAGGGGCATACCAGTGGCGTGCCTAGGGTGTCAAACTAAGGCAAGCCCAAATGTTTATTTAGTAGCAGCATATTTTTTTTGGTACGTAGGACTAATAAATACCTACCGGTTAGTACTCACATTCACGTTTATAGCGTTATTTTATAAATAAACAATCGTTAAGTTCGTTATTCGGAACTATGTAAGGCAAGTCGGGCTTTCGGGCTTCTATGGAAGTACCGCCACTGGGGCATACATAATATAAAAGCCCATAAACCGGTATTCTTATACAATCAGATGATGAGCTTAGTCCACCATGCTGATTCTTCGGTTGTTTTTATTAGACATGTATTGATATGACTTAGATCTGAAGAATAGGCCAAAATATCGCTCGTTAGTTCTGCTCCACAAAGATTTCCGTGCGATCAAAAGATCGTGGATTAAATTATAGTATCGGACAAAGAATAATTGAGGGTTTCCTTTTTATCCGACGATAATACTCACAATGAGCACAAAGTCGAGACATTTATCCGGTATACGCCAGTAGAACGGCGAACTTAAAAATAACTAGCGAAACTTGGGTATGGGAAAATCCCCGTCAATCTCTCTATTAATACAAACGTAAGAATAAAGTATTGATATAGCGTAAAACCGAACATCGGGGCTGATCTAAGAACTCTGTTAGCAATTCTATTAATATTTATCTCGCTTTTCTTTGATAGTCGTTGTGCAACAAAACATTAGGGCATTCCGCACTAACAAAGTAATTCTGATTTGCGTCGGAATGTGCGGAATTTCTATGTCTTTAATGTCCACTTTTTAAATTAATTTATCTTGTACTTTATACATGCACGATGCATGCTCATTTACTTAAAATAAAAACACATTTTCGGTAAATAATTTGTCTGGCATATTTATTAATACCGTGTTATACAATAGTTTTCTCAGAATTAAGCTAAATAACCCTTTTCAAACGTGATGTGATCAAAACGCCAGTAGTATCTCTTTTGCCACACTCAGAAACTCGGTGGTTTCTACTTTCTGCATCATTATTTGCAAATGAGTTGTTCAATTCATTGCAGTTATTGCGTCAGATCAGAATAAAACTTTGTACTAATGTCGCATTCATTAAAATTGATCACATTGTTGGATAATATCTTAATATAACAAGAAACCTCATTAAGAACCCTATTTTAATATTTATAATGTAGGGTCGTCTTTTAAATTTCATTAATTAAAAAGATTTGTAATGAAGTGCTCCTGCAATACACTTTTTGAAAAAAAAAAAACTTAGAGAACTTATCTGTTAATGATAAATTCATATCCTCTATGAAAGGTTCGGAAGTTCGGAATTGCTTTTATCTAAACTATCTCACTGGCTATTTCGTATATATTTTTCATTTTTTTTTAACATTTTAACATTCCTTTAGAAAGCTGGATTTAAAAAGCAAGTTGTCATTTCTCCTGTGAACAGAATCGAAACCGTGACACCTAGTTTCTCTACCATGACGATGGCGGTCAAACACGTTTTGGAGAGTCCAACTATAATTTAAATGCATTTTTCGTTGATTAATACTAATTGAGAAAAAAGAGACAAGATAATGATCTCGAATGTCAAAAATTTAATATACAAGTTACGTTAAGTAAGTATACGTAAAATGGGATATTTTATCCTTTTTTTGCGCCAAAAACACTTTTTGATGTGGTTCTAAAATCACTATGCTTATACTTTTTCTTTCTTTACCCCAAAAATTAGACAATTTTGCATGTACCAAGTAGGTACTAATTTGACAATAGTTTTTTATAATACGTCACTATCTGCTTTGCCCAACTCGATATTTTATAAGTCTCCTAAACCTAGAATTAAATTGTCAATAGGGTTCCCGAAATCACTGTGTGTCAATACTTATAACTAAGTCTTTTTGAAGTCCATGCAAATGCTATGAGTAAACTGAAGATTGAATGGACTGCTGATAAGGAATCTGTTGCATGTGCGATAGAGCAATATTAATGATGTAGATAAGCCGGTGTTGCAAGTCGGCGCAATCGTGATGCGGACTGCACGCCGCGTGAGTTTGTTGTCACTGCGACTGTGTTTCGTCAACTAACGGGACTTTTGATGCTTTTCGTAACAATATCATGTAAAAAAAATATTTAGGCTCTTGTTGATGATTACAACAATATATAATTGCTGATACAATTTTTTTTCTATATTCAATGTCTATCTGAATGTCAAAAGGCAATACGGCTGTGCAGTCTATCATACTGAGTTTGAAAATTATACTATTGATAGTCATTAATCCAGTGGGCAGTTTGTATTCTGCCAGCACCAAATTAAACTGTTGACCATCTTACTTTTCCAATGAACCTTGACTGCAAGACTACCAACCAGTTTACGTCCAACACATCCTTTCCAACCTTATGTAAAATACACACCTTTTAAAACAAAGAAGTTATATAGCAAAATTAAGAATATTGGTCACATTCCATTGTGACAGACGGGCGCGGTCTGACCGAGGATGAGTTCAACGCGTCAGTGGCGACGCTGCAGTCGCTGGCGTCCAGCGAGCGCGTCTCGTACGTGGAGCTGCGGCGCTGGGACTGCGGCACCGGCCTCACCGGACAGTACCTGCTGCGCACAGAGCTGGATAACAACGACTTCATGGAGATCAGGTGAGGGGACTTATAGGAGTTTAAATCGAGGAAGAACGTTAAGTGTCTGGGTTATCGAAAGTCCTCAAAACTTTGCGATGGCTTTAAGATTATGTCCCCCCCCAAAATTTCAAGAAGCTTAAAACGCGAAACAACTGTCCGTTTAGTTGACAAAGATGACTAAACCATCCCAGTGACCGTCACGTGGAATCCATTCATCATGGAATCGTTGTTCGCGTGCCGTATGTGTATCGATGATGTGATCGACAACAGCCTAACAAGCCATAGTTATGGTGGCTCCGGTATTGTGGGTATTCATGGGCAGTGCTGACCACTTAAAATCAAGTTACTAGGTCATTTGCCTCCTTTGCAATAAAAAAAAATAAAATTACCGTTAATGTGTTTTCTATCATCGTAACTACTAAAAACCATTGTTTTCTATTACTTACTCTACATAATTGTCTATGTATATCAGAGTGGCGGTAGTGGGTAACGTGGACGCGGGCAAGTCTACCCTCCTGGGCGTGTTGACGCACGGCGAGCTGGACAACGGTCGCGGGTACGCGCGCCAGCGGCTCTTCAGGCACAAGCACGAGATGGAGAGCGGACGCACCAGCTCCGTCGGGAACGATATACTCGGCTTCGATAATATGGGTGAGTGGGGGTGCAAAGTTGGAAAGAAATATAGGGGGGATTAAATAAATTCGTGAGTTTCGGAAGCGTTTCAGGAAATATTTGTTAATTTCATTGATAAGTGGTGAAAAATAACGCCGTGCAATTCATCATCATCAGCCTATATACGTCCCACTGCTGAGAATTAGTTTAGGTCTTAGTCCATCACGCTGGTCTAGTGCAGGTTGAAGGGCTACTCACCTAAGGAAGTCCTAACAACTTTTCAGATTTGCAAGTTTCATAAGCATATTTTCCTTTACAGTACGTGATAAATCTTTGTGATATTAAATTGTAACATTGAAATTTCTGGGGTTTGAAACCTCTATTGTCGATATTCTCGACTGCGTGCCTAAACCTCTAGACGCATGCTATTCAATGATTATAAACAAAAAGGATGTTTTTCTCTACCACTTAAATTTGAATAAATTCCATTCTGTATTTTCATCACCCAGGTAATGTGGTGAACAAGCCAGACCATGGCACTCTCGACTGGGTGAAGATCTGCGAGAAGTCGTCCAAAGTGATCACGTTCATCGACCTCGCCGGCCACGAGCGGTACCTCAAGACCACGGTCTTCGGAATGACTGGACACGCGCCGGACTTCGGAATGCTTATGGTCAGTGATAGAGATAGTACTTTAATTGGTCCTAAGGTTGTTAAACGGTATTAGATAAATAAATTTAGACGCTTATTAAAATAGAACATATAACGGTTTTTATATAATAGGTGTTTCTACGAGGAGTATAATTATGAAAAATTGTAGATTGTTTATAAAAAAAAACCGGGAAATTCTCGCCCCAGACCAATGATCGCTTGGAAATCACAGCAAAATGACTAATGTATGTTTTAAAAACGAATACATATTTTTGTATGTAATCACGCATCACTAATCAAATTATAAAGATGACGAAAATATTAAAATTGACTATGTTAGTTTCCCACTTTTGAACAGCAAATCACCACATTAGGTTAATAATGACGAAGATGTAGTGAGATATTACTTCAACACCTACCCCTATTTGCAGGTCGGCGCCAACGCAGGTATAGTAGGCATGACTAAAGAGCATTTAGGTCTAGCTCTAGCTCTCTCAGTGCCAGTGTTCGTAGTGGTTACCAAGATCGACATGTGTCCGCCCAACGTGCTGCAGGATAACCTGAAGCTGCTCATCAGGATCCTCAAGTCCTCAGGCTGCAGGAAGGTGCCTGTCATGGTGAAGACCAAGGATGATGTTATTGTCAGCGCAACTAATTTTGTTTCCCAGAGGTAAGGTCCGAAAGTGGGTTCTATGCGTGTATGTTTTTAAGGTTCTTAAAGTCATGAAAATCGTGAGGCCCTAGTATAATACGTAGGTAAGAGAGTAAAATTTAACGTCTATAGTCTAGTATATGATTTATCTTTAGAATATTAACAGTTTTGTGTGGATGTGTAGTCTGCTAATCCGCATTAGACCTCTGTGGTCGACTAAGATAGACCCTCTTAATGGTAGGGGATGCCCATGCAAAATGAGGATGTATATGGCCAAATGAAGATGAAGAAGACAGTAATTTGTAATGCTTCAATATTTCGCTGGCTCACTATTACAAGGTTCTACATATATTACATTTTTAGCACTTATTTAGTTACGAATACTACGAGGTTCTATGAGTTGTATAGATTTGTTGGCAACACTAACTAATAATCTGTTGGTGTGGCCAGGCTATGTCCAATATTCCAAGTGTCGAACGTGAGCGGCGAGAACCTGGAGCTGCTGACGATGTTCCTCAACCTGCTGAAGACGAGGATGCCGTCGCACGACGACAAGCCCGCAGAGTTCCAGATAGACGACACTTACTCTGTGCCGGTAATCGTTTTTATAATTAATTATCGCTTATTTCAACGATAAAGGAAACGTCGCGAGGAAACTGGCACATTAGTGTTTTTTTATGGAAAAAGGGGACAAAGGAGCAAGTGAGCCACCTGTAAGTTTAAGGGAATACCTTAGGTGTATTCTCTGATAGTTTGTAGATAGGCTGAAGATGAATATCAAGTAAGGAGCAAAGAGCCTTGATTAATTTCTTTTCATTAGACTAAGAAAAAATGTTGGTTCCGAAAGCTTGTAATTTTAATTTCATCTATTTCAAGCTCAACGTTATTTAAACAGTGTTCCTTAATTTTTTAAAGAATAATTGTTTCATGACTCATAAGTATGTAAACTACAGCATTGCGATTACCATAGATACAACTCAAGAAACATTGGAAACTTTTATTACTATAGCACGGTTAGGCAAAGACAGTAATATTAAGTGCCTGTATGTGGTGCCAGGGCGTGGGCACGGTGGTGTCGGGCACGACGCTGGCGGGCGTGGTGCGCGTGAACGACACGCTGCTGCTGGGGCCCGACCCGCTGGGCCGGTTCACGCCGGTCGCCGTGCGCGGGATACACCGCAAGCGCATGCCCGTCGCCGAAGTCAGAGGCGGACAGACCGCCAGCTTCGCGCTCAAGAAGGTGCCTACACTCATTCGGTCATTCATTCATTCGTTCGGTCACTGGCTCTCTCATTCGATCACTCAAATTAAACATTGCTTTTTCTAAGGATTTGGTCACAAAATTCTTAGTCACTTTAAAAGATGAACAAACAGAGAAAAGTTATTGATGTCTAAGCAAAAAAAAATAATAAAATTAAGTAATCGAAGCCAGGACAGTAACAAGAAATGACACAACATTCTCGTAACTGATATCTAAGTTATTCAATTTTCTAGATAAAACTACGCGTTTTATCTGATAAAACACGTTTAAGCAATAATTTAGTTTAGATATGGTGGATTCAGTGATAAAGCCCAAAACTTTTACTCATGACTCATTGTTTATTTATATGTCTGAAGAATTACTATGTATTATGATGATAAGAATTAAATAATAGAAAAGTTTTTATTGGCAGAAATATACTTCATGATACTTGTCATAGTTTTAAAAAATGAGGTATTTTTTCAGCCATAATATTACGTTATTTAATAGTCATTAAAATATCTTATTAATTTTTAAACTAGCAATTTAGCAAAAATGCGTTACAAAAAAACCTAAGTGAATAAAAATACAAAATTTATAATTGTAAATAGCCATAAATGTATTACCAATTTATTTATTTTCTCATTCTTATCTACGTTACTAAATACATAAATACTATTACAAGGAAGAAATTGTACACAAAGGTTAACAATATGGTGTAGTTGCTTACCTATTATCTTTTGATACAAGTATAGAGCAATTTAAAATACACACAATTTAATTTTTATGCGTAAAAGTCCCAGGACACTTTTTTTTAATGTATCCCATTGTTTTTTTCCAGATAAAACGTTCCCAGATCCGCAAGGGCATGGTGATGGTGTCCCCGGCGCTGAACCCGCAGGCGTGCTGGCAGTTCGAGGGAGAGATCCTCGTGCTGCACCACCCCACCACCATCTCCTCCAGATACCAGGCCATGGGTCACTCGATTATTTCAACTTATTAGTAAACACGCTAATTATAAAATTGTTGGAGATTAAGACCATCAACTAGTTGCTTAAAGTACTTTAATACTGTGATTCAAGTAGGAATGATCATCTATGAAAGTACAGTGTAATCTCACTAATCCGGCACTATTGAAAACCGGAGGGTGCCGGATTATTGGAATGTTCGGATTACTGGGTTGTACAGAAAAAGTCATAGGTAATAAATAAAATAAAGCATTTCATAGAGAGAATAAATGTATGTAATGTTTTAAATTAACATATAAGTACAGTCACGAGCATAAATATGTTCCTATGCGAAGGTTACCAAAAATATCTGACCCATGATCGAGTTCAATAATATGTGCCTACACGTACGCAGCAAAAATATGTGACACTATCCGGCTGCATAATGCAGTACCGTCAAAATGATGTGATACACTCACGAAGCATAAATATGTGACACCACTAGGCGGCAATAATATATGACATAATTTTATCTTCAATTTAATATAATAATTATACGAAATAATGAAAGAAATAAATTTTATTTTACATTGTTTCAAGTTGGCTGTACTTTATGCTATACTAGCCGGCCCGCGCTCGCTTCGTTGGGGGGTAAACATTTTTACTTGCGATTAAATTGTGATTTTAGTTCGATTAATACTAAATGCCATCATTTATTTCCTGATTGCGAAAAAATATCGTATTTATTTTTAATGAAAATATTTTTAATGAAAATAGATTAAGGCACAGTTGCGGTTGCTAGGTATAACTAGGTATAACTAGGTCAGTATTATCTCTAACCATTCGTGCCAATTGTATGCAGTTAAAGAAAAAAATATTTTGTTTTAAACACTTGAGAGTATATCTTTAAATTCACTTATTTTAATAAAAAATCATAATTGTTGATAATATTAATCAATTAACATGAAGTAATGATTTAAATTATTCTTCAATATACAAAATATTTTTTACAGTTATATTTAAAGTTAGACATATGCTGTCGCTGACTTTTTTATAAGCATTATCAAGCTTCACAGTGCTGGGTTCGAGGTTTACGCGCCCAGTTGAGAATCTCTCCGGTCGCGGGCGTACACCCCAGGCACACACCTCTGACTTTTCGAAGTTATATCTGGATTAACAATGAATTATCACTTGCATTAACGGTAAAGAAAAACATCGTGATGATTCTTGCACACCTAGAAGTTCTTAGAAATTTCTTAGGTTTGTAGTCCGTAAACCCGCACTAGGTCAGCGTGGTGGATTAAGGTCTTAACCCTCTCAATGATAGAGAAGACTCGTGCCCAGAAGTGGGACGTATATGAGCTGATAGTGATAATGGTGATGAAGCTCTATAACTTTTCTCTAGGACTCAAGCAAATATCTCTCATGGGTAAAGCAGCGTTCATAAAAAAACGTTTTCTTTCGACTGTTTTTTCTTCGGTTTACTTTGTAAAACCGGCTACAATGAAAAATTGTTATCAATTTTCTTCAATTTACCCTATGACACTCACAAATAACGTAGCTTTTTATTGCTAAAAGAATGTTCAAAATCGGTTTAGTAGATTCAGAGATTACTTTATACAAAGTCACAAGCTTAAATTATTTGTATAGTTTTTTGTCTAGATATAAATAAATAAATAATAAATAAATACACCCAACAGTCACACATATAGTCCTGACCCCACATTAAGATACGAGTCTTGTGTCGTGGGTATCAGAAACTACGAGAGACTTCGGTCTCACAAACACCCAGACCCGAAACAAATATTTGTGGATCACACAAACATTTGTCTCGGTGCGGGGATCGAACCCACGGCCTCTCGTTTCGCAAGCTGGTGTCTAGCCAACTGCGCCACGGGGCTGTCAAATTCAGAGATATATTCTAAATCACGACCAAATTCAAATATTCATTTAATTCGTAGATATATTTTGCCTACGGCTGCTGTGACATTAAGGAATTGTTATGTTGTGTTAAAGGGAAGCGGCTTTTAACACGATTGCTCCGATTAATTTATTATTTATACAGTTAATTGATTTTTCTTAAATTAATTTAATTTTTTAGATTCCCTAGTAGAGTTTTGATAAATTTAAAACGAATACCACTGAATTTGGTGAAAAACTAGACCATAATTCAAATTCAGATATAATTCCACAAATAATAATTGCTGGCTTGGTAGTGTGTAATATTATAAAAAAATATTTGTAAATACTGTAAAAGCGATTTTTGCGCAAAAGAAAAACTATGGTTTCTTAAATTAATTGATTTAAGAGACATGGTTGATTTAACTTATACATAGTTCAAACGACGTATTAACGACTATCTGACTCTGAACGCAATTGCATTTTTCTTTTTAATAATTAGTTCTCAATACCATAACTTGTGACGTGAATTATAACGATTTTTACTATTGCTACCGAATATTACTCGTATACACTTATATTATGAAGTAAGGCCAAACAGAATGAAAAAACAGACATTTTATGACATAATGACTGTTCGAAGTGAACGCACTAAGAAATATTTAGTACCGAAACAACGTGAATTCCAAATGTGAACAAATAATTTTCAATCTTATTACTTGCGTGTGACGTTTATTTTAAAATATTTGTCCTCATTTATTAAAGACATTATTTTAAAATGACATTTTTATTTTCTGTATTTTAATGTCATAACGTCTGAAATTCAAATTTATTGTAAGCTATATAAAATCCAATTGCAAAGATTTAAGGTTAATTGCAACCAGGAGTTGTCTTTAATTTAATACTTTACAAATTGAAGTCTGAATTACAAATGCGTAAATATAATATCATGAAATATATGCAACCGGTGCCACTAAGACAAGTGATTTCGTTTGCGATCTTCAATCTAGTATAGGTATATTTGATCGAAGGTGTGTGTAGTATTCCCCAAAACAATATTGGTAAGATAGTTTAGTGAAGAACAATTTAACGATCATACGTAATTACTATTTTAACGAACGAAACGAAATAATTAAAGAAATATTGTTTTGAAGTTAAACTTTATCGAAGTAATACGAGATAACTGGTCGCCTTAACAGCGTTGAATATACAGGAATTCTTTCAGACATTTTGATACCGACAAGGCGTATCAGTTATCCTGATTTAGCACCTCTTTATGTGGTGCAAGACAACAGCCCGATCCAGAACTCACGAATAACTCGTGAGTGGTTTAATACGCAAAGAGAGACGATAAAATTAATAGATTTCCGGAGGGAACCTAAAAGCCCTAATTTGAATCCTATTGAGAACCTGTAGGGTTTAATAGTCCAACAATGGGATCCAAATCAGGCTAGAACTTACAATTCCCTGCGTTGTCACACCTTCGACATTTGGGAGTCACTCCGGGGCTCTCAAGTGTGCACTAATATTGTCTCATTCATGCGAGAGAGGCTACAGGATGTTATTAATGCAGACCCCCCGTTTGCATACTAGATTTTAATTTATAATGTTTATAAAAAAAAGAATTAAAATTATTAATTAAGATGATTTGATTAATTAAAATACAAAAAAATATAATAATATAATATTTAAATTTAGTCGTGATTTAGACCATAATATCTAGACATAAATCTATATATATATAAGAAAGTCGTGTTAGTTACACCACTTATAACTCAAGAGCGGCTGAAGCGATTTGGCTGAAAATTGGTGGGGAGGTAGCTTAGAACCGGGAATAAAACATAGGATACTTTTTATCCCGTTCGACAGCGTTCCCGTGGGACTTTTCATTGTTTTCTTTATCCATACAAAAGTTTCGTTTTAATAATTAAGTCAATTTGAACTTTAATACAATACAATAAAGTTTAAATCGTAGTGGAGGAGTTCTATATTATAAAAATGAATTGCTCGATGTGTCTCTAAGCGCAAATCTCGAGAACCAATTTCGCTAATTCTTTTTTTATAATACTCCTTGAAGTACGAGGATTGTTCTTACGGAGAGATACATTTTAACAATTGCCTGAAAATGTCTAAAAATAATACTTTTCTAAATTCCCATACAAAAGGATCGTAATGATACTTAAGTCATTTTGAACTTTAACACCATACAAAATTTCCTGTTATTTAATGTTTATCCCGTCGATGCAGTTAGAGACCCCTCAAATAAAAGAACGTATTAAAATAAGCATTTTGAATCGACAATATGCATCTATAACATTCGAATAATTGCGTATTTTAGATGTTAAAAATGCAGTATTGTCATGACAATGGATTGACATTTTTTGGCTGTCAAATATTAAGGCGTGCTTTCAGAAATTTATTTTGTGTAACAAATCTCCTTGGTAGTGCCTCTTTTTTAAATTTTTATTATGCTTGAATATTATAAATACTCTAAATCTCCTTCAAGAAATATTGATAAATGGCCATGGAACAGGGCTGCGAGTACGCGACCTCGGCCCCCCGAGCTGTTGGAGTCTCCCACTACTTCCTTATCCGGGACTGCAGCATCCTTACCATCAGGCCAAATATCCTTACCTGCAATATCCTGTACCCAAACACACGCTATCTCTACCCCATTACCAAAACAATGAAAGTCCCAAGGAGAGTTGGTGCGTCTCCCGTAGCCAACGCGCAGGGGCAGCACCTGGCTCCTGTGAGAAATGGGCAAGGTTTGTTACACCAGCCCAGGCGGGGGCAACTTAAGACACTAGCCCGGGAAATAAGATTGAGGTATGCAAGTTGGAATGTAGGTACGATGAATGGTAGGTCAAGAGAGCTAGCATCTGTGCTGAAAAAGGAAAAATAAGGTTAACGAAGAAGACTTACGAAAGACGACTGCATGCAGCAATAATGCGAATATTGCGGTGGATGTGTGGTATTATAACATGGAGTGATAGAGTGAGAAATGAATATGTTAGGGTAAGTCTGAAAGTAGCTCCTGTGATAGAAAAGATGAAAGGAAACCGTCTGTCGTGGTATGGGCACATTAAGAGAAGGAATGAATCATATGTAGGAAAAAAAGGTAATGAATATGAAAGTGGATGGATGGGCAAGTCGAAGAAGGCCAAAAAAGAGATGGATGGAGTGCGTGACTGAAGATATGAAAGAGAAAGGGGTGAATGAAGACATGCCGTGTGTGGAAGAAGAAGAGATACTGCGCCGACCCCAAGTAATTAAGTGGGACCAGGGCAGGGGGATGATAATATACCTAAGTAAACAAAAATTAAATTCTTTTAATAAGTAACAAAACATTCATTGGCGGGTAGGGCGATACGAATTTTGCCGGGATAGCTAGAATAGTATAAAATTACAGCCATATTAAAACAATGTAAAATAAAATTTATTTCTTTCATTATTTCATACAAATTGTAAATTAAATTAAATTGAAGATAAAATTATGTCAGATATTATTGCCGCCTAGTGGTGTCACATATTTATGCTTCGTGAGTGTATCACATCATTTTGACGGTACTGCATTATGCAGCCGGATAATGTCACATATTTTTGCTGCGTACGTGTAGGCACATATTATTGAACTCGATCATGGGTCAGATATTTTTGCCAACCTGCCCATAGGAACATATTTATGCTCGTGACTGTACATATGTAATTAAAACAAATACGTTAGCATGTGCACGTGATAAGTTTTGAGATTAGACTGCTAGTCGCCGACGAAGTGACCAAAGCGCACAGGTATAGAGGGAGGGAGGCGTGGGCAAAGGGTGCCGGATTATTGGACGTGCCGATCTATCGAAGTGCCGGATTAGTGAGATTATACTGTATATTAGTTCGTTAACTATGCTGATAGTTACTTAATAATCTTCCTCCCTTGCGTATTACTTTTTCCTATGCTTCCTGTGATCCCTCGAGTAAGTGACTCTTAAATTAAAACAATGAAGAACCCATACTAAACTCCTGCCCGAAACAAAATTGTTTGTTTATCAACTTTATCAGTACGTTTCATCATAATCAGCCCAAGTATTCCACTTCTGGGTACGGGCTTTCTTTACTATTGTGAGGGTTTTAGTCGTTAGTCCATTACGCTCGCCTAGTGCGGGTTGGCGGACTACATATCTAAGAAACACCCAAGAACTTGTAGATGTGCAGGTTTTATCACGATGTTTTCCTTCACCGTTAAAGCAAGTGATAATTCATTGTCATATACACATAACTTTAATAAGTCAGAAGTGCCTGGGGTTGATTCTTGATGGTGCGCCTCTTGTATCACAGTCTTACAGTACGATTAACAGATTATATTATGCCTTAGTCCACCCAACCACGCTGGCGTAGTACGGGTTGCCAGACTACACACCTAAGAAAGTCCTAATATTTTTTTAAAGCTTTTATCTAATGCATATTACAGTGCACTGCGGCAGCATCCGGCAGACGGCGTCGATCCTGTCGATGTCGCGCGACTGCCTGCGCACGGGCGACAAGGCGCTCGTCAAGTTCCGCTTCATCAAGCACCCCGAGTACCTCAAGCGCGGGCAGAGGATGGTCAGTACTTCAACCAAATTTTATTTTGTATTTTAGCAGTGGCCATAAAGGCATTGATTTTGACAATTCTTTTGGGTGCCTTAATAATAATGCGTTGAGTCTTGAATCTCGCAATATTTTTTTTCTGGATATTTTAATGAAAAAATATATCTATACTGGTGTGCTTAAACTGCCTCCAAATTAAAAAAAGTATTATTTACAAACAAAAATTGGGGAACGCTATTTATATAAGCTCAATCTGATCTCCGAGTTTGGATCTCGCATTTCTCTACGTAATGATATATTTTTTTATAAGAATAGTAAACATTAATTTCTATTTTGTATGTATGCAGGTGTTCCGCGAAGGCCGCACCAAGGCGGTGGGCAACGTGCTGCGGCCCGACCCGATCGCGCACAAGCCGCCGCCCGCGCGACACGAGCGCCACGAGCGACGCGCGCACACCTCGCCGCACGCGGCCGCTGCAGCCACGCCCGCCGCTAATGCGTCCGCGCTGGTACGTCATTACAGTGTTGCCAGCTGTTGGAAACTATTTCTACTATAGTAGTTATAATTAATTTTAACGCTAAATAAAAATTAAGCCTCTTAAACTGTGACACAAGTATGTCATGTTCAATATGGTGAAATAAAATAGAATTTTAATTCAGTGATGTAAGTTTGTAGAGTAGTGCAATAAAAAAAAAGCTATAAAAATTTATGCTTCTAAATACTCCCTATGTAGATTTGTCCCCCGTAACTTTAGGGAGAAAAAATGCAATATATAGTTGGCAGCTCTGTATATCAGCCCCGATTTCCGGCTTATACAAGTACTAATTGACATGATAATTTACAGCAAGAGACAGACGTAACGGCAGTGGACTCTCCGTTCGAAGTGCAGGCGGACAAGCGCAGCGCGGCGGCGGGCGGGGGCGGCGGCGGAGGAGGCGGAGGGGGCGGAGGGAGGAGGCCGCGCAAGCGACACGACAAGCCGCCCGACCACGCCGCCGTCGCCGCCAACTGAACGCACACACTCCCACTACGCACTCACACTCTCCCACCAAGTGTCTCACTCGGGGAAGCATTGCAACTATTTCTCCACCATCACTCTCAACACGTCCACGCAGTCACACACAACTCATTGTACGGGACATAGACGGAGTGTGTCGCCCTTCACATGTAATCTATGGTAGCCATTAGATTATTCATATAAATTAGTTCAATACGGATGTTTCTCTGCGTCGACGTGCGCCTTGGACTTGCCAAGACGAACATTTTAATAGTGTTTAACTTTAATGTCTTCACGTTTTTTATTATATGACAACGACTTTTTTTATATGTAACCGTGCTTCCCTAGCCTTATTATTGCGGCTAGATACAGTCCACAACACTAAAATAAAAGTACAACATTTTGTAGTTCGATTACATGTTAGATGTAGATGTCGCGGGTGTGCTCGGGATCAATTTATTTACAAAATGACTCATACTAGGCAGTTAAAAAAAGTGATGTAAATTGTTTCTGTTTGATGGTTAAGAAATGGTTGAAATAATCTAATCTGATGGTTTAGATTGGTTCTAAAACTGATTAAAAAATTTATTAGATTCTTTGGTGGCTAGCACTTCTAGAAGATTCGTTGTTTCGCGTTTATAATCTGAGGTTTTTGTCAAAATTAAATGTTTAGGTGATTAATGTGTCGTGCAGTAAATGCCTGTAAATGAAACTTGCACTTGAAGGAAATTAAGTGTTAAGAGGGTAGTTTAATATTTTAAATGTTGTCACATGGTCTACACTACTAATATAAGGTATCACTATAAATCTGTGGTTCACCAAGCTAATAATTTAAATATACAGACCTATGTGTAAACTATGCCTCACAACATCTAAATAAATTGACCCTCAGAACCTTCCCTTTAGCAACAATTATATTTTGGCATTCAATTTGTTAACTAAATATTTTAATCCATTCTAGAAATGTTATTCAAACATGGAACTATTTTAATAGAATTTTCTCTAGATTATATGAGATACTTTTATTAATTGCACAATATTTGGAAAATAATTTGTTTGATATTTTTATTGTTGTTTTTGGTTTCTAAAATTATATGTTGATTTCTTATGTGATTTATAATTTGCCACTGTTGGATGGTATTTCTTGATTATATTTAGTGGAGAAAATGTTGTGGGATTCATTTATTTGAAATATCGGAATTATTAAAATACGAATTTTGTTTAATACATAAATTTATATGCATATAAAGCAATAATCTAGTGTTAGTGAGGCTAGCTGCTTGCTCCATATCAGAATTCAGTATTTTCAATATTTTCTATACCATAACAATATTGTGATTTTTTATAGAACATAAGTGAAAGGTATATTTTTAATGATTTATTCAGAGTGAAATTAAAATAGCTCAAATAAATTGTTTTTGTTTTATTTAACAAACATCTTTTTGACTAGGAATTATTTATAGAGTACTGATTTTCTTGCATGTTTTTCAAGTATACTGAAAATGTATTTAGGAATATAATGATTAAAACAAAATTGTTGTTCAAAGGATTAAATATATAACCAGTTTGGTAAACATTTTATACAATATTAATCTGACAATGGACATCATTATTTTATGAATTCTAGTTTAACTACATAATTATATACTAGCTAAAGCAACATACAAATTCTACTAGAGCATAAAGTTGCTGTTTGACTAAAATGTCATACATTAAGCATGTTGTGAATTCCATTATTTTTTTATCTGTTTCTTTGCGTCTTGTATACCTTCCTTTAAATTGTCACTGAATTTTTTCAAAAATGTCAGTAGCCGGTTCATTTTATGTGGATCCACTTCTGATAGCTTCTCTTTGCCTCTATAAAATACTGCTACGGCCAGTTGTGCTGCCCGCCTCACTGGATAGGATTCGGCAATCCTTTGCACAAGGCGCTCATTATTAGCTAAGTATTTGAGCAGGGCACGTAAAGGCATTGTAATCACTTGAATGATGTTTCAAATGAGCACATATTACGATACTTCTGTAGGAGTTCTCGCTTAAGACGCAATTGTGTCCTTAATATCTCAAATTGTTTGAGCTGATCTTGTTTATTATAATCAATTCCGGGGAGCCTTTTAATCTGAAAAGAAAATATATAAAGTTTTATGGTGACAGTGAAATTATACTTAATACACAATTGAGAAGAATAACAATGAATATATATTCATTATATTGTTAAACATGTAAATATATTTCATTTAAACAAATTCATTTCATAATTCTGATTTTTATTATGTGAAAACATTGACCATGCCTTGTTACACAATAAATATCATTAAAATTTGTTTCCAAATAATCTGTCAGATAAGTTATCATGGTATACATATTGGCAATGGTCAGTATAACAATGAAAATTGGCAGGTTTACAATTTTCATAAATAGTAACTACGAAAAAGAAGTTGTTTACCTGTGTTCGAGCGATTTCAAGCTTTTTCTGTAGTTCCAAAACTCGTTGACTGCATTCCTGAGACTCTCTAGCTTTGGCCGAATTATCGTGGAAGTCCCTCTCGACGCTACACAAGAAAAATCTTTTATAGATAACAAGATAAATGAATGAACGACAGTGAAAATAAATACGACGAAATACCTTCGTATTATTTCGTACACAATCGGCAAAAAATCTACGTCTACATCTTGTACAGTTAGTGGACTAAAATTGTTTTGTTCGGAATGATCTGTGTTATTGTCCATTATGTGATTATGGTTTACAAACGTAACACAAATTACAAAAGTCAACTTGCCTAATAAGTAAACGCTACTTTTATTTAATGAGGACGAACAGCGATACAAAATATGTACAGTACAAATTCTATTAGGTTATGTAAACAAAATGTCAAACATACAGCCAATTTGTCGTTCAAAATTATGCATCGATTAACCAAGCTCTTGGCGTTCGGATTCACAATTCACAACTATTTAAGTACTTATGTATTGAAATAAAATCCAAGCAGTTGGCCATACTAACTTGAGGATTGAACCCATGTTCAAACATTATAAATTTAATTAAAAAAGGTGTAGGTACCTATTACATACTTAAATACCTAGGTACATGTGCCCCTATTTCCGAGGTGCCACAAAAAAATATTGTTGACAAATTAAAACTGCATTACTTTTAATAAGTAGGTGCTACCTAAATACATATACCTAAATACATACATATTTTGGGAACCGATGGCGTTGCAAAATCTATCTACATACCTTGTCAATAAACGAGTGTATCCGATTTATTTTCGAGTACACATTTATAATCTGTAAGATTTTTTGACGTCTGTCAATGATGGAAATGAGTGTGTTTGTGTACAATGTTTTTTGTTATTTCTGAATAAAGATATTTTACAAAATGGATGAAGTTGCGAAATTAGAGCACTTATCGCTTGTTTCAAAAGTGTGCACAGAGCTGGACAACCATCTAGGGCTAAACGACAAAGACTTAGGTAAGTCCAACACATTCTTTATTACGACCCATATTTTTGGCTTGTAATAAATATAATTGGTTATATTCAGAGAATTTTTTAATGTGGACTAAATCCCTAATTCCTTTTTTTGTTTGTTTATAGCGGAGTTCATCATAGACTTAGCTGACAAAAATCCAACCTTCGAAGCATTCAAGAAAGCCCTTCTTGAAAATGGCGCAGAGTTTTCCGACTCGTTCATGACCAACTTACTTCGAATCATACAACACATGAAACCTGTCGGTAATGCCACAGAAAGTGTCCCTGAAAAAGAAAACAAAAACCCATTAGCCAACAAATTCCCAGGACTAGCACTGCCAAATGAGAAACCTCGTAAACTTTCTATCAGTGAGGGTAGCGAAGATGAGAGCGACACTAAGAAGAGAGTTACATCTAAAGATATCTTCAAAGAGGAGTTGAATTCCAAGCCTGCTACAGGTGACAATATCGTAGATCAGGCAATGGCTGAGCTTGAGGCCCTTGCACCCTCCAATTCGGGTGTAAAAAAAGAATCACCTAAAGAGGTGAAGAAACGGGAAAGGAGTACAAGTAGAGATCGTAAGGATACCCAAAAGCATAGAAGAAGAGATGACTCAAGAGATAGAAAGAGAAGAAGCAGAAGTAGGGATAGGTGTAGCAGGAGTAGAGACAAACAGAGTCCAAGCAGAGATCGCAGAAGTAGTAGAGATAGAGAAAGAGAAAAAGGTAGGGATAGGGACAGAGATAGAGATAGAAGAAGACGATCAAGAAGCCGCCATCGTCATAGATCTAGGTCAAGAGATAGGTATAGGAGGTCAAAATCAAGAGGCAGAAGGTCCCGGTCTAGAGGAAGAAGGTCTCGCTCCCGGGAGAAGGAAGACAAATACAATGACTACAATAAAAAGCCAAGAAGAAAGAGTCCAGAAGTAGAGATGAGTGATGATCCAGAGCCTGGAAAGGTATGTCAATTTAATTACTGTGTACATAGTTTTGCATTAAAATATTTTTTTTCACATGCCATTTACCCTAATTATTATTTTGAAACATATTAAAATTAAAAAATCACAGTAAAAAAAACCTTAATTTGAAAATTAAAGATATGATAGAAGCCTGTTACCTCTTTAATATCATATTATTTTGTATAGATATACAATGGGCGAGTAGCAAACATAGTGCCTTTTGGGTGTTTCATCCAAATTGAAGGTGTGAAGAAACGGTGGGAGGGTCTAGTGCACATCTCACAACTCAGGTCTGAAGGACGGGTCAATAATGTGTCTGATGTGGTCAGCAGAGGGGATAAAATAAAGGTAAGATTTTAATTTTATAAACAAAGTATGAACAGTTTTACTTAAAAACCTTGCTATTTACAATAATAAAATATATATTGCACAATTGTATCCTTTTGTGTTCAATGAATAAATAATAAAATTATTTATTCCAGGTGAAAGTTTTATCAGTGACAGGACAGAAGGTATCCCTCACCATGAAAGATGTCTGTCAAGAGACAGGAAAAGATCTGAACCCTACATCCCATGCACACTTAGAGGTAATATTTTGTAAATATTATGGTAATTAACATTAATTTTTTTGTGAAAGTTATTGTTGTTGTCTGTTGTCATCTATTGTAGTAAAGTAAAATGGTGTTTGCATCAAGAAACCCCACTAGCAACTGTTTATAAGTGCAGCACAAACCCAAACCAATTGATTAATCAATGTGTAATGGGTACCCTAACATGTCTCTTCAAACTGTTGTTGTGCCATATATTTTTTGTTATTTAATTGTTACAAAGGAAAACGAAACTGAGTCAGGTGGCTTTGTTAAGCTACGAGTTTACTTGATTTTCCAACTCATCAGTCACTATAACTTATTGCACATGTGTCAGGCTGAACGGGAAGGCCGTAACCCTGACAGGCCGGCGCCTGCCGCAACAGTCCTGGCCGGTCTGCAAGGCGGCCTCGACCCCGACGAGGACTCCAGCAGAAAGAGAGTCACCAGGATCTCCAGCCCAGAGAGATGGGAAATTAAACAGGTATATAAGACTTTAAAATTATTTTTTTATATTATGATTTCTTGTTTGCATCATTTTTATTCTTTACCCTAAGTTTATTTAGGTGGTTCTTCGAATCCAATTAACAAAATTCCGTATTTAATAAACAGTAATTTATTGATAATTATTTAAATAATAGGAGCAATTAAGGCAGTCTATACTTAGTAGTGTGATATGAGAAAAAATATTAATATATTGGTATCACATTCAACAGTAATTTCTTGCCACTTGTACTTTATACAAAACCAAATTATCTTGTCACAGGTTCAAAATAAATAGACAAACACATATCTAGATAAAACAGAGTTTCTTGACGAATTATTTAGTTTACCTTTGAAGACCCCAATAAACTCACAGAGCATAAGACAGAAAAATAATTAATCAACAATATAAAACATTCAATTCAATAAATTTGTTGTAGATGATATCATCAGGCGTGATAGACAAGAGCGAGCTGCCAGACTTCGACGATGAGACCGGTCTGCTTCCGAAAGACGAAGATGGAGAGGCTGACATTGAGATAGAACTGGTGGAGGAGGAGCCTCCGTTCCTCCAGGGCCATGGGCGGGCGCTCCACGACCTGTCTCCCGTGAGGATCGTGAAGAACCCTGACGGGTCTCTCGCGCAGGCCGCCATGATGCAATCGGCACTCGCCAAGGAGAGAAGGGAACAGAAGATGATACAGAGGGAGCAGGAGATGGAGAGTCTACCTACAGGTATTAAATATATTATGGTTATTTATGTAGTTATAGTATAAAGAGGCCTAAGTTCTCCATAAGGCATTAATTATGTATGTATTTCACTAAACCTCCAACGGAACAGCATGGTGTTTTTTTTATGCCGTTATTTGATGTTTCTACTGGTGAAAGTTGCCATAAATTGTTAGCTGACAATATGAATAAGAAAATGTAGATTTAATTATTGCTAAGTATGGACATTTATATCATGATTGATACTGATATTGAAAGTTTTTTCATGTTTATTTATTAGTTGAAAAACATAATTCCAATAAAAACTTTTTTAAATCAACTACCTCTAGAAAACAAATCAATACAAACTATGCTTTTAACCAATATTTATAATAGATTTGTACATAGACATTAGACGCTAATATATGTGTCCACCCATAGGTCTGAACAAGAACTGGATAGACCCCCTGCCCGAAGCTGATGGCCGTACCCTGGCAGCCAACATGCGCGGCACCGGCATCACGCCGCAGGACCTGCCCGAGTGGAAGAAGCACGTGATCGGCGGCAAGAAGTCCTCCTTCGGCAAGAAGACCAACTTGTCGCTGCTCGAGCAGAGACAATCACTGCCTATTTATAAACTCAGGGATGAACTCACTAAGGTAAAGGGTTGTGGATTAGTAAGCCATTTGTTTTACACCCTGAATTAAAATATATACATATGAAGAGCTTTTTGCACTTGTATACTTTAACCTGAATATGGTTGTCCAGCTAGATATGGATTTTTGAAAATGTAGAAAACTACCTTTAGCAAAACATGAGTATATGCTTCCTCCCAATACCATTTTTTGAGTGCAGTTTGTGGTGTTTATTTGTAAAAATAATTTTCTATCAGTTGCAATATTTTATTAGATCAGATTAATCGTAGATATAATTTCGTCGGTATGTCCTCCACCACAATTTTCACAGAATTATCCTAACACACCAGCGCGACACATTCCTACATACAATATTTCCAAAACTCATCCACCCCCATTTCCTCCACAGGCTGTCTCCGACAACCAGATCCTCATCGTGATCGGGGAGACGGGCTCCGGGAAGACCACGCAGATCACGCAGTACCTGTCCGAGTGCGGGCTCACGGCGCGCGGCAAGATCGCGTGCACGCAGCCGCGCAGGGTCGCCGCCATGTCGGTCGCCAAGCGAGTGGCCGAGGAGTTCGGCTGCCGGCTGGGCCAGGAGGTCGGGTACACCATCCGGTTCGAGGACTGCACCAGCCCTGATACTGTTATCAAGTGAGTTCATAATTAAAAATGTTTACGACTGTATTTGTCTATGCGAACGCTCGGGGCCTACCCTGCAATTAAGACCGGTTAGGACTTAATGCACCATGCTAGCTCCAAGAAAAAAAAAATTATTTTTTTGAAATGCCTCCTCAAATTCTACCTCAAAATGTTTTCTCACGTTGTTTTTCTTCACCGTCGAATCACGTGATAATTGACTTACTGTTGGCTTACTGAACGACATGATGCCATATTTGCTTTCTAAATGTTTTTTTCAACAAAAACACAAAGACTATGATCATCATCTTTCAGTCTACTCACTACGTCTATATTATTTCAGATACATGACAGACGGTATGTTGCTCCGCGAGTGTCTCATGGACCTGGACCTGAACAGCTACTCGGTGATCATGTTGGACGAGGCTCACGAGCGCACCATACACACCGACGTACTCTTCGGGCTTCTCAAGCAAGCCGTCCAGAAACGACCAGAACTCAAACTTATAGTCACTTCAGCCACCTTGGACGCCGTCAAGTTCTCTCAATACTTCTTCGAGGCTCCAATCTTCACTATACCAGGAAGAACCTTCCCTGTCGAAGTCCTGTACACTAAGGAGCCAGAAACTGACTATTTGGACGCTTCCCTGATCACAGTGATGCAGATCCACCTTCGGGAACCCCCAGGGGATATACTTCTCTTCTTGACGGGTCAAGAGGAGATCGACACGGCTTGCGAGATCCTCTACGAGAGGATGAAGTCTCTAGGACCTGATGTGCCCGAGCTGATCATCTTGCCGGTGTACTCCGCCCTTCCATCAGAGATGCAGACGCGTATCTTCGAGCCAGCGCCCCCTGGGTCGAGGAAGGTGGTGATTGCCACCAACATAGCAGAGACGTCGCTGACCATAGACGGGATATATTATGTAGTGGACCCAGGGTTTGTTAAGCAAAAGGTTTACAACTCCAAGACTGGGATGGATTCGCTCGTCGTAACTCCTATTTCGCAGGTAAGTTTTTTAAGATGACTTTTTGAAATGAAATGCATGTTCAAAAACTTAGGCACACACCTCTGACATTTCGGAATTTAGTGTGCTTTTCGTAATGATTAATCACTTACCTTAAACCTGCACACCTAAAAATTTTTTAAAGGCCAAGGGGTCTGTGATCACCTCAGCTATTACCTGCATCAGTTCCTGATCGCGGTCTGAATACACTCTGTATAACTGAATGTCTGTATGTACAGGCGGCGGCAAAGCAACGCGCCGGTCGGGCCGGCCGCACGGGCCCGGGCAAGTGCTACCGGCTGTACACGGAGCGCGCCTACCGCGACGAGATGCTGCCCACCCCCGTGCCCGAGATACAGCGCACCAACCTCGCCACCACCGTATGTATACCATACTCTTAGTACAGCAGCGCGGGCCCGGGCAAGTGCTACCGGCTGTACACGGAGCGCGCCTACCGCGACGAGATGCTGCCCACCCCCGTGCCCGAGATACAGCGCACCAACCTCGCCACCACCGTATGTATACCATACTCTTAGTACAGCAGCGCGGGCCCGGGCAAGTGCTATACGCATTTTGGTACTGGAGCTTTGATAACTAGGGACCTTATGCAACATAAGAAGCTTGATTACTAAGCTTGATGACTAAACCATATTTAATGTTTGTTGCAATCAGGTGCTGCAGCTGAAGACGATGGGCATCAACGACCTGCTGCACTTCGACTTCATGGACGCGCCGCCGGTGGAGTCTCTCATCATGGCGCTAGAACAACTCCACTCGCTATCAGCGCTCGACTCGGAAGGACTGCTCACCAGGCTGGGACGGAGGGTATGGACTAGAAACATTACTAGAATTTTTTTTTATACCTCTTATGTAATACGGATTTGGAATGAGGAAATTTATCTAATTGTAAGAAGAGTATAGCTTTTTTTTTTGGGGTAAGATATAAAGCCATCTTTGCGTGATCAAGTCGGTGATCAAGTTTGCAGTTGTAATAGTAGGATTCTAATTATAGATTTTTTAGTAAAAACCGAATAAAATGCTTTATAAATAGTCTTAAAGACATCAAGTTAGTAGATACAGTAAATATTTTATTAATTTTATGCTTCAAAGAAAAAGTTATTGCATGTAAAACTGCAAATGTGTAGTTTCAGTACACCATAATCCACAAATTTGTTTTAAAACCTATGCTATTCTTTCCAGATGGCAGAATTTCCTCTAGAGCCGAACCTCTCCAAAATCCTCATCATGTCAGTAGCCCTACAGTGCTCCGACGAGATCCTGACCATAGTGTCTATGCTCAGCGTGCAGAACGTGTTCTACCGGCCCAAAGACAAGCAAGCTCTAGCCGATCAGAAAAAGGCCAAATTCAACCAGCCGGAAGGAGACCATCTTACATTACTAGCGGTGTATAATAGCTGGAAGAACAATAAGTTCTCCAACGCTTGGTGTTATGAGAACTTCGTGCAGATCAGGACCCTGAAGAGAGCCCAGGATGTGAGGAAACAACTGCTCGGCATTATGGACAGGTTTGTTTTTGTTTACAGTATTATCAATATTGGTTGAAGTATATTATGTTTTCTGTTAGTATTATATACCAGTTATTTATATAAGTTTTTGTAGTCTATGTAGTCAATGATGCATTTTGTAAATTTCAAAGCGTCATTCATTGTTATCTTTGTTGGAAATCATTTGAAAAGACTTTGTTAATGCAAACTTATTGAAAGGCTGCTGGCACTTAAAAATTATATTAAACACTGTTTTTTTTACAGACATAAGTTGGATGTGGTATCAGCTGGAAAAAACACAGTGAGGATTCAAAAAACCATATGCTCAGGCTTCTTCAGAAATGCTGCAAAGAAAGATCCCCAAGAAGGGTACAGAACACTCGTGGACAGCCAAGTTGTGTACATCCATCCATCAAGTGCTTTGTTCAACCGACAACCAGAATGGTGAGACATTACTTGGTAATAATCTAAGCAGTGGCAGATTTGCCAGTTTACTGAGTAGGTTGGAACTTAGAGAGGCAAATTTTGCCATTGTTTTCATAAGATATAGATTAGCCGAACGCCCCCTACTTGCAGCGCAGCGTAACCGGTTCGATTCCGGTGACGCGTGCCATGTTAGATTAGGTACATCCGAACGCCCCCAACACGCAGCGCAGCGAAACTGGTTCGATCCCGGTGACGCACGCCATGTTAGGGAAAGGTCCTTAGTGACCGCGCACGCCCTGCGTCCAGTCACGCGGCGAACGCGGTCCTTCCCGACTCTCTCAGTCCTCTTATTGCGGACAAACCCAATGATCGACACCGTATTTACGGGTCGCAAAGATCCCCACATAAAATGGGCTAATCCTAGGTCATGTTCCTACCACAGGCCCTTCTTGTCGAAGGTTGTTCTGTGAGTGACGTTTAGGGGTGTGATATAGATTAGTAAAAGAAACAAACATTTTTTTAATTTGAAGGGGTGGAAAACTTTAATAGCCTACGAGCTGCAAATGTATAAATCCGCCACTGAATCTAAGGAACATTTAAAAAAAAATTACTTAAGCTTTTACATAAATTCAAATGTGTATAATTTAATATTATTTTTTCTTCAGGGTTATCTACCATGAACTGGTACAAACTACAAAAGAGTACATGCGTGAAGTGACGACCATAGACCCCAAATGGTTGGTGGAGTTTGCGCCAGCCTTCTTCAAGTTCTCCGACCCGACGAAACTGTCCAAGTTCAAGAAGAACCAACGCCTGGAGCCGCTGTACAATAAGTACGAAGAACCCAACGCTTGGAGAATATCCAGAGTTCGCAGGAGGAGGAATTAGAATGGCAACACTGGTCATTTGTATGGTTTAAGTTGAGAAATAAATAAAGTTAGACAATTAATGTAGTTGTTTTATTTACGTACTTTTGTAACAGTGAATTTTTTTTTTATCACTATATGTAATGAACGGTGGAGTAAGAGTAGTTGATTTTTGGATTTAAGAGTGCGCAAATAATAGAGAGATTCGATTAAATTATACAAGTAGGTATAAAGCCGGAACTAGGATTCTGCACTATACCTTAGTGTACCATACCATGTTCACGTAACCGTCAAAATTATTCTTTGCAAATTATCGCCGAATTATTCTATTTTAGAAATAATATTAAATTTGTATATATTATTGTATTTAATGTATTATTCTATATTATTGTATGTATATTATAATTATCCTATTATTTATCGGCTTGCAAGCTTTGAATTTTGCAAAAACGAAACGCAACTGTCAATCTGGGTTAACCAAATTTCCTGAAATGCACTCAAAGGTGCCTAAAATGAGCTGAAACTGAAAATAAATAAGTACTTGTAACAGAAAATTAATTGTGATACACTTTAATTAGTTTTACGCAAATGGATTTCCTACCGGAGATAATCGGCGAGACAATTATATTGGGGCTAGATTCCCTAATACTTGGCATCTGCATAAAACAGCTGAGCAAATGTAAACACATTCTGAATGCGCTACAGGTAAATATAATACGAAAAGATTTTAATATTTAATTAGTAAAGAATTACAATTTTATTACAAATTGAGGTTATGTTTTGATTTTTGTGTTATGAGTTCAATGTTATGGTTATAAGATTTTTAATAATAATCGTTTTTATTTTTATCCAAAAGCTTATTAATTCGTTTAAGTATACACGATTAGTTTTACCTACTGATCATAATATTAATGTTTATAATAAAAAAGGCCATTATTCAAACACAGGCATGATTTTCAAGGGCTTATGTTATATCATTATGATTTATATTTAGAATGGAGATTATTCATGATTAATTGGATTGGTTTAGTTTCATAGACTCTATTCAGTATTTCTGCCAATTGCTGTGTGTTAAGTATTTCAGTAAAGAACACATTTAATTCTTCTTAGAAATTTTTAATAATCTTCTCTGATAAAAAATGATTGATGATGATAATTTTCATAATTACTCTAACACAGGTCACAAAATAAAAATTTCTTGGGTGTTAAAGATGTTTTAAGAGTCTATCAACAATTAAAACAAAAGAAATTGTCTATGTCTTTTTTTTAAATAAATTAACTGGTTCATTTTTTAAAAAATATGTAAAAATAACATTTTCATCTTATAATTGTTACAATTTTTGTTTTAGACTGCTCCAGTATTGGACATAGACTCAACTATAAACAAAGAGATAAATAAGTACCCCAACAATATCATTCCATATGTGGTGATAAGGGGCCTGGTGAAGCCTCTCGGCACACCCATCACCAGCAACTACAATAACTCAGTCACAGGAGTAGTTCAGAGGTGAGACAAGTGACTTTTTTTCTTAATGAACAAGATTAACATGTATATGTTACAGTTAAAACAGGTTTTTAGATAGAACGCGAATTTCCTAGTAAGAACTAGTTTTTACTTAATGCCTTCGTTAATACTAGAATTAACTAATGTCCAAATTGAATATCAGTTATAACTTGTTCGTACTAGACAAAACGCGTTTTTCCGCAGCGAGTCAGTTAAAAGTGTTCCGATCGAGGTTAGAATTCATCATAGAACTGTTGCTAAGGAAACAGCCATAGGAACAGGCCAAGGATTTATGCGCTGCGTTTGCAAAAAGGATGTATGTCAAAAAGGTGTCTCTGCAAGAAAAGTAGTTATCTATGTAATTCAAAATTCCACGATAGTTTTTCTTGCAATAACAAGTCCTAATCCTTTTTTAAATTCAAGTTTGACTTATTAGATTTTATTGTGTGTTAATCAAGGTTCTTTAAGGGGGTAGATGCACTCAGAAGCGTAAAAAAAGGCCTATTTAAAAAAATTTTTTTTTTACAGTAATTAAGTTTATTTTACAAAATAAATTATA
Organism: Cephonodes hylas; assembly: GCA_030295005.1. Taxonomy (NCBI): domain Eukaryota; kingdom Metazoa; phylum Arthropoda; class Insecta; order Lepidoptera; family Sphingidae; genus Cephonodes; species Cephonodes hylas. The sequence continues at coordinate 1,699,016 of AP025365.1, forward strand.
CAGAGTTTTTATACAATGCTTTAACTTAACATTTATGAAAAAAAAAAAAAAAAATACATATTATTTATTAAAATATCGCCATATCGGTTGGATCCTCTCCCGCGAGTAGTACTTCGCGGTGACCATCACAACAGCCTTCTGGATCATCTGAATTCGAAAAACCAAGGTGAAACCTTTAGTTTAATAATAAATCCAGTCTTTAATCGAAGCTTTTTTTTTTTTTTTGAAAATTTACAAAATGGTGGCATTCGAAACTTTGGACTCTGATTTTCGATAAAATGTTAAAAGTTAATTGTTTAAAAAATATAGTAATTGTTAACAAAAATCAATATCCTTCGATTAAAGACTGGATTTATTATTAAACTAAAGGTTTCACCTTGGTTTTTCGAATTCAGATGATCCAGAAGGCTGTTGTGATGGTCACCGCGAAGTACTACTCGCGGGAGAGGATCCAACCGATATGGCGATATTTTAATAAATAATATGTATTTTTTTTTTTTTTTTTCATAAATGTTAAGTTAAAGCATTGTATAAAAACTCTGTATAATTTATTTTGTAAAATAAACTTAATTACTGTAAAAAAAAAATTTTTTTAAATAGGCCTTTTTTTACGCTTCTGAGTGCATCTACCCCCTTAACAATGTTTCTTTTTGAAATTTTATGGTTGTGTTCTGTTGTTTATTTGATTATTTTATTTACGTACTTATGATTAATATTGTCATCTTTGCAAATAATTTAAGTCGATGTCCGCTAAAATATTCCTTTTGTGTTTTTAATATTAAAGTAAATATTTTTAAAAACTAATTGTTTCCATTTTCAAATTATTTTATCTAGTGCTAGTTTTAACTACAGCTCGATGTGAGAACTAGTTTTATCTGAAAATCAAATATATCAGTGGTAAATTCTAGTTTTAACTGGGTATTTCTTGTATTAACGAAGGTATTAAGTAGTTTTTACTAGTAGTTCTAACTAGAAAAATCGCGTTCTATCTAAAAACCGGTTTTAACCGTAACATATACACCATTTTGAAAATAGTGATACTGTTAGCATGGGAATCATCTCAAATGGTTATTTTGAGTTTTACATAACAAAAATGTTTACCTTCAAAGATATAGCATATCATTTAATAAAGACAAATGAAACATTTCTTTCCATGAATAAGTAAACCACCAAACAATGTAAAAGTAATGTAAAGTCCCGTTACAATCAAGAGTTTTTTTTAATTACATAAAGTATGTAATAATTCATTACAAATACACACATAATTCCTAAAAGTCAAAGAATTATGTTTGGAATTTGAAAGCCAGAAATCGAGATTTCTTCTCAACCTCACTTAAACATTGAGGCCCTCTACTTTTTCTATGATCCACCATACAAAATTAATAGGTATGCCAGTATCCATATGTTTTCTTGCAGGTTGACGATAAAAGAGCATGTTATTGCACGAACTTCGGCAGGCTTCTGGTCAGACCAGACCCGCACTATTCACGAGGTGTGTAATTGCACGCCCTTCGTGCTCAACAATGGAAAGTACAGCATCGAGGTCGTAGACGCGCTGGCGGCCGAACTCCTTGGTAAGGAAATACCGGCAAACGGACCTGAAATATCTATTTTAAATTTTAACAAACGGTTCCTTGGTGGCGCGGGGGCAAAGTGAATTGGAAATGTTTTAGGTCAATTGAAAATCGTTTGTGTATTAAAGCTGTCGAAAATTCTTGTAATATATGTAATTTCGATGTGTGTTATTTAAGTAGAATGACTAGGCTTTTTAAGCGTTTTTTACTCACCACATCCAAATTAATTAAATTTCCACCAAGAAAAGTTTCTTCAACTCCATTGTCAGCAGCAGCAGCCCTTCGTATGACCATCGCTGGACATGGCATAGGCTACTTATGGCACCCACAACAAATTAAAGTTTATCGTATCATTTAGACATGGACGTGATATCGGACAAGTTCGAGCCGATGTCTCCCGGTGTGATAGACCACGTGTGGGGGTTCTTCTCGGGGGTGCGGCAGCGCGGGCTACAGACCATGGAAGAGATGCTGCGCGACGGCTCCTACATCACCGCCATCGGGGAGCTCAGCACCACCAGCGCCGGGGAACTCAAGATACAGCCGCCAAAGGACGGACTGCCGCTCTACCTGACCACCGCCACCAAGTCCACGTTGGTGAAGAGGCTGACTAGTTCCAAAGATTTTTTGAGGTTAGTTTTTTTTTTAACTCGTATAAATGCTGGCTGGTGAAATGGTTTTTCATAAAAGGAGGATTTTTTGTGACAGTGCTTTTAAGGATTCCTCGATCTGCTATGCCCACCGCTGTTTCAAAGGGATATCGTAGCTTTAAAATATATAAATAACATTATTAAATTTAGTTCAGCCGTTTATTCGCGATAGAGTAATGGTCAACACGGTATAGATTAAATTCTTATTAGAAATATTACCGGTTTTAACGGACCACGTGCAATCAAAATGTCGATTGTAACATCCACTAGGTTTCCCATTCCAATTTCTACTACGCCGCAGGCTGTAACTTTGGGAGTATAGGGGTGAAGAATACATATTTAATCGGTGTTATGTTTAATCCTATAAAAATTAAATCATTGTTCTAGTCATATGTGGGAGATGCAAGCGATCCAATTTTCACATACTTTAAAAATGAAACAAAACATCGTAAAAAACCTATCATCTGAAAATTGTCAGGAATTTCTTAGGTGTGTAGTTCGCGAACCCGCACTAGGCCAGCGTGCGAGATTTAGTCCTAAACAGTTGCAGAGGACACCAGTACTCAACAGTGGGATCATGAATAATGAATTATGTAAATACTAAATTTAGTTTTGGTATACTTATTATTAGCAAAAACATTTAGGCGTTTAAAGTAATACATGCATAATACATTAATTTATTGTTGTATCTTTGGTCGGCGGCGTTTATATTTATGAGATCCGAAAAGACGATATTATAAAATAAATAAACTGTACAAGGTTGATAAACAGACAAGCGTTAGTTATGCATAATTTTGCATGTCAAATGATTCGAATCGACACGTGCCAGATCTTATAGAAATCAAAAACGCTAGTTTCAAACTCGTATAACAAATAAAATCGTGCTTAATGTACAATGGAACCTCGTAAAGTAGATTCTCAATAAGTTGAAGTCCGGAAAAAATATTTTATGCACTTCGGCTCAAACACCAAAACCTCCAATATTCGAAATATTCATTAACTACATTAAATTGGACCTTTGTCTCTCAATGTTACTCAAAATGCATAAGAATCTCAACTTCTTTACGTCGAATCAAAATTCGTTTAAGACAAAGTTTCAGATAAGCTCTATTTTTTTGGCATCTCGTTTTTAGCGATGTTTTAAGTATATATGTCCTGCTGTGTTTATGAATTACTGGTATTCCAAATAAGCCGTAGTGAGGAATTGACATATTCTAGGAATCTACATAATAGGTGATTGCCCTATAATTGCACTAGTGCCGATAATATCTTTGATTCTGCTGCTCAATTTCCTGAAACACCAAATTACTTTTTGACCAAATTCAACTTGGGGATCTGTAGATCGCGCCTTGGTCACTTACGCTGTGATATCTACAAGGATTTCTAAAAATAAAATAAAAGCTTATACTTTTGCAATCTTTTTATTATGCAGGTCAATATATGCGAGAGATATCGGTTTTTAATTCCTATTTAAAAATAACTTCAGTGCCATAACTTATTAGAATTTAAAAACTTGCAAATTGTATCTTGACTTAAGCAACTTCATTGGAGTTTCAACAAGAATACTATAGGCGTAAAATCGTCACATTGTCCTCTAAACTTCCAATTTCTAGGTCAAAGATTTTAGTCTTGATATAGGGACAATTTAAGGATTGCATTTAAGAGAGGTTGAAGGAGGGGATGTAATCGCTTTGCTTTTTTATGACATTGAGAAATATTGAGGGGGTCTGGATTGTGATAACGTAGTTAAGCAATATTTTTTATTGCTATGGATGGATATAGATACTAATTAATTGCTTACTTTTCCTGACCTTGTCCCACATATCTGTGGGACAAGGAGATTAATAAATAATTGTTACAAATTTCCTTATGTAAAGAGATAAGCAGTGGGAATAGCCCCAACGGAAATATACCCAGGGTTTTTCCTCATTTGGAAAAAAAAAACAAATATTTATGTGAGGAAAAATCCAATAGACGGGTATTTTCATTATTAACGCAATTATCACGATCATAAAAAAAATACATTTTTTCGAACAAATGCAGTGAAAAAAAGGTACATTGCGATGCGCACATACTTTTCGCCAGCGAATATAGGAAATTAACTGTTGCCTGTTGTTCGAAACGTCACAATGTGTATCTTGATTATTAAAACAAAACCAAATAACTACTAAAATAAAACCAGTAGTTTATTATAACAACAAAACGCCGTCTTCTTGTTTCATTATAAGTTTTTTTTGTGCATTGTGGTGGAATGTTACCTAATTGCAAAAAGAAAGTCTATTGAAACTCTTAAGAATCTTTGACCAAAAAAAAATAAAAAAGCGAGAGATACTAACAATTATTTATTACAGGTTACAAAAGTGTTTATTTTTTATAATTGTCAATTTTTAATCACTGTCGCTGTCATAACCATTAAAAATATTATTAATATTGCAAAATTCCATTTCTTGTGTATTTTCACGAGATGTTGAAGGTCGTTCTTCTTTTATAGAGCTACCCAACGAACTTGACTCGTCATTATCATCATCTTTATGTCTGTGTAACAGGTTCCAATTATACGATATAAAAGCCTTTTTTGCTGCCCTGTCTGTAGTTAATTTATTCCGTGTATGACTATGTATACGCGCATGCGTGCTAAAAGATAGTTCAGTGGCTGCTGAAGTACAGGGAGCAGTGAGAATACGCACTGCTACCCTACTCAGCAATCTAGACTTGCAGAATCCTCTCCACCAAACTGCCGGGTCCATTTCGGTGACTTGCTTCCATATAAATGGTTTGCTCCATAAACCCTGTTTAGCTCTATAATTTGCCAAATCAACACCAACATCAATCTTGAGCGTTTGGCTCACGTCGTGTATAAACTCCATGGCCTCCACTTCTTGTTCTTCTTCTAATTCGATGCCTTGCCATCTTGGATCTAATAAATATGCAGCATAATGAATGGGTTTCAAACAATTATTGGTTCGCCTATTTACAGCATTTATAATATCTTGTTTGTGATGCTCATCTAGAATGGATATATCTGGAAATGCAAACTTAAAGGTGGACTTGATATTTTTGAAGGCCATATAAACTTCACTTATACACATTCCATTGCCTTCAAGTTTAAACATTTTATCTGTTATAGGTTCCAACAATTTTATGCAATTGTCAACCATTATCCAGAAATTTAAATCTAATAAATTTGATTTTATTTCACCAGAAATAGTGGCATCTTCGTGAGCAGCTAATAACTGTAATGCAACTTTGTATTTTTTTAAACGTTTTAACGCAGCGCAGTGACTGCCCCAGCGGGTTTTCCCTGGTAATATTAATGTTTCACCTGAACCTTTTTCTTTTACTATCTGAGCTAATAAAGCACTCCTACTTTGGTTTCTTTTTATTGCTTTTATTGTATCTGTGGCAATCGATATAAACGCATTAATAGGTTCTAATTTTAAGCAATCTTCGCATAGCAAGTTCAATGTATGTGCCACACATCTCAGCGGTATTATACGTGCATACGAATTTTTTACTATCTGAAATGCTCTTTGAATAGTATTTGTGTTATCTCCAATAAGAGTTGCAAATTTGTGGCCTCCATAACTGTTTATAACTTTGATTATCTCTTGAGATACATATTGGCTTGTATGTTGGTTTGTAAGAGTATTAATATTAAGGCTTTTAACATAAACAGGCTCTGGTTTTGCAATAATGAGGTTGATGATACCTTCATTGCACTGATCGCTCCAACCATCACACTGCAAATGCAAATCATTTATAGACTTCAGTTCGTCTGTAATTTCATTAACCATTTCATTATAAATAGTTTCTAAGTGTGTGGTGGAGATAGCTTTTCTGGATGGCAACTTATAAAGTGGTTGCAAATCATCAAAAAATTGCACCCACAGTGGATGTTCAACGATGGATGAAGGTAAACCGCTAACCAATATTGCCTTTGATAAGAGCTGATCTATATAAAGTTTTTTTTCTGTTGAAATTTCTGATGAAGTGGTATGGACAGAAATTTCATCCATGCAACTGTTATCCTGTGACAGTTCATGATGTGATTCATCTTGCAAGGGTTGATTTGTGACAGTTATGCTAGCAACAGGTATTTTCTGTAGTTTGTTCCTGATTATAGCTGGACATCTATAACATTTTATCAGATGGTTCGCCATCTTGCTGACATTGCCAACTTGATAAACTTTTTCACAGTGTTTGCATTTTACTATTTTACTGGTTGCCGAATGAAAAAAGTTTTCCCATACATCAGTATTTTTCTTTCTGGGCATGATGTGATCTAAGGAGAAAAAAGAACGTAAACCTAAGAAACTAATATAAAGTAAGTATAAATGGCCAAAAAACAAGAAATTTATACTTTGACCAATTTGTAAAATGTCCAAATGTAGGCCTTCTCTATACATAACACTTTTGTAAAATAACTATGTCTTACAGTTAATGTATTTATAAAATCAAAATATATCAATTTCAATAAATAAAAGTACAATGTTTGCAAGGAGTCCACAAATCTAGTATCTTAAACTTTTATAGTCTAGTTCAGAAAGAAAATAAGTTGTAGTCTATTTTACTGCTCAGAGTCCTATTTATATCCATACCATAAGCCATAAAAATTGCTCAATTTGATTAAACATGAAATCGTAATGCGCCAGTTGACACCCAGTGCATCATTATTGCTTGCTTAATTAAAACTTTAAAACTGCAATATATTTTAAGATACTCATTGAAATCAAATTATGTGCAGTGCAAAGTTGTTTGAATTAAGAACTTATAATAAATGACGCATTTAATTGGATAAGGATTCATATAATCTTTATAACAAATTCACAAACAATGCTTTATTTAGGAACAAATTTGGTTAGCATAAAAGAGGTTATAGTTTACCAATCTCAAAAGTTAGACATGTGCTAAGCTGACTTTTTTGTAGGCATTATCAAGCTCTACAACTTTTCTCTAGGATTCAACTAAATATCTTCCATTGGTAAGGTTTAGTAAAAACCGTTTTCGTTCGACCGTTTTTTCTCCGACTTACTTCGCAAATCCGGCTATAACGAAAAAGTCCTATTATTTTTTTAATATTATATAGCCGACACGCACAAATAACGTAGCCATCTATGGTAAAATAACTTTGAAAATCGGTTCAGTAGATCCAGAGTTTACTTTCTACGACGTATACTACAAACTTTACCTCTTTATAATATTAATTACAGATGTTTAAGTTGTTCTCAAGGTCAGGTATTTGTTTTTGTATTAACTTTTTTTATAGTTTATACTGTACTCTTTAGTGTATTATTGACTCACTGTAAATAACACAAACTTAACCTACATTCACAATTTGGCATAAATGTCACTTGTTACCACTGGCGTTTTATTATCTCTTATTCCTACAATTTATTATTAATATTTTGTCATTATTAATCTGCATGTGTTATTGTTAATTAAAGTGACACATTTACTGTCTATTTGCATTATATAGTTTAAACTTATAACTTAACGTAACTTTAATGCGTTTTGTTGACACAACCGGTGAACTGAAGTATACTTTTGCTGTAGTTTTTTTTTGTTCATTTTTATTACCTACCTATTATTAATTTTAGATATACATTTTTGTTTTCTTCTCTTTTATTTATAATTCATTAATTATTTTTTCTTATTCACAATGTTATGCAGTGAATATGATTCTGATGAGTTCTTTTCAGTTTGTAGTGATGTTTCCAGTTTTATTAGTGTGCCGTCGCTTAGTGATTCACTTTCATCGCAATTATCTAGTTTTTCCAGAAATTTTAATGTTGTGCATATAGACGCTCAGAGTATTCCGGCTCATTTCCCCGATATGCTAGCTTCCTTTGGCTGTATGAATCTTTATGCCATTCTTATATCTAATTCATGGCTTAAGCCCTATCTTTCTTCTAATTCTTACTGTTTACCTGGTTTTCAACTCTTCAGGAACGATTGCGTCACCGGAAATGGCGGTGGAATCGCTATATACCTAGTATCATCAACCCATATACGTCCCACTCCTGGGCACGGGTCTCCTCTACTATTGAGAGGGTTTAGGCAATAGTCCACCACGCTGGCCTAGTACGGGTTGGCGATATAGGTACCTACGACCGGAATTCGTTGCTCAATTATTCATGTTTCACAGCAGTGTTACACTTTCTAATGGTGGCGAGCATTTGTTCCTGGAAGTTAAACCCCAGCATTCAAAAATTCTGCTTGGCGTCTATTACTCTCCTGAAACTATCCTCATTAATCTCACTCCATCATACAGGCACACCATAATCATGGGCGACTTCTTAAAAAGGATTACCGATCTTCCTCGCTTTGTAATGCCACTAATTCTTGTAATCTATCTATTCTTCCACTCGACGCTACTCACTATTTCCCACACTCTGCTCCTTCCCTACTGGACCTTATTTTTGTTTCATCTCCTCACCTAGTCGATTGTCATGGGCAGTTCTCTGCCGACGCATTTTCTTATCATGACCTTATCTATCTTTCTTATAAAGTTCCTCCCCTAAAACGAGAGGCAAGATCTTGCCATTCCTCTCCAAAGTATTAGAAAATCTCATTTATAACCAGCTTAACTCCTGTAACCTTTTAAATCCCTTCCAGTCCGGATTTCGTCCGGATAATTTGGAGATGAATTACCCGTACCATTTCTACATTTATTTTCCGATTATACAATAATTTGTCTGTAAGAGATCACAGTGAGTGATAAGACTGCCTATTGTTCACCTAATGTTTTGTTGTTATTATTTTTTTTTAAATAAAATATAAAAATAAATAAATTATAATTTATTAAATCTTAAACTTACCGGTAAATTACCGTTTATAAAAAGAAGTAGGTATTGAAGTCTGTAAGAGTAGCAGTAGTTGTCAATTCACAGTAAATCAAGTATTTAATCACTAGGCAATGCAAACTCCACAAAACAAAATCCAAGTTGTCAATGAAACAAATTAATACGAGTGCACACAGTACGAAGTCAAAACACCGTGTGAGATAGACAGACGACCAACTCGTACGCCACTGCTACTACCCGCTTTCCCCCCCCCCCCCAATCACGCGTACATAGTTTCGGTTGCCTACTTGTTGCCATAATATAAAATATTTATTGAATTGTGAAAATAAACAAAATTAAATTAGCTCTAACTAGTAGTAATAGTACTTAAATAGTACGTGCTATTTGATATAATATACATGTATCTACACATTACCTAGATGTTACATATTATGCTAGATATGGAAAAACCCGATTCGACCGATACATTCAGTAATTTCCGCTGGGTTTTTTCCCTATTTTTTCCACATTGGGTTTTTTTCGGGTAAAATACCATCTCTATATATGTATATAATAGTTAAACGTACCTATATATAACATACACATTCTGCTCTGGGGTTATTGTGGATAATATGAAGACATTTTATCGTTTATCAATTTTGCACAAAAAAATCAGCTTCGTCAGTTTCGGTTGATGTGTAATTGCTATTTTTTGAAAAGGCATTACTTATTGAATTCAAAAAATATCACACAAATTATTGAGATTCAGTCGTTTTAAAATTTAACCAGCTAGGAAGGCAGCTGCTATAAGGAACGTCGAGGCAGTGCGTCCTGTTCTCGTCCAGTGGGTTGACAGGCGCCACGGTGCGGCGACGTTCCGCCTGACGCAGGTGTTGTCGGGGCACGGGTGCTTCGGCCACTTCCTGTGTCGGGTGGCACAGAAGGAGGAGTCGACCGTGTGTCACCACTGTGACAACTGTCTGGACGACACAGCCTAGCACACATTAGAAGAGTGTCCAGCCTGGGAGGTGCAGCGCAGCGCTCTCCGCGCTATTGTCGGTGGGGACCTCTCGCTCCCGGCCGTTGTCTCTTCGATGGTCGGGAGTCCGAGGTCCTGGCGAGCGATGCTCTCCTTCTGCGAGTACGTCATGTCGCAGAAGGAGAGCGCGGATCGGGATCGCGAAAGAAGCGATCCCGCCCGCCAAAGACGTCAAAGAAGGAGGCGCCGGGTCAACAGAGACAATTAGACCCGGCGCCCTGCCCTGTGGCAAGGGGGCGTTAGAATCCCACCACGGTATCCCCTGCCTGTCGTAAAAGGCGACTTAAAGGGGCCCTTGGGGTCGCTGGATGTGCTGTGGGGGCAGCGCGTCCTCACTGAAAGTGACCCCGAGAGGGGCGGCGGCACTGTGGCCTGTGTGCGTTCGGGCGCCCATCCACAACTGAGGCGCCCGAACCAAGTAGTAGGGGTGCAACTGCGCCCCCTGAAACTCCGAGACGGCCGAGACAATCACGTCTCGGAGGCGCATAGGGCGGCTGTGGTTAACGGTGTGCGCCTCTCGCTCACGTACCATGGTCGCCCAACCTGGCGCGGACATGGCCACCGGGGGGTTTTGGTCGGTATGCCGGTTTAGGGATTTTGTTAGGGACCCAGCCCGGTACTAACACCTGCGCGGATATGACGTCGCCGCGCGCCGGGCTGGAAGACCGGTGACCCCGACATACGCTTCCCGCCCCCCACTGCCCCCGGGCTGGCGGGAAGTTGAGCCATAAACAGCTTTCCCCTCGAGAACAAAAAAAAAAAAAAGAAACAAACTGCTATAAGGAAAAAACACAATTTTCATTCTTCATGTTAACAGTGGAATTTGATGCGGTTCGGTTACTAGTCTCTAGTGTAGCAAAATTATAAAATTGAATATCTTAACTTATCGTTATGAATATTCTAATCACCCGTCGATGACGTCGTATCCAATAGAAAACAAATAATAATTACAAAAAACAAACACGTTTTTCCACTTCAAAGATTTACTCGAAAAAAATATGTCAGCTTTGACGTATTCTCATTTTTGTAGTCATAAAAAACTTCATATGCTTACAGTCCCGGGTTCTTTAACCGTAGCGGGAAGAAGAATTTCCTATATCGAAATGAGTATATCAAACTTCAAAAAACTAGTCGATCTTTACTTGTTGGTCTGCTTGGACTGCCATTACTATCAGATGCGGTTGTTTTACCTCACTATTATTGCCGAAACATTAATACAAGTATTCCAGGTTTTATTTTATACCAATGTATCTGTTACTCGCAATTCCCTATGCGAAACTTAATTCAAAATAGTTTTTTTATTCATTGTTTTGCCGCTATTGGTCGTAGCGTGATGATATATCTATCGCCTGTAGGCTATATAGGAAGCTGTAGTCTTGCTTGACAAATAGGCTTTATAATACAGAAAGGATTTTTCAAGTCTGTTCCTGAGATTCACGCGTTCACACGAACTCTTCAAAACATTCTTCTTCTCTTTTAAAACATTCATCGTCATCATTTTCATCACCCCTTATACGTTTCACTGATGGGCACGAGTTTCTGCTACTTCTAAGAGGGTTTTGGCTTAAGTCCACTACGCTGACCTAGTTGACTCCATAATATTATATTAGTACAGATAAAATCTATATTCAGTTGACTTAATCGCATGCAAGTGTGGTGAAGTCATAGCATTGCCAACGAGGATTTAGATATCGAATGGTTTCAGTTAAAGCTTTCTGTCCTCAAAAGCTTACAAATATAATTATTTATTGATGCTTCTTATACATTTAAGTATAATGGCGGAAGTATAAAGGCATTCAAATATATTTTATTAGCCTATAAATATTTGCCGGTTTGTTTTATTGCCGTAAATACGTCAGCAAAGATATTAATTTAAACAAATTACTAGTCTAAACAAGAAAAATCGTTGATATATTTTATATTTTTTTGTGAATATCCTGAGAGCATTTGGTTGGGCTTTAGTCTATGGAAGGAGGGGCTTTTTGTTCGATCTTGGCTTAAAAATTATTAATATTTTCAAACTTGGTGCAAATATACCCATGCTGATATGTCTGCAAAAGAATAGACAAGGATTTTATATTTTACACTACATAAAAATGACGGTCCATTACACTTGGACTGCTGATCGTTTTTTAATTACCTTAGCAATGAAATAACACTAAAGATGTTTCGCAATTGCACGGATATATAATTAAGCTCATTTACATATGGTGTCATCATTTTTTTTACTTCTTTTAACCATACATTTATATTAAAGTTCCTGTGACCGTAAAACAACCGGGTCGTGAACCTATCACCCTATCCAAAAACCTGCCTCTATCACTCAGCAAAATCTTTCGTAATATTAATGCCTCTATTAGCCTCGTGCAAAAAATCATATTATAATGCATCGGTAACTGTCCGAAGCGTCCTACACGTGGCGATGTTTTACATTGTGACCAGTGACTGGAATGGTTAGCATTGCGCTAAAACACGTGGATTTGTTTAATTATTGTGCGTCTTTAATGTTTACTAGGATGGTTATGTAAGTACATAATAAGTTTTTATATAGAACAACAAAAAGTGCTGTCAAGAATTTTTTGCTGATGTAAACGGTTTTCTATTTAAATATTATAAAAATATACCAGGTGAACAAAAAGTTAATATTATTACGATCAGGATAAAAAATAAAATATGTATCAAGTTGTGTAATTTTAACAGAAAACCTCCATAATTGTATACGTCGAAAAGACTATTTATTATTTTTAAATTCTTATAGGCGGGAAAATAATTTACAAAATGGCGTATCAGAGTTTACTTTTGAAGCAGTATAAAAAGGGATATTTCTATTAAGAAATATGATATGAATTCGTTAAAAAATAAAAAGTAAAATCGAGATATATATATAATAAAAAACCGGACGACTTACACAATTTCTAGTGTATATGAACTGGTGTTTGTGCAGAGTGTTGGTGGTAGTGTTCGGCGTGGTGGCGGCGGCGGCGTCGTGCCGCATCGCCTACAAGTACCTGAAGAGGAGGCGGCGGCGCCTGGTGGAGGACTCCATGCGCAAGCAGCTGGCGGCCGGTCGGCGCGAGAGACGAGCACACGCCAGAGAGAAAAACCTCACTGAAGTGCAACTGTGCGTCGTCTGCACGGAAAATCCGAAGGAGGTTAGCCATTAACTTCACCATTTTTCTTAAATTTTATAACTTATTCCACCTTTTTTGTTTTTTTTTTTTCTTGTAAGACAGAAGATAACAGTTCCTTTTAATTAATTTCCAATAATATAAATGTAAAGTTGCAATATGAGGTCGAATCGAGTCGTTAATTAAATCAACATGATAAGAATAAATTTCAATTTTTAGCTGCGGTATATTATACAGATACGCATATTATGCAAAAACATATTTTGTGTAACGTGTTTAGCGTCTTTTTAGCGGTACAAGTTGTCTGTTCCGCGCTTATTTTATTACTGGTTCGACTTAGCTTAGGTGAAAGATAAGAGCGTGGGTGGTATTGGAAGTCTACTATAATATCATGCATTATAAATTAATTGGTGCGAAGGCTGACATCAATCCCGGGTCTACAAGTGTCATTTTCGGGTAAAAAAATCCTGTTAGACATAATAAATTCCGAAATTGGGGTGTAAAAAAAGGAATACGTAGAGCTAGAGATGTAGAGACTTCTGTATGTATGTTATGCATGATGTAGAGTTCTGCCTCCTTCGTAACAGTGTAGCATATAGCATCGGGACAAGATTTTAATAATCTGCTATCATTCGGTTATATCATATCAGTCGGTTTAGTATCGTAACACGCCAAGTCAATCTTAAAAAAACTCTTCTTTGGAAACTATAGACTGTTTATCTAAAGTAGATCTCCATGCATATTGCATGCATAATAAGTCTTCGATCTTTGAGCGGTGAGAAACAATCACGACTTTTTTAACACGTACAAAAATTATGCCGGTCTATTTGCAAACTCATAATTTGAAATTTTGCAGATTCATAGTTTTTTTTTTATGAAATTTCCAGATAATTCTCCTGCCCTGCGGCCACGTGTGCTTGTGCGAAGACTGTTCGGACAACATCAACGACAACTGCCCCATCTGCCGCGAGCGGATAGAGTCTCGGGCGCCCGCCTTCATCACCTGAACTTAGTACGTACGGTACACCGGCTCCGCAAAACATACACTTGTGTCTTACTGTAGAAATATAAGGTATTCGAAGCTGTTAAACTTTTATTTATTCTCTAAAATTTACACGTTGCACGTCTATATACGAACAACTCGATCATCTCAGCGACATATTATAAAACATTGTACAGCGCTGATTTTATGACCACCTCAGTTATCGTATGAACGCCAAAAACAGTCCTTATGCTACATTATCGAAAAATAAAAATTTAAGTAAAAAAAATAGCAACAATAAAAACAAAAAAAATCATAAAAACAAAAGTGCCACTAATAGTAATCTATAAAAAAAAACTAGGGATTTGTCAGCGGTAAATTTTATTTTGGCATTGACCCGGTTAGAAATTTTGCCTTAAAAAGTTGTATACATACATGTATACATGTAACGGCGCAATCGAAAGCTTGAATCGACACAACTCTATGTTTCGCGGAACCATAAACACGCCTTAATAGTCTATTGACATTGTGGTGCTTTAAAATATATTTTTGTAAATAGTTGTTATTGGCACATGGCGTCGCTACATTATCTCTTTATATGTTTGCATATAAATAATAGTTAATATGTTATTTGTATGTTTTTCTGTTTAATTTGACCCACACTTCATAATGTTGCCAACGTAATAACAAAAGTTGCGCTACTAAAAACGGCAGAAAGTTTTAAGATTCCCCTATTAAAACTTTATAGACATTAGTTATAAATTAGTTGTGTGTGTAGTATTAAAGTGCCCAAAAGTTTTCTGATTATATGTAATTTTTAATAAAAAAGAAATTTTAAAGGTTTCAGTTAATTAATGATATTACTCCATACGTCACTACTCACTGGCCCCATGTCCTATTGTTATGGGCAAGGTTTTAATCAACTATAATAAATTATTCATAATAAACTAAGTTTAAATAATTGTCTTTTTTTCCTTAATTTACTTAATCTTCCAATTTTAATTCTATTCAGATAATCTTGTCTCATGAAGTAAGGTCACTTGATTGACACAAATTGTATGGTTAAAATTAATAATAGGTATGTTAAGTTTTTAAATTTTATCTCCGTATTATTTAATATTTTGTGTTTGAAATATACAAGTATGGAATATCTTATCATTTTACCGATAAAAATATATATTATAAATGTTCTATCTCTTTCCGTATAATCAATTACAAATCTCGGAGTGGGCATGAAAGTTCGAACCCGCGGCCTCTCGTTTCATAGGCGGATCCAACCAACTGCACTACAGAGGCTGTCAGCTATACTAATACTGTAAAAGGGAAAGTTTTGATGATTTGTTTGTTACCTAACTCAAAAGTAATTATTTAAAGATTAAGATTTAAATTAATTGGGTAAAGGTTGATTTAACTAACTTAATTGATAGTAAAAACTGATATTGTTAGCAAATATGTTTTTCTTTTAGGAGATAAACTGACAGTGGCTATTATTTGTATATATATAACTTTTTTAAACAAGCAACATAACAAATGACTGTCAATTGCCACAACATTGTACTTATATCTATACTTCCAAAATACTATTGAAAATAAATGGAGTTAAATTCCTAACATGCTTGAGATATTTTATTTTCGAGATAAAATATTGAACTGTTTCAATGAATTAAAAATTTTTGATAATTTCATAGAATAATTTATTCACTTCAGATTTTTGATCTCATATTTATTCATTTTAATTGATAAATAGGAAAAATATGAAACAGTATTTATAAATGTTATAATATTGAAATATTGCAAATAAAACTATATCTAATATATGTAAATGAAAAAAGTGAACAGCATCCGATGTATTTACACTTTGCTGTATTCAGACGTCATGTGCAATCTATGTGAGCAGTAGTCAATAATTTAGATAAGTTTAGTAATGTTGCATTGAAATAAAAAAGTTTATAAATAAAATATCTTTTATTTTATGCTAAAACCCTACACTCATAGAGCCTAGTTTCCCACAACCACCAGAACAGCCATCATCATCATCATCACCATTGATAAGTTCATCATCAGACTCATTTTTATTTGACTGTGTTGTGTCTTCATTTGTTTCATCTAAGCCAAACTCATTAAGTAGCTTGTTTATTTTAGTGTTATCTGGTTTCTCTTCATTTTGTGGATTACAAGAGCCTGAACAACAAGTCTCGTTGTTACTACAGCTGTCATTTGTTATCATACCATTGACTTTTTTCTTGCTTTTGTTTGACTTACATTTGTCATTTGCAATGTTTGTATCATTTAGATCACTTATGACTTGAGTTAAAGCACTTTTCTGTTGCTCTTGCTTTGCATGGTACTCATCAAGCATTCTTTTCGCCTTGGAACTTTTTCCTATGCCAAGTTTAGGAAGACCTTTGTTTAAGCCTTCCAAAAGTACACAGGCTTTGCAAACTTCTTGTGATGAAACAAACTTACACCTGGAACATATCCTCTGGGTGGGCAGTGACACTTCTTCTTTCACTGACATAGTTTCACCTGTAAAAAGAAAAAAAAACAAAATTAGAAATTGATGGATTTCTTAACTTAATGATTCAACCTCTAATTCAACAAAATGGCAATTTAACAAAATGGATATGAAACATCTGTTTCCTGGATTTTTTTTTTGAGAATTTTCTGCATTTTTCATATTGTTGATTCTTTTTACAGGGAACATGAACAACAAGATTTTTAATAGATAAAAGTTATAGCGATTTTTCTATCAAATTTTCACAAATATTCCTTGAAATTAGTAATTTTTTTATTACATGATCCCAATATAATAAACAACATCACATCTTCTGTTATCGTTAACTTGGTATTTATACTTTATAGTAATAAATGTCATTTCTGAGTAAATTAGCAATTTATACCTGAATATATAATATCCATTATACAAGTGGGCCTTATTTTCTCCAAGTCCTTCAATAAGGCCCTAGCATGTCCTCTGTATGCATTCGGTGCAAAAACACACTCTGTTGAGAAGTAAACAAGTTTCTTGTAGTGTGCATACATAACTATTTCCTTTTCATATGTGTACTTAAGTGGCTTTACTCTTGGTATTGTTCCCTCACTGCCCTGTAATTCAAATTTAATAATTATTAATGGTTTGTTGAAAAAATGACAAAATAAAAACCTTAATTTAAAAGCATTTATAACTTGAAAAGCTTATATTATACAGTGTAAAAGAACATGATCAATAACTGAGACTCATAGTAAGATGTTGTTTGTAATAACAATAGCTATAATATTTTTCATACAGTCTTAGGCTTTAAATCAAATTTATAAATTACTATTGAATTTTGTTAAGGAAGCATTAAGTTTATGATTTTTAGTACATCAAAAACAATGTATGATATTGAAAATAAAAGTGTGAGGTTTTTTACTTACTGTTGTAATTGCAGTACACCTTTTCAACCTTGCAATATCTCCTCTCAAAACATTCATTAACACTGTCTCAGCAATGTCATCTGCATTGTGTCCTGTTGCTATACACTTCACACCAAGTAATGCCGCCCCTCTGTCTAACGCCTGTCTTCTAAACACACCACAAAATGTACAGTTGTTCTTCCTACCAATTTGAGCTACAATTTCGTCCATAGTCCAGCCATATAAGTCTTTGTAAGACAAGATTTTCAAAGGCATTTCGTAATCATCGCGATTCTGTTTAACTGTCTCCAAACTGTCATCTCTGTACCCAGTTATGCCTTCGTCAATTGATAGTAGCATCAGGTTTAACCCATAGTCATATCGTTCATTGAGAGTTTTTAAAGTGTGCGCGAGTACTGTTGAATCTTTGCCGCCTGATGCTGCCACAGCTACCGAATCCCCTCTCTTAAACAACTCTCCTTTTGTTATTGTGAAGTGAATTTCTGTTTCAAATGCCCAAAAGAAGCATTCTTTGCATAGAGCATCACCTGTTTTGGGACGCTGTAAAAAAATAATAGTAATTGTATTTTATATTGTATACATTTTCATCATAATAATGAAAAGTTGCTAGAGATAACCTTAAATTCTAACCTTTAAAACAGCGTTTTTTCCACATCCAGTTTTGCAAGGTACAGGCATTTTTGGTGCTGTTATGTACTAAATAAACATATATTTGTTTTAAAGAATCTCCTTATGTTATCAATATCAAGATAAACACAATTTAACACAATGCCCTGCCAACATATTTTTGTGGCAACTGACAGCTGACGTATTGATAATTGTTATCAATGTCAATGAGCGAAGAATAGTAATGAAGTTTCAGAACGTAAAGTATGCAATTTATAAAATTAATTGTTATTGAAATATTCATTGTTGTTTATTGCATTACATATGAACAAAATCCAAAAAAATTAAAATATAAATTTTACATTACAATACATTATTTGATTACTTAGCAATAAATTACCATTCACCGATGTCATGAGTTCAATGACTGATTGATATGCCAATTCTAATTCAGAACGAACTGCTATACTGCCTGCATCGCAACATTTTATTTCGTATTTTGCTCAAGTAACTTTGTTTTTATTTAAATTAGTTAGCCCAATATATGCACTGTGCTAGAGAGATGATTACTTTCACTTCATGAATGAGTTTAACGTGGGTAACGGTGTGCGATTAGTGATTGTTGAGTGGAACAGCGGTGTTGTTGTTTGCATAAATGGGCCGTAGTGTGTGGTGAATGTGCTGGTGATTCGCCAGCACCGTGGGTGCGGAGGAAAGCACGGCGGCACCATGCACGAGCTACTTAAGCACGTACTTACCGAGCGGGACCTAACCCGCGCCGGGGATCTTTTTGCGATTCCCGACTCAGAAATTGTGGACGATCTCAACGAAGTGGTAAGTGTTGATCTGTAACACATTTATAGTGTGGATATACTACTAGTTTAGCTTTCGCAATGTTTTTATCAGGTTATATTTGCATCTCTATGTCAAATACCTGCTTTGAATGAATTTAAAAGATTGCAATCTGTAATGAGTCAGATTTGTTAAGTACTTGTGTCGGCATAGTTTTATATCTCCTTTATTTTCTTACTAGAAGGATATATTCAATAATTGTGGACTATGTAGTGAAATACTGTTAGTATATTCCAAGCAGTTGTGGAGAAAGGCCTAAGTGTATTATGTGTAGGATATAAAGTAATTAATGTATTTAGAACACAACCAGCCTGGACAAAAATAAGCTTCTAATCGAAAATTATTGGACACAAAAGTATGATTTTTATTGAAAATTATAGAAATATTGAATTGAAAAATAATATCTTACCAGATACCTATATATTACATATTTTATATCATGTAACTTTGACACATAACTGAAACAAGTAACGAGCTCAATACTATTTTGTTATGATAAGACTATCACAAAATAATGAATGCCAGATGATAGTAATGATTTATTTTCTGCAACTAAATTATACTGGTGGTGGGTGAGAAGAGCTGAATATTGAGCCCATTGGTGTGCCATAGGAGAGGACAATGTCCAGCAGTGGATGTTACAAAGGCTGATATTGATTATGTTTTCAACATATACATTAATATGATAACAAATGACCGTAGTACTTAACCCACTGGCTGCAGAAAACCAATTGAAATGAAATAATATTTATTGAATCTATAAAATGTCAAATACATTAATGACATTCAGTAATTTCTAAATTTATTGTACCTACCTGTTCAGAAGATAGACATCACTGGAGAAGAACTCGCAAGAAGCTCTAGTGTTGCTCTTAGACATAGCTTACAAGACTGATACAATGACTAACTTTTCCAAATTTTAGTAGCTCATTCATACAACCTTGGACTCTTACATGGAATATAAGAATTATATTGTCAAAACACATAAAGATGTATTTTGATGTACAAATACCTCAAGTAACCACAATAAATGTGTTAAGAATATTAATAACAGTTTTAATTATTAAGCAATGCAAGTTTACCAACATGCTTTATGCTAAAAAGTAGGTGTTGTGCCATGCTTACAAATGGCCTTGTTTAGTAAAATGGTTTGTAAATATAATTTAAGATTGCAGATAACACTGATAGACAAAAATGACCTTAATGAAAGTTAAATGGAATTGAATGGGTTATTTTATATCTACAACTTGTCTGTAACTAATCTGCATTTTTAGAAAATTTTGATCACCCTCAGTTTTTATGCAACAGCCATTAATCTTTTTTTGAATAAAAACGGGAAAAAAATGTTTCAAATGAAAAAAAAATAACTTATATATGCCTTTATTCAGGCTTTTCGGGAATATTTAGCGTCAGGTACATCCCTTTTGAGCGTCCAGCATTAGTCAGCTAACTTGTTCGGACTCCAATTGCCTTGGTACCTTTTTTCCATGTTAGATATGTCCTGATGGAACCGCTCACCGTGTTCGTCGCTAAGGGCTCCCAAATTTTGAGGAAAACAATCCAAATGCGAGTGTAAAAAGTGATTCTTGAGCGACATATTGCATCCCATGTCCTTGTAAACCGCTAAGAGGTTGTTGACTAACTCTTCACAGTTTTTAGCCCCGTGGTTTCCAAGAAAATTACGAACAATATTTCGAAAACATGTCTATGCGGATTTTTCGATCGGATTATGTTTTTATTCAAAATCTTTATCAGCCAGTAGGTGTCTTATTTGTGGCCCTGCAAATATTCCTTCTTTTATACTCTTGGATACATTTTCTTCGGGCACGTTATCCATGTTTACTGGAGGCTGAGGAACAGGTAAATCATCACTGTGTGGGATAGGTCTTTGAGCAGATTGTAGATTTGGATAGTTCAGAGTGCCTAGATTTGTGATTAATACCTTTTATAGCAGTTTGGCAGAAATAACAATCTGATACATGGTCTTTCGGTTCGGCCCATATCATTGGAACTGTGAACAGCATATGACGAGATCCTTTAGCCCATGATGTTAACAAAGTGACACACTGTGTTCAGCAAACTCTAGGTATCAAGGTTTTATCCAAATTTTGCACCGGAAAACCAAAATATTTAAAATAACAGTTTTTAGCTGATGGTGTCAAACTACTACGTTGACTTTTAACAGTAAATTGACCGCAAATATAACAGAAGTTATCAGGATGGTTTAAACACACCCTCGGCATCTTATTATGATGTATAACACTAATCTAAAAAAAAAACTGTCTTAATTTCAATATTTTTTCGTTAATTTATTCGGAAAAACACGTCGGTGAGCAAAATTCGCGTAATCGAGTAAGTCGTTGTTTCATGAAAACTGAGGGTGATTGAACAAAACTAAGTATGGGGTTTATATACGGGTAGGTAGTAGTGTTTGAAAATATGACTTGATTTCATTTAACAAATTTACTGTTCATCAGTGTAATTATAATTTGTATAAAATTTCCATATTTTATTAGTTCATTAAGAAGGGTACATTACATACAGTAATTGGTAATATTAAACCTGATAAAATAAGTAAGTTATGGTATAGTAATTATTTACACATATCAAAGGTAGAAATCAAATCTCAAATAGATTGGACACAGATAAGTTGCAGTTCGGTGAAATTGTAAGTACTTGATAAGAAATCCACATGCCAATCTTCAATGATAACCTTGGTTAAAAACTGTATGGCATCTTATAAAATAACAAATAGTATGTTTATATATTTTCCTGGTTCCTTGTCATAAAAGAGATTAATATTATAAAATACTACTCAACAAACACCTGCGGCAAATATAGGTTTTAGCGTATATAACCCACACAGCTGTATTTCTCAGAGAGATACGCAGACCTTTGTAACTGCATCTACATTCTTCTTCTTCTTCTTCATCAACCCATATACGCCCACTGCTGAGCACAGGTCTCCTCTACCATTGAGAGGGTTTAGGCCATAGTCCACCATGCTGGCCTAGTGCGGGTTGGCGGACTACACACCTAAAAAATTCCTAAGAACTGTTAGGTGTGCAGGTTTCATCACGATGTTTTCCTTCACCGTTAAAGCAAGTGATAATTCAATTTGAATACACACATAACTTCGAAAAGTCAGAGGTGTGTCCCTGGGGTTCGAACACGCGACCGCCGATATTCTCGACCGTGCGCTCAAACCTCGAGGCCATCACTGCTTATTTTTGCTAGGGCTATATCAGTCTCATGTAAGAGGGGACCTATTGTAATTTTTCCAATTGACTCCGTGCTGCTATTAAGAAATTCTTAATGGAAAGGCCTTACTGTGCCTAACCCGAGAACCAAACCTGGGAGGTTTAGCTCGCACGGCACATACCGTATTTACATATAAATAATCACTACATAGTATAAAACAAAGTCGCTTTCTCTGTCCCTATGTCCCTTGGTATGCTTAAATCTTTGAAACTACGCAACGGATTTTAATGCATTTTTTTTTAATAGAAAGAGTGATTGAAGAGGAGGGTTTATATGTATGATAACATCCATTAAATATCAGCATTGCACCGGTGCGAAGCCGGGGCGGGTCGCTAGTAGAGTATACAACATAACTCAATGATATAGATTTTGTGCTGTTTTGAGATTCGTGTAAGAAAATCACTGTATCATTTTTCCGAACTTCAGAAATGATATCAGAAGTTCTAAATACTTCAGCACGTACACGCGCTCCGATAACTGCGTGCCAGGATTCAAGGTTAAAGAGCTATTACCTTAATTATTCAATTACATTTATTTATCGCTCTGTTTTAGCTCAAACAAATCACGGATATATCATCAAGAGTCGACTATTGCCGCAACGACAGAGACCAAGCTCTGATAGAGATATGTGTGACGAGGGTGACGTCGTGCATCAAGGAGACGGGGACCCTGGACAAGTACTGCGGAGCCCTGGTGGCGCTGCTCGAGTCCTGTCTCCACCACAACCTCATGCCGCTTGGCCATCTGAGGGACGACGACCCGCCACATGCAAAGATTGCCTCCGATATAATCGCTTGTATTGTTTTGGTACGTATAAAATTTCATTTATTTATTTTTCATAAAAAAAGTTGCCAGGTTAGCTCGGACCAAAATTTTGAGTTTTACGCTATAGTCTCCAACAGGGTAGTTAGAGATGTACTTCTACAATCATTTATTCTTTAACTTTCACGACCATTTCGGATATTTGAGGAACCGAATAGTTTTTCGGAGTTCTTTCCACATTTAGTGTGCCTTGACAATTTCCTACGGAACAAATTTTGCTCGTTCCAAGAACTTTAGACCGCACACTCGTTCATACAGAGTAGACACAGCACATAGAATTATCACTTTTATTTTAAGTAGGTACTAATCACCTTCCCCAGGTGTCGTTCCCCCTGCAGCAGGACGCGGAGAGCCACGGCAATAAAAACGTGATGGAGTTGTTTCTCCCGGTGGCCGTCCAGTTCCTGCACAAGGGCAACCGCGAGATATCGAGGCACATGGCGCGGTACCTCTCGCTCGCCGCCGTGCACCACGCTATACTGCTCAAGCCACATGTGCAGACTATCATGGACTCCATCATGTCAGGTAATTAGTATACTCACCTTTCACTTTTCAAACTTAGGCCATGTAGGCGTCAACTATCCTGGTCTTGAGCAGCCCTCATCCATAGCCTACCTTTCTCAAGTCGTCGGACTGTCGTGCTGCAACACAAGTCTGCTCCACCAGTCGTCAGTCTGTCGGCAGTCATGGTCGGCCTTGGTGCATTTACTAGTGTATAATATGAGTCATGTCATTTGAGTGTGATGATGGGCAGTTGGTTATTATTTTATCGATGTGAGGTAAAAAAATCTGGTATTTACTTATGGTCAGAGCTCATGACTTCGTTTAGAGTAAGATGTGTACACGCACTCACACGATTCAAAAATGCATTTATTCTCCTTTCACATTTTTTGTTTTTTCATAATACGTTCTACTGTCAGGCACAGGCCTCTTCTGCAGCTGAGAGGGTTTAAAAAAAACAAAAAAAAACCTGCTATGAATTTGAACTCATCACTTATCGGGGCTTACTTAAAAAAAAAAAAAAAAATACCTTCTATCAAGAAAAATTATGGGCAAATGGTTGGTTGAATTTTCCATGTTACCCAATTACAGGCCAATACACTTACCAACGAAACGACAATTATATTCTGAATAGGAGGAAGTGAGTTAAAATTCGACCGTGACAATTGAACTTGAGTGACGAAGCAAGTTTGCGCGGCGGACAAAAAACTACTAAACTTCTAATTCCATTTTATTTAGCGTTCATAGATCTTGTGATCTAATTTATTTACTTATAATCATAGGTAATCGTTATATGTAAATGGAAAATAATACAAATATATAAATTACCAATAAGCTTCGCTTTCGAAGATCGATACCTGAACAAAAATTTCTTATAAGGTTTCCTTTTCCGCCTTTAAAATTGTTTTTTGGTTTGGCAGCATCTTTGATCTAAGTTCTCCTACACATATATTTATACCATCCAGGGCTAACTCTGCTGTCCATCTTTGACCAGGTTATTTAAAACCGAATCCGACTTAGCAGGCCTTGTAAAATCCCATGAGCGTAAATTTTACACAACGTCGCTGCCCTCGAAATTGGTAAGCAGGGCTATATACATGTATATTTGTAGGTAACTACCCGCTGTGCCGCATCCTGAGCAACCTGTACGAGGTGTCTCCGGAACCGATCGAGGCGCACGCCGCCGCGCTCGTCACACTCATCCCGCATGCCGAACAGGTAACACACAAACACACAGTCTTAGACGTTCAGGTTCTTCTTCATCATCTTCATCAACCCATATACGCCCACTGCTGAGCACGGGTCTCCTCTACCATTGAGAGGGTTTAGGCCATAGTCCACCACGCTGGCCTAGTGCGGGTTGATCAACACCCACATACGTTCCACTGCTGAGCACTGGCGTCCTTTACTGTTGACACTATTTAGGACCTTAGTCTACGCTGACCTAGTGCGGGTTTGCTCATCTATAAACAAATTCAAATAAAGTTAACTTTAAAAATCATAAACGATCCCGTTGCATTGAAAATCTCTTTCTTTTTACTCAACTGTTTATGAACAAGTATCCGTGAGGCAAGAAATTGATTTTACTTCTTGATTTCTATTTCTATCGTTCTTTCTCAATCTCAACAAATTATTGCCTAAGTCATTTGAAACACTTCAGTAGGGTGACTTTGTAGACACAATTTAGAAATATCATCAGATACACATCCATAGCTACACATTTGACAAATGAACGCAGCAATAATTTATCAATTCTTCGCCAGGTGGAGCGCAAAGCAGTCCTATCCCTACTGGAGCAGATGTGCTCTTGCAGCAGCGGTGTGGGCGCGGGGGGGGCGAGCGCGGAGTTTCTGCGCAGCGCCGTGTCCGCGCTGGGGGCGCTGCTGTGCACGGGCGCGGGGGTCGCGGGGCCGGGTGGGGGGGAGGCGGCGTGCTCGTGCCTGGAGGTGCTGCAGGTGTTGCGCAGTGCCGCGCGCGCCCGCCCGCTGTGCGCATGTGGCGTGCGCGGGCACGTAGCGCGCGCGGCACGAGTGGCGCACCGCACGCACAGACACGTCGTGCTGGCGGCCGATATACTCACGCACATCGGGTACACGGGACGGGTATGAACATCATTTTTACATTTGAGAAATTTTTGATAAGGTTCTGTTAAGGAAGTGCTCGATAAAAATTTAATTGACTTTTTCCACTGTATCCAGGAGCGAGCACAAGAAGCACTAAACTTCATAGTGGAGCAGCTATCAACACCGGAGCGTGGTTCGCAAGGGGCGCAGTCCGGCGTGGGGGTGCAGTCTGCGGGGGCGCAGGGTGCACAGACGGTGCATTCGAGCCAGGCGGCGCAGGCGGCGCTCGTGAGACACGCCACCTCGCTGTGCAGCGCCTTCCCAGCGCTCTTCACTGACAAGCTACTTACTGCGGTCAGGGCGCACCACAGGTATAAACCCGAAATATATTGCAATTTATTAAGATATTTTCGTAAGATTTAAAAGTATTAAAAATGAATTCAATTCATTAATCAATTCATTCATTCAAATCAACCTATGTTTGACAGCATTAAGTAGCAGAAACAACGCTTATAAATATGTGATGTAACAAAATATAATTTAAAAAAATGAGAGTATAGGTCATATACATTTCGTATCAATTTAAAAATACATATAAATAATTATCCAACTAAACCCCTATTACCAACAATATTAATAATTCCAGCAACCGTCCAAAATCTGCGATATCACCCAGTGAAGTGAACCGCACGTCAGGCGGCGTGACCATCGTGAAGTTGGGCGGCGCCGCCCCCGCCCCGCCGGCCCCCGCGGCCGCGCCCCCGCCCCCCGCGCCCCCCAACACCACCGCCACCGGGGGGTACACGAGGAGGGCCAAGCTCGGAGACTCGCGCAGTACTGGGAGACTACATCCAGGACCTAATCCTCATAGGAGCATGACGAGGCTTAATGTCGCGGGTAAGTGATGAAGTTTCTTAGAATACTTTTAAAGTTGAAAGTGAGAATAACCTTCAAATTAGTGAATTAAAACGGTCTGTCGACTATATTTAATTTTTGGATGGTGGATATGCTAAAAATAATGACGAATATATTTCCATTAGGAATTAAGAAATGTCTATCACCGAATGAAATGCAACAACTTCAGGTGTGTTTTTCCGCGTTAATAGCATACTTGATTAATTTGTTTGCAGGTGGCTCGGTGGGCGGTCTGCACAAAAGCATGACAC
This sequence comes from Cephonodes hylas, assembly GCA_030295005.1. Classification (NCBI taxonomy): domain Eukaryota; kingdom Metazoa; phylum Arthropoda; class Insecta; order Lepidoptera; family Sphingidae; genus Cephonodes; species Cephonodes hylas. The sequence continues at coordinate 1,725,859 of AP025365.1, forward strand.
GGCTGTCGTCGTCGCAACAAATCAACTCGCAACAGAACAGCACCAACACTGGTAACTGTAAATATCTCATTGCTACGATAATTATAATGCTGCCGGTGTACAGGCGCAGGGGGAAACAGTGGGGGAGGGGACTAGCTCTAGACTAGTCTTTGGTTGAGCAATTGATAGTGAATAGTACCGTTGCGATGATTTTCATTTTAGGAAGGAGCTGCTGTAACCATTAAATTAAGCATTATATTCACGGGATAAATCCTTTATGAAGCATGTTAATGATTATGTCACAGTGACGAACGGCAAGCCATCGTCGTCCAGCGGTGTGTCGAGTGGCGTTTCGAGCGGCGCATCGAGCAGCACGGCGAGCGGCGCGACAAGCGGCTCGGCGAGCGGCGCGCCCGGCCCGCGGCCCGAGAGACACCGCAGCAACGCGCGCGCGCACCACCACCACAACATACTCATCGGGCCCGCGCTCAACAACGTAACTACATACTCTATCTTACACCCAAAAATGTTATAATCATCATCACTATCGCCATCATAATCATCATCATCACCAAAACCATCATCATAATAATCATCACCACCACAATCAACGTAACCATCATAACCACCATAATCATCATCAACATCACTATCGTCATCATCATAATCACCATAACCATTTTTAATACCATCATCATCACCGTTAACACCATTATTATCATCATCATCATCATCATCACCAACGCCATCATCATCTTCAAATCATATACGTCCACTTACTGAGCATGGGTTCCCCCCCCGATGACTTTTTTTTAAATGTCCGAGGCAAATGTAAATGAATGAGTAATTCAATGTGAATACAAAATTGTGCCTGAGATCTCGGCCCGGGCCGGGAAGATTCTAAACCTCGAGGCCACCACTATTACATATGTGGAGTTACACTGTTTAATAATATTTCAGTGGCATTGTATATCAAATTTTATCTTTACTTCCAGAATTCAGGCCCGACGATAATCTCCGGTCCGTCTCCACTTCAAACGCAGTCGATATCGGTCAACCCGCTCACATCAGGCAAATCCGCGGACGCCATCACTCCCATCACCTCTTCAGTCTCCATCCAGCACTCCAACACGGCCTTAGGCCACGTTTCAGTCATAACCTCAACTGCCAACAGTGGTCCAGCCATCTTGAGCCAGACTTGCGGCTCTGGTCCTCCATCGGTGGGACCAAACGGCAACCCAGTGTCGATCTCTGGTCCCGTCACAGTAACTTCTAGAAGGGCGAATAATACCAGTGTGACGATGATCAACAGCTCGAATAATGACGCGAACTCGAACCACAGGATCAGCGTGTTCGAGCCGTATCCGATGCGCGATACCGTCCAGCACTTCTGCGAGAAACACCTGGACAAGATCAAGGCGTATATGGACAATGTGTCGCTTAGGTTGCCGCCGCCTGCTAAATGTACTATTGAAGGTATGAGGATATGTGTATTACTTTTATTTATTTATTTATTTAAACTTCATATACTACATAGATAGTACATAGGCGGACTTAATGCCGTAGGCATTCTCTTACAGTCTACCTTAGGGGAGTGCAGAGATGAACCTCGGTAGGTGTATTATGATAATATTACTTAAGCATACATGCATACCTAAATACTCATACAATAATAAATATATATGCAGAAATATATACGATAAAATAAATATAAATATAAACATATATACATATATATATAAATATATATAGACTAGCTTTTGCTCGCGACTCCGTCCGCGTAGACTACAGGGTTGAGTTCAGAAGGAAAATAAGTTGAAGTCTATTTTACTTCTCTGAGTCCTATTTATCTCCATACCAAAAATCATACAATTCGGTCAAATTGTTCAAACGTGAAACCGTAACGCGTCGATCGGCGCCTTGTGCATCATTACTGCGCGCTTGATCAATATTTTAAAACTGCAATATCTTCTAAGATACTCAGTGAAATCAAATGATGTAAAGGGCAATTTTATTGAAAATTAAATACTTGTAATGAATAACGTATTTATTTGGATAAGGATTAATATCATATTTATAAAAACACCTTCACAAATAAAACTTTATCTTAAAATAAATTTGGTTAGGATAAAAGACGTTATAGTGAGCCAATCTTAAGAAATAGACATATGCTGTCGCGGACTTTTTTTTAGAACTTTTAAAGAGGAACATATCTCTCAAACATTATTTTACCGAAACTTTAACCGTTTTCGCAGCGCACGCAGCGGAAGCTCACAAAAAGGAAAAAGGTCCCCGATTTTGAAACATTCTTTATTGCTGCTCCGCTCCTATTGGTCGTAGCGTGATGATATATAGCCTATAACCTCCCTCGATAAATGCGCTATCTAACAGTGAAAGAATTTTTCAAATCGGACCAGTAGTTCCTGAGATCCTAGCGTTCAAACAAACAAACAAACAAACAAACTCTTCAGCTTTATAATATTAGTATAGATAAATCTAAAATAAATATCAATAAGATACTTTTGACACAAAGTAGGTAGACTTCGTTCCTTGAATCTTTTGCCATGTTCTTGCTGTAGGTGAATCTTTGCAATGGTCATTAAAAGATTTGAAAACAGAGAGATTAAAAGCGAAACGCAACATGCCATTAACATTGCCATCAACCGTCGGGTGACGATAACTTTTTTGCATAGGTGACTTGAACGTAACACTAAAAGTCTAAATCGATTATAATTTTTATTGGCATATTAATAACCGCATCATATAACAACCTTAATGGAGCTTGTAAGTTGTAAAAATCTAAATTGACCATGTCGAACATGTTACAACACCATACATTGAAAATCTTCTTCTTCATCATCAACCCATATACGCCCACTGCTGAGCACGGGTCTCTACCATTGAGAGGGTTTAGGCCATAGTCCACCACGCTGGCCTAGTGCGGATTGGCGGACTACACACCTACGAAATTTCTAAGAATTTTTTTAGGTGTGCAGGTTTTATCACGATATTTTCCTTCACCGTTAAAGCAAGTGATAATTCAATTTGAATACACACATAACTTCGAAAAGTCATAGGTGTGTGCCTGGGGTTCGAACCCGCCACCTCCGAGATTCTCGACCGCGTGCCTAAACCTCGAGGCCATCACTGCTACTATCAACCCCCCCCCCCCTGCCCCCCAGAGCGTCGCTCGAAGAAGGTCGCGCGGCTGCAGTTCGCGTGCGGGCGGCGCGGGCCGCACTGCCTGTACGCGCGCGCGCCCTTCAGCCTGCGCACGCGGGCGCCGCGCGTGTGGATCCACCTCATGTTCCTGGCGCTGCAGGCCCGCCACGCCGCCGCGCTGTCCAGCCGGGACCCCACCGTCGCCAGCCTCAAGCACTGCTGGGACATACTCAAGTGCGAGAACAAGACCTTCCTCACGCTGGTCACTGGAGCCTTCCCGGGGATTAAGGTCATTATTGCTATTGTTATCATAATCATTATTTTCTGCACATATAGGTACATCCCACTGCTAGGCCTCCTCTACTGTTGAGAGGGTTTCATCACAATTATTATACCGACAGAAATGAAACATGCTAAAGCTGTACGTTTTTGATCATTGAACAGATTTTAATACTTTAAAACTTGATAGGTAAAGTAGAATATATGATATTGCAAAAAGGTTACTGAAGAGAAAGCTGCAACTTATTATACAACTGTTAGCGCTAATATAAAGTTGCAATATAATAGCATTATTACAGATTCAAAAGTTGTTTGCAAGAAAACACTCCAATTCCATTTATGTACATTCTTGTGTGTGGATTCCTATACAGACATGCCCCACTACATGGCACGGGCCTACTCTACAGTGAAGTCTTAGTCAACTCCATGGACATAATGTAGATTGCTACTACTACCTTCGAACTACTTCACCAACAATCCCACAGGAGCAAGAGATGCTGCTAAGCGAGCTGCGCCTGGCCGGGTTCTTCGACGTGTTCGAGCTGTCCATCTCGGGGGCTGCGCTGCCGTCCACGCACGCCACGTGGGGCTGCTTCCTGTGCACGCACCCGGAGCGCGCGCGGGGCTTCCTCGCCGCCGACGGGCAGCCCGTCATCGAGGGACAACTCAAGGAGAAGAAGGGGCGCTGGAGGCTCTTCAGGAGGTGGAGGACACGATATTTCACCCTCTCCGGAGCTCATCTGTCCTGCAAGGGATCGGTTAGTGTTGTGTTTGTGTAAAAAGGTGTCTGCCCATTACACAGTATCATACCATGACCGTGCTAGGAACGTATCAGGCAAAAAACATTTCTTTGTATTAAAACGTTTGAGATAATGCCCACTAGACCGTTCCGTAACCGACCAACACCGTCGCGTGCCATGCACGGAGCGTTAATATTTGTCAGCGAGAATATATTGCCGGTGCCGAGACGGTCCGCGCATGACACGCGACGTTGTCGAACCGGTGCGCGCAGGCAGCGAAACGGTGAGCAAACGGTTTGGCAACGGGTTATAGCCGCGTATGATGACCGTTATAGTGGCGTTGTAAACGCTAGTTATCTGTTGTCAGTTCAATGAGACGCACGTATACGTAAATACGCTATAATGCAGGATGAGAAATTAATCGAATGCGTACGTAAATACGATTTTTTATATAACTTACAAGATATCCACGCAATACCGATACACAGGCGAGAATGAAATAGATTCCTACCGGTTTTGATTTGGCATCACCTAGGTACGTACGGGCAACATACGCGTTGCATACGGGCATTATACGCGACGTCCGCCGGGTACAAAATGCGGATGATACGCGGACGTTACGGTCACTAAACCCGTTACATACGGGTATGGTACGCTGTCGATACGCTCTAGTGGGCATAGTAGAGCGTATCGTGTTTTTTTCCGTGCTTGATACGTGCCTAGCACGGTCATGGTATGATACTGTGTAATGGGCAGACACCTTAAACTTTGCATGTAGAACTCGGACCACCTCTGACCACCTCTTTCTACCTAAAGTTGTTGACGAACTACACACCTAAGAAATTCTTAAGAAGAATTGTGGAGATTTTCTTAAGTATATGCAGGGTTGGGCAGTATTTTAATTACTTGTAATTAAAATACGTAATTGAAATACCAATACGTATTTTGTATTTGTATTTTAATTACTTCCTTAAAATGTAATTTGTAATTCGTATTTCAAATACCTGACGCCGAGGTATTTTGTAATTAGTATTTTAAATACTTGAGGCTTTAAAATACATTAATATTAAAATACAATTAACCACCATGAGTTCAATAGTGGTAAGTGGCGAGAAACGGCATAATCCTCTCAATGAGTGAAACTAGGACCAGGCCTCCAGTCCCCGGCAGCCCCACTATTCCTGGTTACGGTAGCGGCCATGGTAAAGGTGGTCGGACGACCTTGTCAAGGTCGCGGGACGTCGATAGCTGCAGGCGGCTTCCGACCGATCCCGGTGGAAGTCATTGGGAGAGACCTATGTCCAGCAGTGGACTTCGATAAGCTGATGATGATGATGATGATGATGAATCTTTTTCTCCTCATCTTTCCAGACAATGCAGATTACTTATTAAGTAATTTGTATTTGGTATTTTAATTACAAATAGCTAAAATACTGTATTTTGTATTTTATATTTCAAATACCTTACTTAAAAGTATTTTGTATTTCGTATTTTAATTACTTGTGATAAAGTATTTTGTATTTCAATTAAAGTAAAGCATGTATTTTGCCCAGCCCTGAGTATATGTATTGTATACCGTTTTTTAGTACACAATTATTTATCACAATTCTTGGGAATCCTAAACCTCCAGGCCAACACTACATAAAATACACATTAAATTTTTAAAAATTACAGAGTGGTGGCGAAAGCATCGACATCAACCAAATTCGATCAGTAAAAGTCTCCCGCGGCGCTCGCAACATTCCCAAGGCTTTCGAGATCTTCACTGGAGACCAGACTCTGATCCTCAAGCCCAAGGACGGCAAGAATGCTGAGGAGTGGGTGCAATGCCTCAGCATAGCGCTGGCCCACTCCCAGGCCAGGGACGCCCCGGCCAAGGCCAACAGTCTGCCGGCCAGAGGAGTCACGCTCAAGAGCTTTTAAAGGTAAGTATGTATATAGTATACCCGGCTCATAATCATATCATATAACTGAAGATAGTGCAAGTTGATTGTCTTATTCGGTGTAATTTTGTGATGGTTTATTGTTGTTTCTGAGGAATTATAAGGTGCATTCAGGCCGTGATCGCAAACTGAGGCAGGTAATATACTATCTGATTTTTTTTTGTCAGGATTTTCTTTGTGATCACCGTAGCGATTACCTGCCTTAGTTCCGATAACTGTCTGAACACACCCTGTATATCACATAAGTCTATGAGACATATTTGTAACAATAATGTATACTTTTCATGTCGCTTAGAAAGATGCAGGCTTTTTAACTTGACTTAAAATGTAATATAAATACTTCCAAGCAAAATGAAACAAAACATTAGTATTGCTTTGTACTTAATTTATCAAATGTTTTAGAGGATTTTAAAGCTTTTTGCTATTTTAAATTTGCTTTTTTGAATCCTTTTCTGTATGTTTTAAGATAGAAGAATGTGTTAATATGTGTTGTTAAGTGGTTGTCAACAAAATAGTTATAGTGAGCTAAAAGTACAATAATATTTTTTAAGGCTCCCACATAAGCTTTACAAAACAATCATATTTTGGTGTTTCCGTCCGCATTGACACATAGAATGCCCATTTACAGTGATTATAAAATTATAATCTAATCAATGAAATATGTTTCATTAAATGTCTTAGTTATAAGAGGCAGAATGTTTAGATCATATAAGCTGCATATGGCGGCGTAAAATTGGATTCAACTAACTTCAGTCAAATAATTGAAACCAACTTTTCCAGAAATTGAGACATGAAAGGGGGCTTACAGTAGAAGTTTGGATACTTTTACTTTAAGCAGTCAAATTATAGACGATAAGTATCAGATTGTGTCTTGATCACCATATTTTACATACTTTAAAATTAATTGTAAAATACCCCTCGACAGATACTTACGTAACAATTTGTTACTGTTTTTTTTTAATGTTATAATAAGATTTTACAAGTTATTGTACAGCGATGTTTTACGATACCGTTAAGTGTATTTTACGTACTTAATTATTTTAAGCATTGACAATTTGAGATTTTATATAAACGGCTAGAAGACTGAACACTGGTCAGAGCTAATTGTTTTTTTCTTAATGTTTGAGAGGAATGGCGACAGAAATATTGTGCATTTTATTTGAGATGATTTCGGGTAGTTACAAAATCGAATAATTAAATTAGTATAAATATTATTTGGTCCATATTTATAATTATATACTAGCGAAAAAAGAAGTTAATTAACAGCTAAACTCGTAAACTCTTGTTAAAGTTATCATTGGCCCAAGGTACAATAGATATAGTCTTCAATTTATTATCAAAAACTGCTTGCAGCTCATTCGAAATCCTCTTTTATAAAATGCTGAAACAATAAATATTAGTGTTGTGAATCAAAATTAACATTCCCGCGTTGCGTTTACGTCGTACAGACTGCATAACATTTTGGTCTCAAATTAATACAAGTGGTTGTTTAATGAATGACATTAGAGTTACTCGATCGTGTGTGTACATAAAGATAATAATGCTTCAATTATTATAATTAAGTGATTTTTTTGTATATCTTTGTAGTGTTATTTAGGCAGTTGATTGTTGTGGCAACACTGATGTTCAAGTCTATCATCTTTCTGAAACTAAGTGATGTATACAAGCGACTTAAAATTTCTACTTGTTTTGACTTTATAACAAGTAAGAAGAAAATGCGATAAGGACTAAATATGAGTTTATACACAAAACAACTAAAAACCATCATCAAACAAAAAGTCGACTATAGTGTTGCCATGAAAATCATTTACCATATCGATAAACGATAATTTTATCGACATTTTTCCAGTAGTTATTTTTAAGAGTCTCTACTCAAATAACAAGCAGTACTTAACTTGCCATTTGCATTTCCCAGAAGCACAATATTAATTGTTATTAATACAGGTTTTTAAGCTTTATATACCACGAAGCGAGCTTAAGTTGCCTTCACCAAACAAGTGTGTTCCATTATTCATTTTGAGTTTTGTTTCTTTATAAGCACTGCATACGAATACTGTTTGTGTGATTTTGTTTTCTCCTGTGAGTTACGTGTTCTGAACCAAAAATCTAACCCTTTCAACTATCTATCAAATGCACTGCACTATCATGAGCCAATGCAATTACTTGTGTTAAAAAATTACATAAATAATCGATTATATTGGATAAATTATTTGAATGTACCATAGAATATAAAATGCATGTGGTTGTTAGGAAAACGTTTAAAAAATCAGGATTTTTTTAACGTCAGGGGTTTTTTTCCGATCACAGTCTTAATTCACGTTGTATCTTTATCAAATTAATTGACTTTTTTTGTTCAAAAGTCGCGGTCAATCTGTATACCTGTTCCATTTGTTTTTCTTCTGAAAAGCACAGGAGAGATGAATAGTGATTGTATTAGAGTGAATGTTATCAATAGTTTTATGAAAAATAATATAAATGAAATATATCGATAAGTGAACTTTAAAAAGTACCTGTTGGATTCGAAAATCAATCTGAATTTTGACACTACTAAATTTTACGTTTATTTAGTAATTTTATTTTTGTTAAATTCAAAAGAGAAATGAATTGACCACCGAAATAATGTTTATTGATAAATATTTTATTCATGTTTAAATTTTTAATTCTACGTTCTAAATTTTATGAAATTTCCATTATACAGTTATCGATTTTTAATACTATTCATTAAATATGGGATTTGTATAAAGCTTAGTTTCATAATGGTTAACTAATTCTTGAACCATAATCATAGTACATGTATAAAATGTGTTACTGTGTTCGTCTATTATTTATTTTTGTTATTTATACTCGATAGTTGACTAATGAATATGTTTCATTCAGTTTATGATATGTGTTTTCAGATATGTAATAATTATATTAAAAAATCATAATTATTTTCCAATGAAAGAAAATTTAATGAAACGTTCGCTGTTACTGAATCAAGCATATGCTTTTCGACTTTTAAATTTCATCTATAATACTTAAACATATGTATTAGGGTGTCCCAAAAAAATCAAAATCTTTTTTTGTCAACGCATACCCTCTAATTATTTTCGAATGGTGTTAAAACACTCATAAATAAAATTTCATGAACTTAGGACCACTGCAACCCGTGCCGACTTGCATTCATGTGTTTCAGTACTTACATACTTTGTATGAACTTCGGCGCGTCGCAATATTCGCATGGAAGTTTCGTGGTTCCTTGTTTATTGTATTGGTAAACGCCTCTTTTTGTTAAATCAATATGTCAGATTAAGATTTCAAAGGCAAATTTTAATAGGGGGGTGCAAAACATTAAAATAACGGCTTAAAACTTCTCTGTAAAGAACAAATATTGGCAGTTCTGTTTAATAAAATTCGTGAAGTAAAATTGAATTTGGTAAATCGCAAATCTAACTATTCGAGATTAATTATTTTTTGTTAAAGGGCTTATATGCCTATTTAAGCTTTAATAAACTAATTTTAAGAAATAAGTTGCCTTATACCGACTCTGAAGAGATCAACAAATAATGCGGAAAAATCGCAAGATGTGTTCGTACAGTGTCGTCAAGAGTTTGTTACAAGCTTGGACTACTTTTTGTATATTGCACACGCCAGTGCCCTTTAATTAATACAAATAAATCTAGATAATAGATATAGTTATATCAATAGATATACATTGTTTTACCGGACAGAATTATGAAGGAAATTTAAGGGTTAGCTATCAAGAATTAACAGTTATAGCTATAATCATATTCTTTGGTGGCGATACAGAAAGAAAATTGACAATTCGATCTCCAAGTTCTATGTACCGGACACCATGATGGCCGAAGCAATTAATTGATTAAAAATGTCGTAAATTTTTTCTTAATTGTAAATTACTAATGAAAAGTCGCACTATTAGACATCTAGATTTGCATCGCTATATACCATGTTAAGGCTTGGATGCATTGTATGTTATCAGTGACGGCACCTTACCACGACTTATGTTTGCTTAATACTTTGAAACCCTGGGAAACTGTCAATAAAATTAACTCAGAAATGACTACAGAATATTTTTCAGCATTTTTGGTCTTTGGTTCATGAAGTAGCTGTCTTGTCTCTATATCACTATGATTGAGATCAGGAACCAAAAATGATAATATTTTAAAGCTTAACTAAAGAGGATCCATCAATTCATATCCCCTGGAAAGATATCTGCGTGATTTACTTTTTTAGACAGACATAAACGACTTTATTTCGATCAAAAACTAGTCTTGCTCTTCTTCAATCGTTTTAAAAATTTTGACACTTTGCTCAATGAGTTGCTTACTTCACAGACTAGTTATACTTCTTTTCAAGCAGTTAAGAAATAAATAATGACACTAAAAGTCGCTAGTGATACTGCAAATTGCAGTTATACTGATACAAAATTTTCGTGAAAAAGTCACCTTTAAAGGGAAACTAAAGCAATTTTTCCTGTGATTTATCCTAACAGTAAAAAGAAAACTTTAAGATTAAAATATCACAAATATTCCTGTTTAAATAATAAACATATAATACCGGTGAAATAGGATATAATTTTGAAAATAAAAATTAAGTTTTTATATGTGCTCTACAATTACCATACAATTTTTTTCTTAAAACTTTGCCATCAAGTCGGCACGGGTTACCGCTATCCAATTTCGATAATATTTCGTATTTAAGTTATTAGGGTCAATTAGAAAAAATATAGAGGGTATGCGTATCTAATTTCGAGAAAAAAAAATCGCCCTACTAAGCTGGGACACCCTAATATGTATGTACCTATCATGTATCATATTATCATATCTCAGTATAGAAATTGTAACCGCCCATAATGTACTTAAAATATTGCCAAATTAATAATAATATCGACGATGTCATTGTACAGAAAGATTTATGTAAAATATACAAAACTAGTTTTAAGTTGTAGCTTTGGAAAATTTTTTAACTGGTGCTAAAATTGTAATATCTTTTTGGATATTCACGAGAGCTTCCAATAATTTTATTTTGTGATAGAGGATTTAAATTGTACTTTGCATAAACACTATATTATTTGACATTACATTTGTTTGATTCGCAATGAATAAAATTATGTATGTTACAAAATCGTTTGAAAATATTGTTGGATCCTCCCCATGAAGATTTGGCTCTTGTACTTAATACTGCCGTATTGATTAGTTAATAAATAGTTTTGTTTGTACAAATTGTGGTTTTATTATGTGTTTTTTATTTAACATCTAACTTATATATTTTATTCTCCAATTAAAGCTTCAGGGATGCTCCTATCTAGTGGTCATGGTCTGCCCTAGAATAGGTGCTACGAGTACGCGACCTCGGCCCCCGAGCTGCTGCAGTCACTATCAACTTTCCCTTCCGTGACTGCAGTATCCACTCCTACAGACCATACTTTCCTCTCCCATAGCCTCCTCTCTCATTCACTATTCCCTTCCCCCCGCTTGATGACGGGCAGCAGCGTCATCAATGCGCTTCCCCTACTGCGCTCGCCAACCCGCCTGCCAAGCGTGGCGAGTATCGGCAATATCCCCCTCATGATCGAGACTAGGACCAGAAAGCATCTACTAACTTTAAATTATTTAATACCCTTATGAAGGTGATGAGGTATATCCGAGAACCTAAAGCATTTTTTAATATTAAAAAAGTGTGTGATTTCCTGAGAGCCCCTCACTATTTATAAATATTTTTTCAATGATCTAACCCGGTCAACTATTTACAATGTTTCGTGAAAGCTAAAGCACATTTTAAACGCATAGGTACCAGGTACCAGGTAAGTACCTCTTTGTGTTTTGTATGACTATGAAAAAAGTATTTATAGTTTTGTGCAAAAATGAAATAAATCTTTTTTAAAATGTTTTATTTCTGTAGAAATTACATTTTTTTGTTTATACTTAATTAGCACAGCTTTTAAAGCAGGTGTTACATGCCGGACGAATTACTGCAAGTTCATCAGAAACTTGTTTTCTATAGTAAATCCGCGCGCCGAGTTGTACGGCCAGAGACCCCGACATACACCTGGCGAGCCTCTCCTAAGGTTCCGAAAGCGTTTAAGGGATGTTATTTTTTTTACAATTGTAGTAAAGACAGCCTAAATATCATTGGACCTACAAGACAGACCTTTCTTCTACTTTCTCGTCTTCTATATTTTCTATCTCTATCATATCACTTCACCAGGTTTCATGACCCGCAGTTGTTTTTTAAACCCATCATTAGGATTTATGGCTGGTCTTCTTTCCTTTACCAAACCATAAGCGTCATCATACGACATACATTTATAATGCATCAAATACGCTATGGCCACCATGGACGTCCGAGAAACACCAGCATTACAATGTACTAATACATTATCCTTACTTTCAACTGCCTTATGGATATACGGCAGACATTCAGAGAGTATGTCTTTGATATTTGTCTCTGGTAAATCTAGGCATTCTACATATTTATGGTCAGTAGGTACTGGTACAAATATACCCAAACTTAATACGTGTTTTATGGAGTAATTTGTTAGTATATTTTCTGCTGTACAATCCTGGGAACCGATGTACAGATTCTCTATAACCTCAACAGGAGTGTTGTCTGGTTTAGTATCGACTACAAAGCCGTATGTATTCGGACATATTGATTTCACATCATTCTTACTTTCTACAAACCTCTGTCCGTCAACTTTAGTCACAACAGTTTCCGTTTCTTTCAATTTGTTCTTTTGCTTCTGCAATTCTTTTAAGAAACTCATTTTCATACGATTTTCATAAACGTTTCCTTGGATAAAAGGAGACTAAATGCGAGTTGAGGAACTAATAGATGTCATTCATTTATGAATAAGCAAATAACAATTGTCGTTCTAATTATTATCGACAAACAGTGCTGTATTTTTCGTATTTCATACTACTTTAACACTTATTTTCCTATATTTGGTACACTCTAGTTTTTCTTTATTCACTATCTCGGTCAAAACACTTTACTGATTCCTAACTATATTAGTCACTCAAGATTCACTATCACTGTCCACTTCAGCACAACTTTTTTCACTGGTCTTCTCAGGGTCGTATATCAAGTCCTCAGGGTTGTACTCCACGTTGCAGAGGTACAGACCGTCGGGCGGCCCCACTTGTATGAACGAGTGCCACGAATGCTTAGAAGGTACTTGAAGCATCACCTTTATTTCTTCTGGCGGTAATTTTCCTCTAGCCACCGATAGAAGAGTTCCTACCATGCGCCTGATCTGAAAGTAGATATGATTTTTTAAATTTTATGGTTAAGGCTGTTATTGTTTTTGCTGGGCTTCTTCGGGGCATGAGTCTTATTCTATCAGATTTCCTCTGTGAATCCTCAGGGTAAGTGATCCTCAAAGGATGGGTATAAAATTATGAACATAAGTGGTAAATATATGGTTTGAATTTTATGGCCACCTCGAAATGGTGTCTTGACAGACAACCCTAAATACGTAAGGCTTTTTTTTTTCGAGAGGAAAGCACCTTAAGCTCTCCTGTTCGGTACCTCGGGGGAGGCCCTGAGGGGTATGTCGGGGTCTCTGGCCTACGCCAGCATACCGACTAAAACCTCTCGGTGACCATCACGCGCATTTAGGGCGGTTTTACGGCATCTCAGGGCAGAAGTCCCCGAAATGATCCGTTGCCGCCCAGCGCACCGTCCAGTTATGGACCCCTCCAAATTGGGAGGGCTTGGTATGCCCTCCACTTACTCTATTTGGACGTTCACCTTTTGTGAACGTCCGCGACAGTTAAGAGGCCACTCCCTCTGCCACCAATCTCGGGGTTGCTATCATAGGGTACCGCCCCCGCAGTACGCCCAGTCACCCCAGTTTCCCCTGTTAGTCGCCTCTTACGACAGGTAGGGGATACCGTGGCGGAATTCTTACACCCCCCATCCACAGGGCGGAAATACGTAAGGCTTAGATTATATTTTGAAATAATTTCTATACTACTAAAGTACACAGTTAACCAGACTCAGGCTTCAATTTTTCTTCATACAATGGATATTTTAAACACAATACACACCTGATTATGAACAAAACCTCTTCCACGAAACTCAATGTCCCAGTAGTCAAAATATTTGCTCTGCGGGTTATAATTAGTTGCTATCGGCCTCCCAGGCGTAATCTTTATAGATTTGAGCTCCCTGCGATTCTGTTTGTGCTGTGTCAACTTGTCAAATCTCTTGAACGTTGTGAAGTCGTGGTAACCTTCGAAGTACTTCGCGCCAGCTTTGAACTTCTCGATGTCGAAGTTTGACACCCTGCAAAATAGAGTATTAGGAAGTTAAATAAAACTAGCTTGTTGATCTGTAGCATAAATATTAAATAAATACAAACATATTAGTCCTGTGTCATGAGCCATCAAAAAGTTTAGGGGACTTTTCGGTCTCACAGATATCTGTGGATCACAAATTTGTTTTGGTACGAGAATCGAACCCGCAGACAATTGATTTGGAATCTGATATTTAGCCAACAGTGCCACATATATACTTAACCTTCCATCTTAGGTATACCTGTTGGAAACTACAACTATTATACACTAGTTCTGACCCTACACTTGTATCCCCAAGTCTTGTGACATGTGTATCAGAAACTATGAAAGACTTTTCAGTCTCACAAACACAATTATTTCAGTCTGCTTGCAATTACATAAAATATACTGGAGGATAAAAGGTAGGTAAGCAAAGTGACTTGACGAAAACTAACTAAAGATAATTTCCAACGCTTTGCATTTAAGCAAGGCAAGGCAGTAAGAAGCACAAAATACACACACATATACTCATACCTAACAAAATGACATCGTTTTAATTCTTCAATAGGTATAAAGGCACCAATGCCGTGTTTCTCTGGTATATCTGCACTCTCCTTTAAAACTGCTAATCTGTAATTTCAGAGGGTCAAAATACAGTTGCTAGAAAAGTCTAACCAAAAGAATAATTAATTAACAATTACCTATACAAGTATGTCCTTGAAATTGCCTTGAATCTAGCATGGAAGTCGTCAGATACACGCAAACACTTGTTGACAAGAATGCTGGAGTTACTTTTGTAGAAGAATTTGTTTAATGTATATGTTATATGTTCAGGATCATATATCTGTGAACCGTATCTATCCAAATCGAAATGGGCACTGGTATTAATTGCATGCACTCCACCGTCTGTTCTGTAACAAAAGATTTATGTAGGATTTGGAAAAACTCTCTCAATATTTTTTTATTGTTACATTAGTAAATACACTTACAAAACTTTAAAAATAACTACATGGGTATATGTGTGGGGATATGTATACATGATCCTGATGCCAGAGATAAAATAAATAAATACACCTAACAGTCACATACATAGTCCTGACCCCACACTAAGATACTATTCTTGTGTTGTGGGTATCAGAAACTACGAGAGACTCTTCGGTCTCACAAACACCCAGACCCGAAACAAGTATTTATGGATCACACAAACATTTGTCTCGGTGCGGGGATCGAACCCGCGGCCGCTCGTTTCGCAAGCTGGTGTCTAGCCAACTGCGCCACGGGTCTGTCAATGTGCTGTGGTGTTTTAGGATTGAAGTTTGTGCACTCAATAGTCTGCCAATTTCTATGGGCTTCAGGTATACCTGAGTATTTCGGTACAATAAATTCTTTAGATAATATATCGAACTAATTTTAGCGTTATTCACTGTGAGTATAGCGAAACTTAAACATTTTGTTTCTAACTTACCTGCTTGATAGTATCAGGTTAGGATAATTAATAGATTTTAATTTTAGAAGACCTATTTCCATTTGACCCTGAATGCTCTCCGGGTCTGGATAATTGCGACCCTCTTTAAGCCATATTTTCTCTGAAGACCTTAAAGAATACGGTGTTTTTCAGTTACCTTTTCATGATAATGCCGGTTAATTTTGTAAATAGATTTATACCTGAATGCAGTGCCTATGTACGAGAAGAAAGTCAGATATCTAGCTTTCATAATTTATTATTACTAATGTATTCTATTGTATTTTGATTAAAAAAATATTCCAATATATACTACTTCTTTAAGTTATTTCATAAACATAACCTAACTTCGTTGTCTATCAGCTGTTGTATCATTTTTACAAACTGTTTGACCAAAACGGCAAAGGACGAGGCTGTACAAGTAACTTTAGTTCCAATTTTAACCGTCACACTTTAGTGCTGGCGCGCTGTTTAAATACTGGTAGGTACTGGTACCTACAACAAATTAGCTACATTGTGTATTATCTGCTGCCTCAGTAAGATCTGTGTTATTTAATTAGTGGAAATGGGTCAATCAACTTTTAATTGTACCATCAATGATAGATTTTATATATAATTTTTTTTTTCTTAAATTTGTATATTTTATACGTATTTGTTGTTGATAATTATTTATATTTAAGGAATTCAAATAGAGCAGAACAATTTATGGTAAATTTTACTCAAAAATTCACATGACTGTAATTAAGATAGTCCCTTGGACATTTAAAAATTCAGTCAAATTGTTAATTTACTTTTAAATATTAGAATCATATTTGAAAAACCTTACTGTTCTTTTAAAGTAAAAATGACGATAATGTGTCTTTAGGAGATAAGAAAAAAGTGGTTGTCCAGTGGACATTTACGTTTGTCCATAGGAAATACTCGTGTGTCCAAAGGGGATTCTATGATGAAAATCGCCTGTGTTTCTTCTTTTATGTAATAAAAAAACAACTATTTGAAAATAATTATCAATATTATAAGAGAAAATATTGAATAATTCAGACAACGATCTTGGATGTCCAAGGGACTGGTGGTGATATTTATTAGTCTTTCCGCTCCCTGGTAATAAATATTAATATTTTAAATTCGGTTTTACGCGTAGTTAAAAATATACATTAAATGGAATATATTCCACTTTAATTTACTATCATATATAAAATAATTAAGTTTTTGTGCTGGTTGTCCAGTGGACACACAATAAAGCCACGCTCTTTTTCAAAATACACTCGGTCGTCTGGCGCCGCGGCAAAGATGAAATCAAAATCACGGCTGGATGAGTGTTGTCACGAAATAAATCGACTTGAGTTCCAAGCAGTAGTCACGCCATATATGTTTGAATTTTGGAACTTTTTTACCGTTGTCCGGTGGAAGTCAGTATAATAAAATTTAATAGTGACAAAAATAAACATGCAAAAAGGTCGTTAACATTTTAAAGCAATCAAAAGCTATTTGCTAGCATCATAGTAGATATTGTAATAAATATTTATGTGCAAGTGTAATTGATTGCCATATATAATTTTTTTGAAAAAAATAATGTTTCATTGTACTAACCTACTGGGGGACAAATTTACATAGTACTGACAGGACAGATAAAAGTTGATTGACCCAAATAATAATTTACCAATACACAATATTTTTTTGTGTCCTTTTTTAATTGATCCCATCCCGCAATGTAATTTACAGAGTTCCAAAGAAGAAAAGTACGATCAACCGACCCCTACAGATTTCCATTCTGAATATAACTAACTCATTGGCGGACCAATATACAAAAAAATATCGTATCATGCAAGTTTAACTGGCCCGTTCGGACTACAAATTTAAGGGGAGGAGGTCTGAAAAGAGAGAAGACTAAGAAGACAAATTAGAATGTGGGCTCTATGCTGACAAGTTTTGCTAGCTGAAGAGCCTGTTCCACTTGTTGCGACATGGGTAGCAGAGTCCGCGTTTATTTTTAATTGATTGATTAATTTGGTCTCATTTAAATTTTCTCGTATCATATGTTAATGGGAAGCTATTTTTATATCTACATAATAATAGCTTTTTAATGTGAACACCACTAACACTGTTTTAAAAGTTATCACTTTATAATTGTAAAAGCTTTTAAGCCGTAGACGGAACGCGTCTAAAACTTTCACCTTTGACATTTTTTGTTGTCCTACTCGCACACGTCACTAGTAAAACGAAAACATGGCTAGACGGACGTGGCATATGTTTACTTTGTTATCGGTAATATTTACTGTTTTGTCACTTGTCGGCGACGCGCTAACATCGACTGCGGCACCATGGTACGAAAACTTGCCGGCTGTAACCATGGACTACAAAGTCCACATCGATCCTGGCAAAGAAGACTGTTACTTTCAGTACGTTCAACCGGGCGCTACTTTCTACGCGAGCTATCAGGTAATTAGCGATATCATCTCATTTATAAAGCTGTATTTCGATCAATAAGTACTCTCTTGTGTTATGATAACCGTTAACTGATTTTAATATCAGATATTAATCCTTTAAAACGTATTATTTCGACAGGTGTTGAAAGGCGGTGATGGTAATTGTGGTTTTGCTGTCAGGCATCCCAATGGCCAAATAGTGCATCCTTATGAATGGCGACAGAGCGCGGAGTACGCCGACCAGACGTCTTCGGGTGGATACTACGCCGTGTGCATAGATAACCAGTTTTCGCGGTTTGCGGGCAAGCTGGTCAATCTGTACCTCTCCGTGATCAGGTACGATATGTGGGAGAAATACGCCAAGGAAGTTGAGGAACTGGATATGAATATCAAGAACTTCACAGTAAGTATTAGTTAACCAAGGGTTTTATACATATTTTTTTATTTTTCCAAAGTTAAAAAATTTTAGAAGGAAATTTAAATAATTAGAGAACAAACCATACATTCATTAGAGGGACCCTGTATCAAAACTAGCTAGGCCCTTACTTGGTTAGAGATTTCACTATATACATCAAAACATGCACTAAATAAAAAAATAAAAAAATTGATTATAAATATTACACACATTACTTGGCCTCTAGCCCAGATACATTGATTATATATTAATCTCCCAAGTTAAAATTCCTCTATATTCTTAACATATGACATTTAATAATTAAATAAATTTACATAATCATGAATGTTAAAATATTCATGCGTCAAGCCATAAATATTTGAGAAGCAAATAATAAATGGGGTTTTATAAATTTTAAATTTAGATTCTGCTGTTTAAAATTGTTTGAACATGTGTGTATACAAATGGATTGATATGAGTATGAAAGTTATGGTTCAATTAAATTTTATTGTTATGTGGGCCTTGTATGTATTCAATTGTAGATCTGTTGTTTTAAATTCTTGTAAATTTATTTGACTTTATTGCATGCATGTAGTAGCCTTTATCAATAGATTTCTAGAAATAAATACCTATTCATGACTCTATTCCTGAAAGTGGTAAACTGGACCCACATTTCACCAATTGTGTTCTTCCCATGAAATTGGGTGCAAGACTATTGCCATATTTGGGCACATTTTTAGAATTTGTTCTAATCCTGGGAGATTTCTAATGGAAAATACCAATAACATTTAAAATTGGCTGACCTGGGAATCATACCCAGGACTTCTAGATCACACTCCACATAAATGTGCCATGAGACCATAAGGCAGTCAGCTACAAAGTAACCTATTAATTTTGTTTTATTTCAGAATTCAATTCAATTTGTGGAGAGAAATATCAATGATATACTTCAGTACCAGTATCATTCAAGAGCAAGAGAGTCCAGAGATTTCAATTTGTTACAGGACAACAATGCCTATGTGCTGAGGTAATTATTACTTTTAAGTTCTATAAAAATAATAATGTTGCAATGATGCAGGGGTGGCCAAAGTGATATTGTAATGACTATATTTATTATATTACCTTCCTAGTTCCTAGCATAAATAACAGGATAAGTAACAAACATATGTAAGTATGGGTTAAGTAAATTTTGGTTACCCTCTTATCAAATAATGCATTGCTCTTGGTTGTGTAAAACTCAAATTGCCGTAACAGTCAACGAACGGGATATATCAAGCGTGGCGTGAGGCAAGCCAACTTATTTGTTGGAGGTTAAATGGTAAAATGTCCATGTTACAATATTCCGTTTACTAATACTCTTTCACTTTTTATACTGCCTTTATTACTTTTTACTAGACACGGAAATTAAGAATCTTACAAATATGCATGAAAATTGGTAAAATGTGCAATGTAAATAATTGATTTCATAGAGTAACAATGGGTTGAAGAGCTATGTTTAATCGTTTTTTTTTTATAATTAATTGTAATATCCTTAAAAAAATGTGACTCGAATACAAGCCCTTATCTTAAGTTGAGTTGCGCTGTCGTTAAAAAAGTCATCCTTCCTCTTTCGCTCCTGTTTCGTATAGGTAATGGTATTCGCGCCTTTAAAAGTCGTCTGGGCTGTCTCTGAAGTCTTTTTAATTTGTTTCCTTTCCATTTAAAGAAACTTTTTAATAATCAACATAATAATTAGAATATTAAGGCAGCATAATTCTGGAGTTTACAATTGTGTTAGAGTCATTTTGTGATGAAGCATTTTTTAAGATCTGTACAATTATTCGAGCACCATACAATGGGTCGAAAAATTATTTGGATAGGTTGATTTTTATCATCAAGACTTTGTTGCATTGCAATCACTGTACTTAATCGTTATGAATTAATTACTTAATCCTCTTTTCTAATACGATAGTGTGCGAAATGGAACATCTTAGATAATTGACAGAAAAATTAGCTTAGCTGATTACATTAGTAAACTTAATTAAAAAATAATGAACCCTATAGCTGCTTTCTTAGTTATCTAAAAAAAGATTACTTTTAAAAATAAGAGACATTTACGTGTTGTATTGCGTGCATCAAATTAGTTCTTATATAAACTGGCGAACAAACATCGTAGCCAAAAAAATGTTGATCACACGAGAATAGGGAATGTTGCCATATTTCATCAAACAGCTAAAACTTACATTCATAGGTAAAAGTCTATATTAATCTGGGATTCCGAAGAGATTAGTCATGTTTGATAGTTATCGTCTCTTTTATTACCATAATAGTTGTTCATTTCCAATTTCCAATCGCTGTGGTGTGGTAGAACTATGTTACTGAACATTAACAATTCCTGTTTTATTTTTCAGGTGGTCGATGATTCAAATAATAGCAATAACAGCAACTGGTACGTTGCAGGTGTACTTCCTAAGGAAACTTTTTGAGGTTAAGAGCAACTCCTCGAAAACAAGAATTTGATTTTACAACACAATTTATATTATGGGAGTCTTTCCAATGTTACTAACAATCTTGACTGAATCTTTCATTCCATTTTTAGGTTTTTATCTACTAGTTAATTGTTACGTACATTGAATTTTATTATATTGAGATACGTCAATTGTTGTACAGTACAATTGGTTGGTAGTCAACCTCTTTTTAATACGATCTCTTTATAGTCTATCTATTCTTTTCTTTCCATTTCTGTATTTTACTTTGTCTGTGCAATTTTACGTGCCAGAAATTTTCTTCTTTATTTACGAAACTTTAGATTCCAGTAGAGCATTTATGTATTTTTTATAGTTTTCGCAACTGATAACGAAATACTACAAAGCCTAACGAATTAGTACATTTTTATTGATGTTGTTAGCCAATTGTTTTATTGGCAATAAAAAGTAATTGAATTTAACAAAAAATATTTTTAAAAATTTATACCATTTTATATTTTTCTCATAATAAATGTTTAATGTAATTTTAAGATAACTTTATTTTTAATAGATAGACATTTTATTCATTTATTACGTTTTGACATCACGTTCACAAATTATTGTATGTGTTCATTATTCCTTAGTGAATTTATTTTGAGATTTTTATCGTAAGATCTGCATTAAAAGACATGTTTTTAATTAAAGTTGCTTTATAATTCCATTCCCTTTGATTATTTTGATACCACTCGCTTATTTTATTTATTTTGAGAATATAAGAATAGTTAGTTGAAATAAGTCAATGTTAAGCACAAGGTATACTTAATTCTATGACCAACATGTAAGAAAGTATAATATAGTTATTTTGTCAAAGATTCTTGTTGTTTCATTTTGAATTATAATTATGTATAACTTGTATCTAAATTGTATATTTGTTTACCACACAAGATGTTTATATTTTGACTCAAGAAGATTAGAGGTTACGTGACCTTATGTTATCTACTGATAAGTTTATCGCTTGCAGAAAAGAGAGTTCCTATATTTAAAGAAAATAATAATCATCGAGCAGAAAGTGCTAGATGACCATTATTATTGAATTTTTTTCCTATTTTGTTTTTCAGAATTTGTTTCCTATTTGAGTTGGATGTTATGTGTACATTCAAATATCGAAATTTCCTTCACTGAATAAACATCGTGAGTAAAGTATAAAGGTTTCGTGCAAAGCATTTTTTACCTTTAAGCAACTTCGCCGTCGTGGTGGAACTACGTATGATCCTAAAAATATTCAAACGTTACCGAAGAAAATTACCACCAAATATTTTTAGGTAAAGTAAAACACGCCATAATAATAGATAATATTTATTGCATAACTATAAATAAATTCATACAATATGTTACATGTGCATGTACTTAGCTATATACAAACAATAATTTACTTAAGTACAATGCAGTTAATTTCTCAATTGTTTAACAATACATATGTGCCGGACACGACGCGTACGAACGGAATGTCTGCAAATTTAATGAAATACTTAATAACACTAATATGTGTATTTACGGACCAAACGGTATTCCCATTCCATTTTTCCAACTCTTAACTTTCTTTATCACATTTACCTTGAATAATTGATTAAGAAATTTTCATTAAGATGAACATTTTTTTTATCACCGAGCAAAATCTCCATATTTTACATTTAATTAACAATATGACATTTATCACCAAGTTTTTTAATCTATGCCCTATTCAATGGCGGGAACTTACCGTGGTCCGTCCATACAACTTGTCCGCTTTATTATGACTAGGCGATTTACGAAACAGCGGCCAAGTGCGCGTTAGAACTATGCACTTACCTCTTAATTAAATTGAATTATACTTTCCTTATTTTACTGTACACAGTGCTGCGAATCTCATACGTAACTGTACATTTCACAACTAAAATTGGCGGGAAATGTAGAGGCAAAAGATTTTTTCTAACCACAGATAATAAATATTTTTAAATGCTCATTGTGCGCGGCAATAGATAATGAAATAGCCTTCATTATAGTAGGAAACCTGAATCAATGTTTTAAAATAACTTTTAGCTTAGGTTCTTTTATAAATTGTAAAAAATACTTCAAAATATTAATTATTCAATCTTTTGCCTTTACATTTGCCAGTATTTTGTTAATAACACTTAAAATAATGTTAATAATAATCAGCATATAATTGATGATAAATCGTGAAAATGAGATTGAATCGCTAAAAATTATACAATTCAAAATTATATTATTTCCGTGTTTAATTATTACATACATTAATAATTGTGGTAAATATTGTTTACTTTTTAATCTATTCGGAATAAAATGTTTATTAATGATAGCTTTGTGTAAGCTACATTAATACTTGGTTTGGTGTGGTACACGCAAACTACTGCCATCTAGCCGTGACAATCGAAAACTACATCATAAAACACTCGAAAAATACATTTTCTATTCGATACGAAGGCAGTGTGTGGACGGAAAGCGTCTTTACGCGCACTCTATACACTACAGTTTTACACAATAAAATCGTGAGATTCCTACACGCGGCGTGAATCATCTCTTGTTGGGAATAGCTTCTATAACTTTTCGTTCTAGCACCACTCGTTAACCCATTAGGTACCAATGTTCCCATTTGGGACATCTCACTTTTTGTCGATTCATTCATAACTACCTGCAATGTTTTAATAATTATTCATGTCATTAGTTTCTACATTGTGTGGTGCTAAATATCAAGCCAATTATTCACTTGAAATCATTGTCATTTATGTGTTGTTGATCAAAGAACGTAGTTTTTACGAGTTTCGAAATTTTCAATTGTTTCCATTTTGATTATTCTGTAATTCGATGTAAGTATTTTATAATTATTGTAAAATAATATCAAATATATCTAAATAATAGCTTGTAACTAGTAATTTGATTCAATGGATGGCAGTACTTATTGAATTTCTTTATTTAAACATGTTCCCAAACGGGAACATTGGACTGATGGACTAAAAATTTATTTTGTTATTTTTTTTTTATATTTTTTTTATGTGCTCCTTATTATATATACTCTTTGAAAAATATGTCAAACAATACAGAAAAAAGTTGGTACCTAATGGGTTAATGTCTAATGTGATGTTACTACAGTAAGAAACAGTAGCGGATTTAGGAAAGGGCTAAAGGACTCAAGACTCAGGGTGATATGGAATTTCACTTGACAAATGTTTAATCTCTAACTCTGCTCCAGTTTTCAACCTTCCAAAATAAAATCCTCGCCTCTTCCTCCTATCTTCTCCACCCATTTCTAAACATCATAAAAAGACGTGCAAAGAAAAATTTGGAAATATCACGAGTCAAGTATCAGGCGTAAAACACGGTCCCGTGTGTGAGTGCAGGGCCGGCGCGAGGTCGCGTGGCGGGGGGTCAGGTGCGCTTCTTCTGCCCGAGGTAGGTGCTGGAGAGTGCGAGCAGGCGGTACCGCTGGCGGAGGTTGCGCGCGCGCACGTGCGGGGACGCGATCTCCGCGGTGTAGGAGCCCGGGAACCAACCCGCTTCACCGTCTCTCGTTCGCTCGCCGTAGTACCAACCTGAGTTGGGAATATGAATATTTCTTTGTAAGATTTGTAAATTATAATAGATTGACGGTAATTGATTAAATATACACATGTAGAAAGGCACTACCCAATCGATACTTAGGGTAAAATCACCTAAACAAAAAAAAAAGATTGCAAATTCGATTTACGCACAAACCATTAGTTATGAAGATAGAAAACTTTTTCCAGTCTAACAATATTGAAACAGGAGATTATTGGTATTGGAGAGTATTTATGAAGATAGACATCTTTCTCAGATTATATAAAAATGTTGAAACACGACTATGAATCGGAGAGAATCTAGACTCCACAGTCTTGAGCTGGGTCTGTGTGTCAAAGTCAAATCATCTTTATTCAAGTAGACTTTTACAAGTGCTTTTGAATCGTCATTTTAAAACTATTGTGTGCGTACCTTCACTGGTTTTCCTCGTGACGTTAACAACATCTCCCTCCGCGAGCGGCAGTTCGTCGGGCTGCGCGGGCGCGTACGCGTACAGCGCCACGACCTGCGGGCAGTCCCAGCCGGCGTACACGCACTCGCCGGCCTCCGCCCGCGGGCCTGCCAGCGCCTCCGCCCAACGAGACGCGTCCGTCTCGCTCGGACACGACACCACCTGACGCGGGAGTATTAGTGTCAGAGAGCGATACATATTCGAGGAACGGATAAAAGTATATCAAGATTTTTGGTTGTTAGAGTAGATTGGTGTGTTGGTTTGAGGACATCATCATCCGTCCCACTGCTGGCCACGAGCCTCCTCTACGATTGAAAGAGTTTAGGCCTTAATCCACCACGCTGGCCTTAAAAAATTCCTAAAAACATTTTAGGTGTGCAGGTTTCATTACGATGTTTTCTTTCACCGTTAAAGCAATGGTAATTCATTGTAAATGCGCATTCATTGAAAAGTCAGAGGTGTGTGCCTGGAGTTCGAATCCGTGACCGCCGAGATTTTCGACTGCGAGCCTCAACCTCAAGGACATCACTGCGTAAATTAAAGTTTTCTATGCTCTCCATATATAATTAACTTTTAAAAATTATCGCTACACACGAACCGTTACCAAGTCGGGTCGAGTCCATTTTTAATTTGACCTCCTAAACTATCAAATTGCCCCCCTTAACTTTCAAATTGGGGCGTGGCCGACTAATCCTGTCAATGGTATAAAGTATGAAATGTATACAACTGACCATTTCCAGCGTCTTGCCGTCCCTGTTCTCGAGCAGTGTGAGCAGCAGGGCGTGCTTGGCGGCGCCGGCGGCCTCGCTGCTGCACACCTCCAGCAGCGAGCGCGCGCAGTAGTCCAGCGCCACGTAGTACTCCTCGCTGTAACAACCACACATTTTACCATCATCACTTCTCATACGTCCTACTGCTAAGCATGAGTCTCTAAGAAGATTTGGATGTTAGACCACAATGCTGGCCTATTGCGGGTTGGTAGACTACACTTAAGGAATAACTAGGAAAAAAGCGTTAGGAAACATTATTAGAAACATTGAAATTGTTTTGATACAATGCTGCGAGGTATTTAGGTGTTCAAGGGAGAGAAGTAGAGATTCGAAAGGAGAGTAAAGGAGGTTTTAAGTTACTTAAATTGGAGGATGACTCTAAAGTCGGTTTTCAGAGTTTGAAACTAGACTACGAGCTTAATTGTAAATTTCATAATGGGAAAATCTATTAACACTTGGCTTTATCTGTGATCTATCAGCAATTCTACAGAACGAAATTAATATCCCACCTTTTTCTCTTGGTGATGACGAGCAGGTCGTTGAAGAGGAACACGTGCAGCGGGATTTTGTGGAACTTCTTGCCAAACGTGAGCTTCGACTCGTCCGTCTTCCACACCAGCTGCGTCATCTCGCCGGAGCGGACCAGCCACCGGACCGGCCTGCAGATACATATATTAGTACTCCTGTACAGCCTTTAAACATATTGTTTTTGCTTGTTGAGAGACAAAAATTAAAAAAGAAAATTGATGTTTCGTTCTTTATTGGTGTTTTATAACAATCATTGAATAGAATTTTAGTACCTGTGTGTTTCAAAAAATGTAGTTTTATAAAGTAATGTATTAAATGATGTTAGGGCTATTTCAACAAACTTACTATTATTGGCATTATGTATTTCAACATAATCATGTCTTTTTATCATGCAACCTCGTATTTTGAATCATAACACTTTGAAGTCCTACCTAGCATGAAGTCAACGTTTCTATGTCTCTAATAATGTAATAAAGTCGTTAGGCTTTCTTCACAAAACCTGTATAAATATTATAGTGGTGTATGGTACCTCCTGTCGCGCCGTCCACAGGCGGGTCCGAGGGAGGGCGGGTCCCGCATGTTGTTGGGGAACTGGATGATCTGCGACAATCGGAACATCTCCTCCACGCGCTCCGTGTTGCGCGCGCCCTCGTTGCACTGAGACACGAACTGTAAACAACAATGCCTATGTTATTTAGGTATATTTAAAAGTGGTTAATTTTTGTAGTATCTACTGTTTTTTGAGGCTAGGTTTACTACAAAAAGTAATCATTTTTAATACGATCAAGTGTCCTTTTTAATACGATCTGTTTCGAACGATCACTATTTTGATTAGTATGAAGATTAGGCTCTCAATATGGGTATAAGGTTTGTTAATACATATTTGCAAAATGTAACACCTCATATTTATTTTTCATAACCAGCTTATACTCTTCATTCGTTACATGAAATTTTACCAAAAAACCCTTAACATACTCCACTTCCTTTTGATAACTATATAAGTAGTAATACAATAAACAAGACTCACATTATTAAGTGTGGCGAGCGCGTGCATGCAGGCATCATACTCCTCGTCTTCGGAGGAGAGGTTCTTGAGAACGGCGTCCATGAGCAGCGGCAGCCGCGTCACGCGCTGCATCGGCAGCATCAGGAACGAGTGCAGCGACAGGCTCTGGCACGCCGGGTGACTCTCCAGCCTGCAAATAGGAGGGATTGTGAGGATTTTCAAGATTATAGTGGCTGATTTTATATGTAGGCTGTCTGATACCATCGGCTTTTATCAGAGGTAATAAATTCTGATGAATATAACATGAAATGAATTCTGGTTACTATCAAAAACTGGTTTAAAAATGGTGGGTTATTGTCATTACGGGATTGGTAAGATAGATGAAGATATTTTTGAAAACAACGAGGAAAAACGTTAAAGGTGAAGGTAAATTTTAGCCTAGACAAATATTTTGAAAAGATAAGATCACGACTGGAACCATAAAAACCTGTTAGTAATCAGTAAAGGGTAATTTTTCACAATCGAAATTTAAAACCTGAATATACTGCAAAAGACAGTTCTTATATAGTAGACAAGGACGGCACCACTAATTATCACAAAAAAATATCTCTTTCTCACTTCTTCAACGCGTTGGCGAAGCTCGGTCTGTCCCGGAGCCGCTGCAGCGCCTTGACCATGAGCGCCTGGTTCTCGCAGTACTTGACGTACACGTGGAAGTGCTGCTCGGCGTGCCGGCGCACCATGGAGCAGATGCCTGTCAGCAGGATGTTCTCCTGCCAGCACTTCTCCAGCTCGTTCATCAGCAGCTGAGAGCATTTGCGGACTGCCCGCGAAGGGTACTTTGGTGAGGGATTTGTAGTTATTTGGGTAAGTTAAATGTATTTTATATAATTTTTTATATATGCGACTATCGGCCACGTTTAAGACTATGTATTTTGCACCACAGCTTTTAACAATAATCTGCAAGAGCACTGCACTGCAAGAGATGAGAGCTACTTGACTAGTTTTATATCACACCAGATAACTATTGTTGTTCATAGAAGTAATAATCCAATAACATAAGGCATGTCGCAGCTAGAGTCAAAACTTTTATTCGTTACACATAGTTTCGAACAGACTGGTCACACATTACTAGACGATATTCTATTTGAACTGAATACCTAACATCAGATACCAAAACAGTCTTGAAAATTTTACCATGATGAATCGATGATTTTACCTGGTATAATAGTGGAGAATAGGATCTCCCAGTCATCCCTAGGAAGCGTGGCGGGGTCTCTGAAGGCGGGGTGGGCCACAAAATGTGTCTCCAGAACATTTAGCGAGTTCAAGTAGGAAGCCTCGGATGTGAGCAGCTCGAATTTCGCCTCCTGAAGACGTTTCTGAGCCGGTGCTAGGGAACCTATGTGAGAAAGAAACTTGTCAGCAACAACTCCAATTGATGTTTATAATAACTATAGATAGAAAATATGTAACATGATGGAATTCTGAGCCGATCATTGTGTCAGTGATATCGATGGAGAGTAAGATGGAAATTATTTTTAAGAAATAAATTATTCTGTTATTTTTGTGGTTTTTATTCGTTCCATCGATAAAAAAACCAGTATAAAAGAACGAAGAATTGGGTCTGCGAAAAATGTCACGGTGAAGCCGGTCGTGATATTTATTAACTATCCTCATGATATTAAGAAAAGCAAGAAACTCCGGTACTGACGTTATTTGGACAATTTTATGTCTATTCAACTTATGAAATAAAGCCGATAAGACATTTTAATTTGTTTTTGTTTTCTAGTATTAAATCAGTTTAATAAATGTAGCATGTACTCACTAAGAACAGCGGAGTTGAGGACCTCAGGTACTTCGCACCAGAGCGTCCTTGCTGGTCCTCGCGGCGCCACCAGTGCCATGGCAGACGGCCGAGGTACTAGCTGTGTTGTGGGTACGGGGGTCACGCTCTCTCGCGGGGGATCAGAGCCCCCGCCGCCGGTGCCTGATTGCGCCCCTGCTTCGTACGCGTCCGATTCCGAATCAGTCGTCTCGCGGTATACTGACTGTAACATTACATAATTTTTATTTAAGTATTATTAGGAATTGTAGGAATGGTACAAAAATAATAACTAGCAGTTAAAAGAGTTCCTGTAATTTCGAAATTATTATGGAAAACTGTATATCCAATGTACGAAGTTTCTTTGATTTTGAAATGTGGATTGATCCTAGAAATTCACTCGTAACATATACGTATGCGGTGCACTGAAATTCGAATCTTAAAACCTTCACACAACTTTCTATTTTTAGTATTCCGACATTTACTGATGCGTAAGCTTCCCATCAGCCCTTTCCCAGCTAATGAATGCTTGTAGCAGTTTTCTCCTTATCACAAATTGCCATCGTCTAATCCCGGAGTGCGGCTGCCACATTTCCACCGCTAACTGCCGTTTAATATCCCTGTGATTGCTAGCATCGCACCAACTTTCCGATTCCCAACATTAAAATTATTAAACTGATCCAACAGGTCGGAAATTGAGACGTAAAAGCGGACATAACGAGTGCGATCGGCCAGCTCGATGAGGTCAATACAATTATTGTTCATTATCGTTGGCCGGTAGCGCGCCAATTAGACGCTATGTAGGGTTGTTAGTCGCGCTTTGTTTGTCGTAATTGTCACTGTAATCCGTTGACAACCTCATTGTGCAGTTGGTTAAACATAAGCTTGTGAAACTAGAGGGACTAATAGTTGTGAGACTTTTGTAGCTTCTCTTTCCTAAGACACAAAATTTGATCCTAGTGAGGGTCAGAAATGTAGGTGACTATTGGGTGTATTTATAAAATTTTAAATCTAAGTTTAAGTGCACATGATTTAACAATAGTTAAATAAATCTTTATGAAACCATTTTTACAGACCTTCGGGCTTCGGGAATATAAACACCAGATGAATACTCTAAATACTTACGTTATTATTTTCACCATAGATTAATGACGGAATGAATGAAAAAAGATAATACTAGGTAGAAGTGCGGATAAAAACTTAGAATAAACGATGGCAACCCTAAAAACTTCGGAATTATCACGATTATTTTGTTTACACGCGCACGTTTAAAACTTAATTGTATCATATTATTGTGTTAATGCGGGTTATTGTCCAGGTTATTTTGGAGAATTAACTTTAAATTCTTTCGGTCATTCACTCATGACTTAAATTGTTTTGAAACCTTTGCAATTATTTATTGTGGGAATGTTAATAAAGTACTGCATACATTGACAGCTCCGTGTCGCAATAGTAAACCATAGGCTTGTAAAACGAGAGGCTGCGGAGTCGTTCCCGCACCAAGACAAATCTTTGTCTGATCCAGAAATATTTGTTTCAGGTCTGTACTAGGTACTGTTTCTGGTTGCATTTCTGTTGGTTCCTGATATCCATGACACAACACTTGATCTTAGTGTGAGGTTAAATCTATCAGTTTTTACTAATACGGTTCTGTCATAGTTTCTATTATTTTCTATATTTGATAATGCAGCAGATTTACTCCACTTTGCCACGTCTAAAATAGCTTCAAATGTCATGAAATTTAAAGTACTATTTACTTGGTACATTGAGACTCACCTCAACTTTAGCGGCGTTGTAGAACTGGTAGAGGGGTTCGTGTGTGAACAGCGAGTGCGGCAGGGGCGAGGCGGGGTGGGAGCCCGACGACGCGCCAGAGGAGGACGAGATGTTGCCCGCCTGGTACAGACCTGCCTCCGCGTACCTGGATAGGTAAAGCAAGAAGATTAGGTACAATTTTTTCATCAGTTTAATCATCGACATCATCATCAGCCCATAAAGGTTGAACTGCTGTGCATGGTCCTCCTTATAATAGAGAGGGTTTAAACTTTAATAAACTACGAGGGCCATTGCGGGTTGGGGGACTATACGCTTAAGCAATTTTAGGTGTGCAAGGTTCCTCAGGATTTCTTTCCTGCATCGTCTAATCTTGCGGATCGAGTAAATATGTGCGTTAGGAGGTACTGGTTCTAGCAAACTTTTATTGACTTTTTCTTAAAGATGTCGAAAAACGGCAAACGTACGCGGTACGACCTTTATCACCAAGGACTTAAAAACTCACGCGGCAACATTTAGAAACATCGTGCTTACTATTGGGCACATGTACTTGTTACTAAATCAATTTAGCTATTCCATGAAGTTGTTATGGTGTGAACTTACGTAATAACATCAAGCTAACGATGTGTGTAAGAAAACCTTGAAGTAATTGGATTTGGGGGATCATCCACGTTATGTGTGGATTGGAGTTTTCGTTCCACCGACGGATTACTGAAAGGAATTAACGGATAAACAAATTCAAGACCTTGAAATTAGTAACAGCGGCTTTCATAAACGTACACGCTATTAGATCTATGTTTTGTTGAAATATATGGTACTTTAGAAGATAAAATGAGAATTGAAAATATAGCTATATTTTTTTAAGATTATTGGGTACGCTACTATTAGAACTTATTTTACTATTACAATACAGTTTAGTAATTTGTAAATCATTTCCGTTAGACTGGCATCCTTGAAAAGAGGCTGCTGGTTCGAATCACATTCCGAAAATATGTGTTAGCCACAAGTTTCGGTCTAAATATTTGACGGTCGCGTTATCACTTAATGTATTATCATTAATAATATGTTATTAACGGAAGTATTTGATTATATTATAAAAGGGATTCAGGATTTCATTACTATTGGAATTTATTGTAATAATGTACTGTTAAAATGCACGTTATTGTACAGTATATGAATTGCATCTAGTTCCATAGTAGCGATAATAACATTGTGAGACGAAGGTCGCGTGCGCATGTATCTGCTGACTCCATATCCTTTACATTGTTATAGTTCACTTCAAACGCAGTAGCTTGTGACTGGGCAATGAGCATTCATAGATGTATACGGTCTAAACCGATTATAACGACGGATCGGTTACAACGACCAAATGGCAAACTCCCGGCGGAATTTATATAAACTTACAACTTATAACAACTATCGGATATAAAGCCCGAAAGATACGATAAAACATATTTTTTTCATCTTCATCATCATCAGCCAATTTTAGTCCACTGCTGGACATAGGCCGGTGACCTCCACCGGTCAGGCGACCTCGTAAAGGTCGCAGGACGTCACTGGCTGCAGGCGGCTTCCGACCGATCCCGGTGGAGTTCACTGGGGGAGGCCTATGTCCAGATTATTTATAACTCCACAATTATATCCAAAAAATAAACAGCATCCGTCGCGTAGTCAACTAATAAAGCGAAAAGAGAGGCCAAAGAGGCTATCCCGGCATCGAGACAAATGTTTGTGATTGTACAAATATTTGTAAGAACGGAAAGTTTTTCGTGGTTTCTGATACCCACGATACAAGACTCCTATCCTCGTATGATAATGTGGGGAATAAGTATGTGACTTTAGATGTATTTATTTATCACGATGAGCGCGGTATTGGTGTAGGCATACACAAAGATCGATGTAGGTATGCACAAACGGGTAAACGACTACCACGAATTGAAATATAATACACAGCTGATCACTGCAGTGACTGCAAATAAACAAAATTCTGTTTCAGAAACCGAGTTTAATTTCTGTATAGATCAAAGAAATTTGTACCACATACATAAATGTTACTCATAGTAGTCTAATTATTTTCTAAGCTACCCTCCTTATATTCACAATGCCCTTATCAAAACAAGAAATACGTTACAAATTTCAAATAATCTTCTTCTTATTCTTCATCAACCCATATACGCCCACTGCTGAGCACGGGTCTCCTCTACCATTGAGAAGAGGGTTTAGGCCATAGTCCACCACGCTGGCCTAGTGCCGGTTGGCGGACTACACACCTAAGAAATTCCTAAGAACTCTTAGGTGTGCAGGTTTATCACGATGTTTTCCTTCACCGTTAAAACAAGTGATAATTCAATGTGAATACACACATAACTTCGAAAAAGTCAGAGGTGTGTGCCTGGGGTTCGAACCCGCGACCGTCGAGATTCTCGACCGCGCGCCCAAACCTCGAGGCCATCACTGCTTTTTAACAAATAATAACAATTACAAATTAGGTTTCAGTTCATCAGTCCAACCTATGACCAATTTCGTGTTCCTAACACATATGCATTATCAGGTACATGAACTGATAAGGACGCAAAACATAATATTGAGGTCCCCGGGTCAGTAAATAAGGATAGATGCGACAAAACAGCATTAACTGCGTAAAACGAGTTTCCCAGAGAAAGTCACTATATTATAAAGGTATTTCCTCTAACTGCATCATTCAGGGTATGTTTTATTAGTCAGATTGTTGAAGGATTTTCATTTGTTTAGAACAGCCTTGGCATACATAATGAAACAGGTCCAATGAATTATGAAATAAATATGATTTTTAAAGTGTTTTTTTTTTGAGGTCGTGCATATTTCAGTTCAGCAGTGGACGGCGATAGGCTAATAGAAGATGAAAGATATGTCAGTACCGAGACGCATATGACTTAAGATACTTTATAAAGACGATACTGCACATTTTTTAAACAATAATTTACTTGGAATTTCATCCATGGTTCCTAAGTAGTATTCTCATAAAATCGTAACATAAATACAAACAACAAGACGTAATTTAATACGTCGACATTTTTAAAAAATATTTCGGAAATATTATAACAACGGTATGAAACTTGAGAAGTTTTGTACAAAATAATAGTTATGAATACAAAACCAGTCGAGATTTTGCCGATTTTCGTGCGCCCTTTCATCTCGATAGCTAACATTCAGTGAAGGTAGAAAGTTGTAAAGACTAAAGACCATTTCAATGTAGGGTATATAAGCTCGTATATTTGATTATAGTTATTTACTTGTTATGGGTTTTGAGTATGAAAATATCAGAATTTTCTTATTATTTATTTAGCACATTATTAGCTAAGTCCAAAAGGTTGATCTTTTATTTCTCAGATAGTTTATAGCTCCGTTCTATTTCACTATTGAAACTGTATTTATACAAGGAAAACATTTTTAATAGTTTGCAAAATTAATAAGTAAACATTGGACATAACGTATACAAATCGCATGATTCACAGATTACGATAAGTCATACAAGTAATAAGTCATACACGTTCATAATCGC
Organism: Cephonodes hylas; assembly: GCA_030295005.1. Taxonomy (NCBI): domain Eukaryota; kingdom Metazoa; phylum Arthropoda; class Insecta; order Lepidoptera; family Sphingidae; genus Cephonodes; species Cephonodes hylas. Next base: position 1,760,455 of record AP025365.1, read on the forward strand.
CATGAAATTAAATTTACCAAGGTGAACTTACTTCAACACGATCACATCTTATTGCAACACCACAAACTCAATAACGAACTTTCACAAAACCTTCGGCCATTACACTGAATCCTGTTCTAAATTTCAAAATGTTTAGTACACGTGCACTCGATAACTGTCCGTTAAATGTTTTTTTAAATTTGGAATACATTCAAATGCGCGGGTACGTGTGGAACGTTCGATATTCAAACGTCCAACGTCCTTCTCGGCTCGTTCATAATAGCAGAATCGCTTTGGGTGGTGGCGCGAGTGACGCGAGCCGGCGATCCGATACTCGTGAGATAGCGGGAACTAGTTGCACAATATTTATAGCTGTGGTAACGTTGTTAGTAAATAGTTATTGCCTTGTTGTAAATCAAAGTAAGAGGCATGATTTTGTTGAGCGATAATATCTATAATTATTCCGCATATCCTTCGAATGTTAGTGTTGAAACGATTTTCGGTTGTTTTGTTAACACGATAATTATGTTGCGACTCCGAGGAACGCATTATAGATACAAGTTAACATTTTATTACTTACTCTTTTTGATAAACATCAGAAAAGTAAACCAATATTCACGAGGCCATCGTGGTGGACTTAGGCTACCCTTTCAGGCTGTATAGGCGGCCCGTACCCAGACGTGGGACGTAAATGGGCTGATGGTGAAGAGAAGTAAAAATGTTTGAGGTAAAGTTTAAAAATACACTCTAAATTTTTCGCCGGAATACCCACGTTTTCTCTCTTCTTTATAACATACTTTTTAATCCTACCACTCCTTTCTACCTTAAATCTCGTTTTCAGTTTCTACACGACTCTCATTCCAAATCCTTGCGGTCGTCAGATAATTTAAAACTTAAAACGCCCGTGCACTCTAGTATATTTATGGACAGTTCTTTTATCGTCCAAGCTACTAGACTATGGAACTCGCTTCCAGTGTCGATAAGAAGAGCTAAGTCTTAGTCATAGTATTTAGTAGTTACAAATAGTAATACCTCTAAAGTTTTGACCTCAATACAGTTTAATTAAATATTAAGAGGACTAGACCCTTCTGACATGCACCATACACTAACGGTGGTACAGAAAACTGGCTTGTGAGTCACCAGCCCGCGGATAATGGAGGACGTCAGCCGGCCCACTGACTAACGTCTCGCGGCGGATAAAACGGATTCCTAGGGAATCACACGGCTCTGTGTCACCCCGTGTGAGCGTATGATGACTTGACAGTGTTAGTTTTTAATTTTTGTTTTTTTTTTAATGTTTTTCTAAGTACAAGGCCGTGTTTATAGCGTGCCAGATGTAATTTTTAATGATTTTTGTATTGCCGTTTTATAGCATTGTTGTTTAATATTTTTATGGTGCTTAAAAGAGTAATATTTGAAAAAACAAAATTATTTATGTCAATTAATTAAGGGAAATATTTGTCAATTTCCGTCCGTCCCAGAAACTCTAAAATGGCAACTCTTACATTACAGCAATACTTTTTGCTTTGAACGGAAACCTTTTAGCCGCGTCCGTTTTATCCTAAAGTGAATAATTTACTTTCCCATTAATAAGGTGTGACCAACATAATTTCCACACGGTAATAAGATTTGTCAGTCCAATTTGTGCGGTTCAAAAGCTCAATTGGCGTCAGTGTAGGCTGGTGCATTTCACAGTTGCACGGGAGGTGGTCGCAGTTGTTGACCTCTGTCGCGACTGGTAACTGTACCTCCGCGCCCCGCCAATTGGACCGGAATACCGCGTAAATGTCATCATTCCGAACGGCTGCGGAAATTATTCGAGTCGGGAATTTGTGAGGAATTTTTGTATTTTTTTCGCATTTTATTTGTATAAATTGGAATTGTAAAGTATTTTGACAGTTTTGGTGGCGTAGGAGGTAAACTGTCTTTTAAGGAGATTAAAACAGGTTTAACTTTAATAAGTCGTTTAGGAAGTCTTCAAGAAGGGCTATGTTCAGAAGTGAATGCTATGTGTGTGATAATGACGATAGCAAAATAAATAATATATTACTCCCCACACTCAGATTAAGAAGAGGCCGGTGCCCAATAGTGGGACATAATATGTAGACGGGCTGCACTGGGAGTTTTAACATCAAAGTTTATTACTAGAATAATATAAATATAGAAGGCATGTTCCGTTAGTTTTGTACATTGCGTAAGGAAATTAAAAAGTCTTAAAGTCTGACGAAAAAGGTTTCATTCAAATGTGGGTCACGTAATTATGCTTAATCTCACGTTTCTCGGAACGAAAGCATATCTTGGACAAGATAACTTACACAAAAGGGCCGGGGAGGAGTATCAAGGTGATGGCTTTATGTCCTCATTTCCTTGTCCTTGAATAGACTTATAAGTTTACAACAAAATATGACGGGGCTTTATGAGCCAGAACCCCTGGCCTCTTTAAAGAAAAGGAATAAGTATGAATAGATGACATTTAAATCGGTTTAGTAATCGTTTGTACATGGGCATGTGTGGTCATGCGACGGAACTGATTGATTCAAGCGCGCGAATTTTATAATTGATCGTGACGACAAAAGTCGAATGAAGGTTGTATTAAAGTTTTGTTTATGCGCCTAAAAACTTAGTGTAGGTGACAGAGCGTAGGTAGGATAGAGGTTAATAATAATTAATTTGGATTGGTTGTTTTACTTTAATTGTCTTTTTTCCTTCTATAAATATTTTCGCATTTCCTTAATGGTTTATGTTCGGCCGACAAAAAAAAATAGTCCAGTTAAATTTGATATTTATCAATAGATACAATTGTTTTTCGTTATGTGTATGCTACACACATGAATTTATGTAGGCATAAAAAAAGTTTTAAGAATATTAGTGGGACATGATACATTGTGTTATATAATTAAGGTACTATACGGTTTATTACAATAATGAAAACCCAACATAAAACAATTAAATTCGCGTTTGTTAAAGCTAATTGCTATAATAAAATAATGTGTTGTAGTTCACATTAAAAGTAAAGGAAAAATACTATTTTTTATATAGTTTGAAAAAAGACTGTCTAAGAAAAGTAAGGGAGGTTAGTTAGTAAGTTAGGGTAAAAATTAATCCGAAAGAAAATGAAATTTTTGACATTTTCTTAGCTTCCATATGTATTAAATGTTTTTGGTATTTTGTTGTGATTAACCTTAATAGCAGGGCTGCCAGCAAATAAATCGCAGCTATACGGTTAAGTATTTGCAATTATACAAAATTATATCGCATTATACATAACCATTGCACCATATGCAGTTCTTGTTTTTTTTAGGATGATAAATGCACAAATTATGCCTTTGTATCGTATTACAAAGTAGTCATGGATACAATACCCCATCCGATTATACAAGATTTGTATCCAATTATACAATCTGGCAGCCCTGCTTAATAGCCAAGCGTTTTAGTTAGACTAAAGTTTAGTTTTAATTATGTCGAATTGACTGACTGAAGATTTACCAAACACAGTCGTTAATATTTCAAAAACATGTCAAGTTCTAGGCAATACACACTGTAATCTTGAACAAGTATCATATCAAGTTTAACTGCTTTATATGCATAATGTAACGATCTAGGCAACGTAAATGACTTTGTAATTATATAGGAAAACACGCAGGTACACAAGGACACTGAGTATGTTTGTGAATGATGATGACTTAGGTTTTACAATACAAGGTACTAAAAAGAGGAAAAATATTGCTATTCTTATGATTTGCTGTGTGAAAATAAACGCTACGTCCTCTGAATAGGGGCTAAAACAAAAATTTACTTTTAAATTGTTTTAACCATTATTAGAAGTCTTTAGGCGGCACCCATGAGCATCTAATTTATAGTCTCTTCTTTATAATGGCCATTAGAACCTATTTAAAATTGGGCTTCCGATCCCCGCCATTTGGCTCGGCTGATGATAACGATGATTATGATAAAAGTTTAATAAATCTTTTTCGCCAAAATTGGTTTCACAAATCAAAACAAAACTGTAAGTACCATTAAGTTTGCCTTACGCAGTTGAATTATAAACCAGGCGAACGGACCCTGGGTATAGAAAACACTCTGTGTACTCCTCCAGAAACACAAGCGCTAGTATAAACAGGAACTTGGATTCTTCCTATTCAAAGCAAATTGTCGCCCACAGTAAAATAGGCGGATCACGGTATATTTGTTGATGCCATCCTTACTCATTAACATGTAATTTGAGTTAATCTACAAGTTCCTACGCTTCAAAATTGATGAGACCGACTTGCGAGACTGAAAATTCTCGTAGTTTCTGATACCAACGACACAAAACTTGTATCTTATATGTGATGAGAAATATTCAAGTGGCTGTTAGGTGTATTTATTTCATCATCATCATCAGTTTGTATACGTCCTACTGCAGAGCATGGAACTCCTCTTCGATTTAGAGGTTTCAGCCTTATTCCACTACGCCAGCCTTATTCGGGTTGGCTGACATATCTAATAAATTCCTAAGAACTTTGTGTGCAGGTTTCCTCACGATGTATTGCCTCGCCCTTAAAGTATTTGTTTAATATAGACACCGCTTGCAATATGGGTGATGACTGATGATATATCTATATCACTGCAAACTGAAAATACCGAAAATAGTCGTAAGCATGACAGATTAAGGTGCCACGACTTTGTGATCTCGAAATGTTCGCAAAAACTAATTCGTATCTTCGTATATTCGTGTCATAACATGAAGTTGTGAATTGAATTATCTGCTTACGGGTTTCTTTTCACAAGAGATTCTTGGCATATGTAGGAATTACTTATGGTGAGACAGAGAGAGAGAGAGAGAGTAAGATAGAGCTCAAATTCGCGACAGAGATGGAACGGTCTTCGCCACACTAAGGGAAGATAATGGCTGATAAATGTAAACGTAAATAAATGTGTTATACGAATTATTCTTAGGTTTGTATAGTCTTCTAACTCGCACTAAACCAGCGTGATGGACTAAGGCCTAAACCATCTCAATGGCAGAGAAGGCCCGTGCCCAGCAGCGGGACATATATGGGCTGATGATGATAAAACAATTACAAAGTTTTCATACAATGTCCAAGGTATGAAGTCCACCATAACCGCCTAAACCCTCTCGATGGTAGAGAAGGCCTGTGACCAGCAGCGGAGCATATATGAGCTGATAACATTCAACGTATGGAGGTACTTACCAGGAAGGGGAGGCGGTGGGAGGCGATGTAGTGAGGTCTCCGCCACACTCCGCGTACCACGAGGTCCGCGCACGAGGACTCTTGTCCTTGCGCGACAGCGTCGGCAGCAGCCGCTTCAGTTCTGCAGGTGTACGGTATATGTCAAGTTCTGATGAAGGAGTAGGAATATGTATGTATCACGTTCATGGCTTCACGCTCTCATTCTTTGTTGGGGTCTTTTGGGTAGTTTAACAATGGAAGTTATGATGGTATTTGTATTATGTTCTTCTGCCTTATTGTGGTAGGCGAAAGTATCATTAATGAACCTAATAAAATGATTAAAGGTATCCGCATTAGAACCTGTAATCGTCAGGTAGAAAGTTCATATTTAGCGGCGTTATAAGTATTCCTTTTCAAGTTAGGATCATTAAAAGTTTCTTAAAAGTTTTCAAAATCGAACTTTAATTGTAATTCTCATAACAAAAAAGGACCCTTACTCATCAGTCACACGTCACGAATCACAAACTGCACTCCAATAACATGAATGTCTAAATGACGTAAGCGACATACACATGCTGTTTGCACATACATCATGCAACATAAATTAACATGCGAAACTCACGACCCATCATGTACACAAACACAATGAAACTTGGACCTTGCTCACGTGCGCATTCTGCGGGGACACAGAGGCGACTGAGCACAATACCTCCGTGGGTGAGCAATATTACGTAAGCTTCGTGATTAAACACGGTTTCCGTGTTATTGTCATAGACAATTAGTGCATCTGTTGCGAAATTGCGTTGTTTATGCCTATTGTGAAGCATTTTTGAATTTGGAACTTGGGTAATTTAAAAAAAGAGTGTAATGGCGGGACGGAATTTTCAAGTCTGGGGTTGCAAATGAAAAATATACTTTTGCCAGCCAGTATTATCTCCTTCTAAATATTTCTATCCGAAAAGCTTAAAGCCTTTATAGATGTTTAATTTTTCTTGAAATTGCAATAAAGCATACTATAAGTTTTTATGCAGGTAGATACTACAGAAATAATAATACGGTATTTAAGTTATTTTTTCTAAATTATAACTTTACCAACTAAGTTTATCCCAGTATTAGATTACACTATTTGAATCTGTTTCTTAATTGTTGTAAAAAGCGGAGATTGTACTAAATCTGCAGAATTACATCGCTAACTATAGAGTATTTTTCTAAATTACGATTATAAGAGGCTAAATACTGCGAAAATAGAATTTGCGTCTTTAACTAAAGCATAAATCGTTAAAAATATCGAAATGATATGACAATTAATATCCTTTGGCCGTGTTAAACATACAAACATAAATATGATTCCGATAATAGCGAAAAATTAAATTTTCTAGATTACCATGAACAAAACATTTTTTATGTGAAAAGTCTCATAGCATAAATTCGAATTCTCCATACATCTACAATGTACATTTTACTTTTACCTTCCATGCGAAAATCTCATGTTATACGAAATTAAAGTAACTCAATTTAAAACCTTATTCAAGTTACAATAAGTTAAATATTACTGGCAGATTAAGTAAATATTTAGAAACAAATAAGTAATTTTCGAATTCGAATGAGAGAATATCATAATTTGAGGTCCTTCCTTCCTAACAATCTTAAACACCCCTAGCGTGACAAATTTCTTAAAACAAGTTTTAGTCAAACATGAGGCGAGTGCCCAACAGTTAAATTAGTTACAAAATGTTTTGTCCGAGATATCTTTCTTTTGTTATTTCACACTACATTAAAATAAAAAGTAACAAAGACAGTGCAAACAAATAACATAAAGATGCTGCTGTTACCACAACCATGTAACCTCCACTTGATGCCAATAACTATACTTTAATAACTTTAATTTTTTATATTAATACTGCATTGGCTGCCTAGTTCCTTTTCAACTAAGAGTTTCAGCAATAAATAACAATAATTAAATAAGCATAATTTATTTACACTTTATAATTTTTGTAAAGGAGGATTTAATGCGTAAGGTACCAAAAAGGGAAAAAATTACGAGTCGCATTGTTTAACATAAAAAATCTTGTTCTTGTCAGTCATCTAACGTTAAATACTTTTTAATCTAATAAATAAATATTGGAAAACAGTGATCTTTTCCTGCATCATAATTAATACCAGTAGCGAAATATTTCCAGCTGACATACAATATTTATTATTATCATTTAAAATATTAAGTGTACATCTTTTTGAGAATTATGAATAATGTTCGTACGCATTTTGCGGTATTGCGGTTTCGCTTGACTCAATTCATGACAATGGTCAATTATAACAATCATTTATTTTTATTATGTTTTTTTGTCACCATGGCGGTTTTAACACTATAGATGCTGGCTGGTAAAATAGCATAATAAGAAACAATTTTATAATTTTAATGTTTTACAACCTTTTTGGTCTATTTGCCTAGTAATAATTGTCATCTAAAGTATCTGTTCCCAGTTTCCAAGAAGTTATAAAGTAGATAGTTATTGGCGGGCAAGCGGAGGCACTGACCTCCGTTTAGCGCTGTCTTCGTTTATCTGGACGTGTGACCAGTATGTTATATCACCAGTCATGGACAGACGTCAACTGAAATTACTACTGACAGCACTTTGCGTCATAGACAATATATATTTTATCACCTTTGTTTTATCTCCGTAATTTATTATCTGTTGAAATGGTGTATAGGTCAAAATTTAAATTTATTCTTTGCAACAGTTGAATTTGAGGTTAGTTTCTAAACCAAAAGTTGAGTTATACTAAAATAATACATTTTTTCTTATAACAATTCATTATTGTGTTATATTGAAATTCGATGCCAAACATTATTATTTGTTAAAATGGTTTATTCTAAGATTTTCTATACACGGTTTGTTGTCCCATATAGTTAAAAAAACCTGTACAGCATTATTTCATTTCCCAAAAGCTAGTGGGGAACGTTCTCAGTATCGTATACGTTAATAAAATATTGTGGTAGTTTCTTAACATTTATTAAAATAAACAATCTATTCAGAAAAAAAAACAAATTATAAACTAGAAGATAATAAAATCTGAAAGCATGGAAATTAAGAAAAACGCACAATAGAATGACGTCATCATCTTAAAGTTCTTCAACAGCGGGCATAGACAGAGGTATAGATACTTTAAAAAAAATTGTTCAACCTGGCCGCCCCATAACACTAACACCCCATACTCGTAACACTTTGCCCGATCCAGGATATCTATTTCTATCACTAAATCTCTAGATCCTACAATACACCTCAAGACCACGACCCATTCCCTTCCAACCTACCAAATCGATACAACCATCGATACTGAGCACGTCCCCACCAGCTTCAACCTCTATCGCGAGTCCAGTTGACGCCTGTTACCTTCGTTGACAGCGCTAAGGTCAGTGGGCGAGGCGGCGGGGGGTGGCGCGGGGTGTGCGGGTGGCGGGGGCGGGGGGACCGAGGGCCTCTCCAGCGCCAGGCAGGGCGAGGACTCCGCCCAGCTCGGCCGCGCGCGCGTACCGTCTCGCCGCCGCGCTGACGACAGGGTCTCCGCGCTCCCGCTGCCGGCTTGGCCTTGGTCGCTGCTGTGGAAGAGGGGGATTTTAATACTTTGGAGGAATTTTAGGCAGTTAAGTGGTGTATTGAGATCGTGGTTATTATTAGGTTCGGTTTTGGTGGTTTGCCGTGACCGTATAAAAGAAAAGGGTTGATAATCATCAGCCCATATACGTCGCATGCTGGGTACAGGCTTCCTCTACTATTGAGAGGGTTTAGATCTTAGTCCACCACTAGGCCACTAGGCCAGAGGTACTAGTGTATGTTGGCCGACTTATTATCTGAGTAATTTCTCGCTGATTGCCCAATGTAAAAACTATATAATTATCAATTTCTTTACAATATGATTTCCCAAGTACGATTTCCAGTAACTAAATGTTAAAGCTGTATAAAGTCTCTAATTTCCCATGGAATAACTCACCAATTGCTGAATCCAGAGTCGCCATCCATCGAATCAGTCAAATAGAACGTGGAGTTGGTGATCTTGAGCGCACTGGGCACGTCGTTGATGTCCACTGCCATCGATGTCGCCCGTCTAAACCGGGACTTGAACGAGAAGTACGCCTTCCGCGACAAAGTTCCACCGTCCTTCTTCGGCTCGCTCGTCGGAGTCACCGGCTTTTCCGGCGGCGGTTTGTCCGGCAGCGGCGGCGGCACGTCACCGTTACTCAGCCTCTTCTCACCAATAGCAGTCTTCAGCTCTTCTTGGAAACCGTTCTTCACGGGATTCTCAGTCTTGTTGAGTACCGTTTTTGTGTCGTTAAAGGTGATATTGCTGTACACGTGGGTGTCCGGCTTTTCGTAATTAGCGTAGATAGGTGCTTTCTTGTTTTTAGTTACCGGCACATCGTATGTGCCGTTTTGTGATGTTTTTGATGATGGTTTTCCGTCCATGGCAACTGAAAAAGAATGAAAAGTATTTATTTTAAACCACGAACACAAAATAAAAATCAGATTTATTATAAATATTAAATATATGCATCCAAGATATTGAAAATTAATTTACTTATTACATAATTTATACTCGTACTTCTAAACTTTTTATGGAAAATTTTGATAAGACAAGACTAAATGTAGAGCCAAAGTTTGAACTCTATCCGCCGTAAGTTCACATATACAAGGCCTTTATCAAAATTGTTAAGAATTACATATTGTGTAACAGTCAGTCAATAAATTTATTTATTCTCCGAAATATATTTATGTAATTTGTCGAGCTTTACGAATCTTTTATGGTTTGTAAGTTTCTGTGGTCATGTGATCTTTTTCACGGATGTTACACTATTAATATGGTTATATTTCTGTTTTTCGATATAATTTAGCCTTTAAGTTTTGTTTCTCAAGTAGGTAATGAATATTTTAAAATATAATATTACAACACGAAGTAACAGAACAGAACAAGAAGAAGAAGAACAGAAGAACAAGAAGTAACAGTGTCTATACAGGGTGTATTTAGACCGTGATCGAAAACTGAGGCAGGGAGTAGCAAGGGTGATCACAAACCCAGGGGCGATATTAAAAATCCCGATTAAAAATACAATTTTTGAGGTTTTCCATACAAACTATATACCTTTAACACCGATGGTGGTATGGAAAACGTCAAAATTTTTATTTTTAATCGGGATTTTTAATATTGCCAGGGGGTTTGTAATCACTACCGCTATAACCTGCCTCAGTTTTCGATCACGGTCTAAATACACCCTGTATATGACTGAAAGTTTTTAATATGCTATACAGTACAATGTAATCAAGTGCATCTGTAATTATACATGATCGTGCAAGTATACGTTACATGATTACATCATAACAAGAAAAAAAATCAATTTATTGCAATAGAGAAAGAAATCAGTATACTTTTAAGATTTAATTTTAATGCGTTGTTTTATATAAAATATTATTTGATGGATTTTTGTAATTAAAAAAAATTACAAAAACAAAATCAAAAATAGAATATTTTTATTATCTCAAATATAACAAAATTATATCAATCTGATTATCTTGCACAATTTTGATATTCATCTCAACATCCGATATGGTCTAGTGGCTAGGATACCTGGCTCTCACCCAGGAGGCTCGGGTTCGATTCCCGGTATCGGAATAGTCTTTTTGCAATTTTTTATTTGTTTTAGAACATTCTTGATGCTTACCAGAATATCTCTTGGTGAGATTTCGTTTGATTTGTCGCATTTTCCGCTGCGCCGCGCTTGCTATTTTTGTTAGTGTGTACTGCCCGCCGCTAGGTGGCGATGGCAGTCTCGACGCCGGTAAAGGTGGCGCCTGTGCGTACGTCGTCGACTGGAATAGATATAAGAAATACTTTAAAAATTATATTTTTTTATACAATTTTTTTATACAATTATTTTATAATACTAAAATTATAAGCGTTAATTTCCGACTTTACGAATATCATTATGAGATGTGGAGATTCACTGTAAACTTAATATTTTAGTGCAAGCAACTATTGAAAAAGCTGAAATATATAAATTATATGGATTGATATTTGTAAAATGAGACGTAATAGTAACAATAAAAGCAATGAAAAATGTCTGATAGTGGACTTTACTATCAGATTTTTTTGAAGAGGCTTATATCTAGCAGTGTACATGAAAGCTGATAATAAATACTACACGAAACAGTACCTTGTCATGTTCATCGGAGTCGGTGTCGCTGTCGAAGGAGTCGGACTCGTCGTCGACGGGAATGGGCGGCGGGTGCGCGGGCGCGGGGGGCCGCGGCGGCTCCAGCGACTCGTACAGGTGGCCCGAGTCGCTACTGTCGCACTCTACCGGGCGAAATTGGGAACTTAGTGATGGTAGAACACAGTAAGAAGAAAAGAAAACATAAGACAATCGTACAGTTTAATTTTTAAAATAAAAATTGTGTCCTTTGACAAACGCACGTTAAGCCCAAAAAGATGCGAGCGTTTCAATGGAATAGGAAGGTTTTAAGCGTATTGCTTCGCGCCTGACGTTAACGCCTACTTACTATAAAAAAATAAAACGCGTAGAGAAACAGTTTTGCTAATTTTTATAGTCTTATGACTGTTCCATAAATAAGATTATTTTTGGGTAATTAGTATTTTTGCATGAACACTATCACTAAGTAATTTCATCAGTAAAATAAAAACGCCAGTAAAGATTAACTTGTCTCATCATCCCAAAGGAAAGTCTATCTGAATCATCATTCTCCTAGACTTAATATGGCAACTTCACTTGCAATTCATAATCATCAGCCTAAGCATCCTCTACAAACAAAAGGTTATAGGCCTTAGTCCACGCTGTCCTACGATTTACAATGCGTATTTTGTAGGCAGGATTTAAGCCTTAGTCCACGCTAGCCTAGTGCGGTTTACAATGTGTATTTTGTAAACAGGATTTAAGCCTTAGTCCAAGCTGGCCTAGTAACGCGTATTTTGTAGGCATTGGTGGCGAGTCAAGGACCCGCTTGCGTCACAGCGGTCGCACACTGCGCGCGGTTAGCACACGCGTGTCGCAAGCAGCGCGGTCACTCCATCGACGGGTGCCGAGAGTGTGCTCATCGGAATACTACCGTGTCGGCCTGTAGCGATCTGTTGTGGACGTTGGTATGTAATCGATATAAATTCGAAAACTACTCAATCAATTTAGATGGTTTTTAGTTTCCAGGAATCTTGGGAAAAACATTAACTAGTACAACAGAAAATTCTACTCGAAAAATGAGAAAGAACAATATAAATATCGACCAAAAGGCCATTGGCCTTGTCAAGTAAAAAACAGCCACACGGCAACAGAGAGCACAAATGAGTAGGTTTAATGTTTATGAAGGTATGTTCGCATATTTTAAGGTATTTTTTTTAATAAAAAATAGTCATCGGATACAAGTCTAGTGTGACTAATCTTTAAAATTTAGTATACAATCAACTCACAAAAAAATATATGAAATCTACGGCCGAATACTGAAACGCTACTTAATTTTAAGTCGATAATAACCGACTAAAATAAGACGGGATTAGACGTTTAAGTTCACCTTAATTTTTAAGTTGCGTTTCAGTATTCGGGCACTACTCTCGTCCTTTCTATATTGGTAGATAAGTGTTTATTTAATTGCCATTAAACGCATTTAAAAAAGTTTATGTAAAAGTCAAAATGCCATTCAGTTAGAATGATTGATGTATTAACTTTGATCGCACTTCGATACTAAACATTGATTAAGCGAATGTCAAACAATCATTGGTGCCGGCGCCCAGAGCGCAGTGATTCGGCAAAATCTTATGAATGACTCAATACTTGTCTTTCTCTTTGACTATTGTTGCAATGATATTTAATTAATCATCCACATACTAAAGCTTATGTTTATCTTTGTTATCTGATGGCAATCCGCAATTGAGAGAATCTGTGTATAATTTATTGATCGTAGAAAAAATTACGAGGTTAGATGCAAAAAGAAGAGTAGTTAAAACATTCTTTGGCCCTCCAGAATACTCATCCGTGAGAAACTTGAATGAGAATAATAAAACAACCCGCAAAATCTATACTCATATTACAATGCTAAAGATTTTGGTTGGTGCTAGTATTAGAAACTACTATTCCGACTTAAAAAAATCATTTCGTGTTAGACAGCTCACTTATAGAGGAATACAATAGGCTATGTCTAGACTACTATAGGCTATGTATATCACGCTATAACCAATAGGAGTGGTGCTACAATGAAACAGGGGAAAATAATCCTTTTGAAGTCTCAAGGTTTGCATATGGCGTTGTAACAGCTGGCTATCTGATCACATTCCGACTACGCTTGCATATATCCGGTTTCGATCAGGTTGGTGCAAATGAATTGAGATTCATAAACGTAATCAGCCATGTGGTCGGTTGCACCTGCACTTACATCGGTTGTCAGGTCGTTGACTTTGTGCTATCCGTGTAAAAACAGCTTGCCGGATTGTTGGAAATAATGGAAAGGAAAAACTAGAGGCGCTTCGGTGTTGTGAAATTAGTATAATTTTGTATGTAAGTATAATAAAGACTGCAATAACAAAAACATTCGAAAAACTACGTTAGGATTATAAAGGAAAAAAATGTATTTAAGTGACTTCAAATTGATAAAAACCTACTCTATAATTGTGAATCACATTAAAAATACATAACCTCAAGCCAAAATCTCCGAAAGATGCGCGATGGTGGATCAGGTAAAGTGTTATTCGGTATTTTTTAAACAAATTCGCAATAGCAGCACTGAGTCAGGAATTGTGTCCGAAAAATGAAAATAGGCTCGCCCTCTAAAACATAATTGGGAAATTATGGGTGCAGGAAAGTACCTTAAAAATAGTTGCGCCAATAAATGACGGATACGTAGACTAAGCAAGACATAGTTTTAAAGTGACATTACCGTCAAGAAATAAGTACTATTATATTTTAAAAGAAATTTCTCCATTAAATAATTCTTCACATAATCACAACGTTACATCGTGTTTAAAATCGAGTTATAAGTTGTAAACCATAAGGAAAATGGTTGTTTTATGGTTATTTCGGTACACGCTTGCCAGCTGACATAATACCAAGCCTGCGGTTGATTTTTACCAAGTATAATATTGCGACCTAGATAGGCAAAAACTTGTCTACCTTTGAAACCGCAAGCGAATGATAGCAGAGGGTCTAAACATTTTTTTTTATTCGGTAAAGGCCTTAAAATGGGAAGTCGCATATTCATTTCTGCATTAAGAATAGCATATTTTGTGATTCACTAATATTTGCTTAAAGTTCAAATACATAATATGTGTGCTGAATTTTGTTATACTTTCTCGTAGTTTTCTGATACTAAACATGTTTAAAATTGGTGTTAAACTTCACATACAAATGTAAACGTAAAGATCTCTTTACTTCATTGCTGATCACTTGCTAAGTTGTAAACTCTTAACAAAGATACCTGTTAAAGTTTAAGTAACTAAAAGAAAAGTTAATTTTTCTATTATAAAGTTCACACGTACACATTTTAGTGGAAACTTTTACAGTACAACCATAACATAAAATGTCATACTATTGATAAGAATAGATGATAATGACTTTGTGGCCAACATTTATTATGCATTATGATCGCCTTAACTATAATACTTAAAAGCTTTCATAATGGTTATTCAATATTTGACACACTATTCTATTCATTCTGCACTTACAGCCAGTTATTAATAGTTACTTTGTATCACAAAATCGATAAATTATACCAGATTATTAGTGGATATCGAGGTAACATATAGTTTAAGGTATCAAGCTTGGCAAGTTTTCACACCCAAATCAGTTCTTACAATATGCAATGTTAATTTCAAACCTTGTAGTTAATGTACCAAGTTGAATATGTTAAAATCGTATAGCCAGTCGGTTATGTAATATTTATTAACATGAATAGTCCTTGCAATTTAGACCAGATATATTATCACTGGTATTATAAGTACAAATATTTAAATGTATAGATGATTGTTACTCTAAGACGCTAGAACAGCTGAACATTATTACTTTTATTTCAAAATATGGCGCTCAAAACAGATTATTATTAGTCAGTAAAAGTGACGTTATTGCCTATTTCAGTTATATGTTCAATGAATAAATTAATTTCTTATACAAGTAGAAATTATAATTTATAATAGTTGCTTAATATTTTGTTTGACACAACTATGTTTTGTCATAATCTTTGTTGCCTTGCCTTTCCACCTTGTAATGTATGAAAGAGAAAATATTTTTGTTAACAAGATATTAAGTAACAAAACTATAAACAAACTAGTTAAATATAGCTTAACATAAAAGCGCGGGGAAATGAAACACAAATAAGACAATATGCAAACTTAAATATCAACCTTCTAATTTATGTTCAGAGTTGAATGCGCTCTATAAAACCAGTCCCTTACATAATGTTACATGCATATAACCCTTCCAAATTGAATAGGGTGTTTCAGCAAGCCTTAATAAGCTGACAGGGCAGCTTTGTGACATGGTCTTGCAATAGGCCAGCTGCGTGGTTCCAAAATGGCGGGCAGACTTTAGTAACAAAGCGTTCTGTTTCCAAACTGGTCCTGCACCGGGAAGTGAACTGCGATTTATTGCAAATGCCTTAGCATTCCGTGTTGGGATTAGATTGCATCAAGTAAATCAAGATACATTTCGTAATCTTTAGGATTCTGTGATTAATGATGGTAATAATAGTAGTACTGCTAGTAGTTAGTAGAACATTTGCCGAGCCGATATCTATGTTTGTATGGTTTTATCTATCTATATTCTATATTGTATTTGATCTTACAGAGGAGTGAGGGTTATTTTGACGTCTTCCTAGACGTTTTTATTCATCATCAATTTATTTCTTTTTGGATATTTCTTACCGTCAAATCACTTATCAACGTAACTAGGTACTACCTACCTTTGCTTTCTATCACGGTCTGTTTATACCCTGTTTAAACCAGTAAACAGTCTCGTCTATTTTACGACATAAGAGTATGAAACATGTGGAATATGCGACCAAGTGATTTCAAAATAATCTTTCTGGGCAACTGTAAGATATTGATTTTGCTTATAATATGCGATTTCTTTAGATGTTTGTTAAAATTGTTCAATAACATAAAAATATCCCAGCTTATTTTTCCAAAGAATCAACTAAATCTTATCTTACTGTTTGTTCAATAATTTCTATACGCATATTTAAAAAGTTGTGGAAAGGTGTTAAATGTTACACCCAAAACGGGCGTGAAATTATCGTTAAAAGCAATCGCATTTCACGGGTATGTCATGTCAAGACTTAAGTTATCACTGGTATTATATGGTATACAATACTGTATTTCGACCTATGTGCTAGTAATTTTTTTACTAATTGTAATTTACTTCTCATTCTCATTGGAGCTTATTACGAGTAAATTATGCGAATAAAGGCAACTTAAATTAAAATGGACCAAAAACTCGTTATGTTTTCAAATAGCAATTAATAAAGAAGAATCAATGTCAAAGCGAGAACAAGATCTTAAGGAATCTAAACTAAAGCAATATTTGGTTAATTAAAATTTATTTGGAATATTTGAATTATAACTCTTCCTATTCTAAAGAATATAATATGATGTCCAGACCATTTATAATACAAGTTTAGAATTCTTTTAAATTTTTGTATTTCTACTGACATCCACTATGAATTCAATACGTTCATAAATAAATACACCCAAAAGTCAAATACGTATAATTTTGATCCCACACTATAACACAAGTCTTCTGTCGTGGGTATCAGAAACTACCAGAGACTTTTCAGCCTCACAAAAGCCCAGACCAAAAACAAATATAAGTGGATTACACAAATGTTTGTCTTTGTGATCGAAACCGTGACCCCACGTTTCACAAAATGGTGTCTAGCCAACAATCAATTTATAGGTATATGCAGAGTAATAGAATACCCCCGAGATTGGCGGCAGAGGGCGTGGCCTCTTAACTGTCGCGGACGTTCACAAAAGGTGAACGTCCAAATTGAGTAAGTGGAGGGCATACCAAGCCCTCCCAATTTGGAGGGGTCCATAACTGGACGGTGCGCTGGGCGGCAGCGGATCATTTAGGGCACCTCTGCCCTGAGATGCCGTAAAACCGCCCTAAATGCGCGTGATGGTCACCGAGAGGTTTTAGTCGGTATGCTGGCGTAGCCAGAGACCCCGACATACCCCTCAGGGCCTCCCCCGAGGTACCGAACAGGGGAGCTTAAGGTGCTTTCCTCTCGTAAAAAAAAAAAAAAGAGTAATAGAATACGGATCTATAAAGGGTTCTGTTATTTAACTTGAAACACGGAATAAAACAGGCTGGAATAAATATCACATAACACGGATCTATATCAAACAAGTTATTTTACATAATAGGATTTCACTTTTTGATATGAACATGAGTTATTTATGGTATTAGTGGACAGAGGCCTCTTCCGATAACCACTGATTAATTTGTTAGTCAAATGACATAACACATGATTGGATTCTTATGGAAATTGTCGATTTATTCTACGTTGAAGACTGAAGCGGATATTTTATGACGGGACCCACAAAACTTTATATAAAGTAATTTTTATTAGGCGCAAGGGATAAAATACGTTTTCATTGATTTTTTTTTAATATTACTTTTAGTCATAATTTTAGGGGGATATTTTAATTTTTGTGTACTAGATGATTTTCTTTACTAATTTTATTAATTGAACTTGAAAGACGAAAAAATTTCGTCGTGATTAGGTAGGTACAGTTGCAGGCGTGTGTATTTATCTGAGCACATGACTGTTTAATATGAAAAATTTAAAATATATAATAAATACTGATGTTTATATTTTAAAAAGAAACGAGGAGATTCATATATCTTTACAGACGATACCAAAGAATTTAACCGTGTAAGAACAATGTATGGTTACTAAACAATTAGTGAAATATTCAAGAATTCAGAATAGTAATCAACAACGATCAAGTTTACAAATAAATGACACAATGAGAATATTTGTGAGCGGCGCATTGTCTTTTCGTGTGATGTTTTAAAACATTAATCAAACAATGGTGTTTTTTGTCATAATACATGAATTTAATACTGTAATATGCATATATTATGAGGGTAATTTCCGTCGACCTGTGTGAGAATCAAGTAGTTTATTATTATAACTTGAAGAAGGATGAAATATGATTGTTTTGTTGAAAAATAAATAATTTGCATGACAATTATAAGTCTATAATTATCGCATCCTCTTTTTCCTCATTGATGATTACTAAGACAATTAATACCCTTATTTTAAATCCTGACAATGGATTCAATGGTGATAATTTTAACTTTGTTTAATTACAATTAATATCTTGACAAAGTACAAAACGATTAATTTTTTTTGTTGTAAAGGAAATCCCGCGAAGATTCAGGGGAGGAAAAAGCAAACAGTTACTAATAAATAAATATTTTAGGAATCGATTTCAAGAATACTCTTACGAGTGCGTGGTAATGTGTTGAAATATTCCATTACCAATAAAAAAAGAATTATTACAAAATATATCATTTCGCGTCTTCAGATGTTAACACGTCTACTTTCTACATTCTTCTTTAATCACTTAAACGTCGTGTCCATCGTACAACTCAGCTAATACACCTACAATTGAGATAATTATTGTTCTTCAAATTTCGGACCTGGGCTATACAATTTTTTCTGTTCAAGATCGACCAAACAGTTTATCTAACAATTTCTACTACCTTTGCTCTTCATCCATATATTTTTATATTGTTTTTTCACATCAACACGAAGCAGAAATAAAAAATAGGCCGGCATGAAGTAGCTCTTGGGTATAGATGTGATGTCTACAGTAACAGAGATCCTAGAATATGTTGATGAACTGCAACCAAAGCCTAATAATTTTCGAATCAAAAGATCATATTTCCTTTATCATCTTGTAGGAGAATGCAGATGAACGTATATAAAGATAATAATTACCAACGAAAGCAACGATGTCTTGTATTTCGATTTCTCCATGTCGCAACACAGTTCTGATGCTAAGCCAGCACTTGTGTTCCAGAACATCGATCAGCCTCACTTTGTCTTCTACTTCTCTTCTCTTCTTCGGCAGTCTGGTGACCGTCTCATCGTTCAGACTGTAGTAGAGAGACTTAGCGCTCGTGTCGAGATAAACCTTCGTCGGCGATGATACTGACACTACAACAACGTTTGAAGCGATCAAGGTGCATTCGAATAACTTGCGACTGGTAAAGTTCAATAATTGTGAAGGTTGAATCAGTCAGGCTGCGTGAATTGATTGTTGTAATATGAATATATTGAAAGTAAATATGTTGAGAATTGAAAGGGGTGTTGAGCAGATTCGAATACATTAAAGAGACTTTATTTGAATGTTATGAAAGTGTGTGCTAATTTTATAGGTAACAGGTGAGCAAAGAATCAAAACAAAAATGAGTCACACGTGAAAACCAGTCTGGTTGTGACTTGTAAGGCTACGTGTCACCAATGTGGACAGTGGACGTGTCAGTA
Source organism: Cephonodes hylas (assembly GCA_030295005.1). NCBI lineage: Eukaryota > Metazoa > Arthropoda > Insecta > Lepidoptera > Sphingidae > Cephonodes > Cephonodes hylas. The sequence continues at coordinate 1,780,154 of AP025365.1, forward strand.
TCGGAATGCACCTTGATCACCGCAGTTCCTTCGGAAAGTGCGCGGCCTCGGCGGCGGCGGCGGGACCACGCCTCCGTTCACTGCTGCTCTCCCAGACACCATGGCTCATTATCACATGTTTCACATCACTTCACAAATATTACACTCCGCAGCTCGCACTTGCACTCTACAATACACTGTTTAAAACTAAATGATATTGCTTCGTTCACACAGCCGTGATTTGTATGACGTACTGATTTCCTTAGTTCAGTGCGGTCAGGTTATGGATAAAAAACGAGTTGCCGGCTACGTCGCCGGCCGTCTCAGGGTCGACTGGTACAGCGCTGGTACCATTCGAGGTTTCATCGAGTCTACACTTGTGAATTTACTTTTTTTACAGTTTCAATGTTAAATTTTCGATTGCAACGCCACGTACATTTTCAACGGTCGCGCTGACACTTATAGTTAATGCAGTTCAAATTGCTTCGCTCTCAGTTCGATACAAACTGAATTTGGAGATTTATTGATACTGTTCGCGAACGAGTCCAGAGATAAAATCCACACGCTCTTAAGCAGTGTAGCCCTATTTCTTATATTGTCACGTCAAACAAGTCTCATTCCTAACCGGTGAATGATACAATTACAGATCAAGTAGACTAAGCGCGTGTTTATTCAGTTTGCAATCAGAGCATTGCGAGTTGCGAAACAAAGAAGGCCTAACGCATAATCTGTTGAGCGGAAAGACTTTATAATCGACTACAACATTACATTGCTGCATGTATGGACAAAATTGCAGATTCTTTTGTATGCACATATGTGGCTCTGTTGACTAATTATGTTGCAGATCACGCAACACAAAGAACTGATCGTGTTGAGAGCTCGTTTCTAGATAATGAAAAGTACAGAAAACTGCTGCTTAAAGCGATTAAATCAGTACAAAAAGTATATTTCTCAACGGGTGCGCCGAACGATCTTGATAAGATGACGACGGTTTCTTCCATAAACTTAGTTGGAATACATAGATGTTACTCTTAACATGTTATTGTTGAAAAACCCAAACAAAAAGCATAAAATACTAATAAAATTCCTTGATTAAGTGTAAATGTCTTCAGTTTTTACTATTTTAGTTCTTTCTCTTGTTGAAGATGTCATTTAAGTAAGAAAATTAGTATTCAAACAAAAATATTGTAAATGTTGCTAAATTGTCACGAGTAATCATTTTGACATCGAAAACCAGTTGGAACCGATCATTCAGTACTTGATTTCTATTTATAATTGACTATTAGCAAAACGACCGAGGCTATTAAGAGACAGGTTGAAACAATTAAGAATTTAATGAACAGTGATTGGCTGAGTACGTTAGTGTACTATGTGAGGTCTGCACAATGCATGCGACAGTTCCGGATGGTTGCAGACACTTTGGGGTCGGCGTGGTTCGCGTGTTACCATACCCGTTAATGTCAATATAAACAAAGTGCTTTTAAAGGCAAAAGAAAAAACTACAGTAATATTTTTAAAAAGAGATTAACCATAAGATCTTGCAAATATCTTAATAGTTCTCATTGGAAGTCAAAATAAGAGAGGAATTCAAAAATATTAATATTATTGCAATTTATGATAATGACACGCGTTGCTATGCAAATCGCAATAATCAATTAGCGAACGGTCTTACAAAAATGATTGATTTGGCATTGATATATTAAGCTATAGCTCATGTGTGAAACGAAAGGATATTAAAAATGTTTCTACATCACAGCCGGCGAGATCGTTGCAAATAAGACATTAACGTTGCATATCGTTAAGTTGGAAGCGGAGCGTGGCAGTAGATAATGTGTGAATTAATACGAATACTAGAAAGCAATTCAAACCCGCTTTAACATGTTTTTGGAAACAAAAATGTACAAATTTCGTAACATGTCAGGGCTTGTCGACCGGCGAGCACTGAACCAGGACACGCTATCGTGCACCTACGAAACAATATCAACGAAAACGGCGCTTTCATAACACAAATTGAAACTAAACGTGTCGGCACTAAGTTCACTGAATTCGTATATAATGAGATCAATTAGCACTGTATTGTGGATAGAATGCACGGAGTTACTTTCACTGGCGGGCGGCGCGGCGACACGTGCGCTCGGCTGCGCGGTCGCAGGGCTAACTCGCGAGAGGCTCTCACGGACCTCCGATGTCCCTCTCCGCGCGAGCCTGCGGAACGCGAACCGGAGCACCGATGTGGGTGTACCCGAATCGCCATTTATGTTACACCCCTTGTACCGCAAGGTGAACACCGGCCACGACGTATGTCATCGTTTTTATTGACGCAAACAGCCGGACATTAATATTGCTTTGAATCATTTCAATTGGATTTAGGAGAGACTAAACTTAGAACAATAGTATCAGAACTGGTCTGGCGAGATCGGCGAGAATGTAGGACACGACATCAATGAACTAATATTGCAACAACCATTATTGCAACTTGTAGAGCTCGAACAATGAAGCTATTTAGCTAAACCAAAAAGTTCATAATGCGTAGTAAACACTCATTAAATGCACGTGAAATCTAGAGCGGTGCTCTCGTTGCGCCTACAATGACATAACGCATGCAAGTCGCCACGAGCGAACAGGTAAATAATTGATCCCACGTTCGACTTCATCGGCTTCTTTGGCATCAAATTGCGCAATGTACTTGCAAAACTAGAGATTTTGTGCACTTTTCGCCTTCAACTTGCATTCTAGTCAGCTCCGCGTTGGAGTGAGTGGCTTTCCGTGGAGTTGCTCAGCGAAGGTTACTAGCTAAATCAGTGATAGTATCGGCTTCCCGCTTTGTGTTAATATCGGCTTGATTTAATTGTTTAAGACATAATGGATCGTTTATCTCGCGGAGTGTGCGCATTGAGATCGGCAGCTTAAATAGACTATATCGAAACTGAAATGTGGGGTTTATGAAGGTAATAAACATGTCTGTTGCTAAGTTATTAGTTTTAGACTGTTTAATGGTTTAAACCTAGTCTTATGCTTGTAGGAGACTAACTACTGGGTATAATTTAACTAGTTTTACAGATACTAGCACTCTCAAATCTAGACATGTGTTATGTATTGTTTTGGCATTTACGTTAGCACGTACAAATGTTATATCAACCGCAAATAACAATACTAAAGTAATCAAGTCTTTGTTTTCATCTATCTTCATCGGTTCACACACTCACTGCACCACTATGTTACTTGAGTAGCTTCAGCGAAAGTTTACTTTTTATTTAATCTTTTCGATCTTACATAACATTTTGGTTCATTAGTTTTATCAATATGTATACTTCATTAATAAAATGCTAATAATAATTAACGTGCTTCCACGTAGGTTTTTAATTTGGCAACAATCCGATGAACTATCACTCTTTTTGTCTCTGAATAATAATTATATATTTAACATAAACATTACTGAGCATCCTAATGTTGTTTCTCAAAATGCTTTCTATATTAAGATTTCCTTCCCCATTTTTAGATTTATTCAGTTCATATTTAATTTCATCATTGACATTCTTAATATTCCTTGATAATGCACCGTGGTTTGATAATTCGCATGTCGACATTTGCCTTTTCTCCTTCCAACGGTTACAAAGTCTACAGTTTCCCGCGTCGAATACCTTACTTTTTTCGCATTATGCATTGTCTATGTTCGTTTATGTGCGTTTTGTCTTAAGATTCCATAAGACGTTACACAAAACAAACGACAACAGTTTGGTTACAGACAAATATTTGTAATATGCATACGTCGTTAAAGTTTTTCTAGCTGAGTTGACATCATTTGATTCGACCTCCGACAATTTAATGCTAGGTTGTGGATTGTTATAAATGTTTTGTACATCAGACAGGACACAAGTCATTATTTACCTAAAGAATGGACTAGCAATAAATGTTTTTATGTCGCCATTCATAATAGAAATATTGGGCTACTAATACTCAAAATTCAATTATTTCTCAATAAACAGTAATGTTTGGAGTATTTTGATTACTTCGCATAACCAAAGTAAACGTTAGGCGAGATGTTAATATTATTGACAATAAGTCTTTCGATGTTTATGTACATTTTGGTTGACTCTAGAACCGCTTTACGTTTTATACAAGCTCCGTCACTCCAATACCCATAATAATGCACCATCGGTCACTCATCAACCGAGCTTCATATAGCCACATCATTCTGACTTCGCAAGTCATGGCCAATCAAAGAAGAGCTCTGCAACCAGAGCTTTTGCAGTATATTCCTTTTAAAATATCCTGTATAAAGGATCTTAGTGAGTGGTCGTGTACAAACAGCATTTACGGTCAAGGATGAACAACACACGCCCGTGAGAAGCTATTCACCTAACGTTATAATGCAAGGAATTCTTTTGTCGCGTAAGTCGTTTTTATGTTATACATTTAGAGGTCGTGTGTTTGTTGGGTAATTATGAATAGTAAAAACCTCCTTGGGCTGTTCTGCTGTGGGATTCTCAAATATATACTTCGTACATGTGATTAAAGATATCTTTCAATGAAGTGATTACAAAGTCGGGTGTTAACCTCCGCATCCCAAAAATAATGTTTTGGTTTCGATTTTAAAACATAAAACATGTATTCTAATAGAATCAGAACAAAGTCGGTGATGGTTAAAAGTATTTTGACTTTAGGATATTTTTACCCTTTTGATCGTATTTTAGGTTAATAACAAAATATTAACACACAATAGATAATTGATATTGAAAGACATTCACGGCTTTGTGCTCCTTATGACAAATTTTTCTTTACCGTATGTCAAAAACATTGACATTTGTGTAGATATAGTCATAGTTCTCCATTTGTAGAATATTTTATTGATTATTACTGTTCAAATTTATGTTTTAGTCGCCCACGAAGTTTGCTTTGTATGTCCGTCAAAGGAGCGGACGTATTACGAAGTTAATGGACATTGATACACAGTGATTGATCTCTTAGGATCTTATCTCTTACCGGTGTATGTATATATTTGTCTTTATTTTATGATAGTATTTTTATTGGAAAATGTAAGAGGTAAACCCCCTTATGTATTAGTTGGGTTTTAGCTTTTTTGGCTAACTGTTTCGGCTCTTACAAGATCCTATATCCAACTGAAAGGAGGCCTTAATCAACCATAATGGCAGAATAGAGACACTTCGACTACGGTATTTTCTAGGGACGCAAGACTCTTTCAAAAAATAAATATAAAGTCTCATACAATAAAGAAAGATTTGGTTTGTGGTATCAAATTCACTTTTAGCTCCATCATTGTTATAGTTTTTTATTAAACCCCGGTAGAGCTTTGTAGGATTACTATACAGACTATTTCTATTGATACTGCTTCTAGTTTAATAGATTTACGGAAGACAATACACTATTACCATACCAATCATCGAAGGTCCAATTCCATATTCACAGAAAGTGAAATCGCAGCTTTAGGAAACCAACGAAGGAAATATATAAAAACGGCGCTGGCGTCCGTCTGGTGGTTCCGCAGAGAAATGCACGCACCAAGTGAATTGTTACGATGCAAATGGCTTCCTGTTGTTCTGAACCGACGAGGATGTGCGATCATGCGTGTGAACTGATACACGGGCCGGCTGGTAATTGTGTTAATTGGATTATGTAAGTTGACAAGGAGTTTGAGGCGCGCTGTGGCGGTACAAACATAGAAGACCAAAAGCGAAAGCCTTATAATATTCTGAATAATGTTTAGGCTAAAAATATTTATTTAAAAAATGCAAATTGGTATATGAATGAGAATATACTGAACCTACAATGTTATGAACTAGACATTACACAGTTATAGGGGCTAATATAGATAGTTAATATGTTGCCTAAAGAATTCCTTTGGGTGTAAATGTTCCTGTGGAAGTAATCTGGCCAAAGAAAGTTTATGTTGATAATTTATATTTATGCTAGTTTGTATAGATTAATAAATTAATTGTGTTTTTATTGGATAAGACAATGTACGAGCCAAGGTTATGTGTATTTAAATAAGTTAATGTACTTGACGACTTTGTGATATACGAATTTTAATATATTCTTTTTTTTTTGTTTTGTGCCTATTCACAAGATTTCTGCAAATGGTATTTTTGGTGCCAACAAAATGTGAAAGAGTTTTAATAGAAAATATTTTAATTCAAAGTAAACAGAGCGCGATAAATCGAAAAGACGTTTCACGATGGGAACTGACAGGGCAAACAGTAAATTCTTCGAATTGTCCGGTATTGTGACAGATTGAAGCGATTGGAATTTTCGGTTCACTAAACAGATGCATTTAACATGACAGCGTTTGAAAATTTTATTATTTTTCGAAGTGGAAATGTATGAACCGACTATATGACGTTCTACTGTTGGTAACGAGTCTCTCTTTATTTGTTCTTTGTACTGACTTAGAAGTAACTTTCTACACATGAAACGCTTGAGGATCAACATACATACATTTCTATCAGTCAGACAGGTTTACGTTGCCCTTTTCTTTATATCTTTGTATTTGATATAATACAAGTGATTTCTGACATTTGAATAATTCTTTTAATACGAAAATGCCTCACATTCAAATCTTTCATTCTCAAGTTTAGTTTAGTTATCAACAAATTTATCCACATAAAAACCAGACTCACTTAAGTTTCCTTTCAACTAATTTCCGCAATAACTTGTTATTCTCATTGCACCACTGTTACTAAATATAGAGCTTATAATTACATACTATATTTTATAATACTATTTACCCAACATTATCATTATTTTTTCATAGACTATAAGAATTAATTTTTATGGCTCTTCTGCCTATTTTTGGCAAATTAAAACATATAAGTCTGTAAAATTAAAAATAAACTTAAGTGTTATAAATACTGTACTATATATATATATATTATTTGGAGCGTACATAATTGTGTGTAACAGTGTATGATATAATATTATGCGTAATTTTACGTGTGGCGAGTAACAATGTTGACAGCACCGCGACCTAGACACACATGTGCGAATGAAAAAGTTTTTAACAAATGAGGTTGATTATTAAAAAAAAACAGATGTTGCATAACTCTTTAGTCATAATAGGAATAACAATAGATACTTTCAGAAGAGAAAAAAAAAATTATAACATGTGAAAGTAGTCCCAAGGAGGGTTGGTGTCAGGCAGGCGGCCGGCCGTATAACATTTGCCAAAACATTTACGCAGTATATATAAGAGATGGATGGAGTGCGTGACTGAAGATATGAAAAAGAAAGGGGTGAATGAAGACATGACGGCTGACAGGGATGTTTGGAAGAAGAAGAGATACTGCGCCGACCCCAAGTAATTAACTGGGACCAGGGCAGGGGGATGATGATGAACATGTGAAAGTAAAAGTGAAGCTTAAATATTGCAATCAATTTTGGTTGTTGTTAACGCTATAAAAAGCTTACATCAATATTAAGCAGCCACGGCCATAATCGATAAAATTGTCTTTTTTGGGAATTGAAATCGATACTTTAGAATAATTTTAGGAAAAATAAAGTGAACATATAAGGCAAACAATAGATTTCGATAAAATAATTACATTAGTACTATACCTATAGTACGTGTGTGAATATTAAAAGGGGTTTGGAAAAGATAACAACATTCTGTATCAGAATATCTACACCACACTTACCACAGGTTTCCCTATACATGGATTGACGAGGGGCATTGCCGAATCGATAACACTCTTTAGGTTCATAAAAACTATTGGTGTAAAGTGAGATTGAATGTAGAAATAAGCGAAACTTTCAAGGTAAACTGGTCCTGCTCTTACTGAGAAATACAGTAGTCATACAGAGAGAGTTAAATCTTTAAATTAGCGTCTTGTTCTGAAGCTTATGGCATGGGAAGTACTTGTGATTGTCCCGAAATCACGTCATCTGTGTTTCATCTGTACATCACGATGGTTGTTGATCCATTTGTCGTCTCTTAGTAATGTGAGATAGAATTTAGAAGTCCAAGCATTTCGGAATTTTTTTATTACCTCGAAAAGTGTAATCCACATCTAAAGTAAGGAGCGATCCCCATAGAGCATCAAATGTATAGTCCACCATGACTAGATCGTCACAAAAGTGTTCAAGCATGGATACAACAGTAGAACACAACCTAACCTTGTAAACTAAATTACCTTTATCACGACTCCTTCGGTAATATTTCTTCACCAAGGAAATAGCTTTAAGGGCAAAGGATAATGTAAGAACGTGCGGATGGAATAGCAATGATTGGTGCCCTCTGCAATCTATGTCAATTATACACTTACAGATTGCAAGCCACGTTAAAATACCGACAAAAGACCTATGCGTTCTTTCCTTATCCTGATAGCGATCACAGTATTCGATCGGTTGATTTTTGGTATTTGAAAATGTATTACAATTTTTTGGTTACTAAGAGAGTACCATTATAAAATCAAATTAAAGCCACAGCCCTGATTAGTTTGTTTTAATAAGATCCAATCATTTGATCGTTTAATTTATAACATACTTCCTAATATAATAACTAGAAAAAAGGCAAAGGAAATAAAGACTTGACTTTACAGCCCTCGTGTCTATTGAGTCTATGGTCAAAATTCGTACCGTTTCACCCAGAATATTTGTTTATCTGTAAATCCTTGTTCATACACTCATTTAACGTCACGGTGTATAGCCTCATCTTTAGTGGAGCGCTGCGCCCGCGCACTCAATAAGGAAGTCCACACCACGCGGCCGGCACAATGGACCTGATCCGATGTTCACGCGTCATGTTAATGTATCTCCATTGTTTAGATACAACCTCTGGTCATTATGTAATCACCTGAAATCGATGATGACGGCATTGTTTGTGGTGGCAAATTAAACTTGGTGATTAAACGCGATATTATTTAACATTTTTTTTAATAGACAAGTTTTTCATTCATAAAATACAAAATATACCCGTACGATTAAGTTGCCTTTTAAAAGAAAGAGCTGTACAAAATGGAGCAACGGAATGTATTAAACAAAGGTCATAAAATGTACAGCCACTAAAAAAATATTTTCAAATATCGAACGTAACTTATCTTCAAATCCCGCCAAAAATTTTGCAACAAATGGCGCCAAGGCTAGAATTTGCTTGTCTTAATCTAGCTTTTGAGTGTCGAAACGTATTAGAAACTCGAATGCGACATACACGACGATTGCGCTAACAATCTCCCCAGTAAACGCTCAGCTATTGTCAGTGGAAACTCGACTTTTTGTAGAAAACTGACATCCGCTATTACCTGTGTGATTTGAATAAAAGTGAACGTGACGCGTCGGATGTTTGCTTTTGTTTGTCTGTTATTAACAGTAATTTTCTTGTTCCATTTTTAAACTTTTTTGTTTTTTAATATACCAAGGCTACGCGATAATAACTTTGTAGTAGTTCTTTGTTGATTAAATAAATAAATACTAATATGGAAAACGGGGGTTCAGTTCTAAGGCACACATATCTGAGTTTTCTGAGTTGTTTGTTGTTAGTGTGGACTAAATTTTAAGCTAAATAGCGAAAACACATATCTCGCATTCTTTTCACGTCGATGAGTAATTTGGAAAGTGTTTTTCTTCTTTAGAAGACTCCAACGCAGTACGTTTTACAAATAAATTAATGTAATTTACAAATAGTTAAAATGAATTCAAATCTTGTATATTATTTCAACATAATTAACAATTTCTATGGCCACATTTTCGTTCTCCTTTTTGATAAAATTCTTATTAAATGTATGACCTACTTAAAACATTAATTCATAGAAGTTTAATAGACCAAAAATAAAAGTGCATATTTTTTGAGATTAATGCTTTATAAATTAAAAAATAAGTACATTATTTCCTACCTTATAAAACCAGACAATGCTAGCGGCAATCCTCGGATCACGATAAGCACTATATGTATTTATTCCGATATTAGATTGTAAAGATAAAGTATATCAATGTGGGTCGCGGCGTATTGGGTCGATTGTTCGCGGGTTGTGTTTCCACAAAATCAATACTTTTGTCTCGATATATAAATAAAAACCACTTTATGTGTTCCTAGCACTTTGATAACTTCGTCTGTGACTTTAAATCGATAGGTAATGTACTCATCATTCTCTTGCCCTGCTCCCAATTTTTATTTGGGGTCGGCGCAGCATGTTTTCTCCTTCCACACATCCCTATCAGCCGTCATGTCTTCAGTCACGCCTTTCTCTTTCATATCTCTTTTCACGCACTCCATCCATGTTTTCTTTGGTCTTCCTCGGCTTGTCCATCCTTCAACTTTCATGCTCATTACTTTCTTACCAACATATGTTTCGTCCCTCCTCATAATATGCCCATACCACGACAGACGGTGTCCTTTCAGCTTATCAATCACAGGAGCTACTTTCAAACTTCCTCTAACGTATTCATTCTTCACTCTATCAGTCAGAGTTACCCCACACATCCATCGCAACATTCGCATTTCTGCTGCATGCAGTCGTCTTTCGTCCGTCTTCTTCGTTGCCCAACACTCCGATCCATACATAACGACAGGTCTTATCATGGACTTGTATATTCGGCCCTTCAATTTGAGGGGCATCCTTGGGTCGCATATTGTGGATGAGACCTGTCGCCATTTCATCCATCCTGAGTTGATTCTCTGCCCTATATCGTGATGCATACCCCCGTCACTTTGCATAAGTGACCCAAGGTAGCGGAATTCGGAACAGACTGGTATCGGCATTCCATCAAGTGTGACGGACACAGAACTTGAAAGACCGCCAAAGTCGCAAAACATATACTGAGTTTTGGTTCTGCTGACTTTAAGGCCAACATTTCCAAGTCTATGCCGCCACGCCTCCAATCTGTTCTGCACCTCGTGGCCACTTTCTGACACCAGAACAATGTCATCCGCTAGGTAATGTACTGTAAGTTGCTTTTTTAAAGAAAGAGAAGTACAAAATGGAGCAATGGAATGTACTGTGTTAGAAATAGGACGGAATCCTTTAAACTTGTGCAGAGTGTATTTGCCGTAACGGAGATAAATCTATTATTTCATAATAACATACTTCTTGTATTTTTACCCGAATTACGAAGAATCACTAGTGCGTTTCGAACTTCATGTCAACTTCTTAAACTCACATGATGGGCTAGAGAAATTATATCTTTGTAAGTCACTGCCTCGTGGTTTTGCGGCACAAATACGTAAATATGTGTCTAAGCATTTAGAAATCATGGATTCGAATATGGGGTGGGGCAGTGTAATTGAGTTTTCCATTTACTCAGCACAGAGTCTGGAAATATTTAGCAAAATAAGGGTGCAGAAATTCACCTTTGTATACCACGTCAGAGCTGTATTTGTTTGTATGTATCTTTACCTATACGTAGGATAAACAGCCGAATGCTTAATAAAATCTTTCCATAACAAAACTGATATCAAATCCAGTATCATAATGTATACTAATGCAAATTTATATGCATTATTGCGCCAAAACTTACGAAATGCAACAATAAATGTATATAAATTAATAAATAACAATAAAATCACGAGGTCATTGGCAGGGAAATCGGATTCGGCAGACTGGCGAAACCTGATTGTAATTTTAGACATTATATTCAGTTTCTGACCTTCAAACGTATCTGGAGAAATGTCACGATATTTTAGTTTAATTTTTGTTATTTATTAATTTGCATTGCGAAATATTATGCATTTTGCTATAGGAAGATTAACTCAGATTTTATTGACAGGCGCCGGGTCAACAGAGAGAATTAGACCCGGTGCCCTGCCCTGTGGCAAGGGGGCGTTATAATCCCACCAGGGTATCCCCTGCCTGTCGTACAAGGCGACTTAAAGGGGCCCTTGGGGTTGCTGGGCGTGCTGTGGGGGCGGCGCGCTCTCACTGAAACTGACCCCGAGAGGGGCGGCGGACCTGTGGCCTGTGTACGTCACGGGCACCCACCCACAAATTTGTTTAGTTATTGCAAAATTTTGCTCTTTCTGTGTTTTGTTGATTTCCTGTATAAAATATTATTTCGATGAGATCTGGCTTCATAAAAATCTATTACCTATATATTTTTGAAAAAACAAAAGTATTCTAAATTTGAATCTCACAACTACCATTTCTGCATCTAGGCCACTTACTAAGCTCTGACTCAGCATATTAAACTAAGCCAAAACAATGTTCATGGCTGGTATTTGGGCATGGTCGCTGTATGAGGCGGCGCCTGCGCAGGAATCCGGTAATCATTAGCAACCGCCCACCGGTCAACGAGCAGGCGCGGGCGCACGAGGTCTACGAACTTAGCATAACATTAATATTGGGTATTTTGAATTTAAGGGCCTTAATTTAATGGTGTGATCAATAAATATGACTTGAGATGTATCTCAAAAGAGGTTAATATTATGTCAGCAACTGATTCTTAGATTAATGATTATCTAATGACATAAATAAATTATTTTTTTGTATAGTCGCATAAAATGTGATACAGGAGTGATAATTGTTTGTGTTTAAATGTAAGACAGCTGATGCAATGCAATATTTTATCCAATGTGTTTACAAAAGTCGCCAACGGTTGCCTTCAACTTATTTTAATCGTTTTACCTATAGTTATAATTAAAAATAAGTTAATTCGGGAAAATGTACATAAAACATATTAATTTTGGACAATTTGGCTAGACGTTAGCCTACAAAACAACGCAACTTTTTTTTTTATTCAAAAAAGTTTTCAAGTAGGTAGCTAAATTTTATCACATCAAGTAGTATGAAAAATTAAACAAAAACAGTCGAAAAACATCAACAAACAATAAAAAGCGTTCACAGAGGTCGTTACAAGAACACGAAAACTCCATAAAAACACAATCTAGTATCTCTATTGTGCCGCGCGACGGAATGTGTGTGGGCGAGACAAGCGCTCTTTGCGAAACATACGGCTTACTCAACTGACTTTCATTGAATTTATTTAATAAATAATGAATGAGATTTTTTTAAAAACAAAAAAATCTCGAGGCAATTATATTTGTAAGCTATCTTTTTAAGTGTTGAACCAGTAATCTGAAGTTTTTTAAGTATGATTAAAATTTAATTGCTGTAGTCTTCATGAAGTATAGATAAAAAGTCTTAAAACACGGTAAAAAAAATAATTCAAGCTAATTATAAGAGAAGACATCTGTTGGAAAATAAATAAACTGGTATTGATCCATTTTGCACCTGGACGTATAGATGGCGCTGTTATACATTGTAGCTTTGCTCACAATATTAACAAATTAAAGCTTTGTAATTTGTATTTACATTTAACATTTATTTTTTAAATAATAAAATTCTTAAGGACAAAGTCTATAAGGTTTGTTATGAAATTATGTTTTACCCAGTGTCACTGTGGTACCGAGAATGAAATTTGGTTTTAGCTTATTTACTAAGAAAAACTTATAATTGGTATAGTTCTTAAGCATATTTTACGTTTCTCAACATCCTTTGTTTAATACCAATAACTTCTTTAAAATAAAGTGTCATTTTCACCATATAAATAAAAAAAAACACATCATATTTTTTTCTTCGTCACGCAGCGAAAAGTCGCAATCAGTAAGCCGAATAGATAAGAACACTCACCCTTATCGCCACTTTTCTTCGGCGACTTCTGCCACTGGTGTCGGACCTTCTGCGACCAGCTGACAGGACTCTTCCTGCCCCGACTGCGCTCCCGGACGCTGCAATGCAAAATATCCATTGACCCACTCATCCAGCACACACGTACAACTGTTCCCGTATCCAATCCACCAATGAATGTTTGTAAATACGCGTTTTATATCAGCGATAACATTGTTTGCATTTCTCTTTGGGCGCCAATATTGCTACGTTCAGGTTTATTAGGTCAGCGATAACGCCATAGTTTTTCTATGCAGTAACTTTAATCTTATTTCTAAAGTACATAGTTTGCGTTGAATTAGGATTGTTCGATGTTAGGGCTTATTGTTGGATTAAATCTCTATTCTTTATTATTGCTATTGTGATCTTTTTCCATAAAGAGCCATGTACACTTATGACGCAAGAAGAATTTTCCATTCCCTATGCCACCTTAATTACTAAAATATCTTGGACACTAGCATTAGTACATGTATTATTTGATCTGTTATCGAAATTTAATTTAATCCATAAAATGCGAAGCGAAGTTCGCTAGCCGCCCATTTGAGAAAATAATTGAATTGCTTTGCTTGTAAAAACCAATATTCAATTAAGTTATTGTTTTTATTACATCCGATATCTAAAGGCCTCGCAATTATTATTGTACACTACACCTAAATCAATAAAATTGTTCGTTGACGCTCGATCGCAACATAAATATAAATATTTTTCTATTTTAAAACTAATTTCGGATAGTTACCTACATACATTACCTACTAGTTGCGAGTGTTATATTGCTAGGCACTATGCGTTCGCCTTGAAAATAATCACGACCTGTTTTCATTATTCAACTCTATATATTGCATAAATATTGATTTCAGTTGAATTATTATATCGTTTAGGAATATGTTATGCCGTGTGGGATGGTATATCCGGCCACCACACCCTTATTCTCAAAATGGTTGCTTGTTAATTTCTATTATCGTAATATCATCGGTATTTCTGATACTTGTCTAATGGTTGCCTAAAATAAAATAGGTATTATAATGCTAAAATAGGTATTATATGAGCTTTTCGACGTTATGCATCAATTTTAAAAGATAATTGGTAAAATTGAATTATTAGATAAACAAAGAATAGTTTACAGGGAAGATAAAGACACATTTAAGATGGAGACTATTAAGTATGTGATTCTAAATTCCACGTTAGTTTTTAGGCTCATTTGTAAGATTTAGGTTATTATTAGCTACCAGGCTTTGTTATAGCCACATAGTTATCGCATGTACTAATAGAAACTCACATAATTATCTTTTGCTCATCAGTCTTCTCTTCATCAGACACGTCGACCCAGTCGTCACTCCGATCACTACGGTCGCTGACGCTGGTCTCACTGCTCGGCACTTGAAAAGCAATCTCTTGCCCATTGTAACTTATCACAGATCTCTGCCCATACAAACTGTTCGTCTTCTGCTCACTCGACATAGTAGACTGACTAATATTCGACACAGTGTCGAACGATAACCGCTTCTGCACAGCTGACGCTAACTGCTTCTTCAAACTGTTTCTTAACTTCACCATACTAGGGCTATTTGGTATGCTTTCGTAGCAATGAGATAGGGATGTACCATCGGCATGTTTTATTGTATCGTATATATTCTCGCCGTCGTTGTATCCACCGTAATCGGACATTGACGAGTGTCTACTGCTGTAGGTCGGGCTACCTTTAGATTTAGGAGGACGGGGAGGTATTTTCTCATATATGCGATCAAAACCGATTTTCTCATAGCTTACCGTGGATGTTCCGCTCACAGATTTAGAGATCACGTAGTTCTTGTCGTTGTGTTTGGCGAAGGGCTGATAGTCTTCAGCGATCTGTATACCCGAGCTAGATGTTAAGCAATAAGGTTTGATTGGCGATTTGCAATACTCGTATCCATCGTCACTGTCGCCGTCTCCACGAGTCCTTTCTTCTAACTGGTTCTCGCACAATTCGTAGTTGTGCATACTGCTCTCGTCTCCTTCAGGATGTGACCTCATTTCTAGCAGGCATTGATAAATATTCTCTTTATCATTCGACTCTGATGAATCTTTAGTCGCGCTTTTTGGTATTTCAGGCAGTGGACAATTTATTATGGGTGTTCTCTCAAACGTTTTGATTGGGATTATTACAACATTTTCAGCTTCTCTTGGCTCTAGTTCTTCGTAATCGTCTTCGATAGCCAGCTCTTGTGGAGGTTTTGAGGTAAAGCCTACGATGATTTCTTTATTATAAGCTTCCACTAAAGCACTCTCAAAATCATTAGATTCACCGGTACTGTCCTGAGATTCATTTATTTGTACAGTTTGAGATTGCTCTGTAAGTGAGATTTCTTGTTGATCTGAACAAGTGATGGTAGTTTCATTTACGGTTACCGTCACGAAACCGTAAACATTATCTGACTCAACTTCCTTATCAACGTCAGCGTATATTTGAGTATTACTTTTTCTTCGCCAAAGAAATGATTCGTTTGGGGTAATATCTTGGTAAACTTTTTCTTCTTCGTCTGATCTTGTAATATTTATACTCGTGATATTTAAATTAGCCTCTTGTTTCTCATTTGAAGTAACTATTGGTGGGCTTTCAATATCTTCCGGAATAATTTCGACAACTTTGAGAGGCATTTTTTCCATGTGAATATAATTAGTTTTATATTTCTTTCGATCATAAATCGGCTCTTTCTTTTTTGGAAACTCCAAGATTTCGTTCTTCTTAACATCAACAACAACATTCTTTGTAGGCGAGTCATTCATAAGTGGTTTGATAGTTTTGATTTTAGGAACACCATCTTTAACAACAAGGTTTTTAGTTAAAACTAGAGTTGATTTCTTTTCAGGTACTTTTGGTTTTTCTTTAACGGGTATTGTACTTTTTGTTCGATCAGGTTGCCTTTTGATTGTCATATTATTGTTGTTATTCGATATTGATTGGGCTATAATTTCACATTCAAATTTCCTTATGACGTCTTTTACAACGTTAGTTTCGGCTTGTTTGTCCTGCACTTTTTCACAACTCTTAGCCTCTACAGGGCCATCAACTGTGTCAGACCCGCTTTGTTGTTCACTGGAATCTTGGTACTTTAAACGCTTCTTCGGTGATTTGATTCCTTTCGTACCATCAGATTTCGAACGTATAACTCTGATTTTTGCTGACGAATTGTCTGCGAGTAACAATTTGTCTATCGAATCCACGCTTGAACATCTCTTTTTGCTGTTGCGCTTTTTGGAGCCCCTCCTTGGTCTTAACACAATTTTGATATTTGGGCTGGAGCTGAGCGTAGACGAAGGAGTCGAACTATTACTCGCAGAGCATCGCGTAGTCTGTATTTCTTCTATTGTTTTCGCAAGTTTTGACTGCCTCGGCGATGCTGGAGATTCATTCAGTAAATTAAATTTTTGAGTCAACTCTGATACTTTGCTGCTGGGTATTGTTACGGTTTTAGCAGCTAGCGGTGGTCGCCTGTATGACGTCGAAGCAGTTTTTATTTTGAAACTTACTTTTCTCTGGTTTGGATCAATTTTTTTCTTCATATTGGGAACATTATTTGTGATTTGTTTGTTTTCTTGAACCTTATTTATGTTCGGTTTTGCACTTAACCCTCCTCCAGTACTTCTGGTATCCTCGCTTCTCTTAATTATGTCTAGTTGAGCGTAGTGTACAGTCGGTTCTTTTCTTTTATACTCATTTTTAGGTAGAGCAGTCGCCGAGTTTACCGTAGCGTTAAGGAATGCTTGTTTAGCCTCGTTTATTGTTTTCATTCTGTCAGTCATTGGTACGGGAGGTTTTATAGGTATTGAGTACACACATTTGTTGCAATCGCTTTGGTTTTCCTTTATAGCCATTTCTGTTTCTGGTAGTATGAAATTCTTGAGTAGCGTTTTGATGGTGCCGTGCTGTCTGCCTTCGTTGCTGAGATTTTTTATCGACGTGATCAGATTGCTCTCGGTTATTGTGTCGCCTTCCATTAGGTTTCGCATTGGTAATGGATCCGTCACAGCTTATTCGCCATCTGAAACAGAGATGTGTGCGTGTTAGAACTAGGAAGTTGTTTATGATGTAACACACGGTTATCCGAAACTGGTAGGCGATTAGTTTGTGGTTATGTCACTGCGGTTGTTAAATTGATTGATTGTTGTACCGGGTTTGGTTGGATGTTGATCGCGAGTATCGGTTGGCGAAAGTGTTTGTTTCCTATTGTCATTATCGGCGCAATTTCCCTTGTCGTTGTGAATGGAATGTGTTATTGCGGCTTTTGTTCGCACGATTGTATTTATGTGACGCGTTGATGGCAAAACGTGTGAACGCTTGCAGTTTTCAAATCATTACAATCGTTATGCGTTGTTTTATTGAAGTATATTGATTGTAAGACGTATAGGAAGTGAATACAGTAGACTTTAAGTACTACCTTATTTCTCAGTAGTATATATTGACCGTAGAGTATGAAGATTTATTATAAGAGCAGCGAGCCATTATTAAGCTGTAAACTGCATATCAATGTAAACTGAATAACATAAATAACGCGTGAACAGTAGCCACACGGCGTTTCTATTGTTAAGAATAATTATACAAAAATTCACGTGAAAATCAAATTTGTGAAGGGTTATTAAAACATAAAATCAATTAAGCAGTAAATAAAAAAGAAAGTGTAACAATTAGTAGATTTGTGCGTAAAATACTGCGGAAATCACAGTCAATATTTAAAATTCTATTAAATTTTTACTTAAGCAATTTATTACCTCTATTTAGTGCTTATGTTTATACAGTTAAAACATTAAAAACTAATTCCAAAATTAATATGATGGTTGCCAATATACACTCAATTTACTTTTTCTTGTTTCGCCCTCCACACTACCGAGACACGTTTTATCAGACGAAGACTAGCTACCAAACTCTGCTTTTGTCCATTCTTAAGATCAGTATATGACCTGGCAAAGGTAAAAAGACCTTAAAGATAAGGGAGGGTTTTCTGAAAGTCTCACGAAGACCTAGTAAGAGGCTTGCTTGTACTTGTAAGTTGATAATAAATATCTAGTAACTTTAATCAAAGTCAAGTCTCCAGTTAGAAAAGGACTGCGACTTATGCCGCGAAAAGTATTCAAAAGAAAACAATTAATTTCCTTAATAGTACCTGCAAAATTCCTCAAGTCTTCTGTTCCTTCCATATAAGTAGCACTATTGGAACACACTTCAACACAGCTTGCCTAACGATCATAATGACCTATTGTAAAATAAAACTTAGACCATAACTAATATTTAATAGGTAAAAGAAAGGTTCCTTATATCTACGATGTAACAATTTAGTCACACTGCAGTATATTAAATGGTGTGTAACCCATGCAAAATCAATATTTATAGATATTACCTTTCAAATTCGCAATATTACACACTAAGTCCTACGATTTCACGGCATTTTACAATCATTTTGTGGATTTATATCGGCGTTTCAAATCTTTTGTGAAAAGAGATTTTTGAAAGGAGTTCTAATTCCGAGAATTGAGAATATGGTTTTTATATACAAAATTATGTGAAAGAAAAAACGTTAATGTATGGTTATTTTGAGTTGGCAGATCGCAAAAATCTGGTAAGTACTTGTACACTCGGGCGAAGGAGGGCGTCACTGCTTGCATTTAAAGAATAAAAATACAATAACAAAACTTATTAAAACTTGATAAGAACCACATTTGTTTTTAATTA
Source organism: Cephonodes hylas (assembly GCA_030295005.1). Lineage (NCBI taxonomy): Eukaryota > Metazoa > Arthropoda > Insecta > Lepidoptera > Sphingidae > Cephonodes > Cephonodes hylas. Next base: position 1,799,447 of record AP025365.1, read on the forward strand.
AAATGTAAGATGCATGTATTGCCTACATTTTCTTTATCATGGTTTTCTATACAAACAGCTTAAACGAGGAAAAATTACAAAAGAAATATTTCTAATTAATTCAATGTTTATTATTGTTTTTGACCTCAAATGGCACATATATTTTTAATTAAGTTAACTTGCGGTTTACAGTAACTAAAATGATAAAATTATTTTGTTTTCCGTATCACATTATACCATTAAAATTACGATTTAAGTGACCACATACCAACCGCTTGTTTGATTCTGTCAAAAGGTCTAGTTGCATTACGTATTAGAAACTACATACATCTACACCTGCTTTAGATACAATCGTTCGATGAAACGTGTAAATAAGTTAAATTCCAACAGCATGTCGATCGCTTTGTAAGAGTAATGAATCAAGTACAGGCAGGAGCAGAGGTCGAGACGTGTTTAGAACTTTCACTCGTTCCTGAGAATAGTAAGGCCGTTTATTGCAGTTGATAATTTAGCCTATTCTGTTAGATCCATAGCTACTAAGTCAATTTTGAATTTAATTTAAACTGTGAAAATACATAACCTCACGTCTGTATTCCTCGAAGGGATACGCAGAGTTGCATGCACATTTCGATAGTATGTATCAGTACCACGTAACAGGGGGCGAACCTATTGCAGCTTTTCGGGCACATTCCCAGCCTCCGGGCTGTTGCTGAGAACGTTCTATCAGAAAAACCTACTTATGCCGCGAGATTACGAGACATTTAATTTATATTGGTCAATCATGAAGGAACATATTATTTTACGAGGATAGTAAGTGGAATCCAGTCTCCAGGGTTCTGTCTGTATCAAAATTTATCAAAATCAGTTCAACGGCTGAACCATGAATGTGTAATAAAAAACAAATTAGTATTCATAATTTGTTTTCCTTAATGTCGGATTGTTATAGAGTCATATCTAGTTATCTATCGTTTTAGACGAAAACTTACACAAATAAATTTGTTATTTTTCGCGCTTCATTTCAATAATAAACTACCAACAAAATAAATACATAGTAATGTAGGACGACTTGCAGCGCGATGGTCTACCGACTTGAGTGCGGTGGCGGGAAACGGATGGATGAGGGCTTCTCAAGACCGGGATGATTGACGCTTTCTCGTGGCTACGTTCAGCAGAGGACTAATAGGTTGAGTATATAAAATAAAAAATAAAGGAAGCGATGCAAGTGTAATGCAATCAATAAATATTGCACAATGGCACGTGAGAGAACTTCCATTTGTGAATTTTATATTTAACTCGCGCAAAACTCCTTAGAAAGTCTGCTAAATACGTGATGGAAATTCAACCACGTGCGGTGTTTGCGACAGCCCAGCTTATCTAACTATGATTGTTAATGGACTAGTATGGTAGGAAAGTTATTGTACATGAGAAAAGAGGACGAATATAATATTTATGAGGACAGTTTATATTGGCCTTTTTGGAGGGATAATCACAACTTTACCTAGAGTTATTACTGGTTAATTCATTCTGTTAAGTTTTAAAAGTTTAAATAAAGAACTGTCAGAAAATCTATTTTTGTATTTCCCTCTGCTTTTAAATCTCCTTAGACAGAGTAGATGCAGTCTGGAATATATAATAAATATGTCAAAAGTCATAAAAAATGATGAGAATGACAAATGCTTTTTCTAAGCTAAAATGACCTGGAAACATAAAAATAACATATAGATGTTTCAACATAAGTTTTAGTCAGTAACACTTAATATTGATCTACTACCATAAGATAAATATATGCAAAATTACGATGATATATGTCACCATCAGCCCATATATCTGCTATGCACGGGCCTCTAAATATGCATGTAGGTTAAGATAAACCCGGCGAGCGATCTAGGACGAACTCAGTATCCTCATACTCATTGCTTGTTTGGTAAAACATGCAGGCAGGTTATCTAATAACTGTTGGCCAAGTAATGACGAGAGGCCGGGCGTGAGGCGTTGGATGTGGGTTATGTCTATGGGGCCGAAATGGCGGTTTGAATGTAAAAACACGAGACCAAGGTCGTTGGCTCCGTGGGCTTCTTGTGACGTGCCTTACATGATTGAAACGGTTTTTAAATTAAATAAAACAAATTTAAAAAAATATAAAATATTTTTATAAATTTTATTATAAAACAAATTTAAAGAACACGTAATATGTGCGTGAATTTATTGCTTTTTCGCGAACATTTACAGACAATAATACAATTAGTTACGATGATATTGGAACCCCGAGATTCCAAATCACGCTGAATCAAAATTTGTTCCAGTTTTTCGTATGGATTCTGTTTATTAGAATATTAAGTTATGCTACCTCAATATTAAATATTTTTAATAATGATTAGCAGGCAAAGGCGCTCGGTTGCATGCAGCCGGCTGATTGAATCTCTAATATCCAGGATGTAACGCTCTCGGTTCAGTTAAACTAGTGTACTAGTTAAATATATTACGAAAAAGCATGTGTTAGCAACGTTGAATAATTTCGAAATTATTTACTGGTATAGGATTTTTTTGTTAGAACAGCTGTGTGTAGTGAAAGTTGCAATCTGGTTAACGCAGTTTGTTTAAAAAACGTGGAGTAGAAGAATTTTGTTTTATCACGTAATATTATAATATTTTGTGGGCTTATAAAATTAATTATACTTTATTTGTCAGGACTTTGTAGTGGATCAAAATTTTTGCATGGCAATAGACCCGTGGCGCAGTTGGCTAGTTACCATCTCATGAAATGTGAGCTTCAATTCCTGCAATGGGACAAATGTTTGTGTGACCCACAAATATTTGTTTTGGATCTGGAGTGATATAGGAGTTTTTCGCAGTTTCTCATACCCGCGACTTAAATCCTCATTTGGGTTCAGAAAAATGTAGTACTTATGTGATTGTTGGATGTTTATTTATTTCGTATGAATGTTTAACAAAACAAACTAATAAAATTTTATTATTAATTTATTTTTTTAATTGCAATTTAGTGTAAACATTGCAAAGACGTCTTATAGTGTCTGGCTAAAAGAACTACAACAGAAAACGTGAATTTCATCAAACACATTGCCGTACTGATGTTTAAAATACAAATGTCCTTACCTACAGATGACTAATAAATATGTATAATTCTACATAAATAAAAGACTATATATTGTTCTATACAAAATAATGGGAAGTTCCCATTACATCATAAAACCATGACGAGAGGGCAGAGTATAAGTTCCACTTAGTCACTATCTAGAAACAGGAAAATAGTATAAGGATTATTTAATGCTATATAAAGTTATATATAATACAACATATCGCCCTTTAGGGCTATGTAATGTTACATTTGGCAAGAGAAATTACTAATAAAGATAAAAGAAACTTATCAAATCATTTTACTAAATTTTAAATACTTTTTGTCATCACTCCTCGAAATCGATGTCCATCCATGCATGCAAGTTTGCTTAGACCGTAACATTAGGCGCTCTATAGCCTCTGCCTATCTCAATTGCGGTCACGCGTGTTTTAAGTATCATACATACTTAATACATGGTCAATGCATACGGCCGATTGTCGAATAAGACTTTGTCTAAGGGCTCTGTTCTACACCGGATATAAAGATTGATGAGCAGTTTCTTCGAATCGACTACAAGCGGATGAACGACAGGATCTAGATAAGATATTGCAAAAAGACGGCAAGCATTGTTACTGGGGAACATCCTGTAATCCAAGTGGAATGGTCGCACCGGACATGTGGCGATTGCGTCCACAACGTAATGCTACTGTACGGAAACGGTTATAATATATGACGTATGGGCCGTAGTCTATCACAATGGCTTAGGTGGTAGAAAAAAGGAAAACACATTCAAATTGAAAATAACGCCATCTACAATCGAATTTTGAATCGATTATTTGAATTTTTGCGAGAATAACGGTCGACAAAGATGAAGCAAAAATCATCATCATCAGCTCATATACATACGTCCCATTGCAGGGCGCGGAACTCCATTACCCTCTAGGGTTTTAGGCCCTAGTCCAACACGAAGGCCTTGTGCGGGATGGCGGACTTGCAAAATCTTTGTCAATTGTCATGTAGATTCACACTAATAGTACAAAGGCAAAAAAATCATCGCTTCACGATTTAGACAAAAGCGACCTGTTGGTATTTTTGCATTAAGTTATTGAGTAGTCTACCAGTTGAACTACTCTCTTCGATCAATTATTCTAGGTCCTTTAATCGTATCAAGAAAAAGCAATTCAGCAGGCTAGCGTGAGGGTTCTGAGAGGTAGGAGTCTCGATACTTACTGCTTTATTCTGTCGGTACTGTACTTATTAAGTGATCTATACGATTAAGTGTACTTTACTGTGGTGGGGTAATGAAATAGATGCGTTGGCTTTTTTACACGACAAAATTCGTTATTGATCACCGACTGTATGTTGTATTACATTATTAAGTTATGTTTTATTCAGTTAATATGTGGAGAATATGCTATTCATTGCTGAATATAGAAGGAAATGCGAGAAATATAATGTGCTACCACATTGTGGCCTATTAGTTATAAAAATATAAGTATATAGTCCGTATACCCCGTTTTACACTTCTACGTACTCTGTTAAGAGTTTTAGATCTGATAACAGTTTGCTCCTTATTTAAAAACTCGACTGGTCTAATATTCTATACAAATGTAAAGATCGTGACAAATTTCACCGTAACTACTTAATCACGTATTTCCACGCTCAAAACATTCTTTCTCTACAACAAAATCTATACCGACACAGGCAATTACCACAAAACATTCATTCTACTAATACTAGAACGGCAAAAAGCACCCGAAAAGCAGTCATTCAGTCCTTTAATCAGTCACGTATTACCATGACCAAAACATTCTTGCTCTATTTCACAACAAAATCTGTAACAAAAGCCCAAATAAATACTATTACGGTAAAGCACCCGAAAAGCACAGAAACCCAGAAACAAAAGACGATGTTTGTCATTCAGCCGCGTTGGAGGCCACACGTTCGGCGAGACTGTGTGCCGGTGTGGCGGTCAACAACCGGCGCTCATAACGGGCTGTTGTGCTCGATCAATCGCGAAGCTGAGAGATCCTACGTGTTTATCTCCCGATCTTGCATGACAGCCTCCTTGGTTAGGACGAGGAGTTTGCTTCTAAATAGGTGTAGACCGAAATTTATATATGGAATGAAATGAAATTATTTTGGTGGTCTTTGTCATTTAAAAAAAGTCTCATTTTGGATTTTGGAAACTATTTAGTCAAAACTTACTTCTATAGAAGCCCAAATTTGCCTTCCAAATACAAACCTTTAAGCTTTAAATGTCTATTTATTAAAATCAATTTGACCTATGATTGAGAACATCCTGAGCACACAATAAATAATAATTATAACCTACGTTGTTCAATTTATTATACTACATTGTTTTTTGTGTAACACACCCGGGTAATTAATAAGAAATGGAATTAAAAATAAGTGAGAATTTTGTCAAGTGAATCACTACATAGTATAAAACAAAGTCGCTTTCTCTGTCCCTATGTCCCTTTGTATGCTTAAATCTTTGAAACTACGCAACGGATTTTGATGCGGTTATTTAATAGATAGAGTGATTGAAGAGGAAGGTTTATATGTATGATAACATCCATTAAATATCAGCATTGCACCCGTGCGAAGCCGGGGCGGGTCGCTAGTTATTAAAATAAATAATATAAAAAATGGGTAAACATATACACCTAGTACCTACATAAGATTTTTTCTATAGTTTACTACGAACACGAAATAGCACCGCCACTTATCACGTATTTGACCTTATGAAACTATGTTAGCGTGTGGGCGAGTAACATAAAAACGTTACAGTTAGATCGCGAAAATATCCTAATTTGACTACATCAGCGTTCAATTTATTTTTTAAAACACCAGTACCACCTTTTACGTAATTAAAGGAACCACTAATAAAGCATTCTATTAGAGGGGTTTCATCAAATCAGTCATCAGCCCATATACGTTTGCTAGACATAGGCCTCTTCCACAATTGAGAGGGTATAGGCCTTAGTCCACCACGTAGCGTAGTGCAGGTTAATGGACTACTTCTTCTTCTTCTTCATCAATCCATATACGCCCACTGCTGAGCACGGGTCTCCTCTACCATTGAGAGGGTTTAGGTCATAGTCCACCACGCTGGCCTAGTGCGGGTTGGCGGACTACACACCTTAGAAATTCCTAAGAACTTTTAGGTGTGCAGATTTCAATCACTATGTTTTTCTTCACCGTTAAAGCAAGTGATAATTCAATTTGAATACACACATAACTTCGAAAAGTCAGAGGTGTGTGCCTGGGGTTCGAACCCGCGACCGTCGAGATTCTCGACCGCACGCCTAAACCTAGAGGCCGTCACTGCTCAAAATCGAAATGGACTACACACCCAAGTAAAAACCTTTGAAATACACTCATAACTATAAAGTCAGATTTTCGACCGCGTGCCTAAACTTCGAGGCCATTACTGCTTAAAGTGGAGTTTACCTTCTATAAAATCTAAAACAATTTTACTTTCTATACATGTGTTATGTTTGCATTGTTCCGGCAAAGGAGCCTTACAGCTGGTGTTTTGTATCCGCCGTGTCAAACACAATGGGAGGAAGCTCTGTTTGATATTTTAATTGCAACCGTCGCCATTTTGATTTCGTGTCCCTTATTGGTTTCATTAAATAAACACAGTCACCAGTTGTGGACATAGGAGGTATTTTTAGATGTACTATTATGGAACTTATTCATAACTTGTAAAACTGTACTTTTTGCTTTAAAATAAATGTTTGTGTATTTATAAAAGTAAGGAAATTACAAATCTTGAACAAATTTGAGAGCCAAGTAGAAAACTATTTCATTTTAATTACAGATTCACAAAATCAATGCAAATAAAATGAACGTTAATTAGTTTCATTAATGGTATTTTTATCATTCATACATTAATTGAGTTAAAAGTTAATGACTAAGTTAACGACAACATTAGCATGTCATAGTCTAGTCAACATGTTCAAAAACGTGTTAAATAGAAATAAAGCTCCTAAAAATATGAGCGATGGCTCATTCGATTCGGAATGACGTCTAGAAAAATGTTTTTGAAGGGTATATTAGCACATAAAAAATTGCAATTGTTATTAACAAAATAAAAAAAATAAAAAAGGTATTTAGTTTTTCGGTAATAACTTTAAAAATAATAATATTTAAGGAATTTTGAAAAAAGATCCTGAAAGAGGAGAAAATTTCCAATAAAAAAGAATTAACTCCCGGAACTCTATCTATATTATTTATATTATTTTTTTTATACTGAAAATAGAGCTCCGCTAGGGCGTTACGGCATAGGCGCCGCCTAAAAAGCCGGTATATAACCTAAAACAATTTATTTTTAATATTAAATGACAATTTAAAAATTTGAAAAAATTTTGGTGTAATGTAGACACTTGAACGAAAAAAACCTCGGGGACAAAAATTTTTTTTGTCGATTTTTCAAAAAGTTACATCATTGTTAATTAACTATTTTTTTTCCAATCTCTGTTTTTATAAATTACGGCATAACATTTTTAATAATTGATCTAAAAATCTTTTCGCTTCGTGGAGCTCTTCATGTTTATGTACCTTATAAAGTTATGCAAAAAAAATTAATTTAAGTTAATTATTTTGTTAATTATAATTTTTTTAAATGAACTAAAAATGAAATTTCTAAAAAATTTTATTAAAAAAAAATTTTTTTGGTAATGTATTATTATTACTGTTTTTGCATCTAATATAGGTATTAATTATCATCGGAAAATTTTTTTTTACGTCATTTGTTAAGAAATTATTTATAAACAAATAGACTATTTTGGGACTTAAAAAAAAAATCTTTTTACCATATTATAGCATAGGTGGAATAATGATTTAAAAAAAAAAAATTTTCTTGAATATTTTTTTTTATATTTTATAATCGTTTTTTTTTATATTTTAATTGTTTAAATAATTAGTTCAGAAATTATATTATTCTTAAAAATAATCACTGACCCTTTTCAATAGAATAACAGAGAAATAATTTTTTTTTATAAATAAATTAATTGCTTATTAATTTAAAAATTTGTTATAAACAAATAATATTAACCGTTATATTTTTTTCGAAAACTTCAATAAATTACAAAAACAATCATATATAAAAAAAATTAAGAAAAAATTTTTTTTTGTATTTTTTTTTATTTTATTACAATTTTTTTTTTCTAAACTTTTTTATATATGGTTGTTTTTGTAATTATTTGAAGTTTTCGAAAAAAATATAACGGTTAATATTATTTGTTTATAACAAATTTTTAAATTAATAAGCAATTAATTTATTTAATAAAAAAAAATATTTCTCTGTTATTCTATTGAAAAGGGTCAGTGATTATTTTTAAGAATAATATAATTTCTGAACTAATTATTTAAACAATTAAAATATAAAAAAAACGATTATAAAATATAAAAAAAAATATTCAAGAAAAATTTTTTTTTTTAAAAATCATTATTCCACCTATGCTATAATATGGTAAAAAGATTTTTTTTTTAAGTCCCAAAATAGTCTATTTGTTTATAAATAATTTCTTAACAAATGACGTAAAAAAAAAATTTCCGATGATAATTAATACCTATATTAGATGCAAAAACTGCAATAATAATACATTACCAAAAAAATTTTTTTTTAATAAAATTTTTTAGAAATTTCATTTTTAGTTCATTTAAAAAAATTATAATTAACAAAATAATTAACTTAAATTAATTTTTTTTGCATAACTTTATAAGGTACATAAACATGAAGAGCTCCACGAAGCGAAAAGATTTTTAGATCAATTATTAAAAATGTTATGCCGTAATTTATAAAAACAGAGATTGGAAAAAAATGAGTTAATTAACAATGATGTAACTTTTTGAAAAATCGACAAAAAAAATTTTTGTCACCGAGGTTTTTTTCGTTCAAGTGTCTACATTACACCAAAATTTTTTCAAATTTTTAAATTGTCATTTAATATTAAAAATAAATTGTTTTAGGTGATATACCGGCTTTTTAGGCGGCGCCTATGCCGTAACGCCCTCGCGGAGCTCTATTTTCAGTATAAAAAAAATAATATAAATAATATAGATAGAGTTCCGGGAGTTAATTCTTTTTCATTGGAAATTTTCTCCTCTTTCAGGATCTTTTTTCAAAATTCCTTAAATATTATTATTTTTAAAGTTATTAACGAAAAACTAAATACCTTTTTTATTTTTTTTATTTTGTTTATAACAATTGCAATTTTTTATGTGCTAATATACCCTTCAAAAACATTTTTCTAGACGTCATTCCGAATCGAATGAGCCATCGCTCATATTTTTAGGAGCTTTATTTCTATTTAACACGTTTTTGAACATGTTGACTAGACTATCAGGTGTTTATGTATTAACATTTCAAGATAATCGAGTAATAATTTGCTTTGCAGTTAAAATATTGCAAGAGTTTTATATGTGATAATAAATATTGTTAAAAGTTTTGACTAATACTTTTTAGTAAGAGGACATTTGGTCGGCAGAGTGATTTCAAACCTACTCCACCACAAAGTAAAGTTTCAATTGCGTTAAATTCAAAGTCAAAATATTTCTATTCTTTTACAAGTTCTTTTGAAGTTATAATCTTAAACTATACTAAACTGAATTAAGGTTGTAAGATCCTCTTTCCAGGAGTAAATTAATTTCCTTATCCCTTACGCCCTGCTGACATCACCAAAGGTCAACGAGTACAATATTAGAAAGGGACACGAAGGTCACAGCTCTGAGTTGTGCCGGACGAGCGCACAATAGCCATTGTCGATTGAAACAATAAGAGGGATTTCATGTAGTCTTCCTTCACTTATAACTATTTGTATGTGTATTCAATGTTCGTGGAATAAAATGATAATAAATCATACGCTTATTGCCTTTTCACCAATGTCGCTTAATGAGTTTTGTTAATTAAAATCGTCACGATAAGCCTATTAAGGAGCATTTAGTATTTCTGTCTACAAATCAGCTGAGCCATTCACAAAGCTGATCTCAATGACTTGTTAAATTTGATTAGCTCATAAACACTCGTCAATAGATCTTTTTGGTGATCTTTTTGATCGGACTTTGTCGTGGGGACCTCAACTGGTGGCAGTCAATCGTAAATTGTTTGCGTCAGCGGGATCCTTGCGCAGGCTACGTAACTTTCTGCCGACTGCCACTAAAATTACGCTTGCAAAGTCTCTCCTACTCCCTATTCTTGACTATGCTGACATCAGCTATCTTGACTTGACCGAGGCCCAGCTGAACAAGCTTGAGCGTCTTCAAAATTTCTGTATAAGGTTTATATTTGGGTTACGCAAATATGACCATATCTCCGAATATCGCATTAAGCTCAAGTGGCTTCCTATACGGCTTCGCCGGGATGTTCACATATTATCTCTCCTCTACAGTATACTGTTCAATCCTTCGTCGCCGCGCTACCTTCAGGAACGCTTTAGTTTCCTACACACTGCAAACTCTCATTCTCTTAGGTCATCAGAGAATCTAATGTTGAAGTACCCAGCACACAGCACCAGTTTTTATGACCGCTCCTTTGCTGTCCAGGGAGTGCGGCTATGGAACGCTCTTCCGCTAAATATAAAGCAATCGCCTTCGCTGGTTACTTTTAAACGAAGGGTTAAAGCTCACTACCTTTCCTTAGACAAATAAATCCTTATATATATTTCTTTCTATACTTGTATATTTGTAAGTTTGTTGTATTTATATATATATATATATATATATATATATATATATATGTATGTATGTATGTATGTATGTATGTATGTATGTATGTATGTATGTATGTATGTATGTATAAATATATATGTATATATAATGTTTATGTATGTGTATTGTCCAGAGCACTTATGTGTCTTCTGTATAATAATCTTTATTTTCTGTATTTTATTTGTAAGCACCGCCCATCTATTACTTGTATTCCTCTCCCTACCTGGTTGCCTGGTAGAGATCGCTATTAGCGATAAGGCCGCCAATTTTTATGTGCCTAATCTGCCATTTGTTTTTTGCTTATTGTTACTTTGTGTTTATGGTGCTGTAAAATAAAGAGTTATATTATTATTATTATTTAAACGACTTTCGTTTCTCCCTTTTTTAGGGGTTAAAAAGCACGGGCCGTAGCCAAGTGCATAACAATTCGTAATGTGTGTTTATATCTATCGGGTTATCAGTAAGTATGATTAATGTTTAAGTAATATCAGAATTTAAAAACTTTCGGGTAAGGCGGCACGTATTAAGAATAACGGCTTTCTGTAAAAGCAAATAGGTTAGTGGGTTAATTTTAAGGGTGGATAAGCTAGAGTGTAGTGATTTAGGGATGACTCCTGTACTTGATATTATAATGGGAATTGTGCGAATCTGATTAACTCTCCACTGGGATTTAATTTCAATTGATAATTCTGTGTATTTAGCTATTTTCTCTGAATGTGTTGATAAAAGGTTATGCGTGTTACAAACAGCAATATCTATTAAATATACCGATTTGTTAAGTTTGTCATGAAGGGCTATATCGGGTCTATTATTATAAACAGTCTTGTCGGTTATTATGGTTCTATCCCAATATAATTTAAAATGTGAATTTTCTAGAACTGGCTCGGGTTTATATTTATAATATTGCACTTTATCTGTAATGAGTTTTGTTTGGATGGCTAGGCATTGGTGAATAATAGCGGCAACTTGGTCATGACGATGCTTATAATCGGTTTGGGCTATGGATTTACAGGCTCCAGTTATGTGTTGTATTGTTTCGGAAGCAGAATGACAACGTCGGCAAATATCAGAATAGTTTGGTCTATGGATAATGTATTTCTGGTAGTTGGCTGTGTCAATTATTTGATCTTGGATGGCAATCATAAATCCCTCTGTTTCTGGGAAGAGTTCTCCTCGCTGCAACCATGCGTTCGACGCCTTCATGTCGACATGAGGTTGTTGCAGGTCAAGGCGATGCCTCCCATGCAGGGATTTACGTGCCCAAGCTGTAATCTTTTCTTCATTACTCCTAATATGTTCATTGGCCTGTGTGTCATTTGAATGTAAGTTAAGGGGTGTGCATTTTTTATCAGCATTAACTATTATTTTATGGAGATCAGAATGTTCGGCTTTGTGTAAAAAGAATTTTCTTAGCGTGGCAATCTGTCGATTGTGTAAATTTTCTATATCAATGAGACCGCGACCTCCTTCGTCCCTAGGCAGAGTCATTCTCTGTATGCAAGATCTCGGGTGGTGTTTACGCTGTTTACTCATAGTTGTGTTTATTAAGCGTTGTAGTTTTAGAATATCTGTTTTTGACCATTGTATAATACCAAATGAATACGTAAGAATGGGGATAGCAAAAGTGTTGATGGATTTAATTAAATTACGAGAATTGAGCTGAGATTTCATAAGTATATTAAGTCTGTATTTAAATTGTTTTTTTAATTCCGTTTTCGCGTCTCTCTGATTTATTTGGTGTGATTGTTGGTAGCCTAAATATTTGTAATAATTGTTTTGGTCTAAAGCGTCTACTATTTGGCCTGTAGCTAACTTATATGGATTGTTTTCAATAACTTTACCGTTACGGATTGTGAAAGTTTTGCATTTATCAATGCCGAAAACCATTTTAATATCATCGGAAAAAATTTGTGTGAGATCTGCAAGATTATTTAATGAGGAAAAGCTGTTACTGTATAATTTAATATCATCCATATACATGAGATGGGTCAATTGAAAGTTTTGATTATTAGTGGAGTCTAATTGGAGGCCATTTTGGGAGTCATTCAGAAGGTTCGACAGAGGATTTAATGCAAGGCAGAACCATAAGGGACTGAGAGCGTCACCTTGGAAGATACCCCGTTTTATTGGGATTGTTTCAGTTTCAATACACCTATTTATTTTTAATTTGGTTTCCCATTTTTGCATTACATGTTTCAAAAAATCTACTATGGATGGATTTATTTTGTAATGGTGGAGGACATGAATGAGCCAACTATGTGGTACGGAGTCATAGGCTTTTTGATAATCTATGTACATCGTGCACAAATCCTTTTTTTGTTTAATGGTGTGTCTCATGGCTATGGAATCTATTATGAGCTGTTCTTTACATCCTTTACTGAATTTTCGACAACCTTTCTGTTCTTCAGCAATAATATTGTGACTTGTAAGGTGTTTATCTATGACTTGGGAAATACATGAGGTAATAATTTTATATATGGTTTGAAGGCAAGTAATTGGTCTATATTTAGCCGGGTTAGTGGTATCTGAGTCTTTAGGGATCATGTATGTTACTCCTTGAGTGACAAACTCGGGTATTGTGTTAGGGTTTTCCAGAAAACTATTGATATGTTTATACAGTAAATGATGTAATGAAGAGAATTTTTTGTAATAAAAATTATGGATATTATCCGTGCCAGGTGATTTCCAATTATGAGTTTTCTTAAGAGTTTCTATAAATACTTCCAATGGTACATTACTACACGTCATTTCATCGACGTTATCTAAATTCCTTTCGCTCATTTTTATCCATTCAGCATCTTTATTATGCTGAGTTGGTTTTGCCCAAATATTGGACCAATATTCGTGCATCTGTTCTGATGTAGGAGTTGGATTATCTATCTGTTCTTTGTGTATATTTGAGGAACTGGCTACTAACGATCTATAAAAAAGTTTTTCGTTGGAATTAAATTGAGCATTCTGTGTTTTTCTCCGAGTACAATTAAAATATCTGTTGCGTCGATTAGTTATGGCATTCAATTTCTGCTTAAGGCTATCTAGAAATTGGCTATCTGTTATATTTGGCTCTTCATAATTGGAGTGAATTCTGTATTTATGTTTTATTATTTCTATGTTTTTAATTAGTTTTAAGCTTCTATTTCCCTGCGAATATTGCGTTAATCTACCTATTTGTTTTCGTATGTATACTATTTTATTATCTAATCTTTTTAACCAGTTAGGCCTTCTATCCGTTTTTAAATTAGGAGGAGAAGATGTGACTTTATCTATATTTTTTATTTTACAACCATTGCATAAGGCTGCTGTGTAGGCGGCGCAGTATAAAATTGTATGTGTCAGTAGAAATTCGGTATCATCGAGAGCATATTTAGGTAAAATTTTTGTATCCAAGTACGATATGATGTAAGCAAATTTTTTTGAAGTTTTCTGTCTAGGGATAAACGGTCTTAGTGTTGGGTTACTATTTTTAAACTTATCATATGTATTTTCAAATATTTTTCTAATTTCTTCGTTGAGGCTTTTGTTAGGAAAAAGTCTACCATCAGGATCTACGGCATCAAGTTGTTCTACTTGTGTTAAGTCACTAATGGGTTCTGAAATTGGGTAATTTTGTATATCTGAGGCTATTTCTGCATCTACTGTTTCGTAAGTTCTATTTACGTTTTCTTTGTGTGTATTTATTAACCCTGTGCTAAGAATAATCTCTCGCTTTAATTCTTCTAATCTACTGTCACTAATAAGTTTATTATGAACAATAACTCTGCGCTGATCAGCAATCCTTTGCTCTGAAATGTGTGATAACTGTGGGAATTGTTCTATTATGGCTGTGTGTAAAGGGCGGCGGTAAGCAGTCTTATTGTTTTCTAGATTTGTGATTTTATAATATTCTTTCATGATTGCCTCGTTGATGTCGTCGGTCCATCTCATTCGGGCATTTTGGGGAGCTAAATTTATTGTTTCAATGGTTGGTTGGTTCTGATTTTGGAGGATGTTAGCGACTTCATCCTTGATCGTGTTTAATGTGCCATTGGAAAGTAAATTGCATCTTAAAATTGCACGCCTTTGATCTCCTACACGCTGTTTTGAAATTTGGATGTCGGGAAATTTTTCTATAAATCGGCTAAATAGGGGGTCTAGGTATCCGCGGACTTTTGTTTCCATTTTGGTAATAATGAGGTAGTTGCGCCAGATGAACTTATTCATATCTTCAGTCCATTTAATTCGCGCGCGGGTTCTGCCTGTGGTGGATGCAGGTTTGTCAGCATATGCCTCCTGCATAGCATCCACGGCAGGTGAAGATATTAAGGATGAACGAGAATTTTCGGGGCTATGGTGTAAATATGAGGGAGATGATGAAGGTAGGGATGAAAAAAGGGAATGAGAAGGAGAAGATGGAAATGATGGTGGTTCGGCTGTCGCATCAATTTCGGGTGACCCGGTAGGAGCCCGCCTGATCAACTCACTACCACTGGCGGTCCGCATACTGAGGCACTCAGCGCCAGCTCCAAGTGCGCCCCGGCGATCGCCCCCGGGCAGCGATCCTATACGTTTCTTCATAGATCTAGTCTCCATAATCAATGGGTTACCATTGCCACGTTTGCCACTCCAGTAGTTATAAATAGTGTTGCCCGCCCCCTACGAAATCAGGTGTTCGGATTCGGGCGTGTGGTTGGATTTTAGGGGGCTTATTATTATTATTATTTTCTTACTTTCGTAATCTCAGCTTTTCTAGCTGGTAATATAAGCAAACACGGGCCTAAGCCAAGTGAGTGCTTATGTTTGTACAAGTTAGTTTAATCTATTTCGTTTTTTAAAAACTTACGAACTATCCTGCAGGTATTTAAAATGGCAGCTTTTTGTAATAGGCGGTAGATGTCTGTCGGTAGGTCCAGTAATTTTATAGCTTTGTGTAAATGCTTCGGTATGACACCTGTTGTTGAAAGAACTATTGGGACTATAGAGACATTTTGCAGCCTCCACATTCGCGTAATCTCATCTTTTAAATCTGTGTATTTTGATAATTTTTCGGATATTGTATTCATTAAATTGTGTGTGTTCGGTATGGCTATGTCTATAATAAGAGCTGTTTTATTAATTTTGTCAATGAGGGTAATGTCTGGCCTATTGTAATGGACTGTCTTATCAGTTAGTAATGTTCTATCGTAATAAAGTTTATAGGAATCATTTTCTAATACAGTTTCTGGTATATATTTATAATAAGCTTCTAAGTGTTTGTTTCCCAGAAAATTATACTTTTGAGCAAGTCTTTGGTGTATTATATTAGCTATTTGATCATGTCTATGTTTGTACTCGGTTTGAACTATTGCTTTACAAGATCCTGTTATGTGTTGGATGGTTTCGGGTGAGCTATTACATTTTCTACATAGGTCGGTCGGTAAATTTTTTATGATGTATTTTTGGTAATTTTTGGTTTCAATAACCTGATCTTGGATCGCGATTATGAAGCCTTCTGTTTCAGGGAAGAGTTCTCCCCGCCTGAGCCAATCGTTCGATGCTGCCTTATCGACGTCTGGTTTGCTCAGGTCTTGGAGATGTCTTCCATGAAGAGATTTCTGCAACCACGCGGTTATTTTGGCTTGTCTATCTATTAATATTTCGTTAGGTTGGCCTGATGGGTCTGCTAGGTTCAAAGGTGTGTATTTATTATCATTTTGTATTATGGTTTTATGTAATGCGGAATGTACTGCCTTATTGTGGAAATATTGTCGGAGAGAAGATATCTGTTTATTGTGCAGATTACCTATGTCTATTAATCCCCTCCCTCCGTCGACTCTAGGAAGTGTTAGTCTTTGTAAACAGGATCTGGGATGATGCTTTCTATGTTTGGTCATTAATACATTAATAATACGCTGTGCGTTCTTAAGTTCTGTTTTGGTCCACTTTATGATACCGAATGAGTAGGTTAAAATTGGTATAGCGAAAGTATTTATTGCTTTTATTGTGTTTCTAGAATTTAACTGTGATTTTAAAATTAAGTTTAACCGCTGTTTGAACTGTTCTGTAAGTTTGGATTTAGTCTCGCGCTGCAATATCTGTTTAAACTGATTATACCCTAAGTATTTATACGCGGTGTTTTCATCTAAAGGTTCTATTTGTTCGCCTGTGGCTAGGGCATAATAGTGTTGATGGGTAATTCCTGCTTTAACGGAACTGATTTTGCATTTGTCGATACCAAATTCCATGCAAATGTCATTTGAGAACTTTTCTGTTAATTCAGCTAATATATTTAACTCCTCTTCTGTAGTTGCGTATAACTTTATGTCGTCCATGTATAATAAATGTGTTAGCTTTCTATCGTTTTCGTCGTATTCTACTATGGGGTTCGCAGGATGGGCTAAAGAGTAACCGATTTTTTTGGAATTCAAAATGTTTGAAAGTGGGTTTAAAGCTAGGCAGAACCACAGCGGACTAAGGGCATCGCCTTGAAAGATTCCACGTTGTATTTTAATTCTGTCCGTCTGTACGCACCCATCAATTGTTCTTATTTTTAACCGTGTTGTCCAGTTTTGAGAAGTAATCTGTAAAAAGTTTATTACTAGCGGGTTTATTTTATAAATATCTAAAATTTTAAATAGCCACGAGTGGGGTATGGAATCATAAGCCTTCCTGTAGTCTATATACATTGTAAATATGTCCTTCTTCTTATGCGAAACTTGTTTTAATATCACTGAATCTATAGTTAATTGTTCTTTACATCCCTGACTAAGTTTTCTGCATCCTTTTTGTTCTTCACTTAATAAATTATTGGTATCTATATGATTATATACTAGTTGAGCAATACAAGATGTAATGATTTTATACAATGTTTGTAGACAAGTGATGGGCCTGTATTTTGCGGGGTCAAGAGGGTGATTGGAATCCTTTGGTATCATGAACGTGACTCCTTCTGCGATGTATTTAGGTACTGTTTCAGGTTGTAATATGAAGTTATTTATATGTTTGAGTAAAAAGCGGTGCATATAAAAAAGCTTTTTGTACCAATAGTTGTGGATATTATCAGATCCGGGGGCCTTCCAGTTTTGTAATTTACTTAAAATATTCTGAAATGTTTCTAAGTTTATCTCCACAAACTCCATATCCGCTATGTTATTGCATCTATCTTCTTCTTCTCTCATCCACTCAGATTGCTCGTTATGTTTAATTGGATTTTCCCAGATATTAGCCCAGAATTTACGCAAGTCCTCTACGGGTGGGATAGGGTTTTGGCATCTATTAGAGCTATGGCTATTTAGGTTCCGGTAAAACTGTTTTTCATTACTGCTAAATAGAGAATTTTGTGTCTTACGAAGTGTACACTCTTTATATCTTTTTAACCTATGGGTTGCAACCGCGAGTTTTTGCTTAAGCGTATCTAGTACAAGCTTTGGTTGGTTATTGTCAGGTTCATATGTAGCATGTTTTTTATATTGAGTTAAGATTTTATTTGTATGCTGTATTAGTTTTTTACTTTTATTACCATTTATTAATTGTGTTAGTCGTCCTATATTAACTCTTAAATCTTCTATTCTCTTTTCGATTCTTCTTTGCCAAGGTGGTTTGTAGTTATTTTTTGCTTTTTTTGACAAATCTATTATTTGGGTCCTAATTTTAGTTCCGTTGAATTTTGCAGCCGTTATGGCACTACAGTATAAAAGTAATTGCAATTTTTGAAAATTAGTATCATTATTAATATTTTCTGGTAGAAGGATGTCATTTATATATTTTAGGGCTATTGCTAATTTTTTGGAAGCTCTTTGCTTTGGGATATACGGACGGTTAGTGGGTTCAGTATTTGTGAATTGGCTTAGAGCTTCATTAAAGATTGAATCGATAATACTATTTCGTACTGCATTTGATGAAACTTCTTCGGTGTCTCTATTGGAATTATCATTATTTAAAGGTTCAATTAAATTCACATCTACGGCTTCGGTCTGTCTATCTATACTGTTTACTGATGTTGATATATTATTTTGGCAGCTACGGGTATCTTTATTAATTAATTCACTATGGCTATTACAGTTTATGCTTATGTTAAGTTCTTCAGCTACTTCTTTCCTAATTTGTTGAATTCTCTCATCAGATATATACTTATTGTTTATTATTATACGTCTTTGGTCAGCTATTCGCTGTTCGGATAGGTGTTCAAGATGTGGAAAAGTCGTTATAAATTCGCGGTACATTTGTTTCCTGTATGAAGTTAGATTTGTTTCCAGATGTGTGACTCTTAAATAGCTACGGATAATTGTCTCATTATGGTTATTCGTCCATTTCATACGTTGGTTAGGTTTAGATGTCAGACACGGCATGCTTATAATCTCTATTTGCGAAGAAGGATTCTGAGCTAATTTTGTTTCTACCTCTTTATAAATTTCTGCAATTCTATCTTTAGGTATTAAGTTATTCCGCACAATGGCCCTCCGTTGATCACCTATTCGCTGCCGACTAACGCTAATGTTTGGGAACTTTTCAATGACTTTACTGTAAAGTGGTTCTAGGTAGGCTTTATTATCAGTTTCTAAGCTTGTTATCTCCAAGTAAGTGCGCAGGATGAACTCATTAATTTCTTTGGACCATTTCATGCGCTTATTTTGCACGCTCACAGTGGACACAGAATCTACGACTGTACTTGTCGCCTGTGCAGCATCTATGGCGTGGGTTGTGATGATATTTGATACGTTCATGGGGTCGGTACTACTTCTATTTTCTATTTCAGTATCAGGTTCGCGTCGGCATATTCCTCGTATGGTCCGAAGGTCATATCTGTTTTGTAATGATGAGGATGTTGTTTTACTAGAACATGAAGATGTAGGTGAATTTGATGGAAGTGAAACAAAAGATTTATGAGATGAATCCGGTGAAGGGATGTCACCGAAAAGCGATGATATGTTTGATGAGGGTGACAGTGGTTGATCGGCTGTAGTCAATTTATCGAGGGGAGCCCGCCTGTTCAGCCCCCCGTCGCCAACGGTTCGTATACTGTGGCATCCAGCGTCGGCTCCAGATGCGCCCCGGCGACCCCCGGGTAGCGGCCGTAAACTATATCTTTCATTCTGTCTCTCCATTATAAACGGGTGTTTGGGATCGTTAGTTTGAGTAGGTATCCTGGATGTAAGTGGATCTTGGAGATTAACACGTTTGTGCACGTACCCCTACTCGTAAGCCCCCCCACCACGACAAGGTGACCCCATGGGGGGGTTATTATTATTATTATTATATTATTTGGTATTCTCAGGGTTACAGCTTTTAGAAAAACATACTCTATGGAGACCATTATTACGTATCAACATACGTAATAATGGTAATATTGTGGATCATTTAAAAATATTAAATGTACAGATTTTAGGTCAATGCACACAAAACGAAATGAATCAGAAAAAAGGCGCAGCACGCAGACTAAAAAAATAAACATCTTACGTCTCAAAAGACTAATAGTCAGATTTCTAATTAAAAAAGTACATCTCAAGTCCCTGACAGCTGTTAGGTAACGACAGACAGCAATAATAATTGACAGCAAGCATTGCATCTGTTACAATCGATATTACTTCACGTGGCGGTTAACGATCGAGTAACTACGGCTGTGGAGCGTGTCGCGTGACTAAACATACCAACCTAATGACTTAGCATTGCGAGCTCATTTTTAAAATTAAATTTTAAAACAAATTTACATTTTTTTTGCCAAGCGAATTAAATTTACATATTTTAAGCGAAACACGCTTGGAAATTGATAGAAAATTTTATTCATTGTCGGATTCTATCAGCTGTTTGCCTGATGTCAAAATTACTAATTAAGTAAGACGTGTTGTTGTAAAGTAAAAATACAAAATAGCAAAATAATAATAAAGAAATAATATGATATATTTCTCACTTCTCGCATGAATCCTTACAAGGTGATAATCTACTTAAAACAACGCGTGTCATACATCAATGTTATCAATATAAATCGATCATTGGAATAGTGAAATCGGTTTTGTGCTGGTCGTTAATAATTGATTGCCAAGATTGTTAGCAAAAAAGTAAGAAGAAAATAATTATAGTACCGGCGAGCGAGACCAAGTCACGCGACGTCATACGGTATGCTGGCTGTAAGATGAATTACCATGCGCTTATTTAAATTCTGCGCGGGAAAATCCGCCATGTTTTTTATCTATATTTTTATAAAATTGGTGTTTTTTTTTCTATCGGTATTGTCAAAACGAAAAAAGTAATTTTCTTAGTAATTAGAACAATTGGTAGACAGCCATATATGAATAGGTTTACGAGTTCAAAATGACGACAGTGCATTCTTAAGATTTTTTCGCCATGATAGTTAAATATTATTTATTGTTAAAATTAAATACTATCTTACTCCCTCAAAAAGATGTAAGTAGATAAAACATGGTTATATAACAATACCGTTTTTTGTTACTTTCCAACTGTGGTTTACATTTTAGTAACATATCTACGTGACTGGCGAATCTGTGTCATTCCAAAAGGATGTAGGTAAAGTAAATCATTACGTGGGCTTAGGCGCCCATTATAACTTAACTTAGGAGTCTTTCCTACCGTGAATGCATTCGAGTAATGGTGGGTATTAAATTAACACAAAGTAAAGGGATTATACTAAAAATAAAAATATTATACTATATAAAATTGAGGAATTGTTTCTATTTTGTGTAGCTTACACAGAACCAGTATGGTGAAAACGGTTTAATCATGTTAATTCGAAAACAACGGCCACACCTTCTATATTTCTAGTAATTCTAAACCATTGACTATTTACTATTATTAAATTTAATTTCAAAACAAGCTGAGTGCCGTTTAGTTCGAAAGCACAAACCCTGTCCACTTTCAACGGTTAGGTAACCGTAGTTCCTGGCATATTATTTACTGTTATTTTAGCTATTCTGTTACATTATCTTCAATCAACGATATTAGGAATCATTTTGAGCTCATATACCATAGCCCCTATACATATTGGTGGACACGGGACACCTCCACTAGTACGAGAGTTTCGGCTTTAGTCCACCACGCTGGCTTATTGCAAATTGACGGACTAAACACCTGAGTAATTCTTAAGAATTAATACAGGTTTAAAGTAAGTGATAATTCATTGTGAATACGCACATAATTAAAAAGTCAGAGGTGTATGCATAGGGTTTGAAGCCGTAATCGCCAAGATTCTTAACCGCTCGCCTAAACGTCGAGGCCATTATTACTTCTTATGAATATTTTATACTTAATTTGCAAATTGATGTTATTCGATACACGGAGAAACATAACGTAACAACTTTTTTAAATATTAGAAATATTGCCGGTTTCTGATTTTTTTTGTTTATTCGCGATATTTTAGCAACACGGTGTCTATGGTAACCAAAACTAATACTAGTTATGATTTTACAACTACTTTTGGTTTTAAAGTAAGTACGCTCTGTACATATTACTTGACAAATATGAAAGACCTTCTAAATAAGAATAGACTGAAAATTGTGTTTGTTGAACAAATATTTGCTACTGGTTTTATTGTGACCATGAATGCTTTGAAGACGTTAAAAATGGCACTTCTAAGTCTTTCAAAACACAGCGTATTATCAAAAAGGTTAGCACTGCTAAATGATAATAATCAATAATAAACATAGTGCCTATTTCATAAAAATATTCTCGTGTCATGGGTATCAGAAACTACGTATAAAATTCTTTGTTTAGGTAACTCAGGGAGTTACTAAATTAATTGTAGAGCATACTAAAATTATTTATTTTGTGCCAGGACTGAACCCATGTCTTCTATATTCACAGGCTAAGTCATAACTGGAAGCAAGCGGCTATCAAAATTGAATGTGAATTTTAAGTGATTAAATTATCTTTAATCTTGATAGCATCTTTCAATAACATTTAAGTGTCATTCTGTTTGACAGTAAATTGCATATTAACGAGAAATTAATTAATGTCGATCGTAAATTGATAAGCCATGATCGCCGAGCCTTGTCGATTGGTTTTCATTAATTCCTTTGAACGTTACTTATGTGTTCATCTGTGATCTGCACATTTTAGTAGCCACCTAACAACAATTTCGCTATGAATATTGCGGTAATTCCAAATCAAAGGCAGATTATTTTTATTCACACTACATAATTATCAAGAATTTATACTAGAAATAATTGCCATCTTCAAAACGTGTTTTAGTTATTCAGAAGGTGGATAAGAAACTTCCTAAATAAAGTATCGATTGCCAAATAATTTTACTAATTTCCGTCGTCAGCTGTCGACATACTACCGGTGCCTTAAAGACCGGATGTATACAAGACGATACCGGAAAGCTCAGGCTTACTAATCAACATGTGTGTAAAATTGCTAGCAAGACAGAGAGGAATATCGTATAGCAAAACTTTATTAACTAGGTTCTAATGAAATTAGATTGGACTGTAAAATATATCCCTGTTCATCTTTTTATTACTCGAGGAATCCAAAACATTTGAATTCTAGCTACCGTTAAGTAGTTTGTAAAAAGCCGGTAATCATTTGAATCCATGCTCGATTACGAAATCATTTTTTTCAATTTAGAACATTCCTGTAAAACGCAAAAGTACCTGCCAATTTTCGAATCATACACCAAGGACTTATTAGCATAGTTATGTTGTTGTTTTGTGTGTAACATTCATTTATAAATCAAAGTATCCAACTATATAGAAAATTTAGTATTTCTTTTGTTAATGTTAATTAAGTATTATTAAATCTTGATTTATTAAGGCCAAATAATTGAAGTCGGTGAATTCATTGTAATAGACTTAACAATGATGTAGAAGTAACTTTGTTGCATGGTCTTTATCTAAAATCATTACTTTATTCAGATTGAATAATAAAACAGTATAGAACAAAGTAAATTTTTAAATCCATGTACGAGTATGTATGTATAAGTACGCCGTAACGGCTGTACCGATGTTTCCTTAGCACAAATAATAAAAAAAAAACAAACTCACCGGTTAAAAAACAATCCGAAAAGCACACACAATAACCGTTACACGTTCACAAAAAAAATCACAAACACGTGCACATTGCGATTAAAATCTTTATAATTAGCTGTTTATATTAGTTTCCTTTGCGGGTGGTTATTAACGAGCGAAGCAGCGTGCGCTCGCCTCGACCGCCGCGGCAACTGTGGTCTGTGACGTAGCCACTGACCTGACCTGACTACCTCACATCGACTATAAATAATAAAACCTTTTCATTTCCTTGAGGCTTTTAGTGTTTTGAGCTTGGTACAGTAGCTTGGCGGTTACGACCTGCTTGTAGAAATGAGGTTTTAGTTACTCTTGTAAGGTATTATGGACAATGATTGGCCTTAACTATTGATTCTTACAGTTTTCATGAATAATTTGTGGTTTAGTAATATTTTATTGTAATTTTATCATTTTGTAGTGTTTTTAAATCCTGCAAAGAAAACAATTCTATTTAAGAGGATTTATAATTGTTACATTTTCAAAATTTCTTACAGCGTAAAAAAACAACCGATAAAAATAAAACATAAAAAGAAAAGACCGCTATTTTTTATATTATTAAAATAACATTAACGTGTAACGGAAATATAAAACGCTGCTGGTGTTTCCAGGAACAAAAAAGATTGGTCCAAGGACACACTAATATAAAAGCTAGAAACTCCTTTGTCTAACAAAATATAAAAGAGGATTAGTGCTGCGCCATAATAAACACGAAATGTTCGGAAGGATCACAGCTGATTATATTAACGGACCGCCCACGTTTTTGGCGATTGTCGTGGGAACTAGCAAATGTTGGACTAATAGCTCGTTTGACGATTGTTTTGGCATTTTGTTTTATTTTCTTGCAAAGACAATAACAGCGGAGTTTCTCAGAGATCATTATCACTAATTCGGTTCAAAAAGTAGGAAAGTTGGAAAAAGCTAGAATTTTTGAAGTGATTAGCACTTCAATTGACATAGTATGAAAGTCTTATAATAAATTATTGAGATACTACGCAGCCCCAAAATGAAACATTTAATTATGAACGACGCTTAAATTGAGACCAGCATTGAATTCTTGAATGGGTCTTTGATTTTAAACCTCCACCACAACAAAATTACCGCTATCAACGGTCAACCTCTTTGTATGATTTGGCATCTGTCAATTCATTGTTTTAATTAAAAAAAGAATTCTTAATTTGAATGTAGTTTAAAAAGTTTCTGCTATCCTTAAACCTAAAAAGTCGTAAGTAAACGTTCCGTAACCCGTTTTGGTATTAAATTTAAATCACTTACAACGTATTGTACCTGGCACCTGCATTCCTTTATTCTGGGAAGGATTATCGTGAACCCTTTTCCTTAATTAGTTCGGGTAATTGCTTCAGTCCGACTAATTACTGTCCAGTTCAATAGACTGACTATCGTCGGAACAAATTATATCCTTAAGTAAATATAGAACGACCACTGGTATAATAAAGCCCTTTGATATTTAATATTTTGTTCTCATGTCCTACTTCTGGGCACAGGTCATGTCTGCCAATAGGACGGGTATTTTAGTCTATCCTCTGACCTGTGCAGTGGTGGGCACATTTGAGAAATTAACGAAGAACTCTTAGGCATGCAATATGTTTAATGATGTTTATGTAAATATATAAATGTGTGATTATTCATTATGAAAATATTTACTGTGTCTGTAACATCCTTGTGCTTCATTTTATAAAAGTTCAAAATAATAAATATTATTAATTGGATCATTCTCGAAAATGGTTTGGAATTTGCTTTCAAACAACAATGTAATAATTATGACCGCGACAATAACTCGTTAACGCAAAACTAATTAAATATAACAACTGACAATGTGATATTACGTAATTTAAAATATTATTTACTTACATTCTTACATGAAAAATAAAAAAGAATTTTAATGATACACTTTATTACTATTTGTTTATTGTTTGCAGAAATTATCAAATACATATTTTGATAACTTCCTTCTTGAATTCGAAATATTTTTTTTTGATAAGCCGGCATAATTGTTTTGAAAGGCTATAGATAGGCTTTATAATTGCAAAGCCGCAGCCTCACTGCATTGCATTGCCAGAATTAAAAAAAATATATATCTAGCCAATCAAAATGCATTTAAAATTTGAATTAAATTAAAATATAAAATGACAAGGCGGGAAAACTAAATGTCAATTGGATTTGAATTTGGAACATGGAAGTAATCCAAATCGATGACATTAAAGCCGTGACCTTGTAAGAAAACTATCGAACAATGGTATTATGTGGCTGAATGGAAACGGGCTTGGCGTTGGTCGAACCGGCGCGAGCATCAAACATCCAATTACCGAGGTATGTGGGTCAGCGTGCTTGCCTCATGTGCTTCGGTGTATCGAGCCGTTTCACTATGGAACAGTAGCTAAGGAGACTTTTGATTTAAGTAAACCTTTCCAATTTGTAATTACTTTTTTTTTAAAGAATCTTTAAAGTATAGTGATTTTATTTATGCCAGTAATTTTCCCAGTTTCTTAATGGATTGTTTATAGACGTTTTTGGGAATAACGTAGCTTACACATTCTCATAGGATGAAATATAACGATTATTCTCGTGGTTCTAATAATTAATTGACATTGAAGCTGTCAACGTCAATTAACTTATATAATGACTAAATATATCACAATTCACAAGTAGGAGTAACTGGAGATTAAGCACTAAATCGCAAATCTTAAACATATGTCAGACATTGCGGAGACAAATTTAGTTTTGACTCACATCCGATTTTTGGATGTATCGGATTTCTGCCATTCATGCTTTTAGAACTATAGTTATTGTGGTTTTAAAGGCAACTTCCAAAAAGGTTACCCATAAAATATTTTAATTTTACGACCTTCAAGTACTTTGCGTGATTCAAGAGTGATATGAGAATTGTAAATTCCTCATTAAGACCCTGAGATGATGATTGATTTTATACGTGTACCATGCGTAAAATAATTACCCACCGTAGATCACGACTTGTAGCAAATGGCACCAACAAATTCCTGTACAATGAAGCAATGCGACAGTCACCAGCCGGTTACACTTACAATCACGATTATTCCTGAAGAAATAATCTTAGATGCAATAATTGGCTATTTCTTCAATATTTCTTTACACGTTGTGATAAAATGTATCATATCAGGCACAAACAACTGATGTTGCATCAAAATACTTGCAGATTTTTAAATTTTAGATTACATATAGTAGATTGTAATTGTACTAAGTGCAACGAACTTTACTGTATTTTCTTTACCTTGGAATCTTCATCTCTTCATCTTCATCAACCCATTTTCGCCCACTGCTGAGCACGGGTCTCCTCTATCATTGAGAGGGTTTAGGACATAGTCGCGTGGTGGCCTAGTGCGGGTTGGCGGACTATACACCTAAGAAATTCCTAAGAACTCTTAGGTGTGCAGGTTTCATCACGATGTTTTCCTTCACCGTCAAAGCAAGTGATGATTCAATGTGAATACACACATAACTTCGAAAAGTCAGAGGTGTGTCCCTGTGGTTCGAACCCGCGACCGTCGAGATTCTAGACCGCGCGCCCAAACCTCGAGGCCATCACTGCTTACCTTGGAATACTTAAGAAGAAAGCTTATTATACAAAGTGTCCTTAGATTTATTGTTTTACTTACAATTGAGGCAATATAATTGACAGAGTTTTAATAATTCAATTTATATTAGCGATATTTTTGGTTATAACCAAGTACCTAATAGTAGGTCTTTGGGAAAAAGACGACCGTCTTTTTAAGCCACATTTCTTATAATAAAAGTCGTCTGTAGTCTTGTTACACCTGTAATACTGTTATCAACCGTAACTTTTTCACCGTATACTTAATCAATAATTTCTCCATTTACCCTCACAAACTCTTTAAGCATTGAGTGACCCTGAGTCTAATCGATAGTTTCTTTCACTCCACAGATACAGTAACTGCCCTACATAGCCGTACACTTCAATTATACCATAGAAGGTTTGAGGCTGAACTATCACGCTCCACATTTGAAACCGGTATTGTCAATTCATAAGTCTTGTTAAGACTTCATAGTATGGACTTGATGGTTGTCAGATTACCGACAAGTATGCAGTGTCATCATCGCTTGGCTCTTGACCGCGAATGCTTCAAGGTTAAATATATTTGTCCGCAGTTCTTTCACTTCTTTGAGCAGATATTTACAAGATAACAGGTTGTAAACATGGCTTTTGTAATTAATGATGGGAGTGGTAGTTCATATGATAGGTGTTCGAAGTGTCAATGATATTCAATTTAAATTAAAAAAAACGTTATAAGTAATCGAAAAGTTTATCTTGTAGACCCAGAAAGGGTAGGAAGAGGAGTATTTCTGCATGCCCACCCTGTTTTAATTTCTCGAGCGCATTTCTTATCTCCGCGCTGCTAATGAAAATTCTGTAACGAATAATCCAGTTACACTTTGTTCGACCCGGGAAACGAATCGGAGACTACTAGACCACGTGGCACATTGTTATTCTGCCACTGCATCGGAAGGCAGTCAAACGTACCCGTGTGAAATCTTACCAATCCACAGTACCATATTATTCTCAGTAGATCTAACCTCTCTCAACAGAAAGGGGGGTTTTAACAACGGGATACAAATGAGGCGATAAAGAAAGAAAATTTCCACGATATTCTCTTTATAATGTGCCACAACTAAGGTGTGGATAATCAATAATTGTTTCCGAGTAACCGTACCTGTACTCGTACTTAATCGCAGACACATAATACGCAAAGGAAACACTGACATGCGGTTGGAAAAAAAGAGTTTTAACTTCGCGTTGGCATCTGGACGACAGATTTCAACATTCCCAAACCGATTGGTATGACGCACGGACCTAACTTTAGATCTTAATGCAAATAAGTGGCTTATATAGAACAAGCTTGCGAGGTATGGCTTGGAGAGTTTCATAATATGCGTAACTCCGACAAGTTAAAGATGTGATTTTAATTTAATCAACTCACTTTCTTTAAATTTTACCGTCTAATTACGGGTCATTTAATTCTATGACAACAGTTTCCTTAACTTAAATCTTATCCTGTTTTATTAAAAATTAGGTTGTGAAACGACCGCGTGTTAAATGCTTACAATTATTTGGATGATCAATAATAATTTATTTCGTGTTGATTTTTGTGGGTTTGATATAAGACGTCTTATGCAGTTCATATGTTATTTGGCTAATGTTGAGTTTGTAATTGTTTAATCTGGGATCAGAATATTCTCTAGTATGTGGCAAACTGCTCTTGTTAAATAAAGATTTAGAGCTTAAAGGAACACTGGGCTTTTGAGCTTCAATAGAAGTACTTCCTACCGGTATGTGTTCTTCTTGAGATCCCGGTGTCCTTTTCACGTGGTAACCGAGAACCATGGGGTTTTTAGTCGGTAAAAGTCCGACATATCCTGCTTGTTAGTAGGAATCCAAGAGGATTTTCCCCAGGCATAAAAAAAAAAAAAAGAAGTACTTAACGTATGTTGCGTCAAAACTTTGTTTGTATTGGATCTAATGATTCATTTAGTAAACTTTTGATTGTCGAAAACATAAAAGATCCCTTAAAAGCATACGATTATCGAAGACACGGACGGTCATCGAATATGTCTCAATTACAAAGTGTATCATTACAGTGTCTTTAGGAAGCCCGCGCGAGGAAATGAACAGAGGCCTATAGGGTTTCCTTCCTACAACGACAATCGATTGTATAAGTACGGATTCTATTCACTTCTCAATATTTGTAATTGATACTAGTGATTGAAGTGATGTATTTATCATAATATTATAAATGGTGGAGGTATGAAGGACAATATTTTTTTTTTATTTTACACTAAAACCTCTAAAGTTTGACAACGATAATTATCAACTTTGTATTAATGAGACATATTAAAATAACGTACGAGAAAATTAACTAAAAAATAAAATGCAAAATGCATTTAAAAATACTATCTCAAGTATAACAATCGAAAGCTTATAATACTCGGGCTGGGAATAGTTTCCCCTACCTAAATACCATTCAATAAAACCAAACTAGGACAATTGCATATCGTATACACAAATTCCACAATAACTATCTGAACTAGCAAGAACTGCAGCAACAACCCGAGCATTGTCTGCCCAATAAGAATTACCACGATCTAAGTCATTTTTTCCATTCCCTTTATCACGGTTGTGTAGTTTCGCACAATGCCTTGCTAAATCCACGCATATTTCACTTACGCGTTATTGGAGTACCGTTGTGCGCGTCAAGTTCGCGAATGTGCAGTGTGGTAATGTCATGTTTCTCAAGTGAACATGTAAAATCTATTGCCTAACGGTAGTTCTCCATTGGGCAACGTTGATGTTGCTTTGATATTGGAAGTTCCGCTCAGTGGATTGTTGCATTGGATAATAATTCTTGTTTGAATGTTTCTTCTAGATTTAGAACTAGAATGTCGTACTAAAATATTAATTTTTAATTTGAGATAAAGGGATTTTTTCTTACCAATCGATATTTTTTGAGCTTTATTTTAGTCATTGAATGCTCATGCAATCAACTTAAGTATATAGAGCCTTTGAAGCCTGTGAAGACAAGCGTCATTAATTGGTTGCAAGTTGCCTTAAAAGCTCCTAAACATAATCAATAAATCATTTTCAATGTCTTTTCTACTAATACATGATTTACATTCTCGATCTTGGGTATACCAGCCAACTACAAATTTAGTTCGAGGCACGTTACACCGGACACTAGATCGGCAATCCACATATAACCTGTCTTGGTCATACTGCAAATACCAATGCAAACACACAAACCAGCAAGAGGGCAAAAACCCAACCGGCTGTAGAAAAGTGAAAACACAAAACCATAACAGACGGTACAGGACATCTCAGACCACTTGGTGTCGTTCAACTTGGAGCTATGCTCACTGAGTTTGTTCGATTAACGCATATTAAAAAGCAATGAAAGTGGAAGTGATTTTGCCGCACTCATTTGCATGCCGTTTGAAAATATTCATTCATTAATCGGCACTGACTTTGCGAAAGTGAATTTGCCAGTTAATTGCAGTTTCGTAGCTAAAGAGTTCGCAATCTTTATGTAATAGCAATTATTATTCTTTATAAGCTTTAATGGGTTTTTAATCTGTGGGTAGGTATGCTTGTTTGGAATATTTTAACGCTTTATACCGTTATTCAGAAAGGTATAGATTAAATTAAAACATGTTTTGATGGTTAAAGGGGAAAGGTTTAAGAAACAGTTGTACGTACTTAAATCCTATAAAACGACGTTTAAGTTAAATAACTATCAGGGTACTGTATTTTACTGAAAAGTAAGCATTAATATACCGACAAGAGCTTTAAAATAAGACACAGATTTCAATGTTAAAAATAAGTGAGACGAATAAATATTAAGCGTGTATATAATTGGTGTTACTACTTCATTACTTGTTTAATGAAATAAAATTATATGTTTCTGTTAAGTGTTGTGGGCGTTCATAAATCAATACACATTATCAATACCTTCAGTTTTTAATCATAGCCATTGGAGCTGAAAAATCGTGCCCTCGAAGCACGCTCACTTTCCTTTTAATTGGATCGTATTCGGAATTCTTGAGGTAATAATATTTTATTTGAAAACAAAGGAGACCATTGTTAATTCTATTACGGTAATCTATTTAGGGTTATGCTATATCTAAAAAAAATATTTTGAGAACAACTATCTTCATCTGTCGTATCTTTGAGCATATTAAAAAAGAATAGAAGCGACAAGAACAGTCTCCTCATCATCGTCAGTCCATATACGTCGCACTGCACTTTTCTACATCTAAAAGGGTATAAGCCTTAGTCCACCATGCTGTCTTAGTGCATGTTGGCGGACTACACACCTAACAATTCCTAAAATTGTTAGATGAGAAGGTTTCCGCACGATGTTCTCCTTCATCGTTAAACTACGTGATAATTCGTTTTAAATACACACATAATTTCGAAAAGTCATAAGCGTGTACCTGGGGCTTTGAACTCGAGCTTTATTACATTCGTTTGCCCTAAAAAATGGTTATGGTCGACCAATAAAATTATGGCAGAACTCATGAATTCTTCGTAATTCTACCATTACTAAGCAGGTGGCTACGAAGGGGGAAAGTGCCAGCGGTCAGCCGCACCTGGTTGGCATTTAACGTGTCGATTTCGCGATAAACACTGGATCAACAGTACCGGTTTTATTGTGCCTTATAAGATGCTATCAGACCCCGCGTAATTTTCGTAGTTACATTTTGTGTTCATGTCGGTTCCTTGTTTATTCTGTTGTTCTTATAACTTTAATATTACTAAAGTGTATGCAGTAGGATCTTAATGTGTGGAGTTGTCAAAATTGTCGATTGTATACACTAGGGAAGCCTTTAAAACAACATCCGAAAGTGCTGATTTCGGATCATGACAGACATACAAAAGCTTATGTCTGTTACAATAAACAATGTTACATACAAATGAAAAAAAAACCTAGTTTTAATTATAATAAAATCAGCTTAGAAATAATTGTAATTATGAGAAGCGTGAACTTAATTGTAGTCTTACGCCAGTAAAGTTTGTTTCAGTTTGAAGTGTCAAAAGTGCTATATCTAAACTTCTGGCAGCTACTACGAATGTGAACAATGTGATTTCGAATGCCCAGTTTTTTGCTATTCATTCGCCAAAATAATCACAATGAATGCAATTGTTTTTATAACTGAAGTCCGATTCTATCAATGTGGTTTTCTTGCTATACGTTCGCGAATAAAACCACATTGAAAGTCATATTTCTTGCAACTTAATAAAACGTTGGGAATTTAATTGAGACCTCAAAGTAATTTATTGTACGGCTGTTATAGTCATTATCTCAGTTTCTGATCACCGCAAATGATGCATGACCCCGCTTTAAATAAAGGTTGATGAAAGTTTGTAAAAGCCGTCTCAGCCTAGTGTGATGGATTGTGACAGGTTCCACCTTTATCGTGTTTTATTGACTCGCTGCTTGTAAGAAATGCAATAAATAGTTTATTTACTAGCGCAGTACCAAAGCTATAAAAACTCCCTTTACATAATTTTAGTGGTTAGTTGAATCGATTGCCTAGTTTAACGCAGAGGCATAGAGCCACCCATATTTTCTTTGAGGAATTTTCATGATTTAAAAGGTCAATTATTGAAATTAAGAAAACAATACTGCATTCCGACTACAATTTTTGTAAAACAGGTTATACTTGGACAACATTCCGATGCAAATATGTCACTGTTAGTTCAAATATAAGTTTGTGTAAGTAAGTGTGCCAATTTTAAAAGCAACAACGAAAGGCCCATTATACCTTGATACTCAAAGGGCAGTGTTGAAAGTATTCGAATGATATTCCCAAAATGTTTATTAAGGAAGAATATTTTTAAAAATTGCAAATGATCTTTAAATTATATGAGTACTTAACAACAATAATGAGCCAAAGTTACTGGTTGTAACGGGAATTGAGAGAATCTGAATTATTTATTTTAGGAATTCCGTTATTAGTGACTTATAAGAAGATGCACTTAGGTATCATTATCATCATCATCCTAGCTATCATCCTCCAAAATTAAAATCATCTTACGGTTACCAAAGCTTGTTACATTTCCCAACTAGACAGAGGCCTCTCCTACTGAAAGCCACTGTTACGATCCTTAGTTCCACCTCCACTACATTTACTAAACCACAATCTCCACTACAAATATATTCTAAAATTCTTTAGCCAGTTAAAGGTAAAAGCGTTACATAACAAGGGACCGTCGATTCAAATCGATTTATCCGCCGGTTAGCACTGGACATTCAGTGCAAGGAGAAAGTTGCCGGCTAGTTATTATACACTGTTCAAATTGAATTCCGCTGGAAACGTAATGGAATATGGCGGTAAAACGAATATTGTGCGAGGTTTTGGTAATTGGATGTGAGATTTGATATGCGTTTATGTTTGCGAAAAGTGGAGGCTAATTTTAAAAGTATTGAATGGAATTGGACCCTACAGTATTGGTACTTTTATGCCAATTTTTTTTTATTATAGGCTCAACACTCTGTTAAATCTTAGAGTTTTTTTAATTCAGTTTTTATGGGTAATTGGAATATGCATTTTTTTATCCTCAAAGGCCGGCAAAGCACCGATGATTCCTCAGGGATTGTCAATGGCCGGTGTTTGCGTCCTTTATCTCAAAAAAAGATTTGATATTTGTCACATAAACACAGAATATATTGTGAAATAACAATTAAGATATTACGCCGCTAGATTTTAATGCAGGGTTTAAATCTTTGATTTTGAGAAAATTCCACAACAAAACCAATATTAACGGGAGCCACTTAGATACCGAGAAATTAAAATAATTTATTTGACTAGAAATATCGACACTTTCACTTATATTCAAAATACCCAATAATAAAACAAATGGAATGGTGTTGTTTAACTTGAAATTATGCAATCAACTAGTTGTAGCCGGCAGCTGGCGTTGTGTGGGCTGAGGGTCACTGCACAGATCTATCATCGCATTATAGAAATGTAAGGGCTTTTATTTAAGAGACAACATATGTAACTTAAGAAAGTATTTATATACTCTATATTATGGAGAAAAAATAGTTTTTCAGTATTGTTCTGCCTACTTGTGAATGAAGATACAATGGTTTTTGTTTATAGCTTTTCATTAATATTTAATAGTAATATGATGGATCGCCTTATGTTGATAAGGACCCGTTAGGGCCTAATGTCCAATTCATGTGATTTCTTTATCTAGTTGATATTGTTTAAATGTTTCGTACATTGAACGAATTTCCATTTAACATTACAGTAGACACAAAAAGTGGAAGAAGAGTCTCAAAATCATGAAGAGATGTAGACGCGATCATATTAGAAGAGTATTAGTAGAAGCAAACCAATATTGTTATAAAAAAAAAGTAAGAGATTCAAATACACACTAAAAGAGAATATTCTATCATATTTCTTTAAGCTAGCATGTCCTTCTAACGAGCGATTAGTAGTGTTCAAATTTCTGCCACCCATATTTCGTAAGCTTGTCGGCAAAAGCCCGGGGTGGTCCAAAGCATTTCGCTATCTTGTTTTCACTGATACAAGGCAGAAAAGTCGAACGCAAAAACATCATCAATTACACGCCCTTCATGATCGAATTACCCGTTTAATGTGCCTTAATTAACAGTTTCTCTTACATTATATAAAAAATGAACAGGTTCCGATCGACTGCAGCGAACGGGTCCGCAATTAATTCGATTGTTTTTCACATTATTGCTGCTTAAACAGTTGGTCTCACTTTATTAACTGCAACTTGTTTAAGATTGATATTTTATTCTGAAGTAAAGCTATTTTAGATTAATCAATATATTAAGTATTTTAGACGCGAATTGTAATTTAGTTTCAATTTTGGTTCTGCAAAGTTAACTTTGTATTATTTGGATGAGTTAATAAGTTTTGGATTGTTCCTTTGAATAGTCAATAATGGATAACTTATCCATTATTATAGCTTAGCTTATCCAGGATAAGCTATTATCTATTCGCCATAACAAAAGGATATATTTTCAGAATAATTAAAATAAAGTAAATAATTATACATGGTGTAAAAAGACCGTCTAAAATCAAGGTAATATAAATATATACCTGGAAAAAATATACGTTTTCCTAACTAAAATAAAAATAAAATAAGAATTAAATGTATATAAAATTGTACATATGAGTTGATTAGGAAAAGTAATTTTATTTCGATTTTTTTTTAATATCAATGTATTTGTAATCACCGTAACCGTCTTAATTTATAATCATGGTCTTTTTCCCTGTTTCGTTTACATAATTATAATTTAACGATTTCATAATTGATGTTTTTCATCAGAAGTACAAAACGCAGTTGGAAGCTTTATATCATCGGTTACCGATGTTACGCGACCGCCAATCTATTTATGGTAAACATTTTCGTATGGTCATTAGCCATACTCGTCGAATTTTGTCGCTATTCAAATCACGGACCGGTCGGACGGGTTTTTCGAATGGAGGCGATCGACTCATGTTTATTTGTAGTTTAACGTTTTAAATAGATGTGTTGTATACTAAGTCTTACTTCTAACTCCTCCTATCTTCTTCTGTTTCGTCAATTTCGCTGTTAGAGAAGCTATGATCTCGATGGTGATATAGGACATTGTGTTTTCTGCGAATCTTTTTGTAATTTAAGACATTTACAACTTATATATTTTATTTATTTATTTACTCTTCATACATTACATGTAAAGGTGGACATAATGCCTGAGGCATTCTCTTACCGTCGACCCTTAGGTGGTGCAGAGATAAAAGGCGTAGGTGCGTAAATAAATTTATATTTTCTAATGGGTTTAGGTCAAATATTATAGATTAATTTTGAAATATGTTTTAACTTCATTGGAGGCTAACAATATTACCTTCACGATTTTATAGGTGTAAATTTAAAAAAAAATCTTATTGTATCGATGTTGATCGACTCAAGCAACTATATTCAAAATTTTAAGGCCCTTGCCACTGCCAACTTGCCATTGACAACCGAAAGTCCTTGTTAATTTCTTATAGGAATCACATATTCATTTATAAATATCGAATCCAAAGATCATCCATAACAAATCTAATTGATATTCAATTCCCATAAATCTTTAGACTTTAGATCAACGTGACGAAAATGTTAAATAGAATTTAAGATTTTTCCCTCACCTGATCACAAGGTGTTAAATGATGTGGATACAGATTCTGAAACAAAAAAGAAACAATACATTATTATACAGTACGTGTGTCAATTTAAGCGCATACGTCTGCTTAACAGCAAGAAAAATATGGCATTTGAATTAGTGGTGCCGATACGGATTTTGGTTTAATTCTAAATTGTAAACCTGTTTCCTCCGTATTTTTAGGTGCAATTTTGAAATACTTTTGACGTTATTTTATAATCTTTTATGAGTATTAAAAGAGGACAATTATATCTTATTCACGATAGCTTGATTCTTTTGGCATATCGACTAGTGATGGGAAACAGAAAATATCTAGTAGTTCAAAATATTGCATTTTAAAATACTGCATTATGTATGAAATTCTTTATTACCCTCGACATGTAAAACATTATGTACAAAAATTCAGACTGAAATCGACCACGCTATTGAGCAGTTTGCTATGGGAGGGTCGAATTATTTATCATGTTTCTTTGGAAAAGTTGTTTAGTTTTATGGTCTAAACCACCTATTTTAAGTTGGCGGGAGGTCCAAAAATAACCCTGTATGTAAAATTAAGGTTGAAAAATAAAATAGTTTTATCTTTAAAACAATTTTTATTAAGAAAAAGGAGCACAGCTTGTGTCATCATCTCTAACTTCAATTATTATTTAGTATAACATTGTACAAGCGTCTATTATTTTCAGTGTTCCTATTTGTTGTATCACTTTGAAGCAATAAAGTCTCAAAATTTTCGGATAACGCTTAAATCGTTAAAGACTTTTGTGTTGTATGTATTTCTTTTACATTTATCAAATGATTAAAATAATTAAATAATACGTTTTTTTATTTCAAAGTTATGTCTCAGAAAATTTGACATCTTCCAAAAAAATCAAGTTATCGTGAATGAGGAATAGGGATGAATAGACATGTCTCATCCACTTTTATTTGGAGATTCTAAAACATATTTAAAATAATAAATAAGAAACTTGTAAAAATGGTTACTCATTGATTCCATACTACTCTCATCCAGCCGATTTCGCCCATGGCGACCTCTTCTGATCCGTTACGTTCCTCGTCCGTTGATTCCATATAAGGCATATGAAGAAAACCAAATGGCCGTACTTTACAAAATAATAAAAGTACCTTTTAAATAATTAACTATTAACGCATTACAAAAAGTTCTCAGTCTACTCTTCTAACTTCCTCTTAAACTCCATACATTTAACTTTCATCTGCACAATAACATTAATTGACAAATAATTGACGATCAATTACACACCTTATTGATCAACGATTCTATAATTATCAATGATAATTCCATTCAAAGAATCCACCTATCGTCAATTAGTCTGACAAGAGAACTCGACACATCATAAATCAATAGGAATTAAAACTTCGAAGCGTGCGAAATACGTTACCCACCAATTAGCTCAGCACAATACAATAAAAATAGCTAGGAAGTCTGCAATCTTCAGTATATGCGGAACGAGAAATGAGTACCTACTGCTTAAGGGTTGGTGGAAGAAAATATAGTATGCAATTGACTTACAACTAGGAGCAAAAGTAAGCTCTTATCTGCGGATCGCAATTTGACAAATAAGGTGACTTTGTACTCACAAATAATTTATTTTGATTGTTTGATTTTTTGTATAGATCTTCAATAGACAAACTCGGTCGCACGATTATGTCGTTGGTTCAATATAAATGGGTGGAATATAGAATTTCCAGCTTTGATTCCCGGATCAAACGAATTTTTATTAGTCTTTTCTGTTTGTTTTCAGACTTATCCGGAAAAAATGCCGGGTCACAGCTTATTTTACACATAGAGTTTCATTTTTTTTATTATTATTAGCGACTAACAATTATAAGTCCAATTAACATTTACAGTACATTTGAAATTAACCTCAGATCTAAATCGTCAACCCTAGGAGTAAAGTTGTCACATCACGCATACTCTACTCAGACGTAGAACTGATGTTTTGCTATTATCGTTGCGGAAACCACGCACTATTGTGTTCAGATCTTCTTTACAGTAACAAGTGTAATAATTACTCTTCATCAACCCATATTCGCCCACTGCTGAGCACTAGTCTCCTCTACCATTGAGAGGGTTTAGGCCATAGTCCACCACGCTGGCCTAGTGCGGGTTGGCGGACTACACACCTAAGAAATTCCTAAGAACTCTTAGGTGTGCAGGTTTCATCACGATGTTTTCCTTCACCGTTAAAGCAAGTGAGCATTCAATGTGAATACACACATAACTTCGAAAAGTCAGAGGTGTGTGCCTGGGGTTCGAAGCCGCGACCGTCGAGATTCTCGACCGCGCGCCCAAACCTCGAGGCCATCACTGCTTAATGTAACAAGACTGTGTAATTATGCTCATGCGTATAACTCACGATTTATTTCACTTCTGGCTACTCCATCCATTTTTATATACTTAACAGTTTCATCTACTAGCAGTAGTCGTATGGAAGGTAAGTCGAGGACGGAAGAACGGTCGAACATGACGAAACTATATTATGTGTAAGCGAGCGACGGTACCCTAAAAAACCGGCCAATA
This sequence comes from Cephonodes hylas, assembly GCA_030295005.1. Classification (NCBI taxonomy): domain Eukaryota; kingdom Metazoa; phylum Arthropoda; class Insecta; order Lepidoptera; family Sphingidae; genus Cephonodes; species Cephonodes hylas. The sequence continues at coordinate 1,838,459 of AP025365.1, forward strand.
TCGAGTCGGACTTACGCGCAAAAGGTCCCGTACCATTATAATAGGGTATTATTATTTATAACAACGGCAAAAAATCACGTCTGCGGCATGGGATCCCCACTTTAATTTACATATATCTGTTGTGTTTCTTAGTATTTGTTGTTATAGCGGCAACAATATTTTATTGCTCTCATATTTTTCTTTGAATCGTATTCTGATATCCACGCAGGCGAAATGCGGGCATTATGTGATATATAAATTGCAGTGTATACAAACTGTGCTGATTAATGACGACACAAGCTGTGTAAGGAAGCGTCGGGCAGCCATTGTGTTCGATTAATTTATTGTTGGGATCGAGACAAAGAGCGTTGCGTATGCAATTTGTTAATGAGAACATTTCCTTTTGCGGATCATTTGTTCCTCATATTTCATATGAATTGAGTGCAATCTTTATTATTGGTTTCTTCGTGATGTTTTTTAAATAAATACAGCCAACAGTCACATACACAGTCCTGACCACACGACGATACGAGTCTTGTGTCGTGGGTATCAGAAACTACGAGAGACTTTTCGGTCTCACAAACACCCAGACCCGAAACAAATATTTGTGGATCACACAAACATTTGTCTCGGTGCGGGGATCGAACCCGCGGCCGCTCGTTTCGCAAGCTGGTGTCTAACCAACTGCGCCACGGGGCTGTCATACATAAACTAACAATAAACTCTATGACGTTACACAGATGCCGAGTGATTTATATGTCCCGGGTTCGTTCCCTGGGTCGAGCAACTTGATGTTGTGTTTTTTCTCTGACGAAGCTAGAGTTGTGTCTGTTGTATTATCAGCCCATACACATCCCACTGCTGGGGTCGTGCCTCCTCTGCCATTGAAGGTTTTAGTCCACCACGCTGGCCTGGTCCGGGTTGGCAGAATGACACATGTAACACCTATGAAATTTCTAGAAACTTTTAGGTGTACAGGTTTCATCGCGATGTTTGCTTTCACCGTAAAAGCAAGTGATAATTCTTTGTAAATACACACATAACTTTGAAAAGCCAGAAGTGTATGTCTGGGGTTTCAACCCACGACCGCCGAGATTCACGACCGTGTGCTTAAATCTCGAGCCAATCACTGCTCGCTGCCTGTTTAGATGGATTTAAAAAACTGGTAAATTTGATCTACTAGTACCTACATAGTACTACACATAGACAGAGAATGTATCATTTGACGTGATATGTTACCATTTAAAAGCCACAATAACATAATACGGTCCCTGTAGGTGAGTAAAACAATAACAGCTATTATGTGGACGTTATATAAGCATGGTGAAACAATGCTGTGAGGTGGGTGTGGGAGCGTAAACAGAGTCTCGGCACCCACTTCAATCCAACCACATGTCAATACTCGTAGTTATAGGGAATTGAAATAGGAAAATGTGGTATTACTGGAGTGTCTGGGTGTTTAAGGGAATAAATACGCTACCTCTTTTATTTTCAAGGTATTTTTTTAATTCTTAACGTTTTATGATTTGTTCTGCGTATTTTAATAATAAATTAATTATAGTAACTGATGGCAAAACCGAAGGAATAGCAAGAAATATTTAATATAACTGATAAATAAACACAATATGGTTGAAACCGAATGTTCTTTCACAGTTCTACTAAGACAAAAGCACTTAAATAGAACATTATGATGCTACGGAATAATATAGGTAAATTGTAAATTGAGGATGTTACTTTACAATCAATATTTCCTTTACCATCATCAGCCACGTAGGACGCTACTGCGGGGCCCTGGCCTCATCTACAACTGACATAAGGTATAAGGCCTTAGCTTATCACGCTGACCAAGTAAGTTTCCGATATAAAACCGATAAATTCCTATAGCAACAATTAGAGACACATGGAACCTTGAAACCCCCCCACTTTGTCCACAGCCTATGATTTCCACGCAATACCGGCCTTACAAAGTTCTTAACGCTAATGCAATCTCGTTTACGAATATATGTTTTTTAATTATTTATGAAGTGTTGCCTCCATTCATCGCACATTCCGAGCATAACAATAATATGCACAGCAGTGTCATGTTTTATACAAAAAGCCTAGCACAGACACATTATGGTTGCCACTTTGAAAAAAATATCTAAAAAATAAATTAATAATTTATACAACAACAACACCTCACGCCTATATTCCCCGAAGGGGTAGGCAGAGATGCATCTCTGCACCCACATTTCGCCAGGTATGTATCAGTCCCACGTAATAGGGCGAGCCTATTGCCGTTTTTCGGGCCCATTTCCAGACTCCGTGCTGCTACTGAGAATTTCCTAATGGAAAAACCCAACAACACTTTGCCCGACCCGGGAATCGAACCCAGGACCTCTGGATCGCACGGCACATACTTGTACCGCGAGACCACGAGGCAGTCTAAGTTATACACTCAACCAAAAAATATACACCCAAATAAAAAAAAATGTAAAGTACAATACTTTAGTAGTAGAAAAACTTCAGATAACATGAATTTGACAGTCTCGTGGCGCAATTCGATCCTCGCACCGAGACAAATGTTTGTGTGACCCTCAAATATTTGTTTCAGGTCTGGTTTCTTGTAGTTTGATACCCACGACAAAAGATTCGCGTTTTAATGTGGCGTTACTCAATTAACCGTATATTTGATTTTAATTACATTTATTTTTAAATTAATCATGGAAATAACGTTCTTTCTATTTGAATCAAGTCAATTTTAGTCACAAAATTGACTTTTACTTTATTGCTGAGGTGATGTTATGACGTGCGTGACAGCCCTGCACTAGGCGTCAGTCGCGCTGCATGCTCCGCTAAGTTTGCGTAAACTGTGCTCACTTCATAATTGTTGCAATTATTACAACGCAACTATTCTACATATCATTGTTTCGTACTGTGCACGGTGATAATGTTTTTTTTTTGTAAAGAATGTGCTAAGAAATCTTTTATTTTTGAAAACATGTCGAGGAAAGGACTTCTTTATAGCCGCTGTGGTAGAAAAGATCATATAGTATTTTTTCTTATATTAACACTGTATCTAAGAAGCAGATGAAGTTTATAAGCAAACTGAGACAACACAAAGATTGCGTTTTAGTTGACATAAATGTGCCGGCCATTTCTCAAGTCAAGGAAACTGAGCCTTATGATATTTAATGCCATTTATAATGATGACGATGATTTTAGTCTACAAAATAGCAAACATTTACAAAATAGCATATATTTTATACGAAAGTCCATGTACGTATTTTGCGAAATTCAAATAACTTTAATTTAATTTTAATTGTTACAATTCATTGTCCATTGAAAACACCATCCAATTAAACTCAACTTGTGTTCATTTGTGATACTAATTAATCTTAAAATAGCATCAGCTCTCCCCACGTAATAAGTGTTAGTGTCTGGATTTTATAAAAGGGCCCATCGTGTATAAACATTTCAAATATATTTGGAGTTTTAATATTTTGGCTTTTAGTATCATTATAGCTTCTCTAAATATTTTGAATTTTAAGTGTTTACATCTTATAAATTTAACTAGTGTTAGTATATCTTTATAACATCAGTTTTTGCCTAGATTCTTCGTATCTTCGTAATTACGGGTCTTTATTACATTTTTTAGATGCCAAGTGATGTTTTGAAAAGCCTTTTTCACATTTAAATTAAAATAAAATACTAATTCCATTTAATAAATAAACAACTTCAAAAGATTGTCATTGACTGATATGCAATGAAGTAACCGTTTATTTCTTGTTTAAATAAAAAACAATTGCTGTATTTTCAGTAAAACTAAGAAGGGTCTTCTATTTTTTAAAACATCTTCACAAAAATATGACGTAAACATTAGTTTTATTTTTAAGCGACACATTTTCTTTTCACTTTTATTCCATTGTGGTACATGTTTCTATACCTAGCTTTCTTTGCCTCAACTATTAAAGTAATGCATTGTTCAAGTAATATGCGGTTATAATAATATCGCATTATATCACAAATAAAATGTCTTTCGATCTCCACATCGCTAGAAACAGATGATCATTCACTTTCATACCAATCTCATTGTTACTTTTACTTTTGTAAACAATAATTTGTTTTATAATAGCAATGAAGTTACATTACAAATAACTGTCTGAAATCAGATGTATGAGTGAATGAGTCATTGTTATGACTTAAGAGATTTGGAATAAATAGTTATTATGATTTTTCCTGGATTATTTTTGGTAAAAAAAGGTAACATATCAACAATGCAAACAATCACTAGTTGAAATAAAAGTGAAGAAGTACTAAAGTTAGAAAACCTGTCAAAACCAAAAGTACTTAAAGTGCAACTGTTAATATCAAATGAGATAAAAAGCATCTTGAGGAATTTTTTCTTAGCTTTGGCAATATATATTTCATTCTTCATGTGATGAGAATATCTTTATAACTAGGAAAATACATTGTGCAAAATAAAGTTTACATTAACTTAACGCTAAAGTCAAGATCATCATGATAGTCGTGAAATATAATAAAACAACATCACTGTTAAAACGTTGAGATAAAACTCAGGATTAGTTTAAATTGTTTCAGATAACGTATGAGTACAATTTTTACAGCGCAATAAAGTAGTACGCGCTAAGTTTAGAGTTCGTTTTGCGTTTGAATAAAAAAAGTAAATGTATAAACGGATGGAAATTCCATTAACAAATTCTTACATATTTTGTTGCTGTAAATGCAATCATCATCATCATCATCATCAACAGCCCTTAATTCGTCCACTGTTGGACATAGGCCTCTCCTATGGCACGCCACTGGGCTCGATCTTCGGCTCTCCTCATCCAACCGCTGCCAGCCACCTTGCGGATATCGTCACTCCACCTAGCCAGAGGGTGTCCTACACTACGTTTGCCATGTATGTAAATGCAATGCTTTGTAACAACTATTTGTGAGGTAAATAAAGGTTTTAGAAGGCGTGTAGTCCGCACATCTCTATTAGGGAAGCATAGTGGACTGAGGCTTAACTCCTCTGTTTTAGAGAAGGCCTTGGGTAGCAGAGGGCGTAAAGGAACTAGTGTCGATGTGCATGTAGACATTACTAACCATGTTTTAAATATCATCTAATAAAGAACTTGCAAACTTTAATAAAAGCAGTGATGGCCTCGAGGTTTAGGCGCGCGGTCGAGAATCTCGGCGGTCGCGGGTTCGAACCCCAGGCACACACCTCTGACTTTTCGAAGTTATGTGTGTATTCAAATTGAATTATCACTTGCTTTAACGGTGAAGGAAAACATCGTGATGAAACCTGCACACCTAAAAGTTCTTAGGAATTTCCTAGGTGTGTATGCGCCAACCCGCACTAGGCCAGCGTGGTGGACTATGGCCTAAACCCTCTCAATGGTAGAGGAGACCCGTGCTCAGCAGTGGGCGTATATGGGTTGTTTTAAAAAAAAAAAAAAGAACTTGTGATAGAAATACATGCTGACGCTCACTTAGCCAGCGTGATGGACTAAGAATTAAGAAATCTTAGTTGCAGTCGAAGCCCACGCCTAGCAGACTAACTTACGGGGTGATGACAACGATCATGATAGAAATACGATAGGAAAAAGAAAAAAGAGAAAAGTTTACCCGGATATCAAACGAAGGAAAGTAATAAGCTTGCTTTTTACATGTTCACTAAAATTATTAATCCATTCAAATTGATTACAGAATAAAGTAGTTTGAATGGCGAAAGTGCATTAATTCAATGTGTATCCGATCCCTTCTCTTCAAAGCGCCCTTTACGAGCAGACTCGAGGATCAGACATGCAACTGCCTTTCACCTATTAAATTCTGCATAATATTTACATCAAACGCCGCGCCTTGCAACTAAACGGACTGGCAAAATTGTGTTGACTAGGAGGTAATTTGCTATAATAATAAAAAATGTTGTTTGAACATTAAAAACATGTAATAATATAGTAATTTTAGGCATTTTAAAACGCATTCTGCGGAATAACACCCAATTATGTTGTATTTTTGTATGTAACTGGGTTACGGTTTAGAATTTAAAATATGAATAATCGACATTAATGTAGTGCCGGCTTAAACTAAAGGTCTAAAAATGAAGGTCACGAAAATCAGTTTTTCGGAAATATCTCGCGACCTATTGCTCGAAGATTATTATTAGATTTTATATCAAAATTTATAACTTTATTACCTGCTCAGTTTTTATTCATAACAACTTAGTCATTTGTAAGAATTAGTGAATTTTGGAATGTCTTATACCTTAACTAAATCTGCTGCTGTAGCAAAATATAAAGCACCAATTTTTTTTTAAACTAAACTGAAATGCAGTCCCAAAATAACTACCTATATAGCATCGTAAGATGATATGCGTGAATATGTTGTATAAATACTCTTCACGTTCCCTGCAGTTTCAAGTGGTTTATTTATAACTTAAGTAAACTTCAAAGTTGAGTTACATACAGATTCTTGCTATTAATATTTATGCAGTAGTATGCAAAGTAGTAGAAGAATTTTAAGGTAATTCATATTTTAAGGTATTTAGTAAGATCAATGTCATTGATTTATTTATTTATTCAGGAACACAAGGCAGATCTTAAAGTACGTGCCGTGTGATCTAGTGGTCTCGAATTTGATAACCGGGTGTGGCAAAGTTTTCCTGTTAGGAAATATTCAGTATACAATTAATCGAAAATTATAGTGAAGTATCGCATTTGAAGTGATGATTAAAAGGTGATGTAACTTAAACATTACAAGTTGTGACAAATGATTCAATATTAATGGAAGTAAACAAATCGACATTTAAGGAAAGTACGCACGTTAGAACCAAATAACAACTTTCATTAAAATAAAGATACGACCAATGTTTATTCGTCAATACGTAGTGCCAATAATGATTCATTCATTTCACCAACTGTTCAATAAAATATACAAAAACACGATTCTAAACCATATTCCCAAGTTATAAAACACATATTCGCACGATTTACGCAAAAATATAAAAGGAAAACGATTTTAAATCTTATGTTCTTATACTAGAATACATTATTGAGTGATACATTTTGCCGAAAATCGAAGACTATTTGCATTGACCTGTGAATGAATCACACAGTTATTGCAGAAATCTTTTTCTGGGTCATCGTTCGAATGACGTCGACAAGCAGTCAACTTTAGTGACGTAGTTTCAATAGATATACTAAAGATCCTGGTTCAAGAAGGCTAAGTTGAATTACATCAGCTCATACACGTTTCACCGTTGGGCACGGGCCGGCTCTACCATTGAGAGCGTTTAGGCCTTAGCCTACCACGCTGGCTTAGTGCTGGTTAGCGAAGTGCATATTGACCCAACTCAGCTAAGCTAAGAATTGTCCCGCGCGCCAAAAAAAAAAAAAAAAAAAAGATCTACCCAAGATATCCCCCAAAGCACCCAAAGTGGAGCGTAAGGCCTTTCTCTCTCTTTAAGAAAAAAAAGGTTTATTTCTACATAACAGCGGGCAAGCTTCAAGCAACATATTATCCAATTATGCAAAATTCACTATCGTGTGTCGCGTTTCGTTCAAGTCCACAGGACTCGTTTTCTCGCATCGAAATGAACACTTAGGCCATCAAATTAATTAAGTCACATCAATTTCAATAAAAATGCCACATTCCACACGAAATATTCAAATACCATCAAGGCTTGTATGACATTTTCAAGATGCAAAATATATGCGGGAGATACTAAATTAGATTGATTGCAAAATCATTTAATTATTTTTTTTAGACTGCCCCGTGGTCTCGTGACACAAGTAGGTATGACCTGGGGTCGATTCTCGTGGCCGGCAAAGTGTTTTCTGTTTTTTGCATTTTTAAATTTTCAGTACCAGCACAGAGACTAGAATTTTGCTCGAAAAAATTATGTTAGGCTCGCCCACTACTACAAGGCAAAAAATCATTTCATTTAATTCATTATTTAACTTACACTTTGTAATATCACTAAATTTATCAATTTTGGAACCTACGCAAATGATGTTATTGGCGAAAGTAGATTGTTTTTGCATATGTAACACCGAATTTAAAGTATGTAAATATAGATATAAGAGATAAGACTACTTTAATTGAATATTTTATTGATATCTCCCAGCAATTAAAATAATAAGTGTTCTCTATGTCATTATTTAAACTTCAATAAATATTTTTTATTTTTATTTTTTTATTTTTTTAATTATGCATATAAACTTTAAAATTAGTAAAATATATAAATATATAAAATATATAGAAGACCTTTGTGGAAGTCTCACAGAAACAGAAGGTCATATTTATAAGAAGTTGAAACGTTGGGTAACACACAAATATTCTGCATTCCGACTGAGATATCAAATAAATACAAATTAACGCCTGTATTTCCCAAAGGAGTAGGCAGAGTTGCTTTACTTTAACCATATTTCATCAAGTATGTATGACTCCTAGGTAATTAGTCCCTAGTATTTAAAACATTCTTTTTTATTCAAACATGTATGCGGACAGGGTTGGGCAGTATTTGAATTACTTGTAATTAAAATACGTAATTGAAATACAAATACGTATTTTGTATTTGTATTTCAATTACTTCCTTAAAATGTAATTTGTAATTCGTATTTTAAATACCTGACGCCGAGGTATTTTGTAATTAGTATTTTAAATACTTGAGGCTTTAAAATACATTAATATTAAAATACAATTAACCACCATGAGTGCAATAGTGGTAAGTGGCGAGAAACGGTATAATCCTCTCAATGAGTGAAACTAGGACCAGGCCTCCAGTCCCCGGCAGCCCCGCTATTCCTGGTTAAAAAGCCGTTAATTCGATCTATACATGGGCTGTGCTAGAGTCCCTCCAGTGGTGCCATATTGACTGCCGGTAAATCAAGGTGTTGGAAAGCATATACAGCAACGCCACCATGTCGGTCCGAGTACGAGATCAGAGCATGAAGGCTATTCCACTATAGAGAGGCGTGAGACAGGGAGATGTTATACTCATATCTCCGAAACTGTTCACTACTGTGCTGAAAAACGCCTTCAAGCTCTTGGAGTGGAAAGGATTCGGCATCAACATCAACAGCGAGTATATCACACACCTTCGGTTTGCCGACGATATTGTAGTCATGGCAGAATCGCTGAAGGACCTTAGCACTACGCTCGAAAACCTCAATCGGGTCTCCCAATAGGTGGGTTTGAAATGAACATGAACAAGGCGAAAATCATATCCAATGTTCATGTCCCCACCCCAATCGCAGTTGGGGGCTCGACTCTCGAAGTTATTGACGCATATGTCTATTTAGGACAAATGGTCCGGTTAGGCATGTCGACCTTGGAGAGAGAGATAAATCGTCGAATCCAACTCGATTGGGCAGCGTTCGGGAAGTTGCGAGACGTCTTCTCGTCCGAAATACCTCTGTGCCTGAAGGCGAAAGTCTCCAATAGTTTTGTGTTACCAGTGATGACGTGCCGTACTGAGACGTGGCATCTCATTAAAGGCTTTATTGGACGGTTCAGAGTCACTCAACGAGTTATGGAGAGGGCTATGCTCGGGGTTTCCCTACGAGATCGCCTCAGAAATGAGGAGATTCGTAGGAGAACTAAAGTAACTGATATAGCCCAATGGATTAGCACGTTGAAGAGGAAATGAGCCGGCCACATGGCGCGGATAACTGATGGTCGATGGAGCCAGAAAGTTCTCCAGTGGAGGCCACGTACAGGAAAGCGCAGCGTGGGACGTCCCCCGACAAGGTGGTCGGACGACCTTGTCAAGGTCGCGGGCCGTCGATAGCTGCAGGCGGCTTCCGACCGATCCTGGTGGAAGTCATTGGGAGAGACCTATGTCCAGCAGTGGACTTCGATAAGCTGATGATGATGATGATGAGTCTTTTTTTCCTCATCTTTCCAGACCATGCAGATTACTTATTAAGTATTTTGTAATTTGTATTTGGTATTTTAATTACAAATAGCTAAAATACTGTATTTTGTATTTTATATTTCAAATACCTTACTTAAAAGTATTTTGTATTTCGTATTTTAATTACTTATGATAAAGTATTTTGTATTTTGTATTTCAATTAAAGTAAAGCATGTATTTTGCCCAGCCCTGTATGCGGAGCAGTTAGCTAGACACAAGCTTAGGAACGAGAAGTCGCGGTTTTAATTCCCGCACTAAAACAAATGCTTGTGAGATCCACAAAAACCACTAAGTCTCTTGTAGCTTCTGATATCCACATACCAAACTTGTGTCTTAGGAACATATACCAAAAGTAATATTTATCATGTTTATACAACACCACATATTTTCTCGATCAAAACAAACAATTGGCGACGAATACTGAAAGCCGCAGACAAATAAACTTTGTGGTGATATTGGAGCCAATTATCATCGAGTCAATAAGTAATGACAGGATGCTCGCCACTATATATAGCTTGGCAGGCAATTTAATAATAACGAATAATAATCACGCAAGAACGCTATGTTGCAATGTAGTTTTTCGATGGTGTATTTATTAAATACTAGCTGTTGCCCGCGACTTCGTCCGCGTAGACTACAGGGTTGAGTTCAGAAAGAAAATAAGTTATAGTCTATTTTACTCCTTAAAGTCCTATTTATGCCCATACCAAAAATCATACAAATTGGTAAAATATTATTTAAACGTGAAACCGTAACGCGCCGGTCGGCGCCTTGTACATAATTATTGCGCGCTTGATGATTATTTTGAAACTGCGATATCTTCTAAGATACTCATCGAAATCAAATGATGTAAAGGGCAAATTTCTTTTAAATTTAATACTTATACTGAATAACGCATTTATTTGGATAAGGATTAATATAATCTTTATAAAAATACCTTCACAAACAATGCTTTATTTTATAATAAATTTAGTTAGCATAAAGAGGTTGTAGTGAATTAACCCTAAAAGTTAGACATATGCTACCGCTGACTTTTTTGTAGATATTATCAAGCTCTACAACTTTTCTCTAGGACTCAACTATATATCTCCCATGGGTAAGGCAGCGTTTGCAAAAAACGGTTACGTTCGCCCGTTTTTTCTCCGACTTACTTCGCAAATCCTGCTACAACAAAAAAGTCTTATAATTTTTCGGACTGATATATAGCCTATGACACTCACAGAGAACGGAGCTTTCTATTGGTAAAAGAATTTTCAAAATCGGTTCAGTAGGTCGCGAGTTTACTTTCTACAACGTCACAAACATACAAACTTACAAACATACAAACTCACAAACCTTACCTCTTTATAATATTAGTATAGAAAATAATACATTGTACATAGTTTATAAAGAGGACCAATTAAGAGGCTAACTCTTTCGTTAGCAGTCCCTAGTTGGTAGATTTTATGTCACTAACAGAAAAAAAAATAGAAATGTTTTTCTCATACCAATTGAAATATACATTCTTTTACCCTTAATTACAACATTAACCGTCTAGTAAAACAGGTCATTTTGCTGTGCCGCAAAAAAAATAATAATAATATTAAAATCGCCTCGCCTCAATAGCCATTTCTATGATATAATAACATCTCGCTAAAGCTTGTACGGCAAAATCGATTTCACATTCATCACACGAGCAAAAAATATTATTACCACGTAACAAATCATGCGAAAAGCGATGCTATCGGTGAGCATTCGGCTTTAATTATACTATTTCGTAACCACTGGTGAATGTTAGACGAGAAATAATTAAAATGCTTTTAGGCGTGTCTAGTTTAGTTGCAGGTGTAAGTAGAGCCACGGAGCTTGGACTGGCTCGACTGTGGTTTTACCATTGGCTTTTATAAATTTTATGTGACTTTACCGCAAGTTTTGCCGATGATTTAGCCTGAAGGAGATTAAATTTGCTTGTGTTAGTATTATTGTCAGAAGGTAGACAGAATTTTTAGTACATTCTAAGGGTAGCGCATATCAATTTTATGGTAATCCTATTGGGGTTAGGTAAGCCTAGCGTATTCGCTGGCATAATTATATCATTCATCTCCTTTTTTTCATTTACCTTCAGAATCTTCAGGTTCATTCATTCATCGTTTATCTTCGGAAGTTATCCCGCTATTTTACAGTGTCAGTGTACGAAATCATTAATAACTTTAAGAGTTCATGGAAATTGAAATATCTTCTTTAATTTATTCAATGAAATAAAACAACCATGAGATTGCATTTACGCCATAACGGCCTCGCAAAAAGTTTATCAATCACCATAAAGCTATGGTTTTCAAGACCATACGTTACGTCGATGATTGAATTTTTTGATTGAATTTCCTGTTTTCTATGAATAAATCCTTAAGTTACATCACATCGTTAGTTTATTATTACATCAGTATAACAATAAACTGGCATCCCTAAGGAGTGCGTAGAGATCTATATCTGCTTTTTAATCTCACAAATAAACCGTTTTTCTATTCTCATTTTTAGATGCATTGCTGCTAGAAAGTAAAAAAAAAACACTTAACCCTTTACACAATTAGGCTTAGACTCTCTAGGCCGCATAGCGTTTAAGCTGCTGAAAGATAATACAAATGTATGATGTTTTAAAAGAATTTTGGAAGGTATCTGAATATCCTAAGATGTTGAGAAGTAGACACGACTGTTAAAAAAATCATCATTAACACTACTGTCACCTTTAATACCTAAAAAGTAGTTATTTCAATTTTCAAAAGAATCATATCACTTACGAACTCTTATAAAAAAATTAACAACGAAAGCAGGCTAATAAAGGTCAGGTTAGCCTCTAGTCATGGACAGCGCGGAATTTCAATGTTACGGTCGCAGAGAAACGGTAGAGTTTGCTACCTCATCCACTGAAACATCTGCAAGTCACTGCACCGTCACTTGTTTTTCTAATCTCGAAAGACCATTGGCCTACATGATACATAAAAGTAGGAGTCGCGAATCAAAAAATGTATAAGTAAGCACTAAACTGACTGTAAGTCATCGCTTTGTGCGGTAAGACCGCCTGTAGTCTACTGTAGCTACTCCATAGTTCTCTTATGTGTAAAATTAAATTTTTAGTAAAGACTTCTAGTAATTGAGATTATTAGTTTACACTATTATAGGCGCGAAGTTTGCTGCAATTATAATTTTAGGTTTCTTTTCTCCATAATACACGCCTGTCTCCGATAAAAGGTGTATTTATTTATTTTTCGTGTGGCGTAATTAAAAGATAGATTGTTGATCAGACTCCTTGTTGGTACTTAGATGGACTGTAAGAAGTACAGGATTGGTTGAATAACGCAATAAAAATTTTCTTCATTTAGAACATTTTTCATGTTGGTATTATAGTATTCCCACCAATATTTAAAGTGAGATGTGATAACTTATATCAATTTCCACGAAAATCATTGAACCATTTCAAACGAACACAACCGTATGAATAATTGCACGAAAGCTCTCGATTACATCAGTGGAAACTCTTACGTATACCTACATACATATTCATTATAGGTAGACGATAAAAACAAAAATATTATCCATACCAAAATCACTTTCTCCGAAGCTAATACTTTTATATTAGCTCGGCACGCCTGCTTTATGCAATAGACATTTGAATGTTCACGTGGTGTAGAAGGTAACTGCTTATGATCGCAAGATGAGACCGGCTTGGGACAAATAGCTTTTATGCGTTGCGAGTTCATTTCGAAATTGTGGATTGATTAATGAAGAATATTAGTGTTTATAAAAAAAGATAATTTGTTTAGTTAAAGATTGTGTTCTAGGGTAGATATCTTCATTATGACCTTGCAATTACTAGAGTTTAAAGCCACTAGGCCAGCGTGGTGGGCCTATATTCTCTCCTTGCTAGACGCCCGTGCTCAGCAGTGGGATCAATTTGGGCTGATGAAGGTGACACGTATTTTACTAATATATATCTCGAAAATGTTTGTTCAGAAGACAAATTAAAGGTGGAATTTACAGTCATCAAAATCTAGTAAACAAAAAAGCTATTCTAAAATATGACGACCTGAAATGACGGCATAAAACATAGTCATACCGCTTGCCGTCACAGAATACAATACAGTTTTATTGTCAAAGTGCGTCAGATGTTTTGCATCAAAGAGATATTAAATTACGTGTTACACTACGCGAATTAGAAATTAGATAAGTTTATTATGAACCATAAGCGGTGAGGACGCACGGGGAACTTATGGATAAATATGTCAAGAAACGAACGACTTTCTTTCGTCGAAACGAAACAGTAGAAAATACACCATTTTAGTTCAAACGTATTGGGAACTAGACTTCAAAGATTATGTTTTATTAAAGGGATAATTTATGAAAGTAAAGGCTGTTTAAAGGCCTATACCCAAGTTTTAGAGGAGGCGCGTGCCTAGCAGTAAGACATTTATGGGCCGATGATGATGGTGATAGGCTAGCTAAGAAGAGTTTTTTGTAAGCGTTGTTATGATTTGAGCCTTAATCCTCACATTTTCTAGCGAGTTGGCCTCAATTATATCTAATTTATTTTCTATGTAAGTTTCTATAGGCCTATTTTTTAGCATTAAATTTTACGATAAGAAAGTAGTAACTATAAGGGATTTGAACACTTAATTCTTAGTCGTGTCACTAATCCAATCAAGGTATCATTCAAGGAAAAGTTTTACGATGGCAAAAAATGGGAAGTCCCAAGAATATGACCTCTAAAAGTTTGGCGCGTGTCAGTTTAAGAGTATGAATGTTTATTCATACGGAACCAGACCGGCATTATTATGACGATTAGCGACAATCATGTCTCTGTCGTTACTATATCATGAAATAGCATATCTATACTAATATTATAAAGCTGAAGAGTTCGTTTGTTTGCTTGCTGCTGGTCTGATTTGAATAATTATTTTCGCGTTAGACAGTTTACTTATTGATGAAGACAGTACTGGTAAGTAGGAGAAAAAGTATTTTAAAGTCTTGAATTTCCGGATGGAACTAATGGAACGAAACCCGCATGCAAATGCTAATTTTAATAATAATCGATTTAATCTACGCCTATCTTAACTAGTTACGAGATTCCAGCTTCAAGGCTTAAGATTACACATTAACTAAGACTGAGTTACGATAATAGGAACATTCTACCCTTGATGGTCACCCATCCAATTATCTAAGCTTTAACAGCTTGGACAGCCTCGTGGCGCAGTTGACTAGACACCAACTTGGGAAACGAGCGGCCGCGGGTTCGATCCCCGCACCGATACTAATGTTTGTGTGATCCACAAATATTTGTTTCGTGTCTGGGTGTTTGTGAGACCGAAAAGTCTCTCGTAGTTTCTGATACCCACGACACAAGACTTGTATCATAATGTGGGGTCAGGACTACGTGTGTGACTGTTGGGTGTATTTATTTATTATTATTATTTATAATAATGATGTGGATAATTGTAAACACATTTGCTCAAGAGCATTTAGTTGTAGCAACTTTAAAGGGACTTTATCTTAGAAAATTGCATGGAATTTTCCTTGTACATGTGGACGAAGTATTTTTGTACCGTTAAAATACAAGGAAAATGACTGTTTGATGTGTATGTAGTGTCGATTCGAAGATTTAATTGCAAATTAAATGTTTTAGACGCGAGTGTCTTAGGAAATGTCGAAATAAAAGAATCTGATAGAATTTCTATCATGAGAATTTGTTAAATAAATATATCTTAATTTTTGGTACAGTTATTTCACAAGTTTATTTATTAGCATAACCTGAGCCAGAATCACTCTAAATCTTTGGTAAAGGCCTATATCCAACAGAAGTCGTCGACTAATGTTGATGATAATAAATCGGGGCCAGAAAGAATCTCAGAAAACTGCAATCGTACTTTTGCCCTGCTCAAGAACCAAACTCAAATCTGTGACTGAAGGTTTAATCCTTCTGAAATGAAATGAAATAATATTTATTGAATCTTTAAAATGTCAAATACATCACTTAGATTCAGTCATTTCAAATTTTACCACCCTGTTCGGAAGGCAGTCATCACTAGAGAAGAACGGGCAAGAAACTCTAGTGTTGCTCTTTTCCAATCAAGAGATAGCTTACAATATTGTTACAAGGACTTAATTTCCCGAATTAGAGCAGCTCATTGATACAAGATCAGAATGTTGTGTTGCATATTAGAACAGCATAGTCATCTGAAATGGAGAGACTGTCATTTAACCAAGTTAAAATTTCATAAATGGAAATAAGCAAATCAGGCAGACCAGTCCACACAAACAGCACCCGTTCACGAGTATTCTTTATTAGTTCTTCGATTATAACTATACTAAAGCTACAAAACAAACCAGGAACATATATTTTAGCTACACATATCCACATAGAAGACATTATGCAATTGTCGCATTACACGGCTCGCGGACATTTTACTTCAAGCGTCGCTAAAGCATGTCCAAGTTCAACAACTTGCAGTTCCACGCTCGTGTGCCGAATGCCAAACGCATCTGCATTCTTCCATAACATTGACAGATGGACCACTGGGACGGACATTGGAAATTTTTCGAAGTCTTGGGTACCTTTACCCCCTATATCGAGGATAAGTGGCTTTACTTCTGCAGAAGACTAAAAGCGTTACACCGTAGTTACGTAAGGTGTAGTAAATTGGTTATTGTGGGGTCGTTGTTAAATATATTTAAAGCTTAAACATAGTAAGGATTTTCGTAAGGTAAGGTGTAGTTTTGGGCTTCTTCATAATTACCGCCCTGTAGTGGTTACTTTAGAAGACCGGGATGGTTGGCGCTTTCTAGGGGAGGCCTACGTTCAGCAGTGGACGGCGATAGGCTGATGAGGATGAGGAGGAGTGGTTACTCAGATATGTAAAACGCGTTTAGTAATGTATAATAAATCATGGCCCAAATGTTTATTTCTAACTATTTCCCTAATGCATCTGTGTACTTGAAGTATCAAAAGAACAAAGACTTCTCCCAAGGGAAGCAGTGATCACCGTGCTGTATTCATCGAATGCTCAAGGAATTCGTCTTAGACGATACGGAAGTTGTATTAAAATAAAGAAAATTATGCTCCATTCTTGCGTTTTTATCATAAAATCTGAAAAACACTGACCATTCCCCATTTTAGCCGTATTCATAAAAATAAGGTTTGATTGGTTGCGACGCCACAGTTTTTTAAGATTCGGCTAAGCCTAATTTGCTAATTCCTACTTATCCGGTACATTATGTAGGAGAATAGTTTGTTAACCCTAGTGCTCTCTCATTCCTATAATATTTTTACAAACGAACTTCTAAGAACTATTTAGGCTTGTTGGTTAGTTAACACGGTTTAATTGTGAAAGACTAAAATAAATGCATTGAACATATAACAAAGTTCGACCCTGGTGTGAAAACTTTACGCTAGTCTAGTACACACATTCCAGCCCTTTTTGCGTTAAAGTATTTGTTTCTGAGCATGTGCCCTGATTCCTAATGGTAGGACCACACGCGAAAGCGATATGAATACAATATCGATGCGAGACGCAAACTGCGTTTTGTGATTGCTATCGGCGAATATTTGTAACGTGATTTCTTGGGAGCATACAAATTGCATTGTTTTATAAAAGGCGAAAAAAATAGACTTTCGACACAAGATCATGTTTGAAATTGAACATCATAAATAATCCGATTCATGAACGATGGATACAACTGGTTTTTGCAGTAAGAGTGTTTATTAATAATATGAATATGCAGTCCTTTTGATAAGAGTGCAGTTCATCCATCATCTAATTTAATCTTGCAGTTATTGCTCACAGTTTTATTACAAGAATATTTTATTGCTATCGACTTAAAGCTAATGATCTGAGCATAAGAATTGTGTGAAATTATAAGTTTTTAAATATTTGAATATGTTGCTATTTTAATTTTATAAATATTGGTATATTTGACGATTAAATGTTGCGATATGATACATTGTGACACTGAGTTATTTCTAATTACGTTAATTTTTACGATGACGCCATTTTCTCTCCTTATTACTGAACCTTGAGAAAAACATGAATCTTAACCCACTAATCCCGACCTCGAAAAACAATTAACGGTTGCATACTTCACGCTAAATCACACAACGATTCCAACAGAGGCCAAGCTAAGCAAAACAATAAAGGAAATTGTTGAACAAATCGTAAAAATCCACTTGAACGTGTAAGGCGGAACGGATTGCTAAAGGACGAAGCCTTCGATAGCAAGTCTCAGGAATGTTAATAAACCGATCGGCTCTCGCTCCGTGCTTGCAATAAAAACATTTACCACTGCTCACGGAAAAACCTGCACTTACTTTACGTCTTTGATAATAAATACACATTCCTATGTAATCTGATTGCATAGTACCGAGTTACCGACTCAATCCGGCTTACCAGATCGTATAGATGCGAGTTTTCGTAAAAACCAAATAAATCCATAATACTCATCTCTGCCAAATTTAGAACGGGGACCTCATATAATTCGTTTAGTAAATAAAACATTATACATATACATATATCTTCCATCTCAAAACAATTTTATTTTAACTAAAATTAATCGACATCCATTTTCTGTGTATGTTAAGGACGCTATTGGAATTAGGAAGTTTTCCCTGTCGCTAAACCAAGACTCACCTAAGATAAATGTAATAAAATAAACAATTGAATCCAGTAAAAATAGTACGTACTAATATGATTTTTTTATCAATATTCTGAGAACAAGATAATAGGAGATATAACAATAAAGTAATGATCACGTTAAATGACATCAAAAACATACAAATTGTATGTATCACTGAGTAGATTACTCAGGTATTTCGATAAGATAGCAGTGACGCTACAGATCTACTTTAAATAATGCGAAAATTCTTTTCACCATTATATTTAATAACATCAACGACTATTTTTCAAATCTTCTTCTTCTTCTTCATCAACCCATATACGCCCACTGCTGAGCACGGGTCTCCTCTACCATTGAGAGGGTTTAGGCCATAGTCCACCACGCTGGCCTAGTGCGGGTTGGCGGACTACACACCTAAGAAATTCCTAAGAACTTTTAGGTGTGCAGGTTTCATCACGATGTTTTCCTTCACCGTTAAAGCAAGTGATAATTCAATGTGAATACACACATAACTTCGAAAAGTCAGAGGTGTGTGCCTGGGGTTCGAACCCGCGACCGTCGGATTCTCGACCGCGCGCCCAAACCTCGAGGCCATCACTGCTTTTTCAAATAGCGAAGCGTATTATGACCCAAACACGTACGTATTGAAATTTGACGAAGAATCTTTAAGTCCAAAAGATACTGTTAGAAATTTCAGGAAAAGGACCCAGAAAAATAACTAATAAGAAACATATGTATTGGGGATGTATTGTATAACTTAATAGGTTAACTAATTTAAACCTTGACAATCAAACTTCCACCACTGATTCGTATCCCACCAAAAGGATATCAAGAAATGGAGGATAGAAAACGCACCATAAAAATTTAATTTATCTTTTTTTTTGTTAGTGTATAAAAAAACCTTATTATTTTAGCAAAAAAATTAAAATAGAAAGATATGTGCTCGAATTTAAATGACAAACAGCCGCAAGCAGTTTTTATAACATGAATGAGCCGAGGCTGACTCGACCACCGCTTCACAGAATACAGTCAGCTGTCACGATTTGACCGTCAGTGAAATTGCCCAATGCCAAAAAAACGGGCAAATATGCGGCTACGTCATTCTTCGTGCTATTTATTTTCCTGTTATTAGTTTTCGCAAGTTTAATTCCTTCAGGACTAGTAACTTATCCTGATTAGTCTTGCTGTGATCCAGTTAAAAAGACCTAAGCTACATATAGCATGAAATTTTTTATACTATTTCAAGGACAACCAAAGGAATTGTAAAGTATTCTAATATTATAAAGCTGCTGGGTTTGATTGTTTGGTCGAATGCACGTATCTGAGGAACCAGTTTGTATTCAACAATTATATTAATGTGTTAAATAGTTCATTTATAAAGAAAGAATATGAGCTACATCACGCTACGAAATAGTAACCTCAAAAATTGATGAAACCAGGATTTAATGAAACTTTGTAAGATTCAATGTAAAAAACTGTTAAGTTTAGGTGTCTTTTAGAATCGTTGGATTAAAGGTGTAAACTGAATCTATGTGATGAAGATACTAAGTTATATCCAGTGAGGTTAGTTACATAAATTGTTACATTTGAGGGGATCTTCTGTGCCGTGATGTAACGTGAAGTAAGAGGTGTGGATTCAATTCCTGTATGGAATAACAGCATATCACTTGACTGTAACATAATTTATATAACAGATTTATTCTTCAAATCTATACTTGATAAGATGAAGAAACAAATTTAAGGCAATTTCTATGACTTTGAGTTTTCGCAAGGGTTTTAAAATGTACGAAAAACTTTTGGAATTTTAACGTCTATTTTTTTATACGGGAGGTCAGTAGATAGCAAAAGTACTATATTGAATATAGTTTTATATAGTAACAGTACAACAAACTTAACAAACAAAAAATATTTTCATCGAATAACCAAACTCGTTTTACATTTCTGACGTTATCATTGTTGTCTCTTTCGAAAAGAGTCGAAAAAAATATTATTGAATGCTTTTCTCAGTATTCAATCATTAGTTATTGCGTTTGTATGTAAAAATATAACATTATTTTTTGTACAAGTCGTTGCTCTATCGTAATACTTATTAAACGTTCCGAATAAAACTGTTTTGATGAATAGCAACATTAGTAAAGCCTGAAAACGTTGGCACTTGTGTAAATACAATATGAATTACAATTCAGGGGGTAATAAGGTCTTCTACTAACGACGACTACAATATAACGTTAGACCTATTTAATAGAACGTTGTGATTATGACGACACGGCAAGACTATGAAGAAAGACTGTCATGGGAAAAAATTACAAGATGATCGCATAATCTTATTAACATGTATAAGTGGAATCTCTAGAATCTATAACATCATTAGTAGTAGTTGTTAAATTAAAGACTGTTATTTAAGATATAGAGATAAATATAGTGACCAAAAAAATTTATATTTTATAATATGATTATAGTCCGGTTTGATTGTTAGGAACACCGAAAAGTCCAGTAGCGTTTGAAATATTAAATATGTATGTGACTGTGAGGTTACAAATAATTTATTTAACAACTTTTAAAAGTAAGTACTTCATATAGGAGAGGCCTATGTCCATAAGTGGACCATAAAGGCTAATGATGATGAAGTAATGCATGATATGGAAATATTAGGTTACCAAAATAGAGTATCGAATGGCAAAACGCGAAAATAATTTTCATTTTTAGACTATTATATCGAGTTTAGTAAAATTTATATAGAGTGATTCCTGGTCATAGGTTACCAGTAGATAAGATTTTAGATGTACAGGGTTCCCTATTTGGATAAGAATACAACTATTAATATCGCTTTAGTAACCCTAGCCTATTTTTATAAAAACACTTATGTCTTATATTAATTATTTAGCTATTCTATGTAGAAATAGACGATTGTATAAAAATAAACTTTATTAAGATACATTATCTTTTCCTAACAATGCAAATCACAATGTACAGATTTTACTAGAACGTAGCGAAATGTTCGTCAAAACTAGTTACATATTTGTGGCATAACTTAGTAACCTGAGTGTTAGTAGCATAACTCAACGTAACCTACATGCCTATTACAATAGTTTTGATAAGAAATTACCACAAAACGGTTACTATATTACAAAATATTCAGCACGTATGCGACGACGCGTGCTCGATACATAAACATATGTTCACATCGCCAACGAGGCAAAACTAATAGGTAAACAATTATCAAATGATTTGAAGTTCAGTTTTAATCACGACAATACAAAAATCAGTCACTCACCGCGTGAAGCATAAATAGTAAATCCATTAACAAGTAGCACACACATCGATCCCTTTATCCTTGCGTATAAAGGGACGACAGTTTACATAAACACAAATATGTCGATACACATCCGGGCGAGCACTGTCGATAAATAATTAAAGATGGCGACGCACGCCGGTGCGCGGGAGCACGGATAGTCGCGGACTGACGGACCAGGCTTCTGTGAAGGCTGCCGCGCCTAGAGATGTGAGCGTTGCGCAACAACCCGTCGATAACGTAATTTACGATACATAAATCGAAAATACTTGGCACACAGCAGGTGACGAACTTCTTTGTCATCGTAAAAACTGCGTGTGGCTTTCGAAAATCAAATTGCTGGCATTTGAATTCAAATTGTAGTTAATCGAATGAAAAACACAGAGATTCTATCGAATTATTATATTTAAAACAGCTTGTTTAATATGCGATATCGATGCGAGTTTTTAAGTTAATGTTGGCAAATTAGAGATGATTATGAAATTACGCGATTTCTTTTCTAAGAAGAAATTAATTATACTTCTGCAATCTGCCTTGGGTACCAGAAAGACGTTAGATTTCTCACTAGGCCGCGCTACCACAAAAAACAGACCTGTATCTCACATTAATCATGAGAGTACAAATTTGAATGCCAATATTTGTAAAATACAAGAACAATTCTTTTTAATTACTGGCTATAAGCCGTTTAGCCGAGGTCAAGAGCGCAATACATAAACCACTTTCCATAGCAAATAAATGTTTTTGACGCAAATTATAGATCATATCTTCCGTTTAGTTAGTATTGTGAAGATTTAATTGAGATGTATCCGTGAGTTATGGTAGTAATATTACACAAGTCGGCCAACAAAATAAAGAAGTTGCTGAATATCAATTTATTGTATTTTGGGTCACAAAATGGATGGCAAAAATTTATTTCATGATAAGAACTACCTTCTCATTGTTGATCTAACTATAAGTTTAGTTGCTGTTTTTCCTAATATGCCATTGGAGTCAAATCTCATAAAAAACGAAATTACTCTTTCTGCTACAATTCTGCAATTCTACTACTTGTGTATATTAAAAGTTTAAAACTATATTGACTTTCAAACAGTTAAGGTCATATGTCATAATTGCACACGTCAAAAATTAAAGTAATATGTTTCATATCGATATCGACAGCCGCAGTCTGACACGTCACTAGTTACTGGAAATAGCTAGTGACGTTATCAGTGGCGACCTCAAAGCATCTGCAACGGCTGTAAATGAATTATCACAAAAACAACAAAATTCACATATCTCACTGCAATTTTGAAGATACGTAAAGCCTTCTTGATGATAAGGACCATACGATTTTTTTTTATCACGAAAGTAATTTAGCATAACACTTTCTTTGAGTTTTCTCTGTTTCATAACTAAACTGCTAAACCAATTGGAATGCATTTTGGGACAGGGGTAAATGACACATGCACACATTTACAGCTGTATCGTTGAAGAGGAAAATAGAGCTGCATTTTTGCATCAAATATATGCCGGATTTATTTTCAAGACTCACGGAGTAGCAGGCATGCTCGTATTTATTATTCGCGTATATTTCAAACATTTTAATGAAAATCTCAGTAACACCAAGCTTATCATCAGTATTAGCCCATATGCGTCCGGTTGCTAGGCACAGGCCTCCTCTACCATTAGTTTAAGCCTTAGTGCATCACGCTAGCTTAAGGCGGGTTAGCGTACTACACACCTAAGAAGTTTTAAGTGTGCAAGTTACATCACGATGTTTTCCTTAGTATGTGATTATTCTTTGTGAATATACCCATAACTTCGAAAGTCGGAGATGTGTGTCTGGGGTTTGAATCTGCGACCGCCGAGATTCTCGACCACGTGCCTAATCAAACATTATTAGCGCGTGCAATAATTTAAAATTTGCAAGAGTATTGTAAATGCGTCATATATTTATATTTACTACGTGCTGCAACAAGACTTCATTCAAATGTTTTTCGCCGCATAACCATAATATAAGCAAAATCAATAAAGCATGTAATTATAGAGGCGTGTTTAATTAATAACTATTGTTGCATGGGATGGGTGATTACAAAATCCAGTTGAATCAATAGTTTTGTATATCTATATCAGACCATACATATACCATAGGTGACCATGGGCTTACTACAGAGTGAAGAAGGTTAAGCTTTAGTACAAAACATACACTTCGGCCTAGTACCTTTAAGTACACCCAAGAAATTTCATGAAAAACTAACTCGTTTCCTCACGTTTTCCTTCACTATTAAATTACTTAATAATTGTCTATGTAAATGCTTAATAGAGGTATCTGTATTGTCAGACCTATTTTCCCGAACTAGTCCAACCCGCACTCTGCCAGGATGGTGGACTAACATTAAATCCTCTCATGATAATTATGTTGATTATATAAGGCGTTTTCCTACATCTGTTTCGACATGCGTTCTTTAATTCCAGTTACGAAGCCACATTATTCTCTGAGATTTCTAAATAAAATCCTGATATCTCTTGATCCGAGAATCGCACTCGGAATGTCTCAGTCATTCTCATTCGCAGCACCAGTTCTATGAACCATTCAATAAAGTAGGCCACTGGTCATATCAGTACCGTAGTAACTTAGACTAATGAACGTGAACAAAGAAATTTTCTACAAACATTAACTTGAGGAAATTCTTACGTCTACGTTAAATACAAAAGCTGGGAAAGTGAATGTGTCAGCGCAAACAAATGCGTTTGTACAACGGACTGTGGAGAGTTGTCACACTGTCGGTGCAGTTATGTGCACTTTTTGGCACATCTACACTAAAATAAAGCTGAAGAGTTTGTTTGAACGCGTTTATCTCAGGAACTACTGGGCCGATTTGAACAATTCTTCCCGTGTTAGACAGCTTATTAATCGAGGAAGGCTAGAGGCTATATATCATCACGCTAAGACTAATAGGAGCGGACCACTATTATATTTATTTTCCAGTCTTAAGTTTCGAAAACGGGATTGCAAGTAGCAGGTAGTTATTGTTATATAAGCAGAACCAGTGTGAAGTCATCGCTGGGTACTTAGTGCCGTTTCGTAGCTCACTCAAAATTACTTAAAGTAAATTTAGGTTTAGGTAAAAGTATTTCATATTTTAAGTATTTACTTCATATCTAAGCAAAACGACTTTGTAGGTAGATGTATAAATTTACAGCCTCAGTTTACTAACTTTTTAAGATCGCTTTTAATAGTGAGACAGAATTTTAGACTCCATTCTAAATTCATATTTATTCGAGAGTTGAATTCAAGCTCTCTTTGTCGCACACAGCATTATACCTCAGCACCAATTATGCTATATTTTCAAAAACCATGCAGGAAACATCAAAATATATTTACACTGACAATTGTTTCACATGTCCAATATTTTTGACGTACTGCACTGACACAAACAGATGTTACCTAACAACTTTGCTAAGTAATTCAGAATTTGAATACTATAACAACTCATGTTGTAAAATAATGGTAACAATACAGAAGATAAGCGGGCAATTATGTTTAAAAAAACAATTATACAATGCCAGTTATGTTGAGAGCGTGGGTGGAAAGTTGCGAAGAAATGTTCTCATAGTCGTGACAACTGACAATATTATATCGTTACCTCACCGCGGATAATGGAGACAAAACAATGATCAACGCTTGCGCAACACCCGTGGGACGGAAAACTAATTATGTATGATAAGTAAGCTGACATAGATTTTTTAGTTTTGTTTTGTGAAAGCCCTTTCAAATTCCTATATATATGTGAGCGCTTTTCAACAATGAAATCTTCATTTCTTTAAATGTTCACTGAATTATTTTCTTATATCTCTTGTGCCTTTTTCGCTAATTACTACTACAGACTGAAGCAAGTTTATCCCATTCCGGAATGACGAAAGTAAAAACATTCATGTTTGGACTGATTCAAAGCAATTTGTGTTTTTTTTCATTCGCAATTGTTTTAACCGCATTAGACTTAAAATATCTGAGCAATAGCGATGATTTGTAAAACAACGTAAAAAAATACTTATAGATTTATACCTAAGGTCTCTAATCGAAAAATAATGATATATTTAAATATTGATTCCTTTATCGAATACGTAATACAAAAAACGCCCTAAAGTTGTTCTAAGGAAATGAGTTTTTTATTGCGAACCACGTTACATTTTTAATCTATCATGGCATCCGGCCTTATGCAATTGACATCTAGAACGTAGAGTAATATCTAGGCCTAAATTATGTATTCAGCATCCTTAGTCACTGAGGAAATACTTTCAAACGAAAGCAGGAAAAGGTCGTTTGTCAACTAATCGCTTACGTGAACTTTTGCAGCCGTTTCTGTAAGAGAAACAAATTGTAACATGGGCATAAAAAGCATAGCACCTTATAAAAAGAATATGAGAGAGAAATGTTACTGTTAATAATAATTTATTAAATTCACTCATATGCAAATGGACACGACTATCAACATGATAATTTTCTAAAATTTGTTTTTTTTTTTTACTAATTTTCCTTACAACAGAGAACAAATTAAATTACCATTTACTATTTCTATATTTTTTAATATCAGCAAGTCCCAGTAAATTAATTTATAATAATCTAATAGATTACATTTTTTGCGACATAACAAATTATATATAAACATTATGACTAATGCAACGATCAAATAACAATTGTAATGACTAATGATCGCTACTGCATTATCGAGTCGAAACTAGTAAATAGACACAATTTGGCGAGCCATTGTGCAATGCATTAAAATAAACAATGCACTTATCAACAAAACATGGATATCAAACAATGAATCTAATTTGTAACCGTTTGTAGTGGTAGAGCCACAATAACGCGACTTCACTAAGCGCTTGCCACGGTCTTAGGGAAAACTATGATGAAGGAACAGATTAGGGGACTTATTTCACTTGAAACCAACATTGCAATATTTCATTTCATCATCACTTCATGTGACGTCTCATATTATACTGTAAACATTAATAACATCACGCCTGTATTCTCTGAAGTGATAATTAGAAAATATGGCCACGTTTTGGGTAAATATCCAAACTTCGTGCCGCTATTGAGAAATTACTAATGGAAAAACCCAAATTTTTCAAACCGCGAACCTTTAGATCTCACGACTCCTACTGTATATGCGTCCGAGACCAATCAGTCTCCTGGAATCTACATTTTATTTGGACCACACTGTCCATGTAGAAGACCACCTGCCAGTATGGGCAGTGGTCACTATGCCACGCCAGTATACAAGAAAGGAGAAAACAGAATAATATTTTCCGATTAAATGTACCTTTTTGCGACTTTAATTGAACGACATTGCACGGCTTTGAAAGTGAAGGTTGAAAGCGGTCTTGTTATTAATTAATTCTCTAGACCTGATCATAGACATTTTTATGACTAAGTGTGTGGTCTATTTATCATAATTGTAACGGTTAATTGCACCAAAACTAACCAAGTACTTTTAATGTCTTATAGCGTCGTAATATCTGACCTTAGGCAAAGTTCGTACTTTCTTACACTTATATAAAATTAAATTATTGAATTTTGGCTCATTGACAGTAATGTATTGAGGAGTGCGGTTAATGGATGAGCGAGGATGCGATAGGATAGGATTAAATGTAATGAATAGTAAGAAAATAATCATTCGTCATGCTCTTAATACTTTGTACTTGAAATACGTAACATTAGATGCAAAGCAAATTCTATTGTCAATCAAATCTAGTGAAAGTAGTGATATTTGATGCCTGCTGGATGAATCGAATACTTTTTTCTCACGATTTCTATCGATATTCACACGATTCTAATTTCGACTGTACGTATTCATTTATTTAAAAATCTTTGGAACTTTCGTGTTACAGCACATCCGCTTAGTATTAGAAATATTTGGGGATGTAATTAGTGTATTTACTAATCATAAATCTACTTGATTAGGACACTGACTCGATCTGGAGCCATTTCTGTATAAAACAATTATCATGGTTAAGTATGGGGTGCCCATTGGTGAGGTCTAATTTTTGCAAGGAGTTGCAGTTATACCTGGGTTGCGGGAAAAACTGGTCCTTTTATTATTATGAACATAAAAAAATATTATATGGCAACTTAATAAATTTCCTACCGCCGACATCTTTCATCTTTTTGTGGAGTTTTTATATCAATGTTAAAAATACCTCACATTTCAGCTCTCTCAGTGCCATTTTTATCTTTTAAACACTTTCAAGAATTCTGTCTGAATGTTTGCATATTAGGCTACAAGTTAAGTCTAAGTTTGTTTTGTGATAAAGAGTCGCGAGATTGTCACACGTTAGATCACACGATGCCTAAAGTCGGTAAGAATTGATACGTCACCATCAGCACGGTCCTCCTCTACGAGAGGGTAAAGGTTTTAGTCTATCACGCTTTAGTTGGTGGACTACACACCTAAGCAATTCTTAAGAGTTCTTCCTTACGATGTTTTCCGAGTTCGATGTCGATTTTTTTTTCATTAAGAAATTCATAGTATCGGCTTTGCATCGGGAAATGTGCCCGATAACCAGCAATAGGCTAAGCCCCTCATCATTCTCTTGCCCTGCTCCCAATTTTTTATTTGGGGTCGGCGCAGCATGTTTTGTCCTTCCACACATCCCTATCAGCCGTCATGTCTCCTATTTCATGGAATAACCATTGGACCATGGTCTAAAAGCATATATGGTAATAAGAAGGTGAATTAGATCTCTATCTACCTCTCTCTTCATAGAATACAAGTCTGAGGTTGTGTATAAATAAAAAAAAAAATAGTAGTTATATAAAGTACCTTCTGATAACTTAAACGTGTTGTCGTGTGGTGTGCTTTCCTACATTTTCCCGTGGCTAGGTTTACACTGTTGATACCAAATCATGCAAAAAATACAAAAAGTGGCATAATTGTACATTACAAAACAAGAGAATCGGTGTTGGTCGTGACTTCATTGTGTACTCGACAAACGCCCGCTGAATATAGATAAGGATGTGCGATAACGGGTTTCCCAAAATCCTTACATCTGTACGTATCTACGTACGATCATAAGACGGAAAAAACTACCTGGTAGATAGTATGCAATTAAGAGATTCAATAGTCAATTTCAAGTTAAGCAACGTTCTATTTCTTAACAAGAAATTTCAGAAGTTTTCAATTCGATTTTCATTTTCATTTCAATTTCAAAAGTTCATAAATATTATAAAATATCTCTTGATTCGAAAAGAGTAACACTAGAGTTTCTTGTCCGTTCTTGTCTAGTGATGACTGACTTCCGAAAAGGGTGGTACAGAAAATTTGGAAATACCTGAATCTAATTGAGGTGCTTGACATGTTATAGATTCAGTAGATATTACTTCATTTCATTCCAGAAAAATGCCCATAAATAATCAATTTGCTTTTCCTCTCTTACATCAGCTGGAGAAAATGCGTAATACTATACCTCTACCTCCTTGTTCCGAAACAGGGCTTCAACAGGTCTACAGTCAGACATGTGTAAAGTATTTCCTGTACAATGCATTGTATAATACCATCTCCATGTATCTGTTTACTGTTATGGCACATTGCAGAACAGGTTACGAGGGGCAAACAATTATACAACATGCTTTCACTATGCCACCCTTGCACGCCTTTTACTTGTCAAAATTGATAAAAAAGAAAGTGTATCCTATAGTCGACGAAAGGTGATAATTAATACTAGTAACCTCAGCTGGGATATCGCATGCGAGATGCGTGCGGTGTTTGTCGGACATGTGACTAGAATTGCGATGCGATCGCCTATTCTTGGTGATTCGATAACAACAGCGACATCTGCTTAATTTTAAGATACTTTTTAATCTGTGTTAAAATTTATTTTTCAAATTAAGAATGTTGTTTTTCCCTATTTTCAGGGGTACCAACATCAGGTGTACACATGCAAGGAATTTGTCTTCTTTTTAACTCATTTCCAACCCATACATGACACTGCTAGAAACAGATTTCGTCATCATGTTTTCCTTCACCGTTAAAATTCATGATTCCAAATATTTCTAATCACCGTAACTTCGACCTCACGTCTCCAGTGTTGGACACAATATCCACACACACAGAATCAATCGCCAATAATCCAAACGGCTGCCGTCCTTGCGCGCTCGACGAAAGCTAACACGTACCTTGCAACACGACTGATGTCCTGCGCATAATGTCCTTACCGTTAGTACTTTAATACGTACTTTGGCACAATTAACGTGCAGTGTTGCGTTATGTAGGTTTTCCATCATTTAATGTGTCGGGTCACGGTTGTATGATTCTTACATTTGTTACAGCAAATGTTTATGTAACTATATAGTTTTAAAACCCAATACATTCTTCTAATTAGCAATACAATGATAGTGCATTCCTTTTTTTAAAATTTGAAAACGCATAGGAAATTAATTTATACAGCCAACACTCAGCCGCACAAAAATATGCGATAAGTTTCTTGGGTATTGGAATTAAAGATTGGACAAATATTGGCTTTATTATTGGGATCAAACATTTATAAATAAATAAAAATAAATACACCCAACAGTCTCATACATAGTCCTGATTTGGGTTGTATATCGGCATGGTTTCAGCCCTTTCTTTTGTTATATCTAGTGACTTCTATTTGCAAGTTAATTTTAAAAAGGCTAAACTGGTGATTGTGTCGAGTGAAGAGATTATCGCCTTTCGTTATTTGATGTTATGTCAGCATAACAGCGTGTCTTACTATCTAAGTATGATATTTGTGATAAATTATCTTATCCCTTACAGTTACTGTCGATCAGATCATTGACCTTTGTTGTTTAATAAAAACCGCAACAACATAAAACAGGATAGAAACTTTTTTGCTTTTCTGACAGAGTGCATGAGTCGTGACATAAAATGATAGGCAATCGAATAAATAATTGTACTCTAATGTAAACTGGAAACTGGAGCTTTTGTAACATTTTTATGTGTTTATTATTAAATTTGAATTGATTTGAATGTTTTTAAACAAACTAGGCCATTGCAATATTTCTTTCATCTATCGGTCTATACCAAAATAAGTGTGTAAGGCATCTTTCGTACTAAAAAGTACGATTTTGCCAAAAAAAGGTCATCAATTGGCAGCAAACTATTTGTCTTCAACAATTAATCTTCAGCTCAAAGGTGTTACCAGAATTTAAAATCTTTCTAGCCCATTTGTCAATCGTAAGTAAAAGAAACCTGTTGTTTAAAAGAAATATGTCGTTTATTTTATGTCCACTGTTGGTACGTGCTCTTGAAACTCATTATCTGGTTAAAAACCTGAGCGTCTGCTTGCGTTCTATATTAAGATTTAGTTTGTCTGTTCCTTTTTTATATACAAGAAATGTCAGCTATGAATAAGTAATCAATTTATGCTTCATTGCCTATAACACATAACCATATTTTTATCTCTGTCTTTTGTGGATAGCAGGTGATTATCTTTTGATTTTTATTTTATTAATTGGTGTATTTTTAGAGTGTGGTGAGGTAGATTAAATTATTGTCCTACTATGATGCATTGACAATGACTGAAAAGGTATCTTAGGAACTTCATCATCAACAGCCTTTAATTCGCCCACTGCTGGACATAGGCCTCTCTTATGGCACGCCACTGGGCTCGATCTTCGGCTCTCCATATCCAACCGCTGCCAGCCACCTTGCGGATATCGTCACCCCACCTAGCCAGAGGGCGTCCTACACTTAGGAACTTACTATTGTAAAAAGTGATGCATCATATTTAAAAAATCACAAATGTTGCTTGTGGACAGAAATATGCTTGTAACCTTTTTAGTTAATAAATTTACTTTATGCAGATTGCCAAACCCATCCGCTGCAGGACATAGATGTTTCCTCAAAATTTTCAACGTTTTATTATTCGCTTAATCATTACATCTATCATACCTGCTTGTTTGGAAGATTAGACCTCCTTTTGTCCAAAATTATTTTCTATTAATGTTTTTCTGTTCAATAAAGTGTTATTATCGTTATGTAACTGTTGTGATAAAAGTATTTCCCTACACGCAATGTACAAACAAGGCATTATGCTGTACATTATGCGCAGACATCCGGAGTGCATTCAATTTAACGCTCGAAGGCGCCGCATACATCGCCGCTCTTTGAACTTATCACAACGCTCTTGACTTTCGCACCACTCGAGGTTCGACTGAAACTTGTACTATCGGTCAAAGTATTTGCGATACTGTATTTTAAACTACCAATCGAAGTAGAATTCCAAAGAGGTTATTACAATCTGATTTCAATAAAACCTCCTTGTAGCTTTATATTGATCCAAATAATGGACCATGTAGGTAGGTTGTATATACTAGTTGTAAATGTGTTCGAATCGAAGGTGGAAATTATCTTTGAAATTCGAATTGGCGGTAAGTCGGCTTGGCAGTATTGTGAAGAAATAGACCCATTATTATTATGCCCCCTAAAATCCAACCACACGTCCGAATCCGAACACCTGATCACGTGGGGGGCGGGCAACACTACCTGAAACTACTGGAGTGGCTAACGTGGCAATGGTAACCCAACTATGGAGTATGGAGAATCATAGATACAATTTACGGTCGCTGCCCGGGGGTCGCCGGGGCGCACCTGGAACCGGTGCTGGGTGCTTCAGTATGCGGAACACCGGTGGCGCTGCGTTGAGCAGGCGGGCGAACGCCATTCAAGATACTACAGCCGGTCGTCATGGGTTGACCAGGCGGACCCAAGACGTAGAGGTTACGGCCGATGCATCGGAGGACGATGCTACAGTTTCCCTATTTTCGTCTATCCCTTCAACTTGCCCATCTTATATGACGAGGCAAACACTTACGGGTCTTTCATAATTATTAACATTTAAATATTACGGGTAAAGTAATATAATAGTAAAGTTACGGGTAAAGTAAGGGTATGGGCCTTAGTCCACCACTTTTGCCTAGTACTGGTTGGTGTATAGGTACAAAATACAAATAGGATATCCTTTGACGAGAAAAGTTTTTTAGTAGAGTCAATAATATGTCGCCGATTTTTTTTTTAAACCATCACTTTTAATTTTAATTCATATATTGTATAAAAAGCAGGTGACTACTCCATCAACAGCCGAACCATTAAGATAAAAATCAGAACCGAGTTCACATTTGTCAGACGGCGTTACGTAAATTATTTTGGTTGCGCATGCGCTAAAATCCATGCAAATCACACGCGGAAGATAAAGCCGGAATGGCGACGAACATCTGGTCGCACCGGCTGTCGGGTAATTAAACTGCGGTCCAGTTGCAATTTTCGTCGTTCTACTTGAGATTACGTGACACGTCGTATTTATAGCATATACCTATAGTCAAGCAATTGATATTTTCGTCATGAACGTTGATTTACGAGAAATTAATAACCGTCTCGACGATTGCAACGAGAAATTCTTAGGTGTCTCGTTCGCCAAACCGCACTAAGACAGCATTGTAGACGAAAGCCTAAATCCTCTCAGTTGTAAATGATGCTCAGCAATGAGACGTAGGGTGATGACGAATATTTACGTCAGGGATAAGCTGGTATCACTTACAAATCTAAAATCCATTAATATACATGGTTACTTCTCTCGATCGCAAACAGTAATTCACACCGTGAGAGAAACAATGTAGTCAAGCAAAGTCAACCAAACAATGTACAAATTATAATAACATTCCTCCTGTTGCATTTATTCATACATTTATTGTTACAGAGTAAAACAAGCTCATACATTACAGTTATGATTATTTTCGCACACAATAAATTTTCACATTGAAAATTGACATTTTGCAGGAACGTAATCGAAACAGGATACTCAGCAGATACGCACGTTTGATAAACAAAGGAAATATAAACGGTCTTTGTTATACGTAGATCCTAAAAGTGTTTTTGCATTGTTCATTGATGGTTTTAACATGGAATTTGAACTGGAACCTTTAGAATGATCCCATCTATTAGCATAAGTAACAAATCTAAAAACATCAAATACTTCCAACCTAATAATCCAACTCCTCGTCCAAACTCGATTAATTTCAATTTCCTATTAAAAAGAGGAGAAACGAAAGAGGGTAAATATAATATACAGGGTGTATTTAGACCGTGATCGAAAACTGAGGCAGGTATTAGCGATAGTGATTACAAACCCCCTGGCATTAAAGAAAATCCCGACAAAAAATATTTTTTTTTAGGTTTTCCATACAAACCACATACTTCTAACACCGATGGTTGTATGGAAAACGTCAAAAATTTTATTTTTTATCGGGATTTTTAATATCGCCACTGGGTTTGTGATCGGGTTCGCTATTACCTGCCTCAGTTTTCGATCACGGTCTAAATACATCCTGTATAGACTATAATCCCGATGTGTGATCATACTCGTAAATAGGCAAATATTTTGCAAATAAAGAGTTGTAGGCCAAGGATGTTTGTACAAGAATTTACAATCTATTGGCACCAATTATTGATTGATGCTAATGTAACGCAAACATAGTAATTGCCATGATTGCAGTGTTAACATGCACTTGAGCTAAATTGATAATAATCTTTATCAATGTGCATTGTGTTTTGCAAGACGGATCGTGTGTATTTGGGTTTTCAAAATTAACGAATCTTTAGTTTCTTGACTGTAGAAACTGCAGAGCAACGCAATAGTTTTGAACTAGAAGAGGATCTTAGAATTTTTGAAACAAAACCAATAAGCCGAAAAAGACCCAGGGTTCCTTCCCTACCGAAAAAATTACAGTTGTTTAGCATTTATACCCATGATATTGATATGTGGTTCTAGTCAGACAATTTACAATGAGAACGTTAAGCACTATCACTTTCGTGTTTAGTGGTCTTTTGATACCTACTTACATATATAATAACATCTCTTCAATATAAGGATGATTAATAAGATTTCAAAATTAAATAAAAAAATGATCAAGATAAAGTCGTGCCAATTTACTTACGTAATGTTTACCATCTGTACACCAACTAAAAATCCAATTTAAACATTATGTAACATTGCTATTTTGGTACCCAAAATATCTGAAAAAGTTAACCTAGATTGAACTCGTAAAAACGAACGTTCAAAATCAAAGAGATTTAATTTTATCGAATTGACCATTAAAAAAAATTAAATGTATAATATTATTTTTATTATATGAATAAAATGTCAGGGGTACAATAATATTGAAAAACGATAACATTTCAAATGATTTTTAAATGTTCATTACGACATTTTTATTTAATTTGGAGGTATGTATGTGTAGGGCAGTCCAAATAGTGTCAACCAT
Source organism: Cephonodes hylas (assembly GCA_030295005.1). Classification (NCBI taxonomy): domain Eukaryota; kingdom Metazoa; phylum Arthropoda; class Insecta; order Lepidoptera; family Sphingidae; genus Cephonodes; species Cephonodes hylas. The sequence goes on from AP025365.1 coordinate 1,873,559, forward strand.
CGGCAAAATTATGCCGGCTTCATACACCCCTTTACAATAAAAGTATAGTCCATATCAAAGTGCTTATTTTACATGACAGAAAGTACCTCCCTAAACGATGTTTTTACGATGCATTTTCTGATAACTTTGATTAAAGGTTATTGACCCTCAATCATTAACCTGATTTTACCTAAAATATATTTTTCTTCGAACCCAATTCACTAACAAAATCTTCATGATGATAACTATTATAATATTAATACGGCCTTCTTTTAGATTTCTAGTTTCAAATGGCATTGCTAAGTATTGATAGCAATTTCTGGGTAATGATTTAGCGAGTGTGTAGGCGATGACCTAGCTCTGAGCACTGGCTCGTAATACTATCGGAGATTTAGGCCATGTCACTGTATCCGTGCTTGTTTGAATTACGATAAGTTTTAAGGTCACGGCGTAATTGGAACTAAGTCTCATTACATTAGCTCATTACCGTCTAATAGGTCTAGTGGTATCGTAGCGTGAAGGACGGAGTTCGTTGCTCTGATCAGAAAATCCGTTTAATGTTACTTCTTTTCCGTAGATATTAAGAAATTGGATACCTTCTTGAAAACACTTATGATGTGTTTTTCCAGTGCTGTCATTCTAACCCGTCGGAATACGGATACCAATTATACTCTGGTCAATTCTCAACGAACATTATAATTGTAAGACTGTTCTTTTGCTTTCTTAAGATTAAATCTATTTGTCGATTGCCATCCAACCAAACCTTCCGTTGTTTCGATATGAATACTTAACACACAAAGTTAGATTCACGTTTATAACATAAATTTGGTTCGTCCTACAACAAGTCTAGCACAGCTGTTTCACGGTAGAACAGTTGCAAAGAATTCTTTATTCCAATTGTGTAAGTTCTTTGTTTAATATTTTTTGCGATGTCGTTTATGGATGGTTTGCGTGCAGTCAATGCCCTGCATCGGTACCTTTTGGGTTCATCGAGTGGACTGTATTAATTTACGGATATTATTGGGCAAGTGTTTATATGGTAGGTACTTATAATGTTTTTTACATTTACTGCGTGTTAACGGATTTCAAGTCTATAGGATCAAATAAAGTAGTTTGTAAAAAACCAGCTTGAGAAAGGAGAGGCCGAAGGTTCACACTCCGGTCTGAGACAAATGTTTGTGAGATGCCCAAATAATCGTTTCGGAACTGTGTGTCTGTAGGACAAAAGAGTCTCTTGTAGTTTCTACTCGTGTTTCACGACATAAGATCTTAGTGCAGGGTCAAAACTCGTAACTACATAGGTTTGTGTTTGATGGGTGTATTTATTTAATATTCATATTTTTGATGAATGTCTTAGATAAATAATAATCAATATTTAAACATCCGCATTACGCTGCATTGCTTTTTATAAAGTTAGAAAATAATTTGACTTTCCAAAAAAATTTGTATCGTTGGAGTGGTCGAATACGTGGATTATATCATACCCTCACATGGTTTAGTTCTAAGCGCGCATAGCTAAAGTAACTATAGCTCTGTAATATTATTTCATCCTGCCTTACATTGCAGCACATTTATACGATGTTGGCGACGGTTGATTACCATCGAAATACACTTCCGTTCCGATATAGACACGTAATAAAATATAAGATTTAGATTAAAATCTCGATTAAACTTATTATAAATGATGATCATTTATATGCTTATTTCCATTCATGAAATTTTAACTCGGTTAGATGACAGTCTCTCCATTTAAGATGACTATGCTGTTCTAATATGCAACACAAAATTCTGATCTTGTATCAATGAGCTGCTCGAATTCGGGAAATTAAGTCCTTGTAACAATATTGTAAGCTATCTCTTGATTGGAAAAGAGCAACACTAGAGTTTCTTGCCCGTTCTTCTCTAGTGATGACTGCCTTCCGAACAGGGTGGTAAAATTTGAAATGACTGAATCTAAGTGATGTATTTGACATTTTATGGATTCAATAAATATTATTTCATTTCATTTCATTTCATATAATTTTCACTACTGGTAAAAAAAAATATACAATTCTTTCAAACTTGTAGGTGATAAAAAAAGGGATCTCATATAATTTATTTCCTTCTAAAAATACCTAATCCGACCTCTTCTTTCTTGTCGTATAAGTTTTATTAAGATTTGTATTAGTTAATTTTCAGAAGGTAACTTTGACGTGGATCTTAAAAAGTACTGGCAAAGTAGAAGGTGTATAAAAACATCGACACTATTTCTACTGCGTTCGAAAACCGTCAAAGCAATGAAACATTCATGAAAGTCAAAGCAAGCACGTTAAAAGTCTTATTTCATAAGCATACTTGAAACAATAAGCTCCTTTTATGAATAAACTTTTTTAACTTTGGATCTCAAAATAACTCGCTGAAATAAGAGTTCGTTCGGTTCATTGATCTGGCGAGATAATCAAATGCTTCAATGGCCGCAGTAATTAGTCTAACTGCAGTGTCATCAACAACGGTACATTTTAACTGTTACTTAAATTATCTGAGCCTTTTCAAATTACCAACGTCCTAAAGTAAATATTATTAGTCACAAACAGGTCACTTATAATTACTTTAATAAATGCGACAAAAGTTAGGTTTCGCACGCCTATATTTGTCGAAGAGGTGGCCAGAGATGCATTTCTGCACCCACATTTCACCAGTCCCAGGAACTAGAAGCGAGTCTGTTGCCGTTTTTAGTGCAAATACTTGTGCCGCTAGACCAAGAGGCAATCATAACTGTCATGCATGTGAATTGTATTTGTTTTTTTTTTAGTAATTTGCAAAAGCAGTATGAAATACTAGACATTTAAGACCAACGTCATAGAATGGACTAGATTCAACCCCTTCCAGCCCCGAAGAAAATCCAAAGGACCGTATATAATTTCAATTACTTATTTCTAAATTAAAATTTGCTGAGGCTTTATTAAGCGAGAAATTACACAGGACAACAAAATCAAACTTTTTTTGTGTTGCATGAAGTTTTTCAACTGTTGTTTACTAATTTGGGTGCGCTGATTTCATATCTGGCCTCAGATTTTTTGTAGCAGCTCTAGTTTGTGAGATACAGGTACCGTCTTGAATATACCTAAGAAGTCGATAGTTTCTATCAATAGCGGTGTAACTTAACTATTTCCTTTCTAAATTTCATTATGTCTTCCTCAATAAGGAAGTGGTTAAATAATCCTGGTTGTTTTTGGATTATTTGTGGAGAATATATGTTCAAAAATTTCGTTTAAATGTGTCGGACTTTGTAAAAAAGGCATATTTCGATGACTTTGGGATTCTATTGCTGTTAAACGTTAAATCTTGTATACCAAGTTTGGTATGTAAAAGTTGTGTTGAATCCTTGCGACTGTGGGCCAACAAAAAAAATACCCACTTTTAAATTCAAAGCTCCTATGATTTGGCGTGAACTATCCAACTATCATGACGACTGTTATTTCTGTGTAACGAAAATCATACGTTCAAACCATAAAAATTGCTCTAAGTGGATATATCCAACTTAAAATCTGCCATAAGACCAGTCTTGAGTGTTAGTGACAAATCATCACCACAGCAGTCACGTCCATCTTCGGAGAATCCAGACCAGTGAAGTGGACAAACCAAAAACGACGACGGTGGTAATGACAGTGATTTTATTTGCTACGGTAGTCCCGACCACTAAATGATGGTCTAAATGACTTAATCAGGAACCTTAGACTGTCCAAAACAGCAACAGAAATTTTAGCTTCCCGATCGAAGGAAAGAAACATTTTTGGCAATAGGATGTCTGACGGCTGCATTCAGCACGCTGAACAGTTGCTGATACCCTTCCAGCGGCTTGGATGGAACATGAGTATTAAGCTTCACTACCTTCACAGTCATCTAGACCATTTTCCTGAAAATCTCGGTGACTTCTATGCGAGGAACAAGGAGAGCGCTTTTACCAGAATATTTACACTATAACGGAACGGTATTGGGGGTACTGTATTGAACATATCTCAGTTGACTATTGTTGGAGCATTTAAAATTGTACTCATAATACATCTGACTCTAGAAAATCCAAAAAAAGGAAATTTTATTCGGAATTAATATATTTAATAGATTTTTTAAACTTAAACTTTTTGCATTTTCAATGAAAAGCCATGTCACTTCATAACTCCAAAACTAGAGCTGCTACATAAAAACGCCATATATTTTTGAAATCAGCGTGGAAAAACTGTTCAAATTCATGTATAAAATCTCATGCAACAGATATGCTGTTTTCCAGTGTTATTAAGAAATTACATAAACCCGTGTTGGAAATATTTTTATCAGTGCACTACCAGCGTGTAGTTCCGATTAGGCATACAAGATTACACATAATGGACTGAGTCTTTGTATGGCCAACGAGGATTACATTGTATGACGTTATGTTTTGTCATTCATTACGTCACTTCACTGTCATCACCACTTTGATATGTAGGTAAAACGAATTTCAAGGACATGCTAAAAATTTTTTTTTTTGTTCTTTATATGACAACGTTTGTATTCTTTTGAGTCTTCGTAGCACAGTGCGAAACCAGCTTATGAAACAGGAGGCCGTCGGTTCAATCCCCACACCGATACAAATTCTTGTCTGATCCACCCAAGATTAATAAATACGTAAATGTTAAAAATATACATGTATGTTTGGGTCTGAAACAAGGATAGAGCACAAAAAGTGGGTGTAAGGATTTACTAGTATCTTTCCGTTCACATTTTGTTTAGGACAATATGTAGAATTCGTGAATAATAACTCGATGAGCTTTTCGTCAAATTCATAACATATAAATTTTTCTCACTTTTAGAGGTATTCCACTTAGTTAGTGTCCCAGACATCCAGGAATTAATCAATATCTGTCTCATTTGCAGAGGGATCCATTAATACGTTTTAGTTTTCCTTCTTTTCTTGAGATAACAATGTCGATAAAACCCAAAGAACAAATTCTAGATTGCGAAGTTTGTTTCGTCCCTGAAGCAGAGGAAATGCAGTACTTATTACCCGTAGTAAGTAGTAGTACCTCAGCATAAGTTCCAGTTTAGGTATCTTAACTTGTTCAGGACCCGTTTATCTAAGTCGCTGTATTCGCTTCTTTCAAAAAATTCTAAGGCGAAAACTACACTGCAGTGATCGAGACTATGACCAATATCTCATTAAAACTTGTCTCTGTAAAATACCCAATTAAATTTTTATTTAACGCACGACCTGGCTTATTTTCTGCGTAACCAACTCTTCTTTTCTAGCAATAGCAATCCGTGCGTACAGGGCACGTACAATATTATTAATGCAAATAAGTAAATGCTTGCAAGGTCGCAGGGTGGGGCAACTGCTCTCGGTATGTCGAGGCCGCTTTCCCATTGTGCGCCTCTGTGACCATACTAGTATCAAAATAGTGTAATTATCCATCCTATTTTGGAAGAACCCATATAGTGTGGGTTTTGTGAGGGGTCAACGGCCGCTGAGCTTGTAAATACGTATATTCTATTTTGTGGACAAAAATGTTCGGTTTCTAAAACAAATGTGTTTACTCGAAATTTGATTTTCGTTGTAATTTTTTTACGTAACTTTCTGATGGCTTCTAAACGCTAACGTAATTAATTTGTTAAAATAAAATATTTGATGCGATTTTCAATCACCAGTCTTTATCTTCAACACTCGATCATCCATTAATTCCTATAATACATGTGCCAAATGGTGATTTCAATTTGAAGATATCTTTAAACATATTTGATGCTTGTAGGCCTGTCTTAAGAGGAATTATTACTCGTCTTTAAAGTTCAAGGGGAGTCAAGGAACACCATTATCGGCAGTCGTAATAAAATACCTTCGATACATTTTAGAGTTGTAAGGTTTATTAAAAAGTTGATCTTTTTAATAAAAGGGTAAAAGAAACAAGAGGCTAAGGAAATGAAAATATTAGATCTTCGATAATGTTAATTGTCAAACAATACCCGACAATAAAGCTATAACAGAATTAAGAGTGACGAATCATAATAACTTGTGAAAGTTCGTTTAAAAATAACGATTTGACTTTAACTTTAATTTTTTAAAGATATTGCTAAGTTAGTAAAGGTAGCTAATATATTCAGCTAACTATTGAATTAGTTTATCATATCATTTTTATACGAATACGATAAATCTTTTTAATGAGTAACTGGTCCAGTATTTATAATATTTCAAGGTAATGTTCTATACAACAGAGAGGATATGTTGGTCCTCTTTAATGAATCCAGTTCGGTGTCTCGCCTAGACGCGAAACAGGTTGGTGAGTCACCGTCCAACGGGCTACTGGCGAGTCCTATGAGCTCAAACCAGATTTTCTCGCGCGAAACCAATCATTCGTCCATTCACTGATGACTCATTGCGGAATTTCACTAATAATGTGTAGAAATTAATTTGGACGCGCGGTCGAGAATCTCGGCGGTCGCGGGTTCGAACCCCAGGCACACACCTCTGACTTTTCAAAGTTATGTGTGTATTCACATTGAATTATCGCTTGCTTTAACGGTGAAGGAAACCATCGTGATGAAACCAGCACACCTAAGAGTTCTTAGGAATTTCTTAGGTGTGTAGTCTGCCAACCCACACTATGCCAGCGTGGTGGACTATGGCCTAAAACCCTCTCAATGGTAGAGGAGACCCGTCGTGCTCAGCAGTGGGCGTATATGGGTTGATGAAGAAGTTAATTATAGCACAACATATACTACTGGAAAAAATTAAAGGATCAAAAAATAAATCCAAATTTTTGGGCGATTTTCAACAGCCCGCAACTTCGAGAAAAATGGTCGTACAGGAAATTTAAAAAATGGAAATTGTAGCTTCAAGTATCTAGTTTATGAATTAAGACAATACAATTTTGTAGCATCAGCGGTTTTGGAGTGATCTTAGGAAAACCAGCAACAAAAAAATCTTGAAAAATTTTTGGTTTCTTTTTTTTGATGTACGGGCGTGGAAAATAATATTCTTGCATAATGACTATAAAGATCGGATACTTTGTTTATTTAGCTTGAATTTCTTTTATTTAACACCTCGATGCGTTTAGTTCTCGTCGAGATATCAGTCTTCAAATGGAAAAGGATCCTTTTGTCTTTAATTATCGATATCTCAGCAAACAATAATTACAGACCAAGTTAAAGGAGCGTTTCAAGAAATTAAATACACATCCTTTAACCACCAGCAATTGCTTTTTCGAAAAACCAAGAATTTTTTTGGTCACATGAATTTGAAAATGCAACAAAAAATGGGCTTTGGGTGGCTTTTTGGAAAATCAAGCGCTGGATCGAAAATATTGTGAAAACCAATAATGTTAAGTGTGCGTTTTACAGTTCAATATGTCCACAAAAACTCTACAAAGAGCAAAATTAATCCATCCAGCCTATTTTTTGTTTCATTCGATCAAATTTTTGAAAAAATTAAAGGATCACGTTTTTGCTCTGTAAAGCTCATAATTTAAGAAATGAAAAATGTTTATTTTTTAAAGCTTTTTCCACGTTTCTGTTGAACGAATTTGTTTTTCTGGGGCAACTTGAGGAAATTTAAGAAACCAAAGCCCAATCAATTCAATATTTTGTCAACGCGAATTTGTTGCTCAATAATTCCCTAATCGCACACAATAGCAACAACGAGCAATATTGGCGTTAGTGACTTGAATTTCCTCAAGTTGCCCCAGAAAAACAAATTCGTTCAACAGAAACGTGGAAAAAGCTTTAAAAAATAAACATTTTTCATTTCTTAAATTATGAGCTTTACAGAGCAAAAACGTGATCCTTTAATTTTTTCAAAAATTTGATCGAATGAAACAAAAAATAGGCTGGATGGATTAATTTTGCTCTTTGTAGAGTTTTTGTGGACATATTGAACTGTAAAACGCACACTTAACATTATTGGTTTTCACAATATTTTCGATCCAGCGCTTGATTTTCCAAAAAGCCACCCAAAGCCCATTTTTTGTTGCATTTTCAAATTCATGTGACCAAAAAAATTCTTGGTTTTTCGAAAAAGCAATTGCTGGTGGTTAAAGGATGTGTATTTAATTTCTTGAAACGCTCCTTTAACTTGGTCTGTAATTATTGTTTGCTGAGATATCGATAATTAAAGACAAAAGGATCCTTTTCCATTTGAAGACTGATATCTCGACGAGAACTAAACGCATCGAGGTGTTAAATAAAAGAAATTCAAGCTAAAAAAACAAAGTATCCGATCTTTATAGTCATTAAGCAAGAATATTATTTTCCACGCCCGTACATCAAAAAAAAGAAACCAAAAATTTTTCAAGATTTTTTTGTTGCTGGTTTTCCTAAGATCACTCCAAAACCGCTGATGCTACAAAATTGTATTGTCTTAATTCATAAACTAGATACTTGAAGCTACAATTTCCATTTTTTAAATTTCCTGTACGACCATTTTTCTCGAAGTTGCGGGCTGTTGAAAATCGCCCAAAAATTTGGATTTATTTTTTGATCCTTTAATTTTTTCCAGTAGTGTATAAATATGATTCAGAAGGAACAGATATTTCCATCCCGAAAAATTTATTTATTTAATGTTAAATATAAGAAAGGACTTTAACTGATTTTTTTTATAGTCGAAAGAAATAATTATTTGTAAAAAAAAAATTCCCCGTAGAGCAAAAATCAAACCCACGATTCGCGGCGTAGACAAATATCCTAACATAAACCTTACACTAAACTTTACGACGTCCCGCCAATTTTATTGTAGCATAATATATGTCTTTTTGTCAGCTATACCACAAAGTCTAAAGACAAAAGATTTTAACGAGGTCGTCCTTCCTGTCACGACATACGGAGCCGAGATGTGGCCACTGACGGTGCGACTTACCCACCAACTCAAGGTCGCTCAGCGAGCTATGGAGAGGGCTACGTTAGAAGTTACTCTGAAGGATAGAATCAGAAACAACGCCATCTGACAGAGAACCAAAGCTATCGACATAGCCCAAAGAATTAGTAAGCTTAATTGGCAGTAGGCAGGTCACATCTATCGCAGAACTGAGGATCCTCGATCTTCAGGCCTTGTCATCCTACTGCTGCCAGCCACCTTGCGAATATCTTCACCCCACCTAGCCAGAGAATTTCTAACTACACTACATTTGCACCGTCATCAGTTTCATCATCATCATCAACATCATCAACTGCCTTTCATGTCCACTGCTGGAGGACCATAGGAGTCCTATGGTGTGCCATAGGAGAGGCCTATGTCCAGCAGTGGACATGAAAGGCAGTTGATGATGATACCATACAACTAATAATTTTATGTTACGTTCATACTAAAGTCTTTATGCTGTGGTAGTCATATTAAGAGGCTATGTTATGTTTTAGGATCTTGTTTGGGATCTAATAATTTGTGAGACCATTAAGTCTTTCATATTTTCTGAATGATATATATTGATTAATAACAATATACTCACATAAATAAAATTATAAGGATTAAAGTGAACAAAAAAATAGGTTTCTGGAAAAATAATAGGTGGGCATATACCCCTGTGGCTAGTTAAATCCAGTGATCAGTTGTTAATTCAACTATACTATCATAAAATCGTAACACATTTTAATTATTAAATATGTGAAAAATAATTTAACATAAAATTTTAGAATTGAATAAATAAATCAACAGAAAATAATCTTAACACTTTATTGGGATATTAAAATCAATGCCCATTATGAAAAAAGGATAGGCATTTGGGAATCAGGTTTATTAGTAGCTGAGGACACACCTATGAAGTTGAGTGTTCAAAATATATATATCTATAAATTTTCATAATTTATAAATTAATGTCAATATTTGCATATTTATATTCTTTATTAAGCTCATTATTGGCAAAACTCCAGTACTTTGTTTTTAAAATTTAAAAAATGACAGGTATGTTATAACTACTACCGAGAAAATAAATTTGAAACTTCCTAGTAATAGCCAAGCCAAACAAAGAAAATAAAGTTATGAAAAAAAAATATTCAAAATATATTAAATAATATTGTCTTAATTTTAAATAATATTTTTATCAATCTCCGGCACAACTTACCTAAACTTGGAGAGATCACAAAAGACACTCATTTATTAAAATTACAGTACATTCAATTAAATACATACATATTCTAATCAGAATAACTTTATGAAAACAAAACATACACAAACAAGTTTTAAAGTCAAACTTTTTGGTCCTTGATCTCTTTCAATAATTGTGTCAAATATGTTCCGTTCAGAAATTGATTAAATTTATAAATGCCTGTTAATAATATACAAATCTTAATATTACTTAAACTAAATGTTATAAACATACGGAATATTGTGACTAATATACCCTAAGTATTAAATACTTTTTACAATCGAAACATTCTTGCGATTTTTTAAATATATCTTTTGTTTTTTAAAAATCTATGAGAAAGCAATCAAACAGCCAACCCTTTGCCATTACATTTGAAAATAAAAATTTTGCAATAGTTATAACACGACAAATCTTTTTTTAATCTTTTATTCATTACTAAATATTACAAAAGAATACAAATAATACAGTAGTAAGAAGGCCCTAGCCTTCTTTTAAGTATATCCATACTACAAATAATATGTTGTTAAAAGTTACAGAAAGAAAAATCCAATAAGATTAAAGTATTTTCTAACTTTTATTCAAGAATCACAGAAACTCAGGGCATCACAAAAGTTGCACAAATGGCAATGCTGTAAGATCTTATTCGCCTCATAAAATCAATTTAAAATGACATAACATCTTGTTGTCATGACAACCAAGAAGTAAATATTGGCATTTAGACTCATTCATGGACGTAATATATAAACGATATTATATTATTACGTTTAGATATTAAGTCCATGGACTCATTGCAATAAACCAAATTTGAAAAGCAATATTTAAATGCGAAATAATCGACAATGGTGAGCATGACACGTTGGCTGGACGTAGAAGTGGGATCTGGTGATGTAGACTTAAATACTCTACCTTCAAATATAATTCTCGTGGATTTGCATAATGATAATGAATACAAACTTATTGTTGGAGATCTTGGAAGAGGAGACGAAGGACCGAAATTAAAAGTAACTTTATCTTAATTTAGTAATTTTTCTATGTAGTTCAAGAGTTTTTAGTTTTTATCTTGAGAGCTCCTTAATAAGTCAATGAGCAAAAGTGTTGTAAGAAATGATTTGCTGTATTTATTATTTTTCCCAAATGCATTTTTTTTCAAGTGTAAGGTGTTCCAAATAGTTTTGAATATTTATTAATAAATTCTTTAAAAGTTAAAAAATAATGATAAAAGCACTATTGCATGCTCTTGTGGAATTCTTAGATAAATAAATAATTCCTAAAAATAATAAAAAAATTGTTTATATTCCAGGTATTCAAGGGTGCAATGCAAATAGCAGACATGCTCCTACCAGACTTACCACTGGGTATTGTTGGATTCTATCCTAATGAAGTTGTACCTCGGTCGGTACCATTAATTGCTGTGGCATTTAGTTCATCTGTATACATCTACAGGAATTTGAAACTATTCTTCAAGTATTACTTACCATCTGTTGAACTCAATGCTGTAGAAACGGATGTGTGGAAACAGGTAAACTACACACATCATATTTGCAAAAAAAAATGTAGTAACTTTGTATAATTAGGATTGCAAATAAGATAAGAATTTATTTCCTAAATAATTCTTCATTGTTTTATGTTCCCTAAACAATAGGACAAATTGTTGAGTAAATTTCCTTTGCAAACATCCGTAAATTTTTCAAGCTTCCATGTGTATTCTTATTACTAAAAGCAGCATTTGCTTAATACATATTTTTTTAAATATTACACAAACAAATGTTTTTATTTCAATTTTCAGCTTGCAGATCCATCCAATCATACTCCAGAATTTGTGACAATGATGAGTGAAAACCTTAAAGCTATACCCCAAAAGATTCTCAGCATGCAGTCAAGAAATTTCCTCTCATTGAACATTGATGAGCAGTTAGATTACTTGGAGCAGAATATTGATACTGCTGCATTCATTTCTCCAGAGATTGTTTGCATTACTACATTGAAACTTAGTTCATCAGACCGGTATTCAGTCAGTTGTTTGATTGTTGGCACGGAAGATGGTGATATTATTGTTTTGGACCCACAGACTTTTACTCAGCTAAGTCAGGTTTGTGTGTTTATGGCAATTTATCAGTTCAGCATAGAATGTATGTGTGGTAACAAATGCTAGTGGACAGTTGTAAAACATAAAGAATATAATAATTAATAAATACACTTACAAGTTATACACACAGGATGTGTGTGACTGTATATATGGATGCGTGTAAGTGTAGTATTACATTAGTAGGCTAAACTTAAATTGGGGTACATGTCTTTTGTTATGGGCCTTAGGAACTATTAAAGATCACCCAAGCTCAAAACAAATGTCTGCTTGACAACAGGATTGAGATTGTGGACTCTTTTTAATAAAACTCCCTTTTATATTTTTTTTAAATTAAAAGTTGGGTTTTGAATGTCCCTAACTCGGATTAGATGTGCTGCATGCATGTTGCATTTTCTTGTAACTAATGTTTCATTACTCAGGCAAAGTTATGTGCGGTGAAGAAAACTCCATTTCAAATGGTGGCCACAGGGCTGTATAATGTTGACTACAGGATTACTGTAGCCACTAGGTGTGTGACTATCGCCTGATTACAGACGCACTTAGCACCAATATTTTTAATATGCTCACTGCACTTTTATATTATACAGTTTGTCATTTTTCTTTTTATTTACAGCACAGTATGAAGCTCACTTAAAGTTGTCTTATCAGTATTTATTTTTATGGATTATATCAAACACAAATTATAGAATTTAAGCAGCTTTTATAGACCGCAAGCTGATTTTATAAGTTGCAATTAGGGGCACTTTTATTTAAGAAAACCTAAAAGAATTCGAATGGTTAAAAAATACACTGAAACTAAACTTTGCCATATAGAATGTTAATTCTCATTATCATTAATCTATAATAAAAGTTAAAAATAAACTTTTCAGGGAGAAATCAGTTTGTGTTGTAAAGAGGGACTGGAGTGAAGGTCGCTTGATATTCACCACTGAGGATCACATCATTGCTATCGAGGTGAACCCCGCAGACAACAGCATTATGGTTATTTGTACGGACAACACCATGGCCTGCTATACTAGAAAGGTAATTATTTTCTAAACTTTACTTACTAATAGAGATCTTATGTGCCTTATATTATAGGTACATAATATAATTTCGCAACCGCTACTAAAAAAAATCTTATAAATATTTAATACTCCCCTTCCCGAAAATAGAACTCAGCCATTTGGGTTTTGATTGACCAACGTCATTCCCTTAAAAAAATTACCAAACCTTTAATTTCCACAGTGTAGTATAGTTTCATAGTACAGTTTTCTTTGTATCTAGTAGTCAGCCATCTTGGTGATATATTCCAGGGTAAGAAGCAGTGGTGTGTGACGCTGGAGCACAGGCCGGTTGCCATGACGACGGTGCCAGTGATGCACCTAGGGGTGACTCTCACGGGAGTTGCGCTGGCGTCGGGACACGTGCACTTGTACGAAGGGAAGGCTCGTGTTGACACCCTGTTTGTGAGAGGTAAGTTCATTTTGCTGGTTAAAATAGCAGTGGAAATATTTTTTATTAGTTTAATTTAATTTTAATTTATAATAATAATAATTTAATTATTAATTCAATTTAATTCTGCTGTCATTGTGGAAGCAGATCATCCGCTCCAGATGTCAACCTAACGCTGACCACGATCCTCAGATATGAGGGACCGGCCAGAGAGAGAGAGAGAGAGTGTCATTGTTGAAAAATCATAAGTTTTTACATGTTCTTCATGAGTAAATTATCTGGGTTTATGTTTACGTGGATGGTTTAAAAGATAATGTACTTAATACTTTCTAACTTGTATATATGCATAGTATAATGCGGGTGACGGCCACTGATAGGTTTTAGTCGATATGCTGGTATAGGATATTGGTTAGCGACTTAATTTGGCTAAACGGACAATTGTTCCATAAGCCGAGTTATTAGACCAGAGACCCTGAGTTTAAGGCAATTTCCTCTTGAAATAATGTAGGATTTCTATTGATTTGTTCTATTATGTTACAGATGTTGTGTCCGTGATGAAGTTCGGAAGACTGGGTCAAGAGGAGCACGTTTTAATTATTGTTAGTGGCAGTAAGTTCCTATCATAATAAGCCGATGTACAGCACTCCACGTCGTCACCCACAGCTTCACAGGAGCCTACTCTACAACTGAGAGGGTTTAGAGTTTTCGTTTATGTTTAGTCAGTCCACCACACTGGCTTAGTGCGGGTTGGCGGATTATATACCTAAGAAATGCCTAACAACTTTTCGTCGTATAATTAACGTTGTTTTCCTTTGCCTTTTACGTTTTTTTTTTTTTATGGAAAAAGGAGGCAAACGAGCAAATGAGCCACCTGATGTTAAGTGGTCAACACCGCCCATGAACACCCACAATACCAGAGGAATCATCGGTGTGTTGCCAGCCTTTGAGGAAGATATAAGCTCTCTTCTAGAAGGTCCCTAAATCGTACTTGTTTGGGAATACCGCTGAAGGAAGCTGATTCCACAAAGATGTTGTGCGAGGAAGAAAACAGCGTTTGAACCTTATGTTTATAATTTGTAATTTGCAGGCGGTAACCTAATGCTGAAGATATTGAAGCGCACGGCGGATTTTAACGCGCACTCGGCGGGCGTGGAGATGTCTCCGAACGTGGGCGCTACTCAAAAACCCTGGCTCATACCAAAGAAGTCCAAATTGTTTCTAGAACAGTCCATGAGGGAGAGAGAAAATGCTGTTGGTAAGTTGTGATCATTTTTCATTGTTGTCTATATGAACTACCGACGATATACATAAACTGTGAAGTTCTGCACAAAGGTTCATAATCGTCCATCATTATCATATCAGTCCATATACGTCTTACTGCTGGGCACGCCTCCTCTACAATTCAAAGGGTTTCAGGCCTTGGTCCACAACGCTGGCCTAGTGCGGGTTGGCGGACTACACACTTTAGAGATTCCTAAGGACTTTTAGGTATTACAATCATCAGCCAAAAGACGTCCACTGCTGAAATATTTGTTTTAGCTATCATCACGATGTTTTCCTTCATCGATAAAGCAAGTGATAATTCATTGTGAATACACACATAACTTCGAAAAGTCACAGATGTGTGATTCTCGACGAAACTAATATAATAGTCCATTGTGCAGCAATGCACGAGACATTTCAGTTGGAACTGAGCAAGCTGCGACTGATGGCTGCCAAGACGTTGTTGGAGGCGCACGTCAAGTCTGACAACTCTGTGGGCGCGGGCGCCATGGAGTCTCTCAGGCTTACTGCCGAGGTATGGGAAATTTGTCATCATCATCAGCAGACCATTGTAAAGAACGGGTTTCCTCTATAAGTGCTTTAAGCCTGAGGCCATCACGCTGACCTGGTGCAGGTTAGCAACCTATATTATTTAAGTATGGTTTAGTGTTCGATGTTCACAGTTAAGTTTAGCGATTTAGTTTGAAGATCGCAGATCTTTGTGAACATAATATTGTCTTTTGTTTGGTGTACTACCAAAAAGGCAAATATTTATAAATAAAATTAAAAAATAATACGGTAAGGGTAATTCTAAGGCCCCTACCCTGTTCAGATCGTATCCTAATATTCCCTTTATCATCTTACCTTTAATACGTATGTACGGAACGTAGGTGGAAGGTCTGGGTCCAGTGTTCCGCATGACGCTGGTAGTGGAGAACACGTCCACTGATAAAGCAGTAATCGGACTCTCCATACTGTTCCACGTACACACTGCCAACTATAAAGTGGACAACCCTTACATCAAGGTAACAACCATGTTTTTGAGGTTAAGTGTTCTAAATCTGCTGTGGAAACGATGATGCAAAAAAAAAATAGGAAATATTCTGACCGAATATATAGTTTTGTTCTAACGTTGCTGATGATAGTATACCCCTCCCATGAAATTTTCAGTCTCATTTCATGAAGTATAGAGGTTATAAAAAGGTAGAATTCAGGCTATTTACTTTTTATTTGCGCCTCCTCAAAAGAAAGCTCCACAACTAGTACTGCTAAGTAAATCAAGTAAGGTATACAAGAATTTTTTCTAGAAGTTTCGAGTAATATTTATATACTCATGATAACAGATACGTCAATATATATATCTAAATAGCTCCAAAGTTACAGTGATTCATTGTATTCATAAATCATCTTTCAGGTACCCCTCCTTTCTCCAGGAAGTAAACTAAATTTCCCAACGAAGTTAGAAGAAGTATTCGACGATAACATAAACCCTGATATATTTTTCCGTCCAGTCACGGGACAAGGGGGGGAGAGGTCGTTAGTTAAAGTCCTACTGCTGAAGGAGGGGAGGAAGGGCCCGGTCCTCGCCGCGACGGTACAGATGCCCCCCACCGACCCTCTGATGCTGCCTTTCGATAAGCTACAAGCAGCTACTGGATTTGAGAATGGGTCGGACTGGAAAATTGATAATTGATGTAGCTGAATTTCTGGGGTGTAGTCCGTCAAACCGTACCAGGCCAGCGTTGTGGACTAAGCCTTATCAGTAGTAGAGGAGGTCCGGGCCAAGCAGTTGGACATGTGCTGATGATTCTGATGAAAAGTGAAGATAATTGTCATAAGATATTCAGATTAAATGTTCTAGTGCGACGTTTGTGTATAAGATGTATGGATGTTGATGAAAAAAAGAGGGAAGTCAGAATTTTAGCTTGTGGCAGTCAATAATTTCTGCCTATCTCTAGTATCTATAAGTACATCTAGTGCAAGCTGGATCTTATCTTTAATAAGTGAATTGTATATAAGAAAATAAAACATAATTATATTATTGCAAAATTGTGTTTTATTTTAATTTAAGTGTAAGACTCCGCCAACCCGCACTAGACCAGCGTGGTGGACTAAGGCCCGTGACCGGCAGTGGGACATAATATATGGGCTGATGAGTATAGTAAGCAGTGATGGCCTCGAGGTGTGGGCGCGCGGTCGAGAATCTCGGCGGTCGCGGGTTCGAACCCCAGGCACACACCTCTGACTTTTCGAAGTTATGTGTGTATTCACATTGAATTATCACTTGCTTTAACGGTGAAGGAAAACATCGTGATAAAACCTGCACATCTAAGAGTTCTTAGGAATTTCTTAGGTGTGTAGTCCGCCAACCCGCACTAGGCCAGCGTGGTGGACTATGGCCTAAACCCTCTCAATGGTAGAGGAGACCCGTGCTCAGCAGTGGGCGTATATGGGTTGATGAAGAAGAAGATGAGTATAAGTGTAAGACCAAAACAAAATAGCAACATTCCTAAGCGGTGACAATTAACAGTATTAATTAGAGATGGGCCGAGTACTCGGTTGATACTCGGTACTCGGCGTACTCGGCGGGCTTTTTGATACTCGTACTCGGCCGAATAACTCGGTTTGAATGCCGAGTATACTCTGCTTAAGAAATGCAATATATTGCGGTTGATATAATTTAAACAACAGTCATCATCATCATCATTAGCCAATGGAAGTCCACTGCTGGACATAGGCCTCCCTCAATGACTTCCACCGGGTTTGGCCGGAAGCCTCCTGCAGCCAGCGACGTCCCGCGACCTTGACAAGGTCGTGAACAGGGTGGTAAAATGACTGAATTTAAGCGATGTATTAAACATTTCATAGATTCAATAAATATTATTTTATTTCATTTCGTAAACAACTGTGTTAATCAAAAATTATTTAGTAATTTAGGAAATCTTTGAAAGTCTCAATTAATAAAATCAAAATTATAGTACATAATAAACATAATTAATATTTAAAATTGGAGAAAGCTAAGTTATGATGCAGTGATGGCCTCGAGGTTTGGGCGCGCGGTCGAAAATCTCGACGGTCGCGGGTTCGAACCCCAGGCACACACCTCTGACTTTTCGAAGTTATGTGTGTATTCACATTTAATTATCACTTGCTTTAACGGTGAAGGAAAACGTCGTGATGAAACCTGCACACCTAAGAGTTCTTAGGAATTTCTTAGGTGTGTAGTCCGCCAACCCGCACTAGGCCAGCGTGGTGGACTATGACCTAAACCTTCTCAATGGGAGAAGAGACCCGTGCTCAGCAGTGGGCGTATATGGGTTGATGATGAAGTTATGATGCAGGAACACAAGCCTCGCTGCACGTTCTGGTAACAGCCTATTTCTCTATTCTTCGTAGACGTTACCGGCCTCCGAAAACAGGCTATTTAAATTCTAATGTACCACGCGCGAATTGGAAATTTAATTGAACCGAGTTACTCGGCCGAGTACTCGGTTGAAAAAAAATTGAACCGAGTAAAACTCGGTACTCGTTACTCGGCAAAAGTGTAACTCCGCGCATCTCTAGTATTAATCATCTAATTATGTTTTTAATTTATTTCCTATTTTTAATACACAATTCTTTAGATAATCAGATAAAATGTTCAGTTCATAATAGTTTATAGTGAAACGACAATCTAATCTCAAGATAGTAATGCGGAAAATTAGACATCTATGATCTAGGATTAAGAATTACCATTTGATATAAGAAAAATATTCCGAATTGAAATCAGCTGATTGCTATGAACATTACCCACCGGCATAAGATTCTAGAGATGAAAGGCTAGGTATATTACACAACACAAAGTGAAAAAGGTTTTCTGAAGATAGCTTTCTTCAAATTTAACACAAAAACCCGTTATTTCTACAATAAAGAAATTATTAAAGTTATGTTTGTACTGTAACGGCAAAGGAAAACATGGTGATGAAACCTGCACACCTAAAAGTTCTTAAGAATTTCTGAGGTGAGTAGTCCGCCAAAACCCACAAGGCCAGCGGAGTAGACTAAGACCTAACCTCTCTCAGTTGCAGAGGAGGCCCGTATTTAGCCGTTAGACGCATATGGGTGATGATGATGATGATGAAGATGTATATTAAAATTTACTGTATATGTATGCTACGTTAGCATATAAATGAGTCGTCGGTTTATTATTGTTTTTATCAACGGTATCTTGGAGCCGGACTGTCGCATCAAGGAAAATGACATTGAGATAACATTGAACTTGTCTTATCAGTGTCCAATTGTATAATCCGAAATAATTTCAAGCGTGGATATATTTGAAGAAGATATTGTAGGTACTATATCTCGCCAAATACGTTCCTTTATATGAAACTTACAATTAATTGGAGTCTGACTTAAAATGCAAGCATAGTGCGGGTCAGTGGTTTGCACGCCCAAGAATTGTTAGGTTACGTTTGCAGCTTTCTTCGCGATGTTTTCCTTCACCGACATCTTTAGAATAGAGCATTCATATTTTGCCAGTTTTGTGCTAAAAGCCACGTTATTAGGGACATTTCACTTCCACGCAGATTTCTAGACTCGGTGAATTAACTTAGAAAATACCTAAAAAACACTGCCACAGAATCGAACCCAGGAACGATCGCACATCACATACCTATGCCACAAGGTCATAGTATAGTACTTATTTCTCCTAATGGTCACACGGAGAGGATTTGAAATATTGTCGAATGCAGGTTACGTTTGTGGGTCAGGACTTAGGCGATACACAAGTAATATTGATTGGCGTTAAATATTTACATTCAGTGTTCCTCTACATCATTAAGTATGTAATGGGAACACAAAAGTATTGATCGCAAGGTGTGAACCAACACAGAATAATCGCGTTTTATAAAACAATAAAATCGACACGACGTAAAGTAAGGAATCTTTTTTTATCATTGAATAGTCACATTCGCATTCTAAGTTATATTTTATTTAGACATTTATGTGATTCCTGAGACAAGAGTTATAAGCCTAGTTGAACTAATTATTTTTTTATGGGAATATTTTTTCACAATTACTTATCACGTATACCGCATTAATTAAAACGGTCGCTTAAATGCAAGTCGCCCTCAGATTGGTTTATTGTGAAGAACTTAAGTAAAATTTCTAAGACAAAGAAATAGAAACACACAACACCTTGCTCTATACTTTTTTAAGTACTTTATTACGTAACATTTAAAATAGCTGATGAACCGTGGGTGTAGGAGAATTCATTTTCCGACGAAAATTTACCTACTTAGGTTCATCCAGGCATAATGTACTGTCCTCCTCGTATTATTAGGCAATTATTCACAAACATGCTGTAGAATTTTATATACATTCTCTTCTAAGACAATGACCTCTAAGTTTGGTTCCATCGTGGCCAATCTTAAGCAGATAACCCCCAGTTGTGGGCAGCGATTATGTCGTGGATACCAGAGCATATTAGCGCTAAGGATTAACATAATGACAGCTTAATAAATAACGGTATGGACAAGGATTTGCTCATATCGTACTGATATCGCTATCTGAGTCCCAAACGATAACATACTAGTAATAACAACACCTTAAATACGGGGCGAAAAGGTAAAGAGATGGCCCCCGTTGCCGGGTGAAACAGAAAGTTTATGCGAAAAATAAAAAAATGAGAAATGTTACCTAGAATCTTGCACTTGGCAGCGCATTGGTTCGAATTATCTTAATACTTTGGGAGTACATACAAACGTGTACATACATAGTATGTATTACATACATACAAAACCTTACGCCTATATTTCTTGTTACTGAAAATTTCCTAATGGGACCACACAGTATCAGTAATTTAAAAACACCATTTTGATAAATAATTAATTCATAAGGAATTTAAAGAATTCGTTTGCTCTATAGTTAAATTAGAGTTGGATTGATTTCGATCTTAGATGTTTTTAGCAAATATTCCTGATTACATGGATATTTTCATGGAAGATAAATCTTACATAATATATTATGGTGTTTATCTAGGAAAATACACAAAAATAATTAAAAAACCTTTTAAATTAATATTGAAAAAAAAATAGTGTCTGCCTCAATGAAACATAAATGCTAAATAATACGCCATAAATTGGGGTGCGTTTAAGAAGTACAAATTACGATTTCCGAGTTGAACAGTGGTATTGGGAATTATCTTTGGAAAGTTTTCGATAGCAATACGGAGTCTGAAAATGGCCATAGACCAAGGCATCAAACAGACTAGCCTTTGCTACCCGATAAAAGTTTCTTAATTATAAATCTTTATAAACAATGACAATCGATTGAAAAAAAAACAATGAGAAATACTACCACGGATATAAATTGCCATAGATTGATCACAACTCTGACAATATCAAGGAAATGATAAAATAATATATCGCTTGAAATAGTTTAACAAAGTCTATGATTGTACGATTGTTATATGAGTCATTCTTTTAATACATTATTTATTTTTATTGGTGTATGTACAATAGATATGATATAAGCAGTGATGGCCTCGAGGTTTGGGTGCGCGGTCGAGAATCTCGGCGGTCGCGGGTTCGAACCCCAGGCACACACCTCTGACTTTTCGAAGTTATGTGTGTATTCAAATTGAATTATCACTTGCTTTAACGGTGAAGGAAAACATCGTGATGAAACCTGCACACCTAAGAGTTCTTAGGAATTTCCTAGGTGTATAGTCCGCCAACCCGCACTAGGCCTGCGTGGTGGACTATGGCCTAAACCCTCTCAATGGTAGAGGAGACCCGTACTCAGCAGTGGGCGTATATGGGTTGATGAAGAAGAAGAAGACAATATATACTTTTTTGGTAATTATCGCCAGTAAGTCATTACTCATGCAAAGTTCTATTTTTAAAGTTTATATTTTTCTTAATTAAGGCGTTTGCAAGTACTCTAAACCTCACATCTCGAAGAGGTCAGGAGTAGGCAAAAATCCATTTCTGTGCCCACATATCGGTACGCTTATCTTAAATAGTAAGTTATTTATAAGCAGCATAATAATCAGGCCTATCACCGTTTTCGGGAAACACATATCTAGATTCAGTATTGCTACTGAAAATCGTGTCATGGAAAACCCAGTTATACTGACCGACCAATCAACTGTTGAAATTTTATATCTAAATAGTATTTTTGGTATTTGCTCTTTAGAAAAATAATATCGGCAGAATCGTGGAATTTTTATGATGTACTATTTAGAGGATCCGGGATTATAAATAAATACACTGAACAGTCACATAAGAAAGTCCTCCTCCCACATTAAGATACGAGTCTTGTGTTGAGGGTATCAGAAACTACGAGAGACTTTTTGGTCTTACAAATACTCTGACCCGAAACAAATATTTGTGGATCAGACAAACATTGATGATTGGTTCTTGGCTTTTTAAAAGGAGATTCTTCAAAGCAGCAGCGAAGGCTATAAGGCTCCAGGTGCAATAAGAATGCAGTAATACATCTCTGTCTACCCTTCCACAAATACAAGCATGTGTGTGTATTTAATTCTCAACATATTAGCATATAAAACGATTGTAACGTTTGCTACGTAACGGTGTTTATGAACATATCCGTCGACATAGAGGAAGTCATAAAGTGTTTATGTTTTATATCAACAAACCCCATTACATACATTATTACAACGCGGTCGCTATGACAAGAAATTTAATCCGATTCCTGTTCGCAACAAACTTGTACATAACATGTATGACTCTTCTTAAAAAGGATTTAATGATTATGAAAACATGTTAATGGTCAAGAAGTTAATATGTTAAAATTTCTGTTACATACTTATATGTTCTTCTTAAGGAATCATTTAGTATAAGATGACCAGTTAAAATGAGTCTAGATAAGCTCAACTGAAGGTGGGTCTAAGCTTTATTATCTGTGAGATGGTGGTCTCTGTGGGACATATAAATATATTTTTAAAAAACATATAAAATCTCAACATGCATGATGCAACATAGTGTCATTTAACTTGAAAAAAAAGTAAAGTTTATGAGGACAATCTATAAAGGTCAAAAGAGGTCGTTGCAACTCATTTGTTAGAAACAGTTGACAGACGTATTCGTGTAATTGTTTTTTTCTTAGTTTTTAGCTGTCACGGTAAAGGAAACGGGCTGGTTTAATATAGAAATTGAACTAATATTATAGAAATTAGACTGGTATAAAAGAGCGCTGCCAAGAATTGACTGGTAAAATACCTTTACCGCATTCTTTGACGACACGACTCAATTGTGCCAGACTGTAAATTAGGCATATGCAGACTGATCTCGGTACCCGATTCAACTTTACTGCTCATTTTTTTGGAATTCTACGTCAGTAATTAATTATTTAAGAAGAAAAGTGAATAAAAAAAAGTGAGTCAAAAAAAGATTCATTTTGATGTAAAATTCAAAACAATTTAATTTATGTCATTTTTTAATTCATTCATCGAATTTATAATGTTGCAACGGTTAAAACCTGTGTCACGATGTTTGCAAATAACTCTAGAATTGAAAATCAACAGAATCGAATGCCAATATTGAATCACGACAAGTAAATATACAAAATGGCGGATGAGACATGAAACATAGACTTATTTATAAATATCTGGACAATGTTTAGGCGTCATTCAAAACATTTATGCCGCTTGCATCCGATGTTGTTAAGGCATTTTACACTGAAATGACATCGTCAAACATAATATTGTAACCCCTACTGTCTTGTGGTATCTTCATACCATATTCGAAGATAGAAAGAGAAGACGAAAATATCCTATATTTGCCAATAAAATAAGCTTCATAAAAAGTCGGTGTATGAATACGGTCACAGTAATTAAAACCGACAGCAGATGAAAGATTAAAAGAAAGTTGGGCTGCTGCAACTTCCAACTTCTTCTTTTCACCATTGTATGAGTAATTGAAGAATGAAAAAAGAATAGCAATATAAATCCATTAATTTACTTTATTCCTCTATCAACATGGGGTTGTGCGCAGCAAATTTTCCACCCTATTAGCAACTATCACCATTATTGACAAATTTATGATAAATTACACAGATTACCGTAATAAGGATGTTGTTTTTATTTATCAAACATTCATTACATTTCCGTTATAATAAATCCACTTGCTTTTGATGCAATTTTTTCTGGCTTTCATGGTTTCAGATGTTTCCTCGCCTTTTCATTATGGTATTTCTCAAATTGTTTTAAAGTGAGAAATAATTTCCTAATAGATTAAAAAAAAAATACTTCTAAGTTATGTGTCCTCTACGTCAAGTAATTATTTCGAACATTCCTGCTAGTTAATCATACTTACTGCCATTTGGGGGATTATGGATGAGGGCCGCTCAGGACCGGGATGGTTGGCGCTTACTTGGGGAGGCCTACGTTCAGGAGTGGACGGCGATAAGCTGAGTATATAATAATACTTACTGAGAAAACGTATATATTCTTACGAGACTGCCAGCAAGTGTTGGGCGCTCTAGGCGTCCCGGTATCGATTACCGAGTCAGTTGAAGTTTTCTAGGTTTTTTCATTGGGATTCCCAGTAAGGGCAAGGAGTCTGGAATTGTGCCCAAAAGCGGCAATAGGCTCACCCCCTATTACGTGGGGAAGTGAGGGTACTGATATGCACCTTTACCTACTCCTTCGGAGAATACAGGCGTCATGATATGTACATATGTCCTCAATTATTAGAAAAGCTAACTTTGAGTTTGACATTCTCTACGTCAAGTATTTCAAACCTTCTTGCTAGATTACCTTTAAGAGCGTTTTTCTTAAACTTTAAATCTTATCACCATCATCCAAATCACCGTTGCTATGCCCCTTCGTCATAACGCATAATATACTTTATGACGAATGGGCCAAAGGTGTTGACGTAAACTGAAGTTGTTTAAACGAAGGCTACGTTCAATTTACGTATGTACTGACTCACGTCGTTTAAATAGCTTTAAAAATCTTCACGTACGAGGACATGTTACTTCCTTGTAAGATATTGTAAGCAGCTGAAATGAGTTTGGACTGTAGTATGTAGATTCGGGGTGACGATGTCCGCAAGGTGGCTGGCGTGGTTGGATGAGGAGAGCTGAAGATCGAGCCCAGTGGCGTGCCTTAAGAGAGGCCTATGTCCAGCAGTGGACGAATTAAGGGCTGTTGATGATGATTTTGATTTGAGCAGAGAAAAATTTAATCATCGTCATCTTCAGCCCATAAACGTAACTCTACTGAAAAACACCCAAAGAGTTTTACACCTTAGTCCTCCATGTTGGCAGTTGCAGAGTGCGTTTTTTGACGAAGAACTTTCTTATAAATTTTAGGTGTCCATGATTCTTCACAATGTTTTCCTTCACCGTAAAAATACGCGATATATCATTGTGAATCATCACGGTAGGTACTTCGAAAGGTTACAGTCGGTGATGGTAATAGATTCGCCCTTATTCCATAGGTTTGATACATATCTGGCGAAATGTGGGGACAAAAACCTCTGGCTTTCGGGGAATATAGGCGTATGGTTTAAGTATGTGTCTCTATGTGCATATATCTTCAAACTTTCATGAAATCTCAAATGAGGTGCATAAAGTTGCTACTGTGAACACCCAATGTAAAAAACCCAAAACCGGTACCCGACATGGATTGAACCTAAAACCTAATCTTGCTCCCCAAACACTTGTATCACGCGGGACCACCAAAGCAGTAGGTATACGAGAATGTGTTATCAATTTGCACCATTTCGCAATTCTTGTTTCACGTTCTCCTAGATTACTATCAGTCCTTATCAGTGTGATAACACACTCCGGTGTATCCATACTTATCAGGTTAGGTCCAGGAGTGGCGAAGGTGTGGCGAATTTTTCCCCCGCGAATCGATAAATGGTTATAAATAACAATGTTAGCAAACATAACCTCATTTCTATCGATAACTGCCGGTAGAAAATGTTTGTGGATGACAAGGATTTTCAAGTGGTGATAGCATTTTTTTTCCAGGGGGTTTGTAGAATCACTCGTTGGTTTTTACACTTTACAACATGTAATTTGATAATAAAAGGATAAGCACCCTGGTATCTTACCAACTGCGCTATGGGGCTGTCTGTTGTGTCATTATTTTTCTTTTAATTTTTAATTGTGTATATTTCATCTTGACTAGTATCATCATTGACAGAATGGTCGGACGATCTTGTAAAGGTCGCGGGACGTCGCTGGCTGCAGGCGGCTTCCGATCGATCCCGGTGGAAGTCATTGGGGGAGGCCTATGTCCAGCAGTGGACCTCAATTGGCTGATGGATGGATATTTCATCTGTTAACTGTCAAATACTATAAAAGTTATAATATGTAACAGTCACATTTACGTTTACACGAGCAGACATCATTCACACGACCAAAGATCATACATGCTCTCAAAAGGAGATTGAACCTTATCAAATAGAGAATTTGTCTTTCTCTATCAGGCACAACTAAACACGACAAAACGCTACCCGAAATCAAAATTACATGAAAGTATGGGCGAAATAATAAACGGGGCTTCTCTGAAAGTGAGGGGGGCTTAGTAGTAGTACCTAGTAGTTAGTTTAGTTAGCAAAGAACATAAAACGTACGCTAGCTCTCACGCCTGTATCTGGGTAGGAAGGATGGTATGATACTTACTCATGTAATGGAAGGGAGCCTGTTATCGTTTTTGGTAAAAATTTACAGACCTCGTGCTATTATTGGAAAGCTCTCAATGGAAATTCTCAAAAACGCTTTGCCCGGCCAGACAAATGAATCCGAGGCCTCAGGATTGCACACAGGTAATATAAAATATGTTATTTATACAGATTATAAAATTTACTTCGTTTATCAGCAATACTTTTCGATATATAGGTATCAGATTACACAGACTTGTGGAACAAAGATTTCTTTTTATAATAAATTGTCTAGCACATTAATAATAAAGGAAACTATGATGATAAATCTCTACATGGTAGAGTCACTGAATAGCCGAATGAGATTGGACGGGAAATAGAAATCATTTTGTAAGGCGAAGAGTGTGTCCTATTCATTCTACTACAATATCTTGTCTTGATATTATACGCTACTCGAAACACTAAGAATCGAAGTTAGGCCTATCGTAAGATCGACACGCTCGGCATCCTGACATTTCCTGTATAATTTAATTTTTCATTGAGTTGCTCTCTGCCAACGTAATTATTCTTACAATAATTCACATTGTATGTCTATTTAAAATTGAATGACATACACTCACTACTGTATCACGAATAAAGTAGACGTACAATATATTGTTTTTCCAGTATTCGAGTGGCATTTTTCCAGATCTGGGAATCCAATTTGAGACCTCTGTATCGCAAGGTAAAAACATACTCAGCAAAACCTTTCCAAAAAGAAATAAATATATAAGTAAAATAACGAAAATATGTTATAAGAACATAAGTTTTTATCAGGCTTAAGTTAGGCGAAAGCATAGCTTGCGATGGTAAGTAACAGGACACGTCCATTTAACACAATATCATAGGACAAACCCATGAAGCAATTTTATCAAAGAATTCACTTCGCGCCGTAAAACATTACCAATCATTTTTTTTAAAGGCAATAAATTATGATTAATTGCGCGATTATCACGCTTGTAATTTTATTTTATTGATTTCATAAAAAAATGATATATGTGAATTGACGAAAGGAAAAAACACTTTAAGGATAATTCAACATTCTATTTTATTTCTTGTGATTCGATATTTATTTTTAAAGGTATGACAGCCCCGGGGCGCAGTTGGCCAAACACCAGCTTTCAAAATGAGAGACCGCGGGTTCGATTCCCGCACCGAGACAAATGTTTGTGTGATCCACAAATATTTGTTTCTGGGCTGAGTGTTTGTGAGACTGAAAAATCTCTCGTACTATCTGATACCCACGATACAAGACATGTATCTTAATGTGAGGTCAGGTCTATGTGTGTGACTGTAGTTTGTTTAGGGTGTATTTTTAAAAGTATAATGCCTGTACATACTAAAATTCCAGTTTACGTTATAGTCAAAGTAATTTGTGAAGTAAGTTGCGATGGCCTCGATGTTTAGTCAGGTAGTCGGACACGTCACTTTTCGTAGTTATGTGTATCTTCACAAATAATGGACATGTACTTTTACGGTGGAGAAAACATGGTGAGGAAACCTGCGCACCTAAAAGCCGCACTAGGCCAGTGCGGTGGACTGAGGCCTTAACCCTGATGACATGAGGATGTATGTGAGGCTGATGACAATGATTATAATCATTTTACTTGCAAAATATCAAATAGAGAGGTTAAAACGTTTGATATATGACATGGTAATTTACGAATAAGTCAGCTATATTACACAAATTATAGTATTTAAGTTGAATAAGTGCGTCACTGCTGGACGTAGGCCTCTCTTATGGCACGCCACTGGGCTCGATCTTCGGCTCTCCTCATCCAATCAATTATGGCTCTAACTTTTTGAAATTATGTGTGAACTCATCATGAATGGTCACTTACTTTATGGCAAGGAAAACATCGTAAGAAAACCTGCACACCTAGAAGTTCTTGCGAATTTCTTAGGTGAGTAATCCGTTAACTCGCTATAGTCCAGCCAGTGCTGAACAAAGGCCTACACCCTCCTAGCTGAAGACTAGATCCGTGCCCAGCAATGGAAGTTTATAATAAGTGGGTAGGGCAATTAATAGCTAATTATTATGTTTCTTTCTCGTTGAAGATTTGTCCCGTCACAGGCATTCTTCGAAAGCTGTAAACCACACAATATTTTCAACACACATTTACAAACATTCGACACCATGTAAGATGGAAACACGGCCAAAGAGTTGATTTATTATTTTCGTGAACAGACTTCTTAAGAAAATTCGAATCCTGTCTGGAATGTAAAAACTATTTCTTCACCAAGAAATTCCTTAAAACGCATTAAAAAAATCCCTCAGAGAAAGTAATGTACTGATAATTTTATAATTCTACGTGATTAATTATTGTAATTACATAATACGTAATATCTTTAGCGTGGAAAATTATGATATTTGTTGGTTTTGTTTGGATTATCTACTCTGAGGTGGATTACGGCCTACGGACGATAAGGGCGCCATATTTTTATAATGTGATATCGTTTTTATAGATCTTAGGGTTGTCGAAGCTTGTATTGACATGTGAACTATTTCTTTTTGATTTTATATATAATTTCTAACTTAGTGGACCGACGGTTTGATAGTGATCGCATGAAATTCTATCGTATATTTGCTGATTGCGTTAGACAAAATTGATCTTGAAACTTAACAATCAATAGCCAGCTATGGATGTCCGTGATGACGATGATGATGGTGATGATAAATTGTCTTCCCAATTCTAGGAATATTCTGACGGTAGATTGAAGAAAGGACTGCTACTATTAAACACTAATGTTATAAAGAAGAAAACATGTCGTCAAACAGTTTTTTTAGCAAAACAAAGAATCATTTTTCAGGTAAAGAATAATAAAGTTATATAATACCTACCTAGGTTTGTACTATGTAGCTAGGATCAGTCTTTAAATATTATTTTGATAAGGATAAACATGTAAGCGATTTTAATACATTTTCTTTCAGAAGTCATTCGTTGAGGTTATTGTCACCAGTAAATGTACTTGAATTGTTCGCTCAACGTCGTTTCATCAAAATGCATTCAAAATCAACAGCTGTGTTAATAGCACGATAAATTATAATTCACTACAAGCGTTATTAACATATATTTCATCAGTATGGTTTGTATAGACAATGTATAAGTACATATTTGCGTTTGGTCAGGTGTTGTGAGGTCTTAAGGTTTCCTAGGATTGTACCATACTCTACAAGAGCATTGAAAAGAAAAAATAGACGAAATCCCATATATAATAAAAGGATTTGATCAAAATTCAGGCTTCTTTATTTTGTATCTTGCAAATTTGCTAGGGAGTTTCTGAATATTAACGATGAAAATTTTATTCAAGGTCTCACCTGACTAAGAACTTGTGGAAAAATTGTAATTATACATGCAGCCCATGATTCAAAAGAACAATGGTTGCGTTTCTTGCGTCACGCTGCAAGGTCGGCTTGTTTTATTATTGCCAGCGTTTAATGCTTCTAGAGGTGAAAGATCGGAAGTTGTAACCTACTGATTATTTGACATCAAGAGTCAATGCTTCAGAGTCCTCTGTACATTCTTCGTTACTTTGTTGAACCATTACGATGGTACTTACGTATAACGACGCTATGACCCAAAATTAGTCCTGACCTCTGACACCAAGAGACATTATTTAGGCCTATCCTTTACTGTTTGTTTTGCTGCTTTGTTCTTTCCATGGGATCGCACAAGTCTTTCTCGACTTGATCCTTTCAGCAGTGCCTCGGACGTTTTTTTGGGCACCGTCCGTTTAGAAGTCCAAAGAAGATGTATTGAAATCTGGAATCGAAGCAAAAAGCGACCAGATATTGAAAAATAAGAAATTTTGGTTGGTCGAAAGTCATTTCAGATCAATAATCATTATTGTAATAAGTCTTATCCTTTCAAAAGGCGTCATTTTTGGTTTTAAACATCTCATTTCTCGTAAACACACACAGTTGTAAGAAGGTGATAATTGAACTGATGGTGAACGTAGTACCGTCTAGATAAATATAAAAGTCAAAAGACTCCACGTCATGCAACACAATTAAGTTATTAATCATTGTTTAACGATGAATCATAGTTAAATAACTGTCGTGATTAAAGGATCCAAGGTTACAGAGATAGCTTGTAGACTTGCTGACTTTTCTTAAAATCCTTCCACAGGAAAATATAGAGGCGTTGCTCCCATAAAAGCCTTGGTAGTTTACAAAATTTCGAATAATCATTAGGCTATTACTAAATGACATACACATACGAATAAGAATTTACCAAATAAAATATAAAGTTTAGAATAGTAAGCTCTGAGAAGTTTTTTAAAAGTGGAAAGCGATTTAGCTTTACGAATTGTTAGTGGCAATTCATTTCACAGACGTGCAGCATGGACTGTAAAAGAATTATTAAGAAATTTGGTGCTATGCTGAGGAATTTCAAGTGTTAAATTTTCTGAGGACCTTAGCGGTCGTGCATGTGTAGCGCATAGAAAACGGAACCTATCTTTAAGATAACGGGGAGCAGTGGGATTGAATAAAATTTGAAAGAGTAGCAAAAGAATACGAGTATTCCGGCGAAGGCGCACAGATACCCATTTGAGTTTATCACGAAATTCAGAGACGTGGTCATATTTTTAATATGTTATTTTACTTAACCTCACTATCACAAACTAGCTTAGTTTTTTTAGTCATCCAAATTAATTATTTTTTTAAAACTAGACGGGATCCCGAAAATTCCGGGATCCCGCGGGATTGATATTTCTAATCCCGCGGGATCTCGAATTTGCAATCTCGAGTCGGGATTGCATTCCCTAATAGTGATCGCATGAAATTCTATCGTATATTTGTTGATTGCGTTAGACAAAATTGATCTTGAAACTTGACAATCAATAGCCAGCTGTGGATGTCCGTGATGACGATGATGATGGCGATGATAAATTATCTTCCCAATTCTAGGAATATTCTGACGGTAGATTGAAGCAAGGACTGCTACTATTAAACATTAATGTTAAAAAGAAGAAAATATGTCGTCAAATAGTTTTTTTTTAGCAAAACAAAGAATCATTTTTCAATATAATACCTACCTACCTACCTAGGTTTGTACTATGTAGCTAGAATCAGACTTTAAATATTATTTTGATAAGGATAAATATGTAAGCGATTTTAATGCATTTTCTTTCAGAAGTCATTCGTTGAGGTTATTGTCACCAGTAAATGTACTTGAATTGTTCGCTCAACGTCGTTTCATCAAAATGCATTCAAAATCAACAGCTGTGTTAACCCTTATGTTAGTAACCGGGTACCCGGGTACCCACCGCGGTGTATTTGTATGAATGGCTCAAAGAAAACTCAATATTTTATTTTAAGCTCTCGAATCGTCGTTTTTTAACTTAAAAGAAAGCTAGTTGTGAGTGCATTTAATTTATTTATTGTTTTTTTTTTTTTTTTTAAATAAGCTTAAACTTCAGCTATCGCCCCATTAGCAACCGGGTACCCGGGTACCCACAGTGGAAAGTATAGAAAATAAATTGAAAATGGTTACAACTAAATTTTATTAAAAAAATCCAGAAATATTACATTTTTTTTATAATTAATGACAATAAATGTGACATTTAATACATTGTATGAGATTAATTGAGTGCCGCCAATTCTTTCACTACTCTATCACCCTGATTTTTTTCCCGAGTGCCATGTATTTTACCAGTGCAAATAATCCCTTGCAAAGGATATGCGTTTTCCGCATCACAAATCCACCAGATCCTTATACCATACTTAGCTGGTTTCGATGGTATATATTGAGTGAATCCAGTGCGGCCACGGTATGGGTAAAGCTGTACATTGATTGTCAAGTTTGCGGTTGGTTTGTACACCTGAGCTAAATTTGAATTCAAAATAGTCCACACATCACGAATTGGAGCTGCTTTGTCTGTTTTTTTACGTTGACTTCGAGTATTACTATCATCGAATGTCAAAAAACGCAGAATATTATGAAATCTCTTCAATCTCATCGTCGCGCGATACAGCGGATAAGAATTGGAGTGCCACATATCGAAAGTATGGTCCGTATTTGAATTATTTGTGCCAGTACAATAATACCGAAGAATTAATAAATTTCGGATATCGTAACGGGCTTCCATCGATGCTGAGAGTATGGATGATCAGCATTATAATGTTGATAAGCAGCTTCGGCTTTCTTGTTAGTGTGACGGACGATTATATCAACCATTTCGTAGGTGAAAAATTTCTTGAAAGTCTCGCTTATTGACAACATTTCCGTACTGCGATGAGGCCCACTTCGCTGACGTATAATATTATGAGCTGCGGTCTGATGCTGAGTCAGTGGAGTTTTGCTCCACGCTGTTTTATCCTTCGCAAGTTTCTACTTCTTCGTCGTCTTCCTCACTCTCGCTATTCTCAACTTCTTCTTCTACTTCTAAATTTTCTTCAGCAATTTCTCCTGTATCTCCAGGATCTTCAGGTTCATCATGCTCTGAATTGTCTTCTCGATTTGCAATTTGATGACATCTAACTGTATTCGTTGGAATCCAGTCTTCGTCATCAGTGTCAGACGGCCCGCTCGAATCACTGTCATTCGCTCCAAGTAATTTTTTCAAATATGCATTTCTTTCAGTTGCACTTAACCTAATGAATTTATTATTATATTATACAATTTCTTAATAATATTACTAAAAATTATAATTAAAACATCTACAAATGTTAAATATATGTAAACTTTACTTACCTAGAATATTCAGCTCTCGATAGTTGTTCCATAGCTTTATTTTTCACTATAAAGAGAACACCATAAATAAAACACGTCTGATCCCAACAAAAATTTAATACGCGGCTCTTGCTCTAGATAGAAAAGAAAAAAATAACATCGAGTTTTCTTCTCTAACAAACAAAATTTTTAATACTCAGATCTGCGGGTACCCGGGTACCCGGTTGCTAAAAGACGTCAGTAATGTTGGTTACTAACATAAGGGTTAATAGCACGATAAATTATAATTCACTACAAGCGTTATTAGAATATATTTACATAGATTTCATCAGTCTGGTTTGTATGGACTATGTATAAATACATATTTGCGTTTGGTCAGGTGTTGTGAGGTCTTAAGGTTTCCTAGGATTGTACCTTAGTAAAGAAATGAAAATACGTACTCTACAAGAGGAATTGAAAATAATAAATATAAGAAAAAAATTAAGCATTTTATCAGAGTTCAGCTTTGTTTATTTTCTGTATCTTATAAATTTCTTGATACCAACGATGAAAAATTTTGTTCAAGGTCTCATCTGACTAAGAAGTTGTGGAAAAATTGTAATTATACATGCAACCCATGATTCAAAAGAACAATGGTTGCGTTTCTTGCGTCACGCTGCAAGGTCGGCTTGTTTTATTATTGCCAGCGTTTAATGCTTCTAGAGGTGAAAGATCGGAAGTTGTAACCTACTGATTATTTGACATCAAGAGTCAATGCTTCAGAGTCCTCTGTACATTCTTCGTTACTTTGTTGAATTACGATGGTACTTACTTATCATGGAGCTATAACCCAAAATTAGTCCTGACCTCTGACACCAAGAGACAATATTTAGGCCTATCCTTTACTGTTTGTTTTGCTGCTTTGTTCTTTCCATGGGATCGCACAAGTCTTTCTCGACTTGATCCTTTCAGCAGTGCCTCGGACGTTTTTTTGGGCACCGTCCGTTTAGAAGTCCAAAGAAGATGTATTGAAATCTGGGACCGAAGCAAAAAGCGACCAGAAATTGACAAAAAAGAAATTTTGGTTGGTCGAAAGTCATTTCAGGTCAACAATCATTGTAATAAGTCTTATCCTTTTAAAAGGTATCATTTTTGGTTTTA
Organism: Cephonodes hylas; assembly: GCA_030295005.1. Taxonomy (NCBI): domain Eukaryota; kingdom Metazoa; phylum Arthropoda; class Insecta; order Lepidoptera; family Sphingidae; genus Cephonodes; species Cephonodes hylas. The sequence goes on from AP025365.1 coordinate 1,907,871, forward strand.
AACATCTCGTTTCTCGTAAACACACACAGTTGTAAGAAGGTGTTAATTGAACTGATGGTGAACGTAGTACCGTCTAGATAAATATAAAAGTCAAAAGACTCCACGTCATGCAACACAATTAAGTTATTAATCATTGTTTAACGATGAATCATAGTTAAATAACTGTCGTGATTAAAGGATCCAAGGTTACAGAGATAGCTTGTAGACTTGCTGACTTTTTTTAAAATCCTTCCACAGGAAAATATAGAGGCGTTGCTCCCATAAAAGCCTTGGTAGTTTACAAAATTTCGAATAATCATTAGGCTTTATAAAACAAAAGCATTTTGACATACATATATGTGAGAAACAGTTATAGACTAGACCAGGGGTTCCCAAACTTATTTACACTATGACGCCCTATAGAATTGTTATTTTTCTTGCGACGCACCCCCTCCCCCCCCATCATCAAAACTACCTACTTTACTAGAAATCAAAACAGTAGTAGTTAGACTAATATGAGGTTATCAGAAAAATACGGACAGCGAATGTTTGACGATCGCCTCGCGACGCCCCCAGGGCGTCGCGACGCACAGTTTGGGAAGCCCTGGACTAGACATTACACATTTAATGTGCATCGCTTTTGGGGTGCTATGGAAGTACTGGCATTATACAGTTTTCCTTTTCTACGGTAACTTATCTGTTCACGTAGGTACTAATTATTAATCAATTAAAGCGGAGGTTTGTCTCCATTGCCGTAGTGACATACATTCTCATGCGTCAGGCCAGCATAAATATTTTGATTGAATAATAATGGTCGTTTCCCGGTACTCCACTCACCACCCGGCACCCATGTCGTTGTAGCGTCAGGTCGACTAGATAGGAATTACCGTAGATTTTTGATGACATATAACAAATGCTCAGTATATTTTTCGAAGCAGAAAGGAACTTGAATGATATAATATAAAAATAATATTCAGATAAATGTTTGGTGGCAGCCCTAGCCATTTCACCGGCCAGCCCACACCGGGTGCCGAAATTTAACGTGAGTGCACCGCGGGATCTGTCCAGTGCCCATTCCGATCTCGTAGCTTCTCTACCCCGTGGTAAGTTCTTACTAATATTTAATTTGCTTTATTCATGGTTTTATTTCATATATTCTATGTGTTAGCTATAACTTTGTAACAAAAATTATTGTTGCTATGGACTTGTTTTAGATATACATACTAAATACTAGATATTGGTATGGTATTACAATTAAAATTTGTTTGTTCTATCTCTAATCAGATGGATGATCTATTTCACTGGCCTATTGCTAGTTGGAAATAAATATGTTTAATTGGATTGCAATACAGCCAATCCTATTGTAGATGCTATATTCTAGGTTTAACATCTGTCCCTACTTAGTGCTGTAGGATATGTTATTTTACTTGAGCAAGGGATTGGAGTAGGTATTATTGCAAATCTAATCCCTCAAAGTTTATTCCATTCACCATTAAATGACGCTGAAGTGTCCTAAGCTTTCGTAATACTTCTTTTAATTTGATTTTTAACTCTATTCGTTATATTTTTGGTACACGCAATGATCCAAGATGATTTTTCTCTTAAAAATATCTATATTAATCTCTTTGTAAACTCCTTTTCACATTATACAGGCATCTCAATTTTGAGTATCTATCCTTTCTTCTTGACACCTTGGGTCCTTCAACCAAAGCGTAAAGAGTCCTCTTATCAAACTGGTGTATATATGCCGATTGACGTGAGCTTAACCACTCTTTCTCCTCGTTGTATGACAGGGAAGGCACTGTACTATGATAATCTGAACGTTCGCTATGAAGTTAGTCTTGTTAACTATAAACTTGTTAATCTCCACTAATATTAATGAAATACAATAGTGTACAACATATTACATACGGGTCACGGACTTAGCTCTATCAAGCCGATAGAAATCTTGCGTATTTTCTTTATCTGTAAATATAAATAGCGCGCAATTATGTATGCATGTTTTTACCTTCGCTCTCTGCCTTTTTTCTTTTATTTTTATCACTGACGTTTTGTAATGAGTGTCCTCAACTTTTACTTATTATGTGTTCTCTTTGACCCTGTCTTTTGCTTTGCCACCTTTTTTTCGAAAGAGTTCCTTCGATTTTTTCTATTAATAAGATGCTCAGACAAATCAGGATAGCGTCAATATTTAAAGTACTCTTGGCATGATTTGTGACATCAAATGAAATGAAAATTTCTTTGGAAACTCTGTGAAGCAAAAATCCATTGATCGTCAAGACACGTGGCTTTCTGTAATTTTTAGATAGTTAGATTAGATGGCCTCGAGGTTTAGGCGCGCGGTCGAGAATCTCGGCGGTCGCGGGTTCGAACCCCAGGCACACACCTCTGACTTTTCCAAGTTATGTGTGTATTCAAATTGAATTATCACTTGCTTTAACGGTGAAGGAAAACATCGTGATGAAACCTGCACACCTAAAAGTTCTTAGGAATTTCTTAGGTGTGTAGTCCGCCAACCCGCACTAGGCCAGCGTGGCGGACTATGGTCTAAAACCCTCTCAATGGTAGAAGAGACCCGTGCTCAGCAGTGGGCGTATATGGGTTGATGTTGATGATGATGATGATGATGATGAGATTAGGTATAATAGTAAGATTGGTACCTCTGCCTAGTAAAGATGATGTAAAGTATATTTTTTAAAGAAACCCGAACTTACTGTCCAGAGGGCACGAACTTGCACTGAAACATAATTGTTTTCTACTTCAAGAATTTTTCAGTTATTGAATGAAATGAAGTGGGCTGACTCGACTGTATCACCCCTATGTACTATAATCTGGCAATAAATAAAACATGGGTACCCACGAGAAAGGACCCTGGCGCAGTTGGCTTAACACCAGCTTGCAAAACCAGAGACTGCGGGTTCGATCTCCGCACCGAGGCAAATATTTGCCTGATACACAATTATTTGTTACGGGTCTGAGTGTGAGACCGAAGAAATCTTTCGTAGTCTGATACCCACAGGACTTGCATCTTATTATGGGGTGGGAACTGTGTATGTGACTGGGTATATTTGTTTATTTACATATTTGCCCATGTGTGACAAAAGCTCGTAGTTTTTTATAACTTACCCTTAGGCATGTTGTCACTTCAAACGGTTAATTACAATTAATACATAATTGAAGTTTGTTGTTCAATATGTTGGCGATAACGTGTTGAAACATTACTAATGGTTCAGCCGATAACTTTATCAAAGTAAAACAAAATCTCGGAATCGGCACAACACTGATTATTTGTGATTGATCCGTGCTACGTTTACTAATACGTTATCAATTAATGAGATCTTTATGACGTGGTGGACACGTATGCGTTTCAATGGTCGTGGGTTCGAATGCTTGTGTAAAGATTTAGCTTTATTACTTAAGACTGTAATTCACAAAAGACTGAAGGCTGTATTCGAAGATGATAGCAAAGCAGAACTTACTTCTCATGTAATAAGTCATAATGTTGTTTTTAGAGACATAGTAATAGACAGCGTCCTGTCTCAAATGGCTAGATACCAGAATGTGTAACGAGAAGCCGCGGGTTCTAAACCTGCTTCGAGACAAATTTTTGGGAGAGCGAAAAGTATCTCGTAGTTTCTGATTCCCACGACACAGAACTTGTATCCTTACGAACATCCATGTGTGTGACTGTTGGGTGTATTTCTTATTAAGATATTACTTTGTGATGATAATAAATTTTTATGTTCTGATGTGGGCCTAATAAATAACAAATTTGTCCTTGAAAAAAGCGTGTTACGTCTGAAGATAAAATTATGTTTCATGTATTAGTAAACACATGAATGATTTTATACGAAAATACATTGTGTTGATAATAAATAAGTTATTAAACATCATTAATGACACACGTGCATGATAAGATACACATCAGTAATGCTATATAATAGAATGTAGGGACTGAACTTCAGTCTCTCTTTGAAGAACCTGAAACCCATGTAAGTTCTACAATTTTTTCTATAAATTTAATTTTACATCAGCCTGTATACGTCCCACTGCTGGGCAAAGGCCACGTTCACTACTGTAACTTAGTCGACGGGTTGACAAAATAAAAAAAATTGACAGCCCCGTGGCGCAGTTGGCTAGACACCAGTTTGCGAAACGAGCGGCCGCGGGTTCGATCCCCGCACCGAGACAAATGTTTGTGTGATCCACAAATATTTGTTTCGGGTCTGGGTGTTTGTGAGACCGAAAAGTCTCTCGTAGTTCCTGATACCTACGACACAAGACTCGTATCTTAGTGTGGGGTCAGGACTATGTATGTGACTGTTGGGTGTATTAGAATTTATTAGAATTAGAAAGTCCTTATTTTTTTTTAGTAAAAGGCTGTCTCGATGTTTTCTTTTGCCATAATTCTGATCATCATCATCAGTCGACATACGTCCCACTGCTACACATAGACCTTTTTTGCAACTTAGAAGGTATAGACCCTAGTTCGCCATTACACACTTAAAAAATTCCAAAGAACTTTAAGGTGTGCAGATTTTTTCATTATGTTTCTCTCCACCGTTAAAATGAAAAATGATTTAACTTTGAAAAGTCATAGGTTACCTGTTTGACCTAAATTAGCGTGATAATTTCTTTTGGATCACCTACCCGTAACTCCTAAAAGTCAGATGTGTGTCTTTGAGCTTTGAACTCACGACCGTCGAGATTAATTTATCGACGGCGCTGTAAATGGTTGAGGCTATCACGAATCTTGATACGTTCACAATTCACACCCATTGATTCCTGAGTCCCTGATAGAGTTTGTTAAATTTTAATTCAACTTGTTTTGAATTAAAAATAAAGATAAATACACCCAACAGTCAAATATATAGTTCTATAGTGACGTTCAAAGTTTTTATGTTAAATTTAATTTATCATCACATCTATAGGAATGTCTTTGCTACGTGTTTCCAAATCCAATTATCTCTATACTAATATTATAAAGCTGAAGAGTTTGTTTGTTTGTTTGTTTGTTTGAACGCTAGGATCTCAGGAACTACTGGTCCTATTTGAAAAATTCTTTCAGTGTTGGATAGCACATTTATCGCGGAAGGTTATAGGCTATATAACATCACGCTACGACCAATAGGAGCGGAGCAGCAACAAAGAATGTTTCAAAATCGGGAACATTTTTTCCTTTTGGTGAGCTTCCACTGCGTGCGCTGCGGAAACGGTTAAAGTTTCGCTAAAATAATGTATGAGAGAATTGTTCCCCTTTAAAAGTTCTAAAAAAAAGTCCGCGACAGCATATGTCTATCTTTTAAGGTTAGCTAACTATAACGTTTTTTATCTTAAACAAATTTACTTAAAAATAAAGCATTATTTGTGAAGGTGTTTTATAAAGATGATATTAATCCTTATCTAAATAAATACGTTCTTCATTACAAGTATTTAATATAAAATAAATTTGCCTTTTACATCATGTGATTCTAATGAGTATCTTAAAAGATATCGCAGTTTCAAAATAATGATCAAGCGCGCAATAATGATACACAAGGTGCCAATCGACGCGTTACGGTTTCACGTTTAAACAATTTGACCAATTTGTATGGTTTTTGGTATGGACCTAAATAGGGCAGGACTCTGAGGAGTAAATAGACTATTTCTTATTATCTTTCTGAACTCAACCCTGTAGTCTACGCGGACGGAGTCGCGAGCAAAAGCTAGTTAGGTAATAAAGGTGAAGAAAATAATAAAGGTTTATTAAATAATTTCTACAATTTTTGTTCAAACGGCTGTTTAGTTTTTTTTCAAGTATACTTAAAGAAATTAACAAAGGTTACAAGAAACAAGTGTGCCCTTAAATATTTATTTGTGTATGACAAATAGACATATTTCTAATCAACATGCCAGCCCAATCGTTTTTAATCCTAGACAAGATCTAATTATTATCAGTATTTTATAGTGACTAATTTCAAGTGTCCAGACACAGCATCGATTAGACAAATACTTTTTATCTTGTTTAAAACGATGAAGGAAAATATCGTTAAGAACCTTATAAGTACCTATAAAATAATAAATAAATAAATACACCCAACAGTCACACACATAGTCCTGACCCCACACTAGGATACAAGTCCTGTGTCGTGGGTATCAAAAACTACGAGAGACTTTTCGGTCACAAACACCCAGACCCGAAACAAATATTTGTGGATCACACAAACATTTGTCTCGGTGTTGGGATCGAATCCGCGGACGCACGTTTTGCAAGCTGTCAATACTAGAGAGATCTCTAATACGAATTCTTAAGCGTGATAAATCGAGTCAATAGTATTAGACAAGGGTGGCGGACTCAGGTGTTTGTCCTGATTCCTCTCAAAGGATCGTGGGGAATTTGATGTAGGTATATTCCGATGATAATTATTACACGACTACACTATTAGGCTGAAATTCTCAATAGCAGTTTTAAGTCCGATTATTAAATATGATAACGCTTATTGATTGTGAATTTTCCTCATAAAGGAGTTTTTATCATGATTTATGACAAACATGTGCCCATAGACAATAACCAACGTTGAAAAGCAAAGGAAACATTCCTCCGTCCTTCGTAATGTCACAGAGCGGCTTTTGTTACCAATGACCTTGTCCAGCCAGATTTCATTTTTTAATGAGTGCATTAACGCTAATCTGCATATGCCAGTGCGCCGGTATGGTCACGCCCATCTTTCCCCGACCTACTTTAATTCGATACTGTCAGTGAATGTTGGAAAGTGCACGGCTCCAGTTTCCGCGCCATCTCGGTCAATGAACCAGCGGAATGTAACAGTTTGCGGCAGAAACGCGCGCCCGCACGCCACAACCGGCCGATGTCCATTATTGAACGTAATTGGCCAGCCGCGACTTCCGTAAAATATGATGCCTTTTTTAAAAATCGAACGTGTTCTGCAGATAAATATCGTCATGGCCGGATGGTCATAGAGATTAACTTTTTTTTAATGTCCGACATTTTGGCAAAATGATTTTTTCGAATCAATTTGTTAAATATTTATGCATGTATTAAAATTAGATAAAATGAATTATTTTTATATTTTTTAAGATTGATATGACAGGACCATTTTGGTTGATAGGATATTAGTATCTATTCTTTGAGCTGTGACTAAAGTTCTTAGTAGGAAGTCCTTAATTAATAATGTTGCATAATGCATTGCTAGGATATTTCTCAATTAAGAAATTATTTTCCCACTCCTTCTGACGTCACAGGTCAACTAGAGCGAGACAAAACATCTGTTCAATAAGAAAGGTCTCAGCAAACATTATTATGTTTTTTTTTAAATTATTTTTAAATAAGTAATTATTGCATTTACTTAATCTTTCTGTAAGATTTTATGCTATTACTAATTTGGTTTTGGCCCGTAGTCATTTATGAAAAATGATATTATTTTTACTATTCTTAGCTGTACAGTAATCCAAATATCTTTTCTTACAGATCTCAACCAACTAAATCAACATGTCTCTTGACGAGGTAAGTTTCACGACTTTCAATATTTTAATACAAGTTAGTAGAAACCGAAACTTCATCAAGTATGAGTTAAAAAAAAAATACTTATGTAATTTTTTATATTTTCGTGAATTACACTGATTGTAATCTTTGCGATAAGATATTACGATGGTTAAATGGAAAAACTTTAATCACCCGTGTTTTGATATTTTTTTATCCCATCTGATTAGAACAATTACCAGTACAAAGACCAACCAACCAATAAAAAGTTTTAAAATGCTCGCAAGGGCGCACTATGATACAAAATATTTTTTTCTAAGTAAAGCAATTTTTAAGCGAAAACTATTAGGTACTTTAATTTTACAATAAAAAAACTGTGTAAAGCAAAATTCGTTTAATGGAAATATGTAAAAAACATTGGACATATTTTTTTCGTGATAAAGGATTCATGATGATTACCATCTCACAATGAAACAATTGACTGAAATTCATTACCTACTGACTACGTAATAGCAGCTGAATATATAGCGAGTTATAAGTTGTATAATAATTAATGTCATAAATAAACAGAATACGTCTTGAGTAGTGTTTGCATAAGAAGTCAATGGCTTCAAAATATTGGAAACAAATTTGGACATAATAGTAGATTAAAAGTCTTCTGTATTTTTCTGAGTATTTTTCCACGACGGACCATGCTAGTCTAATTCTACCAAAATTTGATCAACTAAGTAGGTATTACCTACTCGGCTTGCAGTGTAATTGTAATAATAAAAGATTTTGGGGAAAAAAAATTGGAAATTTCAAATTGAATTTATTTCACAATTTGCGCTTCAGTAAACTAACTCATTATTGATTCAGATGATTTAATTATTTGAAAATCGACTAAAATATTTCCGATAATTTTGCTTCATATATTATATAGAATCATAGATTATATCAAGTTTGCATTCAGTCTTAATTTTATATGCAAGGATCTAGTTTCAAATACATTAAAAAAACTTAACTATTTCGACCCGTAGCGACATAACGATATGTTAATGACCTTACTCGATGTCAGGTCTCTTAGACAAGAATTACATTTCTTGAATTCATCTTCTTGAAGATAAAAATATAATTCGAAATACCTCGGTATGCCATTGAAAATCTTTCCGTTGTCACACTTTCATAAAAATTTAAGCTTTCTTGTGTTTCAAGCTTTCAGTTTATCCTTTTCTAAATTAGTCACATTTCATATATTCTTATCACGATCCACGGTACCTACGTGTGATATCACAATGATAACAGTTTATCGTTTCACAGTATAATTACGTACCTCCATCAATTTTATTTGACACTGCTGATAACATTAAATTTATGTCTGTGTTCAACAGTGGATTAGATTATCAGGTTTTTTAGTTCTTGTAACAGTTATCAATAATCGTTCTTTTTCCTGGGTATTGCTGAAAGCTAACTTAAAGCTCTTTAAAGCATGTATAGCATTGTACTATGTAAACTGTCGTAACATGTAAATTGGGATTAATTATTGTTAAATGCATTTTTTAAATAGGTTAAATCGTAAAGTCGGTTAATAGTCTTGAATCATTAAAAGGAATATGTAGGATTTTGGGTGAATTTTATGGAGTTATCTCGGTACATTTTAACTATACTTTCATACAACTTGGCAACATTAAACGTTAGGTTGAGTATTTTCCTAATTAATGACATGTTTTCAATCAGAAAGTAAGCAAGGAGTTCAGACAAAGACAAACCAATCTTAATTACCCAGGTTCTAATGAATCGAATGTTGTATAGAAGGAATGAAAGTAACGGTCTTTTAATAAAGTATGTGTATTGTTACAGCAATTCAAGCAGGTCTCCGACAAAGTGAGGAACTGGAAGACCAGGCCAAGCGACGACGAGAACCTCGCTCTCTACTCCCTGTACAAACAGGCTAATTTCGGCGATGTCAACATTGGTAAGCCTCTTAATACATCTTCTTCTTCTTCTTCTTCATCAACCCATATACGCCCACTGCTGAGCACGGGTTTCCTCTACACTTGAGAGGGTTTAGGCCATAGTCCACCACGCTGGCCTAGTGCGGGTTGGCGGACTACACACCTAAGAAATTCCTAAGAACTCTTAGGTGTGCAGGTTTCATCACGATGTTTTCCTTCACCGTTAAAGCAAGTGATAATTCAATGTGACATTTTAATACATCACATAACTTCAATGATAAACTTGGGAATAAATAAATGGGTAAATGAATTCGTGCCCTTTGTATATATGCTAAACGAGAAGACCAAACATTTCGAATGGATAGAGATTAACCATCGTTCTCATATTCATACTAAAGTCTGCACGAACAGCATTGGTTTTTCTATATCATTTATGGCGCGAGAACATACGAGACAAAAGATAGTGTAGTTATGACAGATCATCATTCTCCTGCCCTGATCCCAATTCTTGTTTGGGATCGGCGCAGCATGTTTTGTCCTTCCTACCTGGGTGGAAGGACAAAACATGCTGCATAAGAGTTTTGGCAGATGTTTTACGGCCGGCCGCCTGCCTGACGCCAACCCTCCTTGGGAATTTCTATGTTTTAAAGGGAATGGTGTGGGGATAGGGTGTGTTTGGGTACAGGATATCGCGGGAAAGGATATTTGGCCTGATGGTAAGGATGCTACAGTCCCGGATAAGAAAGTATTAGGAGACTGTAACAGCTCGGGGGGCCGAGCTTGCGTACTCGTAGCCCTGTTCCATGACTGGCTAGATCAATGGAAAAGGCATCCCCTGACCATGTGTAGTTATGACAGATATGTATATGCAACGCTATGTATTTGACATTAAAATAAATATTTTTACAAAGAAATGAATAAGAAATGTGTATTTATAGTCAGGTCAGAGCTATGTAATATTCAAAGTAATAACATCCAGTGTACGTATGTGTGTTAACAAAGACTGCCTCATTACACTCGCGGTAAGGTAACCCACATCATCAGCTCCGGCATTGGTCTTTACATACATTTAAGTATATTTTTCTCTCTTCTAGCCCAGCCCAGCGGTATGGTTGAGAGCGCCAAGTGGAAGGCCTGGAGCAGCCGTAAGGGAATCGCCCAGGACGACGCCAAGAAACAATACATCGACATGGCCGAGAAACTGCACTCCAAATACGCTTAAGTCTATTTATTTGATAGGATAAAATCAAAATTTGTTTTGTTTCTCATTATTTTTTAATTAAATTCAACGTTTTGATGTACTATGTTGTTTTATTTTTTATGGTATTAAAAAGGTTATTTTGGTTAAGGGCAAATGATTTTGTCAACTTTAATTAGATGACAATACAAAATAAAATAAAAATGAAAATAATTCATTAAATTAGACTTTACCTTCTGTTCGGTGGTCATAATATGATAAGTAATTTTTATATGTCTTAAATTAAGTTTAAATTATTTTTAGTTTATATAAATTATTCGATTATAATTTCATAAATAATTATACACAAAGCAAATCCCTAATAAAAGTCATAAAAATAACAACGATCTGTCTTATGGAGACTAGTGAAATAAAAAAAAATATGAAACTGCTCCCCGACACCAAGTAGGTACCAAGTACCAACTAACTACATACTATGTATGTACTCCCTGCCATAGATAATTGAAAATTATAGATGTAGTCGTCTAATGAGACGACTGAGAAACTATTATCTAGCAAAATAAGGTCAGAGACAAAAAAGATTCACAAATACCTCATTATGATACAGACATTCGAAAGTGCAATAAAAATTACTCATAAAAATTATTACCTTTATGATTGACGCAATTTTTTAATGTTATGTTTATATCTTGATGTGTCATGGCTATATTATCGACATGGATTTACGTTTCACCAATTGTTTTAGTGCCACGTAATACTGGGTGAGAATAGAGTCGATTTTCCGAATTTGCTAATGAAAAAATTGCTATACCTATACAGATATTTGTCCACAAACGGGAAATGTCTTTGGGATTTCTCGATCTTACGGAATTATTGTGACACAAGACTACGGGATAATATCTATCTTATATTTATGTAGATACATACTTTACACACAGCGCGTTTAGGGCTTTCTCTACGGTCACTGTCACTCTCGGTGAGACACTATTTATGTTTTTTAAGCTCTGTCCCACCACGCTGCCGCCAGTGCAACTCCTGAGCTCCAGGAATGACAGCAGCACGCGCTGTATTGACGCCGAGCATTGAAGCTCAGCGAATCTAAGGGAATCTGATTCATCATGATCTTACAACGTAATTAATCAGAAAAAAATAGGAGGCGTTGGAAAATAAAGAGTTGTCGACTTCCCTACACATCAATGCGGGGACAATATATTTAAGTATGAGAATTCAATCTCACATAAAAGATATTTGTAACAAATGAAATAAGACTCATTCAACGCACCATGGGTAAATAAATATATTTATGACATTTCAATAATATATGTGACCTAAAAGGCAACCTATTATGTTAGCAAAGAGACAGAAATTCTTCCTAGATTCAACAAGGCTTGTACAATATACCTATAACACATGAAGTTATGTGCATACTACTCATTAGTTTATCTTTACGATCATTAGACCAAAGATTGCACTCCAAAAGGAACCGCCACACTACCTCGTGTTCGCATTCGCATCATTATTTATCAGGACCAATATGTACGCAACTCCCATGACAGTAGGTCATTTTTAAAAGGGAGACCGAAGAGAGTGATAGACCGACCCTCTGTCGATTATTTTAAAGGCATGCAGCGTCGTCGAGCGTACAGCAAAATGTGTATGTAAATATAAAAAGTTATAAAAAGGTTGCTGGGCAATAACTTAATAAATACGCAAAAAATGTTTATACCTACCTTTGAACACGTTTTTCTTGTATATACAACTTCAGAACAATGTCTGAGGTACAGAGGTCAGTTGGTAGAATGAAAAAAAGGTAGGTATAATTTTATAATGATTACACTGGGTACGTTGTCATGTGCCCAGTAACTAAATCTTAATAATAGAGATAAATAAATCTTAGAAGACGGAGATGGTTGTATTTCATCTATTAGGAAAGTATTTTCTAAAAACATTTGGAACATTATTAATAATAGACGAAAGTACGTGTGCCTTTGATTAAGTTACTTTTTTTTATTTTACTTAAAACCATCGCTTACATTCATCGGTACTTGTTCCCAGAAAAGATTTTAAAGCATATTTTTAAATCTCCTAAAATACCTACGATTTACCAAGGTTCAAAAATTCACGAATCGCTAATTTTGACAACCGCAAATTGAGGTTATGTGTCAAATGCGTCACGTACCCCAGTATTAGCTAGAATTTTTATTTTTTATTTATCTATCCATTGTACGATAAGGACAAGCAACGTATTCAAGCGATAATTCGTCATAACTACTTGTGTTTGATATAACTGTTTACCATTCGGCACAAACCGACTCGGCCAGTTCCTAACGAGAAATCGTGTTGATCGCTCGCTTCCACAACAGTAAGCAGTGTTAATAATTTAAAATTAAAGTTGTAGTTAAAACTTGTAGACATATTGTAACAAACCGGTTAAAAATGAAAATGCTTCGCAGTTATTCGAAATTAGAAATTTGAATATTATATTTTCTGTAGGTTAGGTTAAGGTTGAATATGTAACTTTAAATAAATAACTTTAATTATTATTTTTCGTTTTTAGGTAAAAGAAATCTTAAATCATCATGTCTCTGCAAGAGGTAAGTTTTGATTTTATATTATGAACGCGTGTTGTGCCGGCATTTTTAAAATAGTGTGAGATCTGTTTGTGTGATAGTGTATTTTTAGCATGATGGAAACTGACGAAGTCAGAAACAATTGAAACTTCTAATTGATTTGTCATTGTTTTCGTGTGTTAAGTGCTAAAGTTCACACTGTTCATCATGCATAATTATTTTAGAATGATTTTCACAAGGTCTTATTAAAGTCATTAAGTGTTGAATGTGTTTTAATAATAAGGCAAAGGATTTTTTCTATAGGGTTTTATAACCCCATTATTCATAGCATTTTATATATTTTATTGTTGATTCCTGAACTCATTTATGGAAAACATTTTTTGTTAAATTTCTTATTTTTGTGAATATTTCATTTTTTTTTGCTGGGTGTATTAGCAAGCAATGTGCATGTAATATGAAGGCCAAATGTTATCAGTACATTAGAAATTAATTATCATGTATCTATGCAACATCTGTGCTTAGTTACAATATTAAAGATAAGCTCCAATTTGGGTCTGAGTCATGTCATCATTGAAGCCTGAATCAAACTTAAAAAAAAAAGAATACAATTTATGTAACCAGCGCTGTAAAGATATAGATTAATAAGCTCAATTACACCTAGCTTGTTTAAATCACAGTATAAACATTAAACGAGTTAAAAATAAAAGTATTTTTTTTTTTGTATCAAAACCAGTTTTGAACGACTCGGTAACAAGGACAATATTTTAAGTTCATACAATCAATTACCTTTAGCTCTCTGCTATACAGGGTTGTTTGTGTTTTACCTAATAAAAAAGGTAAAATGTTAAAACAGTGATGCATTCATTTATGTGTTCTCAGGTTTTTATCTCACTACTGTAAAAACAGTGATGTCACATTGTCAACATTATATTGCTCATTGAATGCAAGCAGATTATTTAGCAAATGTTTATAAATAAAACATACAAAACACTCTATCACATTCACAAATATTTGTCTATTACAAGTAGAAATGAAAAAGAAATGTCCTATAGATATGTTAATAGTAACTGAAGATTTCTTAACATGCTGCTGAACCTAATGTAAGAAAGATCTTATTCAAGGGTGTTTGATCATCACAACACCCAAAAAGTTAGTAGAATAATTGTATCTACCCAGATAATAATCATAATCTATTGAATCTGGCAGTAATCAAGGCAGCTTTATCACATTCTGTGTTCAAAGGGTATTTTCAATTAGTGAAACATGTAATTTATTCACCATCGAATCAATGCCGGATGATAAGCACAATGCCATTAAGAAACTAAAGATCCCTTATCACTGGGTACTTTTATGTCTACCTGCAATTGTTGCTGGAGTTCTAACACTGCATAAGTCAAATTGACAACTTATCAGGAGAGAAAAACCGTGCCTTATTTTATGTCGCGATTGTGGTATATATTTTTATTATTAAAATATCTCTACTGTGATATAGTGCATATATTTTTTATTAAAAAAAAATAGCTTTCTTGAAAAGTAGACCTTTACTTCCAAATTGTTAGAACTTAAGCCACATACTACAGTTTAAGGACAAATATGACATGATATAACTATTCCAGCAATTCGACCAAGCCGCCGCCAACGTGAGGAAGCTCAAGTCTCTCCCCAGCGACAACGACCTCCTGGAGCTGTATGCCCTCTTCAAACAGGCCTCAGTCGGCGATGCTGACCCCGCCAGTGAGTACCATTCTTATTTCTATTAAGGCACCAAGACACGGGCTTGCCTATATTGGGGACCTGACGATACTCAAAAAAGCTAAATGTCTTATGAAACAAATTTAATTTCACCAATAAAGTAATAACTTTAACTGTGTGTGATTCGCCAATCGGTACTAGGATAGAAATAAGGCTTAAAACTCAATGATAAAGAAGGTCCATGCCCACCAGCGAGGCGTATATGGTCTGATGATGAATTCACTAACTCGCACCAGTGAGGTAAACCAAGGCCTATCCTATCTCAACTGTATAGGGGAGCTATGACCGGGACCAGACCGTGATCGAAAACTTAGGCAGGAAGTAGCTACGCAGATTACAAACCAATTGGAGTTAAAAAAATCCGACAAAAAATAAAAAAAATCCTAACAAACACAGGTTTTAAATGTAAGTGGTTGTTAGGAAATTTACGAAATTTTTACTTTTGTCGACTTATTTTTGTTGCCAATGGATTTTTAATCTTCTTTGCTATTGTCTACCTTTATTTTCGATCACAGTCTGAATACACCCTGTATATTATTTTATAAAGTTTTACTAAGTTATTTTTTACGTTTATTTGACGAATGATTAAACAAATACATATCTCACGGAGGTATGAGGTGCTTTTATAAATAAAAAGTGAAGAAAAGTACGTTGACCTAACTTAATCGGTTATGATTATGTTAAATTTCCGCTACATAAGCCATACTAAGATTAAGGTCTTGGCTTGTTAGAAATAACAGCTAAGTGGGGAATTTATAATCTGTATAAAATAACATCAATGTATGTGATAATCTGATATTTAGCTTCATATTTCAATGGTTACCGCTATACGGATAATTAATTAAGGTGAATTTTATAATTATGTTTAGTTAGACAGGGCCAAGATCGCCAAATATTATGGGCTAAATTTAGCTCTTTTGATTATTATTTTTTGTCCTACTTGGTAATTCTGTTACAGTTGATTCTTGTTTAAAAAACACTAGTAAACTTATATCGGTAAGTTTGACTTTAAAAATTTAATCGTATGAGGAAAAAAAACGCTAAAAATATTTTCAGTAATTGCTAAAAAAGGATAAAAATAAAAAAAGCAGAAGTAAAATATATTCTTTGAAAAAAAAATACATTTTAGTTCGAGGACCTCTTTATGTTTGTGCAAACTGTCGATATTTTACAAACTTGTTTGAAAGAAATGCGGCTATTGACACTTATATCTCTGCAACTTTGTCGCATGTTTATAGCTAAGGAAAATTAACATCCCGTTTGTAGCGGATGATAAAGGTAAACTAAAAAAAAAAACAAAATATTTCGACTGTCAGGTTGGTACTACGTCTTGAAAGATGTGATTGAGACCTATTTCCAGCCATTTCTTCTAATAGTTTTGGGTTTAATCAGATTTAAGTCTTTAAGTCCAACATTTAGTGATAGCCAATCTAGATGCTAATAATAACTTAAACTGTAATCAGATTGTAGTAGCATTCTTATGAAAGACTTACTAAATTAATTTCCTAACGGTTAAAGATTATAAGTGCCAGAAAAATTGCATTCATATAATAATAATTTAATATATAATACGAATGAAGCACAACGTTGCGAGGTGTAACCGCTTTTTATCGTAAAAATGTAAATTCCCTAAAATTTAGGTTTAATTGTACTATTATATCTTTCATACGGAGTTAATGTTCGGTTTCCGTTTTTGAACGATAAATTTGATAATAACCGCACTTTCTAAATTTAAAGTACTTTTTTTATTAACCCAGTACGATTAATATTTTTTCTTTAATGTTACTCTACAAATTGCTAGTATTTTAAACCAAATATTTAGTAGTTTTTGAAAAATCCACTAATTAATCAAGATTATCTATGCCTGAACAGTAAAATCAGTTATATCGGTCGGTTTAAAATACGATTTTTCCAAGGCACGGCTCGACGGCATTACGCGTTTTAAACCTCATGTTATTTTGTTCTTATCAAAGCTGACCTGAATAATCCAACTTCATGAAATAGGCTATACTAAAAAACTGTAAAAAATTATGCGGCATTTGAATTTTAACAACGTTTTTATCAACAACACAAACACTTATGTTTATTAAACTGGCAAAAGCTTGTAAACTGTTATCAGCTGGTTTATTACGAATAGTTAAAAAGTCTAATTTTATTTGTTTTCGAAACAAGTTACGCGGAAAGTTATAATAGCAGTAAGGTTGACGATACACGCTAGCGATACTAGGGGACAATAAACTTGGAATACCCTCAAAATTTATGAACTATGTTCAATCAATGCCCTGTTTTTTGGAGCTATTCAATAAATAAAAATAAAAGTACCAGAATTCATATGACATACATTAATATTAAACACATTAGTTTATTACAAACAGCTGATCGTGTCAAAACTTATATAGAAAATGCGGTGTTACTAGAAGCATCCAGAAATGATTTTTCGTTTCTAAACTTAGATCATCTTCATTAACAATAGCTGTTATACGTTTTACTGCTGAATACAGATCTCCTTTACAATTTTCCCTTTACATCTTCAATTTTAAATATATTAGGGTTCAATATACATTTCAACGAACCCCAGGCACACACCTCTGACTTTTCGAAGTTATGTGTGTATTCACATTGAATTATCACTTGCTTTAACGGTGAAGGAAAACATCGTGATGAAACCTGCACACCTAAGAGTTCTTAGGAATTTCTTAGGTGTGTAGTCCGCCAACCCGCACTAGGCCAGCGTGGTGGACTATGGCCTAAACCCTCTCAATGGTAGAGGAGACCCGTGCTCAGCAGTGGGCGTGTATGGGTTGATGATGATGATACATTTCAAAAAGTCTCGTCACTGTTCCCTTACGCCGCAGTGAGTATGAACAAGAGATGAAAGATTACAGTTAGGTATATGTATATTAAAAAAGCCTTGTTGTACGTAACGTATGCAGTTAGTATTAAACAAGATGATCAGGAAACGGGACTAATCAAATCTGACTCGATACGGACCCACAGCGGATGCTACGTCGGGACTTTATTTCGCGTTTCCGTTGTCCTACAATCAAATGTGATCAATACGAACGTACATTGCTTGAGCGATATGCAAGTGCGTAATAGTTTAGTTAAGGCCAGCTGACTAGATCAACATCGCATCGCATCTTTTGACGAGTTTACGAAGATATTTTCAAGTCTGAAAATACACGTCAATCTATTGAAATATGAAGAAAAACATCGTATAGAAAATTGCGTGGTCAAGATTTCAATTGAATGAATATTTATGGAAGAAATCCTTTCACGGATACAGCTACAAATATGACCAAGAAATGTTACTAGTACGAACGAACAAATATTTGTAAACATTGTTCAATGTATAATCCACTGATTTATTAGTATATCACGGTTGGAGTTTAATCTAATGACCATGTAGAACACTCGAAAAGTCATGCTGACACTAGCTATAGAACTTAAAGTATTATTGATCTTCTTATAGGATTAAGAAACAAAATGTCATCACACGACACATTTTTTACGGGTCCTGTTATGAGTAAGCGATTAATGGAAAATGATTTTATCGCCGTTATTCATCAATAAATACGCGCCTTAGTCATTATCGCTCTAGTAATAAGGATAATTTAGCGTTTGTACTATAAACTTTTTTATGGGAAAAGGAAAACGAGCTTGTGAGCCACCTGATGTCAAGTGGTCAGCACCGCCCATGAACACCCACAGTACAGGAATCATCGGTGCGTTGTCGGCCTTTGAGGAAAATATAGGCTTTTTTCTTGAAATCGTATCCATATGGAAATACCGCCGAAATATGGAACTGCATTTGTTTTATATTGGACTTTGGCGTATTAGTTTCTGTAGGGATGGTTAAGGTATTATTAAGATTTTTTGTAGTTCTGAGGACCAAAGTTAGTTTAATTATAACATTTTGACGAAGATTTGATTAAGGTTTCTTTATGAAGTTGTTTTGAAAAACGACAAAAAACAATTATTAAGTTTAAAGAAATTTTAAAGTGATCTTTTTTAATAAAAAAATATGACATTGGCAGTTAATTTATATTATTTTATATTATATTCTTGTGAAGTAACCTTGATTGCTAGCTTTCCCATAAAACTATTGTCATATGGAATATCAATGATTTTCAGTTTCGCAATCTTCAATATGTTAAATATAGTGTAAAATTATTATGCACGAAAAATTAAAAAAATAAACTAAGAAAACATTCATAAAATTCGTATTTTTTTAAACTTTACAAGTAACAATTTACAAAAGTGTTCGGTTTATCAGTAGAAGTATGATACATAAACATATATTATCTATAACTAGTATATTAATATTCTTAAGTGATCTAAAAGCTCGTCGCGGCCGAGGTCTTTGCATTAACGAAATTGCGCGACAAGCTTTTAAATCACTTAAGAATATTAATATACTAGTTATAGATAATATATGTTTATGTATCATACTTCTACTGATAAACCGAACACTTTTGTAAATTGTTACTTGTAAAGTTTAAAAAAATACGAATTTTATGAATGTTTTCTTAGTTTATTTTTTTAATTTTTCGTGCATAATAAAAGCTTGATTTTAAAATGTGTTTTTCACCGTTAATTTATTTTTAACTTTTTAGTTGGAAATATTTCTAAGTCTATCCATTTGGTAGTCATACCGAAATTCAACTCAATCGGTCCATGAAAACTAGTGTTCCTATGGGCACCTTCCAACTTCTCATGACACCAGATCAACGACACCTTGTTATTATGTTGTCACTAAAAATACAAAGGCATACCAAATTTTAGCTTACTTGGTCCACAGGAATCGGAGTTCCTATGGGCTTCTTCCAACTCCTCATCAGATCAGCTTCATGATACCATATTTTTGTATTATTACCGAAGTTACGAAGACACACCAAATTTCAGTTCAATTGGACCACAAGAATCGGAGTTCCTATGGGCATCTTCCAACTCTTCGTCAGATCAGCTCTATGATACCTTGTTATTATATTGTCACCGAAATTACATAGGTATACCAAATTTCAGCTCAATCGGTCCAAAGGAATCCGAGTTCCTGTGGGCTTCTTCCAACTCCTCAATAGATCAGCTCCATAATATCATATTTTTGTATTGTTACCGAAGCTACGAAGACATACCAAATTTCAGCTCAATTGGACCACAGAAATCGAAGTTCCTATGGGCATCTTCCAACTCTTCGTCAGATCAGCACCATGATACCATATTTGTGTATTGTTGTCGAAGTTACAAAGACATACCAAATTTCAGCTCAATCGGTCCACAAGAACCGATGTTTCTATGGTCATCTTCCAACCTCATCATCAAACCAGCTCCATGATACCATATTATTGTATTGTCATCCAAGTTACGTAGGTATACCAAGTTTCAGCACAATCGGTCTATTGGAAGTGGTTCAAATCTTCATTGCAAGATTTGTAAACATACAAACATACATACAAAAGTGAAGTTAAATAAAAGCTTGTAATAAAATGAGTCTAGAAAATTCTATAATATCACACATTTAATAGTTCTTTTCATTTTGAATTTCAATTGTATTAAGGATTAATTATAATGCTTGAAAATGTTTTAAGTAAATTATTTGATTGAAATAATTTATAGATTTGAAAAAACTGCAATGAATCTGTTTTTAAGTGCCCTAAGAGTTTAAGCGTTTCAATTGAATTCGCCAATATTGTTACTTATGAACTTTTTAATGCAAATCTTATTTCAAAATTTAACAACTGTATAGTTGTATAATATTATTGTTTGGTAACTGTTAAATCGTATTAATAATGGATAATATTGATAAAAATCGGGCACCGTGCCGCGTGTGTTTATCAAATAATCGTTTTTTGATAAAGTTTAATTGCGATAATTAAACACTCGATCAAGATATTGGTGCAAATTAACAATGTTTTCAATTTAGGCAATACCCACATACACCTGCGTGTACTTTAGATTCTACGTGGCTAGATAAGAAACAAATAGTTTTACTAACTTTGCATGATACGATCAAAATTTATAATGGGGCTTTTACATACAAAATCATTGATTCATACTTACTGGGACCATAAATATCGAATAAAATCTATTTTTAACTATTTAAACTAATTTGGTCAATAAGTGATAATTAAGCTGTAGAATTTATGATCGGGGCACCCAATAAAAACGCTTTGGTCACTATTACATTTTTAAAATATGTAGTCAAATTTGATGTGCAACTGTTTCTGACAACTAGATTTTTTTGTAATTATTATATTCACGCATCACTGTAAATATTATAGAAACCTGTTTATAGTAGATTCTAGTTTGAACGGGGTATATTAAAAGTCTATAAAAATACCAAATTATTTTTATAGTCATTATGTATTTAGTTTAAAATAAATTTACCAATGCCAAATGTATAAAACTGAATGAAATGGCGTGACATTGTCAGTTTTGTTTGCTTTTAGTCGATTTAAATAAAAACTCGATGTCACAAAGGGCATGTACATGACTTGTTGCATATTCATTTATTGTAAAGTATTATTGTTCCGTCGCCTTTATTTCGTTCGTAGTAAAGATTATTTTTAGGACTTTTGTCCTTAAGACTTTTTTTAAATGTCAAGAAACATAGTCGAAATAACAGTTTTTTTCGCAAAGCGTTGCTAAGGGTTTTAATTTTTTTAACAGAATGTAAATAGTTTATTATCCATATGATTTATTGACAACCTTTTTGATTTACGATAAAAAATTCTTATACCTTCCAAATTGAAAAAAAAAACATCACTAAATCATATAAAGATTTATTTTCGCGACAAATAATTAAAATACTCTTGTAGATTAGTAAATTCGAGCAAGTTCTGACTACAGCGGAAATACCCCTATTTACCTAGACGCTATCCGCGTATATTTGCAATTCTTATTGGTGGGTAGTACAAAAAAAACTCGTAACTTGCTTATTTCGAGGATTACATCCGCTTACCGACCGTGAAACGTGAAGGTCGCGCGGTCAGTGACACGGCGCTGCGTCGAACAGCCGAATATTGTGTATAACTAACTAACTAACGTCTGCGCTGTGTATCGATTCGAATGACACAGCTAAATTAGTTAGTAAATTTAGGTGTAATATAGGTCAATTATCAGACATTAGAATCTAATTAGACGAGTAGAATTTGTTGAATAGTTAAAACTTAGAAACAGTTTTATAAATGCGCCACCGAAACATACAATTGACTTGTCTACCTTATGCTGTTCAAACTGTTTATAAAAAAGGAAAATCATCTGAGAGTAAATTTTTCACTTTAATTCAGTACACTGAATAAGTATTTTAAATATAAATTTAGATCATTGGGGAATGAAACCCGAAATACTTGTTATATCTTTATAGTTACGACCAATTTGGCATATAATCTTCACGCTAAACACGTATTATTTCAGCCCAATCCCTTACCGATTACGAAAAGACTTGCCTCTTTGTAAATTGACATTACATTGAATTTATTTCTTTCCAGACCGCCCCGGCCTTTTGGACTTGAAGGGCAAGGCCAAGTTCGACGCGTGGCACAAGAAGGCCGGCACTTCCAAGGAGGACGCCCAGAAGGCCTACATCGCGAAAGTTGAGGCCCTCATCGCCTCCCTAGGACTCCAATAGACTTAAGACTCAAGAGATGTTATTACGCGACGGCATAAAGCGCCAGGAAGATAAGCAATAAAGGCTCATATAAAATGGCGGATAACGCGCACAAAACATTATTTTCTATATTTTATGTAGTTAAGTTTCAAAACTTTATATGAATTTAAAAAATCATTTATATTTATTTTTTTTCTTT
This sequence comes from Cephonodes hylas, assembly GCA_030295005.1. NCBI lineage: Eukaryota > Metazoa > Arthropoda > Insecta > Lepidoptera > Sphingidae > Cephonodes > Cephonodes hylas. Next base: position 1,930,592 of record AP025365.1, read on the forward strand.
TGGTTGTCAGACGGCCTTTGTTATAGTCGCTCGCGTGATAGCGTCGTGTTTAATGAGCGGTTCGTCCAGGGTATTACGGATTCGCACGAATCATAGACAAGAGATATTTACTTATATACTTTACAAAACAGAAAAATATTTACCTTAAATAATCAGGAACAGTGACATCTAGTTGCGAAATTAAGAACTTTATTTTTAAAACTGCTTGTATTGCGTGCGATTCTAAATGTAATGCTTAAATATAGAATGTTCTAGAACGGCCGTCCCGTCTCATTAATATTATTTATTACTTCGGTTTAGGCACAATTAGGATATTTTAGGATATGCATCACATAAAGTGAGGCCACTGCGCAGAAATCAATTCCTTTCAACACACAATCGTGGTGCTCATTTTTATATGTTCAATATTTGCATTTTTTTGTTGTATTTTTTATATACATTAAAAACTTGGGTATTTCAAATGTTCTTTTTTTTATTTATTTGTAAGTCCTTTATGTTTAGTTAAATCACCTGGTGAAATAAAAAATACCGTTTAAAACCTTCCTGAACAATTTATTCTTTAAAAACAATACTATGTGTGAACCACTATGTAAACAAAATATATTGATGTTCCAATGTTTTGTCTATTCAAGGTATATTCAGACCGTGACCGAAATCCAAGGCAGGGATTAGCTGATTACAAACTCATTGGCTCATCGTTAAAATCTCGAAAAAAGAACCTAACAAACACATCTATTGAAGCAGTGATGGCCTCGAGGTTTAGGCGCGCGGTCGAGGATCTCGGCGGTCGCGGGTTCGAACCCCAGGCACACACTCTGACTTTTCGAAGTTATGTGTGTATTCAAAATTGAATTATCACTTGCTTTAACGGTGAAGGAAAACATCGTGATGAAACCTGCACACCTAAAAGTTCTTAGGAATTTCTTAGGTGTGTAGTCCGCCAACCCGCACTAGGCCAGCGTGGCGGACTATGGCCTAAACCCTCTCAATGGTAGAGGAGACCCGTGCTCAGCAGTGGGCGTATATGGGTTGATGAAACACATCTATTTAATGCCATGGTTGTTAAGAAAACGACAAACTTTTTAATTTTTTAATCACCTTAGCTATTACCTACCCTCGTTTTCGATCACGGTCTGAATACACCCTTCATAGTCTTAATGTAAGTACCCGATTATTCCACATGCCACAGCAGGCCCCGAAGTGCCCGTAAGCGCACTATCCTCTGTACTAGATCTGCCATAATCATCCTCACTTTTCGAAATGGCCAAAGACCTGCCTACTATAGACCGAGGGCCCGTCAAAGATATCAGATGGTCGATAATTTTCACGTTGACAGTGGCGCCCTCTTCCGCCTTGATGTTGCCGAGGTCGCCAACGTGACGGACGGGATCCCGAGGTCCTCCGTGACGACCCTGTGGGGAAATAATAATTAAATCTGTCTTCCGTATGTTGCGGAAGGCCGTAATAAGATTACATAGACAGCGCCATCTTGTGTTTGCTGATTCAATAATAATACAGCGCCATCTAGCGTCAAGAAGCGGAACTAATTATATGAATTTTCTCGCGTATGAATTGTTACGGTGGAAAAATGCTGTAATCGGTAATTAAATTTAACTCATTTTATTTTTAAGTTTATTTGTAATTCTAAAACATGCTTTGATTTGTTTTTTGATTGACCTGTAATAAAGTAAAGAAGGTATTTTCGGTAATTTAATTAAATATCGATCATTAATTACTTAGACTAAATACTCACATAGTATGCATTGAAATGTGGCCCAATATCCTTGCAGTTGTCTTTAATGGCTCCTGCCTGGTGAATGTGAAACCCGTGTAGTCCTGCCGCAAGGCCCGTTATGTTTCCCTCAATAGTCACGGGACTATTAGGAAGGATTTGCGTAAAAATAAGTTCACCGCTCACGCCTGATTCTTCATCTGGTATCAGATGAACAACAGCCTGCAAGCCTGGGGTTGGTCGTTGTCCCTGGAAAACATTTTCGAAAATATTTATTTTGAAGACAAAAAGTGGAATATACAAACAACGCCATCTATTACTGAGTGTCTAAACTAAAATTAGCGTAGTTCAACACAATGCACAAAGATGCCGCTAAATGATTTCTAAGATTTGTTTTGTGCGTATGCTGTCGGGATACTATCAGCGGTCCTAGGTTTGAAATACAGACATGCACCTATGTTTTTCAAAATTAAATAAGTAATTAATATCAATTTTTTTTTCATAGTGAATTTACTAGGAATTTGATCCCCAATAACCTTTACCCAGCAGTGGGTACGTGTGGGCTGAATATGATGAACCTTCACTAGACTAGCGTAGTTTAAGATCCACCCCTTTCTGTTTAAGGAGGCCTGAGCCCAGCTGTGGGTTGTGTATGAACTGATATAAATAAATATTAGTTTTAAATAGAAATAATTAAGGTTACATTTCCTAAAAGAAAAAACTCTCTGAATTAAATGAAGAATTAAAAAAATCAGCGGAGGAGAGGAACTGACAAAATAATTCAATATAGCAGTTTATCATATCATTAGGTTTCTAATCTTAATAATTACTAGCTACAAAAACAAAGTAAGTTGGTGCAAAATAACTACTACTGGACAGCCCTGTGGCGCAGTTAGTTAAACATAAGTTTGCGAAACGTGAGGCCGCAAGTTCGATCCCTTTTATCCTGTCCCTTAGATCCTAGCGTGGAGTAGGAACTTTGTATGTGCCTGTTGGGTGCATTTATTTATTATTTACTTACAATTATGTGGGACAACATGTACCTATACTACATATATAATAATAAAATATTGAGGAATCACTATACAATTTATCTGACACAGCGGAAGCAATAAGCTTGTAAACAAGACATAAATGGTTTAAATATGATACAGTAGAAAAAAAACTATAAAAAACGACATGATTAGCGTGTTCGTGATGTAGCGTTTGATGGCAACTCAAAGGCTGTGATTAACGCGAGTCTATTCAATGATAATTTTTTTCTTAAAGTGCAACAGCTACGATAGTGAAACTATTGTTGCCAATTTTGTACTTGCTAAGAAGTTGTTTAGCTTCGAAATTTCACTATAAATAACATGAATGTATGTATGAATGTAAACCTTTCTCTGATGGGCGATGACTGATGGGAAACGGATGGATGAGGGCTGCTAAAGACCGGTTTGGTTGGCGCTGTCTTGGGGAGGCCTACGTTCAGCAGTGGACGGCGATAGGCTGAGTATAGTATTTTAAGTTTATTTTTTATTAATGGGTACATGAAAGCGATAATTTAACGATAGGTATACCTACGGATGTACTATTTTAATGGTAAAATTCTAAAACGCTGTTTGATCCTGGAATTTAACATAGGTCCTGGGATAGAGGAAGATTGTTTTCATTTGTATCGCCCGAAAGCTTTCTCATTTAAAATATTTAAGAATTATAGGACTAAACTATTTTTAATGTAACATTCCTCTCGCTTAGTTTAAGTAAGATTAAGTTTGGAATTTAATATAATAAACATTCGTTCAAAACTCAGTAAAGTAGGAACTGTTTTTTTTGTGAAACGGTTTTAAGAAACGATTTAATGAGGATTGTTTAAATTCTTCGTAGTTCTGTCGAGTAAATATCCTGTTAAAACAAAGACATGTTAATATTTACATTTGTTACAAAACTTGTTAAGTTTTTGTATTTCTGCACTTCGCAGGTTTTTGTGTGGGACAATTGCAATGCTAGTTGTTTGAGAGTAAATGGTCAATGGCTATCATCGCAACAGAATTCACGAAATTATAATTATACCTGCAGTTTTTATCTTAAAGTTGAGTTGTAGTTATTAATATTGTACACTGGTCTGGCTTCCAAATACTCTCTTGTAAATACTGATCCAGAATCTCGGCGGTCGCAGGTTCAACACCCATACACACACACTTCTAACTTTTAGATGTCATGTTTGTTTTCACAATTAATTCACTTACTTTAACGGGGAAGAAAATCATGAGGAAACCAGCTCACCTAAAAGTTCTTAGGAATATCTAAGGTTTGTAGTCCGCCCTAGGCCGGGGTGTTGGGCTAAGGCCCTGTCAGTTGAAGAGGAGGCTAGTGGCCAGCAGTGGGTATATGGGCTGATAGGGAGGCAGTTATCTCCAAAATGATTTGTCTGCCTATGGACTCAAGAAAGCGAGGCACTTCTAGTTGCCATTGTAATCGGTGTTCTATCTTACATGCAATGGTAGAAATTTCTCTTAGTCGGTTTCTTAGCAAAACTTTGTTACAAGTCTATTTTTTGAGGCCATGTGTACCGTAAGGTGAGAGTGACAACTCGGAACTAGTATTTGGTTTTGAACGTGGTCTCATCAGTACTAAAATGTTGAATCCTTGTTCTAGAGTTATTCAACAGTTTCGCAGTAAGTATACAGAAGAAATTAATGACTTTGTCCCAATTGGCTTCTTATTTTGCTTACTTAAACAACAATTATTGTTTAAATACTTGTCAAAACTGATTCTGATATAATCTTGAAGCCTTGGCACGGGCTGTTGTCGCGTATTCATTACCGTCACGCGATGGCTATGTGTGGCCATTGTGATAATTAAAATACGCTAAGAATACGACGCAAATCAAACTTGAATCGACCAATCTTCAGCTTTAATCACTGTAAGTGCAGCGGTATTATATTGTGTGTATTTACTGTGAATAAGTGCTTTACGGCCGAATACTGAAACGCTACTTAATTTTAAGTCGATAAAAACCGACCAAAATAAGACGGGATTAGACGTTTAAGTTCACCTTAATTTTTAGGTTGCGTTTCAATATTGGGCCATAAATGGTGAAGGACAACATCGTTAGGAAATCTACTTATCTAAATGTCCTTAGTTTCTTAGGTAAGCAGACAGCATGGACTAAGGCCTTTGCCCTCTCAATTGTAGAGGGAGCCCTTGTCCATTAGTGGGACGTATGTGGGCTGATGGTGCAGAAGAATATTAGCATTTTTCAATGATAAGACTATAATAAGAATCTAAATCAGATAAAAAGGTGGGGTCAAATAATGACGTAATGGAACTCTTAAGAATAAAAGTGGACTAAGTGGACTTAAGAATAAATGATGATACGATCACAATCTTCAATAAGATTTGGAGCATAAATACCTTTGTATAGAAATTAATGCATTAAATTGAGGAAGATCTGTGGCTTAGAAAAACAGTAGAACAACATAAAGGAAATACTAGTAGGTAAACATATTATCGAAACGTGAACTTAGTCATTTGATATTTAAACAGTTGATCACGTTGATCGTGTGTTTCTGAAATAACCGCTATTAAAATCTAATTAAACGGAAAATCGGCGAATCCTATTTCTGATGTATTGTATAACAATTTTACATTTATTAATAGTCTTCTCGACTATATAAATTTGGTTAATTGTGCAAAAAGGAATTTGTAGGTAATTCCTACAAATTTAATTGTTATGTAAACCAGTTAATTTTTAGTGTTTGTTTAATAAAGCAATTTGTTTAATTTGATAGGTTGAATATTAAAAAGTTTTTCAAGAACTTTTTCGTCGTCGTCGAGGCAACCTTTGAAATGAGTAGAGCGGAAAGTAGATGAGATGGAGAGATAGATTTCATCTTATAAAAAATCGATAGATTTTATCTTAAAAAAAAAGTTAATACTATTAAATAATTAAATTATATTTATTTCTTTGGATTATAGTTAGTAATTAAGATCACGGTTCACTAAACTGGTGTGCATGCTAAATTTAATTTCTGGGCTTATCCATATGGTAGTGGAAATATTATGGCCAAGTTTGACATAATCTTTTCTTAATTCTGTAGAAAACCAATGCGTTTATTGAGATGCGTAGGTATAATAAATTCATATTTAATTGCGGGAACATTCTTTATGTCATTGTAACAATATTATTGTGCCAAAAATATGTTTAATCAAACAATGGGACTTACCATAGGAATCTCAATTTGTTTGTCGGCCCGGTTTCCGATCAATGGGTAAGACGTCTGACCAAGTTCCTAAAACAAAAAAAAACAGATTAAACTTAAATTTAATCATTACATGGACCTGTCTGTCGTAGTTTGGGCATTTTATGAGGAGAGAAAGTATTTGTAGGTAAAAAGAAAATGAGTAAGAAAGTTGAAGGTTGTGCATGTAGAGGAAAGCTAAAGGAAGTGCAAAGAAAAAAAGAAGAAGTGCGTGAGAGAAGATATGAAAAAGAAAGGTTGTGTGGAGTAATTGAAGACATTGAAGGTTGATGTTTGGAAGGATAGAACATACTGCACCGACCCCAAATAGGATTGGGAACAGGTCAAGAGAATGATGATATAATCACTCAATGGCAGATAAATAAAGAATAAGTAATTATTATTTTTTATTGTATACATATATTATGTCCATCAACCAGTACTAGGCCATCTTGATGGACTAAGGCCTACACCCTTGCAGTTGTAGAGGAGGCCCGTGCCCTCCACTGGAACGTGGAGGTATGGGTTGATGATGATAATATACAAATGTATACAATAATTCGTAACTTAGTTACCTTCCGCAACGCATTTTGAAGTCTTCATACGGTAGAAGCTTAGTTACCTTGAACGTAATTTCCTTAAATTTAAACATACAATTGTCATTCTTAATCAAAAGTTATTTTGTTCCCACATTATTTGATGTTATTTTAAACAAGACAAGGTTGTAGATTCCTGTTTACTGGTACTCTAATTCGACAGAACTGTACTATACATGTAAACACTTACGCCTTTAGTCAAATGGAGTAAGTAGAGATATATCTCTAAACCTACGATTCTTTACCTACATAGGTATCAAGTCTTACATTATAAGCTGAGACTTTTTTGGAGTTTTTCGGATGCATTTCCATACTCGGTGCTGCTACTGAGAATTTCCTAATCACCAAACTTTTTTTTAAGAGCCGATGCCTCTAGATCCGTATAGTAACGTCACGGAGCAATGTGACAGTTTCAAAATTAATGTTATACAGTGCGTAATCAGACTGTTATCAGAAACTAAGGTACGTAATAGCTACGTATAGGCAGTGATGGCCTCGAGGTTCAGGCGCGCGGTCGAGAATGTCGGCGGTCGCGGGTTCAAACCCCAGGCACACACCTCTGACTTTTCGAAAGTTATGTGTATATTCAAATTGAATTATCACTTGCTTTAACGGTGAAGGAAAACATCGTGATAAAACCTGCACACCTAAAAGTTCTTAGGAATTTCTTAGGTGTGTAGTCCGCCAACCCGCACTAGGCCAGCGTGGCGGACTATGGCCTAAACCCTCTCAATGGTAGAGGAGACCCGTGCTCAGCAGTGGGCGTATATGGGTTGATGAAGAAGAAGAAGAAGAAGTAATAGCTACGGTGATCACCAACACACTGGCGTAAAAAAAAACGATAAGAAAATGACGTTTTCCCTACAACCATCATTTGAATGAAAAATCTCAATTATTTTATTTTTTGTCGCGTTTTTTTTAACGCCAATGGGTTTATGATCATCGTAGGTATTACCTGCCTTCATTTTCAATAACGGTCTGAATCCACCTGTATAATCTTTATTATTTCCAATTTGTTTTGAATTAAAAGTCAGGTAAGTATTTTGGTACGCTAATCAAACACGCTTGTTCGTATCAGCTGGTATGTCGCTTCTGATTATGGTTGTTTAGCCATAGTTTGTTCTAATTTCGCAAATTTCACGCATTACGAATAGTATGCTACGAATGGTTCTTTTAACATATGACTAATACCTCAGTAGCATTGTTAATAATAAATGAATTATAGCATAGGCTTTTTGAGGATCAGCGTACTGAAGCTTTGTTTTAGGGTTGTTGCAGCCGTTAATTGGTTCAGGTCTGCCTCTAGACTAGTAACTATTATTGAGATAACTTTAGTCCAACACCCTGACCGGTGAATTTTAGACTATAATTCAATTATGTTTTTTTTATTTCATCATCAACATAATTAACTGCTGGGCACAACCTCCTCTACAATAGGCCTTAGATTACCACGCTGGTATAGTGCGGTCTCGTTTAAGATTAAATCATCATAATGTGCCTTTATTTTAAATTTTACTTTTATATTCTTTGGGTATATTAGAGCTTTTTGCTTCATTACAATGTATATCTGACAAAAAATGAGGTCCCACATCAGGTATGAGCTATGTCGACCTAGGTTCAACAAACTACTTGCAGCAGAAACTAAAATATGGATGAAGTTACTTATTGATTGTTACAAAAAATCTAATGTATTGGTAAGTAGACTAGATATTACAAGTATGAATATTTTATCTATAGCCATGTTTTCGTTAGATGCATATTTATAATCTGTATTCAATATTAAAAAAGGAACAAAAAAGTCTTTCGACTTTAAAAAAAAAAAACCTGAAAAAACCCGTTCTTAATTTAAAAAACAAAATCTACTCACATAAAGATACGGCTCCATGAACACCTCATAAACATTGCTCTGGTAGTCTTCGATCCCTGGGATAGTCTTGATGAGTAAGTTCCTCCCATACCCTGGGATACCTTGCAACGTTTTGCCTTTCAAAACAGCCACCAACCACAGCAACTGGCCAACAAACAGATGACAGCGAAGATTCATTTTAAGAAAAAAAATATCTTTTTTCAAAAATGCGTGCTGTCTTCGCAAATGGCGCAGTATCAATGGCTACATTAGGAGGAGTTGAGCGTTATTTTTTGCATTTAAACGTATAGGTTGGTTTGTCATTAGACAGTCTTCGTGAGGCAGACCCAAGGTTCCATAATCGAATACCATGACGTAATGACGGCTTAGACACGGTATTGTGTTGGGTGGAAGGCGGCAGGAAATTCGTGAGATGATTATGGTATATTAATTGTTTTGAAGGTGTAATGATTAAATTAAATATGTTTATTAATTGAGGAATAGAACGTGCTATTACATAATCTTTGGTTGTTTTTGTTTCGTACCAGTTTTTGTAAGCTGCTGTATATTTTTGGGATTGTTACGAATGAGAGCTCTCTTTATAGTGGTTGTGGATCCAATCTGGTAATTGGTCGATTTAGGGATATTGTTTTAGTAAACATTTCAATAGGATTTCTGCTATAAAGAATGTGCTATAGCTGATGATGTTGATAATATAGAAGCTCTTAAAAAAACATGATTCTCTGATGTATTTTTCGATCAGCAATATTTAAAGGGTCATTCTAGTTTTATTTCTTATTTACTTAAAAGTGATTGCTGAAATTTGTGGTATAGGTAGCCCAGCTAGCTAGCTATGTCTGGGAAGGTTTTGCAGAAAGAAATTGGTTTAGAGATTGTTTAAACATAATAGTACACCATAAAACTTAAATGCAGTAGATTTTTTTGCGAAATACCAGGAAATATGCTCAGTAGCATAAAAAACTTGGGTTCTTACAACGCAAAATAGCAAAAAAATATGCTGGACTTATCGTGAGGGCAGTAATACAATTTTCTATACAATTGCTAAGACGTTTATGTATTAATAAAACCTAATCTAATTCAGTTAACCTCCTTTACAATTTATTCAAAACCAGCCAGCTGTTAATAATAAAGAAAAAATCAAACGTCACCTGTCAACGTCACACAAAATGGAGTAGCGTTATGAACCGCACGTATGTGTTCGAGGAGCACCGGAGCTCGTGGTCCCGTCTGGGCGGCACGTTGAACCGATGGCTGTGGGGGGCGCTGTGCTGCGGCGTGCCAGGAGTGCCGTGCTACTTCTGCACGTGCTGTGAGAAGCTCGACGAAGATCGGGACCGGCCGAGAGTCAACCGTTAGTAATCTGTCTGTATGGCCTTTATAGAATCGTAAACAGCATTCCATTATGTGATGATCTTTAGCAAAGTTGTTGTGCATGAGCCAAAGAAGGTTTCTGTGTAGAAAACACTATTAAACCCGGTAGATGGCGCTGATATAGGCATATAGCTTAAAGCTTTTCCGGACAGGACGACCTCTACCGGGGCAGACAGTAAACAATAAAAATAGAAAATATATAAATAGATATCAGAGATCACGGACATTTTATGATAGGGGATGGGTTATATATATGTAAATAAAAAAGAATATGAGTATGAAAGTTGACGGATGGATGAGCAGAGTAAGGCTGAAGAAAAGTTGGATGTAGTGCGTGAGATAAGATAGATAAAAGGGTAAAAGAAAACATAGAAAATAAAAAATGATGCGCTGACCCCAAATAAAAATTGGAAATGGGGCAAGGAAATGATCATAAAAATATCAAAAACTCAACTGTAATGTCAGTGCTTACGGCAGCGTCGTGTGCCGAGTCGGTCGCTTTCCTCTGAAATGGATGAAGAAACCGATGGCTGGCTGGCGTCATACTTGTGAACGGCTGCTGTTGGTTTAGAGTAACCTCCCACATTTATTTAATTGTTTATCAAATTTTGATCTGGTTAAATTTCAGTTTCTTTATTTTAGACTATTTTATGTCAGTCCCATATTCGAATATTTGTGTAAAAGTTATCATGATTTTTATATAACATTAATGCATGACTTCACAGAGTCTACAGCAACAGTGGAACGTATGTCGCGGCCTCATCGACCCCACGCGCCTAGGGGTCGCAAGTCGACCCCAGAGATGCTCTCAGCAGTCAGATGCGCGCTGTCCCAGCTGCAAGGAGAGCCCGCCCCTCCCCTGCCACAACCATCGCCGTCTATAGACAAACAAGCACCCGAACCGGGGTGAATCGGACAGTGACTGAAGACTGGAGTGAGGCTAGGTGCTTACAACAAGATAGCTTGACATTTTTGCTTGATAAGATTTTATATAAAACAGTGTAATCTCAGTAATCCGGCACTTCGATAGTCCGGCACGTCCAATAATCCGGCACCCTCGGCCCTCGCCCACCAGTGCTCTATGAAATGCTTTATTTAATGTCAATGACTCTCGATCTCAGTGATTTTTTAAATAAAATTCAGTAATTCGAACATTCCAATAATCCGGCATCCTCCGGTGTTTAATAGTGCCGGATTAGTGAGATTATACTGTACTTAATTGTTGTTACGTAAAGACACATAGTTTACCTTATAAAGAGTTGTTACCATTAGTGTTAAAGAATGCTGTTTATTATCTAATCATTGTACAGTACACGTTTATTTGTAATTATTATTTGAAGAGGTATTTTTACGTTTTGTTGTGTAATGTTATTAATATAATATTAAAATTAAATTAGATTTTTATTTAAAGTACATACTTTTGGTTGAACGCCTATAAAATTTTAATAGCAATGTTTAATCTTTGTGAATCTGAAGTTCTTTTTAGGGGCTCGGTGATAAAAATATTTTGTCGCTTGTTCTTATAGTCAAGAATAGCAACGCGGTGTAGGCAATATTTCACTACTGGCAGTTTCAAATACCCGGGATATTTTTAAAAATTAACTTTTAGCTTTAGTAAAAAATCACGTATGCCAGCATGGTGAACTAAGACCTAAACCCTCTCAGTAGTAGAGGAGGCTTGATTCCAGCAGTGCCACTTATGTGGGCTGACAATGATCATCTTAAATATGCATTACAAGTATTCGATTTTTTCTTTGATTTACTGGTATTCCAGCTCTAACAATCTTTGGATTATCCACTTAAAGGCAGCGATATTGAATAAGATAAATCATCATCATCATCATCATCAGCCTTTAATCGTCCACTGTTGGACATAGGCCTCTCCTATGGCACGCCACTGGGCTCGATCTTCGGCTCTCCTCATCCAAGCCACCTTGCGGAACCACCTCCAATGGCTGAACACGCAAAAAGGCCCCCAGTTCCCGGTAGTCCCGCTATTCCTGGCCAAGACGGCGGTCATGGTTCCGGCGGGACAGGGGGTGCAAAGAATCTCCGGGCTACGGTAGGCCGTCAAAAACGTCTGACCCTGGCCACGAATAAGATAAATGTAAGAAGGTAATTGAAGTGAATGTAACTACCCGTCTCCTAAAGAGCGCCAGTCAAGTTCATTAGATGTGTTGCCGCATTGTGGTCAAGTTGAACCAGTCGCACGTGATCTAGTTTGTGTATCAATAGAACATGCTTCACTGTTATGCAATGTATATTTTAGAAGACGCACATTAAATTATCGAAAGAAGTCTGTAATCAAGATATTTCTCCTATGCCCTTACTATTTGCAGACACTATACTATTGTGCTACTGGAAAAAAAAACCGGTAAAATTTAGTCCGATCTGGGATTCAAATTAAGTAGGTGCCTAAGATATACGCTTGGAAAATGGTTTTGAAATGTGGCGTTCTTAACCAACTTAAATTATAATAATTTACTTCTTACTTCACGCAGGAAAAAGTTTAAAAACGCAGTTATCAAAAAGGAAGAATACACGGTATCGAGTCACGGTATCGAGTCACATTTATCAGGTTCACAGTCCACAGACCACATGCGGTCTGTAGACGGAAAGTACTACTAGTCCACAGACCATGTTTGGTCTGTGTTTCCATACAATTTTAACGATTTTTATGGCTGTAGACGTAGGAAGAACAGCGTTTATTTTACTTGGACTTGACAGGACATAACCTGGAGAACACATAAAGTGCTGGGACATGGGGAAAAGATGTACCATTTCAAAAAAAAATATCGCTTTTATTGAAAAATGAATTGGACGTGAGGGGTTGTTTCCTTTCTAAAGCTTGAACTGTGAACCTGTTAAAGGAGTACACATTCTTCCTATACATTCAATAAAATATATGTACATATCACAACAAAAGCATAATAATACAACCGACAGTTGTTTACGAAAGATAAGGAGTGTATTGGAGGAAGCCAATGGATGTTTATTTTGTTGGCAGATAAAATTAATATTTTATTAGCTTTCTATATAACTGTGTATGAAATTGTATGGTCATCAGCCCACATACGTCCCACTGCTGGGGACAGAGCTCCTCTAAAATTGAGAGGGTTTTAGGCCTCGTTCAACCACGCTGGCCTAGTGCGGGTTGGCGAACTACACACCTAAGAAATTCTTAAAAACTTTTAGGTATGTATATTTCAACACGATGTTATTACCACGCCATGTATCACTGTATAGTTTTTCTTTTTCTATGGTTAATAAGTGTGCAATAAAGTTTTAAATTAAACACATCGTCATCAATCCATATACGCCCACTGCTGAGCACCGGTCTCCTCTACCATTGAGAGGGTTTATGCAGTAGTCCGCCACGCTGGCCTAGTACGGGTTGGCGGACTACACACCTAAGAAATTCTTAAAAACTTTTAGGTATGTATATTTCAACACGATGTTATTACCACGCCATGTATCACTGTATAGTTTTTCTTTTTCTATGGTTAATAAGTGTGCAATAAAGTTTTAAATTAAACACATCGTCATCAATCCATATACGCCCACTGCTGAGCACCGGTCTCCTCTACCATTGAGAGGGTTTATGCAGTAGTCCGCCACGCTGGCCTAGTACGGGTTGGCGGACTACACACCTAAGAAATTCCTAAGAACTTTTAGGTGTGCAGGTTTCATCACGATGTTTTCCTTCACCGTTTAAGCAAGTGATAATTCAATTTGAATACACACATAACTTCGAAAAGTCAGAGGTGTGTGCCTGGGGTTCGATTTTCGAACCCGCGACCGCCGAGATTCTCGACCGCGCGTCTAAACCTCGAGGCCATCACTGCAATTAAACACATCTATACTATTATAATAAAGAGGAAAGGTTTGTATTTTTGGATTTTTGGATTTTTGGATTTTTGTATTTTTGTATGTTTGTTACGAATAAACTCAAAAAGTACTGAACCGATTTGGATGATTTTTGGTATGGAGATAGATGGGACTCACCGAAGTAACATAGGATACTTTTTATCCCGGAAAATGTAGTATTCCCGTGGGATTGGGTATAAAACGCTATATTTATTTTACGCTTTCACGCCTAAACCATTTGACCGATTTTTATGATTTTTGGTATGAACATAAATAAGATCCTATGAAGTAACATGAACAACATTTTATCCCGGGAATATGTAGGGTTCCTGTGGGATGAGCATATACTGTAACACAAAAGTAACATTGCCTGTGTAATGCTTTCACGCCTAAACCAGTTGACCGATTTGAATGATTTTTGGTATGGAGTTAGATGGGACCCACCGAAGTAACACAGGATATTTTTTATCCCGGAAAATGTAGTATTCCCGAGGGATTGGGTATTAAACCCTATATTTTTCTTTCGCTTTCACGCTCAAACCATTCGACCGATTTTTATGATTCTTGGTATGATCATAAATGAAATCCTATGAAGTAACATGAACAACATTTTATCCCTGGAATATGTAGGGTTCCTGTGGGATGAGCATATATTCTAACGCGAAAATGACACTGCCTATGTAATGCTTTCACGCCTAAACCTTTTGACCGATTTGAATGATTTTTGGTATGAAGATAGGTAGGGCCCACCGATGTAACACAGGATACTTTTATCCCGTAAAATGTAGTATTCCCGTGGGAACGGGTATTTCTGGACCTACTGAACCGATTTGAATGATTTTTGGTATGGAGATAGGTAGGGCCAACTGAAGTAACATAGGATACATTTTATCCCGGAAAATGTAGTATTCCCATGGGAATGGGTATTTCTGGATCTACTGAACAGATTCGAATGATTTTTGGTATGGAGATAGGTAGGGCCCACAGAAGTAACACAGGATACATTTTATCCCGGAAAATGTAGTATTCCCGTGGGAATGGGTATTTCTGGATCTACTGAACAGATTCGAATGATTTTTGGTATGGAGATAGGTAGGGCCCACAGAAGTAACACAGGATACATTTTATCCCGGAAAATGTATTATTCCCGTGGGAATGGGTATTTCTGGATCTACTGAACAGATTCGAATGATTTTTGATATGGAGATAGGTAGGGCCAACTGAAGTAACATAGGATACATTTTATCCCGGAAAATGTAGTATTCCCGTGGGAACGGGTATTTCTGGATCTACTGAAAGATTTGAATGATTTTTGGTATGGAGATAGGTAGGGCCCACAGAAGTAGCATAGGATACATTTTATCCCGGAAAATGTAGTATTCCCGTGGGAATGGGTATTTCTGGATCTACTGAACAGATTTGAATGATTTTTGGTATGGAGATAGATAGGGCCCACAGAAGTAACATAGGATACATTTTATCCCGGAAAGTGTAGTATTTCCGTGGGAATCGGTATACTCAAGATCTACTGAATCAAATAAATACCCACCAAATTAACATGATATACTTTTATACTGGAAAATGTGTTCCCGTGGGTATGGGTACATGTTATAATTGTAAGAGTAACTCTGTAAGTCTATTACGGTTTCACGCCTAAACCATTCGACTAAGTTATATAATTTTAGGTATGAACATAAATAGAACTTATGAGAAGAAATAAAGATTCACGTATTATCTTTCTGCACTCAACCCTAAAGTCTACGCAGACGGAGTCGCGGGCAAAAGCTAGTACATAAATAAAACCTAAACAGCAAAGGAAAGCCCTAAATATAGGTTTCATACAATTTGTTTCAAGTACCTATTTGTTTAAAGGAATGCCCCGCAATTTATTTATTTACGGCGACAATTATTGAACTTACAACTTTCGCCGAGTGCTTATCTTAATTGCAATTTGCAATGTTATTGGTTTGTTTATAAGTACAATAGTGATAACAGTTTTAGTTAGCAATTTTTCCCAGCTTCTCATTTTATATCCTCCGGCTATCAGCTGGACTGAAATATTAACCGTTACTTTGGCATGCATAATCTCCTTCAAATATCTATTTTTTATCAAAATATCACCCAGTTTAGTTGAGTAGTTGAAACGTCTAAGATCAATAGACTAAGTGAGTTTGCATTTACAATATTAGGAAACATGGCAAAATTCAATTCGCGTGAAATTTATTACCTTTTATGGAAACCTAATAGTATGGTATTACAATTTTGTGCATGAGGCGTTTAAAGAAGGCTTAAATAAAGGCTTTATTTGAGCTACGTAACATGGAGGTAACATAGAGAATTTATAGCTAGTTCTTAAGCTAGCTATAAATTCTCTAGTAGGTAACTAAGCAACCACCCATTAATCCCTTATTTTTTTTACTTTTTCGTAATTTAACGATACAAAAATGCATTTTTCCAATTTTTTTAAGGTTATAGATTTTTTATAGATTTGATGACTGTGACTCTATCTATATGACTGGGTCAGATTTCCCTTAAGCCCTATGGTTGGGTCGACTCGCTCGTGATTGCATGCGTGGTCAAACAACATTCGACGCCACACCCGTAACTCATGGTTACGAAAACACCGCAGCTTGAAGGATTTATGCAGGTTCATATATTTTAGCAGAAAAGGTGCTGTTGACAAGCCTGGTATAATAAAGGTGGCTAATTAATTGTTCCATGTGAAAGATTGATCGACGAATGTATAAATAATAAAGTATAATGTATCAAACGAAATATAGATTTGTTTGTTTTGCGCAAAATTGGGGCTTCTTTATACCAAATTCTTAGGGACATTAGTTGAAACTATTATTTAATTTTTAGCTCAATCTATTTAAATTAAATATAGTAGTATAGTTTCAAAAATAGCCAAAAATGAACTTCAATATAAATACTGACATCGTTCCCGCAAAATTCGAATGCGCAATAAAGAGACTAGCGTGATATAGCCAGATTATTCAGATCGCTAAAGCAATAAAAAAATTCGAGGTTAGTTTCGAGGGTCGGGTTATTTTTTTTATGAGAAAGCAGGTAACCTAGCAGGTGGTTCACAAACCACCTGATGTTAAGTAATCAACATCGTCCATGGACACCCACAACACCGCAAGAGTCATCGCTGGAACGCCTTTCAGAAAATATAGGCTCTTCTCTCGAAGGTCTAAACGTATACGTTTGGAAATACTGCCAAAGAAAACTTATTCCACAGAGACATTGATATAGTGTGTACGGAGTCTAGAAATGTGTTTAGTATAGCAACAAACTAGCCAGTAGACCCTATAATTTCGTTCATGAGGCGATATGTTTAACAAGTTACAATTTCTATTTATGGTGCAATAATCCTGTGCTCGGTTCGTATGGGCCGTCGAACGCGCCAACACGTTTGGTTGGTAAAAATAAAAGCTTTAACCGAGACGCAGGCTAAACTAGTTTGTCTAAATGTAACATGGTAAGTATACGGCACACAAAATAACATTTACTGTACTTTACTGGGTTTTAGTTGCCTCTTTAAGTAAATTTAATATTAGACCTCTCTGTTGGCTTTTAGTTCCATTTTCAGGACAGATAAATATATTACAATTCGATCCCTGCTAGATAGAGCCCCTATACAAACTATTAACAGAGTTTACTCCATTAGTGTTGGTAGAATTCACAGTCAATTTATGGCTTGGCGACGAAGACTGGAACTTGGCAGTTGGACGTATATAAGCTGATAGTGATGACGATCTGAATCCGTGAGTGCTGAGTTTATGTCTCATCACATAACGCTTCAATCCCCGATGGCAACATGGACTTAATGTGTATTAATTACATAGTTTTTTCCTATTTTATATTCTATTTTCCTTTGTCTTGTTTTTATGCCATTCCTATTGCTGAAGATTCCGATGATGATTCTGAATACTTACGTAACTTAATTCCGAGATGTGTAATGTGTATCTATGGAAAAACTTGCAACTTAGAAAACATTAAACTTGTCTACTGTTTTTCTCATGTTTATTTTTATTAAGCTCCAATTATTTTACAAATTAGGCATATCGCCGTCCGCTGCTGAACGTAGGCCTCCCCAAGTAAGCGCCAATCATCTCGGTCTTGAACAGCCCTCATCCATCTGCTACCCGCCACCTCAAGTCGTCGGACCACTGTGGTGCAGGACGTTCTACACTAAGCCTACACTCTAACATTTGTTTGACAAAGATTATAGTTATGGTATTAAACAAACACACTGACGCTAAAATAACCCAAAAAAAATTAACGTTTTCCTAATGACCAAAATTGAATGCTTAAGGAAAACCTTTTTCCCTATTTTTTTTAATGTCCTTGTAATCGCCGAAACTGTTACCAGTCTAAGTTTTCGAACACGGTCTTTTTACATCCTGTATACTTACATAGATATGACAAAACTTATTTAAAATCGCAAGGTTTTATTTAATTGTTCAGTTCGTGTACAAATTCTATATTGTTACAGTTTCCAAGAAGGTCTAGTGACATTATCCTTTTTGTTTTGGTCGCATCGCAAACCGGTTTTAATATCGCGGTTAGTTTTATATAAAGATGCTCGCGTTACCTGGTTTGTCGTGTGGAATGTTCTAGAACGGTTACTAAGTGTTTCGACGTATAGATGAGGTAAATATGAGTCCAGGAAGAGGGAAAATGTCTGTGTATGTTGTTTTTCGACCAACATAAAAATTAATACTGTTTTTATCCAAATTCGTGTGGTATCATGTTTACTTCTTAACATTGTTTACAAATTTATTTATATTTATTGCGCAGTACAGAAATTAAAAGCGGTTCAAAAGTGTAGTACAAATGTACTAACAGTGACCTATTTACAACTATAATGCTACCCCAAGATTACACCAAGTGTATACAGTACGGCTAAGGAAATCATGCAGGTTGCACACCTTAAAAGTTTTTAGAAATTTCTTAGGTATGTTGTCCGCTAACTCGCACTAGGCTAGCGTGATGGACTAAGGTCTTAACCCTCTCAGTTGTAATAGGAGCGCGTGCCAATCTGTAGGAAGCATGCTGCTGATAAAATATACATAAACGCTTCTAACCAGGAATAATGCAAAACGAAAATGTAAAACTTTTAAATACCAAGTCATCGCTCGAGTATAAAGGTATTGTTTTAAACTAGGGATGTTGCGGATTCAATTTTTTTCACATCCGCGGATGCGGATGCGGATGCGGATTTTAAGAGGCTCACATCCGCGGATGCGGATGCGGATGCGGATCTGTATAAAATTGATCGATTGGTTGATTTGTATAAAATGTTATTGCTTTCCTATTGGTCAATCAGCACGTGCGGTCAACCACTCGACACTCGAGACCGACACGCGCACCTCGCCGCCCCTCACCCCTTTCTTTCTTTTCGCGATCTGCTACACATCCGCAACCGCATCAGCTCCGCAGCGATTTATGCGGATGCGGATGCGGATGCGGATGTCCAAATCGATGCGAATGTTCCGCATATGCGGATGCGGATGCGAATATTCGCAACATCCCTATTTTAAACATCTTGTAGCGTCCTTAAAACGTAATATATGATTATATTTTGTAAACAAGGAACACATTGTTCTTGTTATTGTTTGAGCTGGTCAGTATGGTAGATATTCTCAGAAAAAGGGTCAAGTTAATAAAAAGGAGCCTTGATTCTGATAAAAGTATTGGTAATTATTTGGAGACTTTCTATTCTTTTTAAGAAGTAATTGAAGAGGTAACTCTTCTTAAAATGATCAGAAATGCATCATAATTTTCATTAGCCCATAATCGTATTTTGCAAATATTGTCCATGAGGTAGAGCCACATTTCTTCCAGACTTGATACTAATATTTATTTATTTAGGCTTCATATACTAGATATTACATAAGCGGACTATTATGTTTATTATATCGGAATTTTCTTTTAAATATTGTGTAATGGAAACCCAATATGTCTTCAATAAATCGAATAATGATGTCTGTAAGAGATTCTGCCATCTTTATCTCCACGTATTAGGAGAAAATTATTATCGACGTTATCGAGAACAACTAAAACGGCAAATAATGTTATGCAATATTCAAGATATACGTATATCCATAGAATATCTTTTACTATTACGATATTCCAAATCTGCGTCATTTTAGGTTGTTTTTCTGTTTAAATTAGAAAAGGTAAGAATTAATAGGCTTCTAGAAACTCATTTGTCAAACACGTTACAGAAAAAGCTTTTAATGTATTGAATTACAACAAAAAAATATTATTAACTAGTATGTTATGCTCTCGGTTAGTTTGTTGTTATGTAGTTATTTTTAATTGTAATTTAAAATATGATTTAGAGCAAGAAATATTTAAAATTGAGGATAATGAATGAAAATGTTAAAAGTTTACGTTTTAGTTTCACGACCCGATAAAGAATTTTTTTTTGTAAAATTATTTTTTACGCCAGGCGTCAATATTGATAAAATATGATATCGTAAGTAGGTACCTACGTACGAGTTTAAGGTTGTGTGGTCATTATTTTCAGATTATTGCACAATGTTAGTAAACACACAAAAACTATTAATAGTGTTTCTAGAGTATAATAAACATATTTTCGTTAATTCCCTGCTCAACACTCTTTAATAAATAGTCATATTATAAACTCCGCAGTTCACAAACTTACTGTAAAATTTCGTGTTGTATTCATACTACATACTTATAAAGATATAGAAATTTCACTTAATAACATGTGAATGTTATGGATAACATAAACAAAAAAAGAAAATAATGAGACATGAAAGACGAATAATTTATTTCAATTTAGTTTATAATAACTAAAAATCTGAAAATATGGGAAAAATCAATCAAAAGTTTCAAAATAACTGACACAAAAAATATCCTAATAATACTGGCACCAAACTTCGGTTTAATTTGAGTAGGAAAAACATACTATTCTGTTAAGATAAAGTATTAATACAAACAGTAAACAAACTGCACGCCGTATGTTGATATGGTCGGACCGGTACCCACCGACCTTACCAACTGCACTGATGAGGCAACAAAGCCATTCTCCGCCGGAAGCCGACGAGGTAAGTCGTGTTTCATATCTACCATTCCATATTTGAATTTAGAATAGCGATGTTTGTTTTTTTTTAATTGTAGCAGTGAGTGAAAATAATCGATTGCTTTTTTATCGATTGTGTAATAGTTATTGAGATTTTTGCGGTCAATCGGGATTATAGTAAGTTTTAATAGGAAAGAGATTATTTTTATTTAATAACTAAATAATGAATTTATGAGATAATTTGGGGTTGTTTGTAATCTGGTGTTTAAAAGCAGTATTTTTGTACTCGCCACAATATTGTGCAATTTATTTAGTGACGCCCAAAATGGACGCGAATCGGTTGAATTTCATTGAGTTAGTATAACAATGAATTTCCTTACCTTAGTAATACCTTTTATACGCTAAAAAAATCATTCTTTGACGTCCTACGGCGTCTTATTTTCGAGAAGTGCCTAAGTAAAGAAAAAAAAAAGACTAAGTAAACAAAAGTTTTTAAAATTCTGGCCAGGTACGTGCGGGAGGGCGTCTCATAATAAAATTTATTAAAAAAATAAATTAATTAATTTAAAAAATATGGATGCAAATTCTATCTGACTGAAGAGACGCATTTCTTATTTTACATTTAAATGTTTATTCGTGATCATTTTTTAAGAAAACACAACTAGAAGAAGGATGAGATTTCGTCACCAAATCCATAAATAAATTTAAATAAGGCTAAGGGTAAAATCAGAATGGTCCCCAATATTGGAATAAACTTATAATGTACGAAATAAAGTATGACATTTTAATTTGGTTTAATGATGTATATTTACAAATGCTACACAAATTTAGCTTTGTGCAGTCTTATATTTACATTTGTAGCAAATCCTTGTAAATATTGTTAAGACGTAAGCTTAACCTGTTTGAAATTGAGAAAAATATTGGTGCGTTATAGGTAGATTAGAAAACTGTACAGAACAGAAATGAGGGCTGAATTGACGGTCACGAAATCACATCAAAGTGTCTAAGTAAATTATCTAATTACAATGTTATTATCTAAAATAACCATTAAGTCAACAAGGTTATCTTCTAATAATTATAAATTAAGTACGCTTTTAAATGATTTACTAATTGTGTTGAAAGTTTTAATTTAAAAGTGGATAGTATTTAATACTACTAATTAATTTGCTTTGTTGTTATCTTTAAGAGGGAAATATGATTTTTGTTAAGGCTTCAAAGCAACTGAACCAGTTTAAATATAATTTTTGGTATGGGGATAGATAGGACGGACCCACCGAAAACATGTAGGATGCTTTTTCTATCGAAAAGAAATGGTTTACTGTGGGAGTTGGTATATAAATGTGAAAATAACTTTATATATTTGTTACGCCTTCATGTCTAAACCATTTGACTAATTCGAATATTTTTTGATAGTATTAACATAAATGGAACTTTGTGAAGTAAAATAGGTTATAATAACTAATTATATTCCTGAACCCAACTCTAAAGTCTTTTCGGATGACGTTGCAAGCAAAAGTTAGTGAGAAATAACTTGACACTTCTATGCGCATTTTGTACGAAATATGTGGTCGTGAGTTCGATGTTTTAATAGGACGAACAGTAGGGAAAGTCGCTTGATAACCGCAAAAGGTAAGCCCTCTGTTATATGACACTCTGAAAACGAATGGTGAAATGTGAGGAGAAATAAACCTTCAAGGAATGATAACTTGTTTTACCACTCTTTCAAACAGTTGCAATTTCCTTTGGTATTTTTTTGTGTGATTAATTGTTACAACGTCTTATGATCGTTTATAGTGGTAGTCATAAAGATTTGAGCATAAATAAACTCCATGCATCCTTCGCATGAGAATGCAGGCGGAATAGAGGTGCATTTCTACCCCCTCATTTCGACAATTGTGTTTTTCTCACAAATAAACAGGGCAAGCCTATCCATTCTTCGGGACAATTCCAGACTTAATGAAAACCATTGCCTTACCTGGCAATTAAACCCGGGACCTCTAGATCGGATCATATTCTAGTGCAGGGAGATTACGAGCCAGACTTGCTGCTTATCCCTGTCTGGGAATCGAGCTACGAACGGACGAAGTCTTGGTCTATAGTTACCCAAGACCCTGTACGACGGGTATTGGGTATCAAGGTTATCAAGGTTCGTTTGCAAGCATCTGCTTACCTTGTTCAAGACAATTATGGTAGTACTGACTCTAAAACGCGTGGCATGTAATCTGTGAAAGAGAAATTATAATTATTTTCAACTGACAAACAGTAAACGTTCTTTTCACAATCCTCTAGGACGCGTTTTAGCACTTTACAAATAAAAGCATTATTAAATTATCGTATTGATTTTAGAAATTGACCTCCATAATTGCCGTAATCTCTATGCAACAAAGACACGTCCTTAAAGTTAAGCTGGTGTGTCTTTCTTCCACGCCGATTTGCAAGTTTTTGTCAGAATAAGCAAGCTTAATTTCCTTATTGAATTGACCCAGTCTCCATGTTACTATTTCCTAATGTAAAAACCAATAACACTGTCGCAACTGGGACCATTTGATTTCAAAACGCACTCTTTACCGCAGAAGGAATAAAAAAATAAATACACTCAAGAGTCCATTAAGATACAAGTCTTGTAGAGTGGTTCGAACACCCAGATCCGATATAATTGTGGATCACATAAATATTTGTTTCGGTACGGAGAAGGAACCCGCGGCCATTCGTTTCGCAAACTAGTGTTTAGGCAACTACGCCAAGAGCGCTTTCTTCGAGACAGGAAATTGCATGTCATTTTATATTTTTTAAATGAGATAAATCTCGATAATACTAAATCATAAATGTCAATCAAATGATAATGTCTAGATTAAATACCACGATGATATGGAGATTTGTACTGCTAAGTATATGTTACAATGTGCACAGGCTAATGTTTTCTGAATTCTGACCCGAGTTTACAGAAAGTAACGTATTTTTGCCATCATTGTAGCTGCGCCGTGAATACGTGATAATATTACGTTATCTTCATATTGACCATTATTCTATGAATAATATTAATAACTAGTAATATCTATAATGTAAATATGAGTAAAGTAAATTGTCTTGTCAGTACGACGGTAAAAGTGTGACGGCTTGTCTAGGACAGATCACAAAAATGCAAAATCTAGATAAAATGTGCCCGCAAAACGAATTCGGCACGCCATTTTATTTCATGTTTATTTTTCGGCAACCTAATAAGTCAACGAAGCATTTACTGCTAGAAGCGACTTTTCCGTCTCAAAAACACCGAGATCCGATAATGTTTCTGGATTACACAAACTTCGTCTCGGTGCGAGGATCGAATCCGCGACCGCAAGTATCTAGCCAAATGCGCCACGGGGCTTTCAACTGCACAAATAATCGAGTATGTTTATGGTTTACAAAATATCACATAATAGGTATTTCCCGAATGAAAATCTGAGTCAGTTGACATTTATTCAAAATACCTAAATACTTAAGATCTCTCAGTATTGTTGAAATTTATTAAGATTCTATGTGCCGTGTGATTGGTTATTCTGTCTGCGGTCGGGTCTTTCCTCATTGAATCGATGTTATTAAGATATATAAAGCACTAGTTTTAACCCCTGTCGTCGTCTTTTGGGGCCTAAGGAATGGATTTAGAGTATCGAAATATAAAAAGTAGAGGTAAAATTTTTTTTTTAAGAATACTTCTGTAATTTAAAATAAGTTGTGGATCAAAAAAGTTTCAATCTTTCCAATGACCTTATTCCTGTAAAATATTATTCGAAATACGGTTAGGCATAAAAGAACAAAAAAAAATTTTATACTTACTGCCTTAAAAGTAGTATATCGGGTATGAAATAAGTCTAACCCTTTTAAGCAGACCTGTGTAATAGAGAATAATAATCATTTAAATATACTTATGTACTTAAAAAACGTGCTTGATACCGAATATAAAGTGCATGTTGGCGTTTTAGTCTGAACACATACCATCAATTAATTATTCTAAAGTGAAGTAAAATAGTGAATTTTTACTTATTATTTTGTTATAGGATAGGTATTTCAAATAAACATGTTTTTATCTCAAGTTTCTAGAAGGTATTTCAAAGAGCAAAATCGTGAGTAAGTTATATAATTGGAGATACATGTAGGACAGCGTCGTGCCTAACCTTTAATTGGTTAGTTATTAGTTTGAGGCAAATGTTTCTTTCGTGGAGAAGGTTTAGTTTGTTTAATAAATCATTTCTATTGCATGCACTTAATTATTAAAAGCAGTTGTACGGTCTGTTTGATTTTTGCCACAATTCTTACTTAAATATTGTGTGCGTAATGGCTTGAATTAGAGAACTTATGAAGAAAATAGTGTCTATATCATTAGCCTATACACAACGAACTCTGATTGGCTATGCTTCTTGTTACTTTTTTTGCGGTAATTAAAACTACAAATATTTAATTCGTTCTTAAAGTATGAGATTAACAATTGATAGTAAATGCAGTCTGTATATTCGGAATGAATTACCACAAGTCCTACGCGGTGGACTAAGGCCTAAACTCAACGTGATAACGATGTATGTAGGTACATGCTAAGACCAAGATATCCGAGTAGAAGAGCCGTACCTTACCCTAAATAACAAACTCTAATCATATTCGACATCATTAATCATGTTTTACGCGTTAAATTAACTCAGCAAAATACTTATAGCTCGTCGGTGAACAGGAAAATGGATGATTATTCAACTGGTAGACGCGTTACACCGAGCCGCCGACTCAGGGCTTATTAAAGATGTCTTGCCTTAATTGGTCGTGGGCTACAGTCTATAACACTGTTCTTATTGAGTACATACATTTACTCAAACTGTGATTTGAAACTGAGGCGGGTAATCATCATCATCATCATCATTTGCAGCCCTTTTTCGACCCACTGCTGGGCATAGGCCTCTCTTGTGCTAAAAATCCCTGGAAGGCGGGTAATAGCTAGGGTTATTACAAACACTCCAGCGTTAAAGATAATCTCGACAAAAATAAAAACTTTGACGTTTTCCTGACAACCACATATGTACATTTTATGCCTATGCTTCTTAGGAAAACTTTTTTTTGCTGCGATTTTCTTTAACGCCAAGGGGATTATAATCACCTTGGCTATGACTTGCCTCAGTTTCCGATCACTGGGTCTGAATACATCCTGCATTAAAGATGTGTAGTCGGAAACTAAGACAGATAATAATTAATAGTTATTGGTAATAGGCAGATGACAAGCATAGTAGATTTGTATATATTACATTACCTCTACGTTGCAGTGAGGATAATCAACGTATTTGTGACACACAACACGTTCACTCCATTTAACTTAATGAAGTCACAATTATAGCAAAAACTGATAGGAATTCCATTTCGATGTATTGAATAATTGCATTCATATTGGATGATGAGTGTGGTCGAGATACAGGCAGTGGGGCGATGAAAGTGAAACAGCGTCTTGATAAATGTTCCTAAGTATTTACAAATTTCAAAAACTTCAATATAAATATATTTATTAACTATTTAGTCTTTATTTAACAAAAGCAATTTGCATACATGAAAATATCCTGCCTACAATAAACAATATAAACTAGACAAAATCTACATAAAACCGAGTAAAGTTATATATAATTATCGATAAAGTAGCAACCATGCATTCATTGAATTTGTTACTTTGTCGTTCAGTGCGCGTAGTAAATGCTTTGTTTACTTTAAATTAACTTACACGCTCCAAGAAGCAATAACTAACTGTATCGCCTGATAAAGAAATATGTTTAATAATGCAAACACAAGCACTTTTAGTATGTGATAGTATTCATACGAATCCAATGTGATTTAAAAAAATCTAGATTATTTCAGCGAAAATATTTTCTGCTCGATCTTCGGCTCTCCTCATCCAACCACTGCCAGCCACCTTGCGGATATCGTCATTATTAGTTATATAATATAGTTAGTTGTATAATCGAGCCCAGTGGCGTGCCATAAGAGAGGCCTATGTCCAGGAGTAGACGAATTAAAGGCTGTTGATGATGATGATTTTCTGCTCAAGCAATAAATATAATAAACCTTTTTGGATCTAAGACGGAGCTTTAAATATTACATTAAGAATAATAATAGGTGATTGTTTTTCTTTTGTGGCTTGGGCATTTTTCTGGCGTTTTTACGTTAAATATAAGCTCAGTGAAATACAACTTAATCATGTAACCGAGTCTCGAGAACTTCTGACATACATATGCATAACTTTTATTTTCAGATATTCATGATGCTTCATTTGCTATTCGCTGCGTTATTGGCGACGGTCTCTGCTCACCACGAGCAAGTGAGTTCATGTTTAATGTTTTAGAATTTAATGTAATAGTAGTAGAGTGCGTGACTGAAGATATGAAAGAGAAAGGGGCGAATGAAGACATGACGGCTGATAGGAGTATGTGGATAAAACATACTGCGCCGACCACAAATAAAATTGGGAACAGGGCAAGATAATGATGATGATGACAGTAGATAACATAAAATATGATTTTGTGGACAAAATTTAAGTAGTGAATATTGAAAAAGTTAATAGTAACGCAATAAACTCTGTGCATCTATTTTGTTGAGGGGGCAATTGTGTACTATCATCCTCTTGTCTTGTTCCCAACACCTTCTAAAAATGCGTATCAGCTGTCATGTCTTTATTCACCTCTTTTTCTTTTATATCGTCTCTTACGCACTCCACCTGTCTTTCTTTGCCCTCTTCTGCTCAAGCAGGCTGATGAAGAAATAAGACATTTTCAAATTTCATTTTTAGTTTTACAGAACTTTTCATTGTTTCTGAATTTCCTTATTAAATCTTAGCCGCTTCAGAAGTCAACCAAAAAAATATTGACACTATTTATCGACCAGTCACTCTTCCCAGTCTTTTATCTTAGTAAGATTAAAAAAACTATTGTAAATTTCCAGGAGGGCCCGAACCGCGCCGTGGTCAACTTGGTAGGCAACGGGATCCAGGGCAACATCACCTTCACCCAGCTTCCCGACGGCAAGGTGCACGTCGAGGGACTTATCATGGGCCTCCCGAAAGGCCACTACGGCTTCCACGTCCACCAGTTCGGAGACACCACTGGAGGATGTGGCTCTACTGGGTCTCACTTCAACCCTGAACATGTGAGGCTTTTCTAACTTTTGAAAATGGGTTTATAAATCATTTAAACAATCTGCCAAAATATTATTTGGATATTGTGAAAGAGAACGTATTATAGTTGCTCGAAGATAAAGGAATTCTAAACTGTGGAAAAGACGTGAACACATTAGTGGTCTTGGAAATTTGTAAAATTTATACCAAATGATGAGATTAAGATTCTCCCGGCGTTTAAAAAGAAGAGGCGGCCTGTTATCCTTTAAATTATTTAATTTAGGCGGTATTATAAATAGGAGTATAACCAAACCTATAACTTTGACAGCCCCGTGGCGCAGTTGGCTAGACACCAGCTTGCAAAACGAGCTGCCGCGGGTTCAATCCCCGCACCGAGACAAATGTTTGTGTGATCCACATATATTTGTTTCGGGTCTGGGTGTTTGTGAGACTTTTCGTCTCTCGTAGTTTCTGATACCCACGACACAAGACTCGTATCTTAGTGTGGGGTCAGGACTATGTATGTGACTGTTGGGTGTATTTATTTATTTTTATTTTTTAACTTTTCATCTACAGAAAGACCACGGTCACCCCAGCGACGACAATCGCCACGTCGGCGACCTCGGCAACGTAGTCTTCGATGAAAACCACGTCAGCAAGCTGGATATTGTCGATAGCTTGATCTCCCTGGTCGGACCTCATAACATCATAGGCAGGGCTGTGGTTCTTCACGAGAAAGCTGATGATTTTGGACGCACCGACCATCCTGATTCCAGGAAGACAGGAAACGCTGGTGGAAGAGTTGCCTGTGGAGTTATTGGACGACTGTAAGGTGTACTAAGTGCCTTCAAATTCTTCAAAAGCTGATGAAATTGGGTAGCTTTATCAGTAAAAATCTAATCGTTTATTCTGATGATACAACTTGTTTTAGAGTTATCTTCATGAGAAAATGTTCGTCCAATACAGTTTTTAAATCTTTGAAACAAGTTTTCTTGGAAAAAATTGATTAGTTTCGTTAAATTAGCTCTCTATTCTATTAATTACAATGTCATCATCACGTATATATGTCTTAATTAAAAATATCTTACCAGAGTTCTAAAATGTTCAATGTGATAAGTGCGTCTTTTGAATGTCGAATTTTTGGATTACTGGCTTCATATCGGCATTTTCAAGACTGCAATTAATAAACAGGTTCTCGTATTTTCCTTTCGAATAATTAATGTAGCATGTAGTTTGTAGTACGATGAATAAATTATTTTTTCAATTGTTGTGTTTGTTATTTATACTTAAATCTTGATTTGATGACTTTGTGAGAGTTGGCTTTTTGTTATATTACTCTGAATTAGAAACCGATATGTTTTGTAGTGTTTCGTTTAAAGGCTAATGTCTAAGTCGTAGAATTTTTATATCAACCTGGAGTACAATCTCTAGAATGAATTTAAGTTTGCAACGTTACTGAGCCACGCAGAGTTCAAACATTTAAAGGTTTGAAAAATTTTACTATGTTTTCAAAACTACCAACATTAATTGAACTCCTAGTCGAAATGTTTACAAGTTAAAGCTAATATTCTAAATTTTGGATCCATTCTATACTTAATGTAAAATATTAAACGCTAATTTAAAAAACTAGATCTTAATCATTTTTCATTAATGAATAGGAATATTAGAAAACTAATAAGCATTTCCTACCTCTTCCGAGTATGCCATAGTTGACTACACGTAAAAAGGTGACGTTTGAACAAGATATTTATTAGGGGAATGTTGAATAAATATATAACATTTTTGTGAAAACTATTGTTCCTGTCTATACATAAAGGGTATTAAATATATTTTATTGTAATGTTTGTTTCTGTAATTTTAGAAAATAGCATGTTTCATTAAGCTTTACTGCTTATAATCCGCTTCTTAGAGTGGCGGAGTTATAAAATATTTTTATTTTGGTACGAAAGAACTATATTTTTCATTACTTCACGTTATCATGTCTGCACCTAAAATTTCGATAGAAGTATTAGAGGATAAAAATTCTTCTTGATAGATTCCAAATGTACATGAAAGTGGCGAATATGAAAATAAATAATAAATGTCTTAGTCAGTGGTGAGTGGATCAATAGCGACCAAGGACTCCACGTAATGACAGATAATAGAGTTATCTACTGATTTATTTACGATACAGCTGGTGACTTCCCAAAGACCTAAAGTCAAGCCTCTATAGACGGCTATTTGATATTATTCCACACATGCGACTTATGCCAGTTGGTAATTAGAAAACTGGACTAGAAGTATTATTATGTGTACTGTGCATTGTTTAAAATAATCTAAGAGAGATAAGCGCCCCATATTATATTTGGTTCCTAAAAATATTTCTCTCTATCCTAATAATATCAAACCAATCACTGAAGGTATTAAAACATACAATAACATAGCAAGTATAGCACTGCTTTTAATCGGCAGCAAGCCTTAACCTCAGAGAGTACTTGCGTAAAGTACCAGTGGTAGTAAATGACCAGGGTATGAACAGTGTCCCATGTACCAGAACCAAACAAACAAACAAAACCCAAAATGTTCAACTTCATACACGCCAGCACACAGTGCGCCAAAGTTCTGCTGATTACTCTAAATGTTTTGTGCATCGTAAGTATTAATATTTATATGTGATGCAGGTAAGATGACAGCTTTGAAAAGGAGAGGCTGTGGATTTGATTCTCAAAAGAAAACAAGTGGTCAAGCATTCGAGAAAAATAAATCAAATCTGTTTTGACACCAAACTTTTATTGTGGTAAAAATGTGATTCTCGCTCTAATGACACAAGATTTGTGTCTTAATATAGCTTTGGAAATATCTATTTCAATATTGAAAAAAATATTTAGTCACTGTAGATCAATGCACAAAGATCGACCTTAAAAGTCACGGGTTCAAGTATGGAATATACTCTGATTTACTAAGTTCCTTGAAGAAATTCTTTAAGTAGCTAAAGTATCCTTAATATTCCAGCTCCTAGCTCTCTTCACATTCGGCTTCGCAGTAGTGGACACGAGGATCTTGAAGACTTACGGCGAGGACCAAGCGTCGGGCACGTTCGTGGGAGATTTGGTCATCATCGTGGCGAGTCTCCTCTTGGTGTGCGTCGCGACACTGGGGTGTGTCGGCACTGGGAAAAGCAGCATCAAAATGCTCTACGTGGTAAGGTTATTGTAAATATTATAGAATAAATATCATCTCATCACTTGAACTCTGGTTCGACTGTAAGAAAAAGGGATTAGGTATTCAATATTTATTAGTATATTTCTATATCTACTTATATGCAGTTGCTTTTAGTCCTATTTGACAATCTGTTGACGTTTTCCGACCAACATTCCAGGTTTCATGCTGCTTCGAGGGTTTTTTAATAGTCTAACTCAATAATTTTCTTCAACACAGAACTTCTTCATTGCCCTACAACCATTAACATAGAAAGATCAACAAAATACTTAGGTAACAATATATTTTTATTTTAAACCATTTATTCATTTGATGAATTATTTATTTTAGTACGTATGCCTTCTCATGATGCTGGTGGTTCTGGAGATAACGATTGCGATTTACGTGGCTTTGCAACGGTATGGCTTGCAGTTCCGAGTCACTGAGTGGATCCGCGAGGATTTCTTTCGAAACTACACGGGAGAGGTGAAAGCATCCCACGAAAAACTGTGGGATGATCTGCAGACTAATGTGAGTTGTGGATTTAGATGTGATATTTTGTAGGTGTTGCTTTTGCTGGAACTAATGTTTGTTTCTTGTTATTTAACCATTTTGTATCTTCTTCTGAGAGTGTGTACGCAATAATTAGTTTTAGAATAATAACAATTTCTGTACGATATGGCACCTATAGATTGCTGATGATTGTTTTGATAGATTATATTAGTCCATGACATCATTTTTTTTGCTGTGAATCATTATATACATACACGCTCACTTCTGAGTTCTATACTGGTGGACAGAGACTATTAAGTATTACAAGCTACTATTCCGACACACCTA
Source organism: Cephonodes hylas (assembly GCA_030295005.1). NCBI lineage: Eukaryota > Metazoa > Arthropoda > Insecta > Lepidoptera > Sphingidae > Cephonodes > Cephonodes hylas. The sequence goes on from AP025365.1 coordinate 1,962,442, forward strand.
CCTACTACCTACCTGCCTTGGCCTAGAGAACATTGCGAATCTGACCTTTATATTTTCTCCACGGACGCCCTTTCCGAACTTTTCATTCTAACTCGCTCTCAATGTTTCTAGTATGATTCTGCGATACTTCTGCAACTATAGGGGGAATACAATGTCCTATTTGTTGTTTAAGTACGAATGCTGCGGGCTGAATGGTCCCGACGACTACGCTGCTATAGGCCAGTCGATCAGCCTGTCGTGCTGCCGGCGAGCCTTCCGCGCCAGGACCGCGCAAGCCCAGCTGCAGATGTACAAGAACTGTATTGAGTTAGTATTTTGTTTATATAGAATTTAGAAGTTTGTCAGAAACGAAGAGAAGCGAAGGTCAAAAATTTCCTATGCTTTCCATTTTTAAATCCTTGTGTAATAATACCAGTAGCGAATGTCCTGTGATGTTAAGATGCAAGTATGCGCCGAACGATATAGATGTACAAAGTTTAATCCTGGGTCAGTAAGTGTTGTTGTATTTTTCTATTAGGAATTTTCTGGAATGAAGATTCTGGAAATGTTTGTAAATGTGCCCAAAAATAGCAGTAGTCTCGCGCCCTCATACGTGAGACTGATAAATACCTGGCAAATTGTTGGTGCAGAAATGCGTTTGACTATTCGTGGAATAAAGGAGGTTATGTACATTTGTATGTAAAAACATATATTATGATATGTTATGATAACGTGTTGCAGGGCAGAATCATACTTCAGCGATGGATGTGAAGACGAAATCTTGAACATACTTCAGTCAGACGCGGACTATCTCCTCGGAGTTGCGGTTGTTAGCTTATGGTTTGAGGTGATTTTCCTTGGGAAATTGTCTAATATTAGTAGGATTCCTATAATATACCGTACACTAGGGCCGAAAATGGCACATAAATGTCTCGTAATAGCACAGAATGCTTTGAAGAAATATTAGAAGATGTAATCCTCACATACACGACATATACAACTGGAATATTAAATCCAATAGAAATAGCCTATTACATAATTACTGGACAAAAGTAAAAAACGTGAAATTTAACATTTAAATTTAAAATCTACAGATTCGAATTTGGGATTTTTTTTAGTATAGAATATAGATATTGTTTTTCCTAGAAACAAAAATAACAGAACATTTGCCATAAGCTATTGGATTTCAAACTATTAATACCACATTCTAGGAATCGAACATACTAGAAACATGTCAGTTTATTGATTTATGCATGATGTTCAACCGGCCCTCCTATTAATAGCGCGACACAATTAAACCGAGCGGATACGGGGCATTAAATATGTATCGATATTGATTCCAGGCGATGGGTATGCTCCTCGCGTTGTGGGTTGCCAACCAGCTGAAGAACGCTGTCCACGTCTACAAGGATACCGTCAAGTATTAAACGAAGGCCGGCAACACTGTCGACTGATGAGAGATAATTGGTAATATGAGTATGAAAGATTAAGAGAAACAAATAAATGTATTTTGTAACTGTTGTTTCGTTTTTTTGTTGTAACAGTCATATACAGAGTTCTGAACCCACGTTAAGAAAAAAGTATTGTGTCGTTGGTATCAGAAACTACGATACATTCCGGTCTCACATAGTCTTGAAACAAATATTCGTGGATTATACAAGCATTTGTCTCGGTAAGGGGATTTAATTCGCAAGCTGTCATGTCGTTTCGAAAGCTGATATTTAGCCAAGCCGTCAGCTGGTGTTTTCACTCACCCATTTTCTTTTTTATACCTCCTCTCACGTACTCCATCCATCTTTTCTTTGGATTGATAAATTTGACATGATCAATCTCGCAACTTAAGTGAGCGAGTGAATGTTTGTGTATGCGAATGTGTGAACCTGGGTGCGATTTCCGATTCAAAAAATGCCTCTTAAGGAGGTTCAGGAAACCTAAGTATGTAAAGTGTATCAGAAAAATAGATAATCAACTGGCCCAATAATGCATTAAAATAAAACAGGTTGAAAAAGTTGTCTGTAAAATAACCCTCTTTTACCTCACGGCAGACCTAGGCTTATGAATGTCAACATCAGACCATATAGGTACGTCCCATAGCTGGGCACGGACCTCTTCTACAGTTGAAAGTAGTCTTTAATAGAGCCTTAATCCACCACGCTTGCCTAGTGAGGGTTGGTAGACAACACAACGTACATATTTCTAAGAACTTTTAAGAGTGCACGTTTCCACACGATCGGTTTCTTCACCGTTAAATTCTATACGTGATAATTAATTCATTGTGAATACACATATAACTTCGAAAAGTCAAAAAGTCAGTGTGTGCCTGGGGTTTGATTCCGCGACAAAGTCAAAGTCAAAGTCAAATTTCCTTTATTCAAATAGACTTTCACAAGTACTTTTGAATCGTCAATATTTTATGCTATTTTTTAAAACTAGTGCCGCTTCGAAACGTGTTATCGCTGTGGAGAAGAAACGGCAAGAAACTCCCTCAGCAACACGAAATGTCATTTTTTTATTTATGTTTCCGGTTACAGAAGCTCAGCTGTTTTAAAGTGGTAAAAATAACGAATACGGGCCGCGGCCAAGTAATTGTTATTTACGAATTGCAGTTTTAAGTAGGCTTAAGAAATTTGGTCGTCAGTTTGTAAAAAATTTCTAACTATGCGACATGTATTAAGTATCGCAGCCTTCTGGATCATTGTATATGTTAGGGGTGGTAAATCTAAAAGTTTTAAGCTATAGTGAAGATATTTGGGGACGACTCCTGTCGTAGATACTATGATTGGTATAATATAAACTTTATTCATTTTCTAAATCCGGGCTATTTCATCTTTGAGGTCAGTGTATTTTGTAATTTTCTCTGTTATACTTTTTTGGAGATTATGGGTGTTTGGTACAGCAATATCTATAATATACGTAATTTTGTTAAGTTTGTCCTGTAACGTTATGTCTGGTCTATTGAAGTGGATAGTTTTATTATTATTATTATTTGTTAAATAAATTCAACTCATATTACAATATTAATTTTATAAAATATATGTCAAAGGATATAAATTGTAGCAACACCTCCTCTGATCAGTTTATTTGCTCCCAGGGGTTAGGATCCTCAATATAATCTGAAATTTTATAATAAGCTTTTTTAAATAGCTTATGTTTAATTGATTTTTTGAATTTTTTCAAGGGAAGCTCCCTAATGCCCTTCGGGAGTTTGTTATAGAAGCGAATACATTGCCCCATAAAAGAGTTATTAATTTTTCGGAGACGAGTTACATGTTGTACAAGATTACATTTGTTCCTAGTGTTTTTATTATGTACATCACATATTTTCTTAAATGTATCAGGATTTTTTTGGACGTATAGAAGATTTTCATATATAAATTGACAGGTGACTGTAGATATTCTCAACCGCTTGCCTAAATCTCGAGGCCATTCAATTAAGGCGTCTTACTCGTATTTAAGAGTCAACCAATCAGCCTCTCGCCGTCCAGTGCTGAACGTAGGCCTCCCCAAGAAAGCGCCAATCATTCCGGTCTTGAGCAGCCCTCATCCATCCGTTTCTCGCCACCTTTCTCAAGTCGTCAGACCATCGTGCTGTAGGACGGTCTCTACTCCAACACTTGTCTGCTCCACCGGCCGTCCGACCGCCGGCAGACATGGCCGGCCCACTTTCACTTCAGCGTACTTACCCTGCGGGCAATGTCGGTGACACTGGTTCTTTGGCGGATGACTTCATTGCGAATTCTATCCATCAGAGAAACTCCAAGTATTGCCCGCTCCATAGCACGCTGAGTGACCTTAAATTTGTGGACCAGACCTTTAGTGAGTGTCCACGTAGGACGTCCACGTAGGACGCACTGATTAAAGACTTTCGTCTTAAGGCACTGAGGGATCGACGACTTGAAGATATGACGCAGCTTCCCGAATGCCGCCCAGCCTAGCCCTATTCTTCGGTCTGCCTCCTGATCGAAGTTGTGTCTGCCTAGTTGAATGGTTTGGCCAAGGTAGTTGTATTCTTGGACAACTTCGAGAGTGGCATCCCCTACGACAACTGGCATCGGGAGAACATGACGATTGTACATGATCTTTGTTTTGTCTATGTTCATTCTGAGTCGTATTTGTCTTGAAGATCGGTCTAGGCTGTTAAGCATTTCCTCCAAGTCCTGCAGAGATTCCGTCATGACGACGATGTCATCCGCGAATCGCAGATGAGAGATGTACTGTCCGTTAATGTTGATGCCCGTTCTTTCCATTCGAGCGTCTTAAAAGCGTCCTCCAATGCGTTGGTAAACAGTTTCGCAGAAATTACGTCTCCCTGTCTTACCCCTCGCCGCTATTGGAGTGGCTTAGTGCTATGTTCTTGTACTTGGACGGTCATCGTAGCGGCTTTGTACAGGCTTCTCATAACCTGGATGTAGCGGTAGTCAATCGGCATCTCCGCATGGACTCCAGAACAGCCCAGGTCTCGACGGAGTCAAAAGCTTTATCGTAGTCCACATACGCGAGGCATAAGGCCTGGTTGTACTCCTCCGTCTTCTCTATTATTTGCCTTAGTGTGTGTATGTGGTCTACGGTGCTAGAAACGGTCGGGTACGGTCCGAAACCCGGCCTGCTCCGATGGTTGGAATTCAATTTAAGAGTCGTCGTCCTCCAAATTCTAGAATGCCGTAAGAGACGCGCTGGACAGAAACCGGCGGAAGCAGATCATCCGCTCCAGATGTCGCCCTTATGCTGATCCTTAGATATAAGGGACCGACCAGAGAGAGAGACTCGTATTTAAAGGAGATGTACCTATCTAAAACTTCGACTTGTTTATGTATTTGATATGTAATTATACGAAATAATAGACAAAACATAGACCAAATCTAACCATGAAACAGCGGGAATTTTTGGGATGGACTTGTCAAATTCATTAAATGTATAAAAATTTAAACGATGTCCTATAATACCTTTTTTTTTTTTTTATTCTTACAACATCGTCGCTTGAAGTAGGTCGCTTACAAATACTATGTATCGATGCAAAATTACACGCAGCACAACTCATTTCATATGCACTAATAAATAATTTCTTGGATCGATACCGACGATGGCTTATAAATGAATAATCAACATCGAAATACAGTTGCACTTTTTCAATAATCTGAATCTTATTCCTTTGAAATAGAGTTCATTACTGCGCTTTCAAACGGATTGAAACAAAGAAAGTACGTCATTAGGGGTAGTTTGTGGTGGTGCAATAGAAAATAGTCCTTACTACAAGAGGATAAAGTGGTTTATATTGTCAATCTGTAGTACAAACCAAGACAAAGGACTGTGACAGAAGACAGGCCCTGAAGTGTGGGTAAGTGGACATGTGAATTCCCACGTTCTAGATATTGCGTTATAGTCATAAGCGAAGAGAGTAGTCAATCAATTGAATTGAAAATATTTTATAGAATCCATAAAATGAGCAATACATTAGATCTTGTCAAATCCTTTACCATTATTTTATGAGGCAGTTGTACAAGAAACTAGTGCTCCTCTTATCAATACTACTGTACTAATCAATGGTACAAGCATCACCGTTTTTCATTGCTCTTTCCAGGCCAAAACTACAAAAGTAGCACCACGTAAACCTGCGTTACAAACACCGCTCCCGCTCTCTACTAAGTCCCCGCCATCAGTAATCACCAGTACGTTTAATGCATTGATCGATATTAGGCCCTTAAGCCTTCATTTCCTATGTCCACCTGGCGCCCAACGGTCTTGCACGCAGCTCCAAGACTCCAGCACGATGAAGCCGAGAAGTATTCGCTGCATGAAGTTCTTCTTAACTCTCTTCAACATCGTCTGTATTGTAAGTCATAGCATTTTTTAAAAATCCTTTTTTGGAAATTGAACTTCAAGGAACAAAACTATCCTAACAAACAATAGAAGGAAGTATCGATCGAGAAACTTAGCAGTCGTATTAGTTTAATGCCTTCAAGCTATAGAGAAATCAGATACTTCAAATAATGAAACATTTATTAAGATTATTTTTTAATGCTTTGCGCTTTCTTTTTGGAAGTTCGAAATTTTAAACAAAATAGTTTAAACTTTAGAAGACTGGGATTTGGAAAATGTTCTATTTTTTTATATAGCCCTGGTATAATGAACTTAACTTAAAGAAATTTCAAAAAGTCGCGATTTCTATCGGTGCAGCCTTGCCAAGAAGTACAACGATGGCATTTTGTCCTCAGCTATTTGGCTTGATCCTGATGGCAGTCTGTGTAATGAACATGAGAGAGAAGAAGACCAAACCTGAGCAGCAGTCAGCGCTATCCAGGGGTGTGCTGTCGTTTCTCCTGACCTTGGGTCTCTGCCTGGTCGTGACGGCGATACTGGGCTGCATTGGAGCCCTGAGAGAGCATGTCAAGATTCTTTATGTGGTAAGTAGATGGCTATGCGAAGAGTTTTGGACTGCAAAGTGTAAATTTTAGATGGAGGGTTTGAGCCGCCCGATTTATGTATTTTTGCTTTAGTAAATATTATGTGTATCGTGAGATAAAAAATCCTTTTAAGAGTTTTCGTAATTTAGTAATTTTGAAGTTTTTTTTGTGTGGTCAATCCAATTTAATATTGCAATATGTACTAGGATCATAAAAATCGATCGGAAAGTTCCAGAATTTTAAAGCTTATTTTAAACTTTTGGTATTGTTGCAGCACGCCTGCTTCTTCATATTCCTGGTGTCAGTGGAGGTTATTGTAGGAGTGGGAGGCGCCGTGCTCAGCGCGTGGGTGGGAGGGAGCAGCGAACTAAGAGTGCAGTTCTACAGAAATGCTACCGTTGATGACGAGTCTCCAACATACCACGAGTTTTGGGACAGTTTGCAGTCTGAGGTAAGTCTATTATTTTTCTATGGAATCTAATCAAGCTGCATTGATTTTGATCCTTGTAACGGAAAAATATCTTATATTCCTTACATTTATACTTTAATACTTTGGAAGAGGATCTGTTATTTTGCGATTGATTGATTATTCTACCCTAATTATTCTGCTAAGATTCTACCTGATCTCCTGTTTGGATTTTCGATTTATTATCATGAAATACTAAGGTGCTTTCTAGTAGGCTTTACCAGTTCTACTCCTTTACTTGTTCTCTTCCCCCCAGAACCAATGCTGTGGAGTGGACGGTCCCCAAGACTATGCTATCTTGCATCGGGATGTACCAGCGTCCTGTTGTTCTCGAGCTCATCCTCTTCGAGAAGGGGGAGCTAGGAGGCACCTCCATGCATCTTGCCTCTCTGAAAGGACATATTACGCTAGGGGATGTGAAGAGGCCCTCCGGCAGAAGAAGGCCTTGAAAGGAAATATATTTATTGCCACTGGCATTGTTTTTGCTTTGCTTGAGGTGAGTTGATTGCTCTTTGCGATTGTCGTGGCCCTGGTAGGGGTACCGTAGAAGTCAGGGGTGGTACTTCTATGGGAGACCAAATGTCCAGTTTGCATTAAAATTATTATGTAACGAAATTATCTAACAAAAGCAAACGTGACATTATAAGTGAGAATGATCCCAAATCAAACTATTAGAAACTAGACATAACACAATTAAATTCTGCTTTTGGTGTCAGGCCAGTACAGCTATTGGTAGAAACATATTTTGGGTAATGATACTCATAATATAAATAAAAATGCTCATTGTATGAATGTGCAATTATAACTGCCTACTATTTTTTAGATTCTCTGCATCGTCCTCGCTCTATGGATGGCGCGCACTATCAGATTGGAACGTCGAAAGCTGCAACAAAACTTACAAGCACACTTCGAAACTTAGACTAATACTAAATAGAAATAACAATACTGACATTATGAGTATAACACTACGTAGTTTACATAGTATATAAGGTAAGGCACACCTTAAATGAAAAATATATAAATTAGTATAAGTGTTGCCAGACATTCTGCTTTTATTTTAATTTGCAGGAAAAGTTTGAGTTTTTGTAGTGAAATTTAACAGAAAGTACCAATTATTCCTGATTATTTATATTTTGATAAACGAAAGTTACTTTTATCAATATTCCAAAATTCGATTTCCCACAGTTAAGTCTGGCAACATAGCTTTGTGTTAGTTATAAGAGACCTAATAATTGAAATTGGGTACCAGGCTACACTATTAGTCAATTAAATATTGGAGAGCAGGTCATGTTCATAGATTTTAAGTAATATGAATGAGATAGTATATATTATAGGTTAATTATAAAATAAAAGAAACACTTTAACGCACAAATCTTACTAATATGTATATTATTAGTTATGTGTTAAATAATACAATATTTATGTAGGTAATTTAGATTTAAAAGGAGAGAGATTCTCAGATATTACTTTAACAGTAGGTAAAACATTTGACGATTATCTCATTATTTAAATTTTAAACCATCGAATAATTTAAAGGAGAACAGTTATGTTAAAACTTTAAGAAAATTTCACGTTAAGCTAAATTATCAGGCAGTAAATGAAAGTACTTGAATCTATGTAGTGTTCTAAATGTAATGTGAGCAACTCAGGTTCGCCATTATCAAATTAAAAATTAAAGTTACTTTTAATGTAATATTAGCTTATCGTAGAGTTATTGGTATATCTATTATCAATTTTACAAGTCAAAATTATCTTGATTCAATATTATGAGTTATTATGGAACACAAGACAGTGTCCTTATTATGATGCAGAAAGCAGATGTTACAAAACACTGCGGTCATTATTTTCGGCCCCCGTTTAAAATGTACTTCGAACATATGGCGTCCTGATAATTACTCAATTTAACGATGACCAAGCGTGGTTACTTCGATTTAACTTTGGTATTATTGCATAATACTTGAATCATAAAAATTCTGACGCTTTCAACATGTCAAGTTGTTCCTGCAAGAGATTTATTTTCCTTGAGAAAACATGCCGCCATTTTGTGTAATTTAAATTTCGAACACCTACTTTTTAATTATTGGCAAAGGAAAGTAAATTTTACGTTGTTGATTTTTTTTTAATATAGACAAGTAAGTAAAAAATAATGTAATAATAGGGTTAATGCAAAAATATAGTTCAATTTTAACATTCTCTCACTTCATGAAGCAATATATTCCGATATTTTAAAATAATTTAGTAGTTCTTTTGGTGTACATTACTAGCTAAAACTGTGATAATATGGGTAGTTATTTTTCAGACAGCTGAGGCCGATGGCCTATTGGGACCAAATATGTCTGTTTAATATTTTTAGAGTAAATTCTGTTGCCTTCATACTCCTAGCTTGGCGAGATTGTGTTTATGAGTTAAAAAATGTTATTTTATGCGTTCTGCGACTTTTTAAAGATCTAATTATGGTTACATATTTTAGATTTTCAATGAGTATTTAATTAATATGTTATTACCTTTTATTTATCTTTAGGTATTTTTAAAATAACGGCCATTTGCTTTTTTTTAATTATTTTATGATTATTATATTTTCGGTAATCTTTATGTTTCGTGACAATGTCTTACTATATTGTTATTTAAGTGTATTTCTAAGGTTTGTTATACATAAGTTTTTGTAAATATATCTCGGTAATATTTTTCAACATTATGATAATATTTCAATAGAGTATTCTCCGGTCAGTTATTAAGACTTCACACATCCTTCGAATATCATAGAAATTTAAAACATAAGATAGATTTATCCCGATGGATTTCACCGATTTTAGATGTAAAATAAAATTAAAACTTTTAAAATATAATGTTATAATAGTATTAAATAAACAATGTGTGACTATTTAACAATATTTCTCGTAGTTGTAGAGTGCTATAAGAATTACATTGTTATTGAAACTTAAACAATTTGTTTTAAAAGCGATTAAAGTTTAAATACCTACTGTTTTTTTCTAGAGGCGAGAGCAGAGCTATCCATGGCACAATTAGGAACTAAAATTGGTAGCGTTCCAATGGTATACAATGTATTTACCTCAAAAAAGTAAAAAAGCAGCTAATGCACCGTTATGTTTTAAATAGAATTGTTAATAGAAAACCCATGTTACAGGGAATTCATTTGTAACGCACAAATACTGATATTTCGTACAAAATTATAGATTTTTATACATATAAGTACCATTTAAAGTAGACACCGTTAGGTTATGTTGTTTAGGGTATGATAAATCATCGACCTACATCTTTGTTTCTTATTCGATTGCTGAATAGAATGGAAGGAAAGGGTTACGTTCCCTTATTGTTTTGATGTTTTAGTTGTCTAAATTCACAGAACAGTTGAGTAAGACTAGAAAGAATATTTCAGCATGCCGACTGTGCAGAACCTATGATTACAATATCATAGGTTTGACATAGCTGCTTCTTAGTAATTCTGGTAGCTTGTAATATCATGATTTTTGTTAATATGTGAATAGCTGTCAGTAATTATTGTTTAAAACTTTTATTATTTGTCGTGTGAATAGGCCTGAGACAAGGGGCGATTCTCGTCCAACAAAATACTGTCTATTTCCCTTCTAATCTTTTTTAACTGTTTTGTGTCTAAACAGCATGTTGTATTGATGTAGTTCATAATTTCGCGTATTCTAAGATTTCTTACAATAAGGCGCTTAATTTATAAGTTAAATAATTTTTTAATTAAAAATTATAATAATTTGATAAGGTATATTTTATGACATTCCGTAAGAAACACTTGCAGTAGGTAACACAATAAATTGATGTAGTCACAAAAATAGTAGGAAATTCACAGGATAGAATCTTTTACACTTCTTATTATCCATTGCAACTCTTGTATGCCAGGATTGACAGGGTCATACATAGAAACGACTCATCGCAATTTTTTTGTCATCCTAGCTTTTTTAACAAAATGTCGTATCGAAATATATCGTCTACTTTTCTCCACAGTAAATCTAAGCAGCTTTTTGAACCTGCAACGAAATTATTCAGGGAGGAAAAATATAAATTGTATTGAAAACATATTGGTCCTCTCCTTTCTACCCGAGTAATTAAATTATCAAAAAATAAATTTCTTCTACGTTAACCATGTTCAGTAAAATATAGTAAAGTTCAGTTTCTATTCAAATCGATTTTAACTAGGACTAATTCTAATGATGTTTCTTGGCATTGGGAAAGAGAATTCATTGAGTCTCCGTATCATATTGTTTAAAATTTGCCATGTATGAGTGGGATGTATTTATGTTAAAATAAATTATTCATTTTTTGTTAGTTATTATAACTTAAATCCTAATTAGACATTGCATCACTCTTTAATCATGTGATTGTATAAAATGTGAGAATTATCTAATCCTAAAAAGATGAATGTTCAATTGGGAATTGTGTGTGTTTTTTGTTATTAAAAATTATTGAATAATAAATTAAACACAACAAATGGTGTTTTACTTTACCTCGACTTTCGCTTAGAAGCCAACACAAATTTAACATAGACTTTTATTTAAGTTGGTTAAACGTGATGAATTTTTGGGTATCAAAAGACGTATCTAATAATATAGACACAATTCTGATAAATATTTGATGAAATAAATTAAATTGAGTCTGTAAAATGGCAAAACCTTAACTTAACTTGAGGCATTTAAATACTTAAATCATCACACAGCTCGAAACGCAGTCAGTACTGAAAACAACCAGACGAGGCACTTGTTGTTGCACTTTTCAAAGAAAAGTTTTGATTATACAAAGACTAAAATATAAGAAACAGAGCAGTTAATTCATTCATATTCAAATAGGGTTATTTTGTCTAAAAGTTACTCAGGAAAGTAGAAACAAACACAGTATTTAGAACACATATAATTTATTTAGGAAAATCTATGACGACACTAATAAAATTTCGAAGGAAATATTAACATGCATTACACTATAAATCACTTGTAACTGGTGGGATTAATTATATTTAATTATATAACTATATCCGAGTTTTTTTAATCAACCGTGAACGTGTATACAGGGTGTATTTAGACCGTGATCGAAAACTGAGGCAAGTAATAGCGAGGGTGATCACAAATCCAGTGGCGATATTAAAAATCCAGACAAAAAATAAAAATTTTGAGGTTTTCCATACAACCATCGGTTTTAAAAGTATGTGGTTTGTATGGAAAACCTCAAAAATTTTATTTTTTGCCGGGATTTTCTTTAATGCCAGGGTGTTTGTAATCACTATCGCTATTACCTGCCTCAGTTTTCGATCACGGTCTAAATACACCCTGTATATGTGGGTTGAAATATATATGTGGATATGCATATAATGATTGTTTGTCATACATACCTGTATTCAGGCCTCGATCGAATATACAATATATAAATATTTGTATAGAAACTTTTTATTTTAATTTTGTCAGGATTTTTTTAACGTCAATGGGTTTTATAATCACAATAGCAATTAACTGCCTTAGTTTCCGATCACGGTCTAAATACACTCTTTATATAGGACTACAATCGCAAAACAATCTTCCTTAGAATTTCGGTCATTAATTCGATCAAAATCGAAAAGAACTAGAGAGGGCCTATGGTTTCTGAAGACCTCATTCTGAGTTGGACAGTCACATAATTATAAAGGCGAAATTTTGTATGAGCGTTTGTCACTCTATCACCCAAAAACTACTGAACGGTTTTTGATATATTTTAGGTTTGAAAAAGCTGACAAGTTATATACTGAAATTGTAATAGGCTTAAAGTGAATGTACAAATTAAATGTATAAAAAAGTCAAAAAGTTGACTTAACATAATAACTATGTCCTTTGCTAATGAATTTTATCACTAAAACTAAATAATTAGTAAATACATAAAATACATTAATGACTAGCGAAATAATATACAAAATATTAGAATGCGCCTTAGAAATAACTTATTTAAAATACTTAAATATACTGGACGAAGACCTTAATATCGTTTAATTTTTTCTTAAAGTGGATCCCAAAAGGTATAAATTATTCATCATTCTTGTATAAGAAATTCAATTTCAAATGCTTCAAAATAAAATTCTTTAACTTTAACGCATATAAAACTTAGATATGAATACAAAATTACTGGTACTGCAATAATATAGGTAATGGTAGTCATAAGTATATTATTATAATATACATAACTTGACGCCGTATTCGTCGAAGGAGTAGGCAGAGCTGTATTTCTCCACCCGCATTTCCCAAAGTATGTATCAGTCCCCAAAAAAATATAATGTATAACGAAATTAACCAATTAGTTTATTTTTTAATGTTCAACTGTACTATTAATATTAATTAAAGCTTACATTCCTGGCATTAAAATAAAATTATTATTTCTTTTATTAATAATTTATTGTTCGTGTTCATTAATAATTTATTACTTATTGTGTTAATGTTGTTCTAATAATTATAATTCTGATAAGTTTAACGTTTTATATAATTTGAAATATAAAGTAACATAAAATTTGTCTTTACAAAAATATATACTTACGTTTTCATTTCTCGAGGAATATAGTTACGTCTGATCGTTTTACATTTGATTACTTTTTATTTATCAAAGGATATGCTTAAGTCTCCCTTTTGCAATATTAACTAATATCAGAAAAAAAAAACAAAAATTATTTTTCTATAAGTACTAATAAAATTGCTTTTACTAACTTTAACAATGCCTAGTGCAATTGCAACTTAAAATAACAAGTACTTTGGTATAACTTAGCACCTTAACTTAGTGTCTCGGAAATTAATCTATTTATAAAAATAAATTAGGGTAACCTATCCACTAGGTGCTTATAAAATGGGAAATATTTAGTTTGAGATTCACGCAGTTTCCCTGCTTTTGCCTTCTGTTTTTATGGCGTGCGCCAACCATAGTGCTAGGACTATGCCGATCACCTGGAAATACAAAAAAAGAAAACGATTATATACATACTTACATATAATATTCATATTATAGACCTGGTTGTATCTCTGTAGACTTGGCAGAGATGTTTTGCTTTGTACAAGTTTCGATAGAGTTGATAGTGACGTATTTCCTCGTAAATGTTTCGAAATTGACATATTATATATTACAGTTTCATGAGATTAATAAACTCCACATCACATAATGAAATTATCTAAAATAAAGTCTGAAAAACGAACCTAGAACCTCCCGATAGACCGTCACCCCCTAGTATCAAATGCCAAATATGTTCGCAATGATCAGCAAAAATCAACAATCACTAATCAGATTTTGGATCGAGTTGCTTTAGTATTTTTAGCGCGAAGCTAATAAATATAATAATAATTTCAATTATTAAAACACCACATAACACTGCACAATCATAAAACTAATTTTTCATAACAGCTTACAACCTCATTTTTTAAACAATAGAGTACCATTTGTAACACAAATGAACGAATAGCTTTAGAACGCTATAAGCAAAGCCTAACCTAGATCGTACGGCCGATAGTGGAACTACAAACGGTTGCTGTTAAAATCTGACCTAGGCAGGCCGGGTCAAGATCTAGATAAAGTAATAAATTAAGATATCGCGTGATGCAGTATGGTTCAACGGAAGTAACTACCATTGGTTTTATTCGTTGAAGTTTTATCGACGCTTTCGAGTTTTTAGTGAGATTTGTCATCAACGGATATACGTTTTATTGCTGGGTTCGGGCCTACTCTAAATCTCGATGGGGTTTAGGCATTTGTCCAACACACAGGAAGAGAAAAATTTCTTCACTAATGAATTAAGTGATAATTCATTATAATTACCCACATAACTTAATAAGTCAGAGGTGAGGAGTGTTTGGGGTTAGAACCCACGAAAGCTAATAGTTGTCAGTATGCTGTAATTCAAATAGATACTTGTACACAAAATCATTGCTTATTTATAAGAATTATTGTTTGAATATGTAGATACTGCTATTTAAGCATATCTTTTAACCTTTTTTATAAAGTATAACAAAGGAAAGAACGGAATAGTTATCACTTGATTCCCAAAAGATAACTAGAGATTATTTTACGTGAGAATCGAGTGAGTGTCGATAGTATCAAAATCAATATACAATGGAAATGAGTTTTCCCCGTTCTCGTTTAAATTATGCCCGCCCTGTGTTATGTGAGCAACGGAATTACTTTTCCGCACGAATTTGCCTATATACAGAGTACAGACCTAATGTGCGTGTTATTTTCTATTGGGCTTCATGTTAGCATTTTATTACGCTTAACTCGTATCATGGATCTAGGCCTAAGAATAACTTGTATAAATCATTTAGTTTTCGGATCGGATTGCGAATCGGAAAGGTAGAAATCCCCATATTATTCTTTTTTAAACAGCGGCTTCCTGCAAGTTTCTTTTGAATACATATAAAGGTCACCTAGCACGCTGAAAGGCAATTTGTTCAAACTGCTTGAACAAATCTTTCAAAACTAAACTAGCTCCAAGCTAGTATGGACATTAAATCAAAATTGTACTATCACTCTCTAGTTCTAACTGGTCACTATAAAACAATTGCCTACATAAAGAACCGAAGCACTCACCTCCAAGAAACAGAACAGGATCCCAGTAACGATAACCGTCAAGCCAGCACTATGTACGGCGGCCAGCACCTTGTCCTCGCAGCCGTCCTCGTAGTACCGCGCGAGGGAGAGGCAGTCCGAGCGCTTGATCTCGTCGAAAAATTGCTATCTAATACGACAGATACCACTTACCTCCAAGAAACAGAACAGGATCCCAGTCACGATAACCGTCAAGCCAGCACTATGTACGGCGGCCAGCACCTTGTCCTCGCAGCCGTCCTTGTAGTACCGCGCGAGGGAGAGGCAGTCCGAGCGCTTGATCTCGTCGAAAAATTGCTATCTAATACGACAGATACCACTAATCTCCAAGAAACAGAACAGGGTCCCGGTCACGATAACCGTCAAGCCAGCACTATGTACGGCGGCTAGCACCTTGTCCCCGCAGCCGTCCTTGTAGTACCGCGCGAGGGAGAAGCAGTCCGAGCGCTTGATCTCGTCGAAAAATTGCTATCTAATACGACAGATACCACTAACCTCCAAGAAACAGAACAGGATCCCAGTCACGATAACCGTCAAGCCAGCACTGTGTACGGCGGCCAGCACTTTGTCCTCGCAGCCGTCCTTGTAGTACCGCGCGAGGGAGAGGCAGTCCGAGCGCTTGATCTCCACGTCGCGGTCCGAGGAGTCGGGCGGGCAGCAGCTGTACGTCGGGTTTAGGGGGGGCTCGGAGGACTGGTAGTTATCGGGGCCTGTTACTCCGCAGCATTCCAACTGCGGGGGTATTGAGGTTTGAAGAAGTTAGTTGTGGAGGAGGGTATATCAATAGAAATAAAATCTTGGTTGATATATAGAATTGTAAGGAAAAATATAATGTTGTTGTTAAATAGTCTTGATGTGTTTGGTACGCTGTTGGTCGATTTTGTAGTATTTTAATCGTAGGATTGTTTATTTAAATTATTTGTGATGTGGAACAATACTTCCTGGTACGATAAGTGCGGCAAAGTTTTTTTATTTACTAGATGTCATTTTGACTTCACCGTACTAGTAAGATAGAACAATTTTAAAATATAAAAATACCTTGAGAGATAAAATAAAAAGAAATCTATGTATTTGACTGAGGGATCCTTAGAAACCAAAGACCTTAAAACTTATTTATCTCTTACGCTGCTCTGAATGCGGTCCCAGAACTCCCGGGAGGTAGAGTCTTCTTGCTTGCTAGACTTGTTCTTGATGAAGGACGCCCGGAGTTGACTCTTCATGGTGCCTTCGATCTGAGGACGCAGCGCAGCCGCGGCGATCCCCACAGAAAGCTCCAAGAGAATGATGATGATGAGGCAGCCAGCAAACTGTAGGCGGAGAAAATAGCAGTTGTGACAATAGGAGGAAAAATATTTTAATAGTACGAGTAAATAAATTAACAAATGACAACAAATAGTTCTGGAAATTATGTATGTTATTTTCAGTCCATATAAGTTTTACTGCTGGGCACGGGCCTCCTCTACCACTGAGAGGGTTTATGCCTTAGTCCACCACGCTGGCCTAGTGTGGGTTTGCGGAATACACACCTCTGAATTTCAATAGAGCTTTTAGGTGTATAGGTTTCCTCATGATGTTTTCCTTCATCATTAAATTAAGTGATATAAATTAATAAATACACCCAACAGTCACATACATAGTCCTGACCCCACACTAAGATACGAGTCTTGTGTCGTGGGTATCAGAAACTACGAGAGACTTTTCGGTCTCACAAACACCCAGACCCGAAACAAATATTTGTGGATCACACAAACATTTGTCTCGGTGCGGGGATCGAACCCGCGGCCGCTCGTTTCGCAAGCTGGTGTCTAGCCAACTGCGCCACGGGGCTGTCAATTCAATTGATATTTCAACAATACACAATCACCTTCAAAAACTCAAAGGTGTGCAACTGGTTTAAACCCGCGACCCCAAACTTTCTTGACCGCGCGCCTATACCATTAAAATTACTGTCTATTTCAAAGCCATGAAAAAGTGCTGAAGTAATTTCACACCGAGTCGCGCCCATACCCGTTTTGTGTTGCTAACTGACTTACTATTTACGGAATTGTCGTTTATGATAATATTATTTATAATCTAATATGTGTTTACTACCCGTGTTGTTTTTAGGTCAGTGTTTGTTACTCTATGACATGATAGATTTGGGTGTAGCAAAAGGCATCTGGCGTGCCCACGGCAAATTTAATTAACACTAAAAATCTCATTTAAGGAACTGCGTGTGAAATTGCTTAATTCTGTGTTTAGTCGCTAAAAGTTGAGTTATTACGTTTTTTGTCCATTGACATACTTATAGTTGTTTTTTGTTGCTCTCTCTAATTATCATACAATGAATACCGATCTATTATGTATATGAATATCGAATCATCATTAGATCTATATTCATATCAATTTTGTTCGAAATGGTTGTTTAAGTTGTAACCTAGACCATTAATTACGTTTAATTGTGTACACTTAAAATTTTGAAGAATAAATTTAATTAATAAATTTATTTATAAGATACCAAAAGTAGTAAACAGTCATAAGATAATGCCTAACGATCAGTTTTAACCCAACTTTAACAATTTTCACCAACTTAATTTAACTAATAAAAGTTATACATATAACAAACTTTTGTAACTACAATTCCATAGCAAAAATAAATAGATCTATTACAGTTGGATACTTACAATATACAAGAGTTTAGTGCTCTCTTTCCAAGCTCCGAAGCAGCCAAACGCAGCGACTATGATGATCAGGACTCCAACAGCTATGAGAATAGCGTCGGTCTCATGGCCGCTGGTCTCCATCCCAGCGAAACCCTTGATCATGCCCATATCCACGCATGCTGCTGCTATGATCACGATACCGAAGATCTGATGAAAGAAGAAGATTGGGTGACGTTAGTTTTGCAGGGAAATTTTGAAGATCATCATCAACCTACGTCCCACGGGCCACAGGTCACTCCTACCATTGAGAGTTTTAGGCGGGCCTAGTAGGGGTTGGTTTAACACACATAAGAAATTCCCAAGAACTTTGAGGTGGGCATGTTTCATCACGATGTTTTCCTTTACAGTTAAAGCAAGTGATAATTCATTGTGAATACATTTTTAAGATAACCGAAATAATGATGATAAGAAATGGATTTTAAATAGAGTAGATTTGGTAGGAATATTACTGAAATATTCTAAATATAATTTTATTTTGTTTTAACCTATCAATTTCGTGAAAGTAGCACAGGAGTTAAGTATACAATTTTAATAAAAATGTAATAAAAAATATTGTGTTCTACTATGATTTTGTTAAAGCATTTGATGTCATGATGGCATGACTCAGGTTTATTAAAGTCGTGAACTTCAAGGGCAATGTCCATAACATAAAATGAGCAGGAAATGCACAATACAAGAAGCGCAACAGAAAATGCAGTCTGCACTTAACTGTCCTAATAAGCTGAATTATCCAAGCAACAAGACTAATTGTCATGTCATGAGATAACACCAAGCCCGACACTAGGCCTAGTAAAAAAGGAAACTAGGCCACAATTACCAATTCCATGCAGTGTGGGATGTTTTGTGACATTGAACGCACAATGAGCCGACAGATCCCAATCATGGTGCTTACGTAACAACCGGCTTTTTTAACATGTGCTGATGAATCATGGCTTCATACCGCCCACGTGTCCGATGCGATAGTTTTCAATCAATCTTTTTTTGTTAAGAGGTGGCTTGTTACGTGGTTTATAGTGATAACAAAGTTATACAATTCTTTATCAGTTGTTGGTTTGTTCTGAAGCATTATTGCACTATTGAGATTCTGGTTTCGATTTTAAGGAAGAGTAAAGTATTAATGAGTTATTTCATATGGAGATTCCGCAAATAGTTTCTGATCGGAGTCTGTAAATGTTCCTGAAAGCAACATACGCTCGCCTCTTATACGTATGACTAAAATCACAATTGCTGAAACGTGGATAAGGAAATAAAATTCAGAAAACGTGTATAAGATCCAAAATGTAGGGTGCTTATTATGGTATGAATGTAAGTTTGTATAAATGAGTATTGTTAAATGAGTTTTGTATTGTTTTATAAAAATATCCCTCTAATATTTGTGTGTTGCTTCCAAAGAAAATGAAATACAAATGACTTCAATCTTTCTGTACTAATACGATCTTGGCTCAACTAGTTAATATACAAGAAGAAGCAACAATAAAATGACGAATTCTATAAAGTACATCCGAGTGACTATTGTAAATTGGTTTAATTGTGACAATCTGACGTCTTAAGTGGCAGTAGAATGACATCAGTATCCGAAGATACGCAGCCTTGACCTAAAATTGTTTTACACTTTGTTTACTGGCAAGAACTAGAACGTATAAAATATTGAATATGAGACTTGTGAATGAACGGTGAACATTCGAAGATCTGGTATTAAGCAATTATACGTTAGACTTTGTTACATCAGCCCTAATGTTACACCCTAGGCTTAAATAATAGTATGAAGAGGAGATAGTCTTTTGTCAATCTAGCTAATCACAAGATTTCATGGCGGAGAACCCAGAAATACTTTCCTTAATCCGAGAATCGGAACTAGAATCTGCAACCATATGAAGTAATTTAAGCCTCGGGACCAAAATGCCAGTCATTAGTGAGTAAAAATAGTATAATAATCCGTAAAGGCACGACATAGTAGATCTAATAATAGTATCGATCGTGAAGTTCAATTTTGTTTGCCACAACCTAATTTAGTGACCTCGTTTCACAAATAACACGATAAATAACTTAATACTGTTGTTTCTAATGCATGAAACACCCCAAATTATTATCTTTGGTTTATTAATTATGTAAAGTTAGCTCGTATTTAGAACACAATGTAGCCCTTTGATCGAAATTAGGATTTAGGATAATAGCTAAGATGGTTGACGTTGCTAGGACTCTAAACACTTAATTTTACCAAATTTCTTTTGTCTTCATGTATGCATTGTTAATACATCTTTAGTATATTAAACCTTTGTTGTTAAATTGATAATCTTTGATTGTTTAAATCCGGTACAGCATGTCTATTTATAGGGCTGTTAAGGGTTTTGCAGTATTTAACTAGTATACCACCTTATGCTGATAAACATTAACTAATCTTAGAAGAAATTAGGAAAAGGAATGACGGCCATTTATCCTCGTGTCTGAAGATTGGTAATAACATGATTTTTTCCAAGTAAAAACTGTTATTAAGGGTGAAAGAGCTATAAATGCATTATTGATAGTACCATTAGTGTGAATGTTTGTAGCTCGATATTGATGTTTCCTGCCCTATACCTGTCAGGGGAACATCGATGTGTCGTGACCCAGTTATAGGGAAAACAATTTACTATCCGATGTTTAGATTGGGTATCTATATTTGTTGCTTCCGATGGTGGTTTGTATTATGTTTGATTTATAAATATTCCATGATAGAAGCATAAAAATAATACACATCGATAACATAAACAGATTTTTAATATGTTATTGCCACAGTTAGTAAGTTGTTAAGCGCGCAACTTGTAAAACAAGAGTCTATAGGTTTATTTACCGAGATAAATGTTTTATGACCTATAAATATTACTTTCAGGATTTAATGTTTGTTAGATCGTTAATTCTATCATAGTTTCTGATACTCACGACACAAGACTTATATCTTAATGAGGGGTCCAATGTATGTTACTATTGGGTGTATTAATTATTTTTTATTTCAAAGTACAATGATGAGTCATGAACGAAAAATCTACATATTGTATACTGGTATATGGAGGCGCCAAAGTAACTGAATTAATAAGCCATTATGTAAATGTTTTAATACATTGAAATAACTTATTGTGCTGCCATCTGTGTTAATTTATGCAAACATTGTTTTTATACCTTGGACGTGAAATAAAGGCCTATGAGCATAATCATTGAAATTCTTAACGTATTACTAAAGCATATTGATGATGAATAGAAATGAAATAATATTTATTCGTTTCGTCGATGATCAAAGGATAATAACAGGAAATAACATTTAATATGAAATACTTGTCGTGTAACGTGTGTAAGCAGCGATGGCCTCGAGGTTATGTGTGTATTAACAATAAATCTGCACTTATTTTAGAGTGAAGCAAAACATGTGAGGAACCCTGAAGGTTAACCCCACACTTAAAGGTTCCTTAGAAATTTCTTAGGTGTATAGTCTGCTCAATCACACTAGGCCAGCGTAGTGGACTAAAGCCTTAACTTTTTCGGTTGCTGATGATGAAGACTTCTCGTGTAAAGAACCAAAGAGGTGAAACAAATTTGACAATATTTTTAGACAGTCTTTAGACCAGTGAAGCTTGTAAGTTACGTGATAATTATGAACTCAAAATTTTCCGACTTACGCGTTTTAAGAACTGGTAACACAATTAAAGTAAACGTTAGGATGGTCACAACCTAATCACTGCTAAAACACTTTGGATAGAAAATTGCGTGATATAAAATATATTTCTGTCCTTACATAAAAACATTATCATACCATTACTGTGCTCGTTAGTTACGTCATGATTAACAGGGTTGGCACGCTCGCAACTTTGATTGAAGTCATTTTTCATGATTGTAAATGATTTTTTGTTTCAGTCACTAAGGGTAGTTTTTCTTTATTTTATTCATCTATTATGCGGGTTGTGTGGCCTGGTCTACCAGATTTGTTTATAATATTAATGAGAGCTGTTAAAATTGTGCCGCCTGTAATAGTGTAAGACGTCCTCTGGCTAAGTGGGGTGACGAATGACGATATCCGCAAAGTGAGTGGCGTCGGTAGATAAGGAGAGCCGAAGATCGGGAAGGAGAACATAGGAGAAGTATGTTCAGGAGTGACTAAAAAAGGCTGTTATGATTATGATGATGATTATGACTCAGAGATATCTCATTTTTTTTTCTTTCTGGTCAATTTTATTTTTTGCGCCGAATAAAATATTCGAATGATTTGGTAAATTTTGAGAGAGAAAGAGGTGATTCCGATAAAAATTAGCATTTTGTAAACATTTTTTGAATAAGCATCACTGAAGTTTCTTACTTATATTTCTTAACTATCTTATGAGTGACTAAATTAGAAAAAAAAATTGAAAAATGACTGCATATAAGTGATGCAAGTCATTTAAATGAATCAAACCATGATGTCAGAAAGAAACATTACCACAAATGCGTTGAGTATTATACTTATGACGTAATACCAATTAGGGTTGCCTCTCTGTTTTTATGTATTAATCATATATGGTCATGGTGAAGGATAATATCGTGAGGGAACCTGGCATATAAATTTCTAAAAAAATCTTAGTTGTGTTGTCCACCAAACCGCACTAGGCCAGCGTGATAGACTAAGGCCTAAACTAAAGAGGCCCGTGCCCAGCAGTTAGACATACAGGGTGTATTTAGACCGTAATCGAAAACTGAGGGAGGTAATAGCGAGGGTGATCACAAACCCAGTGGCGATATTAAAAATCCCGACAAAAAATTAAAATTTTGACGTTTTCCATACAACCATCGGTGTTAAAAGTATGTGGTTTGTATGAAAAACCTCAAACATTTTATTTTTTGTCGAGATTTTCTTTAATGCCAAGGGGTTTGTAATCACTATTGCTATTGCCTGCCTCAGTTTTCGATCACGGTCTAAATACACCCTGTATAATATATGGGCGATGGACACCTAAAAATATTTGGCATAGGAGTGGCTTATGTTGGGAAGGTTACTTCCATAATAAAATACAAATATAATTAGTTGCAAATGTATTCTTTATCTAACTAATATTATGGACATTTTTTTATTGTGACGCATCGGTGAACTGGGACTCGGTCGCTAGTTCTTAATATAAACAGTAAGACTCACATTAGTTGCGAAATTAATCTGCGTTTCATATAATTCGCTGTATTCTTATCGTTTTTTAAATTTCTTGTCTAATGGATATGTCATTCAATAGGATTACAACTATTTAAAGAACGATAGTTGTAAGGCTGTTGTCTAGTTAATTAGTTAAGTTTTGGTCATAGAAATCGGCTACAAATAAATGTCATGTGTCGATATCCTTACGGATAACTAGGAATGTAGGTCTACTTTCTTGACTATTGTGGGAATTCTATACACTAGGATGCAACCAATCAGGGTTGAAGAAACCCTGTTTGTCCAAATTATAATTACAAAGTTAATAAATATTTTTAAAAATAGTAGGTAAAATTTTATTCTAGGAGTTTTTAATTCAACAATATTTTCTCTTCCTTTTTGTATCAATTATTCCATTAATAAAATTAATAAGACAGGCGTAAGGACGGGGCCTCAATAGTAGAAGTCGTGCGTTTAATCTAGCATATGGTATAACTTTTCAAACCAAATGAAACAGATGTTAAGTCTATTTATATGTTAAGTGTCCGACCTTGATTTTTATAATCTACATTCAAATGTGTCTACTTTAGTCTGTGTCTAATAGTTGTTTATATTTTAATATTATTAAGATGCCGTATGGCTTAATAGTATTTATAGCTCTCATTATGATGCTACAAACTGGTACATTATGAATTAAAACAATATCTCCATGAGATAGTTATTAGGTAGAAGTCCTCATTCTGTATTAATGACTTCGCGAATAAAATAGAATGGCGTTCGATTTGAAAGTTAAGGATTCAAAAATTATACGATCTGAAAATAGTCAATAGCACGAGAAAAAATAATATACTTTAAAGGACTCACAAACGGGTATAAAGAAAGATGACTACTTCCAAAAAAAAAGGATAAACCAAATTGGTCTTTAATTACCTCGGAATGCAATAAATAAGAGATATTTTCAACCTACCATCCATACCATGTCTAGATATAATCCATTAGTTCTAGTGACTACACAAAAACACGGTCACGCTTTTGTTATGTACCATGAAGAGTGGAATCGTACAGTTTATGTTAAACATTGTTTGATACTCGCAATTTGCTTTAAAATTTAAGTTTTTCGAACATTTTAATCATATCAGTCTTTAAAGGTATTAGTCTTGTCCAATATTGGTTTCCTTTAGTAAAGGAACGAAGCATGTTAGTCAAAGTTCAGTTTTACTGAGTCCAGAGGTTCGAGGTTGGATTTCCTGGGCGAACAAATTAATTAGTTTATATTCCCATTGGTAACATCTTAGATACAGTAAGATAATCGCTATTCTTACACAGGATTTAAATTATTCTCATTATCACCATCAGCAGCCTTTCTTCAGCCTTCAAGATTCAAAAACATTCAAACAGAGCTGTCATGACATGAATATTTACATGTTTAATTCACCGACTGCGTGGCTCCCTTCGAAAAACACGCTGATTTCTGTCCCTTCATTACATTTACATGGCGTTGATTTAATCACGTTAACGAGTGTTGAGGAAAGGGTTGTTCAGTATTTATGGCAAGGACTTAAATTGCTGCGGTAATTAATTACATGTCTTCCTTTATTGTGGGGAGTGAGTAGAATAATTAATAAATATACACATAAAGAAAAAGGTGACGGGACTTGAGAAAGGTCGGGAAACGGATGGATGAGGGCCGCTCAAGACCGGGATGGTTGGCGCTTTCTTGGGGAGGCCTACGTTCAGCAGTGGACGGCGATAGGCTGATTGATTGATTGATTGATACTCATAAATGAGTTGTAGTTACTTAAAATATATGGTTAATATTTAAGTATGTATATCTTCCTAAAAGATTCCTGAAGGTTTTATAAATTTTTTAGGAGCTCTTTTACGCCGTTAGGTATTTCCTTCTCTTTAAGGTGAATAGCGAACTTTTACCGGTTCATAACTAGCAAGTACGAAACAGTTTAGTACAGTTAAACATTTTTAATGTTTTAATTGAAGCATATTTTTAAGAATACGCTCATAAACCACTTATCTATTCGATTTAAACGACTTTTAGGTTGAACAAAGAAGAAAACTTTAGGAAAGAACATAGGTTTTGTTGATCCTAAAAGTGTTTTTGTGGAATTTGCATTAAATTCAAAATTGGCTCTATTCGGATCTGGGACAACAGCTAGTTTTTTAAATTTTAGCCACTTTAAAGGGCCTCTATCCATATATGTAAAAGTGGAGTCATGCGCAAGTCACTATTTCTTGTACAAATTCCACTATTGTTAAATAGTTTATGTGTGACTATTGGAGGTAACACTGACTCATTGTTACGTCATAGTCATTAAGGAAATAAGCTTTGTAGTGATTTCGCTGTGCTCCGTAGTATGTGACTCATTCAATCAATACGACCTTAGGTGTTATTTTTTACTATAATTTCCGTTCTTTGCGACAACTATGTAACAAAGCCTATTATACAATATCAGAATATATGGAGGATAACGAAGCCTGGGCATAATTAAAATGTTACTGTAATCCCAGGTTTGGCTGAGTCTACTTTAATGGACATGGCTATACGTACGTAATTATTGTTTTAGTAATCTGTAAGCAATTAGGTATGTCATGCTCGCTAAAACGTCTGTGCTTACGGCGGCGTCGTGTGCCGGGTCGGTCACTTCCCTATGAAATGGTTGAGGAGGCCGATGGCTGGCACATGCGTCATACTCGTGAACGGGTGCTGTTTGTGTGGACTGGTCTGCCTGATTTGCTTATTTCCATTCATGAAATTTTAACTTGGTCAGACGACAGTTTCTCCATTTAAGATGACTATGCTGTTCTAATATGCAACACAACATTCTGATTTTGTATCAATGAGCTGCTCTAATTCGGGAAATTAAGTCTTTGTAAAACAATATTGTAAGCTATCTCTTGATTGGAAAAGAGCAACACTAGAGTTTCTTGCCCGTTCTTCTCTAGTGATGACTGCCTTCCGAACAGGGTGGTAAAATTTGAAATGACTGAATCTAAGTGATGTATTTGACATTTTATAGATTCAATAAATATTATTTCATTTCATTTCATTTCATTTCATATAAAAAATGAATATCTACGAGGCGTCTATTGTTTTAATTGATACTTATATTTGTTACTATGGTTTGAATCTGCACCCGACTAAATATTTTCAAGTGCGGTCTAAACCTAGATGCCATCACTACATTGACTTTCTTTACGAAATTATGTGGACATAAAATTAGTTGATACGAACGGTAAGGGTGAAGGAAAAATCGTGAGAATAGCATACGTAAAAATTCTCAGTCGCGTAGTCCAACCCCCAATAGACTAGTGTGGTGACAAAAGCCTAACTCGTCTCAGCTGTTTGGAAGCCGAAGTGTGAAACGTTAGACCATGACCTCGATCTTGCATCAAGGCAATGTATGAATGATTCACAAATATTTTACCAGAATCTTAGAAATTAGTGATATTAATATATCATCAGGACTGAGTGACTTTTGGGTGTACTCGTATTTATGTTTATTCTTATTTGTAAATGCATGTTATGACATATTATAGTACTCAAATAGAAGAAGGAAAGCGTAGACTGACAGTTAAATTTTTTTTTAATACGAATTAAATATCGTCATGTGTGTTGGTTTAATATATTCATTAGGCATATAGGAAATTCCCATGTCACGTAAAAAATAAACCCGAATGTACCAAGGAAATCCACACGAGTAATGACCACATAATGAAATCAACTATATTAGCCTCACTAGGAAAATGATAGCAGTCGTTTGAAAGAACTTCACCATACATTACTTCACTGTAAATTTAGTTATAATTAGTACAATCTATAACTATACCAAGTTATAGTTAGTTATCCAGATATGAGTGAAAACAGTAGCAGTGGAAATGCGAGTGAGTTTTTATTGCTTTTTTTATTGTAAGCTGCTGCCTGTTTGACCCTGTGGTACAAATTATATGGTAGAAAGGTTTCAACTTAGACTTTCGGATAGAGTGCAGTCTCTATGGGGTAATAGTAGCAACAGATAAATAATTAAATAAAAAGCTTTTACTTCTATTTCACGTTTAAATACATATATTACTTACTAAAGTATCACGTCTCTTACAAAAGTATAAAGTGTAACCTAACACTCTTATTCTTTTCATGTTTTAAAACTCACATTTTATAAATCAGTCCAGTATAATTATTATTAAGAAGTACCTTGTAGCTCTACAATAAGTATTTTTCCTATAATTTTAGTCATTCTAAGACTGTTATAATGATTCACTATAGAGGTGACCTATGTCTATAATTTTTATGATCATGACAAAATAAAAAATGTCACCTAGAAAATACTGTTTGCCGATAACACGTATGACAAAACTTTGATACCCTTTTAAAAGTTATCTCATTCAGCGAATAATAAAAAGTATTTAATTGAATGTTATGACCTTTTAGTCTCTTCTATTAACATCAGTCGTCTATAAACCTTGAGTCATATGATGATAAAATAAAGGTAGAAATGAGATCATTTGGTTGCCTGTGGCAGGTTTTACCTACTTTGTTTTCATCAGCCCATATACCTATTACCTAGGCCTTAGTCCACCACTGGCCTAGAGCGGATTAGCGGACTACACACCTAAGAAATTCCTAAGAACTTTTTTAGGTGTGCAGGTTTCCTCACGGCGATTTCCTTTACCTGCTTATTTATTTGAAATTTTATTCTATTATGTTAGTATCTAGCACGATGGTCTGACGACTTGAGAAAGGTGGCGGGTAACGGATGGATGAGGGCTGCAGAAAACCGGGATGGTTGGCGCTTTCTAGGGGAGGCCTACGTTCAGCAGTGGACGGCGATAGGCTGATGAGATGAGATGAGATGAGATGTTAGTATCTATCTGAATAGCTTTCCGGTATCTCTGACTTCATATTTGCGTAATGTTTATTATTATTAGATGAATATATGAGTCATATTCGCATGTATGTTATTTATTGAGATTTTTCTTGAATCTTAAAATTGTTTAAGCATTGCTTTGATAAATATAAATTACATTCACCAACGATAATTGCCTCATACCATGGGGAACAAAAACCACAAATAATTGTCGACCGCGCAAATATTTGTCTCGTTGCAAGAACCAAATGTCAAATGTCTTGCTGTCAATTTCTACTACTAACTTCTAAAAGGCCGAAAAATTAATGTCAATCCGCAATATTTAACTGTAATTATTTCTTGTAAATCCTTATTTAGGCTTCACTGCAATTACAACTTGACATTACTTTTCCGTGCACGTTTTGAAGTGTGTCTATTATATTCATATATGGAAAAGATATTAGGCAATTAAGCATTATTTGCTATTGAAAAGCTTGTCAACAAAACTAGACCGTTGTAGACAAAAACTTACGTTGTGAGATCAATAAATCAGCGAGTACCTCCTTTTTTGGATGTATGGCTAAGTTGCTCATTACCTTATAGGACAGACCTTCTACCGCTGTACAAATTAATGTATTTAGATCAATATTTATAGCCTTTTATCTTTCTACATCAATTTGCTTTTATGTCGGAAATAAGAAATAAAGGAATAAAAGGTTAAGGAGAGAGACTGTTCTGCCCGATAATGCCCATTTTGCTAAAATGTGGACACCGAATCCGTAAACTTTAGTTCTATAGACCGATTGTAGAAGAATAAATAACGCTGAATATAATATTTTTTAAAAATATTTAATTGATTTAATGAATTAATATAATGAATTATAGCATGCATCGAATTTACGTAGGCCAATGATAAAAAATGACCATTTCTTTATTAAAAATAGAAATATTCAAATGGCTTTCGAAATACATATCTTATAAATAAAAACAAAATCAAAAATATACAGTATTATTTCCAAAGCAAAAGTAATAATAATAAAAAAACATAAAACCGCTATTTACGTTAATCGACTCTATATCCGTCATATAATTTGTCTGTTTAGGTTATGTTTACCTCGCAAACGGAACTAGCACATTGCAGCGACAATAATAACTTAAAGCCATTTACAAAAATAACACCCACAGAAATAGCACGAGACATCTGAATCACACGCATCTTACGCAAAATAATTGTACTACGTTTGAAAACAAACTTACCAAAAACAATCCGTTGAACGCCACTAGAAGGTATTTTATACAATTCATCCCGCAGCCCTCCATTTTCAATTTCTTTTTTTTTCACCTCACCGAACTAAAAAGTTTCCTACCTCAATAATTTTATAAATATTTTTCTTAAATTTGATTTTTAAATGAAATACTATTTATTTATAACTTAAATTAATTTTACAGACTGAACAGCTATTTTTATTTTTTGATTGGTCAATTGAATAAAAATTAAATACTGGCCGCAAACAAAAAAATATACTTTAATTCAAATTTGGAATCCGGAACGCGATAAAACTAGACGCGGCGTCGCGACCAAGGCTGGCGAGTGAGTGTCGCCTACAGAAACTTGTTGGGTATTTAGTACTCGAGCGCTTTGGTGGTGTGAAGTCGCGTGCTAGGGATAATATCACGCACTAAAACCACCCCCAGATTACTACGACCCCCAGGTATTACCCCTTACACCACAGATATGGATCATGGTTAATTGGTCTTAATAAGCTTTCTCAACAGCCGATTGCTGATAAGTCGTAATTTTGAAAATTAAAAAAAGAACATCAGGCTAACGAGCTATGAGGTGCGTTTATAAGTCAGAAAAATTAAAAAAAATACGGTTAATTTTGGTTATTATCGGTCCTTAGTCTTGATGTTGTCAAGAGAAAATCTACATATATGTTGATAAAAAATAAGCCTTAACTTATTTTCGCGTTATATGTGGTAGACTTTGTTTAAAGTTTGTGATAATTCTGTGCATATATTATCTAATTATTAAAAAATATGCGTCTATTATAATCATTTGTATTTACTCGTCGCCGAGATACCAAACAGTGTCTTGGCACTACGGGGGCCATATCCTGTAGACCATGACAATTTTTTATTAGTCACTTCTTACATACGTCATCTAATATTCATAAAAATGCTTATGTGTTTCTATATTTCTATTTATTTAGGTATTTCTGTACATTACAATCGAAAAGTTCATTCACCTCCACCAATATGCTTGCTCATAAAATTATTGCGAAGGAATTCGATTCTTTTTCCACAAATAGCGCGGATTCTAGGCGTTGGAAGTATTAGGACGAGTTGCCATGGCAACCGAGTCTAAACACCGGAGAGGTCTTTAACCGCGAGGGCTAACACCTCTTCCATGTCTCCACACCACCGAACTAGGGTTCAAAGCCTTATTAACTACCCCTTGTTAATAGGGATCCGTAGGTATACAGGGTATATTCAAACCGTGACCGGAAACTGAGGCAGGTAATTGCTATAGTGATCACAAAAAAATCACGACAAAAATTAAAATGTTAACTTTTTCCATACAGTCATCGGTATTAAATGGTTCGTAAGGAATCATTCAAAAATTTTATTTTATTGTCTATTTTTTTTTAACGCCAATGGGTTTGTGAACACTGTAGCTATCTCCTGCCCTAGTATCTGATCACGGTCTGAATACACGCTGTATTCAATTTTCGAGAGATTGACTGGAGATAGTATTCTTCTTACAAGCAGTGATAGCGTCGAGGTTTAGGCGCGCGGTCGAGAATCTCGGCGGTCGCGGGTTCGAACCCCAGGCACACACCTCTGACTTTTCAAAGTTATGTGTGTATTCACATTGAATTATCACTTGCTTTAACGGTGAAGAAAACATCGTGATGAAACCTGCACACCTAAAAGTTCTTAGGAATTTCTTAGGTGTGTAGTCCGCCAACCCGCACTAGGCCAGCGTGGCGGACTATGGCCTAAACCTTCTCAATGGTAGAGGAGACTCGTGCTCAGCAGTGGGCGTATATGGGTTGATGAAAAAGAAGAAGAAGTATGTACAAACAAGCTTATGTATGTAAGAACATACATAAGCTTGTTTCACCGAAGGGGCAAAAGGTGAAAATATATAATCTCCTTTCGTCTATTGTGTTTTAAGTTGATGCCTTTTGCTGTTACAGGGAATTCCGTACTGGAAAAACTCTTCTAACACTGCTCTACCTAATAATAATATTATTGCAGCCCTATGGAACAACTGCTCCAGCTAATGCTGGGTGTATGTTAATTTAATTATCTCAGAAATATTAGCTGCAATAAGAAAACGTAACAATGTCGTTTTCCGGGTTTAAGCCCTATAGCAAAATGGGTTATGGGACTATCGTGTAAAACTTACAAGAACCTGCTAAATATCGAATTAAAGACTTCATCCGCATTCTTAGCCAGTAAAGACTTCAATAACATCCTAATTGTCTCAATTACGATGC
Source organism: Cephonodes hylas (assembly GCA_030295005.1). NCBI lineage: Eukaryota > Metazoa > Arthropoda > Insecta > Lepidoptera > Sphingidae > Cephonodes > Cephonodes hylas. Next base: position 1,994,060 of record AP025365.1, read on the forward strand.
TTCAATTTCACAAAAGTTCATAGCTAATAATTGCGTTAGCAAAAATATTGTTTGCGACATCAAGTTCTGAAGAAGCCGATACAATTGTTTTATTTGTGGATACAGTACGTTAATTGTTTCCTTATGTATTTTAACCAAAAGACACATAACGCTAAACACTAAATTAAAAAATCATGATGGTTGCTATAGGTACTAACGATAGGGGAGGATTAATTATAGGAAAATCATACCAATATTAAATAAAATCTATGGCAATCCCTATAAGTCTATTTATGAGATAGTTGTTTATTTACCTACTCATAAAATGACAGAAAAACTACAAGAGAATTCTCAGTCTTACCAATACTTTTGGATCATACGAACATTTTTATCAACACGGGGACCGAAACCGTGACCTCTCATTTAACAAGCTGGTACCTATCCAAAAGCATAGATGCTTTTAATAATAGAATTTCCTACAGAACCCAATAAGATTTTCGCTCATCACGCCAATTGTAAAAGATTTTATTACAAGTCACTATTCGAAATACATGTAGCGGTGATTAAGGAATAAAGTCAAGTTTAGCGGACCTAGGTCCCCTAACTCATTATATTACCTAAGTGCGGCTTATGTAAATCAAATTGCTGTTATGTGATTAATTTTCTCACCAAGATTTGAAGATAAGTACTCGCTAAAGAATAAGTTATTTAGTAAGAAGTCAGTCCACCATTCTGTGTTATCGTAGTGGACCAAGGCCTTAACCCTCTGAGTTTTAGAAAAGGTACTCAGCGGTGGGACGTATATGGGCTGGTGATGATTGATGATGAAGTAAGTTCTTCTGGTAGAGAAACATCGGGGTAAAAAGCAAGATAAAGACAATGGTATAGGTACGATTTGTATTTCGCGAAGAAGTAGGCCCAGCAGTATTTTCGCATCCCATTTCGCCAATTGTGTTACAGTCATGTGTTATAGAGGGATGAGCCATTTAAGACATTTCCAGACTCCGACATGCTACTAAGATTTGCCGATTAGTATCGTAAATAAAGTAAAAAAAATCATAGTTACATTTACAAAAAGGTTATAAGTACTCATGATGGCGTGCAGTGTTTAAAAATCCTACATTAAAGTTGACGAGCTTATAGTCGATTTTCGATTATTTTTATCGACTTGCTAACGTATTTTGTAATCGAGAGAATTAATTAAAGTTTTCCTAGTACAAGAATTTAATCCGCGGCCATTTGATCGTTCGCTTATGTTGCCAAATACCTCAAATCACTCCCATATTAATGTTTAGGACAATAGGCTCTAAAATATCTTTTAACTGTTTTCTAAATGTGGTGTACATATAGCCCCTTGGCGCAGTTGGCTAGACACCAACTTGCGAAACGAGAGACCGCGGGTTCGATCCCCGCACCGAGACAAATGTTTGTGTGATCCACAAATATTTGTTTCGGGTCTGGGTGTTTGTGAGACCGAAAAGTCTCTCGTAGTTGCTGATACCCACGACACAAGACTCGTATCTTAGTGTGGGGTCAGGACTATGTATGTGACTGTTGGGTGTATTTATTTATTTATATCTACACTAAAAGCTAGCTTGTATGGTAATTGTACGTATTTGCTCAAAAAACTTCAACAGGCGCTACTGAAATTACATGACGAACTTCGATACCACGAATGTGAAAATCGGGGCTAGTTCTATGAAAATATAAATTGCTTTTGTATCTATGCCAATTGTTTTGTTCGATTACACGTTTTTAGAACATAAGCTATTCTTTTTATTATTACAAAGCATGAAAATAACGATGCTTTTCTTGTAATGTTGAAGTTAAAAGTAATACACTTATTACAAATAGGAATTTGTCTAAGTTTGATTTTTGAAAAGTCTATTTTTTTAAATATTTCTATAGGCATTGATTTTGATCAATTAATACTGAGAATCGAACCCGGGACCTCTAGATCAAACGGCATATACTTAAGCCGCTAGACCGAGACGAAAAATTTCATTGCCTTTCAACAATTGACCAATGTCAATGACTGCATCAGAAATGATTATTGAATATCAGATTTACAAAAATGGCCAATACATGAAAATATATAAATATAAACAAAGATAATAATTATAACAAAAAAATCATCCCCTTGCAATCATAATGTTTACTAACATGGAAAATCAATGAATGTTTTATGAAGGAACACACCGGATATTTTCCATTAGGAATATCATCAATCTTGTGTCGAAATGAACCAGTGGGTCATCGAAGGGTGAAATTAGGAAATTAATCATTCACATTGTTTTTGGTTTTACTTGATTATTTTTTTATTTAAGTGAACATCAGCGGTCGCGGGTTCAAACTCCAGGCAAGAACCTTAGACTTTTCGAAGTTATGTGTGTATTCACAATGGATTATCACTTACTTTACCCGGGAAAGAAATCATTAAAATGAAACCTAAAAACTTTTAGGAAATCTTAGGTTTAGCCCTTTTTACTTTGTCCACAAATCCTGTAAGGCCTTAAGTGGACTAAGACTTAAACCCACTCAGTTGTAGATGAGGCCCGGGTCCAGCAATGGAAAGTACAAACATATGTGGACTGATAAGTGAGCATAAACAGTTCTTCTTCTTCATCAACCCATATACGCCCACTGCTGAGCACGGGTCTCCTCTACCATTGAGAGGGTTTAGGCCATAGTCCACCACGCTGGCCTAGTGCGGGTTGGCGGACAACACACCTAAGAAATTCCTAAGAACTCTTAGGTGTGCAGGTTTCATCACGATGTTTCCCTTCACCGTTAAAGCAAGTGATAATTCAATGTGAATACACACATAACTTCGAAAAGTCAGAGGTGTGTGCCTGGGGTTCGAACCCGCGACCGTCGAGATTCTCGACCGCGCGCCCATACCTCGAGGCCATCACTGCTTCATGTTACACAAATATGTAACAGTTATGTATCAAAAATTAAGTAATGTTACTTTATCTTCTGAAGAAAAGGTTCTGGCTGCAATCCACCGTAAAAGTGATGAAAAACGTATGTAAGCTGATAATTTCATTTATTATTACTTCTTAATAGCGAAAAGTACGCACTTACAACTACTACATATATAAACTACTAAGCATATTAATATTAATAATGCGATTAATGTAAATCTTCATCAACCCATATACGCCCACTGCTGAGCACGGGTCTCCTCTATCATTGAGAGGGTTTAGGCCATAGTCCACCACGCTGGCCTAGTGCCGGTTGGCGGACTACACACCTAAGAAATTCCTAAGAACTTTTAGGTGTGCAGGTTTCATCACGTTTTCCTTCACCGTTAAAGCAAGTGATAATTCAATTTTGAATACACACATAACTTCGAAAAGTCAGAGGTGTGTGCCTGGGGTTTGAACCCGCGACCGCCGAGATACTCGACCGCGCGCCTAAACCTCGAGGCCATCACTGCTTAATGTAAATAGAAATGAGTAACCAAGGTTTCCCCAATAAAATAGCAAATTATTTTTTTCCCCTGTTAATGTGATTTAACTGCATCTGAATAAAAGCCTTTATTAGGACAAATTTCGAGGACTTCGATTTTTGTGTGATCCACAAAAATTTGTTTCTGGGTATTTGTGAGGCCGTAAAGTCTCTCGTAGTTTCTGATACCCACGACACTGGACTTGCACCCTTGCTTTAGGGGCAGAACTATGTGACTGTTTGGTGTAGTGATTTATTTTTATTTTAATAATATTAAGTATTTTGTGCCCGTAACCAAGATCCAGATTATAATGGAGATTATAATGATATAATCGCTAAACTCATCGAAATGGTTTTTCTGCCTTAGGTGAGTAAGCATAGAACACACAGCGTTACCTTCCTTCACAGTAATATTATAAGCAAATCCATTTACAATAACAGAACAGACAGTATTCAATTTTTACGTGTAAATGTAACAAAACAAGTATGAAATTCGACCTTCCGTTGTCAATCAAGGATAGAATCGCGAATCGTGGGTCCTTGGGTGGTGGTGACCACTACCAGCATTGTGCGTGGTGTTGTGGCGCCGTTGCCATGGTGACCACCAATAAGTGGCAGCTCGTGCCATGCTAACCGGTGACCTCTGGCCGGACGGTCACCGGCAAAAGTAATACTGGGTTTATTACATTTAAATGTTTTTTTTTTGTTTTCTTTAGTCCTAGTAGCCCTAGTAGTCTAAGTTGCGGAAAATTATCGATTATGGTATCTTGAGTTATCCTCGCAATATTTTATTTAAAAAGCACAAGTAACAATCAAAATCAATATCAATGATATCAGCCCATAGTGGCTTAAATAAAGTCCATGTTCTTTACTAGAGGCGAGCGTTTTTTTGCGTTTGAAAAGGAGGGAGATTCCTGCGCTGGCATACTGTGGGGTAACAAATGCACCGACTTAAAACAATCCTATAGAAGGTCTCTGAAGGCGTCGTAACGATATTTTGCTGAACCGTATGTAAGCTGTAGCGTTATAAAACAATTTTATCAATACAAAAAGGCTTTTCTTAAATAGTAATATTTAGTAGACACTACGTAGGTCTCCTTCAAATCTATCATCTTCGTCAGTCCATTAATATTGCAATCTCATATATCGATGGCGCAACTCTACCATTTACATCTAGTTTTTATGAATTTCTACTTTGCGAAGTGCTTTTGAAATTGACAGATACAGTATTTATTTATTTATTTATTTATTTATTTACACTTTTTACATAGACAATGTAAAGGCGGACTTAATGCCTGAGGCATTCTCTACCAGTCGAACCTTGGGAGGTGCAGAGATGAAAAGCGTAGGTGTAAATTAAAATATTATATACTACACTCGATAATAACATACATATTACATACATATAACATATAACATATAATACATATAATATAAAGTAATTACATCATACAATATATATACTTAAATAAATACATACAGGTTTAAAATACAATAAATAAAAGCTATTGTGAGGAATCTGCCATTCTGGTTGTGAACAACTTTCGAACTTTCTGCTTAAACGTGTGACGACTCGTGCTCGTCCTGATTTCTAAGGGAAGTGCGTTCCAGAGGAGTACAGACTGCACAGGAAAGGAAGAATGAATAAAGTTGGATGTGTGTGATGGGCAAAGAAGAAGAAGGTTATTTGAAGATCGAAGATTTCTCGCATGGCTGGCATGTAAAAATTTAAAATAGGGGGTAATGTAGGAAGGAGCATTAGGAGAGGTTAAAAAAGAATATAGTGTAGTGAGCGCGCGAAGATTTCGGCGCTCACGAATTGGCAGCCATTTGAGTTGAGAACGGAAGGAAGACACATGATCATACTTGCGGAGATTGAATACGAATCGAATGCAGTTATTAAGAAGTCGGTCAAGTTTATTGAGTTGGTCTGCATTCAGGTCAAAATAGCATACATCACCATAGTCGATAATAGGGAATATTAAAGTTTGTACAAGCATTGCCTTGGTCCGCGACGGAAGAAAGTTTTTGAGACGATAGAGAGCTCGGAGTATACCAGTCACTTTTTGGCTGACATAAGCCACCTGAGCCTGCCAGGTCAGGGTGGAGTCAATATGAAGCCCAAGATTCTTCACACTGGAACATACTGCGATAGCTGTACCATTATAGACAATTGAAGGGACAAATAAATTGTTTAAATTTGCTATTTGTCGATGACTGCCCACAATTATTGCCTGACATTTGCTGGGATTGACAGTCACGCCGAAACTCTCCGACCATCTATGAATATGTTCCAGGTCTCCGTTCACCTTACCTATCGCATCAGATATTGTCTCCACCCTGGCCTGAGCACATAATTGCAAGTCGTCGGCATACAGATGATACGAACACTGAAGATTTTGGCATATGAGATCAATAAAAATAGAGAACAGTAAAGGAGAAAGAATACCACCTTGAGGTACGCCAGAGTCTAGTCCAAGCAAACATGACGAGGTCGTGCCGGCGCGCACCGACTGCTGACGTCCCTGAAGATAAGATGAGAACCAATCCACTGCATCTGCCGAGACCATTAGATGGGATAGGATGGATAGTAGGATATCGTGACTAACGGTATTGAAGGCGTTTGAAAAATCCACCAAGGCCAATACTGAGACCTTGGTGTCCTCCATGCCCAACCGAATATCGTTAGTCACTTTTAGGAGAGCGGAGACCGTGCTATGTCCAGGTCTGAAACCTGATTGGTAGGGACTAATCAACTTATTCTGGTACACAAACGTCGACAATTGCTTGTGAGCACATGCTTCAAGCACCTTGGATAGGAATGGGAGAATGGAGATTGGGCGAAAATGATTGGGCAAAGACGGGTTAGGGATTTTTGGAAGAGGGATGACTACGGCATTCTTCCACGCCGTTGGGAAATAACCAGTGCTAAAGGAAGAATTAATAATGTTTGTGATGGGATGAAGGAGCCAGTCAAGGATTGCTATGATCATGCGACGACTTACGTTGTCGCAGCCAGTAGCGTTGGATTTAATGGAGAGGATTATCTTTTTGATCTCGTCCGAAGCAACTGGAGAAAAATGAAATGAATCGATATGGGGTCGAGGAAGTTTAGCTAGAAACTCCAGTGTACGACATTTGGTTTGGTGATCCATGGGTACCGTTGATGTAAAGTGAGTGTTTATGTCATCCAAACCAATTGTCTTCTGGAAATCAAATTGTTTGTGTTTGCCGATGCCTAGAGTTTTTAAAAACTTCCAAACATCAGCAGAACGAGATGAAGAAATATTATCGAGAATATGGCGGCGTTTTGCGTTACGTATCATCTGGTTACACCGATTTCTTGCAATCCTGTAAAGTTTCAAGTTGTCCTCTGTGCGATTCTTACGAAGCTTCCGGTATACCCGATCTCTCTGTCTCATTGCCATACGAACATCGTTCGTCATCCATGGAGCAGGGGGACGTTTAAGTTTGATCTTCCTAACCGGAGCATGTCGATCAAGTAGTGAAAGAACGGTATTATTAAAGATACAAACTTTCTCGTCAACTGTGCTCGCACTGACCAGGTGTTCCCAGTCGAGCTCAGCAGCATCTTTACAGAGCTTGTCATGATCTATACGGCCAAAACAACGCATGAACAAAACTTTAGGAGAGGATTTGGGAGGTTTTAGGACGTAGGATAAATAGATAAGGTCGTGGTGAGAGAAGCCAGGAGCTTGCAACTGACCATGACGCGATACAAGGGAAGGAGAGGAGGTGAGGATTAAATCAAGCCAAGTGCTATCTCCATCGATATTGTGATGAGTAGGTTGGAGTGGAAGGATATGCAAGTGGGCGGATTCAGTGATGTTTAGGAGTTTACGGGAACGGGGGCAGCTGGGGGCTAGAAGGTTGGTATTAAAATCTCCCATGATGATGTAGTGTGCATATTGAGACCCTAAAGATTCCAGAATCGTTTCGAGACTGGAGAAGTAGTCTGAAGAAGGAGGACAGTAAACAACACCAAGTACAGCCTTCACTCCTCTGAAACAAACCTCAAGAAAAATATACTCAACGGTGGGGTTGTTATCTGTAGGTGAGGAAGCTAAAATTTTATAAGAAAAGACAGATTTTAGGTAAATAGCCACTCCACCTCCTCTTCTACTAATTCTGTCATTTCGGATTAAGTTATAACCTTGAAGAGGATAAGCATTGGAAGACAGTTGAGGTTTTAGCCAAGTCTCCGAAATCAGGACGGCATGAACGTCAACGTCCGTGAAAGTTACTGATAGTTCGCTGTAGTGACTGGGTAAACTTTGTGCATTTATAGTGCACAATTTTATAGTATAGTCATCATATGGACGATTTGGTTTGTGATATATTATATTTATTATCCTCTGGTCAATTAATCAAATTAGAAAGAGTCTTTTTTCCCCTTTCGACTTTATTAAAAATTGTAAGTATTATGGACGCCAATGTACCCAAGGAACAATACTATAAACGCCTCCAACCCGACGATGGATACTGCTAAAAATATAAAAAAGTGCAAAGAACCTCTAACGAATCAACTGTTAGAGCTATTAACTTGGACCTTCTAATAAAAACGTACTATTAAATTAATTTATGCCTGAACAAATTATATACTTTCTTGTATCAGGAACAAGGTTTAACAAGATAAATGAAATGGAAATCTGACTTCTTGGTATGTTTTCCGTCCGAACAACGGAAGGCTTTATAATGGTGTTTTGTATGAGTCTGAATTTTTTATGTTACATGTCAAGTTGTTTTGTAATATAAATTTTTAAAGCTTTAAGATTATTAAACCTAATTTTGTACGGAAATCGGGCATTTGAGATTCTATGGAGGTCCCGTCATTGGTGAAGCATAATGCGGTGCAAAATAATTTGATCAGGAAACAAAAACAAGATCTTCTATAGCCTTGTATAGCTCTTAATCGTTAAGATGGTTGCCATCTAGGTGAATACGAAAATAAAATGTGGTCAAACCCAACTTCTTCAGAAATTCCATACTCTTTAGTTCTTTACATACTTCTTTGATAGACAAACTTTTTGGTCACATTTTTCTTAAAATCTTAGATCCCCTTTTCTATTCCAACCTCTACTAATATTTTGGTAGTCACCAGTAGCCAATTAAGCCAGCAGACTGAAGTATTACACAAATTGTTGACACATCACTCCATTGTCAGAGACACTTAGTTAGCGAGGTATGACGCGATTGAAGTGATAATTAAATCTGTAACAGTTTTGCATATTGTTCTTCCTTCACTATCATTTGTACCGTCTACCATATTTGTCTCGTTTTTTAATTGCTCCGTTTTAATTTAATTAATTATTTTGTAATTGTTTTTACAAATGTAGTGAGATGACGATTGTTTACGCCTATTTCCGTTATATCTTTGACAGGGAGTTTCATAAGTCTACCGTCTATTATTTCACAGGTATGTTAATAACTACAGCTTTTAATAAGATTATATCCTATGTGAATTAAGGTTAAATAAAGAAAATTTTAAATTGAATCATCACTTGCTTTAACGGTGAAGGAAAACATCGTGATGAAACCTGCACACCTAAAAGTTCTTAGGAATTTCTTAGGTGTGTAGTCCGCCAACCCGCACTAGGCCAGCGTGGCGGACTATGGCCTAAACCCTCTCAATGGTAGAGGAGACCCGTGCTCAGCAGTGGGCGTATATGGGTTGATGAAGAGAAATGTTACTTGATTTAATATCCTTTTAATGACCGTTTCGATCTCAGATTAATGAACAATTTCAATAAACAATTCTTAGGTATATGTATTTCTAATTCGATTCTATATGGATCAATCAAGCTATTACTTTACAAATGACGCTCTTATATAAATTTTCATTGGTTTGTTTTTAGATTAATTAAAAGATAAAATTCTCGGCTGCTTATAATCATGTTGACCCTTGAGGTATTTTTTAGCGTTTCGAATTTTAATTTTTACAATAAAAAGAGGTGATTTAAATTTTGCGAGTTTCATTTGTAGCGGCAACAGGAAAATTATAATAGTCTACAGTATCATTTACTATAGACATATTAATTTAATTTAGAATAAGGATATAATATCTCAATTGATATTATATATTTGACTGCACACAAGGTATTTGCATAATATATGACAAATAAACATAGTTTGTCACTGACCGCGACAAATATTTGTGCGACTTACAATACATCCGTTTTGAGTTGTAGGAGTTAAGTGTTTTTCAATTTTTTTATCGAAAATATAACCGTTTTCAATAGAAATATTATAATAACGTAGTGTAGGACGTTCTCCGGCTAGGTGGGGTGATGATATTCGCAATCGCAAGGTAGCTGGCAGCGGTTGGATGAGGGCCGAAGATAGGCCATGTGGCGTGCCATAGGAGAGGCCTATGTCCAGCAGTAGACGTGAAAGGCTGGTGATGATGATGATGATGATGAATGCAATAAACAGTGATGGCCTCGAGGTTTATGCGCGCGGTTAGAAATTTAGACGGTCACGGTTTCTAACACCAGGCACACACCTCTGATTTTTCCAAGTTATATGTGTATTTTCAATGATTTATAATTTACTTAAACGAAGAAAACATAGTGAAGGAAACTTGCATACTTAAAATTGTTTGGATTTTATTAGGTGTGTAGTTCGCCAACGCGTATTAGTCCAGAGTCGTGGACTAAGGTCTAAATTAGATCAGATTTAGAAGAGATCCGAGCCTTGCAGTTACCTATATGGACTGATGGTAAAAAAACATGTGTGTCACTGAGTAGAAGCGTATTCTGTCAGTCAAGACTGTATCTCTATATTTATTTGCTATGTTTAAGGCTCTACTTAAAAGAAGGCAAGCCAATGTGGGTTCCAAATTCAAATGTTGTGGTGACAATATCCTTATGAAAAAAAAACTGCAATTTGGTCATCGACTGACGTTACTTTTGGGTGTGTTTATTTATTTATTTGAAAAGATATACGTGGTGATTTATTTATGGATTTATGAGTAATCCTACCTGATGGAAAGCGATGACCGTCATTAACACGTTTAGAATCTGAAGTATTTCTGATCTTTTAAGATGAGGCAGGGAGTTGGGAGAGGTAGAGTGTATTGAACTTATTGAAACTGGGCTGAAAAATTATAAAAATGAATGACGAATCATTCAGACACCTGTCCATATAGGAATTCTTACAATTATGTTACACTCATCGATCTTCGCCTAATAAATGACATGTGTTTTACATTTTTGACAGCCCTCGTGGCGCATTTGGCTAGACACCAGCTTGCGAAACGAGAGGCCGCGGGTTCGATCCCCGCACCGAGACAAATGTTTGTGTGAACCACAAATATTTGTTTCGGGTCTGGGTGTTTGTGAGACCGAAAAAGTCTCTCGTAGTTTCTGATACCCACGACACAGGTCTTGTAACCTAGTGTGGGTTCAGAGCTATGTATGTGACTGTTGGGTGTATTTATTATTATTTTATTAAAGATAGGGTATTGATTTTAAAATAACAACAATATTTAATCTGGGGCGTCCTAACTTTATTGAAACAAATATGCTAGTATTTTAGGGACATCAATATTAATGTGACGTGTTATTGTTGAATTAGAGTATTGGACACCATAAAAGCAATTATAGTATTAAATACATTATGCTGTTTTCACACAAAGATACAAGTCTTTTAAAGTGCGTAACGAAACTTCGCGAGAATTTTCGATTTAAAAACACCCAGACCCGAAACTGACACAATTGGAAGATAGAAAAAATCTCAGTGCGATATCTATCTCAAAGCTTCTCGACGAACATTTAGATATCAAACTTTATCATCATCTTTAACCCATAATACGCCTCACTGCTGGCCACGGGCCTTCTTCACACTTTCCTTAATGAGAATAAAGGAGCTATTAAGGAGGAGAAATTAGGTAATATAAATAAAAATATAGGTTATAGTTTCCCTCCACTTCATGTCAATCTTATGGTTGTCTCTAAAAGGTCACTTGAGCAATTAGACCCCAAATTGTACTCCATTCTGTTTTATATTATTTCTCGGCGTACAATAAAGAGTATTAATAAATAAATCATTATCTGAAACTCATTAAACGTAGAATCAAACCCGACGCTTCCTCCTCAGTTGAACAGTAACAGTCCTTAGTTTGAAGTTGTACCTAAGATACATTATCCGCATTCATCATTCCTTTGCCCTGTTCCCAATTCTATTTAGGGTCGGCGCAGTTTTTCCTTCCAAACATCCCTATCAGCGATCCTGTCTTCATTCACCCCTTTTCTTTCATATCTCCTCTCGCACTCCATGCATTAAACATTATCAGGATTACAATAGTGTAACGCCCCATAAACCTAGTCGTGTGAAGCAGCCATCCATTATGCGACAGAATCCGAGCGTTGGAGCATTAGGCCGTACTCTCATTGTGCACGTTGTATTTATGCAGATCCGACCGATGCGCAGCTTATTTCAGACGAGTGCTCGAGTCGAGACGACTGGACCGACATGGGGATAGACAAGGCTCAAGGTAACGTACTTGTTATTATAGATTTTAAGTTACAGAAGATTGTATGATGAGATTTAAATTAAAAAAAAATAGTGGATAAAACAAATATTGGTATTTGTTGGGTGTGGAAGTCATCAAAAGGGATTGAAAAAAAAGGGATTGACAATTTTGATACGATGAAATGTGTAAAATGTACATTTGTTAGTCGTAATAGAAGAATGAGCTATTACTGAGTGTTTTAAAGTTAAAATGTACTTTTATTGTAAGTTTGAAAAAACTTTGAGTCAAATTTCCCTGTTTCAAGTTTATAATCTTTTTTTTTTAAAAGAAGCATTTACTCTAGCACTTGGTAATAAAGTAAGTTAGATTTCAGTTTCGTTAGAAATCGTATATAATTAAATATATAAAATTAGCGTGTATTATAGTATTACAATTTAATTATCATCTTCAGTGGCGGTTTTCCTAATATCAGTGTGAATTGTTGTGTTATTCACGTCTCACGAAACTTTAATTAATTTGCTATTGGTACTAAAGTTCCAAATTCCATATATTTTATCACTTTTTTATAGAAAATAATTGGACACATTAATTATAACAAAGTAAATATTTCTTTCTTCAATCACATTGTGTTTACATAATACGAAGATACACAAAGCTTGATCATGTTTTGAATTATTGAACTGTTTTCAAATATTGAAGTCACGTAAAGAAAATAAGTGGCTTTTAATTTTATTTCGAATAATACGATTTAGTCTCCAAACTTGTTTATATATTTACCAAACACAGTTTAGAAGACAGACATAGACTCGTTAAATTCCTCCTCCCCTTATCTTCAAGAACAGTTTTCTAATCACAACTTGATATAACATAATGTAATGTTACTGATGTATTTGTAGTATTTGTACTACAAATACGGGATCGGGATTGCATTACAAATTTTGTACCTTAATTAAAAAAAAGAAATTATCCCAAATAAAAATAAAATTAATATACATAACTCAGTGAAGATAAACCATATTCACAATTTTTTGCACCAGTTATATTTCAAGCACCTTTACGAAAATTTATTAACGGATAAGTGCAATATTGCCTCACGATAAAACAAACAATCATATTCCAAATGTAATCTCAGGTACTGAGCCGACGGCGGAGGAAGGTGCACCTGAGTCGACAGAGCCGGCGACCGCCGCAGCAAGCGGGAGGCGTAGAGGCAACTACCTCAAGAAGTTCAAGAATAAATCGTGCTGCAATGTTTGCGTACAGCTTGTCTTTGTACTGCTCAGTATTTTAGCTATCGTGAGTAGTTTATATACCTTCCTTTTTTTTCTTCTTTAGCCTACATACCAGCCAGCCAGTCCATATATAGAAGGAAGAGGTTTTAAATCATAGAGCCATGTTATTATTTCTCTAAATTCCTACAGCTCCTTGCAGTCCTGCTAAAGCAATCATTCCTGAAGTAAAGGTTTAAGAAATAGAAAAGAAGGAATGTTTTTTTCTGAATGAAAATATTCTTCCATCTATAAGTCTAATAAAAAATTTAAGCCATTGGCAGTGCATTGTGCCTATTTATTTACCCATAATTATGTAAATAATAAAGTCTATCAGCTTCTGCTTGAGGCAAAAACCTCATTAGTAATCTTTTTGGAATTAAGACTTTATCAAATAACGATAGCCATGTTTTACCTTCACTATATGTAATGCCAATTCATGTATTAGTGTCGTAAATCTTACTGTTGAAAGATTGAAGGTTCATTCACCATTTTTTTTTAATAACTTTACATAAGTAAGTTGGCATTTACGTAACAGGCAGCCGCTTACTTGAATATTCGAACAAAATTTTATCCATTTTAAATTTCTTCTTTCAGTTGTTGTCAATAGCGTTAATAACAGTATCAGTACTGACTTCAGTAGCGACGAAAGTGTTCGACACAGAGCAATCGAACAGGCTTGTGGGAATGGTGGTACTGGCTGTGACAGCCGCAGTGGCAATTTCCATGTCAGTATACTCAATTGTGGCTGTATTTAAGAAGCAATCTAAACCGATACATGCGGTAAGGGTTTCTTCATTTATCAATTTTTGGTTAAGAACTTTTTTTAGTCGTTTATCTAATGTAGTAAGTATGTCAATTTTCATTTCATTATCAATATGCTTTTCGGATGTGATTAGTGATAGAGGGGAATGTATATGAAATACTACTTTTGGTCTAAATTTGTTTAACGTTTTTTACGAATCAAGTGAATGTATTGTTTTTATCACTAGGAAAGGTATATTGTGATGAAATCATGGTTATCACAAAGACATTGCTCCTTATCACACCAACTTCATAGCTATTCGATAAATCGCAATAAAATTTATAATGCAAGTTCAAATAGAATCAAACTGCCATCTGTATTGGCAATTAATGTTCCATACAATAGGTCGTTACTCTATTTTATTACTTCGTAGCTTCTACATCGATATGTATGGTGTTTAGTGGTATACAGAGCCTGACTTATAAATTGAGTCTCTTGGCTCGATAACTATTAAATAGATTCTGGTTGACAATTGCTCTATATTTTCATTAACTTTAAAGAGCATCCGCGGCAAAGAGTGTACCGTGCTATCTAAGGCTCATTATCCTGGTCAAGCAAAGTCTCAAATTCACCATGGAGTCAAGAGATATGTCCGAACAACGGCAAATATCTCGCCCCCTATTATGTTGGACTTAAAACATTGACAACGACGATATCATAAAAACGCTTTTGCCTACTCCTTCAGAAATACCGGGATAGATGGGTTTATATATTAAAAAATGTGTGCATTACATTTATATCTACAAATATGGGGATAATGTCTTCAAAAACTAATACCACATATCCTCTAATTCCATGAAAAGTGTTGGAAAGTTCTCGCTCAATACAATAGCCTTTTGAAAACACTTTGTCGATGTTCAAGGTTGTTACACTGGGCCCGACCTTCGCGCTAATATATTCAAGTTCAGTGGAACCAACAAGGAGTGGCATATCACGCGAACTCTTTGTTCTCTAATTACTTCGCTTTAAATACGAACGACTTTATTCTATATGATTTAGAAAATACTAATAAAATATGTATGAAGAATCTCTATGAAGGGATTCAGCAGTCTATCGACTACGATACGGAGGAAGGATACAGTCATTCTTAGGGTATATTTTAGTAGAACAGTTACGTACGTACAAAGTTCTGATCCTACTCTATGATATGATACAAGTCGTATGTTGTGGGTATCAGAAACTACAATAAACTTTTCGGTCCCACAAACACTCATAGACACATAAAAAATATTTGTGGATATCACTAACATTTGTCACGCTGCAGGATTCGAACCCGCGCCCTCTGATTTCCAAGATATTGTCTAACCAACTATGCCACGACAACCCCGTGGCTGTCATTTCTTTCTCGACTTCTCGATGTCCAATTTAAACAGCGGAACCAATGAACAAAATTTTGAATAAATTTTTTCCATTTAAAGGCGACCATTGTACTTCTGATCCTGGCTGCAATTCAAGCAATCCTCGCTGGTGTATCGGTAAAAATTAGCGGCAGAGACGAGCTCAACCTCGGCAAGTCTCTGGCAGACTCTTTCAATCTGGCTCGGGAAGACAACCCCAGACACGTCAAGTTGTGGGCTGCTACTCAACGTGATGTAAGTTACATACCACGAATATTAGTTACTAGTATTTGGGCCCGTTGTACTCCAACACAATTTTATAAAAAAAATCGTATGTGCTATCGTATTGTTCTATTTATATCGAACCTAGGAATCATTTAAATTGCTTCTTTGGTGAAGACGTGAAAGAATAAAAAAAATTTTTCTTGCATTTAAAATAATTGATACTGGCTGTGAGCCCCGCTCGATCGCAATTATATTTAATTTCATTAGCATCCCACAGTATGTATAATAATCTTTTCTCAAAGCCCAGTCTATCTTCATAGCAAAAATCATTCAAATCGGCCAATCAAAAAAAAAAAACAGAATTATTCTCGCATTTGAAAAAAAATGTATGTTACCATCACGGAGCTGTTGTTTAAAATCAGATGATGAAAGACGGCAAGAAGGTTGATATCAATTTTTACATCTACATCACGTAAGGTACGAGGAAGTATCTGTAACGTACCGAAGAGCTTGTTAAAAGTATTTTGCGGCGTAATTGGCAAATGAGCAAGCTGCTTCTCTGATGCTATTTGATTACCGTTACTAACCTTCGAGATTTGGAGTGTCTACGTGCGTTGTAGACGGTACAAAAGAAAAAGAAATAGTAAAGTAGAAAATGATAAATTCCAATCGACGAAAGTTTTGCTTTTTTGTAGACAATCCCACGTCATAAGGAATGAGTGTTTTTGGGCACATTTCCAGACTCCGTGGTGCTATTAAAAATTTCTCAACGGAAAAACCAAATAACACTTTGTCCGATCTGGGACCTTTTTATCACACGACATAAACTTCTGCCGTAAGACCATGTGGCAGTTAATCAAGTAGAAGTCTCAAATAAAATCTCTACAATTTCAGCTCACCTGCTGCGGAGTTATAAGTCCAGATGACTACCGAAGCAACAGTCTGCCCCATTACTTCCCCCCAAATGTGCCCATTTCCTGCTGTCCTACCTACGACCCCAATCGATCTGAGCTGGTGCAAGAGAGAGACCGGGAGGTCTGCAAAGCTAAGAGGAGTTTCTATGACGTGGGGTGCAGGGAGCTAATCATTGGCGTGTTCAAGGAAACAGCTGATATGGTGCTTGGAGTTACAATACCCCTTATTATTTTAGAGGTAAGGGTCGTAATTTTCTAATGAGGCTTAGCTTTAGTTCCTTTACGTTTGAATTTACATGCTGGATTTAAAATTTCTAGTATTTTTATACGACTTTGCAGTTTTGAAATATTTTTTTGGTACCTTAAATGGTTATGCGTATACGTAAATGAAAATTATAGCGCATTATAGAAAACGTAGCGTGTCATCAGGGATTACAGCCTTAAAATGTACCCATAGATGGCGCTATGTTAAACATAGTCTAGTTAAAGTAATTTTAAATTTTATCTCAATAAAAATTTTAATTACGCTAACTTATTAATCCGATATACAGTCATGTTTTATACACTTGTCAAACAAATAAGAAATCTAATTTATATTGATCATCACTGTAAAGATTTAAATTGTCCTGGTAAAAGTCATCACCGCTTTATTTTATTATGTTATTGTTACAGGTGATCATAGCTTCAATTGGATCTTATTTATGCCGAGACAAAAAGAGGCTTAGCAAAGATGAAAATGATGAGGAAGCTAAATAAAACTATTACCCAAAACATCGAAATAATTCAAAGGCTGATGTTGACTGTTTAATATTGAAACTGATAGATGGCGCTGCCATACAAATAGTAAATAAGCTACGTTAATTATAATGTCAAAGGATTTGTTACCAATTAGCAATTTATTTATGGTAGAAAATCGCTTTTTAAGTGATAAGTTTGTATATTATAAATAAAATAAGTGAGACTGAATATGCGTGTTATTATAACGCCATCTATGTGTTACATTTAGAACTATTTTAGCAAAATAGTTTCTCTTCATTTGTTACAATTTAGTGCTAAATTGTGACGACAGAGGTAGTCTTAAACCAAAATATCCTCTGTCTATTTTTATAATTTCTTTTATTAGTGGAGCGCCGTAAGGTTTATACCTCGGAATCCAGGGCCAGTCTATGAATCTTAATATAAACCTTGAAAATATGTTTTTAATAGCATATAGAAAAATGTTAAAAAAAAATTTTTTCGCGCTCTCAATTTTTTTTTATTATTATAAACATTTATTAATTTTTTGGAGTTTTAATTGATTTATATTAGTCGAAAGTCATATTTTAAAAAATAACAACTATTACAAACTTGAAAACTTGATCTTGGATCTTTAGGGACTGCAGGTATACCGATGAATATAAATAAATACACTACTGGAAAAAGTAAAGGATCAAAAAATAAATCCAAATTTTTGGGCCGTAACTTCGAGAAAAATGGTCGTACAGGAAATTTAAAAAAAGAAAATTGTAGCTCCAAGTCTCTAGTTTTTGGATTAACACATTAAAATTTTGTAGCATCAGTGGTTTTTGAGTGATCTTAGGAAAAGCAGCAACAAAACAATTTCAAAATGTTTAATGCTTCTTTTTTTTACATACGGGCGTGGAGAAAAATGTTCTTGCTTAACCCTTATAAAGATCGGATACTTTGTTTATTTAGCTTTAATTTCTATCTTTTAACACCTCGATATGTTTAGTTCTCGCCGAGATATCAGTCTACAAATGGAAAAGGATCCTTTTGTCTTTAATTATCGATATCTCAGCAACAAATAATTGTATACCAAGTTTAAGGTGCGTTTCAAGAATTTGAATAAATATCCTTTAACCACCAGCTATTACTTTTTCGAAAAAACAAGAATTCTTCTTGTTACATGAATTTGAAAATGCATCAAAAATTTGCTTTAGATGGTGTTTTGGAAAATCGAGCGCTGGATCGAAAATATTGTGAAAACCAATAATATTAAGTGTGCGTTTTACAGTTCAATATGTCCACAAAAATCCTACAAAGTGCCAAATTAATCCATCCAGCCATTTTTTTGTTACACTCGATAGAATTTTTGAAAAAATAAGGGATCACGTTTTTGCTCTGCAAAGCTCATAATTTAAGAAATGAGAAATATTCTTTTTAAGAGCTTTTTTCACATTTTGTTGTATAGATTTGTTGTTTTGGGGCAACTTGAGGAAATTCAAGTCACCAACGCCAATATTGCCCTTTGTTGCTATTTCGTGTGATTAAGGAATTTTCGAGCAACAATATTCGCATTGACGAAATATTGAATTAATTGGGCGTTTGTACTAAAACTTAAAAGAGTATTTTTGCAAGTTCAAACATGGCTTGGAATGCGAAATATTGACACCGCAAACAATGACGCAACGACCAGCTCCAGAATCTTTATTAAAAATTATTTTTTGCTCATGCAAAACAGGATGTGGAGCATCTTGTGGGTGCAGGAAAAGTGGATTAAACTGCACTGCAGCTTGCTTAGAATGCAATGGTGAAAGCTGTGAAATGTACACGATGTAACAATGTGAATAGTTAATGATAATTTTTTTTGTAACTTATTTTTTACGATAATCTAATAAATTACATTGAAGTTACTCTGCACATATAATTTACTAGCTGTTGCGCGCAACTCCGTCTGCGTGGACTACAGGGTTGAGTTCAGAAGGAAAATAAGTTGTAGTCTATTTTACTTCTCAGAGTCCTATTTATGTCCATACCAAAAATCATACAATTCGGTAAAATTGTTCAAATGTGAAACCGTAACGCATCGATCGGCGCCTTGTGCATCATTACTGCGCGCTTGATCAATATTTTAAAACTGCAATATCTTCTAAGATACTCAGTGAAATCAAATGATGTAAAGGGCAATTTTATTTAAAATTAAATACTTGTAATGAATAACGTATTTATTTGGATAAGGATTAATATCATATTTATAAAAACACCTTCACAAATAAAACTTTATTTTAAAATAAATTTGGTTAGGATAAAAAACGTTATAGTGAGCCCACCTTAAAAAATAGACATATGCTGTCGCGGACTTTTTTTTAGAACTTTTAAAGAGGAATATTTCTCTCAAACATTATTTTAGCGAAACTTTAACCGTTTTCGCAGCGCACGTAGCGGAAGCTCACAAAAAGGAAAAAATGTCCCCGATTTTTAAACATTCTTTATTGCTGCTCCGCTCTTATTCGTCGTAGCGTGATGTTATATAGCCTATAGCCTTCCTCGATAAATGTGCTATCTAACAGTGAAAGAATTTTTCAAATCGGACCAGTAGTTCCTGAGATCCTAGCGTTCAAACAAACAAACAAACAAACAAACAAACAAACAAACAAACAAACAAACTCTTCAGCTTTATAATATTAGTATAGATAGTATAGATTACAAATAAAATTAAATTTTTCACTATAAAAAAATTTTCTCCCTTCCGTCTCTCATTTTTCAGTAAATTGTTGTTAAAAATTGTTGTAAATCGAGATCGGTCAATTTTTTGTTTTTAACTTTTTTATTTGAGGTCTTAATAATGCAGTCTCATACTTGATATACAGATTTATTGACTGGCCCTGGGTTCCGAGGTTTGACCATTTTTATGCCTTACGGCACTCTACTATATAGGAAGTAGGCAAGTTTTGGTAGGCTCTTATCCGCAATGCTAAATGTTTTATTCACAGATTTGTATTATGTTTTACTGTCTTGTCTCTATAAATGTTCTTTATTAGTATGCCTTGAAAATTATTATAAGAAATAAATTAAGATATTTTTTCGCTATAATTCTTAATGACTAGTGAGTCTTAAGTAAATTTCAAATTATTTTGTAATAATTTATATTTTAATTTCGACATTGTCATCATAAGCATCGGTGGTTCAGTGGTAGAATGCTCGCCTGCCACGCGGGCGGCCCGGGTTCGATTCCCGGCCGATGCAATCTCTTTTTGTTCTATATTTTGGTTGTCAGTACCTGATAAGACCGCTTAACACTAGAACTGCCGACGATTGACATATACCTACTTCTACCGGAGGGGTCAAAATGACTTGTTTCTAGACATATAAGAAAAGACAGCAATTTTTACGTTTTTATATATTTTGTAATTTTCTGAACCAAACTTGAATATAATCTGAATAATACTAGCAGTAATTTTTAAATAATTATGCATAAAAGTAAAAAATCAACTAGATCACTTTCATCATACTCTGTATCGGAAAAATTTTGTTCCAAATTATTTATTTCTTACAATATTTTACTGCTTCGTGAAATTTTTCCCATTGTTTCGAAGTAGTTCTATGAGTTCAAATATTTCTGCAGTTTGCGTAATGCTATACTTCTAAAACTTTACAAATATTTTTAGATATAGTTAGAATGAGGTTACAGCGAATATAGTTGTACTGAGAGTTGTGTTTCAATGTTTCTGATAGACGACTTAGTTTTGTATGGCAGTGTTTCTGATCGACTGAGGCTAAACGCACACTCATCGATTTCGATCGTACGGAAAAACGTTGTACGAGCGAAATCGATGAGTGTGCACTTAGCCTAACAGTTATCTGAGTAAACTTGGCTGAAATAAATACCCCAATAAGCAACAAGCGCAAACAGTGCAGGATCAGATCTTTTAGAACAGATCTTTGAGTTTGAAAATATATTTATTTTACGACTAGATGATAAATTGCTACGCTAATGAGTGCCCAGGATTATGGGGTGCATAACGCAATAAAATTATAGACTTTCGATTTTCTTGAGGTATTATGACAAAATAATGGGTTATCTGTGTATCTTTCAGGCTACGTGCTGTTATGGACATCCCTAGTATAGACAAATTTGCTTACACTAATAAATTGTAAACATTGTTCTTGAGAATATATTAATTGGTGTTCAAGAGTAGTAGTTTTTTTTTAAAAAGGACCCACGGTGAGCCATCCTAACAGTGCCACAAATAGTTTCCAGGATACAACAGAACAGCACCGAAAACCTTGTTCCGTGAGGGGTCAAAATGACTCATCTCGGTGTATGTAGGTATACTGCATACAATTTTCCAACAAAATAATAAAAAAAAAGAAAACTGTTTTACAGAATTAATTATTTGTATGTCTTAGAAAAAGTCGTACAAAATTTTCCGAAACAAAATGTAACTGAAATCTATACTAATATTATAAAGCTGAAGAGTTTGTTTGTTTGTTTGTTTGAACGTTTAGATCTCAGGAACTACTGGTCCGATTTGAAAAATTCTTTCACCGTTAGATAGCACATTTATCGAGGAAGGCTATAGGCTATATAACATCACGCTACGACCAATAGGAACGGAGCAGCAATAAAGAATGTTTCAAAATCGGGGACTTTTTTCCTTTTTATTTTCTTTCTGAACCCAACCCTGTAGTCCACGCAGACGGAGTTGCGGGCAAAATGAGTTATAATTATAAGAAATGTCAAACAAGTCATTTTGACCCCTTGGTAGTTCTAGTGTTAATGTTCACTACATAAATTAGGTTTATTACCGAAATGATTTTGCTTCGATAATGAAAGTCATTGATCTGTGTAATTAAAAAATTAATTTCCGAGCTTCATTTGCAATACAACGGCGACGATATTATGACGGAATATATTCCCGACGTTTTTCGGATATTTTTATTAATACTACTTTTTGAAAATGGGTACTGTGGTAAGTTATATTTTTATGGCATAAAATATTGGAGTTCATCGGACATCTTCCTCCTTTCTGTTATTTATTTATAAATCAAATTTAACATTGTCTCGTCTTCTCTAACGTTCAATTCCTAAAGCAGGAAAATGCACTCATAAGCAGCAATAAAGTTTACTAGCATTTATAAGTACTGTTGTCTGTAAAGTAAGCCCCAAAATTGCAGACCTTTGTAATTCTCTACAGATTACGTGGTTTGTTCAATATACTGCATTGTATTGAATAATGTAAAAAAAAACAAATTACGTACAAGCAGGACTCTCTAGACCCATGCTATAACAAGAATATTTTCAGGGGTAAAAAATGTTTAGAACTTACTAGACAGCATTGCAACTTGTTTAAAGCAAACTTGAGTCTAACACTTCGAGAAAAAAATGTCCAATTAAAGTCATACAACCAAAGACTACACGTTCTACGATTTTATTAAAAAGAAATCCAATACTGCAGTAGTTCTGGTATCAATAATGCATTCGTGCGTATTGGTGATCGGCCCGCTAACTGGTTTTATTAAAAATTGCATAGCTCCTCATCTATTAGCATATAGACTACTTCACACTGGAATTATGCATAACGCGAATATTCGATAAGAAGTCGCAGTCCGTTTATAGCATATTTTAAATGGTGATAGAAAAGTATGAAATATTTTACTTCTTCAACAAGCTCTGTCCTTTTTTATCGATTGATTTGTGATTCTAGAGGAAAAGGGATAAAACATAGTTGAGAGAGTTGTGTACTAAGTAATTCTTGTCACACCATTATCTTCATCGTCATCATCAGCCCTTCTTAATTCCTTTACATTTGAGAGGATTTAGGCTTTGCCCATTTACTGTCACTTGTACAATTCTAGTCACAGTCCAAAGAAATTTCTCTCAACTTCTTTACATCTAAAGAACATTTTTATCCACATCAATACAGTCGATGCTATTAGGAGCCCAGGGCATATAAGGTAAATAGCATCAAGGCTTCAGGAATTAAAAAACGCCCATTTCTTCGACAGAGATATTAACATACATCAAAGTCCTATAAGGAAAGATACTCTTTTAATATCTCATTAGCTACAACCGTAGGTAGAATTTAGCATTTTGCATACATAACTTATAATTGAAAAAAATAATCATCAGGCAATTTATATTCTAGTGCCGATTGACTACTGCCTGTCTCCGCTAAACAAGAGTGACTGCAAAATGGAGCCCATTCCTGTATTCTATTATTATAAGCCAGGGTCTAGATGCGAAATTGGATTCTGGCGCGGGTGTCCGACGGAAAACATCTTCCCTGATGAATATCTATGCTCTCATTACTGCATCGCTAAATTATTCAGAACTTATGATCAGGAAAAGAATTTCAATGAAAGCAAACCGTTTGAATCCTCAACTGAGCCTATTGAACCAAAAGGTAATTTCATCTGATTGACATTATAAATGAAATATTATTCGTCTCATAAATATTTTTTGTTACAATAGTGACCATTTTCGCTTTTAAGGTATACATTCAAATTTACGTTAGATAGCGTGTCTATATTTCAAGATAGCTTTGAGCATAAAAATCAACGTTAATTTATGGAAACTATTTTTTTACGCGAAACATTAAAACGAAATGTTTTAATTCGTTGATTTTTCATTTACAGATCCATGTAAGGTAGAAATAAATACAACCAAATGCACCGAAG
This sequence comes from Cephonodes hylas, assembly GCA_030295005.1. Classification (NCBI taxonomy): domain Eukaryota; kingdom Metazoa; phylum Arthropoda; class Insecta; order Lepidoptera; family Sphingidae; genus Cephonodes; species Cephonodes hylas. Next base: position 2,017,936 of record AP025365.1, read on the forward strand.
AAGAGACTAAGGTTTACACTTATACAAACAATTCATGCGTAGAAGTAATCTGGCGGGGTTGCGACACTGACAACAAATTTGAAGACGAAAAATCATGCAAAGACACTTGCTTCACAAACGACGATGATGAATTGCACAAATGGAAACAAAATCTCAATTTACTGCGACCACATGAAGTGAAGGACATCAGTAATATCATAGACAATATTATAGAGTCTACTACTGAATCCGTTGCAACAACAGAAAGTCAGGCTAGTGAAGCCAGTTCCACTACGGAAGCTTCAGTAGCTACAGAAGCTTCAGAAGCTTCAGAAGCTTCAGAAGCTTCAGTAGCTACAGAAGCGTCAGAAGCTTCAGTAGCTACAGAAGCGTCAGAAGCTTCTGAAGCTACAGAAGCGTCAGAAGCTTCAGTAGCTACAGAAGCTACAGAAGCTGCAAGTGCTACAACAGAGGAAACAACAACAGCTAGTTCCTCCGAACCACCAACAACAACTACAGAAGATCCGACAACCACGATAAAGAGAGCTACCGGTAGCGCTGAGGAAGTTATTACAACATAATAAATCCTTTGGAATAATTTAATCACAATAATTGGTTAGAGTCATTTGTTTATCTGTTCAAATAATTTGGTTATTTTTATGTTTAGTTATAAAAGAAAATTAGCGGTATACTTTTTTTAACACCAGTCCTCGTGATAAACTTGATAAATTGATAATCTCTAAACAGAAATAAACAAATAACTAAATACACCCAACAGTCACATACATAGTCCTGACTCCACAATAGGCTGCAAGTCTTGTGTCGTGGGTATCAGAAACTACGAGAGACATTTGGGCCTCACAAAAACCCATACCCAAAAGAAATGTTCATATTTGAATAATTTATCACATAAAGAAAGAGCTCAATAATTCGCTCTTTACTCGGTAAAATGGGTTCAATAATTACGGCATTAATAACTAGACCACGCGAGTAGATTTAATTAACATGTGTCTAATTCTGTTCACATCACCTATATTCAATCCTACTACTATTATAAAGGCGAAAGTTTGTAAGTATGGATGTATGGATGTATGGATGTATGGATGTTTGTTACTCTTTCACGTAAAAACTACTGAATGGATTTGAATGAAACTTTACCACGATATAGCTTATACATCAGAATAACACATAGGATACTTTTTATCCCGGAAATTGTAGTATTCCCGTGGGAATGAGTATTTCTGGATCTACCAAAGCGATTTGAATGAAATTTGGTATAGAGAGAGGTAGAGCTCACAGAATTAATATAGGATAGTTTTTATCCCGGAAAATTAAGTATTCCCGTGGGAATGGGTATTTCTATATCTACCAAACCGATTTGAATGATTTTCGGTATAGAGAGAGGTAGAGCTCACAGAATTAATATGGGATAATTTTATCCTGGAAAATGTATTCCCGTGGGAAACATGTTATAAATGCAAAAATCGTTCCGCACTTAACCCTAGAGTCTACGCGGACGGAGTCGCGGGCAAAAGCTAGTGTGGTTATAAAGCGAGAATTTTCCGTCCATCTTCGTATGTGCTGAAGTATTTAAAACCAATGAAATATGAAATTACGCTTGCAATGAGAATATCTTATTATAGATTGTAGAGATGAGATCTGTTGATAAGATTGTCCATGAGAGCCTTAATGAGAGAATTATCTTCTATTTATTTTTGCCAGTAATGTTATTTAATAATTCAATTGTCGATAGACAAGACGCGATTTGCTGTATCTCCTACGGCTCCATTATACCGATCTTGCTGAAACGGATGGAGACAGGGTAATCATAACAGGATAGCTTTGGATCATAAAGACAATATTTCCTTATGGTTCTGCTATCATAACTTGCCTTTTATTACCAGTCAGGTTTTAAACGCAGGTTCAATTATGATTAGATTGACAGAGCTAAATAAAAGCCAGTAGCGAACAATTTTTCAATAGAAACTACACTCACATAAATTATTATAGATATGGATCACTAGACGCTGCCGTTCATATAATTGACGTTACAATGGAGCTCAAGCCGACATGTTTATTTCTTTTGATTGTATCTGGAAGGATATGGCGAGATATTGATCGGTAGATACCGTCGATAGCTTTAATGTTGATGTTAAAAATTTAATTTCAGGTCGTGTAATTTCTGTCGATGGGATTGCTGACACTTTATGAGACGTTTTACATTCATGTGAATGTGACTCGGTGAATCTTTAATTAGTTCGATAAACATAAAACATTATCAGACAAGTAAAAAGAGTTTTACATTTTAAACAGAACTTACTGCTCAATACTCACTAGTGGGTATCGATCGACCTGTTTCAATCAGAAGCCTGATATTATATTCTCTATAGTAAAATTAATTTTCATTTTTGAAGTCACTTGTTCAAACAGAAATGCAGTCAAACAAAAAGGTAACTATTTTAACAATATGAATACATAGACAAATACTTCCAGCATAAAAACTGTTATTTATTTTATTTCATTAACAACTATTATACATTTTTAAAAAGTTCGTTCTAAGGCTATTAATATTTCAATACAACTTCTAAGGAAGGGAATAGCGTGTGCAAAATTGATTGTATTCTTAGAATCCTACTGAGCAAGCGTATCGCCTAACGCTCCAGTTAATTAAAACAGTTAGCGTACATTCCACCCCTTTAAAGCCGGTATGTGCGAACAACCCCTGCAACGATTTATCACCCCTTCCGCTAGGGGTAGGGTGACCTTGACCTTTCAGGTGCCCTTGTGTTGTCAGAGGGCAATTTTGGGAGACTAATGGGGTGTTGTAATCTCGGTGTTTACACTTTGTGTGTTGATACAGGGAGTTATATAATTGGGATTGTACATACATGGTGCTTTGTTTTAGGTAGAGAGGCTACTGGCGTTTTTCAGCTAAATTTCTAGACTTATTGCTTCTATTGAGGGTTTTAAAATGCAAAAATCAGAAACATTTTGATCCCCCAATTATCCAGCTCCGGACCTCAAGTCAATCAGTCTAACAATTTGCCTTATTTTTATTTATTTTTTTTGCCTTAGTTGAGAATCAAGCTTCAGACTTAAAGTCAATAAGTCCAAAGTCGAAGAAATCAAGTATGAGCTTTTATTTAGATATTTTTTTATAAATAAAATATAACATGGACGACGTAAAGTGAGATTATACGTATGTTTTTATAAATGTAATTTTTTTGCAAAGCTTCGCGTTGCATTTTAAAAAGAAGAACAATATAACAAAATTGTTCTGTTATCGATCGCAGGTCACTGCCCTTACAGTACGGCTGTTGTCTTTGCCCATTGTTAGTTGCAAGTATAGATGGGCGGTGGGAAAAAACCGAATCGGAAATTCCCTGGGAAATTTCCATTTGGGAAAAAATCGGGTATTTATGCGGGAAAAAACCAATCGACGGGTTTTTTCATCACTTAACGTGATTATCGCGATTTAAAAAAAAATAACGTTTTTTTTGCTTTATAGAACAAATGCAGCGAAAAATAGGTACTTTGCAATGCGCACATACTTTGCACCAGCGTATATAAGGTACTAGCTGTTGCCTGCTGTTCGAAACGTCCAAATGTGTAGCCTGATCCAGGAACTAAAAGAAAAAGACGTCTTCTTGTTTTATAATAAGATTTTTTCTGTGCATTGTGATGGAATGTTGCTGAATTGCAGAAGGAACTACTATTTAAATTTTAAAAATCTTTGAAAAAAAAAGGACGAGAAAGTAGTAGTAATCATTTATTACACATACAATAATCATTTATTACACTTACGATAATCATTATTACACGTACGATAATCATTTAGGTATAACACTTACGATAATCATTTCTTCCGTTGGGCTATGTCGGTTACTTTAGTTCTCCTACGGATCTCTTCATTTCTGATTCGATCACGTAGGGAAACCCCGAGCATAGCCCTCTCCATAGCTCGTTGAGTGACCCTGAGCCGACCCATGACGCCTTTAGTGAGAGGCCACGTCTCAGTGCCGTATGTCATCACTGGTAACACACAACTATTGAAGACTTTCGTCTTCAGGCACTGAGGTATATTGGACGAGAAGACGTCTCCTAACTTTCCGAACGCTGCCCAACCGAGTTGGATTCGACGATTGACCTCTCTCTCGAAGTTGGACCTGCCTAACCGGACCACTTATTCCAAATAGACATATTCGTCTACAACTTCGAGAGTCGAGCCCCCAACTGCGATTGGGGTGGGCACAACATGGACATTCGACATAATATTCGTCTTGTCCATGTTCATTTTAAGACCCACCTGTTGGGAGACTCGATTGAGGTCTTCGAGCATAGTGCTAAGGTCCTCCAGCGATTCTGCCATGACAACAATATCGTCGGCAAACCGAAGGTGTGTGATATACTCGCCGTTGATGTTGATGCCGAATCCTTTCCACTCCAAGAGCTTGAAGGCGTATTCCAGCGCGGCAGTGAACAGTTTCGGAGATATAACATCTCCCTGTCTCACGCCTCTCTGTAGTGGAATAGCCTTCGTGCTCTGATCTTGTACTCGGACCGACATGGTGGCGTTGCTGTATATACTTTTCAACACCTCGATGTACCGACACTCAATGTGACACCGTTGGAGAGACTCTAGCACCGCCCACGTCTCGATCGAATCAAAGGCTTTCTCATAGTTCACAAACGCTAAACAAAGTGGCAAGTTGTATTCCTCGGTTTTCCGTATAACTTGCCGAAGCGTATGGATGTGGTCTATGGTGCTAAAGCCTTTTCGGAAGCCAGCTTGTTCGGGAGGCTGTAAGTCATCAAACCTGCGTTCGAGACGGTTTGTGATGACCCTTGAAAACAACTTATAGACATATCTTATAACTTAGAAAATATCTCATATAGGGAATGAGGAGATCCGTTGGAGAACTAAAGTAACCGATATAGCCCAACGGATTAGCTCGTTGAAGTGGCAATAGGTCGGCCACATAGCGCGGAGAACTGATGACCGATGGGGCTAGAAAGTTCTCCAGTGGAGGCCACGTACTGAAATACGCAGCCTGAGACGCCCTCCAACCAGATGGTCAGACGACCTCGTAAAGGTCGCAGGACGTCGCTGGCTGCAGGCGGCCTTCGACCGATCCGGGTGGAGGTCATTGGGGGAGGCTTATGTCCAGCAGTGGACTGAGATTGGCTGATGATGATGATGATAAATCATTTCTTGACAAAAGTTATTAAAATGTTTTTTTACAATTGAAATTTTTTTGTCACTGTCGCAGTAGTCATGATGATTAATCCGGTGCAAATGACGTGAAAAAAGTTAATAGGACGATGACCCCTGGTCATATTGACCCGAATTTGAATGTTTTTTTAATAAATATAATGAGTTACCCCAATTTTAAATAGTGTTTATTATAATTATTCTTTGGTTAGATAGTAAAATAAAAATATTAAGAATTACATGTTAGAAATATACTTTTATAATTATTTTTAATAACACATGAAAAAGTCAACGATAAAAACGTAACATATTAATATTTTGAGTTTTGATCTTATAATAGGAATCACTAATCTTATATACTAACAAAGAGATCAAATCAACTTTATACTATAAAAATAAAAACCAATCAGTCTTCTACGTCATCATTGATGCCCACGGAGCTGCTGCAATTGTTGCAGTACGGAATCAATCATAGTCACTTATAGGGCTACCCAATGGACTTAATAATTGCCTGGGTGTTGATAACGGCTCGTAATAAGAAGTAGGTATCGAAGTCCGTAAGAGTCGCAATAGTCGTCAACCCAAAGTAAACCACGTATTTAATCTCACTAGGCAATCGAAGTCCACAAAACAAAATCCATGTCGTCAATTAAACCTACAAATTAACACGAGTTCGCAGTACGAAGTCAAAACAACGTCTGAGTTAAATAGATCACCAACGCGTACGCCGCTGCAACTACTTGCTTCACCGCTCCCCACCCTCGTACGTAGTTTCGGGTTACTTGTCACTAAGAGCGGATGAACACACACAGGCAAACAACAAGACAAGTTTTTAGCATATATAACGTATAGCTGTTGCCCACGACTTCGTCCGCGTAGACTACAGGGTTGAGTTCAGATATAAAATAAGTTATAATCTTTTTTACTTTTCAGAGTCATGTTTATGCACATACCAGAAATCATTCAAATCGGTTTGGTAGATCCAGAAATACCCATTCTCACGGGAATACATTTTCTGGGATAGAAAGTATTCTATGTTACTTCCTTGGTTCCTATTTATCTCCAAACCATAAATCCTTTTGTCCCAGTAGATGCAGAAATACCCATTTTCACGAGAATACTTCATTTTCCGGGATAAAAACTATCCCATGTTAATTTTGTGAGGTCTACCTCTCTTTATACCAAATTTCATTCAAATCGCTTGGGTAGATCCAGAAATAACCATTCCCACGGGAATACTACATTTTCCGGGATAAAAAGTATCATTTGTTTCATTCTGATGTATAAACTACATATATTATTGTAAAGTTTCATTAAAATTTATTCAGTAGTTTTTACGTCAAAGCGTAACAGATAGACAGATAGACAGAGTTATAACATACCTCACGCCTATATTCCCCGAAGGGGTAGGCAGAGATGCATTTCTGCACCCACATTTCGCCAAGTATGTATCAGTCCCACGTAATAGGGGGCGAGCCTATTTCCAGATAGACAGAGTTACTTTCGCATTTATAATATTAGTATGGATTTATTGAATTATGAATATAAACAAAGTTAGATTAGCTCTAACTAGTAGTAATAGGACGTACTATTTGATATATACATATCTCTACACATTACTTAAATGTTACCTATGCTAAATATGAAAAAACCCGAATATTTTTCCATTCCCGCATATTTTTCGGGTATTTTCCCCTTTTTTCCCACTACGGGGTTTTTTCCGGGCAAATGCCCATCTATAGTTGCAAGACAAAAGGAAAGTATATTTTTCACATATAAGTATTTTTAGTACATTCGATACCTTTAGTCTATATTCCTACTTCTATTAAATACGGTCTTCTCTAGGCCTAACCATATTGACCTAACGTGGTAAAGTAAGTTTTATCGAAGGGAAAATTAATTATAATTATGGCTCTCCCTCCCGCTAGCCTTTGGAAGAAGAGAGGTGGTATAGTACAAGGGAATTCAACCAGCTCATTTGCTTTTATGTTATAGGGCATAACCCCTTTGGAAATTGTTCATTGATGCCATCATCATTGCCAGCCCATAGAGGTATCAATTATCACTTGCTTTAACGGTGAAGGAAAACATCGTGATGAAACCTGCACACCTAAAAGTTCTTAGGAATTTCTTAGGTGTGTAGTCCGCCAACTCGCACTAGGCCAGCGTGGTGGACTATGGCCTAAACCCTCTCAATGGTAGAGGAGACCCGTGCTCAGCAGTGGGCGTATATGGGTTGTTGAAGAAGAAGAAGAAGAGGTATCAATGCTGTGTACAAACCTCATCTGTTACTGAGAGGGTTTAGTCCACCAAACTGGCTTAGTGCGTGGCGGACTACACACCTGAGGAATTCCTAAGATTTTATTAGGTATTTCGGTTTCTTCATGAGGTCTTCTCCACCGCTAAAAATGTAATAATTCATTATGAATAAACACATAACTTCTAAAACTCAGTTGTGTGCCTGAGGTTTAACAAGCGCGCTTAATCTCGAAGCTATCAAGTTTTAACGACGTTATTCACATCAATTTCATGAATGAGTTAAATAATATTGAAGCAAACTTGAAGAAATTACCTATTAAAATTATTAGCTAACTCATAAGTCGTAATTTCCAATTGAGAATTGTTAATGGAACATGTCCAACCAATTACGCCCTTACGTAAGCCTGTGTCAGGTAGAACATTGGTTGGAAACAGCGAAAGGTTAGATGTTACGAAATCGCACCTATCGACATTTCACGAAAATGTCGAAACGTTAAACCAAAGCTGAGTATTTGATTTGAAAATAATTTGTTTTGGTATTAATGTAAATAGGTTTTGATTAAGGAAAAACATGCAAAAAGAGATTGCATCGGCCGGGAATCGAACCCGGGCCGCCCGCGTGGCAGGCGAGCATTCTACCACTGAACCACCGATGCTGATGACATGGAAGTCTAAATTACAGATAATCTAACTTTTTTATGTATTTAATATTGAACTTCTCTTATCAATAAATAGAATTCAAGATTTTTAAATTTTACAAATATTTATTAAATAAACCAAAGTGTTATGATACAAATGATTTTATTAATGCGGGCAGGTTTCATAAATTACCCTCTGTCTCGGAGCCCGTATCGACACATAGTGATATTTTTTGAATTTAATCGTAGACTCTGGTCAAGTAGTTATAATTATGTTTGGTGGGTTAGTAAAAAGAAAGGAACATAAAACAACCTCTTTTCTCATAAAATAGTATAGGTACCTATGTTTTTATGAACGTATGATGATAAATATTATTAATAAGTTATAAGCATAGAATATGTAGTGGGAACGTGACTACTGTTTAATATCACGGGCTCAGCATAGCCGTGTCATACTTATTACGCTTACATCTAGGAAAAGAAATTTGTTTAAACAGTTGTTTTGAGTTTCGAAACAATTTCTGACGTGCATAACAGCGCAGATGCGTACTGAGTTGATTTTTAAATTATTATTTGTTTATTAAAGTGTATATTTTTTTGTAATTTATTTAGAAACGTATTACACTTTTAAAGCATACTTTTCATTGTTTGTAGTATATTAGGAAAAATGATATTGTAGCAAAAAATTCTTGCACATTTATTTTTACTAATCATTGCGATTTTCAACGAGGTAAAACTTCATGTTATGAATAATAAGCTTATTCCCATTCTACATACCAGTAAGAAATGTGATACCATTAAACATGCATATTTTAATATTGCAAACGATTGAGGTCTGCCAATTTTATAAATCATATTATTATACAGTTCCAGCAAATATATTGGCAATGATTTCAACTGCATTGCAGTAAAAATATTATGATGGGAAGATACGTGTCACATTTCACAATTCGTCGCGATTATGACGTTCACGAGTATGACGCAGTGAATTGAGGTTTTATTTTTTAGGTGCAGCTATGCATACACTTCCATAATATATAAGCAATCATATCATATAGAATTCATTACATGTAATCTATATATTGATATAATAGATATATTATGGGCAAAGTGATTAATCTGGCATTATTCATAGTGCCCGGACAATATGATGCGATGCGATAGCTAATGTGACAAGGAGTAATTTAGAATACTTCTATCGTCAACTCTGCAAACTGAATAATAATAAAAATTAATAATACAGTATTCATTTGAGTTCCGCCTCCTTTTATGTAACAAATGGACCGCTTTTGGTACCATAGACATGTGTTGGAACAAGTGTACATCGGTATTTAGTCTATGTCAATAGAAAGGTCGTTAACACGCTATCTGTTGAAGAATTTATCTAATTTATATATTATCTTGCGCCAAATCTTTTATCGTGATAAAAATGTTTTGATAACCCACTGGCGGCTTCGAAAAAAAATTATCTGTATTGCAAAATTAGACTGTGAATTTTTCGCTTTATTGAAAATGGCCGAAAGTAAAGTTCGGACGATAGAATATAGTGGTGAACAGACAAACATTGTGTTGATATATCAATTGTAATTAATTTTTAGGAACACCTAGATTTTTTCTTTATCTGCTCATTAACTATTTATCTAATGTCAATGGAGTCAACATTGTTAACAATAATAATCTAATTATGAACTTAGTTTATATTTGACTTACTTTTGATCGTCATATGTTATGTGTTTGCCTTTGGGTAGAGCACATGTGCTTAAATAATCAATTTAAAAAATCCCCGTATAAATAATTAACTTGTTTTTACTCTACAAAGATATGCTATCTATAACGGAATTAACATCTTTTTGATAATAAAACGGTTTATTAAATGCCATTCTACTATTTGTTTGTATATTTATATCAGTTCAATGACACTGATAAAAAATATAATAATCTGACAACGCAACCACTAGATGGCGCTACAAAAGATTATGTCAAAATAAAATGGCGTCCTGCGAGCAGCTGATCGACCGCATCTGACGTGCGAAACGCGGTTCGTCTATCGAGTCGACTTCAATGCACAACAATGAGTCAGTCGCGCGTTGACTGGCCGGTAACAACATCGCGTCTAGTCCAGAATAACAAACCTCCATGGATGTTTAATCACGAATGACAGCTAATGGATTTTTAAATTTTGGAACGCGAATGCGCCAATTCCGTTGCGTAACAGTGCCACTCCATACATAGTTATAGAATTATATCGATTGTCAAGATGTTCTCGCGAATGTGGGACAGTGTTGGCAGTCACTGTGTCTAGGTCAGACGTTTTCGGCCCCTTCACCTATGTTTATCTTATCGTACGGTGCAATTATTTACGTGTGATTTTTTGTCAATGAACGGAAAGAAGTCAATGACATAGTGTTTAGAATAGTGTAGTGTTGGGATAAAATCGAGAAAATGTTCGGTGTATTTATGAAACGCTGGAAACCTAAAAGGTAGGAATGCCGTTTTTATTGTTGAATGTAGATTGTAAACTGTAATTATGAGGTATAACTGTTCCTGATTAGACGGTAGTTTACTCAGTCGGATCAACAGTTTTGTTTACAACGTGTAATTGGAATTTGTATTGGTATTACGTTAACAAGGTATAATTGGCGCTGTTTTATCATAAAAGACAAAAATAATAAAATATTAAAGGGTTTGTTTTTTTATCCAGAGATGTCTGAAGAAAAGACTTTCTGAATTTTAAATATATAATTGAATATTTTTAATTAATAAAAAAAATATCGTCAAATGCCTAAATACAATTATTGAATTTCATCACGGTATGATTTTTATTATGCAAACTAATCAATCATCATTTCGCATGTTAGGGATCAAAACAATAAGGATTAAAAAAAACATTTTCCTACTTCAAAACAAATATCTGTAGAATTCACAAATTCTTTTAAGACGTTTATAGTCGTTTGCAGCTTCGGAAATTTATTTAAATTCTCGATGTTTAATTTCTATTACTATATAACTTATGTCGTACTTTTTTCGTAGTATTAGGAATCTTTGCATTCTCCTTTTTTAGTCTATTCTGATAAGTCTATGATTTTCCGGATTTCATGAATAACGGTTTTTATTAAAAATAATATTACAGTTCTAGATACGGTCTCTTCTCAAATTGAAGAAAGTTAGGCTTCTATCGGCCAGGTACGGGTTGGTGTACTTTACATACCTGCCAAATTCTTGAAATTTTAGATTTTTCCTGTTCCTCTTGTGCTCCTTACTAATGAAAATATAAATGTTCAAGCAAATAGAGACAACAGAAACAATGCTCTCGGATTCCCAAGGAGGGTTGGCGTCAGGCAGGCGGCCGGCCGTAAAACATCTGCCAAAACTCTTATGCAGCATGTTTTGTCCTTCCACACAGGTAGGAAGGACAAAACATGCTGCGCCGACCCCAAACAAGAATTGGGATCAGGGCAGGAGAATGATGATGAGAAACAATGCTCTCGGAATGAAACCGAAAACTCAGAAATGTGTTTGGTTTGAATACAAGATATCTCTAAAGTTGAATTTTTTGAACCATTAGCTTCTTAAGACGGATGAACATTTATAATTAAGCTGAGGTTTAACCTAATTTTTCGTATTTGAGTTCTAAGCAAGTCGCTATTACCCTAGTTAGAAAATCATGATTAATTACGGTATTATTCGAAATCTAAATGATTCGTTGGTTTCAAATCCGATTTGGCTTATTAAGAAAGTCTACGTCACTGTCCTAAACGAACATGACTGTTAATTGATCACTATTTAAATGAAATGAAGCAATTAATTTTATTTCACATAGGCTTAAAGTTCCGGTTTTTATTGCGTTGAAGATAAAATAAGATTGATTAGGTTGGTATGCATGAATCATTAAGATTACAGTTTTATTTGAATGAGTTTTATGACGAAATTTAAATTTCAGAAGTATATTATTAAATTTGTTTAATTCTTTAATTTTAACATTCCATTTTTATTTTTATCTTTCATTTCAGTTGTCTGTTGTATCTAAACGGGGCTAGTATTTTCCGATTTATTTCGTATTAAGATGATATCATACGTGGCTCCTTAACACACACGACTTAACCACTTCAAGTGTTACCTACATACATATCCACTTACAATACAATGTAAGTAGAATTAGTTTTATTTATTTTGACACTTGTGTTGTGATCTCACCTTAAACACGAGCAATCGAAATTACTCGGTAACGTTTTACGTTTAACGTTAACCTCTAAACTTTTGTAAATACCCTAAAAGAAAAACTAAATGGAACATTGTCTGACTAGAACATTGAACCTGGATCGCACTTCGCATACCTATGCCTTTTGATTGACAAAAGAAACACGGGAAATTCTAGCAATTAGCTAAGAATACTAAGTTTGCAGCAGAACTGTTGGTGCTGGTGACAATTGTCTGTGTTCACGAACATCTACAAAATATGTAGAAACAGCTTTTAATTATTAGGATAGTTTATTACATAGTATTCTTGAGCCGTCATAACAAAACCTAATATTCCATTGTGCAAGAAAGCGGAAGGCGTTTCTAAGAGGCTGCGGTTTCAACGTACGTATTGTGGTTTGTATGAAATACAGTGGTTTAGCCGCTTGAGCCATACTACTGTGTGCCAAACAGTTTTTGTTTGTTAGGCATCATCATCATCTTTTTCTGTTACCATTTCTATTTGGGGTCAGAACAGTATGTTTTTTTCTTTCGAACGTATCGAACTGCCGTCATGTCTTTGTTTCCCTCTGTTGGTTTTTGTGGATGTCTCCCGGACGTTGCAAGGTATTGTTGATTGCCATTCATTTTATTGATTTTTCTAAAGGGCAGAATCTGCACTTTTTAAAATCTATAGGCTAAACGGCATAATATGGATAAAAGTATTCATTATGAACATCTGAGGCAAGGATCTCCGTTGAAGCAAAGCCGTTGTTTCCTATTAGTAAAAATAAATAACATTTTTACCCACGTACCAGTTTATCCCAGATCCCACGACGAATCAAAACATTGTAATGAAGTTTACAAATAATTTTCTTTCACGCCGAACACAATTTCGCTTTCAACTCATTTCTTTACCTGAGCGCTACATGTGTTCTTGTTACCCGACTCGGGCCTAATTTGCGCGTATGACTTGCATTAACTTTTTACCACGGGCGTCGAACCTGACACCCCGCATTAGCTGACTCAGTAAAGTAAGCAAAAATGCCTACTGTTAACGGTTGTTTAATTTACGGATTCATTTGTCTCAAACCTTTTTTGTTTTTAAATATTGACAATATTTAGAGATGTTAACTTTAAAAATAAACAATATTTTCTTTTGTTTTTACTGTCAAGAACATAAGACTACAAGATGGTTTGTGAGTTGATAACTGCGAAGACTTTTCGGCCTCACAAATTTCGAAAAAAATTGAAACGCCGTAATAGTATTGAAACCCACAGCCTCTGGTTTCAGAAACTGGTCTTTAGCCAAATGAGTATATCTATTATATATTTAGCCAAATAGGTAATGAGTATCATCTTTTTTCCACGATACGTAAAGCTGACTTTGTCTAGGAACAAAGAATTTGTGCCTAAATATTTTTTCAGACTTGATGAAGTAATAGTACTTTCACATTCATAATGATATTTTTTTTAATATTACGACGAAGCAGGTACATAATATCCTCGGATTAACAACAAAGACATCAGCCCCCATAGATTGCGGCCGACAATGCGACTGCGGTTAGAAGGCAGTTGTAAATCATCCACAACCATTGTGAAAGCGTTACTTCTTATTGTGATGGTATTAACTTGTGGTATAAATCGGTTGATGTCACGTTTTTATGGGATCGTGGCTTGTTACGTCATGTAAGGAGATTTAGATTGGGTAATGCAGAAAAAATGGTGAAGTGACCGCGCCAGATGGGTAGTGACTTTGTTCAAGGTTACTTGCATGGCTATCCCGGTACTTTAAGTACATATGTAAATACTTAAAGTCTTGTACTTGGGTTTACATGTGTAGTAAATGAATAAATATGCATACAAGTAAAGTTCTTCCTTAGAAACATAAGCAAACATTCTGAACGGACCACGAAATATTTTTTGCTGAGAGGATGAAAACAAACGTCTCACGAGGTTGGTAACATGGAATTTGTTTTGAGTGGGCTTATATACCTTTACAGTCGCGATTAAATTGGTCTTTTTGGTGGAGATTTTTCCTTTTTCACCTAGACTTACACATTCATTGCATTGCTCTGTTTCGCAGCAGTAATCGTGGATTACAGGAATGCTTTATAAAACTACCCAATACTTAGTAGCTGAAGCTGCCTAGATATAAAACGTAAAATTTCCAATCAATTTCGTGATTCCAATATTTTCTCGCACAGCTAGACTTGGAGAAATGGGCCATTTCCATCGGAGTATGCGAATGTTATCAGTAGTGTGTCGTCGAGTAGTCACTAGGCGCCTAGATAATGCTCGGGTTATCTAAACACCTACATTACTTGTTGACGTGTGTCGTGTAGTTTGAGTGGCAAATGTAACACGCCTGCTTACTCATGAATTATTGATAATATGTCCGTGGGATTTTAGAGATGACATGTTTTTATAAGAAAAACATACTTATTTTATAGACTTGATATGAAAATAGCATAATAAATAAATAAAAATGTTTTAAGAATTTTGTTATGTAATTTGGTTGACCGTGATTCTCGTTTAGTCGTTATTTTCGAAGTTTCCGATTAAGAGAGTTCTGGATCGATTCCTTGATTGACCATTAGGCGATTAGGCGATAGGCTGCTCTGAAAAGGATTCAACTCCTGTGTAGAGGCGTAACTGTATACGTATAATATGTGTCGTCCAGTGGCAGTACTTCCATAGAAGCACAAAGTTTCTTTATGTGAGGTTAAACCTCATAGCTCAATGTTTTGTCACCCGCTTTGCTGTGGAGGGAAGTGGACAACTCTTTGTTTTCCAACTCCTCCTTTACATTGCTTTTCTGATTAACTTCGTTGCGGGATTATGACAATTTAGGTCCCCTTAGATTCGCTGAGCTTCATTGCTCGGCGCCAATACTGTGCGTGCCGCTGTTGATCCTAGAGTACAGGAGTTGCAGTGGCGAGTGTGTGGTGGGATAGGGCCAAGCACAAAGTGTTTACACGTTTATTGTGTAATCTCTCGTTTTTAAGTGTTTCTTGTGGGGTTAGGTTATTATTCTCGTTTATACGTCAAATTGCTTTTGTTTAATAAAGATTTGAAGGCGAAATATTTTTAGTCAAAATTTTGTGCGACAAGCTGAGTTTAGGCTTCTATAAAAGTACCGCCACAGGTGTCGTCGTACAGCAGTCTTTCTCAAAGTGGGCGATAACGCCCCCTTGTGGGCGCTGCAGGTCTCAAGGGGGGCGGTAAGAGACCCAGTAAGAAAATGGGGGCGTTATGTAGAGGCCTGGGGGGTGATTTGTAATTTTATTTAGCTAGGAGCGACGAAAATCGGTAGATACGCGCCCAAAATCGGTAATAGATCGCAATATACATGACAATACTATGCATTTCTTGTTTTTTTTTTAGAAGAATCTTGGGTAATAGTGGTGAAAAGTGGCCACTACTGTCCAGAGTGGCTCTTGTTTTTTTTTTTTTAGGATGACGGTTAAATAAATAATGGTCTATTTAAGCATTCCTATATAAACAATGTAATGTTTATTTTATTTTCATTTGTGGTTTCGCGCCTTTTAATGGGGGCGCTAAATAAAAATTTATTCTCCAAGTGGGCAGTAGACAAAATAAGTTTGGGTACCACTATCGTACAGCAACAAAATGTTTTTTGGTGTAAGAATGTTTTTAATTATAACAAAGATTTTTAGTCGTAATGAGCGACCCGTATCATTCACATGTTCACTAAAACATCTTAATTACTTGTTCATTTTTAATTTAACAAGGATATTAGTCGCCTCGGATACAAAGAGCCGTCTACGCGCCTCAAGGTTTAACGCAGGGTTGTCGCAAACACTTTACATTGATAAATGTAGTATATTAAGGAATTTAGCAGATTGACTTTTCATCACCATCATTATCATCAACCCATATATATTACACCTCTGGGTATGGGCTTCCTCTACAAATGAGAGAGATACTCTAATGGGCTAGAGCAGATTAGCGGCCTACACATCTAAGAAATTCCTAAGCGCTTCGATCTCACAAGCATATCATGATTTTTATCATTATGAGCTGTGTCTGGAGTGGCTAAAGCGTGGTATGGTGAAGTTTTCGAGCATGTTATGGCAAAAACCAATTCTTTAGTCAGGCGTACCATACATTTATATAAAACTAATGATTAATTAATTTGTGCGACTGTCGTGAGGTGTAACAAAAAAAAGTAATAACTAAGTTAATTAAGAACAATTATTCAACTGCGCAGACATCGTGACAAACTGTCATAATATTTAATCAGTGTGTTACAATGTTAATATCGACCGTATGTTTCTTTCAATGTTTCTACATTGTAGTGAAGTGATCGTAAGTGTAAATTATCCTGTATTATTTAAGTAGTATGTCAGTTTAATATTCCCAACATAGGAAGAGACTACCGCTTATAAAGACTGACTTTTTTTGCGGGTAATGATCCCCGTCTTAAGCAACCTACATCCCGCTACCTTTCTCAAGTCGTCGGACCATCCTACTGCAAGATGTCCTGTACAATGTCTACCTACATGATACTATCAATGTTTAATTTAAGAAATGCAGAGAAAACGGTGATTATCATGAAACTAAATCCATACCATCCACCTATAAATACACATTTACAGCTCAATCAAGTTCATAATAGATTCATAATACCCAATTATTACGCTTAATAGCTAGAACTAAACCGTGGCATCCCTATCGCAGTGTCATCTATTCCAGTGCTGCCCTCTAGCGGGGCCCACCTGCGGAGATTTTAATTGGAAATTGGCCCTCTATTTGTTAAGCTCACAATGTAGCGAGCGCGCACCGTGTGTGGCCGTCTTTCTCTTAACTTTAATTATTCTCGCATGCACTGTATGTCGCCTCTGTCAGCGTGAAATATTGTCGGTGCATACACTGAAAATTGTAAATTGCATTCGATTTGTTGGGAATTTATCATAAATGTAAATAAAGGGTATTAAACGCCCGGATGTTATTGTAAAGGTCGAAAGTTTCTTTTTGAAAATTATCAATGATGTGTTGGTATTTACTTAAGGTATTTAAATTGGTTTAAAGGGGAATTGAATAAATAAAACACAAACGCATATATGTATGTATGGACGCTTTCGGCCGGTGTTCTGTTGAGTAGAATCAGTTTTTCCATAAGGGCTTGTAGAGTCAACATTGAACATACCATTAGTCATATATTACAATACTAGCGACCCGCCCCGGCTTCGCACGGGTGCAATGGTGATATTTAATGGATGTTATCATACATATAAACCTTCCTCTTCAATCACTCTATCTATTAAAAAAACCGCATCAAAATCCGTTGCGTAGTTTTAAAGATTTAAGCATACAAAGGGACATAGGGACAGAGAAAGCGACTTTGTTTTATACTATGTAGTGATTTACATTCAATCACTAAAAAGGTTCTTACACAATATCTACGACAATATCTTGTTCTTACACAATATCTATGACTTTTACTGTTGTAATGTCATTAATGTTTTGGTATGAGAAACCCAGGGAAGGTTAACCTTCCGTTAAAAACACTATTAAAAACATTAAACGTCATTACAAGCTACCTTACCATAAAAATTGCCATAGCAAAATTACTTATATATCTAAGTAATCTTTAAAACTCAACGCAACTAAAAAAAGTTTGGCGCGTGTTATTTAAGCCGTTGTTTATCTCCATAGAAATCTTGCCAGGGGGATTTCGTTTTTAGCTTTCAGTGAGCGGGATTGCCACGCGCCCCGGGCTAAGAGATGGGAGAAATAGTAAACGCAACTACGGACTAATAAATAGTTCATTTAAAAAGCTATTTTCAATGGAAATTGAGTGTTGATCGATGCACGGGAGTTGCTTCTTGCAAAATGATTGAGAGATATGTTATGGGCGTAAGTATTGTTGATTTTTGCTATTTTTATTCTTTGTTTAAGCTTTGTTAATTTACTTTAGTGGGATTTTTAAAATTTATTTGCAGAGTGAATTTATTTAAGACGTAAGGTACAAAATATTTGAATGGAAGACCTAGTTACCTAAGTATAGGCACAGAATACTGTCTCTACTTATAACTAAAAAGTACTGGTATAAAATATTAATCGGGATGTTCGGGACACGAAAAATTGTAACGTTGTTTTTCTTACCCACGATACTTACATAATTTCAACGTTAAAACGTTAATGCTAGCTTTCATCAGTATCGATAAACCAGAATTTTAAACAACGTCTCCTCTATACAACATACAATCAAAATCATACTTTAAGACGAAAACCAACATTTTTCTATAAAAATTGTCTTCAATAGTAGTTTGTATATGTATTCACAAACTCACATGATAATTAATGGATGAATGTATCCCTTACACATTAGCCACAATACAAACAGTTATTCAAAAGACATAAAACCCGAGGCTGTCTCCTTGATGTCATGTAATTACAAAACATGATGTCACTTACGTAAATTTGAATCTATTGCCTTCTAAATCTCGCGTTTGTGTAAACACAGCGTATGTTGTGACTTAACTTCAAGGTATGAGGTAACCAGACTCGTATTTGGTATGCAACAAAAATATTTAAACATTAAATAAAGTTTTTTATGCAGTAACGACACATATTAACTGCGGCTTTGTCGAGACAGAAAATCGATGCATTAAAATTATCTGTCGCCAGTTGACGTATACACAGAACAGTTGAATAAGACTAGAAAGGAAATGTCTGCATGCTGAACGCGCAGAACCTACGATTAGAACAGTGATGACATAATTGGATGGTATAAAAAATTCTAAATCCTTTAAGGTAGACCGAAGGTAGGGATATCCAAACCATGGTTCCGCACAAGAAAAATATTTGATATTCATGAAATGCATAAACCTTTCAAAGATGTACATATTGCGATCAGAGGCTTTTTAATGCTTATATAATACATCTCCTAACTCACATTGCACTTCTTCCTGTGACATTGAATCGATTCAGCAACGCAATTGACAATTGATCCAACCGCCATCGTGTTGTCCGCTGGGAAATTGTTATACATCTATTGTTTCCGCATTTGCCAATGCACTGGAATCACTTTGCCTGAAAACTATTACTAACCATTATTAAATTGGCTCATTACCATGTCAATTATGAACGCATTTAAAGTATTAATTTATGATGTCCCAATAATATTATTCACAATGTTTCTTCTTCCTTAGGAAATAAGTTAGTATGGGAGATTTGTTAAAATCATTCATTTGTTAAAATTGTTAAGAGATTTAAGTTTTAATATCTACTCACATGCGCGGGGCACACGGCCCCCAAATTTTGAACTACAGTCACTTAACTACGTCCCATGACAAGTCAAGTTTCTCGCTTGGTATTACATCAGAGATAATTTTAATACAACATGCTATTTAGTGGTGTTTGTGTTAACCAAACTCACTAATTTTAGATAAACGCTTGTGTCCAAACCATGATGTATGTGTGACATTATGATATTCCTTTAATTCAAAAAGTACATATAATATGTCCTTATTTGCCTCGTGTCAGAGGCAAGTAAAGTTAGCAATAATTATTACTCTTATTTTTATGTACAGAAAGGTCTGAATGTGTTTTTGATATAAAATAAAATTCTCAGTATTTTAAACCAAATAAACAATTAAGAATGTTAGTTACTTTACTGTAATATGTATGCTGATAATACCTGACTTTCGGAATTTGCTTTTTAAAGAAATCATATGCGTTTGCACCTGCATGTAAAAGAGTACGTAGATTGTGGATAGACCGAGGCGTATATCGTCTACAACCCGTAAAGTGGACTTTTATGATGCCACGAAATGGTAGGTACGCACTGCGATTTGAAATGAAATGAAATGAAATGAAATAATATTTATTGAATCCATAAAATGTCAAATACATCACTTAGATTCAGTCATTTCAAATTTTACCACCCTGTTCGGAAGGCAGTCATCACTAGAGAAGAACGGGCAAGAAACTCTAGTGTTGCTCTTTTCCAATCAAGAGATAGCTTACAATATTGTTACAAGGACTTAATTTCCCGAATTCGAGCAGCTCATTGATACAATATCAGAATTTTGTGTTGCATATTAGAACAGCATAGTCATCTTAAATGGAGAGACTGTCATCTAACCGAGTTAAAATTTCATGAATGGAAATAAGCAAATTAGGCAGACCAGTCCACACAAACAGCACCCGTTCACGAGTATGACGCATGTGCCAGCCATCGGCCTCCTCAACCATTTCATAGGGAAGTGACCGACCCGGCACACGACGCCGCCGTAAGCACAGACGTTTCAGCGAGCATGACATGCCTAATTGCTTACAGATTACTAAAACAATAATTACGTACGTACAGCCATGTCCATTAAAGTAAACTCAGCCAAACCTGGGATTACAGTAACATTTTAATTATGCCCAGGCTTCGTTATCCTCCATATATTCTGATATTGTATAGTAGGCTTTGTTACATAGTTGTTTCTTAGTAGTTTCTTTAAATGTATGATACTTCAAAGCCTTAATATGACTAGGGACTTTATTGTAGAAGTGTACACAGTAACCCTTAAAAGATTTGCTGATCTTGTGGAGCCTGGTCTTATAAGTTACTAATTTATCTTTATTGCGTGTATTTCTATCATGTATGTCAGAATACTTTTTAAATTTATTAATATTCTTATGGACATACATAAGATTTGCGTGTATATATTGAGATGCTACTGTCAAAATACCAATTTCCTTAAACTTTTCTCTTAGAGAATGTCTAGAGCTAAGTGTGTATATGCATCTTATTGCTCTTTTTTGTAGTAAAAATATGGTATTTATGTCAGCGGCACCACCCCAGAGTAGAATTCCATAACTCATCAAACTATGAAAGTAAGCAAAATACACTAACTTAGCTGTATCAATGTCTGTCAACTGACGTATTTTGCTCACTGCAAAGACTGCTGCACTCAGTTTTTGAGCTAATACCGTTATGTGGGGACCCCATTGAAGTTTGGGGTCTAATGTGATTCCCAAAAACTTAGTATTATCCACAAGGCTCAGCTTATCTCCATTCATTAAAATGTTGGCATTGGGAAATTTTACATTAGGTGTTATAAACCTAATACATTTAGTTTTTTGACTATTTAATAATAGGTTATTAACATTAAACCAATGCACGATTTTAGTGAGAGTGCAGTTTACATCGTCAAGAGTGGATTGATTTCGTTTTACTTTAAATACTAAAGAAGTGTCGTCAGCAAACAGCACTACATCACAGTCGTCCCTTATGTAATAAGGCAAGTCATTAATATAAATCAAAAAAAGAAAGGGTCCAAGAATCGAGCCTTGTGGAACTCCCATAGTAACAACAGACCCAGGAGATCTTTTTCCATTTACATCAACAACCTGGATTCTATTTATAAACCCTGCCTTACCTGGGACTCGATCTCAGCGCTTTTCGACCACACGGCTCACACCAAAACCGAGTTAGACAGGCAGTAGGAAAAAATATGCTAACAGTATAATGCTTGTACTTACATATATATAATACATTCGATAAGTTTAGCAATGTGTAACGATTTATTGAACTTGGATAGGAAGTGGGTACAAAGCAGCATTGATAAATGTTTATCGGTCGCGCGACTCTCACACAATCTGACGATTGTATCTGTCGGTATTTATGTCTATATCTTATAAGTATGTGGTGCTATAACTCTTTCCTCGCCGATCCAATTAAATTAGAAATGATTGTAGTGCTTAATTGTCTATTGCTTCAATATTAAGCACTGCACAAAATACTCAAAATTTGATCACTATAGCTTCTTTGTATCATCATTTATGTCATGATGATTTAAATTGTATAGTAATATCGCAGTCAAACGTCGAAGTAGCCTTTTCCTATACAAATAGCCTTTTACAAGTCCTTTTGAATCGATTTTTTTAAACTATCGCCGCTTCAGAACGTGCTATCGACGTGGAGAAGAAAGATCAAGAAAATTGCTCAGCAACACGAAACGTCATAAAAGTGTCAAAATATCTTAGTCATTCATATACTTAGCTCCAAAAATATTCATGTTGTTACTTCAAAATTGTATTTGATTTCTTTTTATGCTACTTATTAACTAACCAATTATACTATCACGCTTCTACTTTATATTACTGTTCGGGATCATTATGCGAGACTGATATGAAAGGCATAGTAACTAGTCATAAGGCAAATCTATTGATAAGGCAAGTTGTTGGATTCCATTACTTGATATGCTGAGGCAGATGTTCGTTACTTTGTACAAGTTTGATGACATTGTAGTACGAGCATTGGAATGTCTCATATGTTTGAGTGTCATGGTGTTGTCGATTTGATAAAGTTATTTTGAACACTATTTTTTTTATTTATCGCGCTATATTATACACCACATAAAAATAAAAAAAAACATGATCGAACTTTATCTACAAATGCCGATTCAAGCCTTTAAGGAGAAGTGACGTAACTTGACATAAGATAGAGGAGAATGGGAGAAGAACAGGGAGGACTTTGCAAAGCAATGAGGCCTGTCGTTAAAAATATCTGCTATCTCTTTTTATCTCTTTTAAAATAATATTTTGTTTACTTTCCCCCTTTATAATATTACGTAGGATTTAAAGAAGTTTGTTGAAAAGTTCGTCTTGGAATACAGCTTTGGGATGCAAGTATGTATAAGAGAGAAAGTATAAACATGTGTACGAGTACCTACGTCAAATGTTACAAAGCCGATTTCTACAGGGAAATAGTTAGGAAGTTGCGAATCCTTTGTTTGAAACAGCGGTTCCATATACATAAAATGAATTATAAAAAAACGTTAAATCTAGTCCAAATTAGGTCTTATTATGTATGCGGTAAAGCTATGTAGAATATGCAGTAATCGTGAGGCGTGCGACATGTAAGGCCGAGCAGTTTCCTCATTTCTTTGTCGCGAGCAATCATACTTGCAGATTTATCGATTGTTTATATGTCAATGGGTAATTGAATATGTAATATCGATACTCACATAATCGATATTGTTATTCGATTATGCTAAACTGGCTGGTTATTTTTAAATAAAAAATAATGCATATTGTGTGTTTATTGAAAAATGTCACACCTGAATGGTGTATCCATACATAAATATGTCTGCAAGTATTATTTTTTAGACATTTTTTTTGTCATTTTCCAAACAGATTTATTTGTAGTCTGTGCTACTTCTAAAAATCAGCTTAAGTAAGACTTAATCCAAATCCGCAAGGTAATCTGGACTCGAACAAAAAGTTAAATAAATACAAGTGAATTTTTTAGTTCATCTTTTTTATTTATTATTAATATATCAGCAGGTTCTTTAAAAATCATCTAAATGTCACGAAACAACATTGCTTCGCATGCAACAATGGTATCTTTCTAGTAGGTTTGTGTACCCCACTCGAGTGTTTTCATTTAATATGTTACTTTAAAGCCGTAAAAGTAGGCTACTGACTATAATATATTCTTCTAGTCCTGTTATGGTTCAGTTCCCAAGAAATAACGGCAGTAATAACTACCGCATATTAATGATCTAACACGTTCTACAGAAAACATTGGCCACCAGTTTTTGGGTTCCGTATGTACATATATGGTGTTAATGGAACCAATTGTTAAAACTTTCTGGTCGACTGTATATGTTTTGAAAACAAGTAAAATCAATGTTTTAACACTTGGATAATTATTCTTTATGTTCATCATTAGCCCATATCATCCCACAGCTGGGTGCGGGCTTCCTCAACGATTGAAAGGGTTAGGCCTCAGTCCACGATACTGGCTAGTAGTGCAGGTTGCCGGTCCTTGATATAAAACGGAAAAATACCTGAGATTTGAGTTTGTCTGAACAAGCTTCCGATTTGAATTAATATGATATACTTCCGCCAACCCGCACTAGGCCAGCGTGGTGGACTATGGCCTAAACCCTCTCAAAGGTAGAGGAGACCCGTGCCCAGCAGTGGGACGTATATGGGTTGATGAAGAATGATATACTTTAATATCATTCGCTTAAATGTGATAACTGAACCCAAAATTTTAATTAAGCAATATCTTCATTAAGATAATTTTACAACAAACTCAGTCTAGAGTAATTGTTTCCTAACTAAATATATGCAAATATTTAAAATTCACGGTGCGTAAAACCAAAACTGAGTAACGAGAGGTCTCATTACCATCTGAACTGGTTGAAATTAAAATGTCAAAACGCTATTGTCATGTGCCTGCTTAAGGCGGTATCACACGTATTCTATGGAGATTGCGGTAGAAGATTTTTAGTATTTTTAATATAAATAGTGCAGCAATATGAATGCACCTTTTAATCGAGCAGAAAGCGTCTTAGGCTGTTATTCCGGTTGCTTGAGGAAGGTAGAATGGAGAAGATCAATGATTTTGCCCTTTCAAGGAAAGGCAAGGACCTATTTTTCGCTTAAACAACGAAAATCATATACCAGAATACCCATTAAATCTGTAACAAAAAGGGAAAGGTAAGAATGGCTGTCATTAGATTTATTATATCTACTTATTATATTAGTTTCTATATGTGTCTTATAGAAAAGCTGTAGAATTTTATATAGATTTAATTTAATCTTTTATTATTAAAGAGGCTACAGGCTGCATTATTAGGCAAAGTAGAAAAATTGACAAGCGTAGAAATAGTATTCGACATTATTATGAATTGGTGGATAATAATCATTACCCATACTCCTGATTCGTAACCAATTTCCATTACCGTGAGGAACCAATGTTGTCACTCTCGCGAGTCGGCATTTTATTCGTTTTTCAGTTCAAACTAAAATAAAATATTTTCGACGCAAGAAAGAAGTTAGTGTGCGTTTGCCTTTATTGTGGTGTTCCCAATGTAAGTCTTTTCGTACTTGAAGCATACTTATGTCACTTGACGTGTGCTTACAATCGAGTAACTCCTTTGTTGTTAGCTTATTATAAAGAAACCTGTACGGTTTTAATGCAAAATTTAAAGTCTGATGGTCAATATTTTAGGTTAAATTAAAATGTCGGGTATTATAGGTTTTGTTTAAGTGTTAACCTTAGAAAATAAAGATTGAGTGCATGTGACCCTAATCAAGGAATGAAAAGCATGCAACGCGGTGCACAAACATGACACAATGATGACACTTTATACGTACCTTATTGGTTCATCTCACATTTCGAGAAGTACAAATATTCTAACACCGACAAAGAATGATAATTATAAAATAACGGTCGTCATTAGAAAATTAAAATGAAGAGTCCTTGCATGAAGAGGATGAAGTCAGTTGAGGAAACTTAATGGGCAACTTGCTATTGTTTTTACTTTATTGTTACTTATGCATCTCTCTGTATCTCTGCAATAACGAGACATTGAATGTTTGAGAATGCCTTACTACACTACATAGTATAAAACAAAGTCGCTTTCTCTGTCCCTATGTCCCTTTGTATGCTTAAATCTTTGAAACTACGCAACGGATTCTGATGCGTTTTTTTTAATAGATAGAGTGATTGAAGAGGAAGGTTTATATGTATGATAACATCCATTAAATATCAGCATTGCACCCGTGCGAAGCCGGGGCGCGTCGCTAGTAAAGCATAAATCAATTAATGATTATAGCCTCATCGGAAGCCAGGTCCAAGTACTCAATAGATAAACAGACGACGCAAAAAATAATCGTGTAGGCGTCGCTAAAAATTTAAATTTGGTCAAAACCAAACATTTACAACATCAGCCCGTACAGCGACAAAAACGCATAATCCCAAGGTTTTCACATTACTCTACCAACTTGACATTGTGACACCAAGTGTTTGTATTGCAAACATTCGGCTGCTCACATTAAGAAGGAGGTTGTTGAACCAACAGAAGCATTTACATTTGTGTGCTAATTCGCCTATTAATGGTTCACGGTAAATTATAGCCAGGAAATGGAAAAATTATATTTTTATTACTCTGTTGGAAGTGCGCTGTAAATTGGCAGTTATTAGCAAGAGTGTCTGAGTTATAGCATTATTATGGAGAAGGACTATAGTCTCACAAACTATTACGAGGCACTTAAATGTTCAACTAACGCAACGTGTCATCGGTAATTCACTTCAGTCTACCTACTTCAGCAAACAGACGTAGACTGTAAATCTGCAATAGTCTATTGAGGGCAGTTATTTTTTTTTAAATTACACCTGTCTATTCATTAATGATAGTATGTTCTATTGTCCTTATCAAGTTATAATCTTTGAAACTAAAGTTAAAAAAAAATCAACGATAAATATTACTTTGTCTAGCAGCTCTTGCTTGAATTCTTTTATCAATAAATTACCATACGCAAATTATGAGTTACTATACTAAACTGGAGAACAAAATGTGTTTTTTTTTGTAAGCCACGTGTAGATTTTATGCACAATTTTTCCCTAAGATTCAATCTGAATACTAAAAGCTACATTTTTGTTTTATAAAAAAAAAATCGAGCATAATATTGCGATACAACAATTCCCTTTCAATCTACTTAATAGAAATAAACAACACCAGTAATTAAGAAGTTCTATGCATTAACACACAAAAACCCATCCACATTCTGCATACGCACAGATTAAGAGCTCGTCGGGACCGCGATAGCCTCCACCTGCCTTAATTAATTAACAACTGCAACTAAAACAGGATATTCACAATTTATAGGAGCTGCAGATAACCGTTTCATTCTCTATAAATAACGTTTGACATTCACCGCGGCTTCAATGCTCTTCGCTTTGTAATTGCCGGGACCAATTATGGCTTCCTGTTGGTGCTACCGGGGTCTTGTGTTTAACCCTTGGACATTTCGATGGGAAATTAGACGTGAGTAATTGATGGCTTTAACAGAAGTTTTAGGAGTACCAGGGTTAATTGATATCGCTGTTTTATGCTCCTAGCGAATCCATTACTGGTTGGACGTTATCACATTTCTTTGCTCGTGTGTAATGTGTATGTCTGCTGTGTGTATGTCTCTTTGAATTGAGAATACTTGAAGTAGATATATAGGCGCAGCGAATGTTTGTACTGCGATTTGAGGTGTAAAAATAATATAGTTTCCCGTATCATTGCTAAAATCATAACACTATTGATGATAATGAATTTCCGGTTGGAAGCAAAGCTTCCCAATTATGAACGAACCTAGATTTGCAAAACAAAAGAAAACATGTGTATGATCTATCCTACATTGGCAAATGAACTAAGATGATGATTTATAATGCTTATTAAAACTAACTAGTCTTTGATCTTGAAAAAGTTAAAATTAACAAAAACCTAATTAGAGAAACAAACAATCTGGAGATGCATTTGAATATTTCAAGCGTTATTTCACGTTCAAGGCAAATTTGTGAAAGCATTAACTTTCTCCAGAAAATTAGGAGCCTTAGTGTTTTTTACGAGTCAATGAAGCTTCAGTAATTACCAAAATGGTTTTATGGTTTTCACTAATAATGTCAGAAAATTACTGGAATAATGAAGCAATTCCCCGAAATTATGCCGTTCCGTGACCATAATGAATTGGTTTGAAGCTCGTAAATTATAATAATGTAGTACCTATACCAATAAATGATAGAACGAACCTCGGTGTAGGCTCGTTATGGTGTTATATTTTAAGATATTTTTTAGGCTTTATAGATAAACATTGATCGATTGGAATTGTGAAAAAAAGCGCTTATTACGCTTCTATACTTGCAACTAGTAACTTAACTTTAAATCCCGATTTTTATCACACATGGCGTCAGGGGTGACAAAACTATGAAAAGTTAATTTTCGGCCAAAATAGTACATATTCAGGTGGACAAATCTACCTATATCATGTTCTTTATTATACGATTTTAAGCAATTAGCAAAGGTTTGAAACAAAAGAAATACCATGTCTTACAGTTTGAAAATAAGAAATACTAACAATAAAGCATTTGAAGTCATGTCGATACTCATGCATTTATAAAGCACGTTTAAAGTTTTTTTTTCACTTATGCGCTGCGCGTTCCATTCCACAGGATAAGCAAGCAACCAATCATGAGGATGAATAAAAAATCTTGTTTAACATAATATCGATTTGTAGCTGCATAAAAACATCTATGCATGACGTGTTAATGTTATTCAAATTGTATGCTCTTTTTGCACGTCGTAGCGTACAGAGAGCGGCCATTCAAGTTGATTGTTGAGTTTTTGTCTGAGTGAAACGGAGCGCGAAAATTTTCTCTTTGAAAAAAGTAGATCGTTTCGTTTTAAGACGCGTTCAATTACCACCTCCGCTACGTTCTTTGTTTGTTAGCTTCTGGTATTGATTTACGGATGGTATTACTGGTTTTGCAATGTTTTCGTTTATACATTCGAATTCGTTTTTAAGACGACACGAAATCAATTGTAACAAAACTGAAATTACATCTCAAAAGTCCTCATAAGCCAGATCATAAATTATATATTTTTTTAGTATTTTAGTTGTGTTTAAGTATATAGTAGTTTTAATATAAAAGTTATTTTAGTTTTGCTTTTGAGCCTACTTATACCGATATAAATGTTTATATTATTAGATGTGTATTGTCAAATAACGTATTATACAGGGTGTATTTAAACCGTGATCAAAAACTGAGGCAGGTAATAGCGATAGTGATTACAAACCCCCTGGCATTAAAGAAAATCCCGACAAACAATAAAATTTTTGAGGTTTTCCATACAAACCACATACTTTTAACACCGATGGTTGTATGGAAAACGTCAAAATTTTTATTTTTTTATCGGGATTTTTAATATCACCACTGGGTGTGTGATCACCCTCGCTATTACCTGCCTCAGTTTTCGATCAAGGTCTAAATACACCCTGAATGTTTGTGATACTAATTATAAATCGGCAGGGACTATCTAGAGCCAAAATCCACGGTCCAAACACACCTCTTTCACTTCCTCCCCTGACATTATTCTCTTCATGAAGAAGACTTATGGACATCATCTTCTACTTTTAAAATTATTTCTGAACTAAATGCTAAGGTCTCCATACGATGTAGCGGAAGTTAGCTGTCTATAAATACTGAACCTGTGCGTCCAGTGATATCGTGTGCAATGTCCCCGTCATAAAATACTAATATGCTAATTAATTTATTTTTAAAACCGTAATAGCCGCTTCATTCCTGTTTAATGACGTCCACTTAATGTTACCCTACTGCTTACCTGTTCTACTACAAGTTGCACGCGAGCTTCGTAGTTAACTACAGTCGATCCCAGACGAGTTTTACGTGTTCAATTCTTTATTTAGAAAGTGGTTAATTGTTAGCTTTGCTCGCGTGAAAGAATTTTATTGGTTGATGAACTGGCTTCAGATATGCAAAGAAATATGAGTGATGTGTATATAATAAATAAGAATTAGTATGTATAGTTTTAATAATCCCTAAATAGCGGGAAGCCGCTGGATACAGGCCGCTTCCAATAGAGCGCTTTGGAAGTCTCTGGGAGAGGCCTATGTCCGGCAGTGGACGTCCTTTGGCTGATGATGATGATGATGATGATGATGATGATGATGAATCTCTAAATTAGTTAATCATTTATTTCGTGTCTGTGTGTTTGTAATATTGGAAAGTCTCTCCTAGTTTCGGATACCCACGACACAAGACTTCTTGTGTAGGGTCGAAACTATGTGTGGTTGTTGGGAGTATTTTTAAGGGGAATTATCAAAGTTTATTGTGGTTTCGAGTACTTATGGTAGAAACCGGTGGTACAGGTAAGGGTAAAGCACTGTTTCCTGTCGGTCAGCGAAGGGTAACCAACCATGTCGAAGTAACTCAGCTGTGTCGAAGATCGAACGCGCACCGATTTGCAGTTATTGTTTAAGTTCCTAGATTTGTTTAACGGTTTAAGACTATTACTTGGCTATATAAATTAATATATAGCAAATAGATTGTGTGATTTCGCATAAAATGTGTATTATTTTTGTGTTTTTGTTTTATTTAAATATAGTTAAACTTAGAAAAAAATAATTTTATGTTTGCACAAAACAATTCTTCGAGAATAAGCTTCTTTCAATATACAATATTGAATACTTTTTGTGATGTTTTCTACACAATAATAACGCCAGCTTATGAAACTCATTTATACCATGATACTCTGCGAAATATTCTCAACAAAAGTTAATAAAATGGCTACAATCGCCTTGTTTTTTAATTAAATTGTGATGTTAATGTATTTAAATTTAAAAAATCTCTCAACAACTGGATACTAGAATGTTAATTCGTTCATTAAAACTTGTTCTTCGCAATTTGAGTGGATAGTTATTAATAAAAACAATATGATACGGAAAAATGCTTATTTTAATTGCTCGCGCTGCTGACTTAAAAGGCTTTAAAAGACAAGGCCCATTACTAAAAAAATTGGACCTACACGAAGTTCTGACCCCACACAGAGGCGCTGGAAGTTAGGGATACTTTGGTCTCAAAACGCACATACTTGAAAAACGTGTCCGTTGTTATGCGGGCGGATACTAATATCCTATCTGTAAGAGGGGATTGCGAAATTCCCATGCATGAAACAATCGCTTTGTGTCTAAAGTAACACCCTACTTTAGCCGATCTGTGCTTAAAGCAGTTTTCGGCGAAATTAACGGCGAGTTATTTTTTCATAATTTAATTACTACATACTATTTTTACGTGTTTTAGTTTAGAATAATATAAATGTCCTATTCAGTATGTGAATTCAAAAAATAAAAATCAAAAAGCTTATTCCGATACCGGGAATCGAACCCGAGCCTCCTGGGTGAGAGCCAGGTATCCTAGCCACTAGACCATATCGGATGTTATGAATCGAGCCGAAATTATATATTGGGTGTTATTTAGGGTAAACGTGAACTTAAAATTATTTTTAGAGTTTTATCTTTATTATCGTTGCTATAAATACTTTATTATTTAGATTTTTCTGTGTCAGTGTTTATATCACATTGCATTTTATAAACTATTTTTTTTTTTCTTTGATTTAGTTATAGACATATTTATAGCTAATATTTTGACTGCTAATCCTGTTATAAATAAGAGTTAAATGTGACACTACAGTTAAATTTAACCGGTCAAATGTTGGCCCAGTATCGTTTCCTACTGACCCGAATAAGTTGTTAATGCAATTATATTTAGAATTACTGGTGACCACTCAATTTAGCTCACATCTGGGTTTTCTAATATTTGCTTTCTTCTGCAACTTTACTATGTACCTAATTTTCTGTATAGATCGACCAATTTGATTATCGAATACGTATCGATTATGTCTGGCAAGTCACAATTATTATCAATAACTGGTGATACTTCGGTTGTTTCTAAAGTCAAACACTTGTCTCTGTGGTCGACTTTACACCTCATGGGAAGTAGTCGTTCTCCAGTTAGGCATAGTATAGTGGTCAATAAGCAATGTCTGTATCACCTCATTTCACTATCAAAAAAAATCCTTTTTAAAATGAAACGCTTTCAATACTATGAACTGAAGATACATTCCGATGCATTCATTTTAACATATCGACGGCGGAAAGCGAAAACGTAGTAAACCACAAAAATGGAAATGTTCACCAGAGCCAAAAAACTTTTACATATTTTTTCAAAAAATCATTACTAGCGTGTTTTTTAACTTAGACTCATGATTTTTGGACACTAGACATGTTATTTTTTTCTAAATATAATTCTAACTCTCAAATCTCATTCTAACAATTATTTGCCAAAAATTTGTTGACTACGACATTTTGAAATATTTTTACAGAATGCTAAAATGCTGTAAATGCACATCGAGTTGTATAGAGATGGGTCAAATACATTTTTTAGGGAAAGCGAAAACGTGGTAAGCAGTTATACTTGAACTAGGGCTGCTCAACTGAACGTTGTAAACGTGGTTATTTAATGAAACCCATCTCTTAGATATGGTGTAAACTACAATAATTACTGACTTGGGGTAATTAACTTGGGGTAACCGTACCAAATGTAGTAATAGGTTCGGTTCTTTATACCACTACTCGCTAAAACGTCCTTAATGCAAGATACATAAAAACACGAGCGACGAAAACGTAGTAAACGCAGCACT
This sequence comes from Cephonodes hylas, assembly GCA_030295005.1. NCBI lineage: Eukaryota > Metazoa > Arthropoda > Insecta > Lepidoptera > Sphingidae > Cephonodes > Cephonodes hylas. Next base: position 2,050,227 of record AP025365.1, read on the forward strand.
ACTGACCGCATCATCAACATGTACCTTTTTTTACAGAAAGCGAAATTGTTGTAATCAACATAGTATAACTTATTACTATTTTTTCTGTAGCTTACAGCGTTTTTGAATGCAGGCATTTACGTGAAAACCTGTTTTTTTAAAATGTTAATTTCTAATCTATTCATCCTAGATTTATGGGACCGGGACCATTCGAAGCAGTTTTTTTTTCTGATTCGAACAGTGCAATAAAAAAAAATTTCACATTTTGTGGACTACGACGTTTTTGTAAACACAATTTTTAGTACCCATTAATTTAATCTACCAGGCATAATAAATGTAAGATTATTGTCTACTGATAAATACAATGCGACCTATGCATCGAATAAGGTTACTTATTACTATAACACCAAAGTACTTTTTATGTCTATAATAGAGTTAAAATTGTTTATATATTGCACTAGTAAAGTAATAATGATCATAAATTTTGTTATTGTTTGAAGAACATAAAAATATACTGATAATTTTGTGCCCAATTAAGTTTAAATCGCTGAGAAAGAGAAGCTGTGCAAAAGCACATATAACTTTATTCGATGCATAGGTCGAATGTATAGTTCAGTTCAAAATTAGTTTTACCTTTCTAATTTGGTATTCGACTTAGATGCACTACGTACCACACCAGTAAAAATACATAATACTATTGCTCTACAAATGCATCTAAATTTAACCCATGATTCATAACTGCAGTGAAACAATAAGCTATAAAATTGTATACCTACGCAAATGAGTGTTAATGAGGTTAATTCCCGTAGGAGCGTACTGCGTAGTACGGAACGTCCTCTACGTCACGATTCGTTGCGGTGATATTTGTAAAGGGAAATAAAGGAACATGTGGTTGACTAATTGCATTAAGAGTTATATTTTTATCATCATCAGTCTTTATACGTCCTACTGCTGAGCACGGGCCTGTACCATTGAGAGAGTTTAGGCCTCAGTCCACCACGCTGGCCTAGTGCGGGTTGGCCGACTACACCTAACAAATTTCTAAGAACTTTTAGGTGTGGACGCTTCATCACGAAGTTTTCGTTCACTGTTCAAGCAAATGGCAATAATAATATATAATAAATACACTCAACAGTCACACACATAGTCCTGACCCCACATTAAGATACGAGTCTTGTGTCGTGGGTATCAAAAACTACGAGAGACTTTTCGGTCTCACAAACACCCAGACCCGAAACAAATATTTGTGGATCACACAAACATTTGTCTCGGTGCGGGGATCGAACCCGCGGCCGCTCGTTTCGCAAGCTGGTGTCTAACCAACTGCGCCACGGGGCTGTCAAATTAAAATTTTAATTATTCTAATTATTCTAAATACACACATAACTTTGAAATCTTGTACTATTACTAACACTATCTACTTATTTATTTAAAGAGTCAGCTACCTTCTTAATATCATCTAAAGTAGTCTTGGCGTTTCAATGTGGATATTGTAAGGATTTACCTATATACAAAATTTTGCCTCCGTAATACTAATAGATATAACTAGCTAGCACATACAATGTTAATGTTAAAAACTGCACAAACAGACGAGCAATTAAACGTGTCTCCAGCCCGGTAGAATCTGTTGACGCAACAAAACCTTGCAACTCCATACCACATTGTTCGCGATCACGTACTTATTAGCGTAAACATACAGTGGCAAAGTCAGCGATCGTATAGCACTTGCGCAATATTTTTATGCACTGCAAGCTTATGTACATCCATAATAATTATTACATACATATAAATACACTGACGCCTCTATGAGTAAAGAAGTAGATAGAACCGTCTTTTTTAACCTAAACTTTGGCAATTCTAAATCACACGTTATAGAAGAGTCTATTGCCAATGTCGAGCACAATTTTAGAATTTGTACTGCTGCTCTTTTAAATGAAATAAACAATTTGAAGCTTTAACGATTAGGAGGCTATTATTTTTGTACTCACATGGCAGTCATGGCATCACGTCTTTAGTTTACTGACGCCATCTAGTTAGTGATTCTACTGGTTATACGACAATTTGAATCAGGAAGAGGAACAAATGAGCTGACCTGCAGCAATAGTGATCATAACTTCTGTCTTGAAGTAATTTAGTGGTAATAAAATCGACATAACCAGCAGAAACCATTTCAAGTCGACAGTAGCAGAAGTTTCTTCAATTGTTGATAAAGTTTATCTCATACAACATTCACACGATTATTGTCTGTTTATTAGCATATTAACAATCATACAGACAATGGGAATTAAACAATGCCAATCGATTGAGTATTATTTTCCTCATGCTGTATGACTAGACAATAATACTACTACTTCATAAATAATAATTAAATACTTGCAAAATCATATTGAATATGAAGAGCTCAATTCATTCAAATCCTGTAGATATTGGATCTTATCCTAAGAAGATTCTGTAGATAGTATCAAGATGAATTGTGGTTATTGGTCGCTTTTATTTTCTGATAGGTTTTCTCAACTATCGGGATAATGATTAGCTGAAACTACGGAAACTAAAAATCTGGCTAATTCTTATCAAAAATCTTCTTGTACACTTCTTGCAGTTTTTGGGTACTCTTAACCTGGCTTTTACGGAGATGAATGAAATATTCAATATTTTTATGTATTTTTTTTCCGGAATTTTTCTATTCCGATCTTTGTCATAACCACTTCATGGAGTCCTTTTGTGAGTCTTGTTTAATTAATTTCTCTTTATGTTCATAAATGACTATTGACATGTACCTATTTCTTGGAGTGTATTATACTTAACTTTTATATATAGCAGTCGAATGGCCAAGAAAAGCTTGTCTAATTTATAGAGCGGTGTGCCCAACAACGAAACACGTAATATCAATAAATTGGTATCGATTCTCCGACTAACCATTCTGAATTGAGGCTGACCCTTAGGTCAATCGTTAATATCTTACGTAAACAAGTCAATCTGAACCAAATCGTCAGCCAAGCTTAATTATGTCTGGACGAATCGTGCATCAGGATTTAGTATCACTCAATTTGTTATAGCTTGGCGAAATGCGGCAAATTAATCTTAGTTTTAGGACAGATACTACAAGTCCTAGAATGAATTTCGATTATATCATGGCAAGGATAATTATTCATTCAAAGACGTAGAGCCGTGCCATAGTAAAGTCTCAATGTTTTGAAATCATTAACAATACTGTTTTAATACAAATATTTCGTTTATTCAATAGGTCAATTGACTGAAAGACTCAATTTGTTCATATTCGTAGGGATGCTTGCGTATTTTGGTATAGCCTGCCCTAGCATTATTTTCGCGAATTATGAGATTCGTTACCTTTTTCATCATCTACTATTTACTTATGTTTGTGACTTATCTCCATAAGAAGATTTATGCAAACTTAAGACCGACTATTTGGGACGGTCATTTTTCCCAAAGAATATTATGATCTGCTTATTAGCTTCTCGGAATATAATCTATAATTCTCGTTTATCGTTTTTAATTAGCAATAATGCTACAAGCTCCGTAGTAATAGCAAAATGCAGTTCAATTCATTTGACCTCATTTTAGCGTGCACGTTTGAATATTGATTGCTCAGCGTTAATAAGCCCAATATATCGAAAATTTACGCCACTTCCAAACCGTATTTTAAGATTTACTAGCGCCTATATAATGTATTTTGTCACATAAATTTTCTAGCTACAAGCCTTGTCCTTACATTCAAAATTGTTAAAGCACAGTATTGAGCTGAGAAATTGTAGAATAAACCGATGAATTATTTACGAATAATAAACCAATAAATCAATTTGAATTTACTAATAATTTATAAGTTTAAAATTAAATATTGACTGATTGGTCATTGTTAATAATTTCAACCTTAATTGAAGATTTTTTTTTCATATTGGACATATCATAAATTATATGTTAATTTATAAATGCCATCTAGTGGAAGACTATGATATTTATACCTATAAATTAATAAAGCAAAATTATTAAAAGTATATTTTTGTGATACACTATGAAAATGATAATATTATTGATGTAGGCAATTTTAAGTAGAAAAATAAGATACAAAAAGATCAAAAAGTATTTGCATCGGCCGGGAATCGAACCCGGGCCGCCCGCGTGGCAGGCGAGCATTCTACCACTGAACCACCGATGCTTGTTATAACATGTCTAAATTTATATTCTAAAATAAAACGTGGCTCCATTCAAAATGATAAGATAACTTTCTATTTATTAAATACGCGGGCTTACGTAAAATATATATTCTGCTTTATAAAACTCTTAAAGATTGTAACCTCCATTTTATTTTTCATTTAGATTTTATTTTGTGAATCTTTTTTTTCAGTGGAGTTTTATTTAGTTCGAATGTCATATAATTTTGAGAAAAAATATTGCAATAATATATTTCGTGAAATTAAAAGAGTCATCGAGGATGTTACTATATAGTTTTTACATACAAAATGTATTTGTACATATATTAAAAAATATACATATTGATACGATGGATGCATATAGCTAATATTAACCCTTCGTAGCCCAAGATCATACAAAATTATAATACTTTGGTATATGATAGGCTTGAGCAAATAAAAAAACACGTGTTTCGTGGAAATTCAAAAATATTTTTTATTCCGTATGTATTGGATCTTTTAGGGTTTGTGACATTACTGTCACATTGGGTTAAAGTGGAAGAAAATGTTTTAACGTAGTATGGAAGGATCTAACAGATTTATTTTGTTTTTTGTAACAACTACTATTGCGAACTTTTTAAAAATTGTTTGTGCTACATCAGGACACCGAAGAAACTTGGGCCAAATGATTTTCAAACCTAATTCGGTCAGTAGCCAATTTGATACTGCCCCACCGCCAATGGGGGGACATGTTGCGCCGGACTCTTGTGATTTTGGCTTGTATTTTATTTTCAATTAATCTTCGCTGTTGGACATTAGGATTCAAGCAAAACTTACATAAAGTCTCCAATTTCAAGTTGAAAATCTGCTGAAGACATTTGTTTGTCATTGCATAGTTTAGTCTGCCTTACTCTCACATACATCAGCCAAGAACTGGCCATGGTCAGGTCTAATAATTGGTAAAACATCCAAACCTGGCGTCTTTTAATTCGTGTCAAAATACTATAAGCACCCATAATGCTGTTAATAAAATCTACACCTCCAATATACCCACTACATTCTTCGACGATATGAGACCGATCAATGTTGATGTACTTCTATTGGCCTTATCGTAACGACTTGGACCTTCGACCACTCACCAGCAAAAATTGAGAGAAGCGTGACAAGTTTGTTGTCTTTTCATATAAATTTTGACACATCAATTGCGTCCATATTTGCTACGTAATCAACAGAAAATCTACTTTACTTTTTATTACATCCTCGTCAGGGGGTAGTTTGCAATCTGGAACGAGATTATTCCATACGGTCCCAGGACTCCCCAAGTCCAAGATATATCCACTTCTGCTACGTACTCCAGTAAAGTTTCAAACCACGGAAGTAAAGTTATTATCCAAATATATATGTTATTTCTGATGTCTGGGTATGCCCGCGTCATTCTAAATACGACGTTTCAAGATGCTCCTTTTTTATTCTACTAGGAGCAAAACTCTTTCAGTTCCTTTTTCAGGTTCAATATTATAGACAAAACTTGAAACTACGCTCAGTACATAAAACTTTTAACGCCAATTGTGTTTTTTTTTATAGCCATATATCTATTCAAATTGTCTCCTCTCATAGTGTAGCAAATCTATTCATCCACACAAAGGTATACCTCGAATAGAACTCCACTAGAAGTCGTATTTAAGGCTTATATTATAGATCTAATTTTTGTGTAAGTACTACCCCTATCTTAAAAAATAGGAGAAAAAAATCATCAATATATGGATATACATTAGTTGTATTTTTTATGACATTGTCACCCAATGTAACAGAAATGTAACAAACATAAAAAGTTACTTTTTACATATGAAAAATCAAAAGTATGAATTGGTAACGATCTATAAACCAAATCATTTACTTACCTACGGGTATCAACAAAAATTATACAATTTTATATACTTTTAGTATTTTTTTATAAATTTTAAACTTTTTGCAAGTTCAAACATGGCATTTTCATCAAAACACGAAATTCAAAGCCAAAAAGGGAGCAAGTTACACTACTTATGATTTATATTTGATGCTAAAATGTTCGGTGTGTTATTTAAGAATATATTGATATTGATTTGACAAATCTTAAACGTTTAGTTTAAATTTTATAGAGACTTTTTGGGTTTGTTACAGAAATGTCACCACAGGCTATAAAGGGTTAATACGTATATATGAACATATTACGAAATATTTCGCGAGGACTCCAACCCACGTGAGTAACATGATACTTGATGACTGTTGCATTACTTGCATTCCCAATAGTAAAGTCGATTAGGTAAGCAATATGACACGGAAACGTACAACGATTATGAATAGTTTACCATTTTGGATTAGCAAATTATTAGCGTGAATGTTCGAGAATAACTCGTATCATTGAGAACTCATTATTTGCTTTTTTTTGAGAAATATCCATTGAGTTTCATCTTTCCCATTTATCCTCTGCATTCACTTTTTTTTAAATCGCTCTCTTTTTTCAAAATTCGATTCTCATGTTTCTTTGACGAAATTTAGGTTCCACTTTTTGTGTTATATTTTAAAAATAAATGATATACGTTGTACTACTGTCTCTTGAGTCGTGCCTATAGGTATATGAGGTACAATATCCTCAGTATTGTGATATTAATAAAAACCTCATACAGACAATATAAGCTACTACCACAACTTTATTGAAACAATCAGATAGATAGTAAAAAATATGTGTATAATAAAATAGCGGACAGTATTAACCGCATAATGATTCACTAACATATAGTTAGTATGCCCACGAGTCACAAAGACCATGTCCAAGGGGTGCATACAGGGTTCCGCGTGTGGTCCTGTTCTTTGGAACATTATACTGGATGAACTTCTTGACAAACCCATGCCATCTGGGTGCCACCTTCAGGCTTTCGCAGACGATGTGCTGCTCGTAGCTTCTGCTAAAGACACACATCTGTTAGAACAAGCCACTAATGATGCCCTGAGAGACATCGCTGCGTGGGGCAGGAGCGTCAAACTTATATTTGGTGCAGCTAAGACTCAGGCCATAGCTTTTACTTCCAAAGCCAGAGCGGCACACCTCCACATGGATGGGCATTCGATCGACTTCTCTAAAGAAATCAAACTCCTCGGAGTCGTTCTTGACGAGAAGTTAACGTTTCATAGCCACGTACGCCAAGTCGTCAACAAAGCGACACGCATTTTTAACCGTCTTTGCCTCTTTACTAAACCCACATGGGGTATTTGTCCCGAGAATGTTCGGATCATATGCCTACACGTGATAGAGCCGATCATAACGTACGCTGCTGGTGTCTGGGGTCACGTGGTGAAAAAGAAATATGTCTGCACCATGCTTGCGAGTGTACAGCGCAGATTTGCCATAAAGGTAATCCGAGCCTTCCGAACCGTATCCACCTCCGCTGCCTTAGCCCTTGCTCAATTTACACCTTTAGACTTACGGGTCGCTGAGGTGCATCGGCTCGAGCAAACTCGATTAACGGGAACAATCGACCTGCTTCCCCAAGACGCCTGCTGGGAAAAACCTATGCCCACACACTTCCTACCACACCCTGCTGACCGTTACACCACATCCTTCCACATGGCATCCAGTCAACAGGATATCAATAAATTAATAAAGAATACCACTGTTCAAATTTTCACTGATGGGAGCAAACAGGAAAATGGCGCAACAGGAGCTGCTTTTGTATGCTTTGACCCTGGCGGTGCGACAGCCGGGCCTGCTATCGAAAAACTTAAGCTCCATGATTGCTGTAGTGTGTTTCAAGCTGAACTGCTGGCCATACTACATGCGTGTCGATGGGCACTTGACCACAGATATCCGGACGTGATGATCTTTACTGACTCCTTGGCCTCATTAATGGCAATACAAGATAGAAGCAATACCCATCCATTGGTGCATCAAATACACGAGACGCTTCTGGAGCTCAAAAGGGTCGGTAACGTCGGGTTATCTTGGGTCAAGAGTCACGTCGGTATAGAGGGTAATGAATTGGCAGACTCCGCTGCCAACTCAGCCACCACACTTTGCCGGGCGCCTGACTATGATAAATTTCCTTTATCATACGTCAGGTACCGTGTGCGTAACGCAACCTTGGCTTCGTGGCAGGCCCGGTATGAGAGCGCCGACCAGGGCCGTCGCACCTGGGGGCTGCTTCCTCAACTTAGCCATATCAAAAAATTGTGGGATGTCACTACTCCAGATTTCTATCTGACACAATTCCTCACCGGACACGGCTATCACAAGGAATACCTCCATCGCTTCCATATCACTTCGGACAACGCGTGTCCATGTGATGACATCACAGTCCAAAGCCTGGAGCACCTCCTGGAGGAATGCCCTCGATACGGAACTCCCCGCTTTCAACATGAGATGGCATGTAATCACTTCAGCATCAACCCATACAACATATTGGACCTGATTGAGTGTCCCGCAGCCTTCAAATCGTTCCTCGGATTTGTGCGGTCCATCCTCAGCTCCCTCAAATTGTTCAACAACACATAGCCGCCGCGTCCTGCCTCGGCTTTCACTTCTTCTTGTAATTATTATGGTTAGTTTTAGAGTCATATGTAATATTTTTATTTTCATTCTTTTGTTGTTAATTAAATTTTATTGTTCTATTTCTTTTTGTAATTATTTTAGTTAATTTTTGCGTCATGTTATTAATTTTTTTTTTTTTTATTATTATTTTCTTCTCTTTATTTTCTCGGAAAAAATCCGGTTAAATCTGAAGCACACGAGCCTAGGCCAAGTGTGTATCAGTTTGGATTATATTTTCTGTAATGTTTCTAGAAATAAAGGTCGGTTCACATGAGTCTGTTTGTAAGAATTTTCTTACAATACGGCAAGTATTTAGAATCGCGGCTTTTTGCAGTAATAAGTAGGTATTGGGTGGTAAGTTAAGCGTTTTTAAAGACTGGTGCAACTGCTTGGGTATAACCCCTGTGGTAGACAGAACTATAGGTACAATAGTTACTTTACTTAGATGCCATAGACGAGTAATTTCATCCTTTAATTCTATATATTTGGTTAATTTTTCTGCTATTGTTGTCTGTAAATTATGTGTATTTGGAACAGCTATGTCTATAAGGTATCCAGTTTTATCGATTTTATTTATTAATGTTATATCCGGTCTATTATATGGAATTGTTCGATCTGTAAGTATTGCTCTATCAAAGTATAATTTGGTTGTGGAGTTTTCAAGTACGGTTTCGGGACTGTATTTGTAGTATGGTTGGGTTTTCTGTATCATCTTATAATTAAAAGCTAGTTTCTGATGGATAATGTTGGCAACTTGATCATGTCTATGCTTATAATCTGTTTGGGTTATTGCTTTACAAGCACCGGTAATATGTTGGATTGTTTCTGGGGAGCTGTTACACTTTCTGCATGCATCGGATTTTAGGTTTTTTATTATGTGTTTCTGGTAATTTCTTGTTTCTATAACCTGATCTTGTATGGCTTGTAGAAACCCTTCAGTCTCTGGGAACAGTTCGCCGTAGCTGAGCCAAGCGTTCGATGCCTCTCTATCGACGTTGGGTTGGCTCAGATCTTGGCGGTGTCTGCCATGCAGGGACTTTTGGATCCATTCAGATATCTTGGTCTTGTCATCTGTCAGTTGTTCATTTTTCTGTGTTGTTGTATCTTTCATATTAAGCGGGGTGAAATTATTGTCGTTGTAAACTATTGACCTGTGGAGTGTGGAAGAGTTTATTTTGTCAAAAAAGTACTCTCTTAACGTTTTAATTTGCGAGTTATGGAGATTAATTATGTCAATAAGTCCCCTTCCTCCCTCTTTTCTGGGTAGTGTGAGACGTTGGATGCAAGCTCTTGGGTGATGCTTACGGAACCTAGTCATAGAGGTGTTTATTAAGCGCTGCAGATTTTTTAAATCAGATTTAGACCATTTAATTATACCGAACGAGTAGGTTAGTACAGGTATTGCAAACGTATTAATTGCTTTTGTGGTATTACGGGCAAGAAGCTGTGTTTTTAATATAGTATTAATTCGGTGTTGAAATTGCTGTTTTAGTTTATGTTTTATTTCTTTATGATGTATTTGAGTTGATTGGTGGTACCCTAAGTACTTATAGGTTTCGTTTTCGTTAAGCGCATTTATAATCTCTCCTGTTTCTAATTCGTAGTGATGTTTAAAAAGTTGTCCTGATTTAATAGAGTTAATTTTACATTTATCTATTCCGAATTCCATTTTTATGTCTTTACTAAATTGTTCCGTTAAACAAGCTAATTTCTGTAGTTGATATTCATTTTCAGCATAGAGTTTGATGTCGTCCATGTACAATAAATGATTTAATCTATTGGTTACAAGAGTTTGAGGTTCTGATTCTAATATCTGATATTTAAGGGGATATCCGAATGATGTTGATTTTAATAAATTAGAAAGAGGGTTTAGGGCAAGGCAAAACCAAAGAGGGCTCAATGCATCGCCTTGGAATATACCTCTTCGGATCGCAATTGGGTCTGTTTCTATGGTTTTAATGGGAGTATTAACTTTGAGTCGGGTGGTCCAGGTTTGCATTATTGTTTCCAGGAAAAGTATGATTTTAGGATGGATTTTGTAGATTTGCAAAGTTTGGAGTAGCCACGAATGTGGGACTGAATCGTATGCTTTTTTATAATCTATGTACATAGTGAATAGGTCGGTTTTATTTTTCTGAGCATGTCTATGTACGACAGAATCTATGACTAATTGTTCTTTGCAGCCTTGAGAAAACCTACGGCATCCCTTTTGCTGCTCTACTAGAATATTATTTGAATCTATGTGATGATAAATTAACTCAGATAAGCAAGATGTAATTATTTTATAAAAAGTTTGCAGGCACGTAATTGGCCTATAGTTGGCGGGGTTCATGAGATCGTTTGAGTTTTTAGGTATCATGTAAGTGATACCTGAAGTTATATAAGATGGCATTTTACTAGGTTCAAGCAAGAAATCGTTAATATGATTGTGCAAAAATGGGTGTAAATACGTAAATTTTTTGTACCAGTAACTGTGAATGTAATCTGATCCTGGTGCTTTCCAGTTATGAAGTTTACGAATAACTGTATGAAAAATATCTACGGGGATATGTTGAAAATTCATTTCAGTGTTATTAGGATAATTTACGTTTTCATTCCCTATCCAACTAGCTTGTGAATTATGTTTTACGGTTCTACCCCATATGCCACTCCAAAAATTTTTCAAATCTTCTGGGTTAGGGCTATCATTTACGGAATTTGTGGGGTTTATTTGAATGTTAGCTGTTGTTTGCCTTATGGCACGATAAAATTGTTTTTCATTATTATTAAACCTACTGTTTTGTTGTTTTCTTAGAGTACAATTTTTATATCTACGTAATCGACCTGTTACAACTGAAAGTTTTTGTTTAAGAGTATCTAGGGTATGCGTGAGGCGCGTGTTTGGTTCTTCGTGTACAGTATGAATTTTATATTCTTCTATTATTTTATTTACATGTCCGGTTAATTTCTTATTTCTATTGCCATTCATATATTGTGTTAATCTTCCTATTTTTATTCGTAAGTTATCTAATTTGCGTTCTAATCGAATTTGCCACTTTGGTTTAAATTCTTTTCGCCTATTGTTATTTTGTTCTACGGAATCTAAACTGATTTTTGAGCCGTTTAACTTTGCAGCGGTCCATGCGGCACTGTATATTGTAGTTTGAAATGTATTAAAATCTGTATTTTGGTCTATGTTTTCAGGAAGGATAAATTTATTTAAATACTGTACTATTTTTACAAATTTTTTCGATGATTTTTGTTTAGGTATATACATTCTGTTTGTTGGATCAGTGTTTTTGAAAAATTCTAAAACTTTCTGAAAGGTTTTATCTATATGTTCATCTCGAGCATCATCTTGTTCTGTATTCGTATTGTGTTCTTCCGGCGACTCAATCAGTGTAGGCAACTCATGAGTACTCCACTCCAGATCCTGAGCGCAAGTTGGGGCGGGGGCTATATTATCATAAGTATTTAGCGAGAGCTCTAGCGCTATTTCCTCTTTTATACTACTAAGTCGCTCATCTGAAATATATTTGTTCGCAACGATAGTTCTTCTCTGATCAGCTATTCTTTGTTCGCTAAGATGGGATAGTGTGGGAAACATAGCTATAAAATCTTTATGCAAAAGTTGTCGATAAGCAGTCTTATTTGTCTCTAAGTTAGTAATCCGGTAATATGATCTCATTATAAACTCGTTTTGTTCTGTAGTCCATCTCATACGGGTCTTAGGGTTACATGAATTATTTACTTGTAATGAAGATGTGGTTATTTGTGGTACAATGGGGCCGCTGATTTCTTTTTTAACGTCACTATAGATATGATCAATAATATTTTGCGGTATAAGATTATTGCGCACTATAGCCCTGCGTTGGTCTCCCACCCTTTGGCGACTCACATTCATCTGAGGGAATTTCTCTATAAATTTTGTATGAAGTGGTTCGAGATAATTTTTTGTGTCGGTATCTAAACTGGTTAATTGTAGGTAAGTGCGTAGAATAAATTGGTTCATTTCAGAAGTCCATCGTCTACGCGTATTAGCATTGCTCGTGGTGGGTGCAAGATCAGTGTCTAATTCGACATCTTGTACAACACCATCGAGCGAACTTGTGGATACAGTAGGTGTTTGCCTCGTCATATAAGATGGGCAAGTTGAAGGGATAGATGAAAATAGGGAAACTGTAGCATCGTCCTCCGATGCATCGGCTGTAACTTCCACGTCATGAGTCCGCCTGGTCAACCCATGACGACCGGCTGTAGTATCTTGAATGGCGTGCGCCCGCCTGCTCAACGCAGCGCCACCGGTGTTCCGCATACTGAAGCACCCAGCACCGGCTCCAGGTGCGCCCCGGCGACCCCCGGGCAGCGACCGTAAATTGTATCTATGATTCTCCATACTCCATAGTTGGGTTACCATTGCCACGTTAGCCACTCCAGTAGTTTCAGGTAGTGTTGCCCGCCCCCCACGTGATCAGGTGTTCGGATTCGGACGTGTGGTTGGATTTTAGGGGGCTATTAATTTTATTATTGTTAATTATTTTGTTAATTTAATTTTATTGTGTCACTTATTTCTGTAATTATTTGAGTTAGTTTTAGCGTCGTATTTTTAATTTTGTTGTTGTTAATTTATTGTTATTATTTAATTTTATTTTTAGTTTAAGAATTGTACTTTTCTCGCTGTGTTTTTCTTTTTTTTGTGTTTTTTTTTTTGTGTATAGATTTATTTACTTGCTCTGTATAAATATCAAAATTTTATAAATATGTAACACCAGCACTCACTCAAGCACACCACATTTCACCACACATTATACACTAAATGCTCGCGAAGGAAGGTGAAACCGTATCAAATAGCGAATTCACCTTCCTGTCGCGAGCAACGCTTAACACTTCAACAACACACAACACCACACATTACTTTACTGTACTAATAAACAATTAAAAAAAAAAAAAAAAAAAGTATGCCCATTATAGTCGTGATAGTTCCAAATTGACAGTAACCAGCTTTCGTGACCAGTGGAGCATCGAACCCACAGCCGCATCTGTGACGGTACTATAATTTAATGTAGGGAAATATTTAAAGAGCACATTTTTCCGGGAACACGTTTGGTGTACTTTTTGAAAGCAAAAAGAATCATCTTTTTAGTACGATAAAGAACCTAGTTGTAAGTCCGATGCTATTCAAGGTAGCATCATCTTCGATACAAGCCATGCTAAGTCCAGAGACTGTAGGATAATCTATGCATGTATTAATCTATGAAGGAATTAATAAATAAGCTCTAAGAGACTTATTTCTGTGTGTTATAACTTTTAATATTCAAGGAACATATTTACGGAAATATTTCACCTGAATGGCCAAGTCGACGTAGTACGCAAAAGAGAAGTCATTTATTTTAATTTTGCAAATATTACAGCCGATTGCGAAATTTGTATGTACCGTAAATCGTAACATCCCGTCGAATTTTCAAATTGGTATTTAATTACCTAATAAATTATGTTAATGGATTATAAAACATACTATGTCCTCTAAAACTTGGGTCCATATTCCATCATGTTTAAACACAAAATATAGTATATTAAAATCGAGTACAATACATGTAATACTGGTAATATAAGGTTGTACCTCATGCAATGTAATGAACGGTTTCTCCATTTTAAGGTTCCGTAGAATTCTTTAAATCAGAGAGCCCTTCATTAAATGGTTTCCTGGTTCCGCCCAATCAGTCGGCTGTCTCGGTTCAGTCTGTTCGGTCAGTAATTGTGACTGGAATTACAGTAATTTCCTTTTCCTAAACGTTTACTGGGTTCTTGGCCGTTTATTCGAGAATACGGAAATGTCTGCCGTATCAATGTTTTGCTAACTTCGATTCAATTGGCGTTTCTGGTATACTGACGTGTAAGTAGGGTTCCAGATTCGATTTTCAGGTTTAAATGAATAACATTTTGATTGACGCCAATTTTAGTAAAAATCGTTTGCTATTAAAACATTGTTATGTTTGTTACATATTCTATGCTATTGCAGTTTACACGTAAATTTAATCATGTATCCACGAAGGCGTAAATACAAGTCTGCGCCCTCATATCTGTCCGCCAACTATCTGTTTACACTTCGACAATGCGATGACAGAAACTTTAAATTGACAGTTTTTCATCAATAGAACCAGTGTTTCTTTACATATTTTAAACATATCTTAAATTTGATGTTAATTATTTAAGTGTCTGACATATTAAATGCAAAAAGTCGTGAAAGTGGCATTAGTGTGGGCACGCGAGAGATGCTTGAAGCCCGTTTCAAACTTGCAGTAAAGTAACAGCCTTGCAAGACCCTGGAAAATTCATAGAACAGGGCTGCGGTTTCGAGACTTTTCTTTAGTAATGTCAAGGTAACGAAAAGGCGAAAGTTTAAGACGTGAAATAAAAGCCAAATGGATGCCTTCATACAGCTACACTGGTGTTTGATAACCTCCTCGGTGTATTTAAATGAAAACCAGCTTGAGAAAAGAGAATCCTTGGGTTCTCGCACTAAGAAGAAAATTTGTGTGATACATAAATTAAATTAAATCAAATCAGAACCGTGTCTTTTTGATATGAAAAGAGAAAACAAGTTTAATTAATTAAAACAACAATGTCTTTATCATTCATCAGATTTGCTTCTTCTTTGGACTTGTTTGTAATAGCCTGTACTGCATTGAAACCTTTTTTTCATTAATACTTACTCGCTAGTTTTTTCAATGCCGAATAACACCATAGGCAAAAATAATTTCACATATCATCAAACAAAAAGTATCCATAGACCATATTTTTATGTATCAAGATCCACCGTACAACCCTATCCGTTATTTAATCCTCTCGTACCCGGAAAGGCTTCGTGACCCACTTTTCGGAAATGTTGGGAAATATTACCGGCATAGCATATTTTTATCTCCGAGACGTCTTTCGCTCTCGTCCGCGATAAATAACATCAGTACGACAACTTGCCTCCGACGCGACAGAGTACTTTACGACGTTGGTAAAGCCAATTGTGTATTAACTTCATATTTTTAAAAATTTATAGGTATGCTTTAAAGTAATTTTTTAGTTGAAGTACTTAAGCTTTGGACGTTTTCGTTTGTTATAAATTATTGATTTTTATGCCATTGAGAATTGTTATGTTATTATTAAGTATGTCATTATCAACCCTTATATATTCCACTGCTCGGCACGCGCCTCTTCTACAATTGAGAGGCCTTAGTCCTTAATCCATGTCATGCATGTGATTAAAGGTAATTCAGCTATATTCTAACATAGTATAGTTTTACAATCAATATTGTTAATTGTAATATAGAAATATTAATCGAGGCTGAGTCCCAACTCTAATGAAGTCTAAGAATAACGTAATGATACACTTATTTTGTTTTCCGATTTCTGCGACTACTCAACTTCGTAATCGGGACTTCAACATGGATTTAGGTTACCTATATATAATGGATGTGTCTAAGCAAAAACGAACCACTAGTTATCACACGCTACTCGGTCCCTTAGGTATTCAATAACTTCTACATATTCCCTGAATCGATATGACGGACTCACAGTACTTAGCATGCTATAGTTCGGACAAATATACCCAAACGGTTCGTTAACCGCATATCTGTATCAAGCCAACAAAGCCCGGCTTTAATTTGTCCAGTACTGATCAGAATTCAGCCGGTGATCGGAATAAACCCTTTCATATCTATCAATTGGCTACAATAAAGAGGGGAGGCGAATTCGGCTGAACATTGCGTTATCCACAGCGGACGTGTGTTGAATATGGCGCTCTGATTGGTTGTTTGTTACGTGCCGTACTGTTCACTATGCGTATAGGTGATTTCGGTTTGCAGCAAATTCACGATAGATTTCCTAAAGTGCAATTGAATACGATGGTGTTGCAGGAGATATTTGTCCTAATTGGTATAGAGTTTTATGATGAAAATCAGGTTTTTAAAAAAAAACGACGATTTCGTTGGTCTCGTGGCGTAATATATAGTGTGTAATGACAATTAGATCACCCTCTTATACAAAAGACTAATCTTCGGATCGTCTAAACATGACTATTAAAATACACCTTTATTTCCCAATCATAGGTCCCATACCTATGTTTAGTTGTTGTTAGTATGTTGAATAAAATAAGCATTAGAAATTATAACGCAGGACAAAAAATATTTCTAAGCATGTAAGCATCTAAGGATGAAATATTTATTGCACACCCACAGCCTTCATAGCGAATGGAATTGTAGCAAAAACCTGGCGACACGAGCCGTGGGAGAATGCTGGTGTGCATGTGGCAAGTTGATAACTTTCTTCAGCAAAAACATGATCATGGAATGAAAGCCCGTGCTTTGTGGAATAGACTTGGTGACTTGAATGGTCATAGATAGGTTATCAAAGGTCTTTTCGGATGTGTGGTGTAATTTTAAACTAACGTACTTAATCATCATCATCAGCCCATACATGTCCCATTGTTGGGCACAAACCTCCTCTACAACTGAGAGATTTTAGGCCTTAGTCTACTCCGCTGGCCTAGCGGGGTTTGGCGGACTACACGCCTAAGAAATTTTAGGTGTACAGTTTTAGCTTACTCAATATTTAGTCCTTAAAAACATTAACATTAGCGATACACGAAAAAGTAATAAGTTTATTACCCATACAATAAGTATTTATGAACCATAACGACTATTTTACTATACATTAAGGTACTTTCTTCCCTCCTATGTTAACTGAGATGTACCCATAATCCAGGGTAAGTGGAACATGCATCTAACAACATAATACTAAGCAACAATTCCGCGCCATACAATTTGAAAACACGGCGTACTTTCAACGTATAAGTTAAAGTTGTGCGCACGCGCAGCCCGCGGGCTCGCCGCAATTACGAAAATGTCAGGTGCTGCCCGCAAACGGTTCCTGGAACAATGTAATGTGAACTTGATGGAATTATCTTCGTTTTTTTCTGGAGGAGCGAAGTTTAAATGGTATAAGGGTGTAAACAGAACGTGATTAAAAGCTAAACAGATAAGTACCGTGATTGCAAATATTAAGATAAAAAAAATCCCGAAAATAATAAATGATGTTTTGCTGATCACCATAAGTAGTATCTGCCTCAGTTTTCTATTACGGTTTATTTTTAACTGTATCAAATTGTAAGGAATAAATTTGAAATTAATGTTTTGTCACGATGTCGCGGGACCTCACAGTATCATGTCAATATTAATAAAAATAAATGCAAAATGTTTCTCTTATATTTTAGATTTTATGATATAACAATTAAATAACATTAATATTTCTTAGACATAATACCCTGGTTAAATCCTTCCATTCAGAACATAAATTGACTAACAAACTACTAACCAAAACTTCGCAACTCTCCCTTCCTACAGCTGTCACGATATGGAATATCTACATTTCTTTAATCGACTAGATCGTAAATCTATACTAATATTATAAAGCTGAAGAGTTTGTTTGTTTGTTTGTTTGAACGCTAGGATCTCAGGAACTACTGGTCCGATTTGAAAAATTCTTTTACTGTTAGATAGCACATTTATCAAGGAAGGCTATAGGCTATATAACATCACGCTACGACGAATAGGAGCGGAGCAGCAATAAAGAATGTTTCAAAATCGGGGACATTTTTTTCTTTTTGTGAGCTTCCGCTGCGTGCGCTGCGAAAACGGTTAAAGTTTCGCTAAAATAATGTCTGAAAGAAATGTTCCTCTTTAAAAGTTCTAAAAAAAAGTCCGCGACGGCATATGTCTATTTTTTTAAGGTTGGCTCACTATAACGTTTTTTAACCTAACCAAATTTATTTTAAAAAAAAGTTTTATTTGTGAAGGTGTTTTTATAAATATGATATTAATCCTTATCCAAATAAATACGTTATTCATTACAAGTATTTAATTTTAAATAAAATTGCCCTTTACATCATTTGATTTCAATGAGTATCTTAGAAGATATTGCAGTTTTAAAATATTGATCAAGCGCGCAGTAATGATGCACAAGGCGCCGATCGACGCGTTACTGTTTCACGTTTGAACAATTTGACCGAATTGTATGATTTTTGGTATGGACATAGATAGGACTCTGAGAAGTAAAATAGACTACAACTTATTTTCCTTCTGAACTCAACCCTGTAGTCTACGCGGACGGAGTCGTGAGCAAAAGCTAGTAAATCAATAAAAATAACATCAAAGAGTATCTAGCAGATGGTCTGTCGATCACGGATAGAGTCGCGTGTCGGCTGCACAAACACTATAAAATGTAAATAGCTGACTGAGAACTGAACTTTGATGGTTTAACTATGTGAATATTCGATAGTAGTTTGTGAAGTCAGAGGTTAAAAGATATAGAGACAGTTACGTCTATAGGCTATAGCTGAAGCGGTACTTCAATCGATAATACTAGCACTAGTCCTTGCTATTGTTGTTTCATATGGATTCTGTGTCTTTTCCTCTATCAATGATTTACAATAAGAGGCTTTATTTCCTTTATAGTTAAAATAACATAATAAAATTCTCGTTTTATAATCGCGGAGTAATAACTCTAGGACCCTTTACACAATGGGAAAATGATATTCAATTGTTCATTCGTTTATAAAGTTTTATTTCAGAAAAAGCGTTTAATAGCGTGTGAAACTGTTTATTGGTTCATTAATTCTGTTGTTGACACTTGAATTTCTTTTAGCAATTTCCTCTGGAAGTTTTCTTTTACCGTTATAGTGACCGTTTATATCCTTATAACAATCGCGCGATTTATAAACCTCACGTTTTACATCGGTAGAATGTGCGAAAATTCTCTAAGTAAATTTCCGAGGTTTGTCCTCTGAACGAGTACAAACACTATTTTATTTCTACGTGGGCAAAAAGCCAATCCACACTAGACTAACGAGCTAGACAAAGGCATAACCTCTATGGATTATATGGATCTTATAGGGATTCGAGTCCAGCCCTTAGAGAATATAGTACCTATCTAAAATCGAGTTCAAAAAATGAAAAAATACGATAATCTTCACGAGTCTACACAAGTATAATAGCTTTTTCGTCATACTGATATCACTAGGTCAACGAAACGAAAAAATACTTAAGTATCCTCAAAAGAAACACGATGAAATTTTCCGCATTCTTACTTCTATCTTACCCTACATTTCTACATCGCCCGGGGAGGTTTGTTGCCATCTTTTTTATCTGATCTCGTATTCAACGGTTCCCTCGGCTTTTCAAGTCACGGCCAAGCGTTTGTTTTACAAAAAATACGCGATTCGTCGAGAAAAATCTTAATTGGAAAGTGCTGAGCGCGGTGCCGCAGGAAATCCGGCGTAGACTTCCTCTATTGATTTGGTTAGATGGGCTGTGTTAATTTGAAATGACAATTTGTATTTGACATTTATGACCGATGTTTAGGAAAATTCTTTTGACCAATAAGCATTGATTGTATCTACTGTGACCATGAAGAAAATGTGATACATCAACTGGAAAATTAATATTTCTAAAATTTATAGCTATCATGGCGCTATGAAAGTTAGCCCTTACCTCTAATACCAAGACTCAAGAGATACCATTTAGGTCTATCTGTGATTTTTTTGCCATTAATATTAAATATTTTTTACTAGTATTTTTTATGTTCCTTTAAAAGTGATTGACCATTAAACCACATAAATGTAGCAAAATATAAAGTCACAGGTGTCATCATCCTGCAGTAAGAAACAACCAAGAAAATCCCAGGATCGTGCGTCGAAATTGCCGTGGATTAAGGCGAAGGCTTTCTCACGAGCACCGGGAAGAATGCTAGGCGAGGCTCAATCCATCATGGTCTCATAATAACATGCCATTATTGTTCTATCAGCAGTGTGTGGTTATGTTACAGAAATTGCCTTTTGTGTGTTATTTTTGTGAGTACTCCGTCTGTGTGCTCTTGCCCGTAATTTTAGGTCTGCGGGCTGTCTAATCTATGATATCGGTAATCAAATGATTTTGCTGGCTTTGGCACTATTTCTATAATCCAATTGGTTTGAAAGTTTGTTTCTTACTTTATCATGGGAAGTTTTAGTACAGGGTTAAGTGATATTTTGCACTAAAAGGCAGCATGGTGGACTAAGAACCTTAGCTAAAAATGAACCATAATGACTGATAAAAAAACAACAAATTTATTTAACTGGCACTTTAAAAATTACCTCGTAAGATACATTGTTTTAAACAATTACAATTAAATTTAAATATGTAAAAATCCTCTCATTGACGACCAAAACCCAATCAAAGCACCATAGTATTCTTTCAAATTCTATTCACTTATTTCTAGTGCTATGTTCGTTCATTTGTCATGATTACAGTTAATACCAGACATTGCATGTCTTTCTCCAAGAGTATGGTCGTCAAACCTCATAAATTCTGACGAGACGGTCTGTAACTCGTCAATTCTCGTTTTATCACGGTTATTCTACCTACTCATTGGTTTGTGCACGCATCTGTCAATAAATTTACACCGGATCCATCCGCTTGCCTCCCACCGTCAATAATATCTCTTATTTAATAATCGCCAGA
This sequence comes from Cephonodes hylas, assembly GCA_030295005.1. Taxonomy (NCBI): domain Eukaryota; kingdom Metazoa; phylum Arthropoda; class Insecta; order Lepidoptera; family Sphingidae; genus Cephonodes; species Cephonodes hylas. The sequence goes on from AP025365.1 coordinate 2,071,442, forward strand.
CGGCTCACTTAGGGATGCCGCGTTTAATCAATTTAAAGACTGGTTGTCAACCTGCCTTGTGGTCAAGAGTGTGCGGTCAAGAGGTTCCGGGTTTAATGCCGAAGTAAGGTAGTTTTTTTGAGTTTTTCGTTAGGAAATTCTAGCAGCACGGAGTCAGGAAATGCACCTGAAAAACGGCAATTTCCCTGGGAATCAAACGTGAGATCTTTAGTTCGAACGTCGTATAATAACGTGGTTAGCTAAACGTAAAGGTAAAAATAATTCTCTATCTACCCCTCCAAGGATAGTCGTGAGCGTATGTATGTTATTCACATTTGCATCGGTTATCTTTACAGCCCGTATATGTTTACTTTTATCTCAAAGCCTCAGAGTTACGACCAAACCGAATGCTTTTAAGTAAATTGCTCCATTCTCTAGGAGTGTTGTGGGAAATGTTTCTATTTATTTCCATAATGGCGCTTAGGATTACATAAAAAGGATTTGCATTGCGGTTTATTGTTTTAGAAATGAGAGAATTTTTGGCACGCAAAGAAGGTGAATGAATTTCGATGAGTTTATCTTTAAATAAATATAGAGCATTGCTTTTATTTTCAATTCAAGATTGTTTTCGGAAATCTATTGCAATTTTTTTTGTTGTATTATATAAAGTTGCCTTTTTACTGTGTGTTTCAAAATCTGTACATTGTTTTTTATATTTCATGAATTTATATATTATATTTCTCATTTGTTTCAGGTAATCACTGCGGATGTTCATCATCTAACAAATCGTCATAATTAAGCTCTCCTGTCTCAGGCATCGACCTCCTCTACAGTTAAGACGAACTTGGTTCACCAATTTGGCCCAGTGTGGTTTGTTAGATTTAAGGTTTTAATAAAATGTACAGGCTGTGTTATTACTGAGAATTTTACTATTTTCTAATACCAATGAAAATTGCCTAATTTGTAAAATCGAAACGATGACCTATCGCTTGTCTATGGTACAGAATCAACATGTATAGTTGTTTTTGTTTAAAAAATAATAGAATTGGACCTGAAATATTGCTGGCGCACTACGCTCAGAGCTTACAAATTGAAGTTAAAAAGAGCAGTGTACTCATAACACGCATTTACTACTACTGGTATGGAATCCCACAGTTTTTCCTCAAAAGCCGTGAAATAGCCATGTCCTCTTGGGTAAGAGAATGAATGGGGTTTGATCCGGACCGACTGGGAGCATTTCGCGCGGTCACGTAATCATGCAAGTATCTGGCTACTTATAATAACTGAACCGATCTTCATGCTAGGGCTGGCAGATGCACACTAACATATTTTTATCAGTTCATATATGTATGTATGTTTCTGTTGAGCAAGGCTTGCCTCTGCAACTGAGAGGGGCAAGCGTTAGTCCACAACGATTATATTCTACAATATATTATGTTGAGGGATAACACTCTTTGAAGTTACTCAGAATTTGTGCAGATTGTTCATTTATCAGTAGGTTAAAAAGATGTAAAATGATTAACAATCTCTATGATATTTATATTTTTATGTAATAAATAAATTACATCAAGATATAAGTCTTTGCCAAAACCAGGTTACGTTGATCAAGAAATTCTACTTGAGCTACAAGCTTTGAAGTGGAAAATAACGCCATCATGGGTCTAAAAATAGCGTAGTTAATTTTCAGATCAAACGATGTATGAAAATTCACAAAAATTTTTCTTTGACAAAGCCTCACCAACTTGACCTGACAACAATAACAATGGTGTAATAACAGTACCTGTTGCCAGTCAATCCTTTTCCCAACAAAGAGCAAACAAAAACACCACGACTATACATGAAAGCTATCCTAACGTTCCATTTTTGCACGGCTCCGGAGCAATAATGCATAGGGTAAATGTGGGATAGATGCCTCAGTGGGATAGTTGCCTCAGTAAACACGTAGCGACATGTATAAACATTAGATCCGTTGTGTTTTGTTTTAACGTAACCCTACCCCCGCCCGTCCTTCAGTCAGTGCCACGCACTTAGCTGGAACGGACGTGTCGAGAGTTATGAGACAACGAACATTTTTTGCGGCAGTTAATTCGTGAATTTGGTTTGTCTGAAATTTTGATGGGCTCGAAACTTTTGATTTTATGAGTTAAGTGTTTATATTTTTGTTTTATTTAAGTGTAGATGTGTTAAATAAAAGATTTTGTTTATTATTTACGTATGTTTTATCATTAAAGTAAATAAATATTTTGAGCGGCGTCTATCCCCCCGAAAAAGGATAGATGCCTAGTTTTTTGTGAGTATAGATGCCCTTAGAGGCATCTATCCCCTATTAAACTTTTATCGATTTTTATAGGTATTGTAGATAATGCCTCGCAAGTACGTGCGCAAAGTAGGGGCAAGCCCTCGAGCCGGATGGACGGAAGATGCCCTAAGAGAAGCTTTTGAAGAAATGAGGCAGAATAAGCACGGTTTGAATGAAATATCTCGTCGTTATGGAATTCCTGCCAGGACCCTGAAAAGACGTTTCGTGAAACAAGATACTAAGAAACTTACTTTAGGTACTTTGTCAATTTAATATTTTTTAATGAAACTTAATTAATGTTTAATCGATTTTATGATTATTTCTAGGGAAACACCCCGCTCTAGACTTCGATAACGAAAAACGCCTCGTCGCACACATCCAAAAACTAGAAGCGGCTGGGTTTCCTGTGTCACGAGATACGGTACGAAGTTTAGCGTTTCAATTCGCTGAAAAGCTTGGGATCGGACATAAATTTAATAAGGAGACAGGTAAAGCTGGACCTCATTGGCTTAAGTCCTTTTTAGAACGCCAACCTACGCTTAGCGTTCGGCAAGCTGAAGGTCTGTCCCTTGCTCGAGCGCAGGGACTTAATCGTGAGGAAGTCGATAAAATGTTTAAGCTTTATCTTCAAGTATTGACAGAGAATGACTTACTGGACAAACCAGACCGTATATTTAATATCGATGAAACTGGGGTTCAATTGAACAATACTCCTGGAAAAGTTATCGTGACGAAAGGGACGAAATCAGTTCATTCAATAACGTCTGGAGAAAAGGGAGAGACTATGTCAATAATAGCTTGCTGCAATGCCGCTGGAAATTTTCTCAGCCCTGTTGTTATTATTAAAGGAGTTAATAAAAAACCAGAATTTCTAGATGGTCTTCCTCATGGTTCAGATGTTTACATGAACAAAAAATCAGCCTATGTTAATGCGGAGTTATTTCAGAAGTGGCTAGTACAGCATTTCATACCACGAAAGCCTCAAGGCAAGGTTATTTTGCTTCTAGATGGGCATTCTTCTCATACGAACTCTGTCGAAATGTTGGAGACTGCCGATGAAAATGGTATAATACTTTTTTGTCTGCCAAGCCACAGCACGCAAGCTTTACAACCCTTAGACCGTAGCTTTTTCAAGCCATTTAAGACTTTTTTTGCAGCTGAGACAAAAAACTGGATGCTTTCAAACAAAGAAAAAAAATCAACCGTTTAATAGCTGGCAAGTTAATTGGTAATGCATGGATTCGAGCGACTACGCCTTCTAATGCTATTTCGGGCTTTAGGGCTTGCGGTATTTACCCTATAATCCAGCTGCTATTCCAGAAAGTTTCTATGCAATCTCCGATTTGTCATCAAGCAATCAACTCCGTGATGAGCCACAAGATATCTTACCTGAAAATACGTTACAATTACCTGGTCCCTCGTGTAGCAAACAGTTGTTGCCAGAATCAAACTGCAACGAGGTTTCGGCTTTGGCTGAAACTCAAACACTAACAAATGTTGATCAAACACATGAGAATCATGGAAGTCATGATACAACTAGAGAAGATTCTCCATCTCTTATTTCCCAATTTGATTGCCTGCAGCCAAATGAAGAAGGCACAAAAGAGATACCTAGCAAGATTTTGCAAGAATGTTCCCCTGTACCGAAAATTCCGATACCTTTATACAAAAGAGGAAAACAATCAGCTGCAGTATTAAATTCCAAAGAAAACATAGCTAATAAAAAAATCAAAGGTAAAGCTACTCCTAACATACCATGCAAAAGAAGTAAAGTAAAAGTAACAAGGAAGATAACAAAAAAAAGGCCAAGAGTAGCTTCCGAAGAGACAGATTCATCTGGTACAAATGATTCTGATGAATCTTTCAAAGAAAATGAATCTCATGTTGACGTAAAACAGAAAAATGTAAAGAGAGCTAAGAAATTAAAAATAAATGAAACTTCAAGTGTTAATGTGATTCAACGTCCCATTCGTGCTGTTGAGAAAAAGCAACGGATAACCAAAAACGCCAGTGAACGAAAGGCAATCGCTTCTTCTGAGTCGGACTCTAATGAAAATTCGTCAAATGAATGTCTGGAATGTTTTGAAAATTATGAGGAAACAAAATCAACGGCAGACTGGATCCAGTGCATCATCTGTAAAAAATGGTTGCATGAAACTTGTACCATGTACGGTAATTACTGTAATCCTTGCAATCGATTAAAATTGCGCCTTGAAAAAAATGAAAAAATTTAAAATTTAAAACGTATCAGAAGTTGCCACTTTCAATGTTTATACTAATATTGTATTATTAGATACTAAAATTGATCTCAATTTCAATATTAAACCAAAGATGATTATGCTTATAAATGAAAATGTAACAGTTGTTGATTAAAAATAAATAAATCTAAGATAATCTTTAATTATTTGCATAGGGCATCTATCCCACAAGCCAAATCATCTTCTAACCCACACTTTAGGCATCTATCCCCGATTATAATACTTTTTTATTTCTTTTGTACCAAAAAAAATACAACTACTAATGTTAAATTACTTTAATTAAGTATTTCATTAATAAGTACACAACACATCACAATCATTAAATTTTTATGAAATCTCATATTCTATCACTTATTTACCTATTTCAAAAAGTGCGGCAACTATCCCACATTTACCCTATTTGGCAACCGTTCCTATGTGAAAGTGGGTCGCGTGGGCTTACAACCCGCGAACGATCCATGTATACCGGAAGCTGGGGAATTTTTCGATTCTCGTCACTGTTATAATATGGAATTTGGACTGCACTGTTATTAAAAGCGGGTGACAGTGGTTCTAAAGGTGGTATTTGATCTTCGTAGTGGCTTACTTCCAAAGAAGCCCGAAAGCGTTACACGTTAATTGAGTAGTTTATAATATAATAGTTTGTTATGAGATCATTATATCCTCATTAATTAGTCAAATGTTTTTTTTTCAATTAAGATTCAAAGATTTGGATTTTTTTAGGGCATGCTGGGTTTTTAGGCCTCTGCAGACCCGGGTAGGGTTAATATTTCATATAGCTAAATGATCAACGACGATACAGTCCTCTTATTACGAGGGAAGTCGAAAATTCAAGAAATTTTGGACTACAACTATAGCATTTATTAGTACTTTTGCGGCCATTCGTTTCATAGCCGCATTATTAATTATGAACTTTTCCCAAAAACCAATTTATTAATTAGTTTAAATAGTTCCCTTTGGCAGGTTTATTTATATAAATTAAATCATTCATATTCCCCAACTATTTTACTATGCGGTTTATCTGACCTATTCTCGGACTATTTGACATCGAAACCAATTTAAACTACACTTAATATTGGAGTGTGACAAATATTTGGCAACCCTATCGATCGGAAAGTGGGTCAGGTGACGAGCCCGCCGAGACAGCGGACCAACCACCCACTCGCACCGGAAGTACCCAGCCATCGACTTTTTGTCAATCATTACATTTTTGCCAACACAATCGCTATTGTTTCAATGTTTTTTTTGCTCATATTGTCATTGTTACTGAAGTACAGATTCTTTAAAAATAAATTTTAAGGGTATGTGGTGGCATTAAATTTTAATTTATTAATTTTCCGCAATTGTAGAATTGTTAAGATAATTATGTTTTAAATAGTACACAGTAAAACAACTTTCAAAATTAATATGCATATCGATATTAAATGAAACAAAAGTGTAATCGATAATTCTTTAAATCGATTTAGAATGTAGTACTAAAAGGCAATGACACTATCCCATTCAGCCTAACGACCAGCAAGTTTAACCCGCTACCACGCAAAGCGGTTGACATCTAAAATTTATTAATACAAAGCCGGGATACACAACAGCTGCATATTGCAATGCATGCAACCGGGAGCCATGAGCCAGCCAGTCGCCGTGCGTCGCTTGCATTGAGCGCACGTGTCACGCGCCGCGCTCTCGTCTATGCCACCCGTGAATTTTTAAATCGAACGATTGAATTGACCGCGATAATAAAATAATCTTGCAAACAAAGTGTTTGTTAGTAAACAGTGTATTGTTTGGGATGTTATATAGACGTTATGTAGTCTCCGCTTTCGTTACGTGTGAAAATAAACTCGTCTATGGTTTTTTGATCGTACTACGTGTGTTTTGCTTGGTGTTGTGTACTGAAGTGTTGAGTTGTGCCAGTGATGTGAGTGAACATCGATATCAACATGTTCGGTGTTTTTATAAAAAGGTGGAGGCCGAAAAGGTTGGTTGGAAAGAAAAAGTTTTTTTTCTAATATTTTTTGTGGCAAAGGAAACTTTGTAATTATGCCAAAAGCAGTTTTTATTTGGCGTTGTATGTGGGCAGATTAGCATTGCGCTAAGGTCTCATAATGTAATTTTATTGTTCTATGATGACTACACTGTGTAGGCAGCTAATAAAACTCAACCTAGATATCTCGTATGAGAAAATTAAGGTTTATTTGTTTTGAAGCATGCATTAACTGTTTATGCTAAGAATATAATCAATGAGGTAATCTATATTTTGCTTTTTTAATTACAAAGACATCGTATCGTTATCTGAATATTATTATAGCTCTATTTAACTAAAAGTTACGCGATAAGTAAGTGTAATACAAAAAATATTTCTCGTTATTTTATCCCTACCTATTCAATAGTTTTTAGAGTATCATAAAAACAGATACAAAATAATTAAATGATTTTGGACTTCTGAATTTCAAATATTTATAAAAAAACACTCTAGGTTGAAGCGTTTAAGTTGTTACACGTAAATAAAATTGTAAAAAGGTCATTGCCCTGAGCGCCAGGTTCCACATATTCTGTAAAATAATATTTAAAGTAAAGTTTGTACCATTCTCATGCAAATAGTAAATGAATTATAAGCGCGTAGCAACAGTTTTTCGTCGGTAACAAATTAGTGGCAGTCACTTTCGCCTTCCAAACGGTGTTTCAACGCGGCAATATTTATTAAACACGACTTTATTTCGAATTCGTGAGGCTAACTACTAAATTTATTAATAAGTACATTTTTGTACTTCGAAGAAGTAAGAAGAAGAAGTTTGATTCTGACGTCACTACATAATTTTCTTTTGTGTCTGTTCTATCTATTGTTATAAAACATGATTAGTAATAGAAATCTTACGATGGTTCCTATGATATAATGAGGTGAAGACTGACTAATTTACTGCCTAGTGGTCTTCCGGTTTAAGTATGTACCGTGTGATTCTAGAGATCTAGGGTTGGATTCCCGTATAAGGCAAAGTGTTTCGCATAATAATTTCTCAGTAATAACACGAAATCTAAAAATGTTCCCGAAAAACGGCTAAAGGCACACCCTCCCACCCTATTACGAGAGACTGATACATACACACCTGGCAAAATGTAGAGTGCAGTAATGTTCCCCTGCCTACCCCTTCGGGAAATACACGCGAAAGGTTTTGTGTGTATGTAAAAAGCTGTTTTATTATCACTTAATGATTTTATAATTTCCGCTCACTGACAAATTTTTATTTGATACACGTTTAAACCTGTGGTCTCTATCTTCACGCATAAATCTTTTTACGATGCACCAACTATGTAAAAGATGCACTATTCCTATATATAATACGTTGTATTCACTGACTTTTCGAGAGAAGGGTACCTACGGGTCAAATATTTTTATAGTAACCGAAGTCATTTACGAATAAAAATATCTACGAATCATTATATACGACTCTTTTTTCTTTCTCTAAAAATAACTCTACCATCAAATTCACTCAGCTATTTGCTTCTACGCCGTGACTGTAAATGTTTCTTTATAATAAGTGCATTAATAATGATTTAATAGTATGAACATAAAGAAGAGCGAGTCTAACATAATTACTGTTTCCCAGTCGAAGGTAATTTTTGAGCTATTCAGGAGCTATTCAAGCGGCTTGCAGCGGCGCTTTCAAACGAATATTTTCTGGAAGCTTGGGATTTTTTAATTTTTTGCAAAATAACACTACGTCTTTTGAAACGGCTGGTAAAGATAAAAATATGAAAGTTTTAACTTTGTATTTTTTCGTGGAAAAACATTTTTTGAAAAAAAAAAAATGTATACGGCTTTTAGAAACAAAATGTATCGTGGGATTTATAAAACAATCTTTCGTGTCCTTTACAGCTATGTCGGTCTTACTTTATAAGGAGACGAGGAACAATCAACAGGTTCCAGGGTCGATTCACTATTCGGGTAAACTATTATTGGATTTTACCATTTGAGAATCTTAGTTAAAGTGCTTGCGAGTATGATACCAATTATAGGCTCTGGAAATGAATCCGAAAAACACTACCCAATAGGAAAACGAGGCATTCAATTAACATGTCATTCGATATTAAAATTGAATAACTTAATCAGTTAACCCTATGCATTTATAAGTGCATAATTTATCAATCGTAATCACGAACATTTTAATCATTATATCAAACAGCACTTTAAATATTAATTCCCTTAACATAGTAAAATGTATTTAACTGCCTTAATTAATTGTGATAGACGGTATTTATACAGCAACGATCTCGGAGTTGACGGTCCTGTGGCGAAATTGTTTGGTCATCAGTTTGTAATACGAGCGGCTTTGGGTTTGACCATCACACCGATACAAATTTTCAACTAGTCCTGCGTAGTGGACTAAGGCCAAACTCTTAACCGTAGAGCAGGCCCATGGCCAGCAGTACGAATATGGGCTGATAATGATGATAATGAATAGTGTTTAAATAAATTAAAAACCCTAATTTCAAAATACCTTTTGTAGAAACTGGGTTAATGAAATAAAGACAGAGGAGACTTAAATTGTCGGCCTTAGTGCTAAAGATGACAACAGCATTATGGCTCTGAGAATTTAAGCATATGATAAAGTAATTTCTGTCCCTAATCCACAACACACCTGTCTCTGTAACTCCTGCGCTCCAGTATCAGAACAAGAGGATAAGGTCATCATCGTTATCAGCCCAAAGACGTTCACTGTTAGATATAGGCCTCCCCCAAGACTTCCAAAGTTTTTAGCCTGGCTTCACGCGATTTTCGCCAAATCGTCGGTCCACCTTGTGGACAGGATGAGGTCATTATAACAAGTTCTCGAAATAACAACAATAGTTGTAATGCCCCAAACATCCAACGTGTTGGCAATGGGACAAACTTTCGTATGACACAATAACAATTAATCGTATACACTTGGCTATGCAGTCATCGGATGTGGTTTGTGCATTCATTGACAAATATCGCACCATGTGACAAGCTGAACTTGCATTAGTCAAGACTATAAGACAACATACAAGTTTTGCGTCATGGGTATCAGAAACTATGGGAGAATTTTCGGTCTCACAACTTGAAACATACATACAACATTTGTCTCGTTACAGAGATCGAATGTTTGGGATCTTCTGTAATAAGCTGGTGTCTTCTTAACTGACCCATGGATGCTGTCAGCAACGTATTACGTATAACTCCAATGGTTTTTCTATTGGGACCGAGTCTTCTTGGATTTAAGATGTGTTAGGTCATATTTCTTTACCTGGTCTTGTACAGACTTGGCATAATTAAGATTTTGTAGTAAAAAACTTTAGAGGCCTTGTTTACTCTCGATGTTCTTTCCAGTATTTAATCAGAAGCGCTTCTAAAATTCCATAAAAATTACGCTTAGTTTTACAGAATGATGTCAGAAGTAATGTTTTCATACATACAAATATAATTTCAAGGGCTACGTTTATGCGATTTCATGTTATTTATCCTCAAGGCACAGGTGCGATCTGGGAATAGAATTCGTGTAACTCGAGTTGATTGCATTAAAGGAAGGTCGTCAGGTCAGCAAATAAGTGTTTCGCTTTCCTCGACAACTTCATTAATAGACGTTTAAATATATACCTATAAATATGTTGCTTGTTTTCACGAGATTCCCGGTTCGCTTTCAAGTTTAAATTTGGAATTGGTCATTGCTTGGAATTTAAAAACACCTAGAAATTTGCTTTTGTCCTAATATTTTCGGGGATACAGGCCTGAGAAGCCGAAATTTTAGTAGAAATTAGATAATAATTCACATAGACGGCATAAGAATTATCCAGACTAGATCTATAGAACTTAGTCTCAAAATAGCTTCCGAGAGATGTAGACTATAAGGTTAAAGTAGTAATTCTACCAGTCAATATAAATTTGAAAATAGATTTTCTTGCTTTATCTATCGAAAGATCTATTGGGAGAAGATATCTTTGATGAAAAAGCCAGCATTCCCTACAACTTCTGCTACCTTGGTATCTGCATTCGTAGTATGAGCTCATATGCACGAATGATATTAATAGCCCAGCAGTTAATTATAGCGCTTGCAACATTGGCAGTAGTGACAGAGATGTTTCGGATGTTATTTTTTGTCACGTCTACGGACTATTGCTAGAGCGGATGTGGGTTTTGGTATCGTGTGGTTACCGTGCGGTGTCACTTTTTCCTATGTATTGTGGGAATCAGTAAGTATTTCTAATAGTGGCTTTTGGTTATTTGATATTGCAGACTTTATGGAAGGTATGTGGTCTATGAATTTTGTACAGCCGTAAGGTAAAACTTCCAGTTGAATATTGAGTAGCTAACTTTGGTGGATGGTAATGAAATGATGATTAGGAAAATAAAGTAAATAATAATGAAAAAAAAGTAATTGCATTGCTTTTCCATAGGTTATGGTTTGAGGATTCTGTGAGTTCGATGCGATACATACGATTAGATTCAGTGTGTAAATTTAGTGCGATTTAAATTTACTAAGTTTATACGTCGTTATTTGTATAAATACAAAAGTATTTGTTTGACTGTTTTTACTTTTAAGCTAGGCCAATGAATCAATTCCTATGATTTTTTCTATAAGTAAATATGAATAGAATTTGGAAATAGACCTAGTTATCTAATTTTATGAAATTGGTAGATTTTAAATCTACTGTCAGGTGCATAGGTTTAACAATGCAAGCTTAACAAATGATGTTGAGGAATTCCACTGCATCACCATAACACTTGTTGCAACAGATGGACACGCCGGATGGTGCCCTTATGATCGGGTTACCGTCTGTGTGGTCCAACGAGACCTGCATTCTAATATCGATGTCTATACTACAATATAATAGACCACGCGAACGGATTAGAAGGACGTGCTGATGATAGTTTAGAGGTAATTTAGACTTTTTTGAGTAAAATTTGAAATGGGAAGGAATATGTTCAACAGATTGTCTGAAGGCAAATTTATGTTTTTATCTCTTCCTGAATTATTATTATCCTGGATTCAGGAAATCCTGAAGTAAATATATGTAATGTACACTAAAGTTCAAGACGTTTCATTTGAATTGTCAAAGACCTGATGATTTTTGTATAAGTTCCAAAAATTATGATTACCGACCAATACTAATGTGTCAACAAATATGAAAACAATATTACAGAAGGTCATCAATACCCAGGGGTCCAAATCGACGGTCACGCGGGCTGACGTCACGTTTCCACCATTGACATGTCAATCAATTAGTCCATCAAGGTATAGCCCTTACTTTCCAACTGTGTATGGAGTTATTGTGTTATTTGTATGTAAATGAATGCCTTAATTACTTTCGTACGTGACGCATTGCTTATGGGGCATTTCACGTGAAGCGGACAGGGAAAAAAAAGTGAGGTTCTGAAAATCGTTCATATTCGGCCCATTTATACTTCTAGTAGGAATGAATGTGGACACAAAATATTTTTTTTGTATATTAAATATTTCACAAGTTATGGGCTTCTAAAGAATTGCCGTAATTGAAATATCAATTTTTTAAAAGTCGTTTATCGTATTTAACAAATTTAGAATAAAATATTTAACATAGCGATATATATTGGAAAAATACTGTTCTTTTTAATGATGAAATAAAATTTAAAAAAATATTTTTTTTTCATGTCCTAAACCGGAAGTAAACTTTTCAAACCTGAATTTCAGTCACTTCGGCCGCTTTTTTTTTCTTCATTTTTTTTTCCAAATATAGCTTAAAGTGTACTAAAAATACACGAGAAAATTGAAAATGGAATCTCTATAAGTTTCGGAGTTAGAATAATTAATGTACCATCGCGTCGCATTGGGCGTGATATCTGACGCTTTTAAGGTCGAGTATTTTGCGCGATATTGCATTAAAACTCGCAACTTTATTAAAATTTTATCTCGTTTCAGCGTATGTTAGCTCTAAAAAAAGATATGGAATAAGTATTATTAATAACAAAATCCAGTATCAGTAGTTTTTGCGTGGAAGAGTAACAAACATATATTTCATTCCATATTCTTACCAATTTTTGCTTAAATAATATTAGCAGACTATATATATTAATATTATGTACTTAACCCAAATATAAATTAATAAAATATTATTAAAGAATAAAAACATTTTAAAGAAGACTTACTTACTACTTACTTACTTACGCTGCAGATTGCGTTATTTATCGTGTTTCGCAAATAATATTTTTATCTACTGCTTCCTTAAAATGATTTTATTCTTTATAATATTTTATTAATTTATATTTGGGTAAGTACATAATATTAAAGCAGTGATGGCCTCGAGGTTTCGGTGCGCGGTCGAGAAACTCGGCGGTCGCGTGTTCGAACCCCAGGCATACATCTATGACTTTTCGAAGTTATGTATGTATTCACATTGAATTATCACTGGCTTAACAAAACAGTGAAGGAAAACAACGTAATAAAACCTGAACACCTAAAAGTTCTTAGGAATTTCTAAGGTGTGTAGTCCGCCAACCCGCACTAGGCCAGCGTGGTGGACTATGGCCTAAGCCCTCTCAATGGTAGAGGAGACCCGTGCCCATATGGATTGTTGATGTCGATGATGATGATGATGATGACATAATATTAATATATATAGTCTGCTAATATTATTTAAGCAAAAATTTGTAAGAATATGGAATGAAATATATGTTTGTTACTCTTCCACGCAAAAACTACTGATACTGGATTTTGTTATTAATAATACTTATTCCATATCTTTTTTAGAGCTAACATACGCTGAAACGAGATAAAATTTTAATAAAGTTGCGAGTTTTAATGCAATATCGCGCAAAATACTCGACCTTAAAAGCGTCAGATATCACGCCCAATGCGACGCGATGGTACATTAATTATTCTAACTCCGAAACTTATAGAGATTCCATTTTCAATTTTCTCGTGTATTTTTAGTACACTTTAAGCTATATTTGGAAAAAAAATGAAGAAAAAAAAAGCGGCCGAAGTGACTGAAATTCAGGTTTGAAAAGTTTACTTCCGGTTTAGGACATGAAAAAAAAATATTTTTTTAAATTTTATTTCATCATTAAAAAGAACAGTATTTTTCCAATATATATCGCTATGTTAAATATTTTATTCTAAATTTGTTAAATACGATAAACGACTTTTAAAAAATTGATATTTCAATTACGGCAATTCTTTAGAAGCCCATAACTTGTGAAATATTTAATATACAAAAAAAATATTTTGTGTCCACATTCATTCCTACTAGAAGTATAAATGGGCCGAATATGAACGATTTTCAGAACCTCACTTTTTTTTCCCTGTCCGCTTCACGTGAAATGCCCCTTATATTAGTTACGAAATTGTATCGAAACTGGCCTTACAGGTTGTATTGGTTATTTAGAGTTATTAGCTGTCCTTCATTGGCTTTTTGGGAGTTGTTATATTGTCAAGTTACGACTATTTCTGTAAAATTCGTCCCTTTTGGCTTTAAATCAGTGTCAGTAATTTGTGTGATCGATTATCCTATATAATACATGTTCATCATTTTAATCACTACCTCTTGTGGTACGCCACGCTCACAACATTACTTTTAAGCCGTCTCTTATGATGGTATTTTTGACATGATCGTGTCCAATACATAATATTACAATTTGTGTTCAATCCACCTCTTTGCTATCTACAGATTCTCTTTTAGCTGCTCTTGTCACATGACAATAATTTTATTGTGGGGTAATAATATATACTATATATATATATATATATATATGTCGGAGAAGGATGATTTTCACTATCATCTTCATTAATGATTGCGAGTTTCGTGGGCGTCATAAGGGTCAAATGCGAGCACAAAACACAATGTTCACAGTTATTCACAATTTTATTACGTAATTACAAAATAATTGGACAGCAAGACCGAGCAGCGGGTTCAGGGCACCGATCTTGCATTTACTCTCCACAATCCAACTCAATTGATAAACATCACTCCAAAACAATGTGCAACACATCTGCCAGCCAGTCAAGATATAGCGGCCCCGACCACCGCTTCTAGAACGTGCTTCTACGCGTCCTCTGCTCTGATTGGTCATTCAAGCTTTTCAAATTTAGAATACAAAACTAAATTTAAGAAACATAATGAAAGTGACATCTAAGGAGGTTTGTACATTCTTCTTGCAATCAACTATGAACTCGACTCATGGCGTCCTCCGACACGGCCTTCCTGACCTATTACACGCCCTCGTGTAATGTTGAAGACTGCGGAACATTGCCACCTGCGAAAATAAAACAAAAGATATAGTTCGGCCACTCCTGACCAAAAGAAAGTGTTCTTCTTTCTCTACAACACAACAACTTCATTTAAGGTACTTTGATAAAATTGCCATCATAATAATAAGATTTTCGATATCGAATCCATATTAATTCCACGTTATGTACTAGATTAAATCAGGAGTATCAAAATAGCCATCTCATCGTCAATCAATGTCAATGGGCTCCTCACCCGTCAATCTCAATGGGCTCCTCACCCAAAACATCTCAACGGCCGCAGCCAAACATCTCAAAGACCGCAACCCAACAATTCTCATCGGGCGCAGCCAAACAATCTCAAGGACCGCAACCCAACAATTCTCATCGGGCGCAGCCAAACATCTCAAAGACCACAACCCAACAATTCTCATCGGGCGCAGCCAAACAATCTCAAGGACCGCAGCCCAACATCTCAACGGCCGCAGCCAAACAATCTCAAGGACCGCAGCCCGTCAATCTCAAGGACCGCAGCCCGTCCGTGTCAGTGGCCAACTCGCCCGTCAATGTCAATGGCCATCTCACAACTCACAATACTTAACTTTAACAGTCAACGATGTGCTAGGATATCCCTCAAAGAAACTCCACACACAAATTCCGAAATTCTATGCAACGAATAATCAATCGAAGATCTTACTATTATTGTCGTCCGACAGACATGGATTCAGCTCAATTGGAACATAAGATTGAGGGAGTAGAAGTAAGCGGTCTCTCACGATCGTAATTCAATCCCATGATAATTGACTATACTTATCACCATCTATTACTTCAATAACTTTATAAGGTCCTTTATATTAACGGTTCAATATTGCATAATTCTAATCTTCAATGATGATTCTTATTTTTAAATAAAACGTTTACTCCTATAGTAAAAGAAATAACTTTTGCCTTCCTTTTATCAACTTCATCAGCCCATATAAGTCCCACTACACTAGTCTACTGTAGGTTGGTGAACTACATCATCATCAATCAAGTGACGTCCACTGATGGACTACACATTGAAATTTGATTTCCTTGGAAAATTGAATTCCTTGGAACTTCTAGGCATGCTTCATGGTTTCATCACGATGTTTTCCTTCACCGTTAAAGCTAGTGATAATTCATGATGAATACACACATAACTTCGATAAGTCAGAGGTGTGTGCCTGGGGTTCGAACCCGCGACCGTGCGCCTAAACCTCAGGCCATCACCGCTAGTTTTCTTTAACTTTTGTTCAATCGTGTTTAATGAAGAAATTCGCCATTTTCCATTAATTGTTCTCTAATATCTTCTATATCTACATCCACCTTGTGACCAACTATGGTTAACAAACTTATAGGCTAGGCCTATGACAAAATGCTCTTATCTATTAACAAAATCTATGGATTGTGCTATTAATAAAGATATGATGTTCAACCTTTATTGCATCTTGCCATCATATAATCAAATGATGCAACTTACTTGAACTTGTTTCTACAATGGTTAGCATATTTTTAGAGTGTACTCATTACATACTCCACTTGACTATTATCACGACAAGTGATGGTTGTTATTAAATGTAGCTGAATATTGTGTTTGACACAAAAATGATTAAAGTCTTTATTCCCAAAACAACTATACTAATCTTTGATAACACGTACAAGAGTTCCGAAAAGAGACAAAAACGCTTTAAGAAAACTAATCGGACTATCAATATTAATTCTAGTAGAATACCTGAATAACTATTATTTGATAAAAGCATCTACAACAATAACAAAAACGAATTCTTTTTTATCAGTTTTGCCACTTAGCTTCCCGAGGTGTCGGTATGGATAGTATACAAAGAAATATTAGCTTAGGTATAAGGTGTAGCTCTACATGTGGTTTAACACTTCATGACTTAGCCATGTTATTCAATATTATCTGACATATCGGAAAAGTCAGTAGGTAATGTTGAAATGTCTTCTCTAAAGTTATGATAGAATCTCAAATGGAAAATAGACTTATGAAATGATTATAATTAACGAACGAAAAGCTGTTGATACAATTGTTAATCAAATATTACGTTTATTTCTTTGATTTTTTTTTTCTGTTAAGTACCTTAGACGGTAACTGGATAGATTTTACAATTCTCCAAGACTAGTTAATCGCTTTCAAGTTTACTAATAATTGTGTTCGGGGTCTATTTAATTCGAAGATAACTTTGCTGCATAGACTCGTTTCAACCCTACATAATTTTCTATACCTTTACTCTGGGAAATCGCTAACGACAGTGCTATTTGTCTCAGATAAATGATTTATTTATTTGAAATCTGAGTGCATTAATTATAATCGAAAGCCTTGCCACATATACCTTCTAGGGTTTAAGTTTACATTAATTAAATTATCGAAGCTTTTAAATAATTGCAGTCAGTGACGACTGTGAAAGTCCTACTATACAAGTAATAGCGTAAAAGCTTAACCGAGCTATAACTGTGAGTGTCTCTACTTTATAAGAGTGATATCGAGACTCCACATGCGTAACGCGTTTACTAAAGTACTACAGCCCATACTGGACGTAACCTTCTATAAGCTCTTCGGAGGAGAATCGTCCCCTACTAGCGTCTGTGGGTAACTCTATAAATAATTATCAGTTAAAAAGCATCAAAACTGAAAACGGAATCAACAGTGATATTACGTCTTGTTTAATTGTCTCATACTCTGGGTTCAAATTATGATAGAGTTATTGTTCGCTAATAAATTGTAGACCGTTGTCAAGTTATGAACAATCTGCCTAAAGTAGAACGCTAAGCTTAATAATTGTCTGAGTTTTCACTTTCTATTATTGCGTACCTCAAAAACCGAACTAGTTTCATACCACATTTTTTTTCACATTGAATAAAAATCCAGTTGTTAGTACTATGCGTAACCGTAACAACCTTCGCTCTATATAAATTGCAGGTTTAACTAAATCGTCTATGTTGACAATCAGCATAAGAGTGTGCTGATGTCTGTCATAATGTCATAGGTGACTATGGCCTTGTTACTAGGTCTCTGATGCACAAAACGAACATTTTGTAGGCCAAACGGTGTGGCAGTAAACTCCATAATTCGAATCTAGATTTATAAGAAACTTTATGAAATCTATGGCTATCAAGACACGGTATCAAATTGCGCACTTTATGGTCTTTGAACTTTGAATTTAACTTTTGATAATCTATTCACAATGGGTCGGCGCTATCGCGCCTTTAACTAAGATTATTGGGCAGAGACGTTCGATTTGCTTGGTCTAATATCTCCAACCAACAAAAGTTTACTGTACTTATTGTACCATCACGCGCTACTCAGGGTTCAAGTGATAAGACCTCCGTTTGCATTATTTTGTCAGAATCTAATAACTTAATTTCCATCAACTTAACTTGGCTATGTTATCTATGTTGCAAATATTAACTAAAAACGGCCTATCAAGTTTCTCAAGCAAGTTTCTCACTCGACATGTGCACTGACATCTATAGCCAGCAAAACGCGCCTAATTATTAAGGGTGACACTATTTAAAATTTGTGAGTCACACAATACACTTGATTTCCCTACTATAGTTAAAATAACAATTGCACGTTGCAATGTACCAAGCAAGCTTACGATCAATCCGGCCGGAACCAAATAAAATGGAAACTGCTCACCGGATTGCATAATTGTCCCGGAGATGCGTTCCATACCATACACATTCTCTCGCTTCACGCGCACGCTGGATACGGCGGTATACTGCGCGCTGCTACTTGTAACCGGCCATGTTCTCGAGCACCGATGCCGCATGATGCTCAGCACCGCACTCGAACAAGTCACAGCGGCACGCGTAGCAACAGCCGTGTTGAGGTGCGCAGAGGTCAGATTTGTTTGCTGCTTGTCATGTGGTCGCCTGAAACATTCATAAAATTTATGGCTAAGCTTTCCATAAGCGTTGCATTTAAGCGAAACAAGCAAGAAAAATCTCTTTAAATTCTATTAATTTCATATAGGAAAAAGCTATCTGATAAAACCATACTGCGGTTAAGCCTTTCATAACCATACCAAATATAAGAATGTACTTCCCTGCATGCTGCGATTCGATACGCAGATGTCTACTGTTGCTAACCAGGCCCAAACGTCAGTATCTGCATCCTCCGATTTAAATTTATGTAGCGTAATGCTCTTCTCCTCGTCAATCGTTTGGATGGTTAGCGCCTCCACGAGTAATCACATGCTAGTTTCTTGCGCTTTGAATATCGCACGTCATCCATAATTTGCCGTCGTCTCTTCACGCAAGTTTTGTGCCTGCACCGATCCCACTTCTGATGTCGGAGAAGGATGATTTTCACTATCATCTTCATTAATGATTGCGAGTTTCGTGGGCGTCATAAGGGTCAAATGCGAGCACAAAACACAATGTTCACAGTTATTCACAATTTTATTACGTAATTACAAAATAATTGGACAGCAAGACCGAGCAGCGGGTTCAGGGCACCGATCTTGCATTTACTCTCCACAATCCAACTCAATTGATAAACATCACTCCAAAACAATGTGCAACACATCTGCCAGCCAGTCAAGATATAGCGGCCCCGACCACCGCTTCTAGAACGTGCTTCTACGCGTCCTCTGCTCTGATTGGTCATTCAAGCTTTTCAAATTTAGAATACAAAACTAAATTTAAGAAACATAATGAAAGTGACATCTAAGGAGGTTTGTACATTCTTCTTGCAATCAACTATGAACTCGACTCATGGCGTCCTCCGACATATATATATATATATATATATATATATATATATATATATATATATATATATATATATATATATATATATATATATATATATATTAGATATGATATTGAAGCAGTGATGGCCTCGAGGTTTAGGGGCGGCGTCGAGAATCTCGGCGGTCGCGGGTTCAAACCCCAGGCACACACCTCTGACTTTTCGAAAGTTATGTGTGTATTCAAATTGAATTATCACTTGCTTTAACGGGTGAAGGAAAACATCGTGATAAAACCTGCACACCTAAAAGTTCTTAGGAATTTCTTAGGTGTGTAGTCCGCCAACCCGCACTAGGCCAGCGTGGTGGACTATGGCCTAAACCCTCTCAATGGTAGAGGAGACCCGTGCTCAGCAGTGGGCGTATATGGGCTGATGAAGAAGAAGAACAAGATATTAGATATGTATTTATACCTATTAAAAATGCTTCAACAAAATCAGAACTAAACCATCCTATCCATTCTAAAACGGTCATTCATTTGAAACGAGGTCTATTCGGCCTAGTTTTTGCAGTTCATTCATAATGCAGGTAAGTGGAACGTGTAAATCATGAATGGCATTGTGTTTCAAGTTTGTATAGCAAATAAAAATTGCGTACAGTTCGACTGTTACGTTGGACGGGCAACAAACGCTTTCTAATACATTTGTTTAGTCACGGTAGATAGGATTACGATGGTCTGTAGCGTGGGTAGTTTTAGAACTATTATGACGAGGATCAGAAGAATCTGTTTATTCTGTGATTGGCGATGTGATTTTTTTTTAAATGTATTTGCTTATTGAAAAAACTGTCACATATTCTCAATTTATTTTTCTAGTTCAGCCCATAATGCGGTCATGTTCGTTATTGTTTCAAATTTAGAATTGTTCGTTTGTTAAACTGTAACATTTTCATTGATAAGTTTACAGAGATTCTAATTTCTATCCTCTAGAATCTCATTGTTTTATGACTGTTTCACTATGGGTCGTGCAAATCACAAGTTAATAACTCGTTGAATATAACCGTTATGTATAACAGTTGCTTGCTCACTTCGCTATGCTTTAAAACGGTTGTTAGTTGTTAGTGGTTTAGCGTTGTTTAATGGAGTTTGTTTACGGGAAGCGCCGCGTATATTGTCTATCCGTGAAGTTATTATAAAATTATCTTGTTTGCTTGTGTTTAATGGACTTTTCCTAATTGCTACCTAAGAGTAATGTTGTGCCTTTGTGTATTTGAGTAGAAGGGTATATTATAAGGATTATTAAATATAATAAAGGATAAAATTGATAGTAAACTGCGTGTTTGGAAGTTTTACACAAAGAATTTATTAATTTTGTTGATGTCAGGAATTTCATCAGTAATCCTTTGAACCTTCAAAGAGCTTCGAAACTAGGCTGAATTTACTTCTGTGTGTTAATGATTACACGATTCGCATTAGTTTAATTTTTATTACATTTATTGCATCATGCATTGTGTTGTTGTGAAAAAACTCGTATCAGTTTTAATAATGGCCATATAAATTTGAAAAATTTAATCACATATTACATTATAGTTACTATATTTTATTAAACATAACACCTGTATAGACTTACGTTAAATTTCCAATTAAAAATATCAAAACCATAGCTGAAAAGTTTAACTTATTCAGCAAGTTTACTAAAATCTTCTGACATTTTATGTAATATTTCAGCTGAGATTCTTAAATGGAACAAAATTAGATATTTTAGCTTCCTGCACAGTCGCCATTTTTAGTGTAAAGTATTGTAACTAGGCCAGCAGAGCGTTTGAGGAGGTTCGTTAGCGCCAGTTTATGCTTATTTAATAAATATTCTAAGAAGTCATAATTCTCTTTGCCAGACAGATGCTTGATGTAAAGCTAAAAAACCTGACCCCAGACAAAGACTAGTCGAGGAAAATCTGTCATAATTACATCCGGTGGGATGGAAAAGGAAATTTATTAAATCTCCTTTAGTTGGAAAGCTGAGGCATTTTATTAAGAGCTTGGAAAGATAAATCCACTTATTAATTTTTTTTATACTTCGAGATCTCCGTATAATAAAGTGGGCGTTAGGATATCCCAAGTAAATGTGAGTAATTTTTTTAATTAGCCTATAATAAATTTGCTGATGACGTCTTCCACGAGAAATGTTCATTCATTAGAATTATCTAATGTGTATCTAATACGCGATGTTATTGAGAATTATCTCAGTAACATCGCGAAGTTTGCAAATATGCCAAAAAAAATGGTGATAGGCTCGAGCCCAACCTGGTGAAATGTGGGTTCAGAAATGCACCTATGCCTACCACTTCGAGGAATATAGGCGTGAGGTTGTATATATTTTTGAATATATAAAAAAATGAAAGGTTTTCAAATGAGTTTTTCAATAATATCAACACAGCTATTATTAGCATTAAAAATAATTTAATAATTAACGTATAACCATAGATGACTGCACCGCCATTTTAGTAAATATAGATTCATAAACAATAGGAGCGGAGATTTGTTCGTTTTACGAGAACGGATTTTTTATGGCACTGTAAAGTTATAATTAAACTCTTTTGTTCCTCGACGTGCGCATAAAAGACGTGAAAGCTAGTGATGTGCTTTTTTCCTATTATGTACCGGCTTTCGGCTTGCACGAAGCTGAATTACATAAATGCTCCCAACACTTACGTCTTTAACTGCACCTAAGTCTCGCCATTTAGTTTAAGTCCCATGTTATAAGGTCTTTTTGTGGTTTCTGAGCAACTTTTTTTGACTAAGCTGCTAAAACGAAATTTATAATGAAAAAAATGAATAAATGTATTGTTTAAATATTATATTTCTGTTTTATGATCTTCAATGAAATTGGGTAATAGATGGAATTTATATTGTAAATGACGCATGGATAGACTATAAATACTGTCTGATATGATGAGAATGATGATGATGATGATGATGATGATGCCAAAATATATAGAGATCCCTTCAAGTATTACACTAAAAAACATCCATACATACTTACTTGTATAATAATATTAGATTGGCTTCTCGTTCATAGCACCACAGAGGTAGTTAAATATGTATTTTATAGGTCACGTCCCTGATAACGCTATAAATATTATCATAATTATCACAACGAGTATAAAATTAATTTCGTGTGTTGCAATTTCATCGGGCTTACATAATGGCGCTTAATAAAAACATTTACATAACCGTCGTAACGTATTATTATAAACGATTTGAATTATAAATTGCTATTTAAATTAATAACCTAACTTGCGATTATAGTCATTTGTTTAAGTAGTTGCTAGGGCTGTTGCACTTTGTTTATCTTAAATAAAGTAACGTTTTAGTAAAGGTGTACTAACATTTAATCATGCATTTATCGCAGGTGTAGAGACAAATTTCTACACACGATTCGCCTATATTTTAAACATCTTTGAGACAAGAGTAATCATCCGAAGGTTCCGCTTTATTATATTGATATATTTTGGGATAAAGAGTATTCTATCATATGTCACAGATATTTCTCTCATATAAAAATTGAGTTGAGGTTGAAAGTTTGTCCAACATTAAACATACATAACCTCACGTCTGGGTTCTCCTGAGGGGTAGGCAGAGGTGCCCCCACGTAATAGGGGGGAGCTGATTACAGGTTCCGGGCGCTTTTCGAAACTCTGTGCTGTTGCTAAGAATTTCATTATAGTGAAATCCAACAGTATAACTTTATCAAATTAAAGAAATTTTGTAAGAAATTTAAAAGCTTTTACGGCAACTTTATAGAAAATACCTAACTACTAAAATCAAAGACTTACCAGTGAGAATGCTGTTAAAATAGACATATTTATTAATAGATGCAAAAATTATAGCCATTTCGCTGTAGTAATTGTATGAGAGTTAGTTCCTGGAATAATAATAAAGATGAAAAAAATACCTGAGTACTTTTATAGAATTCACTCAGCCCAGTATTGTCATTATTCTTGAGTTCACACCAATTACGTAGAAACGCGTTCACGTAAAAACGTTTAATAAACATTATTATAAAACCGTAGCATCGGCCATGCTGGATTCGTGCCAACTTATAACAATCTCAATTGCAGATAACCAAATAAGAAGGACCCGTTTACCCTGAACATCCTTAAGATCCAAGGGTCTTTCAAACTGGTCGGGTTTAGCTCTAAATTTGTGTATCCAATGTTTTAGACCATGTTGCAACTACAAGTATAGAATGTATTACTGTAAGTGTCATAATATTTTAGCTTGAAATGTTACTGAGACTGGCGCCGTGGGTTTGCCAAATTATCGTGTTCTGCATCCGAATTGACAATGGATGTAGAAAACATTGTATGTAGTATATTGTATGTTGTCTTGAATATAATATGAATAAATGAAATGCATCCAACAATGAATTCATGTTGTTTTCAATTCATTCTTATGTTGTTTTTTGAACGTCTGTAGGATGTATGTAGGAATATGCCTATTTTTTTTTAAGCTTTAGTCATGTACTGAAATTTCCAAGAAAATTAACATCACCCAATATATATAGTAATTAAAATATCATTCTATTTGATACGTCCGAATACTGAATGTTAGTTTGAAAATGTTTGAAGAGAATTATCTTATGTTGAGCTTGACGGCTTCATACGCTTAAGAAAATCTCATGGAAAAATCTCGCATTGATTGATGATCAAATTTAACTTAATAAGGAGTGCCATGGATATACATGTGGGACGTCCTGTAACACGATGGACCGACGACTTGAGAAAAGTGGCGGGAAACGGATGGATGAGGGCTGCTCAAGACCGGGATGGTTGGCGCTTTCTTGGGGAGGCCTACGTTCAGCAGTGGACGGTGATAGGCTGATTGATTGAAGGAGTGCCATAGAAATGCGGCTATGTGACCAACCCGGTCAAATCGACGTATGCTTTTAAAACAAACGTGTTTAATATCAGCCTCTATACATGTCACTGTTCGGCCGCTAATGCATTTGAGAGAATTTAGAAATTCACGATGGAGGGATGATAAACTTTACATGTATGAGGAATTCCTTGCAGTGATCTTTCTGATATTATTCTTCTCATGTTTACACTGTTAAGTCACAAGATAACAAATTCTAAACGCACCTATGACCTTATACCTTGAACTTACAGCTAAATGGAGTAAACTAGGCATAAGGTAATAACTCCCAGTCGATGTCTTTACTGATTGCTTTGCGTTACCTTATAAGTTTCTCACAGCTGCTATAGTTTCCCAGGTATGTTGTGTTTACCTCAAGGCGAGCTAATCAGTGACAACAGATAAAACGCTCCCTTTTCCCACGGCCATCTCGGCGTACATAGCGATGTAGCGAAGAAGCGTAATAGCGGTTATAACAAGAAAGAAACAGCTTATTTGTAATTTTTTTCTGCATAATTGTAGATGTTTTAACTACTGCTGTATGGTAAAGTACGGCTTAGATAACCTTTTATTTAAGCATGGTTAAAAGAAGGTTGTAATTGGAATATTCCTGGACAGATATTCATCATCACCATCATCCCATATAAATCCCCCTTCTGGGCGAGAGTTAAGGGCTTAGTTCAGCATGGTGGCCTGGGGCAGACTACACTCCTATGAAATTCCTAAAAACTTTAAAGTAATAATGTGATAACTATAAAGTGATAATTCAGTGAATACTGTACACTGCTGTAAATAAATGCTTAAATACTGTGACGCGTCTGCGAGCGCGTAATCGTATCGCTCTGTTAAATAGCTGATTTAAAACGGTAATAATATTCGTAAAATACTACTCATAAAGTCTTCCACTACCATGACTCAAATATTATTATATCCATTTGTCCAACATAACCAAATCCAATTTGTTGGCCCCAAATATTGGCCAATCACAAATTATACAGAGAACCACACGAGTCCGTCACAGTAGCGCAAATATCGCGGGAATTAAATTCATTAGCAATGGCTATGGTTTGGCCAACTATCGTATTGTTTGACCCAATTTGATTCTCAGGTGGATACGATGTGGGTCATTCGGACGGCTGCTCGATTACTTCTATTAAATTCATAACTTTTCCTTTTTTATGTGTTGTTTTGGGTAGATACAGCCAAGTGTTTGTCTCCTATATCCTTTACTTCCTCTTCGGCATCTTGCATATTTGCTATAGATTAATCAGCAATAATGAATCAATGCAATCAAGGAATGATTATATCGTACAGCCTTTGTGGTAGTTGAATATATCTTAACATATCTTAACTTGTATCGATGAAGAAGAGTCTATATCATCATCAACTCAGATTTACGACAATCAGGGGATTCAAATAACTATTTCACATACGTAAAATATATTTACCTTCAAACAACAACAATGAAAACATGATTATTAGAGATGTCTAAATTTCGATTTATCAAAACTTTTAAGAATCCTCGTAGAGATGAAAATATCTGTAACACCAAAGCTTGTGAGCAAAACCAATTAGTTTACGTTTGTATACAAAACGTCAAGATTTGTACTTACAGATACTTCATGCCACAGCTGAGTATAGATGGGCGGTGGGAAAAAACCGAATCGGAAATTCCCTGGGAAATTTCCATTTGGGAAAAAATCGGGTATTTATGCGGGAAAAAAACCAATCGACGGGTTTTTTCATCACTTAACGTGATTATCGCGATTTTTTAAAAAAATAACGTTTTTTTTGCTTTATAGAACAAATGCAGCGAAAAATAGGTACTTTGCAATGCGCACATACTTTGCACCAGCGTATATAAGGTACTAGCTGTTGCCTGCTGTTCGAAACGTCCAAATGTGTAGCCTGATCCAGGAACTAAAAGAAAAAGACGTCTTCTTGTTTTATAATAAGATTTTTTCTGTGCATTGTGATGGAATGTTACTGAATTGCAGAAGGAACTACTATTTAAATTTTAAAAATCTTTGAAAAAAAAAGGACGAGAGAGTAGTAGTAATCATTTATTACACATACAATAATCATTTATTACACTCACGATAATCATTATTACACGTACGATAATCATTATTACACGTACGATAATCATTTAGGTATAACACTTACGATAATCATTTCTTCCGTTGGGCTATGTCGGTTACTTTAGTTCTCCTACGGATCTCTTCATTTCTGATTCGATCACGTAGGGAAACCCCGAGCATAGCCCTCTCCATAGCACATTGAGTGACTCTGAGCCGTCCCATGACGCCTTTAGTGAGAGGCCACGTCTCAGTGCCGTATGTCATCACTGGTAACACACAACTATTGAAGACTTTCGTCTTCAGGCACTGAGGTATTTCGGACGAGAAGACGTCTCCTAACTTTCCGAACGCTGCCCAACCGAGTTGGATTTGACGATTGACCTATCTCTCGAAGTTGAACCTGCCTAACCGGACCACTTATTCCAAATAGACATATTCGTCTACAACTTCGAGAGTCGAGCCCCCAACTGCGATTGGGGTGGGCACAACATGGACATTCGACATAATATTCGTCTTGTCCATGTTCATTTTAAGACCCACCTGTTGGGAGACTCGATTGAGGTCTTCGAGCATAGTGCTAAGGTCCTCCAGCGATTCTGCCATGACAACAATATCGTCGGCAAACCGAAGGTGTGTGATATACTCGCCGTTGATGTTGATGCCGAATCCTTTCCACTCCAAGAGCTTGAAGGCGTTTTCCAGCGCGGCAGTGAACAGTTTCGGAGATGTAACATCTCCCTGTCTCACGCCTCTCTGTAGTGGAATAGCCTTCGTGCTCTGATCTTGTACTCGGACCGACATGGTGGCGTTGCTGTATATACTTTTCAACACCTCGATGTACCGACACTCAATGTGACACCGCTGGAGAGACTCTAGCACCGCCCACGTCTCGATCAAATCAAAGGCTTTCTCATAGTTCACAAACGCTAAACAAAGTGGCAAGTTGTATTCCTCGGTTTTCTGTATAACTTGCCGAAGCGTATGGATGTGGTCTATGGTGCTAAAGCCTTTTCGGAAGCCAGCTTGTTCGGGAGGCTGTAAGTCATCAAACCTGCGTTCGAGACGGTTTGTGATGACCCTTGAAAACAACTTATAGACATATCTTATAACTTAGAAAATATCTCATATAGGGAATGAGGAGATCCGTAGGAGAACTAAAGTAACCGATATAGCCCAACGGATTAGCTCGTTGAAGTGGCAATAGGTCGGCCACATAGCGCGGAGAACTGATGACCGATGGGGCTAGAAAGTTCTCCAGTGGAGGCCACATACTGAAATACGCAGCCTGAGACGCCCTCCAACCAGATGGTCAGACGACCTCGTAAAGGTCGCAGGACGTCGCTGGCTGCAGGCGGCCTTCGACCGATCCTGGTGGAGGTCATTGAGGGAGGCTTATGTCCAGCAGTGGACTGAGATTGGCTGATGATGATGATGATAAATCATTTCTTGACAAAAGTTATTAAAATGTTTTTTTACAATTGAATTTTTTTTGTCACTGTCGCAGTAGTCATGATGCTTAATCCGGTGCAAATGACGTGAAAAAAGTTAATAGGACGATGACCCCTGGTCATATTGACCCGAATTTGAATGTTTTTTTTTTAAATAAATATAATGAGTTACCCCAATTTTAAATAGTGTTTATTATAATTATTCTTTGCTTAGATAGTAAAATAAAAATATTAAGAATTACATGTTAGAAATATACTTCTATAATTATTTTTAATATTTTATATTAAAAATATAAAATATTAAAATTAATATTTTATATTAAAAATAATATATTGCCTGGGTGTTGATAACGGCTCGTAATAAGAAGAAGGTATCGAAGTCCGTAAGAGTCGCAATAGTCGTCAACCCAAAGTAAACCACGTATTTAATCTCACTAGGCAATCAAAGTCCACAAAACAAAATCCATGTCGTCAATTAAACCTACAAATTAACACGAGTTCGCAGTACGAAGTCAAAACAACGTCTGAGTTAAATAGATCACCAACGCGTACGCCGCTGCAACTACTTGCTTCACCGCCCCCCACCCTCGTACGTAGTTTCGGGTTACTTGTCACTAAGAGCGGATGAACACACACAGACAAACAACAAGACAAGTTTTTAGCATATATAACGTATAGCTGTTGCCCACGACTTCGTCCGCGTAGACTACAGGGTTGAGTTCAGATATAAAATAAGTTATAATCTTTTTTACCTTTCAGAGTCATGTTTATGCACATACCAGAAATCATTCAAATCGGTTTAGTAGATCCAGAAATACCCATTCTCACGGGAATACATTTTCTGGGATAGAAAGTATTCTATGTTACTTCCTTGGTTCCTATTTATCTCCAAACCATAAATCCTTTTGTCCCAGTAGATGCAGAAATACCCATTCTCACGAGAATACTTCATTTTCCGGGATAAAAACTATCCCATGTTAATTTTGTGAGCTCTACCTCTCTTTATACCAAATTTCATTCAAATCGCTTGGGTAGATCCAGAAATAACCATTCCCACGGGAATACTACATTTTCCGGGATAAAAAGTATCATTTGTTTCATTCTGATGTATAAACTATATTATTGTAAAGTTTCATTAAAATTCATTCAGTAGTTTTTACGTCAAAGCGTAACAGATAGACAGATAGACAGAGTTATAACATACCTCACGCCTATATTCCCCAAAGGGGTAGGCAGAGATGCATTTCTGCACCCACATTTCGCCAAGTATGTATCAGTCCCACGTAATAGGGGGCGAGCCTATTTCCAGATAGACAGAGTTACTTTCGCATTTATAATATTAGTATGGATTTATTGAATTATGAATATAAACAAAGTTAGATTAGCTCTAACTAGTAGTAATAGGACGTACTATTTGATATATACATATCTCTACACATTACTTAAATGTTACATATGCTAAATATGAAAAAACCCGAATATTTTTCCATTCCCGCATATTTTTCGGGTATTTTCCCCTTTTTTCCCACGTCGGGGTTTTTTCGGGGCAAATGCCCATCTATACAGCTGAGTCACTCAACTAAGCCTAATCCGTCCGCATACAACAAATCATTACTAATCTGATAGCCGACGGATGTTATCGCAACTGATAAGTGAGTTTACGTAAGGTCAGTTACCCGGTTTTACTCGCCACGTTACCTAACGAATTAGGCAACGTTAGACATAATCTAGCCTAGATATTAGCTCATTTGCATACGTTAATCGTGATTTATCGAATCACTCATGTTTTGTAATTATATTGTTGTAAGTGATAGCTGGGTTTCGACCGGACTGACCAGTCTTGGGTTTAGATTGACCCATACTTTCGTCTTTTGTTTAATTTGTGTAGTACTAATCGTGGCCAAGTTTATGTTAATCTTTTGCGATTGTCGTCTACCAATCACAGTGTCGCGTGAAAGACCAAGATAAAATTAGAGATACTGATAGGTATAACTGACTATTGAATAGGAAACTGTAATTTGAAGTTCGTATTATTTATGTTTCATTTTGCAATAGAATAGAATTAAGCAATCGGCTTACCCGAAAGGAAGTGATCACCAATATCAATCAAGGCTCATGATGTACTCCTAAAAGCAAGACAGATAATAAATTCAACTTTCAAACTCCCAGCTGAATTCCATATTTAAAACCTAGCTAAATGCATTTCAACATTCATCCAAGCCTTAGAAGCCACGTTTATATTGAGATGTGAAGAGCGTGTGCTCAAGTGTTGGGGCATTAGATGAAGTATGCTTCAGTGTCTGGCGCGGGCTGCAGCCGCCTGCCTGGGCTCGTCACTGTCGTCTGTGACGTAAACATTTGGAACATTCTTACGTCTTATTTTAACAGACGTGAGGTGTTGGACTGTGCACTAATTATTGCAAGCGAGCTTGGCATGTTGTGGATGATAAATATTATGTTCGATACCGCTGATATTATAAGTAAAGTAAATTTCATAAAGATCAATTTAAAAAAAAATGTTTAAAACGTATTTTTTATGGGAACATCTTGGTTTTAAGGTTGAGCATGTGATCTAGAAATCCCGTGTTGAAAATTGTTAATGGAGTTTGGATTAGGAAATTCTTAATAGGAGAAATACCATGTCAGAAATGTTTCTGAAAAACCGGCTATAGGTTTTGCGCTCATTCCTTGAGGTTTAAGAAAGATACCTCAAACCTTGGTTGCCAAATTACATCTATGCGTATCCAAATTAAGATTTAGCCCGCAATCCTCAATATTTTACCTCACCTAGAGTTTGTGTGTTTGTTTGAACGCGCTAATCTCTAAAACTTGTCAGATTTGAAAAAAAAATATCCAGGCATATCTAGGGGATAAATCTTATATTGTGCATAATTATTTCATCTTTGAGGGATCATCGAACTCACCCCCTCCATTGTCATCTTTCCGTTAAAAAAAACATCTCAATTCATTGTTTTCTCTATATAAACAATACATTCAAGCCTTGGCAATGATCCGGCTGAGCGGACATAGGGCGAAGTGCCAAGTGAGCGCAGATGGCAGGACACGCAGGTGATAAAGTGGATCACACGAGCCGATACTGTGCCGATTGGCGTGAAAGCGTTGCGAATAAATATTCGCATTTTATGATAGTGTTTTGTCTTTTATCGTAGGGTTTAGTGGAAGTGGCTATGGCGATGGTTTAGGCACGTGTTCGAGAGTCTAACTTTTCGATCTTATGAGTGTCATTACCATCATCATTACCAACCAAAGGTCGTCCACTGCTGGACGTAGGCCTCCCCCAGAGACTTCCAAAGTGTTTATTCGGAAGCGGCTAATGAGTGTTATTAGTCATTTTTTTATTATTGTTATAAGAGTATTCATAATAAATTATCACTTGCTTTAACGGTAAAGGGATATTTTGCGACCGAGCGAAGGACCAACTGCAGCAAGTGCAGTGCTGACACCAAGCATTGAAGCTCAGTAAATATAAAGAAAACTATTTTGTCATGAACCCATAACGAAATTAATCAGGAAAAATAATAAAGGAGGAGTTGAGAATGTAGAGTTGATCACTTCACAATAATAATAGTTTACTTCATAGTTTTATTTATAAGCAGTCCTAATAATATATAAACCTCTGTTAAAAATTTACTTCGCCTCCTACTATCTGTGAACATAAACAAGGTAGCATGCTACGAAGGAAATTGCTATCAGGACATTAAAAATAATTGGAATTTACTTAACGTGCGATGCTTATGTCAATTTAATATATTTTATCGTTTTCATTAGCGATTTTGCTTATAGATTGTTACTTTGTCTAGTGCCAGTTGTTACCAGTGCGGTCTTTGGGGTAATTACCACAAAAAATACCTTTTTTCGACTGCTGGCATTTCCACTCAAATCGCACAGTAAATCTCTTTAGTAATTCCACAATCATTCATTCTTTGATTCTTGTGTCGGGGACTCTTAACTCCTAATCAGGATGATACACCGTCATCTTTCACGCAACATTATTTACCGGCAGAAAATTCTAGAAAGCCCCAAGACAAAGGAGTTCAAAATCTGCTTCCTTGTTGTATATAGGCCTAAGGATACTCGGATACACGTTCATTACCTTCCCAGTTCCAAAGGCCCTGAGGCGTCCAGCGTGGTTCAACTTGCCGGTTTATGGCATTTCACGGTACCATGGTAGTACCACCATAAACCTAAGTGGCTCTCGGCAAATAATAAACATTAAGCCCAAGCATCAAAAAGTGACATAAATTAAAAAGATGTAAAACGGAACAGCCTGTAGAATCGACGTGTTTCCATTTGTGTGCGAGAATTTGAAGTAGGTAGGTGTCCCATGAACCGTGATAGATAGTTGGAATTTTGTCAGGTGATGTATTTCTGTTGCCGCTATAGCGAATACTAAAAATATACACACATACATATACATACATAAACTCACGCCTGTCTCCCATTAGGGTAGGCAGAGACTATAGAGCGCCAAAGGCCACGGTCCAAACATACCTCTTTCGCTTCCTCCACTATTACTATCCTCATGCATATCATCAAAAAATATAGTTAATAAATATTTAGTGGCGGTTCTCACGCAGCAGACATGATTTTTTTTTATTTTTTTTATGGGATCCTTAGTGTGCGTGTCCGACTCGCACTTGGACTTTACTGATAGTTGACGGGCCGAGTTGAACAAACATCGTATTAAAGATAATATATAATATGTAATATTTGTAATGCGATCTTCTTTAAGAAAGTGTATGATGATGCCTTGATAAAACATTCCATCGCTTTTTCGTCGGGGGTTAAACAGAACCTTTTAAATGGTAAAAATGAGGCTAAATAGAATAATTAAGTGGAGAATTTATTACATTGAAAAATTAAGTGAGCAATATATTTTATAAGCACAATTTTTATATTACTTAACAACAACGGACGTAACAAGTACTTGTTTATTGTGACTTACAATAAATGATTTATTACATAAACATGAAGTACAATTTATTTATATCTGAAAAAAAATTACTCCACGCACAATAAGAGATTACAAAAATAATAGCTGATTCGCACATACATGAGCTATAACCGTGAGGTAGGGAAACATTGCAGACCCATAGACAAACGAGTTCTGTTGACGTAACTCATTTAGTTCTCGTGTGAAAACTCCACAGCACAAAGCCAAGCATTCATAATTGTGAAACTTAAGTGCATATTTGCACGCGGACATCTACGTGTTAAAAGAAAACACGGCGAAACGGGCGTTTGCTAAATAAATTTCTTTAGACTTATAACGGTATAATTAGACTGTATGTTTTATATGCTATAGATAGTCTAATTTTATATAGTTATGTATACCGTAAAGGAATGTGCAATATGCATTTTTTTGACACAGTGCATTTCAGAAATTAGGATCTAGCTAAGAACAGGGAACAAATATTGGTCAAATATATACAATAAAAATAAATGGGCTTAGCGTGATGGTAAATAGCTTAAAGTCTTCCTCAATAAATGGGCTATCTAATACTGCAATATTTTTTTTTAAATCGGACCAGTAGTTCCTGAGATTAGTGCGATTAACTAAAAATAAAAACTCTTTATAAAATTTGCCGATATTTTTATATTGGTTTAGAATCTAGATTGTATGTTTTTATGTATGAGTTTCATTTTTTATACGTAGACTGTTCTCTCATGACTTTCTTGACGTCCATCCTATGGTTGTCTCTAAAAGATTGCCTTGAGCGATAACACCGCCAAATTTAATATTATTTGACAGCCCCGTGGCGCAGTTGGCTAGACACCAGCTTGCGAAACGAGAGGCCGCGGGTTCGATCCCCGCACCGAGACAAATGTTTGTGTGAACCACAAATATTTGTTTCGGGTCTGGGTGTTTGTGAGACCGAAAAAGTCTCTCGTAGTGTCTGATACACAAGTCATAGGTCTTGTAACCTAGTGTGGGGTCAGAGCTATGTATGTGACTGTTGGGTGTATTTATTTATTTATACCACGTGTCTTTTTCTTTCGTTCATTTTCATGTAAATAAAAAATGACAGTCCGAATTGAGCTGAATACATATTTTCTATAGCAGTCTATTCAAATTCTATGACGTCATGCACCCCGCCTAGATATTACAAATTACTTGAACGTAATCTATTCTTAGTTGAAGTCATTTAAATAATGCGACCTACTTCCTAAACCGCTCGGCTGGGAGCGATTCCACAGAAAAGTCCGTTTTTACTATTTTCAATCCATTAAAAATGCCGCCGACGGTCATTACTGTACGTCTGAGGGTTTGTTACTATTGTTATGTTATATAAACGATTCAGTGTGGAATAAATGTAGAATTATTTAGAAAAAGTTTGGTATTTATGTGTGAATTGCGTAAGAATAAGTCAAGAATAAAAGTTGCATATACACACATAGGTGACATAACATACATACTACATACAGATAAATGTCACCAAAATTATTTATTATTATGTCGAATAATATGCTAGTCTTATAGTAACTCTAAAACCCCAAATTGACAAACTACTCTTATCGAAACATTTCCTCTTCATTGTCAATTACCTTCCAACCCGGTCTATCCATATATCGTTACTCGTAAGGACTCTGCTATTGGAGACGCGCCGTCGTTCTCCTAAAATACTGTGAACATCACACATGCTGATTTACAGACGATAAACAAGTTCACGAGATGGACGCCGCTCCGTCCGTCTGTGCGTTGCGCAATTTTATATATGCACCAACGTTTTATATATAGACACACACTTGACATTAGGAAGATCTCCCTCGACTCTTTAGTTAGGCAGTTGTAGGACTAATTAATGATTTATAGACGGTTGAGTTTTGGATTTGCTGAATAATTTGCAAGGGTCAATAAGATTTCAACGCTTCAACCCGTATTGTTTCAAATCTAGGTGGTTGTGAGATAAGAAAGTCCTTTATAATTCGTGATATCCATGACGCAAGACACGTATAGAAAAAGACCGATAAAGCTTTTACGATGATGATAATTCAACGAAAAAGTTTCGGAGGCATATACTCAAATCGATTTAATCCTTAAAAATATTAAAACCGGATTTTAGATGGGGTCTAGGGGGAACCCTACTAATCCCAATAGAAATCTAGATTTCAAGCCACTTACTGTAAAAAAATTAAGAAATTAAAAAAAGGCTGCACATTTCAAGCAAAACAAAAAAATGGGTAGAGCGAGCAGAAGATAACTGTGTATAAAGATATCAAAATTTCTGCTACAGTTGTGACGTGACTGATGTTTACTGAAACAAAAATACTGCAGTCGAGGCATAAAATAATATTCACAGATTCTTGTTTAAAACTCACAGTTTACTCGTTTGACGCGGTGCATCCGGCGACGTAGTTTTAATATTTTTAACGCGTTCATAATTTTACAAAAGAGCGGGAATTTAGGTCGAATGTCATTGCAAATGACTTCATCAGAGATAAAATATTGAGCTTGGATACACTTCGGATTTATTTTCGAATATCTAAACGAATACCACCACCATAATTTAATAGTTTTTATTTAAGACTTTATTAAATGATTTATTAACTAATTCAGAGCTTCTTATGTATCCTAATGTTTGGCAAAGGTTTTGCACGCCAAACTGTCAAAAAACCCCTTATAAATGATAAATTAATTGTTGTTTGAATTTACGTAAGGAAATGAGTATCTATGTACTATTAAAAACAGATAAACAAACGTAATGTCCACTAATAAATATCATCATTAAAGTGTGTCATTTAAGGCGTGTCAAACACTTGATGAATTTATTTCAGGGCTTTCTTACCGCGCCGGAACTAGTCTCCTGCCAAATTCTCGTTGGCAGCTGGTGTTTTGCGTCACCAAGCGACGGCTAGACGTCTCGTCACCTAGTGGAGACGAGTTAGTAATTACCAGAAACATATGTTTTGGAATTATAAAGTGCCATTGGTTGCAGTAAATAAATTTTGTCGTTAATGGTGATTTACAAAGGTAATTCATGGCGATTATTAGTAATTTCTCCCATTGATGTATTTGTTCAATTATACACATTTTATTGGATGTTTCTGAACTCACAAAAAGCTGATCTAGTTAATAATTTCCTATATTGGTTGCTTGGTCCATGACTTGTTAGTCTTTTTTTAAGCTTTGGCAGAAGACAAAGCTTTTTGTTTTGCCTTAAGCTGTCAGAATTTATAGACTATTTAGGAAACCCCCTGGAACCTGCTCATATCGAAAGTGGAAAAAATGTCTTAGCAGACCATCTTGCTGGTATCAAGTGACAGATGATGATAACGTTCGCCACTTTGTGCTCTATTTAGGAAAACCGTACTTAAGTGCGCTTTTGTTGTGGTAGTGTGTAGCTTTTCGATTGCGTGCAGTAGAATTTGCTTTTTTTGCAGTTACCACGTTTCCAATAATGATCTTTTACCGTCACAATTAACGTAAGACTTATCCTAAGACTTGATAGGAGATCTGCAATCTATAGCAGCCGTCACAGTATACTCTTCTACGAAGATTTTCGATTAACAAACAAAATCCGGTAGAATTCAGCGCCAATATACCGCCAGTTAAGCCAAGGTTTAAATAGATGAAAGTTATTATTTATTAAATTTAGTGTTTACGTCAATGCTGTATTCAGTGCGCATGAGCTACATGTAAATTATTATATTTACACAAATACAGGAAGATTTAAGGTCGGTTGTTAAACAAAGGAAATGGTGAATGTAATGCATAGTGTTCCGTTGATCTATGATATTCTACGTTCCTTGTTTTCCAATATTTATGAACTTGGTAATACATTTCGAAATAAAACTGAAATAGAAAAGAATGTTTTTAAAAACACAGGTGATGAATCAACGGAAATTGTTTTGGCGAAATTCAGAGAAAAATTTGATTATATCAAAATAGAAAGGAGCTATCTTTCCGTAGGTATATGTATATGTAAAATACAATATAGTAATATATCTCAGAGGAGATCGGCTGAAAATAAAAACGTAATATTGCCGATGTTCGGAGGCAAATAGGATTGAAATATAATATATAATATTATAGCGTGTGTATTTTCTTATGAACTTGGAGACGAGGTCTTGACTTCAACATTGCAAAAGCACGTTCCTCAATAAATAGGTTTTTCAGCAATATTAACTTGTCCAAGTTACTTCGAAAGCAGCACTGACATTACTCTAAAACAAATGGTCTGTTCCAAGCCCATTTAACAAGATATTTATCAGGATACAAAATATAGACATACACCAGGTCAAAAACCCAGATAATAAATACTTGTACGCTTGTAGGTCTCAATTGATAAAACAGTCGTCGTTTCGCCCACAGTTTTGCATAAAACACGTCGGGCTTAATCCTATCGAGTGTGGAAGTAGGCCACGTCACAAAGAGTATGCAGAAATGGACGGCAATTTACATCTATTCAATCTATTAAGTGCTGTTAGCGAAATCTGTACCCGTCGCCTTCTCTATAAATAATTATCAATGGATCTCTTTGAGAGCGCGTCACTGCACTTAGGGCTGTGGAGTGTGGGGGAATGAAAAACATTAAAAAGTTGAGGCTGAAAATAAATAATGTGCTAATGACACTAGTGAAATGGTTTTGACGTAACTGGCATACAAATCTTGTGCAGTAGGTGTGAGAAACTACGAGAAACGTTTCGATCTCAAGAACATCAAGGCTTGAAGGCAAATAAATAAAAAACACAAAGAAAGCGGTATACTATTGTTTATTAATTTAGAAAATTAAGTAAATAAATTAAAGACTTAGCTAACCATGTCGCTTGAAAAGATGTTAAAATGAGGGTTCGTATGACTAAGAAGTAAGAATTTTGCATCTAATAGCCTCTTTCAGCTTTACGTGTATCTATTACCGTGCACATTTTAAAACTTTGTCCTTTAAATGATTTATTTAAGACCTCTCTTATTTTTTAACCCAGCATCTAAGCAGAAATAATTTTGATTTTTTCAACTCGTTTATACAAAATCAGGCGAGACAAAAAAAGGCTCAGGAAGAATTCAATCTGCCAACCCTGACACAAAGAGTACGAGCGCGTGCACTGAGCGATGCGCCTGCGCACTGATTTATTACATGTTTTCAAATACCATTCCCGCTGATGCTTTGTTTATAATGTGCGCGGTACTCTATTAATAAATATATGAATCTGTTTGTTTTTTACGTACTAATATTATTAACTAGCTGCAGCAGATTATTTCTACTATGTTATGTTATTTTGTTACAGTGTTAGGAAATAACTATGTATTGTTAACTTTGTATTTATTTACATACAATACGTAACAAGCATACATAATGTGTCTTTGTTAATAGATATTTATATAAACAATCTTATATCAATTAAACATTGTTGTTCTCTTTGTTGATGCATTTATGAAGATAGTCAGATGAAATGCCTGGGAAATGCAAGTTAAATTTCACTATGTAAAATCGCTTTCATAGTGCCTCCTAAGGAATAAGTAGAGGTGTAATCTAATAGCCACTTTCCTAGTTACTGTGTCCTACATAATAAACCTATGACTACTTTCGAGTACATTTCCTAACGATCACCAAAAATCTTATAGACTAATTTCCAAATCAAACTCGGAATTGCTTTATCTCGCTCTTACAATGGCATTAATACTTAACTTATATCTTAATAGTTGCAAAACATGACAAAATACATGTTTACAATATTATGCAAGAAGGTCACTTGATATGATTTTTATCATTGACTCCGTTTATCGATATTGATTTATTAATTAATCCACCGACCTCTGGGTCAAGTTCGACGATGACGCGATCGTACGATTCAGATTTTCCATTATTTTGAATTCCCACACCTTTGTCTTTTGTTAGTCGAACTATTTATGATAGATAGAGTTAGACTAGTTTGAAACTAGTAGACCTAAAAGATTTAAGGAATTTCTCAGCTGTGTAGTCTGCCAATTCGAATTAAGCTAGCGTGGTGAACTAAGGTCTAAACCCTCTCATTAGTAGAAAATGCATGCATGGCAGTGGGACGTATGATGAGATGTGAGAGTCGAGAGAAGACTGAGTCATAACAATTTTTGTTTACTTTATAGTACGACAAAAACCGCGACAAGAACAATTATGATTTTATTTTAATCGGTAAGTTATAATCATCAGCCAATATACGGCCCACTGCTGGGCACGGGCGTCATCTACCATTGAGAGGATTTAGGCCTTAGTCCATGCTAGATTAGTAACTTTAATGTGTACTAGTTTCAACACAGTTTAAATGATAGCACCATAAAATGATATTGATATAAACGAGAGCGCGTATAGTTACGAACAAGATGTCACGTGGTTGTCAGCAAATCAGCAAACATTTAACGTTGACGATCGCAACTGGGCCAAACAAACAGCCGGTGACAATTGACTGAGCCGTAGTGATACGTTTATACATGGCATTAACATGATTTGTTTGATAAACGTATGTAAATATGTTTTTGAAAATATTTTTCACCCATGATCTGGATTAGAACATACCCAGAGTAATCAGAGGTTCATTTCTGCAACGACATTTCGTTATTTCTGTTTAGAAAAGTAGGTGAGCCTATTGCACTTTTAACAGCTACTGAAAATTTCCAAATGGAAAAACCTAATAGTACTTTACCTGAATAATTTGTAAGATAGTTCATTTCTGTCATATAATAATCGCGTGGACTGACTAAGGATTGTTGTTTTAAATCGTATTTCTCAAATTGTCCCTCCATTTATATAACACTACTATTCAGGCCGCAATGCTTTAATTATTTTACATTTTCAAAACAATAATTGGAAAAAACCTTTTACATATTTAGACTATCAAGGAAAGCGTTACAAAGACTTTAAAAATCCTAAGATCAGTCTTTTACTACAGTAGGCTGCTCAGAATGCTCTGTTGAAACAACCAACATCACTCGATCTACATCTGCAGCGTTCTACAGCAATCTAGTAATGTCAATACGGTTTTTGCCTCGGCAACGTTTACACGAGGCGAAATGCGGCCTTGGAGCCAATCTAACCCACGGTCGGCTCTGATTCAATTCGCCGAGCCTTCCGAATGGACGGAATTGAAAAACCATTCCGTGCTATGGCTATGGCGTTGGCGAATGACTTTGCAAATTATTTTTGTGCGGAGATGTCTGCCGGGTTCTGGCTGGTTTACACTTGGCTGCGTCGGAGCCTTAGTGCGAACTCTTTGGTAATACTGTAGATACTCGAGTAATTGGACCTATAACCAGCAGTGGACGTCTTTTGGCTGATTATGATGACAAGAGTAAAGTCGAGTATACAAGACATTGAAGTTATTAAAAGTGAATACTGATGATGATGATAGATGTTCATGTGTGCAAAAGTGTGTGTTAAAGAGCAAAACAAACAACGTTTTGACCAATTTAAATTACGTAATGGGAGGCTTGTTTGTGCTGGTGGAATGCTTAGAATTATCTTACGAAAAATCCAATAAAATTTGGAAAGACCTGAAAGTCCAACCTAAAGTTGTTCATTTCTTTAGTGACCAAAGTCTAATGCTGTAAATCTAGTCAAAGAAAAAAAATATTTCACCAGAATGATCATTAGATCATACAATAAATTTCATAATGCAACTATTGTTAGCCACACTCGTGTGTTTGTTACCGTGTTTAT
Organism: Cephonodes hylas; assembly: GCA_030295005.1. Taxonomy (NCBI): domain Eukaryota; kingdom Metazoa; phylum Arthropoda; class Insecta; order Lepidoptera; family Sphingidae; genus Cephonodes; species Cephonodes hylas. The sequence goes on from AP025365.1 coordinate 2,112,022, forward strand.
TGAATACGCGGTACAGTACATCTGTACTATTTATTCAGCGCACAAGCTGAGCAAACATAAAGTCATTTGAAATTCTTTCATCAGTTCCTACAAAATTAATCAAATATATAAGTTTAGTGTATTTAAACCTGACTTTTTATACTTACCAGCTATAGCCGAAGAGAGCATTACAATTTTTGGAATTCCAAATATCTGTTTTACTGTTAAATTAACCTTTCGGTTTGACCTCATCAACAATACCAAGACATCATAAAAACGCGTAAAAAATCTTCAAGAAATGCAGACCAAACTACTTTAATTAAATTCGAAGAATAGAATTCTTGTAAGTTCTCCTAGTTTTAGTCCAATAAGGTATAAAATACAATTAATTACCTTCAAGCATTTTACCACAAATTACTTTTCAAAACTCCCTTCAGCCACGCAACTTGCGCCCACGCACTGCCATCAAATACACCTAAATCATGCGCATTACCACTCGAATTAAATATATCATCAATTGTTTGATAGCAATCGGCTCGTAAACCATGTGAAACGGCCAATCATTTCGCCGACAATCGTCTTACAGTATGAGGTCCCATTAAGGCAACAATCACTTCCCCTAGACGGACTGGCGCGCGCAATGTACCGCGAAATAAGTGTTTTCATACTTTAGTGTATATTTTGTCGTAGTGTACAAGAAAATTTCTTGGCATTAAAGAACACTTGGTATGAATTTAGGTTGATTTAAAATGTCACTTTTGTTTCGATCGTGTGTAAAAATAATTTTGCTGGTCGCCGGTTGTCTTAAAAAATTGGTAGAAGCAATATATTTTATTCGATGTTTTTACAAGAGGCAAGTTAAAGTTTTATCCCAGTTGGGAGGAGCTGTAAAGTTGGATTTGCCTTAATTGCTGGTTAAAATGATAGAGGTTATCGCAAATCACTCCATCCCTTCTTATTCTATTGAAATATCTAACCGGCAATCTTCGAACTTTAAGTATCAAAACTGCATTTCTATCGGTGACTATACACATATTATCATATTTCCTTATTTGCTTCCTTCCTTTAAAGAAATCAACCGTTCAGTTTTTGCTGACGCTGTTTCTACCAAATTCCATTTTACATACACCTCGTTATTTCCACATACTTCAGCGGTGGTATTCTAAAAAATGTGCCGTGAATCAAATATGTTGTAATATTCAAAGCGCCGGCGTCCATTGAAAATAAAACAGCGCGATAACACGCGAAAAAAATTATGTAAAGCAGCGCCACTGACATGCGATTTATTTTTAAAACTGTAGTGCTGTGATATTTTCCATCGATATCAATTACGACTGTAGATTTTTCTCTGGCAATAACATCTGAAGCTAGATCATCTAGTGTGTTAGAAATGGTTTCCTGATTCCTAGTAGATGTTAGGTGATGACAAATAAAAATGGTTGGTCTATTTTTCGAGCGCCTGAAGATGAACTAAAATTATATTATGCATGCTTGCCGGGTGTATGCAAATTCTAGAAATTATCATCGGAGATTTAAATAGAAATATTTATATTCTAAATCTTGAGATATATTACTTGTTGGTCTCTTTTATTATGAAGTTTGAAGATAAATCCATGTATGATGTTCTTCTAGAGTAACTTTTTAACAGCATAATCTGATATTATTACTTTGTTTTTCACGAGGATCTCGCCTTGCTAGTTAATGTTCTCCATCTCAGTACATCATCAAACTCTAAACAAATATTTAAAAAAACAAAACTTCTCACATCAATCATACGAATCAAGAACAGGATATCACGATTCCCACACATATGGTGTGACGACTATTAGACCAATAAGATATCACAACGGTATTGTTAATATTATAATGTATCAAGATTTGTGCAAAGGGCCGGTCGCACGCTCGATTGCGACACTGCATCGGCCCATTGAGAACAGGCGTGGGCGACCAGCCGGTGTTTTGATAGTAAATACTGCGTTAACTGTACCCGCCCTCGTGTCTTCCAAGCTGCCTGATAGCATCTAGAATACGTTTCTATTCACCAAACAGTTAGCTACGGGACACTACGTAACAAGAACTTAGGGAGATTAATGAATCTTTTGAAATTTGTCGTTATGAAACTATTTTGCCGTTGCTATTTACATTTCTATGGATTCATGCTTTTTGTTTTTGACTTCGCCTTTACACAGCCCATGTGTCAAAGCTTTAACAAGTGTAAGTGATTTTATACTGATTTTTTTTTAAATTATCTTCTCCCCGATTCACTGGTGAATGGTTGACAGAGACCGTAAAAATATTGTCCTTGTTGTTAAAGATCAAAAATATTTTTAAAATTATAACTGAATACTGTTAACATATTTGTGAAATTTCATTTCAAATACAGGCATAAATGTCAATTATGTGTATAAAGAAAATAAGAATACGTTTGATCGCTTCGAACTTGTGTAATGGGGCTAAAGCGTTTTTGTACCATTTTTCACTCCTAATCAATCTAAAGAGGGAACAGATGTAGAAGACTTTTTGATAATAATAAAAATTCTTATGATTCTCGTGGGAGTCTACGAAACATAAATAATAGAAAGGCTTCATAGAATGGCCAAACGACAAACATTGAAACATTATTTGGATTACAAATGAAGTAATTTTACTTCAATGCCAATAAAAAGCTTTACTATACCTAGAACAGCTATTGCATACAGACTTGCAAAATTAGGTCTTCATCCAGCCGGTATTATTCTGAGTAATATAATAATATCAGAAGTATATAAAGTTGGAAATAAATACAGCCTAGATTTTATCCGCAATCGATCTAACTGTATTAAATGTTGGGAAAATCTATATTATAGCAGTAAATAAGCAATTCAATTACAGCAACCGTTGAAGCGATCGCCAATGGTTTATATCTTAACTAGTTTTTACTTCCAATAGCGTCTGGATATAAATCAAATACTAAAGAAGTCTTCACTGCGCAATCTACCTATTTAAAAGTCCTGTTGGAATCGATTTAATACTTCTTCAATAATTTCAAGGAGAAAAACTTAATCACTTCATACATGATGGAAATAACTATCATTTTGATTTAATCTTTAATAATATCGTCTTCCATAGCATTTATATTATCACCTGCTTTTATCTCTCCAATATCGGAATCGTCTTTCTTTAAAAGGACTCTATTAAGTCTGATGTTTGATTTATTTACTTAATTATTACTTGCATCCTGCACATTTATCAATGGAAGAACTCATCTAACTTTAAATTTAATTTAAGGTTTATTTGGATCGCAATACGTACCCAGAAAAGTTTAAAGTTGGGCAAGCTAATTTGATAAATTTATGACCACTTCGGTTCACCATTTTAGTAATTGAAATGATTCATCGTTCCGAATCGAAATTTCCCCGTAGCGATAATAAAATCTGTGTCCAATTTTAGAGCCCTTTTAGAATTGATGAAGCTGGTTAATAGACTTTCACTTTTGCTTTCCAAACATCTGTTATATGCATCTTTAGTGTTAATTTGTTGATTTTACATAGTTGTTATTCTTGCCTATTTATTCTGTGAATACAGATCAATATATTTGTGGTTTAGTGTTATTATTTCGTTTATGACATTAATCCTTTAGCTGTCACTGTGGGTGCTTTTGTGAGAACTATATCAATGCAGCAGGTAGCAGGTAGTAACAGCTGGTGTTATTGAATAGAAGGCAGCCTTAGGCCGTGAAATATAAAGTCAACAAGACATCCTGACGGACATAATTCAAAATATATTCCTAGTTAATAAAATTTATCAGCCAGTTCGGTCTATTTCCTCGTGCAGACAACCTGCCCGCATTATACAGACGTAAATGTAGGCGTCGGGTTAATGGTAATAAATATGTCGATCGCAACACGGGGAAGTGTGCCTCATCGATATATTATCGTTATCGCCGGTGTAACGTGGTCGCACGCTCCGGTTGACCGCAATTAGCGCACGCTTTTTTATCGACATGCGAAATCTTAATTAGCTCAACACTACCATTTTTTTGTGAATGAAGCGCGTTGAATGACATTGCTTATTTATTACTGTGTTGTGTAATGCGCTCGTATTTAAATTTAAGATTGCTTTTAATGTTTTAGATAAAATAGATTCGGTGGATATGCAAGCGGATGACATCTGGATGCTTTCACCGACGCCCACGAATATAGCGAGCTAGGGTCGTAAATTTGGTGTCATCATTAGTTAGGGATTGTTAGGAAACTTTATAGCGAGGTTACGGCAAAGTTTTCAGTTTGCCTGTACAGTCCTGGTTAATTTTGTTGCGACATGTTAGTTCTTCTTAGTTGGTCTAACAGTATTGCTTTTGGTATTTATTTGTTAAGTTTGAATGAGAACTGCATATGAATACTTTAAAGAGATGATTTGCGGTGGATAATAACATGTTTACTACATTGAAATTGTTTAGGAGTGCCTAAAATTATGTTAGAAATGTTTGTATCACCGCGTCCAAAGATCCCTATCATTCTATCTTGCGGTTTCCTGAAATGTAATTAATGTTTAAAAGATGTCTTAATTAAGCAAATATGCTTCAAAAATTGTTTTTAGAACTATTACTTACGTGAATCATAATATTGATTAATTCAAAGGTCTTCAAAACCTCATTACAATTTCTACAAGCTTAGTGAAATCGAGAGAAGGTAATAACACTAAATATTATATCGAAAATAAACCAGTTCCTTAATCTATACGAGAACTAAAATCATTGCTTATCTCGATGAAGGCGATGTTTTAAACCTTCGTTGACACTTTCAATAATTATGCCGGATTGCGACAGGCCGGCAAACTTTCTCCCACCCACAGCCGACGAATAAGGCTTGGGCCGAACACGTGTTTTCTAAAATAAGCAAATTGTATGATAATTGCATTCAAATTGGCAAGTTACATATGATTTTACGAAATTCAAATGGCGAATGGGTAAGTATTACGTGACGAGTAAGTGAATGTAAACAATGCGAAGAGCAAGAGCGAAGGAAAATAGGCAGTTTTAAAGGTTAGTCTACTCATGACCGGTTGATATCTGAAACTAGATGTTATAAATATTAGGTCGCCAAGTGATGTTTTAATGTGCATGTGGATTAACTATCGCACTTAATTATACCAGCATAGATTTTTTTAAGACCATTTTTTTGTAGACGTTTTCATAGACCTTCATAATTGTGTAAATGACAAGCTTCCATTGAATATGAATCATGTACATGGGAACCCGTTTCCCAAAAAATAAAATTAGGAATTTTAAGCTTTTGCGGTGCAGGCATCACCCTTACAATATTTATTTTGCCGTAGCGACAGCTGAACAACATTAATCCACGTAAATGAATACAATGTACACAGAACAACACACAACAAACTCCGACAACAATAAAACAACAGTAAAATGGATTCACGGGAAAAAGAACCAATTTTCCGCACGTTGCGAGGCGGATATTGTCGTAAAACCGGCGCGCGGTTAACTACTGTTTCCTAGTTCAACGAAACAATGCTTCTTGTTAACAATGTCGCAGTTATTCGTACTGTGATGGTAGTGTTTTGTTTATGTACTCAGGAGTATGCGATGTGAAAATGTCAACTGGATGCCAGTAGAACTTATATATACTCAGCCTATCGCCGTCCACTGCTGAACGTAAGCCTCCCCAAGAAAGCGCCAACTATCCCGGTCTTGAGCAGCCCTCATCCCACCGTTTCCCGCCAACTTTCTGAAGATAAATATTCCTTTTCAACCTTTTATTTATCGATATTTCTATTACAATATTACATGGCATTTTACGGCCTATGTAATGTAGTTATGTAGCTAAAATTTTTATCTTTGTTACATCTGGATAGTGATAGCATTTTGATCAAGTCGCATACTAAAATAATGTTGGAAACAGTTTGCATCATAGCTACAAACATTTGTTAACAAGTTATTCTACGAAATATTCAACAACACCCTTTATTAATCCTAGCTAGCTTGAGTTGTGTTCCGTGCAGGTCTTGAGGTCACAGATAAAACCCACATGTTACCATATTAATTGACACCCACTATCTGTTACGAAACGTTTCTGTGAGGTATACGGCCCGTATGGTGCCAATGACCCATGACTTTGTGGTCCCTGATAAGAATTTGAGGTCGCGTTTGAGTTGCAATGGTTTAGTACAAACTTATAAGTTATATAAGGGGCTAAAGTAGGGGCTTTAATATTCATATGAAAAACACTAGTGTTTTCTGAGTTTGAACAAACAAGGGGGTAGTTTGTCCCACGGTAATCACGCTAGGAACCATTTTTGCTAACATTTTCTGGAGTTTCGCTAAAATGAAAGTATTTGTTACGACAACTGAGAGGATCTAAGCCTTAGTCACGATAGCCTACTGCAAGTTGCCGGAATAGACATTCAAGAAATTTAGGTGCACTGTTGTTCACCACAAGATGTTCTCCTTCGCCGTTAAAGAATGAATAATGCATTGCGCATACGTATAAACTTACGTTTGGAAAAGTCAGATGTGTGCCTGGGTTTTGAACTCGCGATCACCACGAGCTTAACCCTTGAGGATAGCCTCACACCCCGAGTAGAAATTTTTTCGTGTTCCTGATCTGGACCCGATCAGGAATGCCTGATCGGGTCCAGATAAGGCATGTAACGCAGAACATTGGTCTGGACCCGATCAGGCATGCCTGATCGGGTCCAGATCGGGCATGCCTGATCGGGTCCAGATCGGGCATGCCTGATCGGGTCCAGATCGGGCAAGCCTGATCGGGTCCAGATCGGGTATGCCTGATCGGGTCCAGATCGGGCATGCCTGATCGGGTCCAGATCGGGCAAGCCTGATAGGGTCCAGATCGGGCATGCCTGATCGGGTCCAGATCGGGCATGTAACGCAGAACATTGGTCTGGACCCGATCAGGAATGCCTGATCGGGTCCAGATCGGGCATGCCTGATCGGGTCCAGACTAGGAATGCCTGATCGGGTCCAAACTAGGAATGCCTGATCGGGTCCCAATCAATCATCTGTATCATGTAATACCTTGCCTGATCCAAATTGAGTATGCCCAGTCCGGTCCTTTTAAAAAACATGAATATAATATTATAGTCATGAAAAAATTGTTTGTTAAAAAAATATGAATTGTTATTATAAATATGTTACTTAACATTTTATTATTTATTTTTTATCAATTCGTTATTTATTTAATTATCAATGATTTTATAAATATTGAATATTATAATAAATAATAATAATTAACAACTCAATATTAATGAATTTATTTATTTTTTGTATGGTAAAACATATTTAAACAATAATAAAAATACAAGGAATTTAAATAAAAGCTGTTAGTGTCTTTTATTGACCTTCTTAAAAAGGCTTTTTAAGCAGTAACCATCCCAATCGTTAGCTTTATTTAATATTGACGACAATGCTTGCTGTAATTTACTGTCAGGAATATCTTGCTTATTTAGAAATTTCTGTCTCATTGCAGCTGAAATACAAAATTTGATTCAATTATGTTGTAATTTAATAAGTAATAATAATAAAAAATATTAATATTTATAAAGTAATAACATACAATTAAGAAATAATTAATTTGGTATCAATGAAAGTATCCTGCACTATATAATGATTAACATACTTTTTACCAAAGTGAAAAAAGTTGTATCTTTTAAAACTTTTTTTGGAGTTGCAGCTACATATGACATGGCCATATCTCTTGAAATGTAAAAAACGAATAATATTGCCCATATTATGGGTAATAGTGTTTTCCATCAATGGAAAAGTATATAAGTTTATTCTGGAAAAGCAAATTTATTATTATTTATAACGAGGAGCATTTTTTTAAATATGACAATTTCAATAATATGGTCAAATAGAGCAAATATTAGTTCTTTCATATATTTATATATAAGAGTATAGTTTTTTAGAAACTCACATTTTTTTATTGTCTTTCAACTTTTCATTGAATTTATCAAAGTTTTCCATTGTTGATAGTGGAAATTCTAATTTTTGAGCCACATCTGTTGATCCTTCAGTATCTATTCGACTGGAATCTAACAGTTGAGTACTGTTATTCTTTTTAATTTCAGACAGGATTTGGGCAACAACAGCAGATATGCTTACAATTTGACCTCTTAAATTCCCTAATTGTTTTGATAGACTGTTATAATTATGCCTGAAACATTCAAGCAAAGAATCTGTTAAAAATAAAATATATATTAATACAAATTTTTACACTGATTATACATTTATTCAAATATCAAAATTCCAACACTGATGTAAATATAAATATTATAACAATTACCAACACTCCACAATTTCAGAATAGAATCCATATTATGACCTTAGTTACTAATAATTATTAGATAGGTATTGTAATGATTAATTTGCTTTTTACCATTGGATACAGTATTTTTTGTTGATGATCTAGCTGCTAATATAGTCGTTTCAGTTTCTGTTTTGGATTTATTACTATAAAGGTGCTAAATAGATTATCAGCAATTATTGATAATGTACTATTATTATTAGAAGTAAAACAACAGTAGTATAACTTAATTATTTGTATCAAAATTAACAATAATAAAAATATGTCAGTTAATATGCTTTGTTAAAAAAAATCATTAGTTAAAAAAATATTAGAAATTAATCAACAATATTTACATTTTAAATAAGAGATATTACCTCAAATTTCAGTGGGTTTATCGGTTAACTCCAAAGCTGTTTGGCTGAATATTTTATCTATTTTTAATAGATTCTTTGATAATGCTTTTATTTTGAAAGTTTTTTCAACAGCAGCTGCTTTTGCTTTAGTGGACTGCTCATTATCAGTAGAGAAAGCATAGGGTTATTTTTCCAATCTTATTAATTTTTCCTCTGCCTCTTTCATAGTTTCTGATAACATTAATTGTATAAATTAATTACTGTTTTATTGTTTTGACAATAAGATATCAATTCTCATAAATCTATAATTCAAATAACAATAAATTACCTGCTGTGCCACATATTTGAACATGAAATGTTGGTCTTGTCGGATCAGGCTCTTCACAATGTTTCACTATTATTTGTAATAATTTACAATACTTAGTACTTTTTAACAATGATGCAGGCATATAATATTTACATCCAGTACCACTATATTCTATGTAATGATCTAACCAAGAACTTGATACTATATCAATTACTTCATTGGATAAATCATTTACAAATAAAACTATAATGTCATCTGAAAAAAAATACGGATTATTGAAATATAAATTTATAATGAAAAATAGCAAAGAATTGTAATGTATTTTTAAATACTTTTTTACTATCCTTGAATGTTTTAGGTAATTCAATTTAATAACGAAACTTTACACCCAACATGTAAATTTTTATCTACTTAAGTAGTTTACTCCACAATTTAGTATTTTATACACAATACACACTTAGTAAATGTCTAGATATAAGTTTATAGTCCTTGATACACTTTGTTTTGGTAAACACACAATATATTAATTATTCTGTAACTACTGTTAAGGCGATTTAGTTTTTGTAATGAACTTATTTAATCTTTACATTAATATACCAATCGGCATATTCAATCAATTCAATCCACTGATACCGTCTTCTTGACATAAAATAAAAATTAACTCCCGTGTGCTATAGACTGTATGTAGAATTGCCGTTTGTAGTAAAAGGCGGGAAATGCCCAAAAGCGGTATTGCATTATTTTAAGTTGCGCACCAAGTTAGTAACATCCGCAATACTTGTTTTTAATTATAATGGTTTTATCACGTATTATTTTACCTAACATTTTCTGGAAAAAAATAAATACGATAATAAGTAACTTTCTATTTATGCACCTAATTCCTACACTTCCTGTTGTCGCCTGTCGGTTTATCAAGTACCTAATGTTGCCATAACAAATAAAATACTTTTCATGCGTTATCAAATCTATACTAATATTATAAAGAGATAATGTTTGTGAATTTGTAACGTTGTAGAAATTCGTTATTGACAAACAAAATTTATGGTAAAAGATTTTTGTAAAATAAATTACCAGTATAACCTGATCTGATGCAAATAAAATTTACACCGTGACATAAATATGGCAATCATGATATGATACACGTCATGAGTTGAGTTTCACCGTTCACGTCCAAAACAATAATAAGTTTTGAATTGTATTTCTGGAATATATGTCTAAAAGCATCTTTTCTTGCTTTGACAATTAGGATAACGGTATCTGGGCTTGATACTACATGTCTTATCATACTGAATATTTTTTTAAACCAGGCTAGCCCTATTTGATCCAGACCTTGGCCTAATGCAGTATGCCTTACAATACTTGAAAACATTTAACATAAGGCTATCCTGATCTGGTCCCGATCTGGTCCTGATCCAATATACCTTACAATACTTGATAACATTTAACATAAGGCTATCCTTATCTGGTCCCGATCTAGTCCTGATCCAATATACCTTACAATATTTGATAACATTTAACATAAGGCTATCCTGATCTGGTCCCGATCTGGTCCTGATCGGGCTTGCCTTACAATACTTGAAAACATTTAACATAAGGCTATCCTGATCAGGTCCCGATCTGGTCCTGATCGGGCTTGCCTTACAATATTTGATAACATTTAACATAAGGCTATCCTGATCAGGTCCCGATCTGGTCCTGATCGGGCTTGCCTTACAATATTTGATAACATTTAACATAAGACTATCCTGATCAGGTCCCGATCTGGTCCTGATCGGGCTTGCCTTACAATATTTGATAACATTTAACATAAGGCTATCCTGATCAGGTCCCGATCTGGTCCTGATCGGGCTTGCCTTACAATACTTGAAAACATTTAACATAAGGCTATCCTGATCAGGTCCCGATCTGGTCCTGATCGGGCTTGCCTTACAATATTTGATAACATTTAACATAAGGCTATCCTGATCAGGTCCCGATCTGGTCCTGATCGGGCTTGCCTTACAATACTTGAAAACATTTAACATAAGGCTATCCTGATCAGGTCCCGATCTGGTCCTGATCGGGCTGGCCGTACAATACTTGAAAACATTTAACATAAGGCTATCCTGATCTGGTCCCGATCTGATCCTGATCGGGCTGGCCGTACAATACTTGAAAACATTTAACATAAGGCTATCCTGATCAGGTCCCGATCTGGTCCTGATCGGGCTTGTCGTACAATACTTGACAACATTTAACATAAGGCTATCCTGATCAGGTCCCGATCTGGTCCTGATCGGGCTTGCCTTACAATATTTGATAACATTTAACACAAGGCTATCCTGATCAGGTCCCGATCTGGTCCTGATCGGGCTTGCCTTACAATACTTGAAAACATTTAACATAAGGCTATCCTGATCTGGTCCCGATCTGGTCCTGATCGGACTTGCCGTACAATACTTGAAAACATTTAACATAAGGCTATCCTGATCTGGTCCCGATCTGATCCTGATCCAATATGCCTTACAATATTTGATAACATTTAACATAAGGCTATCCTGATCAGGTCCCGATCTGGTCCTGATCGGGCTTGCCGTACAATACTTGAAAACATTTAAAATAAGGCTATCCTGATCAGGTCCCGATCTGGTCCTGATCGGGCTTGCCTTACAATACTTGAAAACATTTAAAATAAGGCTATCCTGATCAGGTCCCGATCTGGTCCTGATCGGGCTTGCCTTACAATACTTGAAAACATTTAAAATAAGGCTATCCTGATCAGGTCCCGATCGGGTCCTGATCGGGCTTGCCGGATCGGGCATGCCTTATTCTATCCTGATCAGGACCCGATACATGATCTGGTTGTGCCTTATTTGATTTCTACTCGGGACGTATCTCACACGTACATTTGTCATTTGAAAAATGCATTTTGACTAAAATAAAAATCACATCGAATTATCTCAAAATTTACGATATAAAAAACACCACCAACCAAACCGCGCCATAACTATTGTCATCCAATATCACTTTTTCCCGAAGCGCGCTAGGTCCGTCGGCCATCTTGCCACCTCATTACGACCAACAAAGGCCATGAAATTCCCGATTATCTGCATCCCTCTTGGATGCTGCACTCACACGTGTGCGAGGGGAATGCGACACAATGGCTCTTTAATCTGGCAACACTCGACACACAAAGCCATACCCCTGCAGCACTCTTTGGTTAATCGATTTTCGGACTACCCTCCGTATTGATCTGGGTTTTTGCTCTAAAAATTGTTGTGCCATATTTTGTTTTGGCTGTCTGTTGGTAATATATTTAGAAAATTATAGATAGCCCCGTGGCGCCGTTGGTAAAGTACCAACTTGTAAAACAAGACGCCGCTAGTTCGATTCCGCACCGAGAGAAATATTTGTGGATGACTTTACACTTAAGACTTTTCTGTCACACAAAAGTCTCTCGTACTTTCTGATACTCCCGACATAAGACTAGTATCCTTTTCTGTGGTCATAATTATGTATGTGAATGTTAGGTGTATTTAATTACTTAATTTAAAATACTTTATGGTAATAAGGCCATGTTGCAGATAAATTCATAACTTGAATTTATATTAGTCTGTTGCTTTATCGCACATATTTTTTTGCTTCCGGGATTCAGTGATAAGGACTATTGAACATATATATGCACTTATGTTTGGTTTCGGGTTCGGTCTATCCCGTTGAGAATTAAATGTGGATATACGTACCTTTGATTTAGGGTAAAAGTTGGTGTGATCCAAAAATTTATATAAATATTATATTTGTGAAAGTGATATGAATTTTCTCAGTATATTCATCAGCAAACATTGTTTTACACGACTTATTCATGTGTCATGATCGTAGGAAGTGTTGGGGACATTATAAATTGTATTGGTTGACTACAAAACCCAGTTTTATGCGTCGCCTGACTTGGCCGATTTTTAAAACCAGTAAATAATTTAATACTAATGAACAAGTTATAAAACACATAATAAATAAAAGTTTATTTTATTTTAAGTAATAATTAATAAATTATTGTTGGTATTTTCCTGCAACACTAATAAAATAATTGTGAGTTTACTCATTGTACTGATAACTGGAAATGCTACATACATATTAATTACATGACTCACTGCGGGTATTAGAAAATCATTTACATGAGAAAACACGTGATTTATTATGTTCATTTATATGTGGTTGAACGTTTAGAAATTGTGCCCATATTCTGTTCAACTTCCAGTGCTAGCGGGAACATACATTTAAAAAAAGAGTATCGGAGTTCCAACGATTTTTGTACTAAAATTATTTAAACTTTCATTTGGTTCACTAATTTTAACTGAAAGCGTAAAAAATTAACTTAGTCAATGAGTAAGTATTGTATTTAGAAACTAGTAAGAACATAGTCAACCTTTATTTGGCCCGTGCGATCTAGAGGTCCCGAGTTTAATTCCCAAGAACGATTGGGGCAAACTAAGCGTGATTAGGTTTTCTATAAATGAGTTATCTATAGTAGCATGGATTCAGGAATTATATCCGAAAACCTGCAATACGTTATTTCCCATATATACATGATAATTACTAGATAGGAGGTAAGGCCTGATTTTATGTATGTTTTAAAGAACCATTTAAATAAAACCCATAATATAAAATATTCAAGGAAGTACATATATCATTACATAATATACTATTAAAGTCACTGACACCGCTACATAAACTTACATGTCAATATAACTAGAAAATAGATTGAAACGATTAAACGTAATGACAAACTGCGAATGATTTCTTGACAGCGAAATCAATCATCGGACGACACATTAAGGCTTTAGCCACAGCTATGTGTGACCAATGGGTAATATCCACTCGTTAAACCAAGAGTTGGGAACAGCGACATCTATTGGCAAAAAACTGGAAATTACTCCACAATTGATGCCCTAAGTATTTATGTTCTATTTTCTTTTTTGTGGCGAATCTTGCGCGATAAACGCCGGGAAAAACGATTTAATGTGTTGCCAGCTAAAATTTATTAGAAAACATAATTATTTTGAATTATCAATTTGTCTCGAATAAGCTAATTTGAACTATCATGTGGAAATCCTAAGTGCTTGGTGGAATTGAGCGAGTCGTATTAGTCAACATGGTGTACGAAAACATAATCAATATCAACTTAGAAAATTGAACGTTGTTAAGAACACAATTTGTCTCTACATTAACTGTAGCAAAAAACAACATCTAAGTACAAAAACACTTATTTAAAAATAAAATTTAATACGTTTCATTAGCCCATACACTCCCCACTGTCAAGTACGAGACTCTTCTACAACTAAAAGGTTTAAGTTTTAGTCCACCACAGAGCTCTCAATGGTAGAGGGGGACCTTGCCCAGCTGCGGGACGTATAAAGGCTGATTAGTGATTATAATGATAAATGAGTGCCTATGTCCCTTTATCAATATCTTATTTAATCTATCCTCATCAAATTCATTCATAAAAAGTGACCTAGCTATCAAAATCCCCGCATCAATACCCGTCGGTCCCGCTAGTCACACCCGATCGCCAGCCCTTTGCCCGCTATCTAACGGTTAGGTAAACAACACCCGCCCGCTACGTCGGGTGTTGCATTTCTGTCACACGACACGTCTAGCTAGCTTCCGCTTCACGCTGTAACTTTATACACGCTGTTGTCATCTTCTAACTGTAAGCCTTTGTGGGACGGCGCCGGGACCTAGGTCAGGACTCGATATTGTGGTCGTATCAGCTGTGGCAGTATTATACTCTCCAATAATGACTATATTTTCGTGATGAAAACTGCACATCTAAAAGTTGTTAGGAATTTCTTAGGTGTGTAGTCCGCCAACCCGCACTAGGCCAGCGTGATGGCCTGAAAAACCCTCGTAATGATAGAGGAGACCCGTGACCAGCAAAGGGCCGTATATGGGTTGACGATGATGATTATTTTCTAATGCTAAGCAGTGATGGCCTCGAGGTTTAGGCGCGCGATTGAGGATCTCGACGGTCGCGGGTAAAAACCCCAGGCACACCTATTTCTTAGTTCTGTGTATTATTCACAATGAATTATCACTTGCTTTAACGGTGAGAGAAAACATCGTGATAAAATATGCATACCTAAAAGTTCTTGGAAATTTCTTGCACTTGACTCTCATTCCCATATCAAATAATGTCTATTTCCCTTCTAATCTTATTCATCTGTTCTGAGTCTCCATTCGGTTCGTCTAGTCTGTCCCTTTCATTGCTACAATAAAACAGTTTAATTTTCCCATACAATACATCTAGTGTTCCTAATACCATGATATAAATTATTCTAATTTATGATGTTTCTTGTTCACAGGTAATATCTCAATCGAATGCTGAGGATATCTTCCGTAATAACCATTCAAGTCAAATATTATGATGAGTATGAAAATTTTGTTGTGTTCCAAAAAAGTTTGGTATGAAAATGAATTTCTTCTATATTTGGTGGTAACGATTAAAATGATAGGCTTACTTATAGAATGAACAGATCTATTAAAGAAGAGCAAATCAAAACGAATTTATAAAAAGGAATTAATGACAGTTAAGGAAACGAAAAAAGTGTGTTTTAATTGTACAGTGTTGTCGTTTTATTCCTCTGTTATATGCAAATAGATATTCAGATATATAATATTTTGATTTAACTGAATGTACTATATATTCAGTTAAATACGTATTTCCTTAGGGAATAACATTACTTCTATATAAGTCCTAAAGTGTTACTAAAATTGTTTATTGTGAGATCATTTATATGTATGTCAAATCGCTTTTGTTTCATTAGGATTCAAAGCTTAAACAAAGTAAGCTGGGCTTTTGGGCCTCTAAGGAAGTACTGTCACTGAGTAATGGTAAACAACAATGTTGAAATTTCTTAGGTGTGTAGTCCGCCAACCCGCACTAGGCCAGCGTGGCGGACTATGGCCTAAACCCTCTCAATGGTAGAGGAGACCCGTGCCCAGCAGTGGGCGTATATGGGTTGATGAATGTTGAAATTTACTCTCAGTAATATATGAACTTTGCAAACTGCTTTTGATATAGAGACTATAGCTAAATTAGCGATCGTGCAGACATTATGTTAGTTCAGGACCTCTGCGCCTTGCAACAAGTTTATGTTTTGTAAAACTTTGTGCTGTTTACTAGGCCCCCTTTACAATCTCAATCGTTACTTTAAATCAAAGGATTAGAGTTTATTTTGTATTGGGTACTCTTCTCATCGTAACTCCCATACACGAAGTCCAATTAACAGTAAAATTTACGATTGAACGTAGTCTATTCTCTATTGCGAGTTAAATCTTCGATTCTTGAATTAAATCACTACGCGGCCATTGTATTCTAAATAAAGGTCTTTGTAAAGGTGTATCGCGCTTTCGTTCATTGTTTTGCAAATGTTATTTACTGGGTTAAATTCTATCGGAATTCGATAGCTGATAAATTTGAGCATAGTTCAAGGGTTAGGATAGTGATGACCTAGAGAGGATTAAGCATCTGGCATAAAACAATTGGCTTCATAAATTATAATGACTGATTTAGCTTTTACAAGCGTGTGTACTGATCATGGATGGTTTAATTTTTATGGCAAGGCATAGTGATGTTTCTGATAGGAGCACTCATCATTCTCCTGCCCTGATCCCAATTCTTGTTTGGGGTCGGCGCAGCATGTTTTGTCCTTCCTTCCTGTGTGGAAGGACAAAACATGCTGCATAAGAGTTTTGGCAGATGTTTTACGGCCGGCCGCCTTTTTTTTTTTTTGTTCTCGGGGGGAAAGCTGTTTATGGCTCTACTTCCCGCCAGCCCGGGGGAGGGGGGCGGGAAGTGTATGTCGGGGTCACCGGTCTTCCAGCCCGGCGCGCGGCGACGTCATATCCGCGCAGATGTTAATGCCGGGCTGGGTCCCTAACAAAATCCCTAAACCGGCATACCGACCAAAACCCCCCGGTGGCCATCTCCGCGCCGAGTGGAGCGACCACGGTACGCGGGCGAGAGGCGCCCACCGTCAACCGCAGCCGCCCGGTGCGCCTCCGAGACGTAAATGTCTCGGCCGTCTCGGAGTTTTAGGGGGCACAGTTGCACCCCCACTGTCTTGGTTCGGGCGCCCCGGTTGTGGATGGGCGCCCGCGACGTACACAGGCCACAGTGCCGCCGCCCCTCTCGGGGTCACTTTCAGTGAGGACGCGCTGCCCCCACAGCACGTCCAGCAACCCCAAGGGCCCCTTTAAGTCGCCTTATACGACAGGCAGGGGATACCGTGGTGGGATTCTTACGCCCCCTTGCCACGGGGCAGGGCACCGGGTCTAATTGTCTCTGTTGACCCGGCGCCTCCTTCTTTGACGTCTTTGACGGGCGGGATTGCTTCTTTCGCGATCCCGCTCCGCGCTCTCCTTCTGCGACATGACGTACTGGCAGAAGGAGAGCATCGCTCGCCAGGACCTTGGACTCCCGACCATCGAAGAGACGACGGCCGGGAGCGAGAGATCGCCACCAACAGTAGCGCGGAGAGCGCTGCGCTCCACCTCCCAGGCTTGACACTCTCGTAAAGTGTGCAGGGCTGTGTCGTCCAGACAGTTGTCACAGTGGTGACACACAGTCGACTCCTCCTTCTGTGCCACCCGACACAGGTAGTGGCCGAAGCATCCGTGCCCCGACAACACCTGCGTCAGGCGGAACGTCGCCGCACCGTGGCGCCTGTCCACCCACTGGTCGAAGACAGGACGCACTGCCTCGACGGTCACAGCACCAGCACTGGGATTCTCCAGCCTGGTTCGCCATTCCTCCACGGCGGCCGTACGGAGGGAGGTTTTCATCGCCTCAACCTCCCTCGGGGCCAGTCTATCCCCGCGACTTGACGCCTCCTCCCGCTGATGGTATAGTCGCGAGAGGAATTTGGCGTCAAGGTCCCATGGCAGGGCCCCGGCCAGAACGCAGGCCGCCTCGTAGGAGATCGTGCGGTAGCCCCTGATCATCCGCTGCGCCAGCGCTCGCTGAGGCTTACGCAGTAGAGTGACGCAGCGGTTGCTCAGGGACTCGGCCCATACTGGGCTCCCATACAACGCCATAGACCGCACGACTCCCATGTACATCCTTCGGCAAGGGATGCCCGGACGGCCGGCCGCCTGCCTGACGCCAACCCTCCTTGGGAATTTCTATGTTTTAAAGGGAATGGTGTGGGGATAGCGTGAGTTTGGGTAAAGGATATTGAGGGAAAGGATATTTGGCCTGATGGTAAGGATGCTACAGTCCCGGATAAGGAAGTAAGAGACTGTAACAGCTCGGGGGGCCGAGCGCGCGTACTCGTAGCCCTGTTCCATGACTGGCTAGATCAATGGAAAAGGCATCCAAATTGTGCATCGAGAGAATAGAAAGCATCATCTCTTAGTGGACGATCTCTCATACCATCCTGCAATAGTTATATGGCATCTTCACGACTGGTAATTTAACTGGTGATAGTCATAAACTGCCTCGTGGTCTCGCGGTACAAGTATGTGCCGTGCGATCTAGAGGTCTTGGGTTCGATTCCCGGGTCGGGCAAAGTGTTATTGGGTTTTTCCATTAGGAAATTCTCAGTAGCAGCATGAAGTCTGGAAATGTGCCCGAAAAACGGCAATAGGCTCGCCCCCTATTACGTGGGACTGATACATACCTGGCGAAATGTGGGTGCAGAAATGCATCTCTGTCTACCCCTTCGGGGAATATAGGCGTGAGGTATGTTGTTGTAGTCATAAACATGGGCTAAGCATTCGTCCACCAGACATGCGTCAAGTGATTTCTGAAAGGACAAATTGTCCTTTGACCTTCATATGTACGTTTCCTCAATTGCCATTTTCCCCAATTCCTTCGTTTCCTGCTGACTTCGAATTAATTTATATACACATTTTATTATGTTTACTTAATTATCTGATCAATGTCAACATCTTAATTTACGATTCGTAATAAAATGTAAATATTTAAGAATATCAATAAAGGCCATATTGATAAATAAATTCATAGGCGAACCGGTTGTAAGTTTTGGCTTGTTAAAAACACTAATAACTGCAGTTTTTCCTCATAGTTTTCAACTAATTGCTGGCGAAAACTTCTTATACTAGCTTAGTTAAAATAAATCTAGGAAACTCTTGAAAAAATTAATCTGGAAATTGTACCTTTGAATAAAAAGTAAGTTTTTCCTCTTCTTTCTTAGTTAATTGATAAAACTGAACCTAATGACAATACTGTTATAATAAATATTAAAGCAGAAAAAGCCATCAGTGCTTAAATACTCATCTTACGATTGTATAGTTTTGCGAAATTAATATATAGTTTTTGTGTAAAAGTGACCTAGTGAAATTTTTAGATCTCACAAATATAGGTACTCGATATTTATTTAGAAATTAACTCGTCATATTTTTTGTTTCTTTGGAATTCAAATTTTTTGTTATAATATTTTTGTTTAAGTTTAAAAAATTTTCAACGTGCTTTTAGCATCATAGCGAAACAAAAATACTTATTTTATGTTATGCGTTAAGATTTTTACTTAATAAATAATGAACATCGAAGACATTATTCTAACAAGGCAACATAAAATTTACTATTTTAGTAGATACGAGTAACTATCGACATGTTACTGAAGTCATCAAGGAGTAATAAATTTTATGGAGAGAGTGCTTTAGAGAAATTGGCTATCTGGCGTAGTAAAAGAATCTATTCACATAGATCGATCGAATGGTAGTCTCAAGATGTTTTTATAGCGTTTGTCTAGGAAGGAATAAACATCGCACTGTCTCGACGACTTCAAACTCGTTTCAAGTAGATCTTGTAAAAGAACTGATTTAGTTGCTTCTGTTTAGCTGTCGAAACATCTGTTATTTAACTGAATGGATGTTAGAAAGACTTTTTTCGAAAGTAATAGAGATGCAACAATAATTACTAAGATATTCGATATAATTCTGTCGGTTAATGGATAAACCAAAAAATAGAGAGGAAGAAATTATCCAGTTACAATACTATTGTATTGCCTATGTCCAGCAGTGGACGAATATTGGTTGCTGATGATGATGATGATGATGATACTATACTCAACTTTTACGGCAACGGGATCAACCCAATAATTGTAAAACCTTTGTAATTCGCATTTGAATTACTTTTGTCTGTAGTTTCTCTTAATCCATCTTAAGTATCTCTCAATTTGTACTACATGTTTCATTATTTAGGTTCCCATGGAGATACCTGTAATCAGTTTTCATTAGGCGAACCTTATCACGCTTTATCACGTTTCTGCTATAAAATGTACAAAATTTCAAACTTAATTTTACTTTCCCCGAAAAATATTCTTGTTCTCGTTTACATCAACGTTTCAACGCTCGCTTTTATATTTCTTTCATATTTTTCATGACTACAGTGTAAAATTTTTGAAGCCGGTAAAAGTTGGCGATTGTCTTTAATAACTTTTCTTCTGCTTCATCCCCTACTACTTACATCTCGTTTTTAATTTTTTTGTGAAACAGTGCAGTATGTAAAAAATCACCGAATATAATAAAATTTAGTCAATCTTCATGGGAATCCTAATTGTTTTAAATAATAACGAACAGTAAAGAGAAAACTACTGGTGAATTTGATACCGTATCATTGAAATACCAACAAATAAATATAAAATTCTTAAGCTCGCCACCGCATACACTCCATTACTTGGGCTGAATTTTCGTTTATTCTAAATTTATTTTACGAGTAACTAAAATCTAATAAAAGTTACGGATTAAGTTTCTTACATTAAAGTTGAAAAAAGCCCAACAAACAACCATGTCGAATCGTTCGTGTCTATTTATAAACATTAATGATCGCCAGTTCTAACCTATTAGAATACACCAACGTGTATCTATAGGACTGGTTATCAACTGTTTTTTGGTTATCTGGTCATCGGAAAAATAGAGTTTAATTCCTGCAAGTGCCTTGTATGTATGGATAACTGTTGGCAAGCACATCGAATACTACATACATTTAAGAGCCGTAATGAAAAAATTGTTAATGTCAATTTCATTGATTGACGCAATAATTCGTCTCATGGTTATATTGATTTTTATCGCCTATAAATATTTATCGAAGTATTTGTGTGTTTATAATAGTTCGAATTATATTTATGAATTACTCGTTTAAGGTAATGTAAAATTCACATATGTGAACATTTAAGTAAACATCTTTGTTTTAGTTTAAAAGTATCATTCTAAAATTACAAGGTATGAGTTCTGGATAGCAGTATGGAATATAGAAAGCGCGCAAGAAACACCGCCTTAACTATAAACTCAATTAACATCAAAGCCGGTAATATTTCACATTTACAACTATTGTCTTTCAAATTAGTTTTCCCTCTACCATTGGTCATACCTTTCTTATTTCTAATACCTTTAATCAAAGTTTTATTACATAATATCTTTCCTGTACCGTATTAACTATAATTCCTGACAATATGTCGCCGTCACATGTTCAATGGCGAAATAACAAAAGCTATAAAACAGATATGAGAACAGCGTTAGTATCTGGTCCCTAATGAGAATGGTCGTAAAGATAAACTGGCAAACGAGTTTTTACTCGGCTACTGCATCGCAGGGCTGAGAAATGCATTCCGTTCCACGCGTGAGCAATAGAAAAATCCGATAGACGCATTGGATCTATGAGAAAGTGTTCTTGGAAAATTCGATGGACCGTGGCGCAAGTTGAGAGTGGTGTTGTGTTACTGCATATTATTTTCGCATATTATGAGACTTCCTCGTTTGTTCGGCTGAATAATCTGGTGCGTGTGAATGAGAGATCTTTAGTTTAATTCCTGGTGTGCGAAGTTCCGCTTTCTTAACTTCAGTCGCATGCAGTCTGACCCCACACTAGGATACAAGTTATATGTCGTGGGTCTCACAAACACAAATATTTCTGACACAAACAATTGTCTCGGTCTTTCTTTTCGCAAGCTTCGCAACCAACTGCGCCGCGGGGCTGTCGAAGTTGAAATGAAGTGATATTGGATTTTGTCGTAGACTAATTTTAGAGTCTGACTGAATATGACTTTGAACCAACTAGATGGTGAAAATTTAATGTGTTACTCTAGTCAGGTTGAGAAATTTTTACGCTAGACTAAGCCACTCATTTATTAAGCGGGAGAAATTGTCTTCTAAAACTCTTAAATGTAATTTCAAAGACGAAGTCCTAAGACCATTTTGTTAACGTAAATTTAATGCCTAGGACTAAGCTGTCAAGCACCGTATAAAGCTCACTGCAATCAATTTAAAGAGTCCTCAAAACTGATAAACAAAAAGCATCAAGCAAAGATTCAAACAACTGACATTAAATTTTCTAATGATTGATACAACACGTGCCGAACAATCCACGTTGGTCAATGCTATTTGCCAAACACACGAGAGTAACAAAGAGGCCACTCAGCGGCCAATTGGTGCATGCAAATCCGATTTCATAACCGGATTCATTACAATCATATCGATTTTAATTCATCATAGTAACAATATTGCGTTAAGCAGACACGTATTTGCGTTATGCCCTGTTGCCTGTTTCATTAACTTGGGCGAGGTATTAGAGTGGTTAGATGGTGACACATTTAGCCTGCTTACCGACTCATGTGATTTGTCAGCGTGAATACTTCGAATGAGGTTTGAAAGTATTTTTTTTTTATTTATTTAATTTGCCAACAGTTGAGTACAATAATAGCATAAAAGCAATGTGAGTATATTACAAAAAAAATTATAGTTGATTGTAACAACTATTTACAGGCAAAAACCGCATGCACGAATCAACAAATCAATCTCTTATGTAGAAAATAAAGGTAATTCATTGTATAATTTTTTTTAAAACACATTGGCGTATTTAACTCATTTTAAGAAGGCAAAAATTCTTAAAATGATTTAAATACGCCAATGTGTTTTAAAAAATTTATACAATGAATTACCTTTATTTTCTACATAAGAGATTGACGCGGTTTTCCTAGACCTGTGAGAATACAGATCTTATCAATTTACTAAGGTAAAAATAATTTAATCTTAATTATGGTTACGATTCTCTATGTATTCATATCGTTCCACCGGCTAAGTCACGAAAGCGTAACTTAAGTAACTTATTATTACATATTATGCACGTTGTCTTTTAACCCATTACTTCCCAAGCATCTAAAACATTGGAATTTTTTGATCAATTCTTTAAATTAGGTTCATAATACATTAAGAAAAAAGAATTTAACAAAAAAAAAATTATAAGTATCCCTTCATCCCTGTTTCAGCCCGTCCTATAAATATGACAATGGGGACATGTGATCAGAAATAATACAAATTAACAATTATAAGAAAATTAGCTTTATTTTAAAAATATGTCCACATTGAGTTTTAAAAATAAAATATTATGAGTTTATTTTGTATGATAAGGTATGAAACAATCACTACAAAGTGTTTTTTCACATTTACCACAAAAGGTTAGAGGTTTTTTTTTACAACCTTGTCCCTGACAACGCCTCTGTTTGTCCCTCTTTGTCATATAGTGTCCAACATTATCAAACCTGACAGTTTGTAAAAGAATTTCTGAAGAACCGGGTGTTGGTTTACTTGCCTTGCCTTCCGATTTTTTCATCCAAGCAAAACAAACCCTTCGTCTGAAATCTAGCAGAGGGATGGTCTCATCTTTATTTATCTGGTTGTAGATAATCCATGCATTCACAAGGAACATGTCTAAAACACGGATGACTAAAGGCCAATACCATTTTTTACCTCTAAAGCGGATTGAATATTTTGAAATCAGCCAATCATGTTTATCCACCCCTCCCATATTTTTATTATAATTATGAATAAGCATTGGCTGATTCACGGCTACTTTGGCCTTTTCTTTTTTTGAGTACCTCCTCGTTTTCACAAAAGGTTCTACAGAATCAAAATTAGTTAAAAGACAAACAACATTGTTGTCATGCCATTTCACGCACAAGATTTCATTAATTTTGTCAAAACGATAATCGGAAAACCCTCGATCTTTCTTTTTCATTTCTTGTTTGGTCATGATAGGACATTTTTTAGTCCTATTTTCTCTGACTGTCCCTGTAGCTCTGAACCCTTGAGATTTTAAATCAATGAACAATTGCATGCTGCTGAAAAAGTTATCAAAGTAGACTACATGTGCTCTGGGATCTGTACAAACTGCAAGCAACTTCTTTACTACTGTTGCACCCAAGCCATCGACACTACAAGCAGAGTTTTGAGCATCCTTCCCTGTGTAAAGCGAAAAGTTATAGCAATATCCGCTGACTCCACACAATGCCCAAAGCTTATATCCGAACCTTACTGGTTTACCTTTTATAAATTGTTTGATTCCATGGTGACCGAAGTATTTGACGATCATTTCATCAACAGCTAAATTGGATTCAAATATACCAAACTTTCGGAATGATTCATTAGCTTTATCGATAAGTGGGCGAATTTTGAAAGCTTTGTCAGTATTATCAATTTGTGAATTGTCATTGAAATGTAAATAGGATTTAATTTTATCAAAACGATTATGGGACATTGCCTGTTCAACAAATGGAATATGTACATCCTCATCTCTACACCAGTAAAGTTTACTTTGCGGCAAGTGATGATACGAAGAGAAAAACAAAATTCCTATAAAGACTTTTAACTCATTTGTAGTTAGATTGAAGTTTAAATCATTTTTATAATGTTTGGCGTAGGTTACAGTTTCATGCACAATATATTCAAGAATCTTGTCACACAACAAGTTTTCAAATATTTCTACTGCTGATTTTCCTTCCAACTCCGTAATCATATTTTCCAAACATTGTTTAGTAGTATTAGATTCCGGCTGTATTTCAGAATATACTGGTTCACACTTACGCCAAGTGACTGTCTTGCTTGTCCGAGATGTGGTTTGAGTTGGATGATTTTCCGCGACGTTATTTATCGTGCACGAAAATTCCACTTGGCCAGCTACATCAGATACTGGGCAAACTCCCATATCGTCGTCAGGACCTTCTTCTATGTCAGTAATTTCATCTACCTCATCCGGCGGTAATATGGCAACTTCAATGTCATTCAACTCCTCATCACTAGATTCTTCAATATCTTGAAGATAGTCTACGATTTCGGACACCTTCAAAGCTTTTTTATACTTTTTTTGCACTGGATCCATCATCTATAAATAATAAGATAGAAATTATTAATATATAGCCACACGTATATTTATAATCGTACATACACGTATATTATTTACAATTTGATAAAGGATAAAAATGAAGGATTTTTACTTACCTATAATTTCTCAACCTTGTAAACAATTCACTTTTTTACTTTAGATCGATAAATAATCACAATTGTTTCGTGTGACGAGATGTAATATGCTCGGCGTACACTAATCCACTGACGTATAAACAAGCAAAACCTGCAAAAAACAAACAATTGACCAGTTTGAACCTGTACCTACTTACCGTGACAGAATCAAACATGCTTTCGCGGCAGATTGTACAGACATGTTCCCGGTGTCATATTTATAGGACGGCTTATTTTGAATGTATGTCACAAGTTCACAAATCATATTTTGTTTTTGTTTTTATTTGTTTTATATTTGGTAGAGATCTAAGAATATGTCTTATGTACTTTGAAGTGGGTAACGTTTTTCTTTTACTGTATATACAATCGGAAATAAATGCTCTCTTTCAGTCACCAAAAACAATCAATTTTAAAATAATACCTTAAAATTACGTTAACATTTTTTACAGCGAAAATAATAAATTTTATTAGAAAAACAGTGTAAAAATTTGATTTTCATCAGAAACAGTAAAAATCAAAGTCCTAATACGTTAAAAAAAATATTGAAAATAGTGTCCTAAAAATATGACAGTGGGGAGGAATGGGTTAATTACCAAACAATTTTTTGAGCTATTTTAGCCAACATTGGACGTTACGTATCAGCTAATCTTCATACTTTGTAGAACTCTCAATAAAGATAGACCGATTAGATTCCCTTATATTAGAATATTAGCTTGCGAAACTAGAGGCCGTGGGTTCGATCCCCGCACTGAGACAAATGTTTATGTAATCCACAAATATTTGTTTCGGGTCTTGGAGATATCCATGACACAGGACTTGGAACTTAGTGTGGGTTTTTTTGATACATAGCGACTGCGTGTATTTATTTGTTCCTTGAGCTTCAATGCTCGACGTCAATATTGGCCGTGCCTCTAGATCTCGGAGCACAGGAGTTACAGGCTTAAGATTGTATAGGGCCAAAGAAAGGGACGAAACCCGTAAACCCCCAACCACTAGGCTATGAGGTAGGACCTCATATATTTCAGTGGCCGAATGACTAATCCGGGGTATGCGATAAGTAAACGGTAAGGTCGGCCGTTCTCTCTCGCCTTGCCCCGCATGCGGCGGTGTTGTATGACAGAAATACGATGCGTCAGATAATACTGCGTGCACACATCATTGTGCACATGCACTCTCTGACACCGGTGTGACGTCACACAGATTGGGCTGGTCGATAACTGTGGACTTTAGTTGGTAATATGGGGATGTGTATTTGGGGTACTGAAAAGTATGTCTTAGTTTTAGATTTTGAATTGAAAAAATGTAAGATTTTGACTTCCTAATTAGTGATGACGTTACGTTAGTTTAATTGAGCAGTGATGGCTTCGAGGTTTGGGCACGCGGTCGAGAATCTCGACGGTCGCGGGTTCGAACCCCAGGCACACACCTCTGACTTTTCGAAGTTATGTGTGTATTCACATTGAATTATCACTTGCTTTAACGGTGAAGGAAAAACATCGTGATGAAACCTGCACGCCTAAGAGTTCTTAGGAATTTCTTAGGTGTGTAGTCCGCCAACCCGCACTAGGCCAGCGTGGTGGACTATGGCCTAAACCCTCTCAATGGTAGAGGAGACCCGTGCTCAGCAGTGGGCGAATATGGGTTGATGAAGAAGATAAGATTAGTTCTGGCAGATATGCCTGTCTTACGAATGAGCAGTCCTGGATTTAATTCCAGGACTAAGAAAACTTTTAAATTAAAATATTCAGTTACAGCATAAAATTTAGAAAAGTAAAGCGGCAATACCCTCACTTTTTATGACATAGAAATACACGCATGGCGATTCTTTAAGGGTACAAGTTTTTGTGTATTTTGCCTTTTATACTTATTTATTCTACTGTATTCCATACCTTTTATTAAATAAATAAATATGCACTATTTTGCTCTAGCGCCCGGTGGTACATTTAATAAGCTTAAATATTCCTAGTATAATACTCTAATATAATTAATCTAATACATTGTAATCGATATCGATTATTATATCGATAAGTTACCCAATCGATTGCAGCTCCTCCCTCGGCCAGAAACGGACACAACATGCGTTTGTCAAATAACGGTATTCTCGGTTTATTGTCAATGTTTATTGGGAGTAATAACTTTACGGATTGTAATGTACCATGTTTAGTGGTTTACGAGTTGATTGAGATGTGAGGGGACGTGACATCGAATCCGCGATCGTAATATGTTAAGCGATGTTTATGCTTTTATGTCAGTCTGCGGGATTGACGTGTGTACAATATTTTCCATGTTTTTGGAATAAATTACGGGAAATTTCTTGACGGTATTTTAAGGTTTATACTACAGCCTCGTTAGTCCCGTAGCGTAAGTAAGTGTGTGATGGTAAATCCAAACGTCTAGCGTTCGATTATCGCTCGCGGAAATAATCGAGTTATACAATTTAATACATAGTCAGTAGATTATAAATAATGTCTTTAATTCATAACAATGTATCGAAAATTAGGTAGACATTCTTTTTTTTAAACCCACTTTTTACCAGTTATTATGTCCCTATTACATTTTTTTCTTAATCTGAATCTAGATTATAAATCTGCGAACAAATAAGGAGAAAAATAACAGAAAGACATACCTACAATAAAAAGGTTTATCGGACACTAAGTGAATTTACGTAACACGCTCAAAAATACTTTTACTGACACAAAAACGTATGCAAATAAGCATAGTATTTCGATACCAATCGGCAATATGATGGTAGAAAGACCAGTGTTTGTTGACCTTTTATTTCTAACCATTCACATGCTATCAAAGATCATTCTTTAATGGTTAAACCAACACATAGAGTTTATTTTGCAGACATTAATTTTCATTATGCAGATCATCTCATAATGGATATATGTACCAACATAAAATGAACTATTAAAAACACGACGGGTGATATCGAACAAGGTTTTTAAGATTGGTCTTTTAAAACAATGTTTAATTAAAAGATAAATATTAAACACGGTAAGAAATATGTCACTTTCTAATCGAAATTTGAAAGTAAACAAAATATGGATCAGATGATAGACAAATTCATATTATAAATCGCAATTGCAAATAATGACAAAAAGTAGATGCAGGGATCAAATATGACAATGTATGACATTTTACCTTTATTATTTGTGATCATGATTATCATCAGCGTCATGACCTGATGGTCATGTTCTGATGGTAATATACGTCCAATAGTTGGGCACGGGCCTTTTCTACTATTGAGAGGGCTAAGGCGATAGTCCACCACGCTGGCTTAATGCGGATTAACGGACTACGTACCAAAGAAATTCCTAATAACTTTCAGGGGTGCAGGTTTCGTCACGATGTTTAACGTTTATGTATTAAAGTAGACCCTTAAGTTCTAATCACAATAATTCTAGTATTTATTAGTAGTAATACCAGTTACAGTACCATACCTAGTGAGTCTTGGTCCAAAAACTATATTTGTAGGGACTCTATAAGCTATCAATAAATTTCAATCTAAGTCAGAAAGAACAACTTGAACTTCAAAACAAAAAAGAAACTCGATTGACTTGTTCACAATAATTTGACACAAAAACCATCAATATTTTGACACTAAGCTATTAAAATAAAGATGGGCAATTACTGTAAACGATCGGTGCCGGTTCTCTTCCCGAGCGTCTCAATTTGATAGCGACAGACCGTCATTAAACACTTTGATCTGTGAATGATCGCAAAATACTTACAGCAACCAATAAATTACATCCAATACATTCTTTACGAGAAATACTTTCAAAGTGTATCTGATACGGTAATAAGTACTGAAGAATAGGTGATATTTTTTCTCCTGTATTTTTTTTTACTACAATTTAATACTATTGAAAGGTGAGTGAAAAAACTCGATGATTTTTGTATTCTCGTCCCTAATTTAAACATAATTTCTTCTAAAGGTTTTATATACATACATATTGCCGTAATATTGTTCTTTAGCATCTTGATATTTGGTCAGAAATGCTTTTCCAAAATCCATTCCATTAAGTTTTTTCTAGCGACATTTCCTCTCTACCATCAGAACACCTTTGATGAACTCATTTCAAAACCATCTCCTACTACTTTTAAACAACCAATCAAACTATTAAATTCGCTCCATCAACATCATTTCACCACTTTCCAACCATAATCACCTTACATAAAAATCTTCTAAGAAATATACCAACATTTCTCGCCTTCACTAAGCATACCTCCTTCTAGGACCTCCCTCCCTTACACGTCTGGGAGGTAAGAGCTCTCGTCGCAAGGCCTCGGTGCAAGAGGGCCGTCTACCCATCTACCTGTTTACAATGACACTCAATTAAGATTATGCTGGCTTGAGGCGTTTCAGGTGGTTACAGATTAGCCTATCGTCTCACGTTAATTAGGATCGAAGGTTCTGCCTACTTTGTAAGTTTGATTTTTTTGAAGTGAAGGGATTTGATATTGGTTTGAATTGAGTGATGGGTGAATTTCTAGTCCATTCACATATTTATTGCATTTATTTACATCTTGCATAACTTATTCGAAATCAAAAATTACAAATGACAATCATAACCAAAATATTTTCTTTTAGAATCTCCCAGATAACATACTTTGGCTTAAAAATTTATTCAAACGTTTTCCGAACCGCAAGATTAAACGACACTACTTCTGTAGTGTCGTTTAATCTTCTGTAGTCAGGCTTCTGCCTGACAACATAAATATGATTCAAAGTAATTTGTTAAACACACAAAAAAGCAAGCTATATAAAAATATACATCCAGATTCATACCGTAATACCCATAAATTTAACCTAAATACGTACAAAAACCACAAACTGCCAGAAATAAGTTTCCTCAAACTCAGAAACGCTCGCACAATGTAACGGTGCATTAATATTTACTCATTGATCGATGCACGAATAAAAACAAACGGCATATGGACACGGAATATCTGTTCGGCGCGAAACTGTCGTTTTAATTAAACAATATAAAAACAAGTTTATTGTGGGGAAAAAATGAACGGCAAAAAGTCGTCTGGCGCCACCGGAGCCGTAAACAGCGAAAAAAATATTCATATAATGTGATTATTAATCTGAGTAGAGTGCCGCTGCGACTGGGATTACGCGGACGGTCTCGTGGCGAGAGACATGCAAGGTTTGTTCGGACAATGCTGTGGCTACTACTACACGATTTGTTGACGGGTGACTTTGG
The DNA here is from genome assembly GCA_030295005.1 of Cephonodes hylas. Taxonomy (NCBI): domain Eukaryota; kingdom Metazoa; phylum Arthropoda; class Insecta; order Lepidoptera; family Sphingidae; genus Cephonodes; species Cephonodes hylas. The sequence continues at coordinate 2,142,470 of AP025365.1, forward strand.
TACTTTATTTACAAAATGATAAATAAATGTCTGAAACGCTTGTACTTAATTCTAGCTTATTTCAGACTCTGCCTTATATCTAAGGTCCACTTTGAAAGTTAACCCACAATAACATATCTTCTTTATAGTGCTTGAGATTATGACCCTAATAGTTAAAGTCGCCATATACATTACCTGCGCATTCTTGTGGTTTTTCGAGATGCGAAATGACAAACTAAACAATAAGAGTATTGACTATAAACGTAAACGATTTGTGCTTTATTAAGCACCTTGCTAAATTAAACATCACACTTAATTAAACTTAAAATAAAGATTAAAAAGACATAAAATTGAAATTCATTCCTCCATATCCATCAAAACCACTTGTCTATTTTCACCCCAAATAAAGTAATTTAACCCTATCAATAGCCCTTGTCTTGTACTGTGAACGGACTACACCACGCGCGACGTAAGCTGTTGTGACACGGCGTCACTCAGACACGGAGGAGAGCCGGCGCATCTAACCGAGATGTGACGTGTGATAGCCATCAAGATGCAGCCCGGACCGGTTGTCAGTCGCCTAGCATTATGGGCAATTAGCGCGGCCTGTTGCGCGAATATAACTGCTTTGAAAACACTGATCGTCGGTGCGGTTCTCTGTGGTTATGAGTTCGCGTGCTTGGTTTGTTGCAGTTTTGTGTCATGTCACCTACTTGTACTTAAAATTGTGAAAATATTTTACCTGTACGAATTTTGCTATAGATGATTATTGTCATATACTTTAAGTTACCCTCTTGAATGATTTATTAATGAGAGTTGATAATGCCCTGATGAAATACTTTTTCTTTATTAAAATACATTTTACTACGCCTGTGCAGGGGAGGCGTTTACGTACATAGAAATCTCATACTCAAACATCAGACAAAATTTATCACTCTTACAATTTTTCGTCGTGCTCGCAAACCTCTTAAGATTCAAAAAAGTAATACAGAAAATCTGGTCCAAAATATGTATTTTATCTCAAGATCTATCGCAAGTATCCATAGTAAACTCTGAGATTAATTCAAATGGTTCTCCTGATGTATATCCCATAAAGACAAACTTGTACACGTTTGTAACCCCTATAATACTACAAGACAATCCCATTAAGTACCAATTTGATAGTCACCGCACGTCACGTATGAATCACTTGCGGCCCGCGGCTAATTTCTTATTACCGGCACTTGCAAGATATACGAGCGAGGTAATGCGAACATTTTGATATACTAACAAGGTCGGGTGTGTTGATCTGCAGGAAATGGAAGCAGTGGATTCAGAAGAATGATCTAGATGGTCGTAGCCCTGGGTGCGATTTTTTGTATGATCTTCTTCTTCTTCTTCATCAACCCATTTTCGCCCACTGCTGAGCACGGGTCTCCTCTACCATTGAGAGGGTTTTAGGCCGTAGTCCACCACGCTGGCCTAGTGCGGGTTGGCGGACTACACACCTAAGAAATTCCTAAGAACTCTTAGGTGTGCAGGTTTCATCACGATGTTTTCCTTCACCGTTAAAGCAAGTGATGATTTAATGTGAATACGCACATAACTTCGAAAAGTCAGAGGTGTGTGCCTGGCTGGGGTTCGAATCCGCGACCGTCGAAATTCTCGACCGCGCGCCCAAACCTCGAGGCCAACACTGCTTTTGTATGATAGTGTTCGAAATTGGAATGGGTATTATTTTGTCTGCTGAATGTATATATGCCTATAAAAGATGAAATGTGAAAATATCTAGTGTTCTTCCGGCTTTGAACGTAATCATTGGGCTGATATTGTGAGCATTCTGGTTAGTTCATAAAAAAGCAACCATAAAGTGTACCTTTTTATACAATCTAGGAGAAGTTTTATAAAGGAATTGATAAATTCTAACAAAATCTAGTTGTAATTTTAGTGAGTTATTACATCGGATGGATTATGGCCTTTTCTGAAGTAACCGGTTATATAATTAACACTAAAATCCATAGCTTCGTGTCTGGTGTTTTGGTAAAACTATGTTTTATCTGCAATATGCGATTGTTTCAACTATATGTACCAAAGCCGATGACTCCATAGACATTTCTACATAAAACAATTCAAATAGCTATGGGTGTTATGACGTCATTATAAAGTCCTAAGCTGGTTTAGCAATAACTTTTTCTGTCTCCAACCACTTCCATAAAGGGAACCTTGCAATAATTTTCAAGCGTAGGTCAGGCTGATATTCTACTAGTTTTTATCTAGCTCGTAGGAAATCTAGACTGTGTGGCGAGTTACTTAGTTATGTGATGGGAAAATATCATTGCATCTAGAATTTTTTAGTATGTTGAGACTAGAAATTTGTACTGGCTTAAGTGGGTGTACTAAATCTGTTTTGAGTGATGCTATAGTAATAAAATACGATTTAACCGGCAAACTAATAAACAGATTTGATTTCGCGTTTATAAGTATGAAATTTTGTTCCACAAATGTATCTGAAGCAGTTAATAATAATTTTACAATTAACGTGAAGGATACTAAGCATACCGCAGCATACATACTTACCGTTGCCCCTGTATTCTCCGAAGATGTCAGAGGTGCATTTCAGCACCTATGTTTTGTTAGTCCCGCGGAATAGTGTAATTACTTAATTTACTACTAGGTATAAATTTTTTTTCATTTTTCATCTATCTTTACCCATAACCAAAGTTTGTTTTATAAAAACTAAAGGCTAGTTATTGATTAAAATTGTCTATCCATTACGTTTGTTCACTAAGATGGTAATGAATACAAGAAAGTCTTGGAAGCTAGTTCACTTACCAATATTTGTTTATCGTGAAAGAAGGTCGTATACCTATCAAAATCCCATCAAAACACACATTCCCTGTTCCCACGCATTTCGTGATCGACTAATTTGTACCAGTAACGTACTGTTAAACGAGGTCCAGTGTTTAATCTGATTTGCGCCCAGCCGCGCCCGTGGGAGCGATCTTATCAACCGATCTGGGTAGCCTGTTCCCATTACGTGCTTCTGATTAGATGGATAAGGATCTATGAAACGTCTCAATAAATTCTAAGGTAATCGGTACTCAGAATATTTGAGTAACTGTTGCCATGTGCAAAGTAAAAGATCGAAGATACTCCGAACACTTTCGATGTATTGAGCAGTGATGGCCTCGAGGTTTAGGCGCGCGGTCGAGAATCTCGGCGGTCGCGGGTTCGAACCCCAGGCACACACCTCTGACTTTTCGAAGTTATGTGTGTATTCAAAATTGAATTATCACTTGCTTTAACGGTGAAGGAAAACATCGTTATGAAACCTGCACACCTAAAAGTTCTTAGGAATTTCTTAGGTGTGTAGTCCGCCAACCCGCACTAGGCCAGCGTGGTGGACTATGGCCTAAATCCTCTCAATGGTAGAGGAGACCCGTGCTCAGCAGTGGGCGTATATGGGTTGATGAAGGGCAGGATTTAAATTAGTCAAAGCAACTGGTACATATGGTTCTGAAGTCGTACTTAGATACTTGTCAAGACGGTATCAGAAATGATGAGAGATTTGCCTCCTCACAGATATAAACCTTTAGTACTGATCCCAGAGCCAACAATAATTTTGTAATGACATAAATTAATTCTTCTGAATAATTATGAAAAGTATTATGTATTCAAATACATGATTTACTGAAAAAATGTTAATAATTATAAATTCTATAACTCTAGAAAACATGCTGCGCCGACCCCAAACAAGCATTGGGATCAGGGCAAGAGAATGATGATGAATGATGAACTCTAGAAAAATTTCAAGTGCTACGTTAGTCCGTGGATCCAATTAATGTTTGAGATCCAAAGGCTTGATTATCGGGCTGGGGTGTGTTTCAGCTTTGACAAAATCGCTACTTTTAATAAATAAAGTAATAACTTTAAATAAGCAAGAGTAATTTTCGTTGTGGTCAGATTCTACAACAAATTAATTTATTAACTATTTATTATGCTTATTTTTTCACAACTCTGGAAAAGCTTACGATCAAAATCAATAGAAGGAACATAATATAAATAAAGCCAGAATTTACTATTGACGTTATTCTCTCACATCATCGATTTCACGTGTGAAATGTGTCCGAAACAGTATGACTGATGACCGAATCCGCTTTAAAGCTGTTCTCAGCTATTAAATATATTCCAACGCTTTGTATATAAAGACTTCAATTTTAAAAATCAGTTATGTTTATTTCTGTAATGATAGCTTTTGTTCTGTTACTATCAGTCATCATAAAATGCTTTATGAGTGTAATAAAATAATCTGTATTGGATTATTTTTAATTGTATTTGATTGGTTGTTGTTTTAATATAAGCTGTAAGGTAATAAGGTCCACGTTTTTAAACTACTACGGTTAATTTGTTAATTTATACGCACCTAAAAAAAATCTTTACTTGTGTAATAAATATCAATGTAATAGGACAGTGCATTTATACGAAGATAAAAACTACAATCTTTAAATCGTAAACGCTATCATTCCCTCCCCACCATTGATATAATCTGATTAGTCTGTATGTGTTTGATCCTAGAATCAATCAGGAAGCGTTCCAACATGGCAAATATTTCCAATCACACATCAAAAAGCAAGAGAAAGCCACCGACAGCTGGAGTAGATTGTGAGTCGTGAGCGACGTCGGCGATCGCGACCTAATTGTCTGATTCGTTTGATTGCGGCGATTTGCAACCACGATTACAATCGGCCGCTCGTGTCGGTGTTTGATATTCAATATGCACAATCATTGGCCGATGTTAACGGAATGTTTACTAGTTTTTGTTTTAGATGTAGATGCTATTCGTGCCGCGGAGATAGAGGCTCCAACTGCTACGTATGTTTTCTGATTAATTATACTTCAAGTCAAAATCGTTTTAGAAATATCTATTTCCAAAAGTAACTCCTATATTTCTAGTATTTCGAGATCTACAGTTGTAGGTACATATGGCAGTATCGATGTTTCCTGAATAATTTTAGGTGGCAAACGTGTAGTATAATTTTTGTGTCAATTGCCTTTCCGCTTACCAATCCAACGATGGTTGTAAGTCCACTTATACCTACACCAATTCCGAATCCTCAAAAAAACACTACTTCAGATGCTATCGCAACGAAATCAGCAATCAATAGCTCGTTCCTGTATCTAGCAGCAAACATTTTGCAATACGTCAGTGCTGTGATTTACGGCGATCTGTGTCTAATCGGTGTGCTCAGCCCAGCTCCCTGTGCCGACGACGGCCGCACCTAAGGCGCAACATGCACCGCTAATTGCGCTCACACTGAGCTTGCAAATATTTTAATATCGGAATTTACTACCAGGCATTATGAGTTAAGTGTGATATGCTTGGTGATCTGTAGAAATTATGTCGATTTGCTGTCTTTGCTTATCGTTTTATCGGTTTATGTGAAAAAGTTTTGTAGCCTATTCGTTTCTTGATCATCAACCATTTGATGTTTGTTGTAGCATCAGGTTTAGTACTGTCATTTGGTTACCACTTAAACTGGTTTATATCCTAGTTTGGTTCCATTAGTTTCATCATCATCAGCCAAAGGACGTCCACTGCTGGACATAGCCCTCCCTCAGAGACTTCCAAAGTGTTTTATCCATTCGTTTATGATGACTGATTCTTTATCACATTTCGCCTCCATTGCCGTTTAAAACTACCAAAGAGTTCTTGTATTTCCTCAATAATCTCTTTGAGAATATAACGAGGTAACCAGTGCATCTACCAGCGGGGTTCAGCTCGATGCCAAATCGATATTAATAAAGAAGCGAGAGTTAATTAAAGCGGTATTTATTTTATGAAATACGTTTAATCGAGCTGTTTCAATCAAGTCACGAGTGGTCCAATGAATCTGAGGCGTGTTCGAAGGAATGGCAGCTAGTGCTAGGGTTGACTGGAATCTTTTTCTTTTACCCTCTGAATATAAGTTCTCAAGGCTTATTTTGGTCTGCACAATATTGCTTATTTTATGTTATTGGAGGTGTTAAGCTGCCTAAAACTAAGCCAATATTACTTTTGTTTGATTAAAGCTAAGTTAATTCCAGTTTTATCTTCGACTTTTCTACTTTAACTTAATTGTAAGTGTAATCGTGTTTTGTATTAAATTTCTATCTAAATTAGGTTACTACATATTTTCATATAAATCTTTGTATTTCGTCAGGAACAGAATATTGATTGAATAATTAATTATAATATAATCGAGACTTAACTTTTGAAAGCGATGATCCATAAAACTCATATAAAAACTGTAGCAAAAGAAATTTGACTTAACATCCATTGCAAATATTTTTTACTATTACACTTGTAATTAACCCCGCAATTTTGCATTAAACCTTTTCTATTATATTTCTTGCTTCAATCTCATAGTTTTAAACTGTGTTACAGCATCAGTATTATTTCACGTCAAAAATAGGAAACAAACAATAAATCTTTAAGATGAATCTAAAGTTGCGCATCCATGCATCAGTATTCTATTAGTATCTACATAAAGGTCAGAAAATAAAACACGAAAGTCTAAAGGTTAAACACGTTGGCCTTGATTTTACGACTTTACTGAATTGTAACCAAAAGGGTTGCCAGAACGGAGTAGAATATTTTTTAAAATCTAAGAATTGCGAATTTATTGTCGTTTATCGGGGATTACTGGACTCTACCTTTGAGAAATTTCTAAAAATAAACATTAGTTGCTCGTGATATCACTAATTTATGCTACGAGTAGACCAAGCTTTTGGGTGCCATTGCATATGATTATGCTTATATTATCTTTCGATCTAATGAAAAAAAAATCGAGGCAGAAGCAACTGAGAGCTAGGTAGAGATATGTAGAAATCGTAGCTTTCTTCAGTACTTACCAATAGAAGACAGATGAATTTACATATATAACCTAGGAAATAAAATAAGGGCAAAAGTAAAGGGCGTAGTAAAGTATGACAATTGTCACAAAATAAGGGCTTACTCTTCTTAACAAAAAGAGGACTCCACTTTCTTTGCAGTTAATAGATCTAAAAATACTTAAAGATTTTAGTTATGATGGAATGAAAACACCGACAACCCTGAAATGAAAAATCCCCATACATTATAAAGAGGGGCCGTGCAGCAAATTTCTGAAATTTATTACTACCTTTCCGTGAGTAACACGTTTGATAAATGCCTGTAATCTAGACCTAGAGCAGGGTAACTATCGATTTGCTAAAGCCTCATGATTAATGGCATAATCTTCACACACGCATTGCCTGTCCTCTATCTGCGGTTAAAATTAAAGGATTTTCGTTGTTTTAACTTTCTATATCAGGAACTATTGAAGTAGTTTGGGGTTGAGATCGTCACGCTGGCCAATTGGCGAACTAAACATACAGAAAAATATTGGAAATTATTAGATCAACATCATAAAATAAAAATATTTCTTACGCTTTATAGTTTCCTCCTAATTCGAGGGCTGGTTGTAGATTTTAATTGTCTGAAAATGAATACAATTTCTCCGTGCATATATGTACAAACTAGGGATGTTGCCAATATTCGCATCCGCATCCGCATATGCGGAACATTCGCATCGATTTGGACATCCGCATCCGCATCCGCATCCGCATAAATCGCTGCGAAGCTGATGCAGTTGCGGATGTGTAGCAGATCGCGAAAAGAAAGAAAGGGGTGAGGGGCGGCGAGGTGCGCGTGTCGGTCTCGAGTGTTGAGTGGTTGACCGCGCGTGCTGATTGACCAATAGGAAAGCAATAACATTTTATACAAATCAACCAATCGATCAATTTTATACAGATCCGCATCCGCATCCGCATCCGCGGATGTGAGCCTCTTAAAATTCGCATCCGCATCCGCATCCGCGGATGTGAAAAAAATTGAATCCGCAACATCCCTAGTACAAACACAGTCGCGTGTTAATTTTGAGCAAACAAGGTATCCGCGTTGGTTGAATTTGATGGCAATAGTCAACCATAATGCTTTGACTATTCGTATATTTCCTATTCATTCTATTTCAATAATTTAAAATAGCCTCATTTACAGCTATAAGTGTTTAATCTCTGAACAACACTTTATCCCAATACGGAACTGTTAACAACTCCCCAACTCGACCGATTAAAATAAATCGAACATAAAATACGAATTAAAAAAACTGAATTACATTCCGCCGTTAATGTTAAAATTATAAACTGCAGATATAAAATACGGGCGCGTTCAATATTTGTTTTCACCACAATATTAATAACGTTTCTCGGTAAAACCATAAAATATAAGTTGACAAAGCAAAAGGATGAGTTTGGGCAGCGTCGACCCCGTCGCGATGACCCCTGCTCCACGGGGCGCCGCCGCATCGGATGACGTGGAAAAAATAAGATTGCACTCGCTTTGATAATATCAAGAAGTTAATTTTATTAAGAGGATGTTTGATGCGGTTGCGATAAGGGGCTTGACGGCCCGTGAAGGGTTAGTTAGCACTGGACTTGAGATTTTTAAATTGTATTTACGATTATGCAACGGGATATATTTGGTGAGGTTGCAGCGATTGAAATTGATATTTTTTTCTTAGATGATTAACTGCATTAGTAGCGGCTTGAATAGAACGATCTAGGAGGTTGTCAGCTGGATTTTTTAAAATGAATTCTTTCTTTTTCTTTTTCGTCTCCAATAACGATAGAATTGTTGAAAAAAATCTCATTGTTTCGTATAATTAACCTAGTAAAAATCAATCTATAAATGTATGAACTAAAGTGGTGGTGGCTATAACTTCAAATCAGCTTTAAATATTTTCTCATCGCCATAAAAAAGTTTAAAAATAACTGTCTATTATCTTATGCTATTTTCTGCAATGAAATGTCATAAAAAATATTTCACTACAAAACATTTATATACAACCACCAAAATCATATCCCACCAGAGCTTTATCTTTCATTCCCAAACATTTTTATGCCATATATGCCAGTACTATGCAATGAAGGGCAAATTAAAACTCATGTCAAACTCCCTGACATGTGAAGTAATTGTACCTGACACGTGAACCGAGGTGGGTTTTGTTACGAGGGGCTACTATCAGGGCTAATGAGGATTAACTTGTACACGCGAACGTGCGATATCAGCTCTGCTTAGTCGCTCACTGTCAAAATGTGTGTACAAAGTCACGCTTTTTAGGGAAAAAATTACATAAAAAAATATTGCAAAAAGACATAAGAAAGAGATATTCCACAGCGATATAAAATAGAGTAACAACATATTAGCGATGAAATAAGTTCTATTCAGTTTGAATAACTTCTGGAAGGTAGTATAATTTTCCTTTCTACAAAACACATTTTTAATCTGCTTAAAAAGAGATGTCTGCTTCAGTTAGAAAGTGTATTTAAGTTATAGTAATAATATTAGTATCTAAGTATTATAATTACAATATTTTAACTCAGAATTTAAATGTACGACATGTGGTCGAGGTAACAAATTACTTTTTATTCTATTATGCAATCGAGTCACTTGACTTGAAGTATTTCTTCATTAGAATGCGCAATTCTTAAGTCAAATTATTCCACACGGACGCTCAGGAAACGTAAAATTAAAACGCAGGGCTTATCCTTTTATATTCACTACAATACAATGTACTGAGTACAACAGAAGCAAGGTGCATTCAAATAGCATCATTGGCAGGTTCCATACCTTCGTAGGAAGTAAAGGCGCCTTTGTTATAGTTTCGGAACGGTCTTTTGGCCGTTGAAAGAAACCGGAAGAATTTGATTTTATACAATGACTGTAGTTGAATTTATACGTGTTTTAACTTTGTGGAGGTAGTTTTCTTTAGTTTGTGTTGATGTATGTCGATGTTGGAAAGGAGATTTGACAGCCCCGTGGCGCAGTTGGCTAGATACCAGCTTGCGAAACGAGCGGCCGCGCGTTCGGTCCCCGCACCGAGACAAATGTTTGTGTGATCCACAAATATTTGTTTCGGGTCTGGGTGTTTGTGAGACCGAAAAGTCTCTCGTAGTTTTTGATACCCACGACACAAGACTGGTATTTTAGTGTGGGGTCAGGACTATGTATGTGACTGTTGGGTGTATTTATTATTATTATTAGATTTATGATATACAACATAATAGGTACTCGTAGGTAGACTAGTGTAGGTAGGTACCTACTATTGATGCTCTCAAGGTTCTGGTTTTTGTTCCTTTTTAGTAAGTAAACTGAAAAGTAATTTTCTAATAAATTACAAAAAGGTTCTGCATAATAAACAGCTATGTTAAAGACAATTAATGATATACATAGTTCGATGTAAGAGATCCAATAACCTACTTTTTTAATGAAAAATCAAACAAACAAGCGATATATTTATTCGCTTACAATTGTTTGTCCCGAAAAGATCGAATCTCATCGAAATTGAATAATTTAATACAAACGTAAAAAATTGAAACCTAATCTCGTCCTTCTGGGTAAACGTGACTAAAGCGATTTCGCGGAAATTCACGATACATTATCAGCACCCAATTATTGATCCTTAGCGATCTTTTCCTCTGTATTTGAATATATCGTAATTCAAGACTTTTGAAATGGTTTTTTACTGCCAACCTAATGAAAAAAAAGACGATCGACAGCTGTCAAATGCCTGACAGACGTGCGTCGGCGAATTTACGAGCAAGCGCGGAAAATTGAAGTGTTCGAGTATTTTTTATGGGAGTAGTGATTGTTAGTGCTTTGCTGTTAAATTAGGGCGTCGAACATTAAAATATGCTCCTACAGATGTTTATATTTAGTCACTTTCATAGAGCCTACTGCTATTTTTAGATAAATTTACATATGTATAACAAAAAAAAACTTTTACTTAAATATAATAACACCAACTAAATCGGGACTTCAACCCAGAACCAAGCGATCGTACGTCGAACACAGCGCGAGATCAAAAAGGCTACTATCGATTATTGTGAATGATTTGAACCCACCTCTGTTTTGATAAGAGCTGATCGTTCATGGGGCGCATGGTTGGGTTTGGATGGGTTATCGGTTGTCGAACCGTGCACCAGGGGTGTATTCAAGGATATTTTATAATTAGTTTCCATATACTTTTAAAAAAGGAGGTTAAGGATGCTTATACTAAATGTAACTCCAGATTCTATTTATTTAAGAGCCCTTGCGATATAATATGTAAATATACACAGATGTTACAATTTAGAGAATGTTTTTTTAACGTCATAGCCTTAAATAACGTGATATTATAAAATGAAACCCTTTCCTTCATCATTGTCATTATCATCATCAGCCTTTATATGTCCCAACGAGCTTTTACAATAGTATTACAAAATATTAATAATGACCCCCAAAATCGAACCCCAACTCCGTCACAAAACGAATGATTTATACCGGTCATTCGGACTGAACTATTTATACAAAAGCTGAACAAAAGCATTGCGACTTTGCGAGGGACCTTTTTTTCATCGCGTGCGTCTGCGTAGGAAACGTGGACGGAGTTAAAAACATACGACATTTCGTCCCTTAGCTAACAACACCGCTCAAGGCGAAAATTGGTGGTTTTTACATTTTAATCTCATTGGATAGAACTACTCATTGCGCGTCGAACCATAGCTCACAAGATATAGGTTTCAGCCTAGCAGAAGCCGTAATTCGAAAAGTAGTGGCAGCGCGCACTTCGGTCGGTCTCTCAACACCGCACAGTTTTTTTCGTCTCCTCTAAAGTCGGTAAAACTGACTTACGCGGTGTTGTAAGCTAAGGGACGATTTCGTATTTCCACTCGAGTTATTAACACTTATTCTGGCGCGAGGTCTTGGGTTCGGTTTTTATTTTAATCATGGACTTGACATGCACTTTGATGTAAAGTGAAAACTTGTTGTAATGGAAATGAGCTTTTGCTTAAGTATGGGCATGTGACCAAGGAACTTTGTGGCAAAAAGAATGCTTGGTTTGGGTATCGAACCCATGGCTTATCGTTTCATAAAGTCTAACCGAGAAAAACTAAAGCTGTATATATATTTTATTTGACAGCCCCATGGTGCAGTTGACTGGAAACTAGACAAAGACAGATGACAGAAGAAGACAAATGTTTGCGTGATTAAAAAATTCGTTTCGGGTCTGGGTGTTTGTGAGATCGTAAAGTCTCATGTAGTTTCTGATACCCACGACACAAAACTCGTATCTTATGTGGTCATGGTATGTGACTGTTGTTTTTATTTATTTTTATTACGTAAATATTTGGAAAAATTATCGGTTTACATTCCGGAATGCAATAGTATGTACTGAATATTAGAAATGCCTATTAACACTATGACCTAGAAAACAAAACCTAGAGCTTCATACCGCGTGGCCCATTATTCCGCGAGACAGACAAATCGGTGAAAGAGACGCTAAATAAATGTGTTTGTTAATAAATGTTTGTTATTTGTTGCAGGTACGGAATGGCAGTTAATAAGTAGTCGAGAACCCAAGGCTGGAGAAATCATAATACATATTACGGTGAAAATTTCTCATTACCTCAGTATTTCTATGATTAATCATGGTTATTACCAATCCGGTGTCTGGTAATTATATGTTGTCTAGTAGCTTGTGAATAAACATGCTGTTTGACAGTACTCCCAATGATATCAAAAAACCCAGCTAGTCTTACAAAATGTATAATAATAATCGTAAGCCTTCAAATCTTTGGTATGAGCAATTTGATTCATAAATGAGAATGTCTTGATATTACACAAGTTTTGTTTTAAACCCTTTTTTCCATGCACGTTACATTGAGATCATACTGCAAATTGTACAAAGAAAAAGATTTGTTTAGGATATGGCTCCACTACGGATAAAGGCTCCCTCTATTTTGTCATTACGGTATGAAAAAACAGCATTTTAAAAGATATTGCTGTAATCATACGTAATTATAATTATATTTAAACAGATATTCAGAACAAAGACATGGCTAAAAACTAAACGCGCAATCCTTTGTACTCCTCACGCACGGAAAAGGGATACGTGCTTTAATTGCCTTCTAACATGACAACTCAATTACCTTTAATTAAATGATTGTGTGCAATAAGCAGCCTTGTTGGAAATTAAACAGCCGAGATCTTGAGTTTGGTCTTTTGTTTAAATAATAATCATCAAAATATCTATTTCTTCTTCTTCTTCATCAACCCATATACGCCCACTGCTGAGCACGGGTCTCCTCTATCATTGAGAGGGTTTAGGCCATAGTCCACCACGCTGGCCTAGTGCGGGTTGGCGGACTACACACCTAAGAAATTCCTAAGAACTCTTAGGTGTGCAGGTTTCATCACGATGTTTTCCTTCACCGTTAAAGCAAGTGATAATTCAATGTGAATACACACATAACTTCGAAAAGTCAGAGGTGTGTGCCTGGGGTTCGAACCCGCGACCGCCGAGATTCTCGACCGCGCGCCCAAACGTCGAGGCCATCACTGCTTACTACGTACCTTCATTTACGTTGTATATATGTCTTGTATGATTGAAATGAGTGCAATAGAGTTTAATAAAAAAATATACTCAACAATCGCATACTTAGTTTGGACTCGACAGTAAGGTCTTGTGTTGCATTAGAAATTACGAGAGACTCTTCGGTTTCACAAATTCCTAGACTCAAAACAAATATTAAATTTGTGGTTCGTAAACATACATCATGGGCTGGGAATCAACCTGCGACTTCTCGTTTCATAAACTTCGTTTTATTTGTTTTAAGAAAATTATTCATAAGTATTAACTGTCGTTGACGTATCTATATCCCTCTGCAAATAAGAACTGTATTTTTTTAGTAAAAATACAAAGAAACGTGTTACAAATTTAGAAACAAATTGAGCCACATCAACAATCTAAACAAACAAAAACAAAACAGTGTAACCTTTACGCCCTTGAATAAACTGCCTGCAAATAGTCCTACAGCCCATTTTTTCGTCCACACCCTTTATAGCATTATAACAAGGCAAATAACGTATTTAATGGACAAGAATATTGTATTTTTCGTCCGCCCTTTTACATCAGGATGTGACCTACAACGCCCTTAAAATTCCTGCCATAAAAACTAAATAATTACTTGCCGTGTGAATGTGTTTAGATATTAATTTATTAATTATGCACGGGACAGCGGTAGCCGCGGCGCTCCTGTGAACTAGTGTACACTTGCATGCATAATTACTATTACGTATATTAGATACGGTCGACAAAAAAAGAGAAAAACACATGAAAAGTTTTTGTTTATTTGATATCGAAGAGCGCTTGTATCCTATTTGATATCCTATTATGATAGTTCTAAGCAATCTTGAGACAGGCTCAGCGGGCAAGTCTGTAGATTACAACGATCGGATCTAGGTTTTTTGGGGAAATAGCAGAAATAATCATCATCATCAACTCTTATACGTTCCACTGCTGCCTCCTCTACTTCTGAGAGGGTTTTGGGCCTTACTCTATCACGCTAGAGACTAGGGCGGGTTGGCAGACTACACAGCTCGAAAAGGTGTGCAGGTCTCATCACGATGTTTCCTTCCTAGATAAAGTAAGTGAAGAATACACGCATAGCCTCGAAAAGTCAGTGATGTGAGCCTGGGTTTTGAACTGCGGCCGCCAAGATTCTCGATTGCACACCTAAACCTCTAAGCCATGACTTCTGATACACGTATAAGATAGTAAGTAAAATAAAACCCAAGTGTTGAGTAATACAAATCGTTACCGCGTTCTCATTCACATCGAAACACGGATGACTTCATAATTTCATACAATATCAATCAGAGTTATAAAAAAACGTCGTGCGTTTCCTGATTTTTTTCCCGGTGTTTCTCAACCGGACTGTACCGGACCGGTATGATACCGGTAATTGACGTTTAAATGATATCGCCAATGATTTACGACGCTCACTGTACCATTGACCGATGGAGTTTTTTTGAAAGTGCTACGTGATTGATTTTTAAAGTGCGAATTAAAAGTGCCGTACCAATTTATAGTTTATTGTTTGGTTTTTATTCATATTTTTAACGGTTTCATTATTTGAGCGGTGGTTTTGTATTTTTTTTTTTGATGTGCCGTCGTGCAGTCAAAATAACTGTTTTGATTTGTAAAGGTTTTCAACTGAATTGTGCAATTTAAACATTATTTGCTGGTACCATGTAAAGTTCGTTTGTAATTTTTTTATATATATAATTTTTTTTTATTAATAATCGTCTAATTTGTATTCCTGCCCGAAGACGAAGTTTGCTTTACTAATCATAAACATAAACTCACATACATACACGCGCGCCTGCACCCATAACGAAGTAATTATTTCTGCACCTCTTTCGACCTGGGGCTTTCATTTCCACGTTAGAGGCGAACTTTTTAGCTTTCTCTAAACTCCAAACTGTAGCAGAAAATTTCGTAATGGAAAACTGATTAAATCAGAGTCTCTTAACACTTCACAAAACTTGTCCCTTATGAGGTCTATATCCACCTTATATTTATTGACCTGTAATTCTAATTCATTACTTACCGATCGCAGTCGCGTATTTATGCTGCAAGTAGTTAATTACCAGCAGGTAATTTTATGTTAAAAACCTCACACCGGTCTCAGTACAAAAATATAATTTACACAAATACCTCCGACGTAAAGACAAGAAATCCGACATACTGATGGTAATTTCGTCAATTTACCACGAATTATCGCTCAGTGGAACGTCGCGAGCTTTCGTGAGGAAATGCCGATGTTGAAAAACATAAAATCAAAGGAAATGGACGCAGGTGTAACTCGAGACAATTCGGTTGAAGAACTGGTAAGACTGCGAAAGATTCGATTCATTCAATTATATTTCACATTTCATGTTTATTTATATGGCGATATGTATAGGGGTCAGGATATTTTTATTTTATTGGCTGTAAGTATTGTACGTTCGGATACGGGAACGGAATGATCTTACCCAGCATAATTGTATCCTTTAGTGAGGGAAATCAAGAAATTATCTATACCAATGATTGTCTTCTATGCCTAAGATATATTGACTTTTGAGGTCTTAGACCAATGCCTAAGACCAATGTCTTAGGCGGGCACATTTATCACCTTTGGAGAATATGATGTTCAGTGACTAATGAGGTAGCTAATCAGTCATTGAGTCTCTGATAAATTCAAAAGTGGACTTGCTTAAATTTAGAATTTTGATACTTTTAAAACAGAGCTGCGCACATTGCCCAATTCATTTTTCCTGAATACGCTGCCCTTATAAGTCGTCAATACCTTAAAAACTCCAATTCACCTTAAATGTATAATAAAGCATCATACAAAACCTTAACAGTAAATGCAGAATTATGTTATGGCTCAGTACTTTGTTAAATCTTTTATTGCGATCTTACACCCGCCTTACAATGTTGTATAAAGATGCATCTTAAATTATTCCGAATGCGCGAAAAGGTGTTCCTTTTTACAGACAAAAGTATCAAAATTGCTCATAACATTTGTTTACTGGCATCATTAAACTGTAAAAGAATGCATTCGATCGTACAAAGTAACGTAATAAAATGAATGCGTTTATTCGAACAATTCAGCCAGGTGTTTGACACGTCCGACTTCAATGGTAATTATAGAGCGACTGAACCAACTGTCAGATGTTCAATTTTGAATTTAGAACAAAAACGCCGACCAATCAGCAAGCTGCTGCGAGGCGCGTGCGCAGGCCATCAGTCGGAAACAAATGTCTTGGAACTATTTTATCTATATTCGTATCTATAAAATGCAGATGTCATAATATTTTTATGTTGTATAAAAATGTCGGAGAATTATATGTGAAGATTTTTACAACCACGACAAATTTTAGGTGAAACTTTGCACTTCTTCTGCTCTAAAGTCAAGAAAGGCCAAGTCCAACAAAAGATTATTATGAGGCAATATGAAGACGAGGAATATCAATACAGGTTTAAAACATAGATTGGTCCACCATAGCATGGTGCAAATAATTTATTAATAATTTTTTTTACTGTAAAACGTTGTTAATAAAATGCTTTGCTATTAAAGCGACAAATAGGCTCACAACCACACATAGTTTTAACCCTGTTCTCCGCACTTGACAAAAGCTGACAGCCATTAAAACCTGTTAACTGCTAGCGTTTCCCTCAATACACTTTTAAACAACCGTGAACAGTCCAACTTGTCCTGCTGTCCAGCTTGATTGATCCATGACAGGTGCTCAGCGGAACAGAATGCATTGACACATGAACCGGTGCTTCGGAAACAAATGCTTCTTTTATAGTGCACCTGTCGCCTGCACGGCTTGGAGGAATAGCTCTTTATTTGGAAGTCTTTTGTGCTAATAACTGAAGTCTGTTTTACAAAGAAACATCAACAATATGTTAGTGATGATTGAAGTCGTTTGTATCCAGTTGCGTAGAACTATAGGTCTCTTTGCCGTGTTAAAATTTAAAATAACTCACAAGTTAGTACAGGAACAAGTTTTTATGAAACTTTTCTAACAGACGGTAACGACCTTAAAGCACTCAGAAATTTTGAAGAACTAATAATATCTTTGACGTTCTTGATATGTTTGAGAGGGAGAATAAGTCTGCGGCTAGGTTTTTCGGGATAAGGGTGTGACGTGTGATTATGGCGTTTTGGATTTGATTCTCATTCGGAAAAAGTGTGATTGCACAAGTAGGTAGACGGCAAAGTACGAAAATCAAAAAATCCAAGTGTTAAAAGCCGGAATAATTATCAATTTCAGGGCGGTCTCATACCTTCGGCATATTAATGATACTGAATAATTCATAGAAATTAAATCAGCCGGCCTAAGCGTAAGATAGTAATGAAAAAATCTACTCGTTTTCTTAGTAGGCTTTTGCGAAATATCTGTACCCCTTAAGTGGGCGATAAGCGGCCATTAAGGGCCGTCACGTTATTTATCACTATTCAAGGGGTTGAGATAAACCCTAAATGTTCAGTATGGGCACTTACGCCAATTTTATCTTGTTTATGTTGTCGATCCTATTTAACCTCGGCAATGATTTTTTTTAAAGTACTTTTATCTACGGCTTACTGAATATGTTGTTGGTGAAATCGAGGCGATGTAATTTCGATAGTACAGAGTATTCGTATGTTTACAGGACTGTTTGATATGCTTTTATTGGTGAATTAATTTTGAAAAATTTTGGATTTAAATCTGCCATCTTAGAAGACGTCATCATTGATTTCTTTACGTTGACTGTTATTCCTCATAAGCCAAGATCGGCAGTAATTTAAAAGAAATTTATAAAATATCTATTCATTCCCGATTTAAATTCAAAATCAGATATGAAATAATATAAGCTATTTCATTTACGTATCCTAATTAGCTTATCGGCTTCTTCATCACAAAAAGAATTTGAAACGTATTTTCTACCAAAAGTATCTATCGTTCCTATACGTGATTGGATTTAACATACCACCTTTTGATAACCACCTAATGAGCTCATAATTACATTCAAATTAATAAATGCTTATCGATTTACAAGTAGCATCTTTAAATCCACTAATAGTTATTCAAATAGCCACCTGCTCACTAATTTATTGTTAATTAAATACAGTATGACGTAACACAGAAATTCCCATGCGTGTCCTATAACATTACCATGGAAATTATACTTACAAATTCACGGGAACGTATTGCATAACCATTTTATTCATACACCTGGCAAATTGGACACGGTATATGGGTCAACGGACGCTAGCATCGCGTTTTATTAGTATTTTTCATAGATAAAACTATCGTCGTCTATTGCTGAAAGTCGTCATCACTATCAGCCCATATACGTCCCACTGTTGGGCACAGACCTCATCTATGACTGAAAGGATTAAGGCCATAATCCACCACGCTGGCCTAGTGCGAGTTGAAGGACTATACACCGAAGATATCTGTGAGAACTTCTCGGTATGCAGGCTGTAGGTATTTGTTATATGTACTAATATTATTTTCTGTCATATAAAGCCAACCTATATTGATGTTGTGACTGTTGTCAGTCAGTTAATACATTGACCTTGCTAATAATATTGTATCATAAAAATACTTATTAGTATAAAGGCGTTTCTTTCCCACCATCATTCTAAGCAAAGATTGAAAAACGAATGCAAGGGACCCTAATCGTATATAGATTAAAAGTCTTTATAGCAAAGGCTAAGTCACGCAAACACACATGCCTTTTTGTAATATAATGCAGTTTATTAATAAGCGGCTTGCTCAACACGCGAGTGAAATGCATAACGATACTAATTAAAAAAAGTACATTAATTATTTTCAACAACTCACCGCTTCATTGGTCATTGTACGAGTTTTTAATAAGCAGTGTGTTTATGTTTTATTGTTTATCACTCGAGAGAAAACGAGACAAAACATAATACATACTTCTCCACACCTATAGGCTGTATTAATCAAAGGGGAATAAGCACACTCTTTACCCAAATTTCCACTGTATGTATAAGTCCCACATAATAGGGGGGCCTATTGCCGTTTTTGGGCACATTTTAAAACTTCATGCTGCTACTGTAAAATACCTAACGAAGTTTTGCCCAACCGAACCCAACTGGGGACCTCTAAGATCACAGGTTCTGCGAGACCACGAGACAGTCTGTAATACAAAACGAACTATGAATGCCATATATACCACTAAGGCCCTAGGCTAAACTATGGGTTAGTTATGCAAATTGGTTATCATAAACTTCCAAGAACTGACGGGAATAGACGTAGGGGATTGAAATCAAATAAAAACATAATTTTATGCCAATTTAGTATCGAATTTCAGGTTATTCGCGTGTAAGGCATTGTGCTTTAATGTATCTCTTTCATCATCATCATTATCATCATCCTTAGCTTCGTAAGATTATCATCACACCTCTTTCTAAGCTATTAATGATTAATATTGCACTACAGGTTTCATCATTATCAGCACAAGCAAGATTTAGGGCCGAGGAATATTTGAGATTTCGTCACTCTCGACCGCCTTCCGCACTTCTCATCCAACAAATACGATATATCTCGAAAATTAACAAATAATAATTGGTTAAAAATCGTTTCAGGCCGTTTGCCCACAATTATAAATAACAATCAATAAAAGAAATCTCTAAAAAAAAGGCCAGTATGCAGAAACCCTTTAGTGAAAAAAACAACAATATTTACGATGTTCTGTCAGACCAAGATCAACATTTCAGCACCGCTCTGTTAATAATACAACGCTTGGATATTATAAAAATATCAAAATCAGTCTAAAAATACGCGCCTTCGATTTACATTCGACGACTAACTGAGAAAAAATGTTTATCTTTCGTTAACTGCATGCACTAAAGAAATGTAGAGCTGCCAGATTACATCCTGGATAGAATGTGCCGATTGAATCAATTTACAAGTCACTAGTACGCGTCGATACCTATCGTAAGCTAATGCCTACGATAGGCTTATTCAATAATGAACCAGATTCAAAAATTGGTTTGTGTACAAAACCATCATATACATCCCAGTTTTGGGCACGGGCCTCCTTAACAACTGAAGGAGTTTAGGCCTTAGCCTTAGACCATATATTTTCCTTCTCCGCATGGTACGTGAATACGCTCATTGCTTGTATATGATATCGAATTAGTCGGTCACAAAATTAAGGGCGATCAATTGTTATTCGAAGCAATCATATTTATATGTATGTTGACAATTTAATGTATGAGTAATGTTTTTGATATCCGCAAATTTGTGTATGATAACATAATAAACATATCAGTATACATAAATTTTAAAATGTAATTATGACGGTTCTGTATTTTTAAATGAATATTCTATGATGTCTTCGTTGGACGTCAGCGATGCAATCGCGCCTTTTTTTTTTTTTTTTTTTTTTATCACGAGAGGAAAGCGCCTTGAGCTCCCCTGTTCGGTACCTCGGGGGAGGCCGTAAGGGGTATGTCGGGGTCACTGGCTACGCCAGCATACCGACTAAAACCTCTCGGTGACCATCACGCGCATTTAGGGCGGTTTTGCGGCATCTCAGGGCCAGAAGTGCCCTAAATGGTCCGCTGCCGCCCAGCGCACCGTCCAATTATGGACCCCTCCAAATTGGGAGGGCTTGGTATGCCCTCCACTTAATCTATTCGGACGTTCGCCTTTCGTGAACGTCCGCGACAGTTAAGAGGTCACGTCCTCTGCCGCCAATCTCGGGGTTGCTATGATAGGGTACCGCCCCCGCAGTACGCCCAGCCACCCCAGTTTCCCCTGTTAGTCGCCTCTTACGACAGGTAGGGGATACCGTGGCGGAATTCTTACACCCCCAATCCACAGGGCGGATGCAATCGCGCCTCCCGGGACGCCGTCTTTAATGCTCTGCTTGTGATGCTTAACGATTTATTTATCTTTCTACAAGTGCTGCATTATGTGCACGTCTATTTTATTTTTATAGTCTATGAGAGGTACAGCCGTAATTGTGTTAACTATGCCTTCGATGTTTCGAATATATTGTCTGTTGATAATAAAGCTTGTCTTTGATTGCACGTTGTAACTCGACGATGTATTTAGAAATGAGGAATCTAACTAATTCGGGTTTTAGTGATTTCTGTCAGCTATTTGTCCGGGTTTGTGATAGAATAACATTTTGTAAACATCTGACGTCATTCAAATTAAAATGTGTGACTCGAATAGTGCTGAGGAATAGGAAAATTATCCTTTATAAGGTTTGTGTGTAATATAAATGAAATAATATCATTTAAATAAAAAGATCATAGATCAATGAAATGTCTGTGTGTGTGTTTTTATTTTAAACATAAAACTTGAAATAAAAGTATATACACAAAAAACAGTTATAGAAACTTAAAATTCATTAAGGCAGGGAAGGCATGCAGTAATCTTACATAATAACCCTACCAGATATAATAAAATAAATAAATACACCCAACAGTCAATGAGTCAATATTTTGAAAACATACAAAAACACTGTTATAGAATTGTTATCTCATAAAATTTGCAAAGAAAATTACTGATTCAATTTGTCCACGGCGAATTCCGCAAAACACTTAAGTAACCGACATTAACTGTTGAACTGTTAAACATCGAAAACGTTACGAGGAAATTAATAAATAAGCGATATCGCCCCTCGGTATCGAGGCTAAATATATTTTTATACCATTCCACTCGAAACGTGAAAGAAATTCGTGTGATTCAAAACTGATATTACTTTTGAGATCACGACTTGCTTTTAAGCGAGTACTTTTCGATTTTTATGTCCGTTGCGTAAGAGGTTTTAGATAAATCACACGTTATTTAAGCTATATTTGTACATTTGTCTCAGGGATGGGAAAGTTTACCTAAAAGTTCTAAGGAGTTTAGTCCGACAAACCGCAATAGGCCAGCGTGGTGGGCTACCGCCTAAGCCCATTTAGTTGTAGAGAAGGCTCATGTATAGTAATTGGATGTGTAAGGGCTAATGGCGATGATGAAGTGAAGGTTAGCAAGGGATTTTTGAATTATTTAGCTATTTGATTTTTATCCAAGCGCTGTGGAAATGGAAACTAACAAAGATTTTATTAATCAACGTGTGGTGTACAATCAATCAATCAATCAGCCTATTGCCGTCCACTGCTGAACGTAGGCCTCCCCAAGAAAGCGCCAACCATCCCGGTCTTGAGCAGCCCTCATCCATCCGTACAATATAAACATATATTTTTTGTTCAAGTCCTTTCGATAAAAAACTAAGCATTAAACTATTCTATGGAGTGTTTATAATACTGTCCATTAAGCATGCTATTTTTATTCTAAATAAACTGTAATATACACGTACAAAAATAGTGTTAAATTATTCAACAATTGACCGAAAAGTATTTATTGCCAGTCCATATATAGACCCGTCGGAGTCACATAATCTATGTAAATTACACGTACGGCCGATACAAGAATCGACGCGGCTCCCCGCCGCCGCATTCCGGTTTCACAACCCCTGCGCCGATGGGATCAGTTAATTAAATTATTTATCAGTAGTTGAATCTATTTTAAATGCTATAAAATATTTTTAATGAACCCTGATGGTTGTAGGAATCGTTAAACTGCGTCTTTGAGTCATAAGTTAAATGTGCTTTTAATATTCTTAGTTTACCTGCATAATTTTTTAATTATGGTTACTTTATGGTTACTTTTGTGGCACGGTTGTGAACAAAGTTAGCTGTGATATATAGGCAGTTTAACATCTACCCAGAAGGAAATATTTGAAACATTTGTGTAAAGGATAACGTGTCCAGGATTGTAGGACGCCCTCTGGCTAGGTGAGGTGACGATATCCGCAAGGTGGCTGACAGCGGTTGGATGAGGAGGGCCAAAGATCGAGCCCAGTGGCGTGCCTTAGGAGAAACCTATGTCTAATAGCGGACGTGACAAAGGCAGTTGATAATTGTGATGAATAGAGGACATGACAAGGGTGGAACAGATGATACAAGCAAGGGATTTAATAGCCTTAGGAAACTGAAGTCCTTTTTCAGTCCTTCATTGGCGATCGGCTATTTTTACACAATTCAAAGACAAGAATTGGAATAATGATATTTTTAAGCGTTCCTTATTAACTTGAACCACAGATCTTTATAGCTCAAATAGCATTAAACTTCAAATACTTAAATACTCACTCGCAACTCTCTTTGCCCAAACCATAGTTCCTTTCCAATCAGTCCAATGGCGTAACAATAGTTCGCGAGTTGCCTCAACGCAAAACCACCAAAGACAATGGAGTTCTGAAGTGGCACCCGACCTGCGTCTAATTGCCGCGACCCCTGGCTCCTGCATACATTACTGCGTGGCCAAGAGCCGGGTTAAGTGCGTGACCGGGTTTTGGTATACGGCACGCGTTCATTTGTTAGCTGTTTGTTCTGCATAGTAAGGAAAGCAATCGCCGTTTGCGAAGTGAGGACTTTGAGTTGGCATTTGTGATGTCTGAAATATCAGAGAGAGAGGTAATAAAAAAATGGATCAAATGATTCAGGTATAAATTTGTTATTGATTGGTATGATCGGAATTTATTTTCTTGTTTGTATCATTCTGCTATTCTGATCAAAACCATCAGCCCATATGACCAACTGCTGGGCACGAGTCTCCTCTACCATTGAGAGGATTTAGGCTTTAATTTACGCTGACCAAGTGCGAGTTGGTGGATAAATTCTGGGTAGAAAAGGATGTTACTACACCCATTAAGTACAAAGCAATACAAATTTAAATAAATATTTATAATTTCAACTTTGTAGCTTTTGCACTATGTTGCATTTGCCCTTAAGAATATAAAACTGTTACATACAATGATTGTACATCTTCGTGGCATTGTGGCTTCAAAATACCGCTTTTCGTTTACGCATAGTAATTCATTAAGTATAATGTTTAGGTGGGTGTGGAATTCGTGGAACATTTTTTTTTTTTTTTTTTTTTTTTTTTGTTATAGAGGGGAAAGCTATTTATGGCTCTACTTCCCGCCAGCCCGGGGGCAGTGGGGGTGGGAAGCGTATGTCGGGGTCACCGGTCTTCCAGCCCGGCGCGCGGCGACGTCATGTCCGCGCAGATGTTAGTGCCGGGCTGGGTCCCTAACAAAATCCCTATACCGGCATACCGACCAAAACCCCCCAGTGGCCATCTCCGCGCCGAGTGGGGCGACCACGGTACATTCGTGGAACATGGGGTTCGACTACTCGCTTGTTTATGTTGTTTCTTATCATGATTATGATTAATTACGGAAATCAAAAGGGTTTGAGGGAATGAGAAGGTAATTTAATAATATACATAGGCGGTAGAGACAAAAAAATGCGTATTTTATATTGTAGTGGATAATTAGGATATAGTTCGTATGTTATATAACAAATACAACGATTTTAAAGTATATCAAAATCCATATCAGCCCTTATAGGTTCTCTCTCTCTCTGTTTTTCTCTTGTGCATGGCCTACCTGCAAAAATTTGACGGGTAAAACCGTAGTCCACTACGCACAGTGGGAGCAGGCTAAGTGCGGGTTAGTAGATTATAACAAAGATATTTTTAAACGACTAGATAACATATTCCAGTAACACCCAACAATCATATACATTATGCTGACCCCACATAAAGATACAAAATCTCCGGTCGAGGGTATCAGAAAATATGAGAGACCTAAAAGTCGCAAAAATACTCAGACCCGTAATAAATATTTGAGGGTAAAACAAACATTACTTCGGTGCGAGGATCGAACCCCGTTCCTCCAGTTCTACGTTCATGCCGGTGTCTAGACAACTGCGCCACAAGCCTGTCAAACATAAGCCAAAGATATAAAACGTAGATTCACAAAAAATAGGATTGCTTTTCCAAATAGCAGCATATGTTGTAACTAAATAAAATTTACGCATGGGTATAAAGTTACATGAAAGAACAACAGTATGTGATGTCCCGGAAACCACGCTTTTGTGTAGTTCATATTAACTGACCGTGACGAAACGAGACTTTAAGTATCAGTTCTGTGGTTTTCGTAAATTGTTTGGAAATATGAACCATCTTCAATTTGAATTCACATTAGTATTGTCGCATACCCGTTGTGATAACAGAAACATTGTTTCTGTCCGAAGATCGAATCCACGGTCTCTCGTTACACAAGCTCTAGCCAACTGCACCACGGGACTGTCAATAAATGTATACTGTACATTCACAAAAGACAGAAGTATTTTTCCAAATGTGAGTACACGTTGTAACCAAATAAATTTATTCTTTGTACGAAAGATCATGAAAAAGACAATTTGAATGTATAATATTAAACGTGGATTTTGCCTTTATGACTTCCCACAGTTCATAAGCTTTGCTTTGTAATGACATCACTTAATTCAGTCCGAGCTTAAGTGCCTGAAAAATGTCTGCAGCTAAACAACTTTATTATAATAATGATTAGGCTGTCTGAGAAATGTGGGCTTAGAGGTCTTGAAATATTTAAACAAAGCGTGTGGTTCTCAAAGTGTAAAGCGCCCTCATGGTTACGGACTTTCAGAAGAATGAGTTTTATAAAATTTTACAGGAATACAAACGGAAATATTATAAACAATGACGATACTTACATAAGAGCCCAAAAGCCCTAAACTTGTCTCACGATTCCAAATAATAATATTTAAGGTTTAAATCTTTATTTTAAAAAAATGAGAATATCCTGATCCCACAATGTTGGTCAGATATCCATAGCAGTTAAGCGATGTTTATCAGTTATTCTTTAACAAACAAGTTAACAAAAAGAAAATACACTTTTTGCTCAATAGACACGGCTTTAAAAATTTACTGAAGAAAATGAACCATCATCTACTTGCCAGATCGTCTGATTCTGTTCTTTATATCGCGGGGGGCGTTAATTAAAGGGGCTTTGCAAAGGTTGAGAACCACTGGCCTCATTAATGCGAAGGCAGAGTCTAACGCTGTTATGTATGTATATTAGCTCCGGATGATATTCTGTAGTCTAATCTGGATCCATTACACTTTCTTCAAACCTTGATTTGAATATGAAATTATGGTAATGGAAATTGTTTATTTAAAAGAGCGAGATTTTTTGTAACTTTATTTTGGAATTGGGCCTACTTCTTCTTCTTATATACTATTAATTACAATTAAAGCATCGAAAGGGATATATACTCTATTCGGCTACTGCATGCAATAATATTCTTAAATTTAATTTAAGATGTTTTATTATTTATCCTTCATTAGACAGGTTTCAAAAGAAGAAAGGACTTTCGATGATCGAATCGATGGCGTCATGAACACAATTTCTCGAAAAACGGCAATAGGTTTAGCTTTTTTGTAGGAGTACCTAAACCTCTGCTATTTCATTCAGAATTACTGACATCATTTCCACATGAAAATATTACAAAACCCCGACAAGATTAAAAGTGAAAACTAGCATAAAATGATGATAAATAACACACAGAATACTGTAGAGCGTTAGTAGGTAGTCAATCGAGATGCATTAACTAGAAGTGTATTTATAGAACACTTTCTCGTACCCTCGCTTTAGTCACTCCTCACAAATAGCGCTTGTTGCATTGTCATGATGTGGCCACTTTGTTACGTGTTGAATTTGTTACATGTTAGGCTTGTTACGGCTTGTTTACATCAGTTTGTTACGAGCGATCATTACTTTTTATTTAGTTGCTTTTTCTATCATTTACATTTTGTTATGGTAGATGAGTTCGTAGCGGACTGTGTCGAGTACTGAATCGAATCTAATGTACACGTAGTAATGTGGTTATTTCTTTGATACGTTTGATAGATGTGTGGTGGGATTTAGAGGTCTTGGGTGCGATTCTCGGCCGAGGAGTGTAATTGGGTTTTTATACTATAAAATTGTTAATAGCACTATGAATCAGTCAGACTGCCTCGTGGTCATGCGATACAAGTGTGTGCTGTACGATCTAGAGATCCTGGGTTCGATTCCCGGGTCGGGCAAAGTGTTATAGGGTTTTTCCATTAGGAAATTCTCAGTAGTAGCACGGAGTCTGGAAAAGTGCCCGAAAAACGGCAATAGGCTCGCGCCCTATTACATGGGACTGAATACGTACTGACAAAATGTGGGTGTAAAAATGCATCTATGCGTATCCCTCCGGGGAATACAGACTAAAAATATGTGTTCTTTAATAGATACAGAGATAGATAAAACTTTATTGTACGCCATAAATAGTAGAACGACAAATGACTTACAAAGTGAACAATTGGCGGTGTTATCGCTGTAAAGTATAAACGATCTCTTCAAGGTATGACGGAGTATTTATCAAAGATACAAGATAGGATGTATTTCTATAATAAAGTCTGATATAATCTTAGGCGCACGGATTACGAACTCGACATGAAAATGACAATATAGAAGCTATACCTCATTCACGATAAGTTGATTCTTTTGGCATATCGACTAATGATGGGAAACAGAAAATATCGAGTTGTTCAAAAATATTGCGTTTTAAAATACTGCATTATGTGTGAAATTCTTTATTACTTTCGACATATAAAACATTATTTAGATAAGCGGTAGTGGGTCATAATAAGTACCTATTTAATATTTAAACAGGATTATTTTTAGACCTCCCGCCAAATTTAAATAGGTGTTTTAGACCACGGAAGTAAACAACTTCCCCAAAGAAACACGGGTCGAAAAGTAAAAAAAAAATTCAGACCTTCTACACGAAATCGACCACGTGAGCAGTTTTTTATGGGAGGGTCGAATTATTTATCACGTTTCGACCCATGTTTCTTTGGAAAAGTTGTTTAGTTTCATGGTCTAAACAACCTATTTTAAGTTGACAGGAGGTCCAAAAATAACGCAGTATGTAAAAATTAAGGTTGAAAAATTAAATAGTTTTATCTTTAAAACAGTTTTTATTAAGAAACTGGAGCACAGCCATGATCATCATAGCGTTCAATAAAATTATCGACGTGGCAATCGATATGAACGATGTTACGTCCCTTTCCGTCCGAACGATGTAACATTATATAAACGTCAATTAGTTTCAGTATTCCTATTTTAATTTTACTTTGAAGCAATAAAGTCTCAAAATTTTCGGATAACGCTTATATCTTTAGGGACTTTTGTGTTGTATGTATTTTTTTATATTTATCAAATCATTAAAATAATAAAATAATACGTTTTTTATTTCAAAGTCATGTCTCAGAAAAATTGACATCTGCCAAAAGAATCAACTTATCGTGAATGAGGTATAATAATCTTGATGCAAATTTAATCAAATAGAGACATAATACGTCATCTTTTTGAAGACTTACAAATTGCTATCCTTGCATCTAAAAATCGAGTACGAGTCTAGTAGGAGGTGTCAGAATTTACTAAAGGCTTTACGATGACACATATGGATATCCAAAATCAATATAAATGTTTGTGGATCATACAAGGATTTGTCTACAAATTGAAGTTCCACATGCTGGCTTTCTTATAAATGAGCTTATAAAACCAAAAGCAAACACTAAACTCACAAAATTAAATAAAATAGAAGCAGATATATGCAAGAGCGAGTACCGTTCTATTTTCACGGTCGTAACCACGTGCTTTCATTAAGGTAAACGTTTCCGCACAAAAAATAGACCGAGTTCTGCCCAGTATCAGCTACTCGCTAATAAATTCGACTAGCACCTTCAATAAA
Source organism: Cephonodes hylas (assembly GCA_030295005.1). Classification (NCBI taxonomy): domain Eukaryota; kingdom Metazoa; phylum Arthropoda; class Insecta; order Lepidoptera; family Sphingidae; genus Cephonodes; species Cephonodes hylas. The sequence continues at coordinate 2,171,528 of AP025365.1, forward strand.
TACACATCGATGCATCGTATGCGCGAAACGGTTACACAACCATCCTCTCAGACTGCCTGACTGTTACTTGGAGCATAGATCATAGACTTGAGCTGTGGTTTTGTGCCTACTGTTGGGTTGTCTCTAGATTTTTTACGATTGGAAAATATCTGCTTTTTATTTGTTGGTTGTTGGGTATGTATGCTGGAACGAATTATTTATATATCACCAGATTTAAAGAAAAAACGATTTACAGAAAATTGTAGATGACATTTTTGTAACAAAACATCATTCATCAATCTTAAATGTTTGCTGTAATCTCTCCTATAGTGTTTTCCAAGTTGAATTATTTTGATTAGGACGACGATTGTGATATTTTTGCAAAGTTAGCTTTTGTCTCTTATACTTATAAGCCATGAAATAAGTTCCCAAACATCAAGGCCAATTCGGTCGATGATTTTAGATGCATCGATAAGCCTAGAGCTATGTTCAAGAAAAACTCAATTTTAATAACAAAACATAATAACTTCAACACTTATCGAGCTGTTCTATAATGAATACAGACCTAATGTGATGAGCTACTTCAAAAAGGCCATCAACCAAATTCCGACTTTACACGAAACTTTCAAGGTTTATTTTCCATTGGTATCACATCTTCGTATATTGACATTATGAAGGAATTCCACAGTCTAATTATAGATCGTGACTTTGTCTACTCGAGGACACAGATTCATTAAAACAGCTATTACTTGGGCTGGGTGTGCGACAGTTCAATTAATCATGCTCAAATAACTTCACATACACTGTAATTAACAGCGACATTGTGATTGTATACGAGGGAACGTAAAAACTGATAATATGAAGCCTGAAGTTCTTTGTTGTATGTGGAATAACTAGTAGACTCCATTGGGAATGTCGACAAAACACTACAATATAATACTTGAACTTTGGTAAAAATATAAAATGATCCTGAACTAAGTTCTATATTATCAAATCAATTTGTATTGCTATTAAAAGAGAATATACATTAACATGACCATTAAGATTTACTGACTATTACTTTATGAAGACTGCCAAGTGTTGCTGGATGCAGGCTGCTCACAATAGGTCCATAAAAAGGTTAAAATCGTTTTATTGGTGAAATGTTGTATATCCAAAATAGTGAATTTAGGCGGCGATTTTCGACAGTCATACGGTTCGGCTTCAGCCCATATTCATACGGTTCCCTACTGGGTTTTAGTCCACCGCGTTAGCTTAATACGGGTTAGTGGACTAAAGACCTAGAAATTCCTAAGAATTTTTAGGTGTGCATGTTTTTAATCATCAGTCAAAATCATACTGAAAGTCTTTAAAGTAAAGAGAATGTGGTCATATCTCCTTTACGCAATACTAAAATATTGCTTGTGAAAATCTGTCCGGGATGCAAGACCAGATTATATTTCTTCATTCTTAAAATATGTTCTAATTGTTTATTGGCAGAGACAAAAACTGCTACAAATTCTGCAGCTTTTTAATCTTAAGCCATGACTGAGATAATGTTCAATAAAGTGTTAGAAAAATTAAGAGCCATGTAGCCACGTTTGTCGGCTCTTGTAAAACAAATCGCATATTTAAATGTGGCTCTTTGAAGAATGACTAGTTAGTTAAGATTCAACGTACAGTTGCTTAGGTCATGAGGATCCTTTTAAAATAGCCTGTTTCTAGAACGTAACAGTAATCTCTTTAGAACACTTACTCATTGTTTGTTTTCCTTTGTTGGGGCGTACTTTGTCAATGAAATTAGATGTAATCTTCGTGATGTATTGGATGTGTTAGTCGAAACGTTGAAACGGGGATTTTAAACCCTTAAATTGATTCTGTGAAGTATATTTCTCGTTAGAGTAATCAATTCTAACATGATATTGTTCATTAAAATAGAAATAGATTTATCATTATCATCAGTGAACCCTCCCAAGCTAAAGCAAACAAAATTTTTGGTGACAAATATAAGAAAAAAAAGGTCTGTCAAATTAAGGGTTCAAATACACAATTTATTCAAGCAAAAAGTACAATATTTTTATTAAAATTCTGAGAACCATAATTGTGTCTGAGTTTTTCTTATCAAGTAAATCTTTCTAGGATTAATTAGCACAGGTATGTGCCGTATATAGAACCTTCTTTTACAGGTGATTGAGTTATTCTCTTTGGAAAATCTCAAAAGCAGCACGGGAACAGTGGCTGAAAAAGCTGCAATAGTCTCTCCTATTGACGGTTCTGCATTTACTTGGTCTTGGGGTCCGGACCCGATCTTTATAAGGAAGGCGGTGCGGCAAGCTCCTAGCTCACGAGCTATCGTCCGATCGCATTCTTTTGTTCTTTTCCGCCTTTTATGCGATCGTGGGAAAATCTGCGTTGTCAAATTTGATATATCTCTCGCCGAGGTTTAAGACCTTATTTTGATTACGGTCTCTTTTTATACTTAAGGGGTTTGGTGTTAAAATGACGGCATTGCAGTGTTTAATTAAAGATAAAATCGTGACTTTGAATTATTTTGATCTTTCTATTTATATTTCCAAGCAAGAGAGTATTCTTGAGAATTCTCTGCATAAGAAAATATGAAAAAGCTTGTCCAAATTTGATTTAAAAAAATAATAAAACATGTTGTTTTGATAACGAGATAGTCTTTAAAAAAAAAGTCTAACGTGAAAATTTCGAAATAATTAAAGACTTTAATTTAGGCTTAAATATTTATATAGCGCAATTATTGCATGTTGTTAAGTCATAAAAAATCAATTACGTTGTGCTACACACACTTAATCCATATACTATAATCCAATCTATTCACATCAATATACACTCAAAATTACGAATCAATTAAACGCTATTAACCTCGCCACGTGCTTAAGTTTCCTATTGTCTCAGCCAAAACAAAACCACAGTCAAGACGAATGCAATTAACCCCGTTCTTGCATACCATAATGAATCACATTATCTGCCTCCATCAATCATTTTATTCAAAGGAGGATTGTTGTTATCAAATTGTACAAAGTCCGATTGGTTTGTATTTTTATCTGAAAGTTAAAAATACTTGTGAAGTGCGTTGAACCGGGCTATGCGCGCGAGCAATTAGTTTGCAGTAAGTACTCGGACACTCCTGTCTGATGTGTATGTGGATTGGGCGGTTTTGATACTTGAGTTGTAGCATTGTTGTTAGACTATGAGTAAATAAAAAAATCGACATGATCTTTATTTTATGGAATAGTTGATTGCCTTCTCACTTTAAAGAAAGGCAATTGTATTCTATTGTAAATCAGAATAAAAAAAGCTTTGTATTCATCTGTTTTTACAGTTTAACTATTGAGCCCCGGCTCTATCCATGTGTAATTTTAAAAAAGTAGCCTATGTTTTTTTATTAAAAACTGTCTAGTACTCTTTGAAATTTTTGCTTTACAAGCACACAAAAATTCAAATATCTCCTTAGTATAATATAGTGAAGGTTTACTTCAAGTTACGACTCTGAATGAGACTAGGGAATATTACATCATTAATTTTACGTTTATAGGACCATTCAAAATCCTGTTAAGAATCCAGAAATACTTTGCTACACCCAGGAATCAAACTAAGTTTACTCGATCGCCTACAGCATTTTCAAACCGTGAAATTAATGAAGAAAAAGCTTCTCGAATGAAAAGAAATCTATTGATAGCCAAAAATAATTGGTGTTTAATTAGTTTTCACCTGTTGGTTTGTGGCGTGAGAGCGTTCCGTTTGTAACCATCGGAGTTCACTCTCGTTACATCGACCTGAATACACTTGGAGTGATTTTAGTACTTTGTAATTATTTATAGGTAGTTTGCTTGTAGTTGGTACGATTGGCAGGCGAGAAATTTTGATACTTCAATCTTTATTGGCAAGATTAAGAATAGTTTTAAAAAATATTGATCCTGGAAAAATGTCTTAAAAATAGAAATAAAATTAGTCAAAAAGGGGCTTAAATTCTTAAGACCAAACATAGGTTCAGAATACATAACATCTGCCTATTCCTTCGGAGACATTGGGTAAAGTGTATAACATACCAGCAAATAAAATATTGAAAGGTTTTTTAAGATTGTAGGTACAAATGAAAGTAATTTAAGCATATTACTTTTAACCCAACAATTCACCATTATTTATACTCTGTATTTCCCGCCAATAATGTCCTTTCTTGTCCCATCACTCCTTGATTCTCGAGAAAAAAAATACAAAAGAAAGCACAGAACAACGAGAAAATAAAAAAAATGCAACAGATAAATGTCTTTTAAGTTCTTTAGTGTCTTTTGGTCAAAGTTAACTGCTTACTAAGTCAGTTATTTTATTGATATCTCTTAAATGTTGGTATTTTTTAGCCCCTGGCATTTATTGGATGCGTAATCAATTTCACATTGATACGGGGAAAGTCTGTCAGCGTTATCATATAATTGGTAACGCGGCGAAGAATTCTTTGTAATCAGTGAGGTTTTAATATTATCTCTCGTTGAGGAGATAAATTGTCAGTTGCTGATGCTATGTGATGTTATTTGATATGAGGGCGAATTAGATAAGGTTAATAAATATGGTGTAACGGGAGTTTTGTTTTTGAGGATATGGAAGTGTGCTGGAATAGAATAGGTATTATAAGTGCAGTCGAAATAGAGTCTTGGGTAGCGAGAAAAAAAAAAGAACACTTCTTTAGTCTAACTCTACATGATAATGTCAATCTATTTCGTATCTACTTTTTAAATATTAACCAAGGGATATAATGATCAGGCCTATATTAAAGCTATAGACTAGGAATCAGAAAATTGTATTGATCATATCAAAATCTATTGAGTTTGAAACATTCGATGCTTTCTGTATAATAAAAAAAATATGTTTGGAAACTTTTTTGCAACCGTCTTTACATTAAAATCTAGACGACATTTTTTCTAACACTCTGCGTTTTTTTTATATCCCAATTACCGTTACAACGTATCAAAACTGCCCATCACGGTGTATAGGATATGGTTTACCGCTAAAATAATTTTTACCACCGCCATGTCTAATCATGATCGGCCCATTTCCGTTCACATCATCCTCGCCACAATGACAACACACAATTAATGACTAAAACCAGATATGCATACAGTTATGTGCGTTAACAATAACGATGGAATGATATAATGTTATTGTTGGCGAGTGAATTCAATTTAGTTCGGTTATTTGACGTGTAGATGGCGCTATTTGTGAATAAGTATGTGTAAGAAGGTTTTATTTGAACAAACTTTACTAACTTGTCAATAGAATAAAATTTACTCTTAAATGGAATAATTCTTGTTATCTCATTGCTAACTTGTATGATTCAGCAAAAATGTTAAATTTAATTATATGTATTTATTAGTTATTTATTATTATTGGTCAAAAATAGCTATACCTAATTTGGATTAGATTTTGTACGTGATATTATCCGTACCATCGGACTATAAATAACAGTGTTTTTCTGTTTGCCATAGAAAATTTCATCAGATTTCTGTCTGAAATAGCTTTCTTCCAAAACTCATAGTTCATACAGATCTCATTAGTACTTTAGTGAAGTTGTAACGAACGAACTTCATTCATATAAAATACTAGTAAAGATATTTCAATTATTTTACGAACCAACAAGCTCACGATTTTGTTATATCGCTATAATAATAACAGTACGCAATAAATTAACTCTACCATTTATTTGCATCGAGCGATAATTGATTAGGTGCGAAAACCATCGTAAAAGCCAGTTCCGACTCAATTTCCAGATATGCTTGTAAAAACAAATTATTTAGCCGCGCCGCGTTAGCTCGGGCCTCGAATGCCTAGTGCACCTAAAATAGAATAACCTAGATCGTGTGAATCACGCCCGTATCCTGATTTATAACTCGCTAATGCTTTGGTGTTTTCTTCATATCTCTCAAGTGGGTTCTTTGATGTTTTGGCTTAGTCCTCGCATGCTTAGCCCTTAATTTGACAATGTATGCCCTGGCATACATGAAATTAAAAAAAATTATTTTGTTTAAAAAATTGTAAAAATAACATGGTTTATTATTTATATCTACTTTCAACACTATCTATTTTTAGAAGAAAATATAAAACAGATGTCTGACAACACTCGTTTATGTGTATCAATTACAATTAAAACAAAAAAAAAAACTTTTTACTGCATTTTATACTTTGCCAAATTAAGGGTTAAAGATTTTAGGAGCGATCGAGTGGTACGGCTTTGTTGGTCTCGCGGCTAGAGCTTGTGTCTGATCGAAAAACCTGGCTTTCATTATTGATTATATGAATGTGTTATTTAGTTTTTTCATCTAAGACAGAAAAATGCAAAAAGTCCCTTATAAGGATTTTAAGAGATAGTCAAACGTAAAAAAACACTGCCTAACTTTTCCCCCTTAAAAAAAGAAAATTGTAAAAATCTACAAACTCTGACAACGCTATTGGATTTGTTCTTATCATCGTTGTACTATTATCTTCTTCTTCTTCATCAACCCATATACGCCCACTGCTGAGCACGGGTCTCCTCTACCATTGAGAGGGTTTAGGCCATAGTCCGCCACGCTGGCCTAGTGCGGGTTGGCGGACTACACACCTAAGAAATTCCTAAGAACTCTTAGGTGTGCAGGTTTTATCACGATGTTTTCCTTCACCGTTAAAGCAAGTGATAATTCAATGTGAATACACACATAACTTTGAAAAGTCAGAGGTGTGTGCCTGGGGTTCGAACCCGCGACCGCCGAGATTCTCGACCGCGCGCCCAAACCTCGAGGCCATCACTGCTTACTTACTATTATGCGAGCACAAAAAACTGGTAATATATGTCACAATGTTTTTCGTCACTGAACGCTGTTAGACACCACACTTATCTACTAAACTGATACGCCAATACAATATTCACAAAAAAATATATCCCATTGTAATATTCCTGTCTTCCCAACAGTCTTTCATAATGCCATCTAATACGTCATAATCTCGAAACTTGAACACAATTCTGCTGAGGCAAAACAAAACACTGTCCACTTAAACTATTCATTTGCATCGGACTAAGAATAGCTTGACAATCATCACCCACGTTCATCGCCTGCTTACACCAGCCAGCGTAATGATATAATCATGGTGATTACCAGGACTGGTCTACTGAGGTAATTTTTACGTTCAATGTGTATTTTTATAAGTTTTCGTCTTTAAGAAGTCGAGTATGGCCTCATTAGAATGTCATTAGCAATCTCGTGTATGGAAATAAGGTACGCGTAAGCTGTTATTATTAAGTGTTCAATGCTAAGGATAGTAAATATGGATAAAAAATAGTAAAAGAATCAAAATGATGTGTTAAATTGTGAATATAAAAAAACAAACTTATGTCATTATTTTGTTAAAGAATGACGCTGGCTGTATAGTTTTTGTTTCCTTTGCCTGGTATCCTAAAAAACAATAATAGCACCTTAATCTATAACTACCTTAATAATCGTTGAGATGTTCTTACATCGTTTAAGTACAGTTTGTTTTGAATGAAGGAATACTTTATTAATATACTCTTATCGTTCAGAATTATCACGAAACAGACTATAATATAATATATTACGATTTTCGCTTCATATCGCAATACCCAAATCTTCTCCCAGCAAAGCTATTATAAATAACATCGCCGTAAAACAATGACGTCATGCAAATAAAGCAAAAATCCGCTGCATTCCAAACTACTTCATGCTGAAATAATTGGCTTGGAATCGCTGAAGGAAGCGCCCTCTAGCGTGCAGCGCTGCAGCTCGATTTGTACCGCTTTGATGTCTCTCCTGACTGCTTTATCTGTCACCCGTGTGCTGATACCACGCACGCTACAGACTTGCCTGATTTATTAGTTATATATTTATTTTGACAAGAAGTGCTAATGAAATATTTTTTGTCAAGTGCTTATAATACCTTAGTTTTTCCATTTATTGGTGATTTTAAGATATCTTTTCCCCTCGTTGGCAAATACTTTTGAGGTGCATATTGATCAAAAAGATGCATGTCAAGTCTATAAGATAAAGGTATTATTTCTAGATGTTTTGATGAGACTAGATTGTTTTGACATGTGCTATACATTCAACGAAGGATTGATAAATAAATATTTGTCCTTATTTTGTAGGATTATAGGTAGCACAGTACATTAACAATGTTTTTTTTCGAAAAATTAGCAAACATTGTGATGTCTTGTAGAAATGATGCATCTGAAAAAACTATTTCTTTCTCATTAATAAGGTAAAAAATGTAAGTGTGTTTGTTCCCAACAATATCACGTAACCCATGTACCGATAATTGTGAAACATTGAATTCGTAATCCCATTCAGGCTAAACGCATTGCAGGGTGTGTTAACGTTATCGCGTGCAACAACTCGTAATTAATGAAGATAACACACTCCTAAGTAACCACATTCTCGTTAAAATATCCTTTCAATCATTAAGTACTCAGCTTCTTTATTTTTTTTATTTATGTGTCAACTCCGAACGCTTCATTGTCAAACATCGACATGTCAAAAAGAAACACAACTGACGCGAAGTGACGAAAATATTGCCAGTGCGTTTCTAACAAACCTAACTCCATTACACAGCTTCGCGAATATACATTCTATTCCCATACCATTTAAATCGAATCTCACGTGCATGGTGTTTGAGTTGTGACGTGTTAATACAGTTGGGACAGCTTCCTTCCCGTTCCCAGCACGTATTTAGAAAAGAAGTAAATAAACTGAAAACAACGCGTTGATGAGGTTCGGCTTAATTTCTTATTCCGTTTGAATGGACCTCATTTGAATGAGAACGCTTGTGAATTTTAATACGGTGCTTTAAGATTACGAGCTCGGTTGGCTTATTAATGCTGGATAAGTTGACTCTCATTATAGTAATCTTGGGGTATGGATTAACCAGTTGATCATCGTAAAATTCCTAGTAAAATTTATTTTACTTTTTTATAATAATTTTGCTCGAAACCCGTTGATAATATTGGAATATTAGGATAAAATTAATTATAGTATTTTTGTATTCATGGTATTGTTAATGACTTAATCAATTGCATTGACTTTATATTGACTATCAGTGAATAAACCCGTTCTGATTTTTGCGAGACTGGTGTGACAAACCACAACATACTACGAAATATTACATGCTTTAACGGTGATAGAAACATCGTGAATAAACCTGCACACCACAAAGTCCCTAGGAATTTCCGCATTGTGCAGTCCGCCAATCCGCATTTAGCTAGCGTGATGGACACCTAAACCCTCTCGGCTGTAGACTATGCCTATGCCTAGCAGTGGACAGTGTATCGACTGATAATGACACACACTTATAATAAAAAAAGGCATCATAACACTGCCCAAACAAAACTACAGAAAAAGACACCAAAGCTTTCGTAATGAAGTCTCTTTCCCTTTTGGTAACCAAACCCACTATCACAACAACAATATCTATCATTCTATCATCAAAGAGCAGGCGAGGCGATGGAGCGCGTAATAGAACCACCGTTCAACGTATCAAACAGTTAATTTATGCGATAAATTAACCTGTCAGTTTGTGTGTCGTAAATTTCAAGTCACGGTACCAAAGCAAATAAATGCATTGTGTAAGACGTTGCGATATTGGTCCAATCGAATGCTTTTGGCGTCGATATTAATAGTGTTATAATATTTGTTTACTTATGTGTGGTAAATGCAGTGATGGCCTCGAGGTTTGGGCGCGCGGTCGAGAATCTCGGCGGTCGCGGGTTCGAACCCCAGGCACACACCTCTGACTTTTCGAAGTCATGTGTGTATTCAAATTGAATTATCACTTGCTTTAACAGTGAAGGAAAACATCGTGATGAAACCTGCACACCTAAGAGTTCGTCAACCCGCACTAGGCCAGCGTGGTGGACTATGGCCTAAACTCTCTCAATGGTAGAGGAGACCTGTGCTCAGCAGTGGGCGTATATGGGTTGATGATGTCTATGTGTGGTAATCCTAGTAGGCAGGCCTGATTGACTAAAGCCTTTATCTGAAGGAATAGTATGGGTTACACGTTATAGGGGTCGAGCCTATTGCCGATTTTTGAGACTCATTTCCAGACTCCGTGCTAGTATTGACAATTTCTTAATGGAAAATGTCAATAACACTTTTCATGACCCGGGACCTCTAATTTGCACGGCACATACTTTTGCCGCGACACCACGAGGTAATCTTATTTTAATATCAATGAAATACACATTTAGCGAAACACCAAAAGATTAAAATATGATAGGTATAAAATTGCCGACCTTTTTCAAATTAAATCATACAATTTTATTCATAAAAATATACTTACTAAGTGCTTGTAGCATATTGTTGACGACCATCACAAAACATCTTGAGGAATCATCGTAATGTAAAAAATCCTTAACTCCTTAAAATAGGCCTCATTCAAACTCTTCCAGAAAATTCAAAAGCCGAATTTCGCCTCCACTCCTTCACACAATACAGGGATTATAATTTTCTCCTACAAGAAAGGCCTCTAAAATGCAAGTGGCTTACACAAGATCCCTTAGAAGCATATTCAAGCTAGCATTATGAATACAAGAGTGCCAAGCGTCTATAATAAGAGGCTTTCCATCTAGGTCAAAAACTTTTGAGCTAGGCTTTGGCAGTGTTTCAGGCTTGCATAAGTCGAAGGTCGGGGGCTTTATGATATTCAGGGCAAAACCCTTGAACGGGTTATTAGGTTACTGTGAAGATGAATTGGGGGCTAAGTTAGAAATCGGAAAATTTAAGTAGTTAAATCCAGCCTATGACAAACTCTTGTAAAATTTTGAGTGTATTAAAATCTTTTTCATGTGATAGTGACTTTTTATCGCGTCAAAAGTCATAAACATAGCAAGACAATATACTGAATAGTTACGGCTAGTCAAACAAATTTTGTGAAAACCTGGCTGATCATTGTAATTTTAATACTTATTATCCGAAAATATTAGTGTCGACCTTCTGGGATCAAAATAACGGGCTAAGATCACTATCTTTCATCATCCACTTGCCCTTTTTCCCAAGTCTATTTGGGGTCGGCGCAGTATGTTTTACTAATTTTGCCGCAGAATATTAAGAATCCAATACGGTAGATATTCGTGCAGACACGTAAGTGGTTTGATAATGATGACAACGAAAAAAAAATATTCAAAAAAATAACATACGGCGATGTCTGTTATCACGAACCACATAGTTTTTAAAAATATGTCTAGCTATATTAGTTCATTTGAGTAACAAAACCTTCAAAAGCTAAGTCAAGCGCTCTCGATTCTTGCCTAGACTTTTATCATGCAAAACTTAAGCCAAAGTGACACTATGAATTCATTGAACGTCGTGAATATTCATTCTCAAACACTTTTGAAATGTAAGATGTTAGATGGCTTTACTCAACATCGATTGGCTCGATTTTTTTGTTTTACCTTTTAAAACCTTTATATCGATTTTGCCTCCCATCCATCCAAAATTACTAAAATGTTTTCCTAACATTTATGTTGTATAATATCCCTATTATAAAGTTATTTACGAGCGTTGAGAAAAGCAAATCCGAACTGTTTAAATGGTATAAAATAATTTACTCTTGCCTATTGTAACTTGACAAAATTGAGAGAGTTTTGTGGGTTCTTCAAGTTTTGTCGGAGTCACGATGTTTTATTCCATAATTTTTTTTACTGATCATGAAAAGTCAGAAGCATTTTGAACTCCAGTGTACAATGCGTAATAAATAGGATAAATGAAGTTATAATGAAAATAAACGGTATAAGTAAATTTAGCTGCAGGCGTCAGGAGGGATGAGGGTAGATAATGAATGCCCTTTGAACACACTCCCTCGCATAATAATCGCAACACCTACGGATTCTAAATTTATATCATCTGTTTTGTATAACCCAATAATTTATTAATCAATAGTGGTTATAATGTGGCCAAAAATTACTAATTTACTTTTATTTCCACCGATGCTACGAGTACTTACATTTTGAATTACGAATATCTTGGATCAAACAATCATATTTTTATCACCCCGTTTTTATGATTCTTCTTGAGCTGTTTAACTCTACCATTTTCAAAATCAACATACTTTATAAACAAATACACTCAATCATACATAGTTTTAAGATCTGACCCCACACTAAGATTAAAGATACATTTCTATTTCGTCTAGAATCTAGATCATATCATTATATTGTACACTTTTCGGTCTCAAAATAAGTAGACCCAAAATAATATTTGTGGATTACACAACCATTTATAAAGGGCTAAATATTTAGTTTATGTATAAGCTTTCTAGCCTTACGATGGCTGTAATGTATTTAATAGCCTCCGAGAAAAGCATCAACCCGGTAATTTATAGGAATCCCCACAATAATGATATAAAACTTTTGTCATATTTACTCATCGCAATTTCGTCAGCCACAGTTACCTTAAACCTGTGACTTACGTAAGAAGTATCATCTTCACCTTGGCTTTGATTATCCAGTTCCATTATCATCAATCAAATTACCATTATCTATATTCACTCCCCCGTAATCTACCTGTTGTAACTTCATTATGCGCACATCCGCAGTAAAATGTTTTACGGCGTCCCTAAATACATCGCCGGAGATAAATTCAGACTTCAACATGTATTTTTTTTGTATATTTATTGCATTTGTTTATAACCGTGTTTCATTAGGCATATCTTAACATCAGCACATTTATCTTACGTTGCCTAGCTCTAAAGTATACAAAGCCCAAAATATAACGCTGTCAATATTTGCCGCCTATTATAATTGTTTTGTAGAACTTATGAAGACATATGCAATGTAGCTAACAAATATTTGTGTAAAAATTGCGATATTTATTCTTTTATTTCTTCTATTCACAAAAAATCTATTTGTTAATAATTAGGGGAGCTTCAATTCAAGTTTCAATTCCATAACCGCGCAAAAAAGCTGGCAATCGAGTGTTCTCGCCGCCAGGTATATGGAAGTGCTCAAGAATTAACCGGAGCTAAGCTAACGAGTTAACTAAAACCGCGCAAGGTTCAAAGGCAGCCCAAGGAAGGTGCGCCGCTAGTGCGTCGCAGCCGCGCGGGCGATCGACCGCAGCGCACGTTACAAGGAGCGTTGCCTGGCAACGAACGCGTGACGTCACGACCTGTCAGACCTCCTAACCAACGCTAGTGATCTAGATACAGTTGCAACATCACACTAGAGAATACACTTCCAACTGGATCGCAACTCGCCGGGTATATATACGAAGCGCCACGCAAATGTTGATACCGCGATGCAGAACTTTTCCTTATAAGTCTTATTTCATTATAGTTAGGTATAAATAAAATTCATAGGATCATCAAGTAGCATCACTGGAACTATCTATTAAAATATTGTTTTAAAATATGGGGTAATTATCGAGAAATTAAATAAATTCAGTAAAATTCCACACGTATTGAAGAACAGCGCCATCTATCGGAAAATATTGGAGATAGCCTTACGTACAGTCGCATACATTGTCTTTATGCACAACGAGTTATATAGAGTCAATTGTTTACATTTCGTTTGTTTATATTCAAACAAATAAAAAGTCGCATATTATTATGGAAACAATAGAAAATTAAAATAAAATCTTAAAAAAAAAACAAAAATTACGGCCCGGGGTTGGAACTTAACTCTACAATCAAAATCTCTACAAAAAGTGATTGGTAAAGATTTTTAGTAAAATTCGAACTCTACCACCGTCCAATTCTTGAGAGATTGATTCTTAATTATACAGCGTGATCTAAAGAATAATATTTTCTTTTTTATATCATTAATACCTATAATATACAAAATAGTACCGATAACTTTTAAATAGTTTTATTTCAAAATATGAACTTATTTTTTTGCAAAACTTTTTAATGTTTCCTATTTTTTGTTGCAGAATATCAAACAACGAACGAGATGAGAGTCCTGGGACGGACGGGAATGCGTCTCCAGAGCCTCCCGACCGCCCTCCCGGGAAGCCTCGTCAAATCCATCCCGAGGATAAGACCCAAGTCCTCAACTACGATGCGTCTTATCGCAAAAAGAACAAGCCTAAATCGTTGCCTTTAGAAGAGAATCATTACAACCATTTAGCCAATACAAATGTGGCGATGTCTCCCTTATATCCCTTGACGCCGAATATATGCGTCGAAGGGGGGAAGATTGAGTTCATAAAATCGCCACCAGGCAGCGCTAGGAACAGCGTGGCGCTAGCGTCGCCGCCACAGACGCCGCTTCTGGCCCGCCGCGGATCTCGGGAGAAACGCGAGGCCCGCATCTATGACGAGCCTACTGAAAAGTTCGACGGAGATAAGGTAGGAGGCGCTGTTTCGTAATTTAAAAAAAATGTAAAAAGAATGTGGGGAAATATAATAAGAGTTGTTTTGATGAAACGTTGTGAACTTACGGTGAACACTAATCGCTTCAAGTTGAATTAGTTATTTTTTCCTTTTTTTAAGTTTCGTGGGTTAAATTTTACGGACTTTTTTAGAAAAGTTTGAACGCTTATGTTATTAAAATATCCAATTCCGAAAGAGTAACAAAAAAAATAACAAAAAATAAAAAATATGCATGTAAAATTCCAACCGTGATTTGACAGTGGTAGCTATTTTACGGGAGCTGACAATATTAACATTTTTCTTTTGTTTCTTTTCAATAATCCCTGTGAGACATCAACTTGTCAAAACTGTTTATTCTTCAAAATGCTTTACTCAAAAATTTTACACCACCAATTTTAAATTTTACAAAGGGACGGGAGCCTTTGCCAAAACTTTCCAACTTCACACTTGTCTTTCTTTATGATAATATCTTCTTTTACCCGCGGTCAAAAGTCCGCGAAGACGGTGGTAGAGAAAACAAAACAAAGACTGTATTTTTAAAGTCAAGTTTACATTACGTGTATTCATTCAAATTGCAGCGAGGAAACCTGCATAATATGCCATCAATAATTCCCTTACTGTTTGAAAACAATCTTATAATTACTAAACTTTTCCATATGGAAGGCAGAAGACTGTGTCCAAGTAATTTGACGTTTTTCGGGCCCTTTCTAAAATTGATGGTACTGCTGAAAATATCCATATGAAAAAAAAAAACTAATAACGGTGTTTGATCCGGGACCTGTTCATTGCATTACATACTAAACACATATCTAATTACTGTAATCCACTTCAACGGAACGACTTAGGTAATATAACGTAGGAAGAATACCTCAGCCCCAATTTAAAAGAGGCTATTCTTATCTCTAAAATGAAAAAAGTAAAAAAGTAAATAAAATAAATAGGAAAAGAAAAAAAGGAAAAAATAAAAATGAGTTAATTAATTTAGTATTCCTTTTTTTTGGCTTATTTAGTTTATTCGTTTTTACTTCATAGTATAGATTTAAATATTATTATATAGTTGTAAATAAAGTTGTGTAAAAGGAAGCAGCAATAAAGGCTATTTTTATTTTATTTTATTATTTATTTTATATTCTTATCTCCTTTGATAGTGACTACAGAACATGTAAATTCCAAGTATTATTTCAGTATTTAAGTGTAAATTCAAAGTGGCACACATTATACCATCATTTGTTCCTTCTGAAGATGATCATTGTGCTTTTTACTAGACGACACTTACAAAGCCAGCAGAAAACATAAACAAAAACACACTACACACAAATTAACTTAAACTCCCCCAAATCTTTCGCGAGAAAATCTAAAAACACCATCAAAGGAGGCTTCTGAAAACAATTTAGTCGAGGCTAAACAGGCATTAAGGTGAATTCGAGCAATTATTGTGCACCCCACGACAGGGGATGATCGAAATATAACGAACACAATATAATATAGATTAAGGAATGGATTCACTATGCTCCAGCTTTTAAAAGATAATTTAGTTTCCATAGGGTGAGACGCTTGAGTCGATATCGGCGTGTTTGTAATTGCTTTGATACACTCCAAGTTAGGAAGATTCGATTACGTTTTACTCGTAAATGCGTACATTCAAGGCAATTTCATCGAAAAAAATAGGCTGAGATCTTTTTCAATAACCACGATTTGCAACCTGCCATTTTAGGGTGCAAGTAAAAAAATGTTATCTATTCTGTTACTGAGAAGTTCCTACTAGTACTAAGCACCTCAATAACACTTGTGCCGTAAGACCACGAGACGAGATAAACAGTCCCAGATGCCAAATAAGGTTGCGAGACTGCTAAAATATTTCTTTACTTAACATTTCTAGAATCAATAATTCAGAATTATAGGACACACACAAAAAGGGTTCACGTTAGTCTGACAAAAGCACGTAGCTTTATTTTATTTATGGTCAACTGGCTAAATGGAAAATCAGAGGCCCCAAATTTCTAGGAAGACTATAAATTTAGTTCATCCTGGAGGCAGACATGCAAATAAGGACAGTTAGGCAAATTAATTGCACATTCTGAAGGCAAATCGGTCCAGAGAGAATTTAAATGAAACGTCGCTTTTATCGCTAGTTGCCAGAAATGTTTGCGAAATCAAGAGTCGATAATTTTTTCTTTTATAAAAAATACCCACTCAACAGTCCCCATAGTTCTTGCTTCATACGAAGCTACAAGCCTTGTGTTATGAGTATCAGAAACTACGAAATATTTTTGGCTATCGAGAATACCTGTATTGCCAAAATGTTATAAAATATATAAATAACTCTTGAATACAGTCAGTGTTAATTTTTCCTTTCATTGTTAAATGGACAAACTGAGCAGCCAAGTTAAATTTCTTCATAGTTCATTAAATACAGTTCAACATCACATATTATATTATTTATGTTTTGCAATAAAAAAAACTATTTTACTATAAGCAACAGTAGTAAAAAATAGAACATAAACAATAGAATGATTATATTGTAAAACCATTAGAAAATCACCATCACATTATGGTTCTCATCACTCCACGTCATTATCCTGAGTGCTAACCTATCACAATCACAACTTGCCACTACTTTCCTTGTTTACTGCAATATTTTCCTTTACTTCTTTTATTGTCAGTAGGCAGTCCATTTGATAGTCGCTCGTATCTTTTACGTCATGTTTATTCCTGTGATTAATAGTGTCTTTTATGTATTTAATATATGTAATGTAGCCTCGGGTATTAGGTGCAGTGATGGGAATCTGTGCGGTCGCGGGTTCGAACCCCAGACTTTAAACTTTTCGAAGTTATGTGTCTATTCACAATAAATTACCAAGGAAAACATCGTTATGAAACCTGCACAGCTAAAAGTTCTTGGGAATTTCTAACGTGTGTAGTTCTCTAACCAGCATTAGGGCAGCGTGGTGGACTAAGGCTTAAGCTTATGGTAGAGGAGGCCCGTGCTGGGGGACGTATATGGGCTGATGTATCTACGAGTAAGTCTACGAGTAATCTCCTAACAGTGTTCAAACAAGCGCTAGTTTTATGAGTTATGTATTGTTCATTAATATTAATGGGCTGGTCTGCCTCCGCTGCAGTCTGGCAATCTTCTGGCTGCCATCTCTACGTGCTCGCGAATGAAACTAAATTTTATACACAATTTTTCTTAGTGTTTATTTTGTGAGTTATGTAATGTGAAATAGCTCGGGGAAATTGACCAGTATATAATCATACCAAATAGCTCTATTATGAATTTGTTTATTAGTACTAATCACTACATAGTATAAAACGAAGTCGCTTTCTCTGTCCCTATGTCCCTTTGTATGCTTAAATCTTTGAAACTACGCAACGGATTTTGAAGCGGTTTTTTTTAATAGATAGAGTGATTGAAGAGGAAGGTTTATATGTATGATAACATCCATTAAATATCAGCATTGGGCGGATCGCTATCCTAAATAAAGTAAGCGTCCTAGTATCTGATTTAAACCATAGCATGTCGAGATTATGTTTGGTCTGCGCAAATAATCTTAATTTTTTATGGAAATTTCATCGCGTACATAACATGAAACCCATGGACGGCAAAAGTCTATATTAGTACAAATGGCGGTCTTATCGCGTAAGGCGATTTCTTATAGACAGATATGCAATTTAGGACTTAAAATATTGAATTTTACAGTAGACAAAAAAATCTCTAATAAAAAATAACTTCCTATAATAACTTCCTTAGCCTGAAATGAAGCTTCGTTCGAGGATAATTAAAACATGCATTAATAATAATCTAGAGGGTAGGAATATTGGAAGCCAATTTGCATAACTGGTGTTCAAATTACCTCCTGCCCAGTTGTAATGTAAGATTATTACTTCTGCTACCGTTTTTGCTTTTATCTGGTCATTACGCTAGATATTAAATCCTAGAATTGCATTGAATATTTCCTTTTAGATTGACTTAATAACTCTTGGCTTTATCTGTTGTTGTCTTTGCTTTTTACTTGACGATTGAACGAACTTAAATTTTTCATTCTCTTTTTAGAAGGTAAATACGGATTCATAATTTTATTGTCAATTATTCAATTCTTAATAAACGGAACAATTTTTATGGCCTTTTTTCTAACATAAATATGTGAGTACATAAAAACTCCATGTCATGTCAATTTTGTATTACAAACTTACTACTACAAACTAATTACTTATAGTTATGTCATATTGAAGGCTATTTATTTGCAATCTAAATAATAAAGTTGGAACAAAAAAAACCCTATGGAATTCAACAGAACTGATGATTCCACCAAGAACAATTTATTTTTCGTAATGAACGTAGCTTCTTACATAGTATGGCAGTTGGAAGAACATCATTATATTGTTTATACTATACTTGCCATAATGTTCTTATCTTTCATAGTTTTTGATAAGGTGGAAAAATCAAGAGTACCTGAACCGGTTGCTGTGGAAGTTTCCAAAAGTTTAAATCGATGTGTTGCTACACCAAAGCATTGCGAAAGTTTGCCATGTATGAGTATTAAACTGCCTGGGTCGAAAGAAATTAAAAACCAGTAAGAAATAGAGGTTGAAATTGGTATTCATTTTACTGTAATTACAACAATAATGCTCAATTTAAACATGAATCATTGCAGTGGAGAAGGATACTGAAATAAATACAATTGTGTGTGTGTAATATTAGCTGTTTTTATTTGCCTATAATACATATAATTTAAAATTAAAAGTGCTCATTATGTTTGTACGATTTAACATAATGCTTTACTTTATGAAGAATATAATGTTACAGTAAATTAAGCAAGGTTTCTGCGTAGTTTAAAACTTGTAGAAATTTATTTTCACGTTATTATAATTCCTCTTTGAATACGTTTGCATAAGTATATATCAGTCCGGACATACTATTCGTACACAACGCCACGCCACGCAACTTTAAACGCGCTTCGTCTTTATATGTACTGCTCCCGAGTTTTCGAAGTTTTACAATGAGTTTACCTGAATTCCAAACATATTATTTTAGTTCTTGTAACAGAATCTCAGTTTTCCTACCACAATTATTACTTTGCCATTTCATATGAAGAATAATTGTGTACAATCACTATACGCATAATTTCCGTAACTATTATTTATTTTTCGTTGTGTTTTACATCGCCATGTATGTATAACCATGAACAAATTTGAAAAGTATGCAGCATTTTATTCCTTAAATTGTGAAAAATATTGTGTTGATTAAGTTAAGTAATCTCTGGTTTTCTATCTGAATATAGCTTATTTTTTCTTTCAAGTCTTATTCGTTCAAATAATACAATATACCCCTTCTATGTCAAGTGCCAAACCTTTTCAATAGAGGAAGCCCTGGAGTAGGTCGTACACGGGCTGATGGATAACCATCATTATAAAATGATTTTTAAAAAAGTCCTTTAACGTCACGTACCTGCAATATGCGCTAACAGCTTAAGCGGGCCATAACACAGGTAATGACAATACACCATTAAAGTGCTCTCGGCGCTGTCTATCCGCTGCCATTCGGGATGCGCATTAGCGTAAGTGGCACATATGTTATTTCGTGCCCTCTGCCCATATTACCCCCCATTTGGGATGCTGCACGGCTCTTTGTGAATTTATGACGTGTAATGAGCACTTTAAATCCGAGCTTCAGATTTTGATGGTAATAGTTTTTGTTAGGATTTTAAACGTGTTTTGTGAAGTTGTAGTCAAAGTGCTTGATAATTAATTATGATATAGTTTGTAAAAAAACCGTAATTGAAAACTTTAGCTTTTAACTTTAGGTGATTGCAGGCACATTGATATTAAAAAAATCGTGACCAAAAAATAAAAGTTTGTGAAACCACTCGTCACCAAAGAAATCTCTAAGTATTTTAAAAGCCTTCTTTATTTATTGATTCACTCTTTCAGTGACAATAATCAGAGATCGGTCTTAAACAAGTTTCAAGAAGACTTCTAGATTATTTACTCCTCAGTTGTGTAGTGGTGTGAACCACAAAGACAATATTATAAAAGTTACAAAACCTTAGACTCAAACAATACCCAATACCCGAACATTTACGCTCCCGAACTAAAACCAGCAATTAATGTAAGTGAGAACGCAAGAGCGGAAACTTAACCGTTGCAGTTTCAAAGGATTGTAGGAATTTATTTGTATGTGGACGAGTGTTTGCGGCGTTGGCAGACCTCCACGGCCGCTGCATTCTATCGGCATGGAGCTAATCCAGGCCTTGAGATGGGGGCTTATTCTTACGGTTTTGGCCTTAGCTTATAATTATATATAATATAGTCCTATATAATTTAGTCAAGTCCATAACTAAATAGATATGATAAAAAATACCTAATTTAAAGATAAGAATTCAACATGATGCCACCGTGCTGTCCATAGTTCGATTTTCATGTTGGAAAAGTTTTATTGAGGTTTTTAATGGATGAGTGCGGAGTCTGTAAATATGGGAATCGTATTTGATGTTTAATACTCAAATTCCAAATTGTTGGTGGTCATTTAACTCATCTGAGATAAAAACCTTATATAGATCTTCAGTACGAATGGGCCATAGATAAATATTACTAACAAATGACGGCTAGGAGACACGGTACCCGTGATTCGCTTCCAAATCCGCGATCACTATCAACAATCTTATACATTCAAAACTTGGCTAGGATTTGTCTCAATTGCAGACTTACGCAAGCGCGCAGTCCGAAACTTAGACATCACGAACAATTGGTAAAGTTTTAATTTGATATTTTATTTTTATTTTTACTTAAGCCTTTGTTGCAGATTTATTTATCGAAGATAGCTTACGTATTCCGGACAATGTACCAATCTACTAACATTTAACTAGATTTTTAGACGTTAGATGCTTTATGCCTTATAAGCTCTACTGAGAAGCAAAAAGCAAACCTCAGTGTATTTTTACGTTATCACCACCCCTAATACTAGTGACCGTATTTCCATAGAAGCCGAAAAGCCCATCTTGCCTTATAAAAAATAATCTTTAAGCTTTAAATCATTCATCTTAATTCATTCATTTAACAAAAGCAATTGGACACATCCATAAATGAGAATATCTTGGCCCCCGCAATGAAAAACTAGTATCACAATTAACGTGTAACGCTTTTGGGCCTCTAGGGAAGTACCGTCACAGCCAAAAGTCTAACTACCCACAGCTGTGCATAATATCATTGGTTGGTATCAATCAGCCACAAAGCAATAAATTGTTACAGCCGCCGTCAAATAGATAACGCAATACAATCAAACCGTGACAACTCTATGAATATACATTTTTCTCAACATCCAGTCTATGTAGAGCTGCGAACTTAGAGTATTTGCGTGCTTATTTTGTGTACATTTTTTATTATCATGATCAGTCTAGATACGTCCTATTCAGATGAGAGGGTTAAGGCCTTAGTTTACCACGCATAAAGTGGCCAAGTTTCCTTCACCATTATAGTACGTAATAATTCATTGTGAAGAAATTACTTAAGTTATTTAATAGATAGAAACTACAAAAAATAGCAACTATATATTTAAGAAATTCCGAAGGACTTTTAAGATGTGTAGGGTTCATCATGACGTTGTCCTTCACCACTAAAGTGATATCAATATGAAAACACACAAATTCGATAAGTCAGAGGTGTGTGCCTATACCTGCGTCCGCGAATTCTCGAACGGGTGCTAAACCTCAAAACTATCACTACTTTGTTATTGCTATATCAACCAAAACAATCACATATTACCACATACACAGAGCTCAAGCGATTCTGGTCGACACAGATAACGTAGAGTGACCACACATTATGACATGTCATGGACGATATCATCGACAGCACGTTCGCGCTCCCAGTAAAACACTTTACACATAACTGCACTAAATTCGCACTTTGTTGCCAGAAATTAAATCCTTATCGAGGTGTAAAAATGTTGCAGTTTTATTACGGCGTAAAATGGGAACGTGGTACGGGGTATTATAAGAATGCGATGCTTGCAACACTGGCAAGATTGTGAGTTTCATTGCAGCGTTGTTTACTTTGATAATATAATGTGTATGCTGTTTTATTGCTTTGTCAGATAATAATGATTTTTGGTCTGAATTGGACCTTAACACACAAAGTGGAAACAGACTGGATTTATTGCATTTTTTCGAGTTACAAACAGTGACTTTGTTGTGGAATAAATAATATTTTATAGCATATTCATTTATGTATACTAGCTCATAGTATAGAAAGAAAATGTATAATATAGATGATGAGCAGTGATGGCCTCGAGGTTTGGTCGCACGGTCGAGAATCTCAGCGGTCGCGGGTTCGAACCCCAGGCACACACCTCTGACTTTTCGAAGTTATGTGTGTATTCACATTGAATTAACACTTGCTTTAACGGTGAAGAAAAACATCGTGATAAAACCTGCACACCTAAGAGTTCTTAGGGATTTCTTAGATGTGTAGTCCGCCAAACCGCACTAGGCCAGCGTGGTGGACTATGGCCTAAACCCTCTCAATGGTAGAGGAGACCCGTGCTCAGCAGTGGGTGTATATGGGTTGATAAAGAAGAAGAAGAAGATAATACCGAGAAAGAAGAGAAGAGAAAGGTGGCGGGTAACGGATGGATGAGGGCTGCAGAAGACCGGGATGGTTGTCGCTTTCTTGGGGAGGCCTACGTTCAGCAGTGGACGGCGATAGGCTGATGAGAGCTCATAGTATGTCTATAAATACTATGCCCGGGTTTTCTAATTAGTTTAGATAGGTAAGATTTTATAACACCAGACTTGCCTAGAAAGGTGAAAACCTAACCTAACTACGCTCGTTGAACTGAATGAACTTCCTCAATGAAAACCTTTTCTTTCGCCGTAAATTTTTAGTTTATTGCTCTTTATAAAGATAAATACACATAAATATTATGAGAATATTAATAACTTTGGTTTTGAACCCGTGTCACCCATTTTTCTCTGAGCTTACTATTACTATTTATAAAATACAAAAATTAACATTTCAGCACGTAAACATGCAACTTAAAAAAATATTTGTTATCCCCTTCAAAACCCCGCTCCATGGTGACACTACCAAGTGACACCCTACACAACGCGCCTTTGATGGATGCCCGCGGACATTTTTCACATACAAACGCAATCAATCACACGAGATAACTGTCATTTAACAGATTGGCGCAGTTTGCCCTGGCTCGCGGCAACGCACTGATTAACCCACCATTTGACTCAATCGATCCTCTTTGGTTAGCAGACTCTAGACCCGTGGATGTATGGAAAAAGGATAAAAATACAGGGTTGACAGTCGATCTAGGAATCCACGAGTATCTAACAAGACAGTGGCGTAGTAGGCTAGACATCAGCTTGCAAAACGAAAGGTCGTGCAAAAAATGGTTGTTATTATTTGGTTCTAGTCTAGGGGTTTATGAGAACGAAAAGTCTCTCGTTGGTTCTGATACCCAAATGATTTGTAAAGTAGTGTTGGGTAAGGAGTTTACATATAATGTGGCTGTTGGATGTATTTATTTATTTTACTACATTTATCTCAATTATGATTCCAAATAAAATATAGTGCAATAGCAATAAGTATTATTAAAATATGCGGTCTTATGCCTTCTTCATCAACCCATATACGCCCACTGCTGAGCACGGGTCTCCTCTACCATTGAGAGGGTTTAGGCCATAGTCCGCCACGCTGGCCTAGTGCGGGTTGGCGGACTACACACCTTAGAAATTCCTAAGAACTTTTAGGTGTGCAGGTTTTATCACGATGTTTTCCTTCACCGTTAAAGCAGGTGATAATTCAATTTGAATACACACATAACTTTCGAAAAGTCAGAGGTGTGTGCCTGGGGTTGAACCCACGACCGCCGAGATTCTCGACCGCGCGCCTAAACCTCGAGGCCATCCACTGCTTATGCCTTACTGAAATCTTTTCTGTTCGACTTAAAATAAAAACATTAAATAGTAATACACTTGTTACGTGCGACACACATACAAGGATTGCTGATGACCACAATGGCCCGGTTACCCAAAATCGCTGATGCTTCGTCGTTCCACATACGGATCAAGGCCGCGTAAACGCCGACTCCGCGACCTCAATTATTAGTTATAAGTTTACTATATATATATTGTTATTATTGTAGAAAGATATAATTCTTGTATCTAACATCGATCAAGAAACTAGTATCTAGTTAATAAATTAGTATTATAAGATTTTTGGTTTTTTTAAGTCCTTCGGCTGTGACTAACGTAATTGGCGCAGTCGGTAGGATTCTAGAGTCAGTGCGTGGCGGTCATAGGTATCAAAAATCGTTGCCTAGCTTGACTCCGCATAGTCGCTGGCGGGCTCTTAAGCCATCGTCTGGAATCCGAAACCTACGAGGGCACGGCCGGGGACGTACTCAAACATCAGTACAAAGAAAAACCAACTTATGTAAGTACTCTGAAATTTTATCCTAAGTGTTGCCTCCTGTCTCCAAAATTTTCCATCCAAGGAATAAAGGGGAGGAATCTGTCTCTTCAAGACAGATTCATAGGAACTTCGCTTTAGATAATAGTAGGAATTTAGATAGTAATAGAAATTTAGGAAGTGATAATAATTTAGATAAAATGACATTTGACCCGGACAATATCTATAAGGCCCTACGGCCGGTCCCTGAGTTTGATGGGAACCCAAATGTCCTAACTAGGTTTATACAAATCTGTGACCAAATAGTGGCACAATACATGAAAAACGAACCGTCATATCAATTAAGTAATCTGTGTCTCATAAACGGAATTTTAAATAAAATCACGGGTCCTGCCGCCAGAACAATAAATTCTAACGGCATTCCTACAAACTGGCTAGGTATTAAAAACGCCTTGATAAATAATTTCGCAGACCAAAGGGATGAAACCGCCCTTTATAACGATCTTTCTCTCGCAACTCAAGGCAATGATACACCTCAAGAATTCTACGACAAATGCCAGACCTTATTTAGTACAATTATGACATATGTGTCCTTACACGAATCAGTTACAACCACGATAGAGGCTAAACGCGATCTTTACCGTAACTTGGCTAAGCAAGCCTTCGTAAGAGGGTTAAAAGAACCCCTCGGGTCACGTATTCGATGTATGAGACCCGAGACAATTGAAAAGGCTCTGGAATTTGTCCAAGAAGAGATTAATATAATGTACCTACAGCAGCGAAATGATTCCGTACCTGAGCGACGTAACACTCCAGCACATCCGAGCACACCACATAAGGTACCATCCTTAGGTTTTAATATGAACATGCCTAAAATGTTTAGTGTACCTACCCCTAGTCCAGCGTGGCCGAAACCATCACCCGTATTTGCGCACCCTTATACATCGCAACAGGCACCCCAATGGCGTCCGAACGCCCAGATTTCTCATCCGCAGCAACGCATGCTTACATATCCCACGCGTACTCAGCAAATGTTCCGGGCGCCGCCGCCAAATTATAATCCGAATAACAGTTTTAGATTACCTCCTAAAAATGTACCAGTATATAATGCCGGGCCGAAACCCATGAGTGGTGTAAGCCATTACGTACCGAAGGTATTACCACCAACCTTAACGGGACGCGATTGGAGAGTTCACGGTAATCCTCCGCCATCAAACTATTTTAAAAGTAGGGAGATGAATTTTAACGAAATTGCAGATTACAACGATTATAACGATAGTTATTACGGCGAGTGTTATTATGAGCCATTTACATATCCTCCTTATTCGGAATATTACTGCGACATGAATCCGGAATATGAATACGCTATCGATCAGTCTCAATACGATCATACAAACGCGAATAATGTTACCGACGCGGAAGCGCAAAGCCCGGTTGATAATAAGCAGGATTTTTCCGAGGGCCGTTCCACGAAAGAACCAAGATAGAATTAAATCTACATTCCAAAAGGGAATTACGCTACGTACAAATAGCGGATCCCCCACTTAAGTTATTAGTTGATACCGGCGCGAATCAATCCTTTTTGAGCCCTGAAGCATGTGACAAATTTTTCCCCACTATTCCACGTGATTTTGATCCTTTCGAAGTTACTAATTCGCGAGGTACTAGCATACATGAACATTCAATTACCATCCCGCACTTTCAGGAATTTAATGAACAAAGATATGCGAAATTTTTCATATATAGATTCCATAATTATTTCGACGGACTTATAGGTTTGGACTTGTTAGAAAATTGTAACATAGATTTAAAGAATAATTTGTTAATTACGGAACATGCTTCAATACATCTCAAGTGCTATAAGTGTCGAAAATCGAACCCGTACGAAACGATCCCAGCCGGCTCATCCAAACTAATAAACGTACCGATATATGACTCGGAAGGTGACGTACATGTGCCCCAGCAAATAGTTTCTAATTGCATTATCCATGAGTGCGTTACTAAGGTCTCGGACAGAGTAGGCACGATTGAAATCGAAAACCCCACCTGTGACGATATTACTATTAAATTTGAACAACAACCGCGCATACAGGTATTTAATATCGAATGCATAACGCCAGGGCCGGATTCGGAACGTGTTAAAAATGTTTTAAATCGTTTGCGAACTGATCACTTGAACGTAGAGGAGAAATGCAATTTGGAAGCTTTGTGCAGACGTTACGCAGACGTATTCTATCTCGATGGCGAACCCTTAACGTTTACGAATAAAATTAAGCATAGGATTAGGACAACGGACGAATTACCGGTATATAGTAAAAATTATAGGTATCCATTTATTCATCGTCAGGAAGTTAGGGAACAGATTACTAAGATGTTGGAACAAGGCATTATTCGGCCATCCGATTCCGCCTGGAGCTCACCTATATGGGTAGTCCCTAAGAAAGTTGACGCTTCAGGGAAGCAGAAGTGGAGAATAGTTGTTGATTTTAGGAAGTTAAACGACAAGACCATAGACGATAGGTATCCGATTCCTAACATCACGGATGTTCTGGATAAACTAGGTAGATGCCAATACTTCACGACCCTGGACTTAGCATCAGGATTTTATCAGGTCGAGATGGACCCCGATGATATCCAAAAAACAGCTTTTAATGTCGAACATGGGCATTTCGAATTCTTACGAATGCCAATGGGCCTAAAAAATTCACCATCCACATTCCAACGAGTGATGGACAATGTGCTTAGAGGGTTACAAAATGAAATCTGTCTAGTTTACCTCGATGATATTATCGTCTTTAGTACATCCCTGCAAGAGCACATAGTAAATCTAGAAAAAGTGTTCGACAGGCTACGTGACTCCAATTTCAAAATCCAAATGGATAAATCTGAATTTCTGAAGTTGGAGACACCATATCTAGGCCATATAATTAGTCGAGAGGGTATAAGACCTAACCCTGATAAAATAGCGGCTATTCAAAAATATCCACTGCCTAAGAGTAGCAAAGAAATTAAACAATTTTTAGGACTGTTAGGTTACTACAGAAAATTTATTCCGGATTTCGCACGTATAACTAAACCGATGACTAAATGCCTCAAAAAGACCAATAAGATAACGTTTGACCCCGAGTATATCGATAGTTTTGAAAAATGTAAGAATTTATTAACAAACGATCCGATATTACAATACCCGGATTTTTCGAAAGAGTTTAATTTAACAACGGATGCCTCTAATGTAGCGATAGGTGCCATCCTTTCACAAGGACCGATAGGTTCAGATAAGCCCATATGTTATGCGTCCAGAACTTTAAACGATAGTGAACAAAAATATAGCACAATAGAAAAAGAATTGCTTGCCATAGTTTGGGCAACCAAATATTTTAGACCATATTTATTCGGTCGTAAATTCAAAATTCTAACGGATCATAAACCCCTTCAATGGATTATGAATCTAAAAGAGCCGAATTCCCGGTTAACTCGCTGGCGGCTCAAGTTAAGCGAATACGACTATACTATAGTCTATAAAAAAGGCAAATGTAACACAAATGCCGATGCTTTATCACGAGTCCAAATTAATAATGAGGAAACAGACTCGATGCTCGTTAACCCCTCCGAGAGACCACCTAGTCGCGCTGATTCGTCAACCGAGACAGCTCACACTAGTAATGAAAACCCGATTCTTGAAGTTCCCATTACCGATGAGCCGTTGAATAAGTTCCATAGACAGATTTGTTTTACAATAGTAGGTGATATTAAACGACGAACAACAGCCACAAAACCATTCGACACACACACCCGTACTCACATTCAAGTATCAGAATCCAATTTAGAGCAAGACGTAGTAAATGCCATAAAGGAATACGTTAATCCGAAAGTAAAAACTGCCCTTAAAATAACACCCCCATTAGGGATGTATTCCATAATTCCGATCATACAAAATAATTTTAAAAGCTCTTCTATGAATTTAGTCTTAGCAAAGACTGAACTAGAAGACGTAAAAGAATATTTAAGACAGCAGGAAATAATTAAAAACTATCACGAGGGTAAGACTAATCATAGGGGAATAAACGAATGTTACTTATCACTTTCCCGGCGCTTTTATTGGCCGAAGATGAAAGAGGAGATAAGCAAATACATTAACGAATGCACAATTTGTGGACAGTCGAAGTATGATAGAAACCCTATCAGGCCACAATTTAACATCGTGCCCCCAGCCACCAAACCCTTTGAAATAGTACATATGGACTTATTTACCGCTCAAGCAGAAAAGTACCTAACGTTTGTCGATTCATTTTCTAAGTACGGGCAGGCTTATCATTTACGCGACGGAACTGCAATAAGTATTTTACAAGGATTATTAACATTTTGTACTCATCATGGGCTACCTTTAACTATAGTTACAGATAACGGTACAGAATTCACGAATCAATTATTTGCCGAATTTGTAAGATTACATAAAATTAACCACCATAAGACTTTGGCGAACTCACCTAATGATAACGGCATAATAGAAAGATTCCATTCCACTATAATAGAACATTTACGTATATTAAAGTTAAAGCAAAAAGATGAACCTGTCGTGAACCAAATGCCCTATGCGGTATTAGCGTATAACAGTTCAGTTCATAGTTTTACTAAGTGCAGGCCTCATGATATCATACGAGGTCATTTTGACCCCAGAGACCCCCTAGATATAGACCTGACAGCTCATCTTATGCAGCAGTATATTTTAAGCCACCGGGACCAGATGAAAGTAGTATATGATCTTATAAATAAATCCACCACGGTAGATCGCACTAACCTAATGAATAACCGTAATAAAAATAGGGAACCGGAAGAACAGTATCAACCCGACCAACAAGTATTTATAAGTAACCCGTTAGCGAGTAGGCAAAAATTAGCGCCACAATACACGCAAGACACTGTACTTGCAAACCTTCCGATTCACATATATACGTCTAAAAAGAAAGGACCCATTGCAAAGTCTAGACTTAAACGTACATGTAAGTCATCTCGATTGTTACAGGATTCGACTACTACTAATAGTCCAACTGAGTCTGGCGGCCGACATAAGACTTGAGAGTCTCGACGATGGACCGGGCCTCTTACCATTTAATCTCGGACCCACAAAACTTATTACTCATTATCATTCTTTCTTACAGTATATTGAATTATCCGATATAGAGGACAGAATTGATTCTGTTCAAAATCAACTTAATTATTTTAGAAATAAATTAGACAATCATACACTAGCCCTGTTTGAAATACAGATAAGTTATCTTAGCAATAAATTAATAAAATTGAAGTCGCAATTAAGAGGATTAGAACCTAACCGCGTCAAAAGAGGTCTAGTTGACGGACTAGGATCCTTAATAAAGAGTGTGACCGGTAACTTGGACCATTCCGATGCTGAACGGTACAATCATGCTATTAATGTCTTAGAAAATAATGAACATAAGTTGTTATCTGAGCTGGACGAACACATAAGTCTCAATAAAAATTGGATGACGCAATATTCAAGTTTAATCGCACATATCGTTGATAATCAGGAAAAAATTAACAACACGTTAGAAATTTTATTAAACAGAACCGTTTACGCAGATTACACATTGATTAAATTTGCCAAATTTGCACAGTTGCTAACTATTATAGGCGATAACGTGAAGGATTTATCTTTAGAGTTAATTAAGTTAGAGAATACCTTAGCATTTATAAGTGCATCGAGCACTCATCATAGTATGTTAGAAATAGAAAATTTAGTTAATATAATAGGTAAGCTAAAATCCTTATACAACAAGGATCAAATATTGGACGCGGAGTTAAGAGAATATTATAATATAATTAAACCAGGATTCTATTACATAGATAAAAGAATAGTCATTATTTTTAAATTTCCCATAGTCTCCCCAGATAATTTCGAGTTGTATAGGCTTTCCATTGTTCCTAATAAACACCACCAGACCTTTATCCCTTCATATCCTTTTATGGCAACTAATGGGATAAGTTTCATGTACATGGAGGCTGAATGCCCGAAGTTCGATCGTCGACATCTTTGTGAGGAGAGCATCAATCATCAGCCCCGAGGCCATGCCGACTGTATCCAGAGTCTCATCGGAAACCAGCCCCTACATAAATCATGCCAGCCGACGGAAATCGTTCTCACCAGAGAAGCTATGGAGCAGCTAGATGATCAACACTATACAATCGTCATCCCTAAACCAACAAAGGCTGAACTGAAATGTAGACGCCAGGACTACGTAACGCTAAGCGGAAGCTACCTCGCTGATGCTTCGTCGTTCCACATACGGATCAAGGCCGCGTAAACGCCGACTCCGCGACCTCAATTATTAGTTATAAGTTTACTATATATATATTGTTATTATTGTAGAAAGATATAATTCTTGTATCTAACATCGATCAAGAAACTAGTATCTAGTTAATAAATTAGTATTATAAGATTTTTGGTTTTTTTAAGTCCTTCGGCTGTGACTAACGTAATTCACTTGTAATCATTTAGTACTTTTAAACAAACTAAATCTAAACTTTTACTCATGACACTAAGACGCACATACAATTTACTTTAATACCAGTCTTTTCAAAAGCACCTTTAATAAATTCAATGTCTTTCGCATATTCAGAGACCTAGATCACAAATTAAATTTCCAAAGCCCAGGCTCGCAGGAACACATGATGTATTCGAAACACCTGGCGTTCAGCGCCACCTGTTATCGATGTGCGTAATTAATACCTAGCCCCGAATTGGCGGGAAGCCAAGCGCCCATTTTTAATTGAGCACATCGTAACATAATTTTTTATGACAGATTTTTAGGGATATACGTTACCTATAACAGTTCATTTGACGGTTATGGATTATTAAATTAATTTTAAATATATTTTAAAAATTGTTGTTTTCTTGCCGGTATTATTTTGATGTATTGGTTAGACTTTTGCCCGTTCATATAAATACTTTTAGCTAGTAAAAAATATCTATCTTTGAAATTTCTGTGGCATTATTGTAAGCTGTGTAGTTATTATTTTAAAGCACATGCGCTAAGCGGTTATTCTAGAAAATTTGAAAAAACACTTCACGATAAAGAAAATGCAGCAACACACTAATTTAGATTATTTTAAACACTTGAAGAATAATTTGAAATGAAATACAAAACGCACTCTCAAATTTGTCATTAAATGTCTCAAACCTTTTATGATCATAACAATTCATTCACATTTTTATGACGAAGCTGAAATTAACTGTCGTAAAAGTTTTATGATCTTTCCAATTTTAAATTAGATTTTTTACAATTAAAGTGATGTAAAAGTACAACTGCACACTTAACAAATTGACATTGCACGTTTTATAATTATTTTAAGAGTTTTATTATGCGTTTTTCTAATTATAAATTCCGTAACACAGTGGCGGTTGTATAGTACTATTGCCTTTCCCCGTTCAGTAAACAATAAAAAATAATACAAACTGCTAGCCTAAGTTTGACATTAGTCCACCACTCTTAGTGACGATACTTTCACAAAAGCTCAAAAGCCCAGCTTGCCTTACAAAATTCCGAATTAAAATCTTTTATATTTAAATCGTAATTAATAAAACCGATTTGACAAATACATCAAAATTTCAAACAGTAACAATAATTAAAAAAATACAATTATAAAATAGAAATTACACAATCAATCCGTAACGCTTTTGGAATTTTCTATGAAAGTACTGCTACTGCGCTAGCTCACTAAATTGCTACGAATTTCTTTAAAAAGACTTTTTGGGTGCACGTTCTTTTTACGGTTCAAAAAAGGAACAATACGGATTCTTTTATCTATAATTTGGCGAAGGCAGACGTCACACAGCTACGAACTATCCTAAGTGAACAAATATGGCGCGTCATCGCACAAAAGTTAAACCCCAACGCGAAACCAATTTGAGTAATGGAAAAACAAATTTTGCAAATGGATCTCTTTGATGGCTGCTTTGCCCCCGACCCTCGTTGTCTGCTAATCCGTTTGTCTGCGTGTATTATTGGCTGCAGGCGACATCCTAATTAGCTGGGCTTGTTTCGTCTAGGTATTTTTCAGTCTAGTTTTTTTTTTCTGAAACCAAACATTGTATGAAAAAGGCAAAAAATTATGCTACGTTTACAGTATAGCAGAATTTAGATGGATTTTCGTTTTAATTTTGACTTAAACTGAACAATCTTTAACACTTAACAATATTATGATGGAGCGGAGTTGTGACTCTGCAAATGTTAATTTGAAATAAATTATTTAAATAACCGTAATTTATTTATAAATAATGCAACAATGTTTTTTTTTCTTGTTTACTATATTGCACGTACAAAACCAGCAATTTATTACGTTTAGGAGTGATAATTGCTAAACCTATTTTCCCATCCGTCTTTATGCAGTGCAAATGCATCCATTATTACCCTACAATTCGAGATGAATAGTCCACGCACACCGTATTGTATGCACACTATTAACAATACGTCGTACAATTGACGATAGCACAGACTATGTTAATGCAGAGACCAAGATTTAAAAATCTGTTTTAAAATGTCTTCTGATTTTTTTAGTGTTTTGTTAAATGAGAGATTAAGGTCTACCCGTCTTAGTTGTAGAGGCTGTCCGTGCTTAGCAGTGGAATGTACATGGGCTTATGATGTGAGTTTTTATGATTGTCACAAAAAAGTAAACACCAGAAAGCAACTAATAGGATTCTGGTCCTCCCTTTCTTATTGGTCCAATAATGTCAGCTCATTGGTTGATTTCTAATAATACGCAATCATTATGAAAATCTCACAAGTATAGAATTTTTTACAAGAATTTTGTCCATAACGAAGATAAGGTCTAATCTAATTTCCATTATGTTATAACTTAAAATTCGAAGTCTGATACTAGTCTAATTAAATTTATAATATTCCAGTCAAACATGTGATTTTGTAAACAGTATAATTAAAAAAAACGGGGATTTAGATTTAACTTGCTATTGAAATGCTTTATCGACGGTCACTGCTCCTTTTAAATTACTCTATGTCTTTTTGCTTCGAGTGACGTTCTCAATTGATGGACTTAAGTGACGCTTTGCCGTCAGTATAGAATGCTAGGACTAGCAAGTGATATTATTTTATATGTTTGTTTAGTCTAATAGAGTTTATGTGCTAATTATAAAAATAAAAGTGGGTATAGGAAAGTGCTGATAGTGGAACTGAAGAAAGCTATTGTTTTTCATTATAAATTAAGGTATAGCGTATTTTATTAAAAAAATAGAAAGTGCTGGAATTCAGAATTTTGGGAAACTAGACTTTGGTAATAACAATGTTATGGAATGTGTAAAATAAGTGTATTCAATAAAGAAGTGTGTAGTGTTTAGTTTATTGTGTAAAATAAATAGTGTTTTGTGCTGAGATATACAAAAGATCCGCGAATATTAACAGACTGAGCGGTTTTCTGGTTCGTTTAAATGTGTAGTTGTCTGTTCAATAAAATAATGTTTAAAGTTTATTTATGATATGATTGTGGTTTAACGATAATAGTGAAAAGTTCAATGTTATTACATCAAAATGTTCAAATACGACATTCGTGATCGACACAATGGCCATCATAAGGTATGAAACATCTGATTTTTTCCATAATCAAACTGAAATTACTACAAGATTTCGCTTGAAACTTTTTTGACCTAAACACATCCGAATCTTTATTTAATATTCAATGCGGTATCATTTTTGTAGAGTTTAAATGCCTAACTCCTGAACCAATTCGGTTAAATTGCGATGCAGAAATATATAGGATCTTGGAGATTTTCAAATAATTTAACAAGGAAGAAATACATCGTAAGGAATCCTGACCACGAAAAGCTTCCCCACAAGGATTTTTTAAACTTATCTCTTATCTTCGAATTTGTGTCAGTCTGGGAGCTAAACCGTCTCACTATTAAAAAGACCTATAAATTAACATGAACAGAAATATTCACGTCTGAATAACCCCAAAGACCAACATTGAAATCCTTAAAATTACACGTGAAAATTATGTTAGTTACTTTCTTAAAAGTAAATATTGGAGCGCAGAGTACTAGATGTATTAGCTCATATACCGTCACATCAGTCAGTCCTACAGTACACCTGCACCGCGCAGTGATAAATCGCTGCCTCCCCCCTGTCTGTTGTTCCGTGATGTTTACATAGACAGCATGTTGTATGAATGTACTTGTTTATTTAAACTTCTTATACAATTAGCTAAAAAAGCCTTAATGCCTTATAGGAAGCATAGGAATAGACGGAAGTAGTATGAATGTACTTATTTATTTAGACTTTTAATACAATTACGTACTAAAGCGGACTTGATACCAATTCTCAAACAGTCAACCTTTGGGTTACGCAGAGATAAAACGTAGGTAAAGACAGACATAGATAAGATGAAAACTATATAAACAATCGTTCAAATGTTTTTGTTATTGCAATATAAAAAAAAATGAATGAAATAGTTTGAAGCGACTGAAACAATTTAATACATACTTATAAACTTTGAAAATTCAGTTGAGTTTAGGCATCCATGTCGCGATATCCATATGAAACGAAACTAATCTATCAGGCATAATAATACTAAATGTTCTTCGCATATAATTTAGCGCAAACAGCCATTAGTCTTATTTAGTAGGATACGCGCAGTTTTCTAATTTGTAAAGCGATACTTACATGCTGGTTACAATCGTTTAACCTAAATTGGAGTCATTGTCGGGAATTGAATGCGTGCTCGGCACAACCAGTCTGATCGTTAATCAAGCGATCATTGTGTTTCAAATGTAACCGCATTTTTCTGATAATCATAACGGTGCATTAGGTGAAATGGCTTGATGAAGTTATTTCATACATTAGTGTAATTATTGCGATGATGATTTAAGGACTATAATATTTTGATTGGGGTAATTTTTCTGTGGCATTTTTATCATGGTACGGTTTGGTACACGAAATCGTAATAGACCAGCGTGGTGGACTAACTTAACCCTCAGTAGTAGAGGAGGCCTTACGATGTCTGTCAAATATGTGCTAGAACTTCCTAAGAACACTCCACTCTCACACTCTCAATTTCCACTCACACTCAAGAAGAGCACTCCCAAGTGCAGGATTTTTCACGATGTTTTCTTTTTATGTTTTCTAGGTGTGTATATGGCGTTTGGATCCACAAGAATTAACAGTAATTTAGTTTTATTAGGCCTTTTTCTATAGCTCAAAAAACTCTCAAAAACAGCTTAAAGAAAAAATGCAGCTACGTAAATTGCTTTATTTTTCCAAGCTACGACGAATTTAGTTTTCAGCCCTTTCAGAACCCTAAAAACATTCTATTTTCAAATGTATATGCTACAAACACAACCCTAAATTGGTTGCTGGAGGGTTTCAAATGAAAAGTTCATCAATCAGAGCCTGACAGCTGAACGGTCGAGCCTTGAAGAGCCAATGAGGGCTCGCAATGAAATAAATAGAAAAAAGGACTGAACAAGACATTTCCGAATGGCGCTTACGGACGTGTGATAGAAATTTCTAGAAATATCCATATACCGACGCATCGGAACATAGACAAAAGACCTCTAGGAAATATGAAGGGTGTAAAAAGACCGTGATTGAAAAGTAAAACAAGCAATCATTACGGTGGTAATATTGAAAAATCATCAAAGTTTTCCTACCTACTACCACAAGTATTAAACGCAAGTAGAGATAAAGAATCATAGTAAATATTTCATGTCGTAATTTTCGTTCATAGTCTTGTTACAATCTATATGTTTGATTGTTGTTGCTGACTTTGCAAAGGTACAAAAATAAGGTATTAATTCGAAATATACATATTTTAAATTAAGTCAAAAGATACGTGCTTCCAATAAAAGTCATAGACGCCATAAAAACATAGGTACATAAATACAATAAAACTATTCCCTTCTTTACTTATGGATTAAAACCTAGACTAGACGGACAAGCATTCCAAAGTATCGTACTTCTAACAAGTTTAATTAATAACTGCTTGCGACATTTTAATTAAAACTCCGTAAATTAGTGTTAATTTTTATTAAAGTTTGCCAACAAAATGGAAAAAAGAAAGCTGACAGCCAGGCGGGCGATTAAAACCTCCGCCTATTACGTGAAATAAGAAGTTTAGAAGAAAAATTCTTACGACTGTTTTCAAAACTTGTTTGGTTACTTCGTCATTACTACTTCTTTCCAATATTTACTTGTCTTTCAATGAAAAAGATTATATAATCGATAGTCTACAATATCGTTCTTTATTGATACATACATGCATTACCTGTTTTTTCGATTTTTGTTTTTTATTGATTTAAATAAAACTTTCACTATTGAGATTTTTTTTTATTATATGGTCATAGGTCAGTCATAGGCCATGTTTTGCTATTAGTCTATATCGTTAAAATCAAAGCAAAAGTCTTTAAAGAAACACATGATAATTTTCTTCTTTTCATTGAGTTGGAAATGTCGCTTAGTAATTAACCGTCACTTGTTTCTAAATTTAAAAATGGCTTTTCTATTTACCCTTATCTTGGTTAGCAACAACTATGTATGATCGTAAATTCCCTAGAGATTATACCTTATATGTGCCTTACATATGTATATGTATAAAAATATGCAGAATATTAATCTGGCAGTTTAATTATGATCTTGATATCCGGGGCGGGCGCGGGCTGTGATGAAGTGCCCTACACGTTAGATTAGCCATTGTCCGCTAATGATGGATGAAAGAGGGTGGGTCAAAGTCACGTGGCTGTTTCGTAATGTATAAGATGAAGCGATTTTACTTTACGCGTCCTCTGGTCTGTATTCAATCCTTAATTCGACAAACTTTTATATTTGTACTATCATCTCAATTTTTTTTTACTTGGCTTTTGTGGAGTCTTAGAGAAATAATTGAAATAATCTTCCTATCTCAATATCCTTTTTTATTACTCTAACGAATCTAACGAGAATCAACTGTATTTATTTGATTTTCAAACCATCGCTAGGCCAGCCTAGTATGCTAATGCATAATCATTTTCAGTTGCAGAGTAAGTAATTGAGAAGCTTCATGATTCATATGGGCTAAAACATAATAATATAGATTCGGAGCTAACAGGAACAGGCTCCGGTCTGCTCCTAAGGATTAGATTTATAGAAAACTCTATAACTGCTATCTCTTCATCGTTAGACGCATGCAACTAGGCAAATTGCATATCAATATTAAATTTATTGCATTGCTAAGTCTTGCCTTTGTTTATCAATTGCTTTGTGACTTATGCAAAAACACAAAATATATTTCTTTCAAAGACACCCATTACACTTATTAAAAACGTCTCACAGTAAATCTTATTACGCTAATGGCGTGTTCAGACAAACACTTTCAATAGTTTATCGTTATTGTTTTTTCATTGACGAAGCGATCTCTTTGTTTTCAAAGAAATTCTTGTTACGATTAATTTGTTTAAAATTAAGTATTCGCTGTTGTTTCGTATACCTAATGTTTGATATTCTGTTGTAATGCTTTTTTTAAATATTTTGTAAGTAATCATACTTGTAAAAGTAAAACGATTTCTGTCCGTTACCTGATGAAACCTGCACACGTAAAATTTTTTAGGAATTCATTACATGTATAGTCCGCTGAACTACGCTAGGATAGCATGGTGTGCTGAGGCCTAAACTCAGTTGCAGACGAGGCCCGTGCCCAGTAGCGGGACGTACACGGGCTAATGAAGATGATTTAATAAATAACACCAATAGTAAAAGTAGCACTTATAAAATAACAAAGCATTATACTATTAATCTCTGCCTAAGTTTATCGTCCCGTCTATCTCTTCTACATTCCACCAAGCACCTCTCATTCGCTAAGGTTTCACGGGGGTCCCTGTTAATTCGTTCGGGTTAATCTCGAGTCATTGTCTCGAGTCTCCAGCGAGTACGGTCACGGTATGCCATCAACAATTCATATACGTGGAATAGGCTCAAATATTATCAAGGACCTGGGAAGCATCGCTAGAGAGGATTCGACGGATGGGATATAGTATAAGCCAGTGAATATGGTCTGTTGTTGAGAATGATTATTGTCTACAATTGATTAGGATTGGTACCGAAATTATCTTGACGTAGTGTTGACTTATAGGATAATATAATTCAAAGGCATTTTTTATAATTTTTTAAACAATATAACACACATACATACGTCACGTCATATCATATAGCTCAAGAAGGGGTAGGCAGAGATGCACTTGTGGTTCCGGTTATAGGGTTCCGGTTGTAGAAATGTATGTATCAGTCCCACGTTATAAAGAACGAGATTATCGAAGCGTTTTTGAGATTTTATTAATAGGAAACCTAATTGCTCGACCTGAGACTTCTAAACCGCATGTCACATACTTGTGTAGTATATCAAAAGCAGTGATGGCCTCGAGGTTTGGGCGCACGGTCGAGAATATCGGCGGTCGCAGGTTCGAATCCCAGGCACACACCTCTGACTTTTCGAAGTTATGTGTGTATTCACATTGAATTATCACTTGCTATAATGGTGAAGGAAAACATCGTGATGAAACCTGCACATCTAAGAGTTCTTAGGAATTTCTTAGGCGTGTAGTCTGCCAACCCGCACTAGGCCAGCGTGGTGGACTATGGCCTAAGCCCTAAACCCTCTCAATGGTAGAGGAGACCCGTGCTCAGCAGTGGGCGTATAATATGGGTTGATGAAGAAGATATCAAAAGTATCGTTAAAATCAAATAAAGTGAAGATGATAAAAATCTTACAACAAGAACTGTCTTAAAAAGCAACCGACCGTAGGCCGAAAGAATTACAGGTAAACCCAAATTGCGATGCACAAATAGTGACTGTACAGTATCTATACGCATTTCTTACTGATATAGCACATTTTAGTCAATGTATAACAATAAAATATTCTTGTAGACAAATGTTCGGGGACAAAGACACGCTCGATACGATACAATAGGACTCTTCAACATTTGCGGAGAGCGAATGGACGAACCAAATGCAATCTGACGTTTGCGTACACATATTCAGCACTTTGGCATATTCAAAATTCTATTAAATTATGTTTTTCGAATTATTGTACGTCATTTCTTCGTCCACACACTTTGCTTCTTATTCAAGTGTTTTTATTTCCTTTTTAGATAATTACTTTTTCGTCTTTTAACTTGCCAAATGACCAAGAATCTGACATATATTTCTTAGATATCTTAATATGGAGGTATGGGGCTCGTCTGCAACTAAGGGGCTTTTAGGGGTTAGTGCACAAATCTGGTCTATTACGGATTTGCAAGCTAAATCACCAAAGATTTTTGGGTTTCCTCACAACATCTTTATTTTTATTAAGATGCCGTAAATTTCCAGATGGATGACCCCAATGATATTGTCCGACTCGGGAATCTAAGTGACAGACGGGCGTTATAAACATTGCCCATTTGATCGCAAGATGTACAAGTCTTTATATGCAGATATTAATTAATTTAGTTGTATTATTTGTTACCCAAATGTGTACGGGAACATTTCTAGTTGACAACTCGACGAGGGCACAGCGACGAATTTATCAAGTGCGTGAAAAATGATACGGGCTGAAAGCCATGTCGGGGCTCTCACAAAAACCAAATATTTATCCTCCGTTTTTAAATTTTGCAGATCTTCCTTTGCCTACTCATTTTAATAATGTGTTGAAGATTGTTGCCTCTGTAATGTGACGGAGTTAGACGGAGTAATGAATAATGTTGAAGATTTAAAATTTCTGAAGATTTTGAGATAATATTAACTTTCGTCTGGAATTAATACTTCTTGTAGAATTTATTCAATTTACGACTTAATTTACTAAGTTGGCTTAATACGAACTATGTAGGTAATCCAGAATAAAGTTATTATTTGCTTACAAGTGAAATTAAAATATATTTCTCGTAGTTGTATACAAGAATTAATGTACTATTATCTATACTATCGCAACAAGTTATTTTGCCACAGTAAGTAAGAAAGTTTATAACGAAACACGATTTTTAGGACTATTTTATTTTAAAATTCATTAGCTTCATTTTTTATGTCTTTGTAGACTTCTACGTTTTTCTTTGACTTTGAAATTCCCTTTAAAGGTTGTCTGAAAGAGAATGCTCTAATCATTTTGCTCATAATTCCATGTATTAAAATCCTTGTATGTATCTATCTATTCAGCTGCCAACTAACATAAAAATAAGTATTTTAAATTTCGATCTTGTCACATTCTAATGTACACTTAACATTTTTGCCGTAATTCGTGCAAATTCTATTTTCTCTCCAACTTCCTCATATTTCACACGAAAACAATGCTATTAACTTCTCATATTCCTTTAGTACTTACCATAAATTACGACTAAGGGATGACAATAGCGCGTCATTTTTCCAATAGGGGTGGTCGTTAATTTGGCGATCATTCCGAAAGATTTCACCCCCCGGAGTAGATAGCGCGTTGCTGTTTAGGCGGAATGGCTGCAGAGGCGCAAGTTGCCATAGACAAAGCCGCCATAGACAAATGCAGAATATTACGAAGATACGACGGGCCTAAGGAGATTTTGTTTCGGTTGTTGTAAATTATTTGTATTTCAATTTTTTTGGTGAGGAATCGTAAATTTTGTGTTAGAGGATTTTAATTACATAGGAAAACATTTGAATATTGCAAAAATTCTTGAATGGAAAATTAGCGTAGAAGTAATTAAAAAAATATATGAAGCTTTTTCAGCCAGATTAAGTTTTAAAAACTTTCGTAGGCATGTTTGCAGTAAAACTTCTTTACAAAGCCTATATATAGATGTAAAAAACAAAATTATGAAAACTTTATTAAAAGTACAAGTCGTACAAAATAAATGACAAAAACAAAACCGCTCTACACAATTGAATTTTCAATGACGAAATTTGGCCGACATTGCCCATTGTTCTTGTTCAAATGACGCTGAATAATTTCATGCGCTTGTGACTCTTCTCACAAGGGAATAAGGTGCAAATTCGTTTGTACTACGTGAATTATGAAGGTTTTTAAAGGGCAGGATGTATTGTCAACTAGACATGGTTCGGAAAGAGACGGCCTTAGCAAATGAGCCATGAGGACGGAAGTAGGTTGCGTTTGTCATATTATTTATATGACTTTTAAATTAACACGCTCAGTTACCCTTAAATACGGAGCTTAGAATATTTTTCGAGGATTTATTTACTTCTCAGCTTGCTATTGAAGTTTGTAGGTAAAGGAAAAGCTTTTTCTGCATTCAAATTTGATTCAAAACATTTTGAGTGGATATGAGAACGTTAGGAAAAATAAATAGATAGGGAAGAAAAAGAGGGATGCCTTTGTTCAGAGGTGGGATCTAGTATAGGCTATAAAAAAATGACAAACTTGATGAAGAGTCCAAGTATATTTGAGTTGGTTATATGTATTTCAGTCATGGGTATTACTGCGAGTCCACAAAAATGACTGCTTGTTTTTGTTTAGATTATGTACGAAAGATTTCGTAGTTTTAGTAGATTTTTGATCTAAAAACGCGCTGAAACTTGGAATGAAAAATATTTTTCTTCAAATAAAATGTTATGAGGAAATTAAAAGGCGCCGATGAAAATGTTTCTTACAGGATAAAATACGCTTTTCTTTACAACATAAACTTTAGTATTGAACAGGAATTCTTAAGTACGAGACATAACTCAGGCGGCGTAGGTAAAGCGGGGAACACTTCCGGCTAATGACACTGGATAAACGACGTCACATCCGGTAAGCTTTGTGCCCGATTGCGTCATTTCCTTGCGAACGTTCACTTAGACGAGTTTAATGGGCGTCTTATTTGTTAAATTGTTACTTTACTTTACATCTTAATTCGTTTAAAAGTGATTCCATTGTACCCGTTGAAGGAAATTTATTGTTCTGTGTTTCTTTTAAGGCAGAAGAATGACATTTTTAATACAGTGCCTTCTGTAATTGTGATCTGTAGTTTTAATGAAAGACGTTAAAAGTCCGTTTCGACGGTGAGAAATAAGTGGTTCGGAGCTCTGTTCCGGGATCAGTAGAATTTATATCGGTTTCCCTATTTGGAGTTTTTAGTAGCAACATGGAACTGAGCAGATATGGTTGTAAGCACACTAAATCATACCTCTAATTTACCAATAAATGTGATTATACAAATACATATTTGCACCGGTGTCAGGAAACCTGTCACTTATTCCGCAGTCCATCCAACTATTGAGTCTATCAACCAATGTAACTCAAACATTGGAACAATTAACGCACTTCGTACAAAAGTGGCTGTACTCTTGTCGCGGCTCGTTAATTTCACGAGAAATCGAATAAATGTCTAAAATTAATGGCCAAGCGCCGTCGCAAGTAATTAAAATAAAACGGCGAGTTTTAATGATGCTCAACAACCGACTAGCTAGAGACTAGCGTTTGTTACAGAATATTTTAATAGTGTTTGTGTTGCTCCTGGGCGTAATGTAATACCGGCTTTAAATAATGATCGGGAAAGTGCATACATTGGTTTTATTACTGTAAAATGTAAATGCTTCAATAGGTGTCTGTATACGGCACGTTTTTCTGTCAAGTATGCAACGATTGTATAAGCAGTGTTATTGTTTTTTTAGGATGTGTGTTAAAGGTTAAAGTGAAATATGGGCTTATAAATAAATAACACCCAACGGTCGAAATCATATTTTTGAGCCCACACTTGACAACGTGGCTTGTGTCACAGGTGACAGAAACTAAAAAAGACATTATGGTCTCACAAACACCTGGGTGTCGGGTCTGGACCCGAACCAAATATTTGTGAATCACACCAACATTTTTGTCTCGGTGCGGGGATCGAATCCGCGTCCTCTCATTTTGCAAGCTAGTATCTAGTCAACTGTGCCACGGAGTTGTCAAATGCGTAGTTGCCTGCCTCCTTACAAATGAAAGTGGAACATTACCTTAGATTTAGGTTTAAATAATGTATATTGAATCTATTAAGACCGCAAGATTGCAAGTGCTTCAAGATATGTGTCGTATGTATAAGTTTTATACATTTAACTTATCATCATCATCATCATCAACAGCCAATACTCGTCCGCTGCTGGACATAGGCCTCCCCTAATGACTTCCACCGGGAACAGTTGGAAGCCGCCTGCAGCCAGCGACGTCCCGCGACCTTGACAAGGTCGTCGGACCATCTTGTCGGGGGACGTCCCACGCTGCACTTTTCCGTACGTGGCCTCCACTGGAGAACTTACTGGCCCCACCGGCCATCAGTTCTCCGCGCCATGTGGCCGGCCCCATTTAACTTAGCCAAAAACTAATTGTAATAAAAAAATATGATTGTTTCAGGAACTCCTAGAAAAACGCATAAAACAGTTGGAATCGCAACTTGAAGAAGAAAAGAGGAGAACGCAACGGGAACGCATGACCGTCATCAAACTGCAAAACAAATTAATTAAGGTAAGGCACTTCTTGATTTTGTACTATCTGGTGTATCAGTTTTGCCTACAATCCTAGTTTTAAAAATACGTTGAACTTTAGA
Organism: Cephonodes hylas; assembly: GCA_030295005.1. NCBI lineage: Eukaryota > Metazoa > Arthropoda > Insecta > Lepidoptera > Sphingidae > Cephonodes > Cephonodes hylas. The sequence goes on from AP025365.1 coordinate 2,215,798, forward strand.
CATGGAGTGACATATTTTAATTACTGCTGATTTTAGGTTTGCCATCTAAAAAAACAAAAACTTATAACATAACATACCTCACGCCTATATTCCCCGAAGGGGTAGGCAGAGATGAATTGCTGCACCCACATTTCGCCAGGTATGTATCAGTCCCACGTAATAGGGGGCGAGCCTATTGCCGTTTTTCGGGCACATTTCCAGAATCCGTGCTGCTACTGAGAATTTCCTAATGGAAAAACTCAATAACACTTTGCCCGACCCGGGAATCGAACCCAGGATCTCTAGATAAAAAAAAAAAACTTATGTGATCTTATATACTGGTATGGATTCCGCACATTGTAAAGTTGCAGCGCGTAATCTTTAAAAAAAAGGTATTAATATAACACTAAGTTCACCGAAACTTAAAGTCACTTCGAAAAATTCAGAAGTTATTATACAAAAACAAAAATAGATATTGGTACTAAAAGGAACGCCTCTCTCAAATGAAAAATAAACCTTCATTACCACTCTATAATAAATCTCCAATTAGACCCTCCTGAAATAACAGACAGTAGACAATTGCAACGCAAATTTGTTCTCTTTTACCGGTTTGTTTGCGGAACAAACGACAGTCGATACGAACACTTATTTCCGAAAGACAAAGAAACTGTCAATCAATGATTGAAACCTTTTAAAGGATTTCAAGGGCTGCAAAGAGTTGATTGGTTTTTTCGCTCACCCCCTAAGAAGTCTGAGTTATCCCCAGGGCGATGTCAAATATTACTTCTCAGATTGGAGCAATTATATCGTAACGTTGTCTTCACAATAGACACTGTGCTTCTTTATATACCTGACTTAAGGGGGTGACAGATCAATATGATATAGGTAATATTAGGTAAAGCTATTTTCGTATACCTATCAGTTTTGTTTTTAATCAATGCTATTAGCAACTTATCTGAATTCGAGAATCTTGGTCATTTGTTGAACTTTAGTTGGGATATTAGCATTGAGACGATACGCACATAAATTAATTAATTTATAAGAAAAGCGAAATTCTATGTTCATGTATATATGCATGTTCATAGAATTGATCTGTGATATACAACACAGATCGATTATCTTAAAAAATATTGATTACTAAGGAATAATAATGACAAATTGACTAACAAATAATTAAAAATAAAGCATTTTTTGTGTTATTTAATATTTTTGTATGATATAGAAAATATGCGGAATAAAGAACGGAATTGAACTGAAATATGTTACCTGAAATCACTGCAAACTAGGCCTTAACCGTCCGACACTTGTCAATATTTGGCTTCTATTAATTAAAAGCTCTCCCCCATAATAGCGGGCCGTTCCGGGAAACTCATACCTCCACTCATACACTACGCATTTGATGTAGACGCGATCATCTCCCTTTCAACTGAAGCCTATTGGGAGTTTTTGTACGAAAAGAAACAATATGTTTTCACTTAAGTAGTATCCATTCGGATAAAATATAATTGATGTATTCAGACCGTGATCGAGAACTAATGAAGGTAGAAACTGTGGTGATAATTCAGCAAATTGACGTTAAAAATCCCGACGAAAAGTAAAATTCTTGACGTTTTTCTAACTAAGTTATTAGTTGGTTCGGGTATCGGATTTTATAATTTTGTGTAGTATAGTAAGCAGTGATGGCCTCGAGGTTTAGGCGCGCGGTCGAGAATCTCGGCGGTCGCGGGTTCGAACCCCAGGCACACACCTCTGACTTTTCGAAGTTATGTGTGTATTCAAATTGAATTATCACTTGCTTTAACGGTGAAGGAAAACATCGTGATGAAACCTGCACACCTAAAAGTTCTTAGGAATTTCTTAGGTGTGTAGTCCGCCAACCCGCACTAGGCCAGCGTGGCGGACATGGCCTAAAACCCTCTCAATGGTAGAGGAGACCCGTGCTCAGCAGTGGGCGTATATGGGTTGATGAAGAAGAAGAAGTAGTATAGTAACGTTCTAGGCGTCTTGTAAATGTTCGGACAGCCTATGTTCAGCAGCCGACGTATTGTCTCACATATTTTATGATTACCTAGAAACTCCGGTTTATTACATGTATTTAAAAAATATACTTTGGTTTCGTATATTATGCATATTTGTGTGATAATTATTATGTTGCGTTGCATGACGGTAGGAGATATTCTGAATTTAAAACTTAATAGCCATAAACATAGACTAAAATTTTCTCGTACTGAAGTTTTTCGAAACCGCTCGATTCTAGCATCTTTATATTATTTACAAGAAATTCTAAATTTAAAAGACGATTTCAACAATTCACGCCCCAATCAACGACCCGTCTACGTCTTAATCTTTAGAACCCCGTCGAGGGGATGTTCGTGAAATTCAGCGAAATACATTTTTCACCCGGCTGAACATTCGATTGTGCTTCGTCGGTCGATACCTGGCGATTCTTTTTAATTATTGTATTTTTTAATCTGTGGTCCGGATGTTTGGCCGTTAATGAATGCTGTCTACAATATTTGCAGTTCGTATTACGCTATTGTGTTCGATTTGTGTTTTAATATTGTACACATCGCGTTTATTGGATGCATCGGAAAATAATAATTGAATGTGATGGACATTTGGGTAAAATTTTTAGTGAAACATTTCTCATGTATTTCCATTCTTTTTTGAGGATTTGCTCTTTATTATCGTCTATTTTTTTATAGCCTAAATCAGATCCCACTGCTGGGCAAAGGCCTCCCTCTTTTTCTTCCATACCACTCAATTGTCTATTCAAACTCAAATGTCAATTGTCTATTTATTTTTACTGAATCAATTTTAAAATATCAATCTGGAATGTAACAATGTATAATTTAAATATTAGTGTTTAGCCTATTAACACCTCTTCCTTAACAATGCCAATAAAATTAATACCTGCTTTACAGTCGTCAATATTACAGAATTTCAACATGAGAAATCCCATACTAAGTCTGTAGTGTTACCCCACTAACTTGCAGAGTAGCCCCGTGTCCTTGGACTTATATGTAGGTACTAGTATAGTAAATAGTGAATTAAAAACCCTAATGATAGATATGTATTGCTTTATTACCAAATGTTAATTCACACCACTGAAGGAGAGTTATACGAAGGCCCGGGGGACGCGGCGCTGATTGCTGCCGTCAAATTGACGTATACTTTCCATTGTTTTGTATTTCCATGTTTGTGGCTTTGAGTTTAATCCTTTGGGTTTTGAATGCGATGTTTTTTTATTTTTTGGCGATGGAGCGCGTGTAAGTACTCGTGTGATTGAAGTATTAAATATTGATGATGTGGTTGGATTTGGCGATTAAAGGGGAAAATGCAAAAAAGGATTCTGGTTTTGCCTGGTTGCAACAGTATAGGACAGAATAAAACTGCTTCGTAATCATGCACTTACGTATTTATTTAGACTTATGAGATGTCGTAATAATGGTCCTCAATTTCAAGGTAAGCAGACGTTAGACATAATCATCATCATGTAATAGTGATGGCCTCGAGGTTTAGGCGCGCGGCCGATAATCTCGGCGGTCATTGGTTCAAACCGCAGGTACACACAGAAGTGTAAAAGTTCGAAGATCTTTATAAGCTATGTGTGACTTCAAAAAGTATCATCAACTTCTCTAGATAACCTGCACACCTAAAAGTTCTCAGGAATTTCTTGAGTGTGTTATCCGTCAACCCGTACTAGGCCAGCGTAGTGAAATACAGCGTAAACCATTTCAGCTGTAGAGGTAGCCCTTGATTTCATCCGTCACATACAAATCTGTTCTCCCAATAACATTAGTATAAAATAGATGACACCAATAGTCCTTTTCCTAAGCCTATTAACATGACTATGAAAACAGTGTAATATGCAGGGTAAGCTCCTGCACAAACAGTGACCGCGTAGCACCACGGGTTTGCTTTCCGTCTGTGTTTGAATTTGAGCTAAGACGCAGATCGAATGCCCTTAGCAACACGTTTGTACTGCGCAAATAGACTTGGATATTTAACGTCTTCAACATTGTTTGATTAATGTCAATAGGATGGATATTGATATAGGCTTCTGAATATTTAGAATGGTTTGTAGCATAGTAGTGATTTTATCATTGATTGTTGAAGAATTTAAACGTTTTTAGAGCTATAATTGTAATATTAGTCGTTGATTAGATTGTATGTATAATTTCTTATTTAATGTTAATTTTAATATATGAAAAGATTACATCTCCGCCAACCCGCACTAGGCCAATGTGGACTAAGGCCTAAAGCCTCTTGTAGAGGATGCCCAGCAGTGGGACGTATAGATATAGGTTAATGACGGCTGTAGTATAATAAGGTGATGCTTCCTTTAATACGCCGTCTCAAGCTGAAGAAGAATGTATTAAGAATCGACATAATTAGTTTATTGTAGACTAGAAAGGATTACAAAAGGATATACTATCTTGTTTTTGTCATATCGGTAGCTATCATAGCATATTAGAAGCTATAAATTCATGAAAAATTCACATAAAGCCATATCTTAAACGCTTGTAAGCCGCAGGTGAAAATGTCTTATTTACCAAGACCTATAGCAATATAACATCGTGCACAATAAATTGTCTCGTTTCGCGTACATTTGGTATTGGGTTCGGTGCCCGCGCGAAACATTTCAGGCGATATATGAGACAAAGTTTGCATATTGCGCTATTTGCAAGATGATACTTCGCTGCCAAGTTTAATGTCTTTGTTGAATTGTTCGTGAATATTGTAAGGGTTGAATGCGTTGCTTTTGTTTATTTTGAACTTTATTGCATAGTAATAGAGGCTTAAATGTATTTTAGACAGTTTAAAACTAGGAATAAGAAAGTAAACTAAGCTTATAATGTTGAGGTCGTGAATTTAAGTTTCTATTTTTTCTGAATAATAGTAGTTAACAGAATGCCTCGTTGTGATCGTGAGATCTATAGGTCCAGGCTTCGATTACCGCGTTAGTTAAATTCTAATTAAGTTTTTCCGTTATTAAATTCTCAGTATAGCTGCATATAGCTGTTATGGCTCCTATAACGTCTGCCTACCCTATTGGTTAAAATATAATATTATTATTAAAATGAAGATACAAAAATGCCTGAGTATCCAAACAATTCAATTTACAACAGAAACTATTACTTGATTGCTATAGTCTCAAATAGTCTTGATACTTTATTTGCATCCCCACCTGCATTCTGCTCTAACATCAAAAAACACATTGACAAATGTGCACAGGTGTCAACATTCCACCATCGGTACACATCAGTACGTTTCCAAATACCTGACACGCTGGACCCAGGCCAAATGTATTGCCTAAACCATCCATAGCAATCTCAGCTATACGTCCTTCAACTTAAGCACCAATTTCAACTACTTCCATTCATATATGACGTTTCAAAATCGACAGCGTCTTAATAAGTTCCGAAAGTAAACAGTTGCCTTAATGACACCAGGGAGTTGTCCATCCAAAGGAATTTCAAGTCTAATTTGCAGGTTGTAAAGTTGAGTTTTGATAGTAATGTGTATGGTATCCGTCTCGAAGGACCAACTAATTGCATTGGTCACGCAAATTCCTGCGCACGCGCCTGCCTTTGACGCGCACGCGTGCCGACCGGCTGTTCGGTTAATTATGTACTAGATTGATTCATTTAGTTTGTTTCCTCGGCGATTTGTCTCGGTATGTTCGTGTTGCGACATCTCGGAATGCGGTGCTGGATGCCGACTCTGGGAGTACAGTTTTGACGTTATGACTTGGGCCTTTGAAATGTTAGCTTTTAATGAAGTTGATATACCACATATTACGGTTAATGTGTTGGGGCTTGAAAAGCAAATGCTTCATTATAACTGCTACTTTGCAAGCAACGAATTGTACTTAATTTTTTTATAATTGAATGTAAAAATTCATAAAAACTCACTGATTGTCATATCAACAATTTCATCCCTATGTCCTTGTTCTATAAGTAAATAAATAAAAAAAACACTGAATTTTCTATACTAAATATAACGGGCAAGTAGGTACGTTAGTTTAGTATGTTACATTTAGTAACACACATTTTCGAACAGTTCTTTGAAGCATGACAATACCTGTATTAGATTTCTAAGACTTCTTTAACCTGGTGGAAAATATAGCCCGTACCAGCCAACCCACATAGGCTGCATATGTTCATAAGAACACACCGTAAGACCGAACTAATCAAAGTTGGAAGATTCAATTACACATAGCGCCATAAGATGACCCGCTCCCTCATTACCGAGACAAGATCTTTATGTGCGCCCTTCCGTTCGTGTACGCACTGTACTGAATAAACGTCGCGTGCCGCGTTCGGAAATGTATTTTTATGCAACTATTTTTAAGGCTCTAAAGGGTACAACGGAATCCTATGACTAAAGAATTTGCTGTCTGGCAATTTTTGTTTCGTATAATAGACGTAGTTTTCACATTTTTGTCGAGTTTGGGAACATGGCAGAAATGTATTTGCAGAGCGTTGTAGCGTAGGTTCGTGACAAGCGATAGGGTATATGTATATGGACTAAAAATGATGCATATTGATAAACAACTTCAGGTATTTTTTTATTACGTAAGAACAATTTCAATCACACTTCCATATACATACTGCAGATAATAATTAACTTACTACGGTACAAACATCAACCTAAGAAGCCCGTAAGTCGTTTTAAAGTTTGACTCTTAGCCTTATCGTTTTACTAACACTGCGTTAAAGAAACACAGTGCGAATATTCTTCGATTGTATCTTATCCACGTCCCCTATGTCTTGTAATTGTTTGTTATTTCTATAACACATTAAACTATACGGGGTTCGGTTCCCGCGCGATGTCTAATGGCCATCACGTATTAATGTAACGGAATGAATTGCTTCTTCTGAATACATAGGTTTATGAAATTAACGTTATTGCGAATTTAATGTCTTAATGGTATAATAATGTTTGAATGCTTTGTGAGATCTATTCCATTTTGCAGTTTTGGATGGTGTTTTGGGTTTGATGCCTAAGTCGAATAAAGTTTTATCGTTTCCATTAGGCAAATCACAGAAGCAGAGAAGTCTGAAAATGAGCCTAAAAACTGTGATAGCCTCGTCTGGAAATAAGCCTGAAAAACATTTATAGGCTTGCCATTTACTTAGTGTTAATTAACAATACTTCGAGCGATACATCTATTTAGATATCTCTAAATAATCCCTGTCTATCCATTCAAAAATACAGGCGTAACTATACTCACACGAGTATTGTAATAAACAGACCTCAATTACACCACGAACATCCGTACAAACAATCTATTTTTCGGTCAATAATGTCCGGAGTGGTGCTTAAAAATTCACTTCCCAGAAACCGCATTTAACAGGTGCGGGCAGGCTACGGCTGAATCGTGTATTGATGTTAGAGAGCTTTGATCTCGCCTAGTCATGTTTTACTGCTTCTCTTTAACGCTTAAAGGGTTTTTTTCATGACAAAATGGGTGATTTTTGTTGAGTTTTGATTGTACATGCAGCCCGCCAGCTAGGACTAGGCCACCGTGATAGACTAAAACCTAAACCATCTCGGTTGTAGGGGAGATACGTGCTCAGCAGTGGGACCAGTGGCGGTACTTCTATAGAAGCCCGAAAGCCCGACTTGCCTTACATAGTTCCGAATAATGAACTTAACGATTGTTTATTTATAAAATAACGCTATAAACGTGAATGTGAGTACTAACCGGTAGGTATTTATTAGTCCTACGTACCAAAAAAAATATGCTGCTACTAAATAAACATTTGGGCTTGCCTTAGTTTGACACCCTAGGCACGCCACTGAGTGGGACGTATGTATGCATATGGGCTGATGATGTAGACTCATGGTTATAATATACATTTCTTTAATCTAGTCTCCCGGCAGGGGAAGCTGTTTTTATCTAAGCCCAATATTCGGCTGTTTTTATGTTAAATTCTACAACGCTCTTTCACAATCACAATACCACATTTATGGTAAAAAAATTCTTAAAAAAAACTCCAAAGCACATTCAAAGGTCACCTGCCTTTACTTTTTATGTGAAGTGGAACAGTATCTATGATACAATAAGAAATTGTTTACCTTATGATGAACATTTATTTTAAAAATCACAATATGAATCGTGTGTTAGTAAAATACGCTGTGTTTTTATCAAAATATTTGCGTATCCACGCCTTTAAATATAATTTAGAAAATTAAATTTATAACATTTCGTTTCCATTAAAATTTATGTTTGTAAACTAAACTTTGCCACTTAAATAATTTGGGTATTTAGCGGCTCCACTTTAAAGTATGACCTATTACGCATAGAATAGGGTTTAAAACCAGTTGTGCGGTAAATGAGGGTAAGGGTTAAGGGCTATAAGGATGTTAGAGGTATCCCGTCATTAGAAATCAAAAAGTTGCAAACTTCGCAAAGTTATTTTGTGTTTCGTTGAAAGGGAAACAAGGTATGGTGCAAATATAATACAGAATTTCAATGTAGTTGTGTCTGCCAATAGATTGTCCTTTTATTAATAAAAATCTGGAACTATTTTACCAATAGATAATAATATATTGAAGAAAAAAGTAATAGAAAAATAATAAAGTTCATATGTACCTACATTCACGGCTATATGTAGGCAGACTTTAGAGGAAAGAGACAAAGTATGTTTAGATAATGGTCAAATTAACTTATTTTATAAGTACGACCTTTTACGTATTACTGAGAGATATCTTAGAAATAAAAGCTCTATTTGTCTCGGGAATCGTAAAGTTATCTAACGTTATAACCTGGCCCTTAGTCTAAAAAATACTTTCCGAGTCCTAATTAATGAGAGCTTTTTCATGAAAACACCACTATCGCTACACAAGATTCGGTAATCGAATTCGGTGTTTTGACTACATTACTTTTTTATATATGATCATAACTTCCATCGTATTTCTCCCAATCCGATCTAATTTCATAGAAATACAAGAAAATTAAAAAACTTATTTCCCATTTCTCTACCCCGAATTTCAGCTTCTAAACATTCGGAGTATAATTACGGGGTAAATAAGCGTGACCGCTCGCTGAAGGGTTCCGCACTTATGAATACCGACCCCATTTATTGTTTTAAATAAATTAGTAAACAGATATACTTATTTTGAATGGGGACGCGGATCAAAGGAGGATCGTCTATTTACTTATGAAAGTTAAAGTCTACTTCAAATTCAAGGGACGCAAATTAATTAATTGGTTGGTTTGCAACAGTTATGTAGGTGTTGATTGAATTAGGTGTATCTTGGGTTCAAATCCTAAACAACATTTAATTATCACGTGTCGGAAACGGGAAGAAAAATTTCGTGAAGAAAACTACCATTTAGTCTGTCACTCTGCTCTGGGCTGTAAGTGACCTGATGATGGTAGATCTACGGTCTACCTTGTGGGCAAGTCAACTTATAAAGGATTAATATGCTTAGGTATTTACTTCTTCTTCTTCATCAACCCATATACGCCCACTGCTGAGCACGGGTCTCCTCTACCATAGAGAGGGTTTAGGCCATAGACCGCCACGCTGGCCTAGTGCGGGTTGGCTTTTAGTAGGTGTGCAGGTTTCATCACGATGTTTTCCTTCACCGTTAAAGCAAGTGGTAATTCAATTTTGAATACACACATAACTTCGAAAAGTCAGAGGTGTGTGCCTGGGGTTCGAACCCGCGACCGCCGAGATTCTCGACCGCGCGCCTAAACCTCGAGGCCATCACTGCTACTTACTATGTCTAAATAAATTCATATCATAATTTGGTTCTTATTAAATTAAAACGACAGTCACACGGTATCTTTTAGTGGCGTCAGAAATTTCACTGTCGATTTCCGAGTCCAAAAACATTATCTAGGACCAATTAAAAATGTCCAAATATTTCATGAATTTAATCATGTTTGACCTAATTCAAGGTAATATGACTGCAGCGAGTCCAGTTGTTATATTAATAGGATTAATCAAACCTCCACGCATGAGTTTCATTCCCCGTGTGTTTATCGCTGGTTTGTTGGACGCATTCCGACCTCGGGGTCCCAGATTTATTATATTAATGAGCGGGTCCAGCCCTCTGCCCTTAGAGTGCGGATTGTCTGCCCAAAAATATAGCCTGAATTACGACAGAAATCCTAATATGTATTGTTGTACGTGTTAAATGTGATATGATTATTTATGTTGATGTACTGCATATGTCTTCTCTCGTCACCGTCAACCGTTGTTTTATGTACCCGTCGGAAAAACTAACCTTACTAAATACGCTCCCTTTACACGGGCTGTAAGATGGTTGAATGTGATTGCGCAAGATATTGATATATTTTGTTGTAACCTGACTAAATTCACAGAAGCTGCATATACATACATGTATAGAAAGGAATAAGACTGTAATTTAGTTAAGTTTAGTTTTAGTTAATTTAATTTAGTTTTAGATAGTTATAACATCGCATTGGATATCTGTAAAGATGTTATAAATTATGTTAATAAATAAATAAATGTTAAGGCTTGATATTTTATCCTCGGGGTGTTTACTTGAGAATAATATTTTCGCAACACTTGATTTGATTGCAATGTTGCAAAATATTTAATGTTAGTTCACTCGGCATATAATTCACTAAGTAAAAGTGGTGACGATTCAAACGATCAAACAGAACGGGATATGCAACATTTAAAACTCTATGAGAAATTAGTCTTTTTTAGGCATCATTTATAAGGATATGTAGTTACATAATTTCAACCAAAAAATTAACTGGAAATAAAACCTTCCCCAAAATCATCTAGCCAGCATTATTCTTGCTCTAAGATCCAGATTAGTTATTTTTAGTCCATAGATAATATGGAAAACCCTTATTACTCAAAATCATTGTAGGATGATTACCGGTAGCGATATCTGTAGGCCTACTGTCAAGAAACCAGGTTACAAAAGGTCACACGTGCTATAGGAGAGTGCGAGTCGATGACATGTAGTAATTAAGGAGGCGTCACGCGGCGTCGCCGTCGCTTTAATCAACATCCTGTATGCATTCCCTTTAATCTTTAATTAGGGGCTCCGTGCGAAACCTTTTACTTCAATTTGAATATTACATCGAGGTTGGACATTTTGAATGAGGTTTTGGGTGGTTTTGTCGATTAAAATGTTTTTAGCTGACGTTTGTGTTTTGTTTTTATTTTGTGCCGAAAAGAGTTTCAACTCCTTATAGCTTACAGCCTCCAAAAAGCACTTTTTAACTCAACTATGTCAAAAATAGTAGTTGGCTCAATGCCTGCACTGAGACTAATATACTTTACATCTATTCGAAGAAATAAAATTAATAAACCCTAGAACAGCATGCGTATTTTTTTAATTGCGGAGTCGAACCAGCTGTATATTAAATAGGCCAGAGTTTAACCAAATTTTTACTCTTCTTTTTTAGAAGACCACATTTTATTTACGAATTCAATGGCAAATAATGTTGTAAATTCACATTACGTCCTACACGCGAGAATTCACTTTTCAAGATCAGGCCCACGTGTCGCCAGAACTGCTCGATTAAGTCATCAGACCACTGAACTTTAAAATGCGCTATCATAAAAGGACACAGTATCACGGCGCGGTGAATGGGAATTATTTTATTATGCGTTTTTACGAGATGACATTGTCGTAAAGTGTCGGGTTGTTAAACAGTGGGCGACATCTGAGCCGCGGTCATTGACCGGACGAGTTTTGGGGTGTTTCTATTGGCTAAAATTGCGCTGGCAACAAAACATCTACTATGAAGTAATGATGAAAGCATGACAGGTGTGTAGTGGTAGAAGTTTGAAAAGGTGGTAGCATTATCAAGTTGTCTCTGAACCGATATTTAGTGGTAGTACCTATCTAGTAAAGCAATGATAACGTTTTTGGATCCAAAGTGTTTCTCATTTTAAAGTCAGAGCCTTAGTTAATATGCTATTGCAGTTATTCTATCTTAAAGTTTGCTATAAGTTCCTATACCGGTTTTTTCTAACTCTAACAACCATTACTTCATGTCTCTATTGCACCTTTATTAATGCCTTGTTCATTCCAAACAGAATAGATGTATTAGGTGGCGAGCCCATTGCCGGTTTTCGGGCACATACCCAGACTCCATGCTACTACTGTGAAGTTTCTAATGGAAAACCCAATAATACTTTGCACGATCCGAATCGAAACGAGAACATCTAGATCGCACGGCACACACTTATGGCACTTGACCACAAGGCCATCAAATAAATAAAGCAACATTTTACTGGTGTGCAAAATGCGCCTGCCTAATCCCAATATTAATTTATATCGCCCACCTCCTGTTTGCGGTCAGTCGTGCTCAGGTGCGAATAATGCCTTTACAAATGAGCCTGCCTCTACCGGAATGACAAGTGAAGCTGACGGCTGTGTTTGTTTGGCCAGTGCCCTTGCCATCAATGACGGTGTAAAACCTTCTTTCTCATCTTTTTTTATCTTTTTTTTATTGAAATTTGTGTTTAGAATATTGAATCTTCTTCTTCTTCATCAACCCATATACGCCCACTACTGAGCACGGGTCTCCTCTACCATTGAGAGGGTTTAGGCCATAGTCCACCACGCTGGCCTAGTGCGGGTTGGCGGACTACACACCTAAGAAATTTCTAAGAACTCTTAGGTGTGCAGGTTTCATCACGATGTTTTCCTTCACCGTTAAAGCAAGTGATAATTCAATGTGAATACACACATAACTTCGAAAAGTCAGAGGTGTGTGCCTGGGGTTCGAACCCACGACCGCCAAGATTCTCGACCGCGCGCCCAAACCTCGAGGCCATCACTGCTTCATTCATCATTAGAATATTGAATACATTGTTATTATTATTTGGAATATAAAAAATAGGCCAGATTATAATATTAAAGATATTTACTAAGTTTGCATTTAAGTCATTTATTTTGGTTAAAAACATTTTTGTAATTAAGTATTAATGACATTCGAAAACTCTTATTACTCTGATACTGCCCAGACATTTTTTTTATTTTTAAATGTTATTGAAAATTGTGGGATGACCCAATTTAAATAAGTTTATTTTCAAATCGAAATCATTAAATATTACGCTCACAATTAGTATAGTCTATCCTAATACAAGTAATATTAAAAGAAACACTAATTTGAACCACAATAACTTCTTGCTTATCGTTCGCAAGCAATAATTTGCATATAAAAATAAAACTGCAACCATTTCTCCGCGATTTAAATGCACTTATCTTAACTGTTTCATATTTCAAAGCCTAATTACAACATTATTAGTACGAACATTTGCGTTTACTGGAATATGCTCTCCCCCAGGCGTGTGGTACAAATTCTTATATCCTAGCGGTTAAAAATATCGAAGTTAAATGTTAGCTTATTTATTTAAAATACACAAAACTGTATATAGGCGGACTTAATGCCTGTGGAATTCTCTAGCATTTTATGAAGTATGGTTAGATATGATGGATGAAGCTTATGTATCACAATAATACGCATTTCTGTACCCAGGTTACGATAGTTGAGTTTTTAAGGGCCATATAGTGAAGGGATATTGAAATTTGTACATCACATTTTTCAATCAGAGTATGTAATTGTTCGATGTGGGCATTCATGCTACATTCAGCCCCGTGGCGCAGTTAGCTTGAAATCAGCTTGCGAAACGAGTGGCCGCGGGTTCGATCCCCGCACCGATAGTAAATGTTTGTGTGATCCACAAGTATTTATTTAGGTTCTGCGTGTTTGTGAGACCGAAAAGTCTCTCGTATTTTCTGAAACTCGTGAGCTCCCGACATCTTGGTCCGAAAATGTATTTAGGTGACTGTGTATGTGTGTTGATTGTATATTTTCATATCTAAGTGTAAGCTTCCGTTTTTAAAGTTTATTATTTTGCAAAAAAATTAAATAAAATGTGGCTGAATTATATTTTAAAAACGTATAAATGCTGGCGATACTGACACATCGATTCATTCTTGGTCGGACAATGGAATTGTACGGAGCTGAAGTTTGTTATGAAAACTTTATTTATGTTTCAAAGAGTATAAAGAGATTGGATAAAGAACATAGCAAGTTGAAACAAGTTTGTGTTCTCCTTATTGAAAGTGTTTCTTACATAAGTTTGTTACAAACTGCAAGTACCTCTGAATCGGCCCACACACATTTACGCGAAATTAAATCTGCGGCTGCTCGTTGCGCACATTAAAATTACACACATACATAATTGTGAGCACATTTCCCGCGGTCGTGAGGGGGGAGGGGGCGGTAGAACGGGGGGGGGCTACTTCCTCTCTCGGACCATTGGCTACATTATTTTCCGTTTTCTCCACACATTTCGCAGAATATTACGTTTTGTGTGTGTTTATGTTTCGTTTTGAATGTTATGGTGTGATTTTAATATTCGAGTGTCTCTTTATAAAGTGGTTAACAGTCATTGCATCCCTAATTGGGTAGTTTGAGAAGTCTATTTTGGTTTTAGTTAAGGACTCATAAAAATAGTGCTCTGAATTTGAAATTTCGTTGTTTTTTCTAAGAGATCTATGAATGTCTTATTGATTTTGTCACGAAAAGTGTAACCCAAATTTCTATTTGAAAATTTACCTAAAACGTTCTGCAGAGACTAGTCTACATTACAACTACAGTATAGCTTGTTATATGCCAAGTAAGCTGCATAGGCTTGCTTCCTATTTTAAGAAAAGCTGGTGATACTTAAGGTATAGGATTACACCTGCGTGTAATATTTTCTTACAAACATTTTCAGCCTGCTTATTTCCTCGTTTAGAAATTCATATTAAGGTGTTTTCGTCGCGTGTATTTTAATGTTTGCTTTATTCAATTCAATTTGTCAGACGTCGCGTTACGTGTGAAAATTGCAAGTTTTATAATACGTTGAAAGCGGGTTTGCTTAGCTTAGACTGCTCACGCAAACATAATTTATATTTTACGAATAATTACCAGTGAGTGTTGGAGGTTTGAAATGAAATCCGGCCTCTTGTTTCTGGTATCAAACCCACTACGCCAAGGGCCTGCCTTACTAAACATTTATTGCTGTGCTTGCCCGGGCTATGCCTCGATGAAATTTTTGCTTCAGTGGACGTCTCTCCGACGTGCTATGTGCCCTACCCATAACACCTTTCTCATAAATAAAATATATACAATTGATTAAACCAATTGATAATTTTATTTGCGTCTTCAGATGCGACATTAAAACACATTTCTAATGAATATGCAGCCAGGAACCTCGTGTATAAAACTTCCTCCTAGTATTTTATTGCCTTTCAGTTCCCAGATAGATAGTTATACTCTAACCCGTTGTGATAGAAGCGATAATTGCTTGTCACTGAATATAAACAACAAGTTAACGACATAGCCATAAAATTAAGCTTTGTAATTGTGATTACTACGTGATATTTTGTTCGATTAGATAAATTAGAAAAGTGAAAGACGACGGTAAAGTTTCTGTTGTCATCATAAAAATACTATTGACGATTTGACAGATGTGGGTAAAATCGCTGACCCATACATTTAACAGTTTAACTACGATTACTGTTGCGATTATTACTACTACGATCCAGAACAATGAATTCATTCGACAAGCATCATATTTATAAATTGCTTACGATTATTACATTAATAAAACAATCGTCATCAATTTTTTGGCCATTCTCTCTTCATTTGGACCTTAGCAACTTTCCACTAGATGCCTGCGTGCTACTCTTCTTGGCCGATATAAATTGAACAGAGCCCAAAAAGATACAAAAACATAATAATTATTACTCTTTCTTCTACACCCAAATTCTGAAGCCTGGAACAAAGTTAAAAGTTAGTAATTAATCTTTGTTTTTATTTAGAAGTAAAATGGCGTATGTCTAAATGCATTAATATATGTAAATGAAACTTTAGTGTTGTGTCGATGATATGAGTATAAGATATGATCATTGTACATCCTGCGGACGTCGTAAAGTGAATCAAATCACGAGGTGGGTGGGATCTATTGTGATCGCTTCATACACTTGTAGGACCACACCAGTTGTGATTGCATGCTGTACTTAACGCAGTTTACGACAAAGGATTAAATGAATACTTAAATTGAATTCTAATGAAAGTAAAGAGTAAATTAGAAGGCAAATTATTCTTCATGATGTTGTAAATGATAGGGTCAACATAAAGCTTATATAAAGAAGATGTTTAATTGTTATTTTTTATATGTTTGAGTGGTTTTTATACAGATCGGTTTCGGCTAAAACAAAGCCTGATGAATGTATATAGTGTGCTAGTAACTGAAGGCTAGTGTTACGCGAAACTTTTGTATTATTCTGATGTATATATAAGCTTAGTTATTGTTAAGTTTTATTAAAATTGATTTTATAGTTTTTACATAAAAGAGTTGCAAACATACTTTTTCGTCTGTAACTAGCATATAATAAAATGAAAAGATTATTTATCAATCAAATCAACGGCATCAAAATCTTACCTCTGTTGTCAAATTAAAAACCAAATGAATATCCTTATTTAGTCTAGTTTGTATACGAAATGCATTTATCATGCAAATAGGTTACTCTGTATAATTTCGGCGCATTCCGGTGTTAAAGTAGCCACTGCAAGTTCACAGATTGGATTGCAAATGAGTTTCTCGCGCCGAGCCTTTGACCGGAGAGGTACAGCTCGGACGGTAAGTGCCCTGGGAATCTATACATATTCCACAGTTATTACTTGTTTTGTTTACTTTAGTAATGTTCAAAATACACATAATGGAACAAAGAGTTTTATTAATTTGTATGAATGTATTGTATGTATGTATATTAGGGTGTCCCAGCTTAGTAGGGCGATTTTTTTTTTCTCGAAATTAGATACGCATACCCTCTATATTTTTTCTAATTGACCCTAATAACTCAAATACGAAATATTATCGAAATTGGATACCGGTAACCCGTGCCGACTTGATGGCAAAGTTTTAAGAAAAAAATTGTATGGTAATTGTAGAGCACATATAAAAATTAATTTTTATTTTCAAAATTATATCCTATTTCACAGGTATTATATATTTATTATTTAAACAGGAATATTTGTGATATTTTAATCTTAAAGTTTTCTTTTTACTGTTAGGATAAATCACAGGAAAAATTGCTTTAGTTTCCCTTTAAAGGTGACTTTTTCACGAAAATTTTGTATCAGTATAACTGCAATTTGCAGTATCACTAGCGACTTTTAGTGTCATTATTTATTTCTTATCTGCTTGAAAAGAAGTATAACTAGTCTGTGAAGTAAGCAACTCATTGAGAAAAGTGTCAAAATTTTTAAAACGATTGAAGAAGAGCAAGACTAGTTTTTGATCGAAATAAAGTCGTTTATGTCTGTCTAAAAAAGTAAATCACGCAGATATCTTTCCAAGGGATGAATTGATGGATCCTCTTTAGTTAAGCTTTAAAATATTATCATTTTTGGTTCCTGGTCTCCATCATAGTGATATATGTAGAGACAAGACAGCTACTTCATGAACCAAAGACCAAAAATGCTGAAAAATATTCTGCATGGTCATTTCTGAGTTAATTTTATTGACAGTTTCCCAGGGTTTCAAAGTATTAAGCAAACATAAGGCGTGGTAAGGTGCCGTCACTGATAATATACAATGCATCCAAGCCTTAACATGGTATATAGCGATGCAAATCTAGATGTCTAATAGTGCGACTTTTTATTAGTAATTTACAATTAAAAAATAAGTTACGACATTTTTAATCAATTAATTGCTTCGGCCATCATGGTGTCTGGTACATAGAACTTGGAGATCGAATAGTCAATTTTCTTTCTGTATCACCACCAAAGAATATGATTATAGCTATAACTGTTAATTCTTGATAGCCAAACCTTAAATTTCCTTCCTAATTCTGTCCGGTAAAACAATGTATATCTATTTATATAACTATATCTATTATCTAGATTTATTTTTTATAAATTAAAGGGCACTGGCGTGTGCAATATACAAAAAGTAGTCCAAGCTTGTAACAAACTCTTGACGACACTGTACGAACACATCTTGCGATTTTTCCGCATTATTTGTTGATCTCTTCAGAGTCGGTATAAGGCACCTTATTTCT
The DNA here is from genome assembly GCA_030295005.1 of Cephonodes hylas. Taxonomy (NCBI): domain Eukaryota; kingdom Metazoa; phylum Arthropoda; class Insecta; order Lepidoptera; family Sphingidae; genus Cephonodes; species Cephonodes hylas. The sequence goes on from AP025365.1 coordinate 2,233,855, forward strand.
TAAAATTAGTTTATTAAAGCTTAAATAGGCATATAAGCCCTTTAACAAAAAATAATTAATCTCGAATAGTTAGATTTGCGATTTACAAAATTCAATTTTACTTCACGAATTTTATTAAACAGAACTGCCAATATTTGCTCTTTACAGAGAAGTTTTAAGCCGTTATTTTAATGTTTTGCACCCCCCTATTAAAATTTGCCTTTGAAATCTTAATCTGACATATTGATTAAACAAAAAGAGGCGTTTACCAATACAATAAACAAGCAACCACGAAACTTCCATGCGAATATTGCGACACGCCGAAGTTCATACAAAGTATGTAAGTACTGAAACACATGAATGCAAGTCGGCACGTGTTGCAGTGGTCCTAAGTTCATGAAATTTTATTTATGAGTGTTTTAACACCATTCGAAAATAATTAGAGGGTATGCGTTGACAAAAAAAGATTTTGATTTTTTTGGGACACCCTAATGTATATGCACCAACAATTATTCTGTTATATTCACCTGTCTGGTTGGTTGTCTGGAAGAGATCGCTTAAAGCGATAAGACCGCCTTTTGTACGTTATATGTTTCTTGGAGTGTAATGAAAGTAGCATTTCATGGAAAGACACCTAAAAAACGTCTGTTTATAGTATTTCTGCTGGGTACGGGCCTCCTCTACCATTGAGTGGATTTAGGACTTAGTTAGACAGTTAGCCTAGTGAGCGTGAAGAATTACACACCTTTTTTTTTATGCCTGGGGAAAATCCTCTTGGATTCCTACTAACAAGCAGGATATGTCGGACTTTTACCGACTAAAAACCCCATGGTTCTCGGTTACCACGTCAAAAGGACACCGGGGTCTCAAGAAGAACACATACCGGTAGTCCTTTGAAGAATTACACACCTAAGTAAAATTCCTTTGTTTATGTGTGCAGGTTTCATCACGATGTTTTGTGTCAAGTGATATGTGAATGTATTGTCTTCGAAAACGCGGACAGTGCCCGTGCCCAGCTGTGGGACGTAAATGTTAATAAACTTTCCCGTGTTAACGTGATTTTCGTACTAACGCGACTCCATACAAATTTGTGTCTATTCGGTGTGCATAAGGCGGTGAAAGTTTAATGGTTCCGAAGAAGAGGCATTAAAGTATTCGATACCCGGCAACTTTGACGCACGCTCATCCGGCCGTGAACTGATCCGGGTAACCTATGGTTTTAAAACTTGTCCGGAAATATGTATCTTAAAATAATATTAAATAGGAAAAAAATATAAAAATAAATATACTTCTCAGCAAGAAATAAGAAACACACTTATGTACGTATTATAAATAAAACTAACTTATACAATTTTTCAATTTCGTCATGGTCTCGCGGCAAACGTATGTGCCATGCGGTTTAAAGGTCCGGGGTTTGATACCGAATTGGGCAGGGTAATTCAGTATTTCTTTTAGCCAACTACTAGGAAGAGCTTGCGAATATAATAGAAAAACAGCAGTAAGCCGCTATTACATGGGACTCATATGTACCAAGTAAAATGTGTACCTACGCAGAAATGCACCTGTGCCTTACAAGAAATACACATCTGAGGTCATGTATGTATTTAATTAAAAACGATCAAACATTACTATAACCGGATCCAATAACAGTAATCAATGTAAAGAAAACTGCGGTTCCTTCACTTTTCCGCCAGTGAACATGAATCAGCGAGTTCGGTCGTATATCAAGGCCGAGGGCTCGTGCGGAGGGATATTCCCTCTCGATAACCGCCCTACATCATAGTTGCTGATACAGAACGCTTATGGGTGTAAATATATTGGTTGTAGTAATAACTACACAGGATTTTATTAGTAGTGGTTCGTGGTAATGTAGATTTTGTCTCACATATATATCAGTGGTGGTAGTGATATAAAACCCCAAAAGGCAAGTATGCCATTCGAAATTTCGAATAATCATATTTGGGCTTTAAGTCTACTTTATTAAGTAGACAATTTAAATATAATATCCTAAACAGTGATAATGATAATATCGTAAGGAGTGATGGCCTCGAGGTTTAGGCGCGCGGTCGAGAATCTCGGCGGTCGCGGGTTCGAACCCCAGGCACACACCTCTGACTTTTCGAAGTCATGTGTGTATTCACATTGAAATATCACTTGCTTTAACGGTGAAGGAAAACATCGTGATGAAACCCGCACACCTAAAAGTTCTTAGGAATTTCTTAGGTGTGTAGTCCGCCAACCCGCACTAGGCCAGCGTGGTGGACTATGGCCTAAACCCTCTCAATGGTAGAGGAGACCCGTGCTCAGCAGTGGGACGTGTATGGGTTGATGATGATGATTCTAAACTCACTATAAACTTTTAGAATTCCGCGTGTAACGCTTTGAGCTTTTAAGGATATATGGCCAGTGATTCATAACATGAGTTACATTTAGGAATAGATGGTAATAAATGGGTAATTGGAAGTTAATTTCAATGCCCAGTTTTCGGTTCTAGTCTTTCTACTGCTGGACATAGGGCGCTCCTATAGCACGTCACTGGGCTCGATCTCCAGCCTTCCTCATACAACCACTATCAGCCTTGCTAATATCGTCACCCCACCTAGCCAGAGGGCGTCCACGGCCCTCATAGATAAAATACTCAAAAACAAAAACACATATTTATCTCGGCAGCCTGTTAGCCATTACAAAACCCCGTCACACCTGTAAAACCCATAATTAATGTCCAATCCGGCCAGTCCACACCTCTCTCAAATATTCAGCCGTCCCCAATCAAATGCGCGACCGCAACAAAGTAAAGCGACTCGACAACCGCTGTACTCCCGACAACCTTAATTAAACCGCGAATATTTAACAAAACGCTCCACTGTGTCAACTTTTATAGACTGAGGACTGAAACAGACTGGACTTTTTTGACCGGTGTTTTTTGTATGAATGGTTCGTTAGCTTTATAGGTGTGCCCCTAGCCGCATAGATTTTAAAATCATGTTAGAAAACGTGATATTTAGTGTTCTCAGTAGCAGTACTGAGATTAGAAAATTGTTCCAAAAATATGGAAAAACACAATGCCACAAATGCCGGCGAATGTTTATCATCTTAAAAGTAGAAATTTAATTTCTCTGAAGATTTTTATTTCGAGAAAACTGCACTGATGGAAATTGTAGGGTACTGATGAAAGTGTTCATTGTCGTGAAACCACTAATATACACACCTTCTTTTCTCACATACAGCCTTACAAATATGTCACTCAGTTTTTCTTTTTGTTTTTTTTTTTTAATTTTTATCCCCTTGTAAAATTTCATTAAATCAAACTTCCTTGTAACCTACATACTCTTTCATTTAGCGCGTTATCCTTGTATCAAACGTGTGTCGGTTCTGTCCTATTTCTCTTTGCGTTCCGAACAGCGCTACAACTTTGCAACTCATTAAATGTAGTGTCGTACAGCCGACATGACATGCTTTTACTGCTATATTAACCTGTCATGTTATAAAAATACAGATAATATATTATTTCGCACAAAGGATGCGTGCCGGGCAAAGGAGCTTCGTAGATTTATGCTCCTTTATAAGAATACTGGGGAATTAGGTTGCTGTAGTTTGAGAATTTTGTATTCTGTTTTTATGTAGGTAATTACTATGAATCCGAAAATTGTATAACATATGTTTTATTTACGCGTAATTCAAGAAAAATTAGGAAGTGCCTGATATTGTTTTTTGATACTTTAATATTAACTAAAAACCTTAAGAATAAGAGTGGTTAATTAAAAATGACTTCTAATAAAAGAATTTATTAGAAAAAATTACCAGAGCCTCTTTCCTAAAAAAATCTATAAATGGGTAATATTTATAGATTTTTTCTGAATTGAGATATATTTTCCTAACAAAGGGCACTTAACATTAAAAAATACACACTATGCTTACTTTATAGTACCTATAGTACTAGATTTTGATAAAACTATCTACCTATTGTGTGTAAACTTTTGTACTAAAGTGCCGTGGATTCATGCAATCCAAACTGCCTTCAAGCTGCACCAAGAATGATATTTGTCTTGCGAAAATGTTTTATCGAACCGACCACGGGCACCGCGAAATATTCTCTCGCATTTGTAAGTCGCAGTCTCTAGGGATTTCAAGAGAAACAGCTTTGTAAAGTACAAATGTGATAACGGAAACTGCGTTGTCTTGGGTTTTAGTTGTGATACTTATGTTGCCATAGGCAACGGTTACCAAACGGTTATGGCAAATGCCTTGATATTTAAAGTAGTTGTTGACTAAGTACTTATTTATTTGAATGGAAAAGACAAATATAGAAACATAAATTAAGATAATAGTAATTAGAAAGTTTGCATGCTTAGTTGTTTTTAGGACAATCACACAAATACGTATCATCAGATTAATTTGATCGTTGAAATCATCTTAATATTATTTTGTATAAAGTTTATTTGTTAATAGATTTTAAATAGTATCTTCTCAGTGAAAGATAAACGAAGTTCGAAAGTGTATCTAAAAATGTCAGAAGAGTCTCGAAATGTAAATTGAAATTTAATAACACAGAGTTGTAGAGGAGGCCGGTGACCAGGAACGGTACGATAAAGGCTGAAAATTATAAAATTTTATAGACATTGCAAACTATACAGCAAAACTTAACCATCCAAGCGATGGGAATTATCCCATCAAGTCCCAGACGTGCAATACTCAAAATGCGGTTTCATTTTAATATGTTGATAAAGAATTAAATTTAAATGTGGCAATTAACGCATCGCTCCTTGTTAACGAGTTTACGAACTCATTGTTTATTAATAGTACAAAACGCGGCCGAAGGTAGGTAGGTTGTAACACTACAGGGGAACTGCAATTTGAGCGACGGTTTGGCGCGCGCTCTCGGCATAATTTTAGGAAAGCGTTTTTATTTTGCTAGAAAACTTTTAGAGGTTTTAGCTGAAGACGTCTAGGCTTAAATCGCCTTTAAAAGTTCTTAGTAAAGTTCTATAAGATTGTAAGCTGAAAGAGCCTGAAGTATAGTCGCCGTGAGGTGTTGAATTTATGAAAAATTAAAGGAAACTGTAATATTTAAGTATTATTAATAAGTTGTATTTTAGTATATTTTGCTAAGTAAGAAATGTGCTCATAGTTTGGTCTGTAATATAGAGTTGAACTTTGAGATCAGTGAAAGAATGCCTTGATCCCTTTTCCCTTAACGTTAGGTAACGGGTTCTTATACAATACTCAACATGAGTACAGTATTAATAACAGTATTGTAGCGTCCTAGCAATATTAATAATAAATTGTAAGGTAAGCGTAAAAATAAATTATTATAAAAGCGCTGTTCCCCACTCAAACCGATTCATTACTACCTCGGACATCGGACCGAGTGGACGGGTCAGACGCTCTTGAGAGTAAGAATTTGTAGTTTTATTTAATACAAACCAAACCTGTAACATCAGGATGTTACATTGGCGACGAGGAGTAAGTACGTAAGTGCAAACACAATATAATATGCATGACATATAATATTATCAAAATAATGGATTATGTATGATTGATACTATCACTTTGAGAATAAATATAATAATTAATGATTATAATTTATAACAAGCGTTAATAAAAAAAAAAAAAAAGAAGAGTGGGGACATACCTGGTCTTCTACTACCAGAAATTCCTGTATTTCTTTAAACATAAGTTATTACAAAATATTTTACATATTCGAAATAGTTCTAATCATACAACTCAAAAAAAATCCATAAGTATCGGCAAAATCTTACCAAAAAAAAAATATAACAACTATTTTGTGCGCATTTGAATAAATTCTTCTCTCCATCGTGTAACACGCATCACGTGCCTATGTATCTTAAAATTATTAATGTGTTACTTTAACTTTTTCAAAGCGCATTGTGCACAAAAAAGTAACGAGTACCTGTAAGAATTTGCCGAGTTGGGTACAACCCGACAGAAGTACACCGCAATTATTATTGGCTAAAGCCAACAAATACATGCATTGACATTAAAGTATGCCAGTGTATGCAAAATTACCCGCAATATGCCAATTTGACGTGATAATGAGACAGAATCGGAGACTCTGTTGCTTAAAACTCGCACTGGAAGCCAATTTATGGCAACGGTGGAATGGCAATAAAGAAATCCTGTACAAGGATTACAACCAAGCAGAAATGCAAAGAATAATGGTGTACTAAATGTGGTTTCAAAAGCCACTTGAAAAATCAATGCCTCGAAGCAATGATTTCCTGCTGCGGCAGAGACTCAAATATGAGACTATGAGAAGGCTAAGTCAAATGACACACCTCGAAGTCTCACACCTCGAGTAGGAAGGGCGGTGATCCCGACATTTACGATCGGATTCTGTACTATATTTTCGTTCCATATTTTCAATTGTAATTGTTCCGTTAATTTACCAAATAAATAAAAATAAAATTTAAAATAAATGAAAAATAAAATTTTAAATAAATAAAGATAAAATTCAAAATAAATAAGAATACATTTTAAAACTAAAGTCAAAAGACAAAATCACCCACAAATGTGAACTGTGTTCCACATTGGGGAATAAAAATATGTCTGCCAGCTGGGCGACATAAAAATACCATACTAAACGACTCGGTGAGCCGATACAATGTCATAAATGGAAAATAGGGAAATATTTCAAATCAAATGCCATGTAGCATCGAATCAGTACCAGGATAAGTCAGTGATTGACATAAGGTCCTGCAAATGATTATTGCTTATTAAAAGCACAAATTTCAGCTGAACCAAAAACAAAACCAGCTAAACAAAGCTATAAAAAATGTACACCCGGACTCTTAAGCAATTAACTAAACTATGATTTAATTGTTGAGGGTGTCAAAACAAGGCTTACAATCGAGAAGTAAAAAATCATTAGTGCGGTACTTGGGAAAATCCCAAAAACGAACGCGCGCCGGTGGATATTTATGGCCCATCGAGGTCAAAATCCACTAATCTAACAAATCCGCTTTTAAAGGGCTTGATCAGACTTCATGAAGTCGAAAATTAAACTTCGTTAAAAAACGGCGATTTACGGGATAAAAAGTGGTACCAGAAATTTGCTAGAAAATTTATTGCAATCGCGACAATGTCTGCTAAATTAAAGAATTTTAAAATCATATTACAATAGACAGTCTATTCTATCATTATTTCTACCCTGTTGTAGATTTGAAACACCTTAATGGTCCAAGATAAACGCAATAAAAATTTATCATAATAAGAGCCATACTATAAATACAAACCCAAAACTGTTCTGGAAAATGCCTCTTACAAACGTCACTATGACCAAACAACAATGACGGATAAGACCGTTCATTACAATAGATCCGATATTACCCTAATTGATAAATAAAAATAAATAAAACAGTGGAAATAATAAACATAGCCGTACCCAATACGCACAATTTATAAAGCACAATATCGAAAAACTATCTAAATACGTAGTTCTGAAAGATAAATTAGCCCGAAAGTGGATAGTAAATCGAGTATCATTGGTCACAATAGTCATTTCTATTGCAACAGTAGTGCCCAGACACTACACATCAAGCTATAGAAATGATAGACTCACCATCAACCACCTGCAGTCTTATGCAAAAAGTAAATTTTAAATATAGATCCTAATGGACCTACAGAACATAGACAAGACCTTTCAGCGATCTCAGATAATCCATAAACCCAACAGTACACATTTGGCCAGGCCTGTATGTACTATTATCCCAGCTCAGGAAGCTGAGACTCAAAGAAATTGAGGAATAAAAATATAATACTCCGGAACTTATACTGGTTTGGTAGTTTGTTTTGAGGCCATCCGATTAGATAACCATTAAAGTACCTGTTTCGAAAAACGAACGGAGATGTTGGGATTTGCGCATGCACGAGGAAAGTAGGCCCGTAGCACCTACTATGTAACAGATAATCCCTAAGTTCCGCTATTCCAAAGTGTTCGCAAACGTAAATTTAAGGAATTCTCATCCATTAATGTTTAAGTGAAGATAGTAGTTACACTGCATCTTTCACACTAATCTTAAGAACTTTGAAATAATTTTATTTCCTCAATATAGTAAATTTAATTGACATTGTGGTTTGTGGATAATGAGGCTGATAAGGCGCGAAAATGATGCAAAACTATCAAAGTATACAATTCATTTTGCAAATATTGACTCCAGCCAGAGGTAAACGTTCAAAAAGTCTTTTATATCAAGACATTCATAAAGTCTGTTACTAAGAAAAAATCGTTTTCTGGGTATAGTTAATACATTAAGCCTTGCGTAAGGTGTATAAATTGGCAAAGACCGCAAATATAAATTTGTTATTCGGTCGGTAACCAAACAGACGCATTTACCTATTGTTAAACAAGCTATGACTTAAATAAGACCTTTGACTATTATGACATGTTTAACAAGACCCAAGTTATGGTAGTTCAGTTCAATGGTAGTGCAGTTGTACTACGAGCTGTATTACTACTGTATTATGTAATCGAAGTAAGACTAGGATAATTGCATATATGGCAACACAAGTCTGACAGAACGTGAGAAACGTTGTCAGACCGAGAAAGACCTAGCATAGTTGCTCATTTCGATATTTATTTGTTAGGAAAAGTTAGTCTAATTAATGAGCACAAAAGGAGGTTGGTACACTCCTCGACATCAGAAGTACGTACCCGGATTAACCGGTGACTACTGTTTATAAACATTTAATTTTATGTCGTATACAGTCCTTGGAATACAACAAAGTTGTTTCGTTGTCACGGTTTTGTGGCTATATAGAACAACCTAAACCGGTCGATAAGATTAGTAATCAATAAGGATCGCCCTTTAACAAGTTCCCTGAGGAAACTGAAGCGAACAGGAATTTGTAAAAAAAAATGATTTTACCAAAAAACTATGTTTACCATACATAACGTATGTCGAAAAGAATCCTGATCAGTTTAATAATTTTGTAATATACACAATAAAAATATCAGGAACAAATGTAATCGTGTTAAACACGTAACTCTTCACCGGAAAGTTAACTCTTTATGTATTGTATACGCTTCTGTAACAAGCTTCCAACGACCTTTCCAATGTTTGAAATTGTTATTCATAGTGTACAATGAAACAATGACAATTTCAAAAAAGAAACATCATAAAAAAACAACGATATGTTGCTATATTTCTATAAAATTAAAAATGTGTGACTGTGTACTGTGGACCGCCTCTTGGTCCCGCGGTACAAGTATGTGCCGTGCGGTCTAGAGGTCCTGGGTTCGACTCCCAGATTGGACAAAGTTTTATTGAATTTTCCATTAGGAAATTCACAGTAGCAGCAACAGGGAGTCTGAAAATGTACCGGGGAAACGGAAATATGTGGGTGCAAAAAATGCATCTATGCCTACCCCTTCGGGGAATACAGGCGTATGTATGTAGGTAAAAGTATATATGTAAAGCGATATAATTATATTATTTCGTTTTGCTGTGGGAGTTTCTTATAGGTTCTTCCCCATAGCTAAATTAAACTAAACAATTCATAATTAACGATTCAAAAATACTTGTAAAAGTCTATTTGAATCCTTATTCTTATTGTAAAAATATCTTTATAATTTGCCTGAGTTTAGTTGGGAACAAAGTTCAATAACTAAAAGTAAAAAAAAAAATAACTACAAGGTAGTTAAATTGTTATTCCTACCGCGTTTAGACCAAAAGTACTCATAGCTAGTCACGAGGGTCATCATTGCCATGGAAACGCGAGTGCCCACGGAAGTATAGTGAGGTAAAATATTGATGCACACTTTATATGTAATGTAATATGTGTACTATTGTATCAGCACCATCACCATGGTGTCTAGGACAACTACTAGTTCAACCATAGATAACCGGTTGCGTCGATTTTACTAAACCATTACCCCAATGTTGCTCCAAATAGACTGTTTCAGTTGCAAAAAGGGAGTTAAGCATCGCTTAGACTACACAATCATCGGAGCAGATGTCAACTCTCAATGGATGGGCCATTGAGATGATGTGCGGTCAACGCTACTGGACAAGAATGGAGGAGAATATCTCTCAGCTGAAAAATGGAAGGAGAATGGACTATATATGTATGTTGTAAAATATATGATTGGAAAAGAGCAACACTAGAGTTTCTTGCCCGTTCTTCTCTAGTGATAACTGCCTTCCGAACGGTGCGGTAGATTCATTTTTATGTTATGACATAATTTTATTGGTTATAGATAAAATATAAAATACCAAATAAAATTAAAAAAAAATAAATAAATAAAAAGGGAAGAGATGTAGCGTCCTAGCAATATTAATAATAAATTGTAAGGTAAGCGTAAAAATAAATTATTATAAAAGCGCTGTTCCCCACTCAAACCGATTCATTACTACCTCGGACATCGGACCGAGTGGACGGGTCAGACGCTCTTGAGAGTAAGAATTTGTAGTTTTATTTAATACAAACCAAACCTGTAACATCAGGATGTTACAAGTATAAATGATTTTTATTTAGATACTTCTAGATGATGGGAAATATCACTCGGTATCTGTTTACTACTTACGTACAAACATTCTATAAGTAGACGATTTTTCTGAATAAATAAGTAGCGAAATTTAAAAGATGTTAAATCACGTGTATTGTGAATCATCCTATAGGCAAGGTGCATGTAGGGAGCAGGGAGCGGCCGCTATCTCATTCATTAGTAATGGGACGTTGACGGGGATCGAGCTGTGTCGCTCTGGGAACCCATCACCACGTCATAATTATGACGTCCTTAACAGAAACGTGTATATCATTCTGCTTATTATATTTGTACAGTTATCCTCCATAAATGGACCAGCATTGTTTGATGTATATTGTCCTTCTGAGGAATCAAAAATCGAACGCAAAAAATCGTCTAAATCAATTCAAGTGTTTAACCGTGAACCGTGTAAAACTAACTAACTAAACAAGTCTAGCGTCGTCTACTAAGGCTTAACTCTCTGAGTTGTAGAAGAGTCGCACTGCTGGACACGGGCTCAGACTTTCTAATGAGAGAGAACCCTCTAAATCAGTGTTTCCCAAAGTGGGCGATAACGCCCCCTTGTGAGCGCTGGAGCTCTCAAGGGGGGCGGTAAGAGACCCAGAAAGAAAATGGGGGCGTTGTGTAGAGCCTAGAGGCCTGGGGGGTGATTTGTAATTTTATTTAGCTAGGAGCGACAAAAATCGGTAGATACGCGCCCAAAATCGGTAATAGATCGCAATATACATGACCATTCTATGCAGTTCTTGTTTTTTTTTTTAGGATGACGGTTAAATAAATAATTTATTTTATTTTCATTTGTGGTTTCGCGCGTTTTAATGGGGGCGCTAAAAAATGTTTTATTCTCAAAGTGGGCAGTAGACAAAATAAGTTTGGGTACCACTGCTCTAAATAGACAGTGTAGGCACTAAAACCTAGTCCACTACACTGTTCTAGGACTACACTCCTAAGAAATTCCAAAGAACTTTCAGGTGTGCAGTTATCTAACGTTTTTCTTCACCGTTAAAGAAATCGATAATTTGTGAATACACCGCCTTTTACAAGTAAATATATATAAAATCGAGCCTAGAATCTACCTAATAGAGGTTCCAATAATTGATAGCTTCCGCGCGAAGACTAATGGCGTGCGATGAGATGTTGACAGATCGACTAACGAACGCGACGGTGGAGACCTTTTGTTGTGCTAATGTGGGGACACATCCATTCCACGTAATTTATCGCGAGGAAGTTATCGAAAGCCTCGGGACAGTGGCGGTACTTCCATAGAATCCCGAAAGCCCGACTTGCCTTACATAGTTCCGAATAACGAACTTAACGATTGTTTATTTATAAAATAACGCTATAAACGTGAATGTGAGTACTAACCGGTAGGTATTTATTAGTCCTACGTACCAAAAAAAATATGCTGCTACTAAATAAACATTTGGGCTTGCCTTAGTTTGACACCCTAGGCACGCCACTGCCTCGGGACTGACAATGCTTTTTGTAAATTTTTATGGTGATTTCTAAAAGTGGTGCTGTAGGCTCTTCTTGTGGTGTGAGACTTAAAATCCGCCGAGATGTGTGTTTGTTTGTCCCGCCATACCTCAAAAAACAGAAGAAAAAAAATACCGTTATCATGTTTTGCTCTGTGCATTCAGTTTATAAATGATTTATAAACTGTATTTTTAATGACATTTTATTATTTTGTTTCAGGTAAATAACGTCAAAATTTGCTCCGTAAGTCTCATATACTAAGTTCAAGGTGTGCCATATAAAAATAACATAATCCTTAGTATTATATGCCTATATATAAATCTGTGCTTCTTCATTATCGACTACGGTTAAGTTCAACCTTCCTTTACAGACCTAAACGCGTTGATTATAGTGACTTCTGAAGTGGTTACCAACTCAGCCGTACCATCCTAGAAGTTATTAATCTATGCAAACAATTTACTCCTGGCGTCGCGGCGATACAAATTTATGTGCATATGTACGGTAATAAAATAAGTCTCAAACATTGGGCCAGGGCCGGACAAATTGGCCCACGCCCACGCGTGAGTAACGTCGCGTATGCAAATGCGTCTCGGAAGCGCGGGGCCCGGCCGCCCGATGCGCCCGCCTGCTTCCGGACACACAGTAAATGTCAGAGGCAGTAGGAGAATTGTGTGCGGATTGGTCTTTTCAGGACTTTTTGGAGTGTGTGCGGGTATTGAAATAAAATTGATTATATACTTTAAAGATAGAAGTTTCGATAGAATCACTATGTACTAAGAAAATAAAATAAACTAAATAAAAGTCCGTTAACCTGTCACACTTGTTATATAGGACACAAATATTCCCATTTTTTTAAAAGTACGATCTCAACACAACAGTGTACCGCTGTTCAAAACTTATCGATTATTTATTAAGTTGTTACAAGTATATAAATTGTTCCTGAGAGATTTTAATTTGGACAATTTGGGTATTTAAATTAAAAAATCACGGTGATTTTGTTGGTAATAAATCACGCAAAATAATGCAAGAAATTTAAACTAAATTGTCTGTTTTTACATTCCCAAAAATGAACTTTTCGTGACATTAAAAACAAACCAGGTTTATCATTTGCAAGTGTAAGGCAGACCATATCTTTTACCATACTGTCTTATGCTAAACTGTGTCCTGGTCACAGTAGTTCCGTTGAACGCATGCGAATTAAGTTGGCGCTTTGTGCCCGGCCAAGGGAGCGTCTTGAAAGGGTGTTTCGACCCTGAATGGATTAAACGTCGCGATGCAAGCCGAATAATAAAGGGCGAGTGTTTTATGATCGTGAAGGTTGCCCTTTCACAGCGCTTTACTCTCATAAGCGGAAGATATAGGTTTTGAATGATTTAATTTTTTTTATTAATGGGATGGTTTTTAATTAGATAGTGTAATTAAGTTTGGCTGTTGAAGTGGTGGTAGTGGATTTAAGCAGGTACTTGGGGTACCTTGATTTTTTATATTTAATGAAAGGATAGATGGGAAAAAAGAAGGGATAAAGTTTTCTATGTATACCAATAACGCATCAATCTACTGTACCACCTTTATTGACCGCAAAATAGATTTAATTTTTTTCAAAATATGCAACGTTTCTTTCAATGCCAAAGTCAAGGTCAAAATACTCTTGATCCAAACAGCATTTTAAAAGCTCTTTTAAATCGTCAAATTAAAACTATTTAAACTACTCACATAATTAACCAAAGATTACAATTCTTCTCCGGATTCGAACTATCGACCATCGTAGCCCGACGTCCTAACAATCTTTTCCTACCATATTATGATGTAAATAGGGGTGCAGATTTTCTCTCCGGCGCCGCGAGTCTCGGCGATCTGTCAAGTAATGTGTGACTTATTGGCCGCCATCCCCCGTCAATACACTTAGCACTTCCCATCCTATACATCGCATCATTGCTGAAGTTTTGACTTTTATAAATATACCAATCGTTTGGTTGGTTTTTTGGCAACCTTACATACATTTATTGGTATATGAGCACTGTAAAATATTTTTTTTTGTTATTCAAACAGTTTAACCTATCCAGTTTAATCTAATCTCTCGTCCTTTACATATGTATATTATTCAGGGTTGTATTATTAAATTAATACTGAGCCTGAAAAGCAATCGCTATTGTACTAGATAATGTTTGTACCTAAAGCAGACTATTGCAATATACGCATGGAAATTTTAACCTTATTTTACGTTGACTATTAAATAAGTCTTCCCGTAATATCTTATTGATTATAAAGGTGGAAATGAAAAGGCCTCCTTTGCAACTGAAAGACATGACGTCTTTCACAATTATCTTATTTGTCAAGCGATTTTACTACCTCCCTCAGTTCCGTTTTATACCTGTTAGTTATATTACAAAAAACAACCCTGTACCAAAACAGTTTTACCCACCTCAGCCTTTTGAAGTGCAAATGGTTTTAATCAAAACACCAGCCGCTACTTTTTATAAAATTTTCTCATACATTTTTTTTCCAATTTTCTATGCCATATACTTCATTCAGCTGTTTCATAAAACTTCCCCTAATGCGAATCAGGCCATGTCAGTGCATTTTGGGGGTGCATAAAGAAATGGGGTTGATATCTTTACGCCGACTGGTAGACGCCATACTTATAAGTCAAAATGTAAAAAATATACTCATAGACATTGCTATCGAAGAAGGTAATTTATTTTCTTTACTAAGTTTAAGTAATTTAAAGTTTTGGAAATTTAGGTTCACGGAAGAGCTGTGACATTTTTTTGATGGATCATTCCAAATTAGAAGAAATATTTATACGAAAAACCTGAACAATAAAACTCTCAAAAATTTTACCTGTTAGCTGCACAGTGAAAAAATCCTTGCCAGTATTCTGATAAAAAAGTGTCTGCCTGACATTTTCACGTTCATTCGAACCTTCGACAAAGACAAAACCTATTCCCTAGCATCGCACCCTTTCGGCCCTGTTCTCTATTTTCAAATAAATCATTCAGAAACATTTCCATTCACATCCCTTCTAGATGAATGAGTGCAACGCCACGATCCATAATCTGATAAAAAGTGGCCAACACGTAAAGCCCATAACCGAAAAACAATGGCGGCGTATAGAGCTATAAAATGCAAGGTAAACCCATTATCTGGTCGCGGCCACGTGTGCTGCACAGGAAATGCGTCCGACGCCATTTTTCATGACAGCCGGATGTGACGCCCCGCACTCTATTTACTTGCATTCGCCCGTAATGGAAAGCGTTTTGGGAAATGTCCGCTATGTGTGATTTAGAATAATGCTTTTAATTTTGTTAACCTGGTAAGTGAAGGGTGATTCGAAAAAGGGAGGAAAAGACTCTTATTTTTTCTCACCAGTAGATACAGTTCTGCTGATATTGACCAGCATATTGATGCTGATCCTGTCTCAGTTATTGAGGAGGCCCGTGCAGTGATGATATGGGCTGATGAAGAAGAGGTTTGAGCTAGGCATCCTGAGGGTTTTTATACAATATTTGTTATTTACGTCTTTATTTACTCTTAAGTATGTGTAGAAATACTTCTCCTCACACACCGAAACCAAACACAACAAAAAAAATCACATTTCTTGAAATATGAACCTTGGTCTCAGCCCATAGGGATCTTGGCCGACAGCCACAAATCCTAACCCGACAATTTACACCGCACGGCGACATCATACCGTGCCAAAACAGTTACATTTACCATCAAACACCTACGCAAACATGAATGGGGGGAGGAGGGTTAAGGACGGTCGTTTGTACCCGACAGTCGTCCTTGAGGGTTGTTGACACATCTTCAATATACTGGGCGGTTGCCAACTATGTTTTATGTGCTGTAAACATCCTAACTTTGGTGTTACGCGATTTTTATTGCAGAGTTGTGTTGGGGTATGAGGTGGACTGATGACCTCATAAGGCTGCAGGTTGATATAGTCAAGTTTGAAACCATTTTTTCGTAGTCTGACGTCTGGATGGGGACGTCCTATGGTAGAGTAAACTATGCTTTAGACGGATGCATTTAAATAGGAATATCCTTTTTATATCACTCTAACCACTGCAATTTAACTTTCTTTTATAATTACGGAATATTAATATGGCTATGTAAATGAAAAACAGGATGAATAGTTAACATTATTTTTGACCATAATGATTATATTATATAAATACCACTTTGGTGGTATTTGGTGTAGGTGTGGAATTGAGCACTCACTTCCAGGACCTTACTATCGTATATTGCCAGCCGTTTTTGACATCGTATCGTTTTTGACAGCCCCGTGGCGCAGTTGGCTAAACACCAGTTTGCGAAACGTGTGGCCGCGGGTTCGTATGTGACTGTTGGGTGTTTACTTACTTACTTATTTATAAATTAACAATAAATACAGACAGAGTAAAATAGTAACTACTTATGCGTTTAGGAACGTAGGCTGCTCATACCGTATTCCCACATAGTTAAAAGCTACACTACTCAACTCACGTTTCGCCACTAGTTCGCCAAAGAAAAACTCAACAACACAGTTCGACCAACACGGTTCTATTTGCGAATCTCCAGACCTTGGCAGTGCAACTTTCACTGAAGCCCTAGACTCGCCCGCAGATACCCGGGGCCCTTGAACGAGATATCGATTGGAGCCGCGGCAGACTCGCCGACGCCAACTTTCACTCTTACCTACCCGCACTTTATGTGACTGCAGTTGATGCTTTCGAACCATTAATATTCATATATTTGTAAATATCAGATTAAAAGATAACTAGGCTGGACCAGCGGGGTGGAATATGGCCTCTCTCAATGGTAGGAGGCCCGGGTCTAGCAGAGACGTACATAATATATAGGCTGATAATTATGACATCAAAAATACAATACATTTGTGTCTTAAAACCTACTCGATTTTTGTTACCAAAGTTGTTGATGGTGCACAAATTGAAATAAAATTAATGCCATAATTATCCATCGAGAAATATATGCAAAAGGCTATGTAAGTATGCATACATTTATAAAGAGTCAAATAAATGAGTTAAGTGTGAATGTGTGTTAATTAACATGGAATATAATTTCGGTAAAAAAATCTTTGGTGAAATGAAAAGCAAATTTCTCGCGCTATAAAACCCAGTGTATCTGTTATTTAATCGAAAATGTCAGTCTAACTTTAAACAACAGAGCGGCGGGGTTATACAATTTTGTCGGCGCGGCCGGTCGGGCGCCGTGCAGCCGGCAAAATTATTAACAACGAGCTACTAACTATTCGCGAATATAGAGATGAATTATTGATTTTTTATCGAACATGCGAGTTATAAAATGGCCTTAATCTTTAATTAGACACCGTAGAGTGACCAAGAATTAAATTGAAAATTTCCAATATAATGGATGTAGATTTTTTAAAATAGGGAAATAGGTAGAAATTTTCGTATATTTTTTTAGGTCCCGTCATAAGCTAAGCAACGAAATAAACACGTTAATTGTGTAATGTATAGTTTATAATTGTTCATTGTGGCGTCACCTTTTGTTGAATTAAAACGATTATACTGAATTTTGTAAGGTAAACTAGACTTCTGGGGTTTTACGGACGTACTGTCACTGCTATCAAGCAATGTCATATTCGATTCCTGTGTCGTAAAAAATGTTACAGGACTCTACATATGTTGGTACATAGAGTGAGTTATAAATACTTCAAGATTTGTCCATAACTTACGAGAATTTGTAATACATTGCCGCATCCAAACATTAGCTTTCCAATCGCCTCCCTTCCGCGGAAGCAGTGATTGACGTCGGTGCGATATCGCGACGGCACTCGGCGCCGCTCGCTCTTTGTGCGCCGACACCCGCTCGCACCTTTTGTGACAAGCACCGTGTTTTGTTCGTGTAAACCTATTGATGCTCGGACAAAGGGCTGGTGATTTTGGCCAGGGCGTGTTGCGCGTTGCACAGGGCGTTGCTGTAACTTCGTTCCGAACGGCGTTTTGACTTTTGTCGGGAAAATAAGTGATTGTCTTGTGTTTTGTATCAGGCTTCTGTCTAGAGTATGTGTATTTGGATTTGATTATTAGGGGAGGTGATCAATTATTGAAGTCTGGAACGGTCTATTTGGTGATATCAAAAAAGCTTTTTTAACCTTTAAGTACACGCGTTGTTTATGGTAACGTTCCGTCACGCGTGGGGTCCTGAAGTATCCCCATAAGTATTTTACATTTATGCTCCGTATTTTTAAAAATTTCTTAAATATTAATTTAGATTAAAAGAAGAGACATATTAATACGTATAAAAAGTTTTTACTATTAGCAAATCAATCAGTCTTTACATAGTGAAAAAACATTTAACAAAATAACATCTTGTACATAGCAATTTTTTAAGGCACTTAACTAATGTTCTTAAATTTCTTTTAATTATCAACTTTTGACTAATATATTCTTACTTTCTAATAAAATAGGAAACAAAGAAACGTAATCTAAGGAAATTTAAACTATAATCATACTAATACAAAAAATCACAACCCCTCAATATTACTGTCGGGCGCTAAAGTAAAAAAAAAATATTTTGGTTGGCATGGTAAACAATAAGTAATTGCTACTGAATGAGGCTTAAAAATAGTTCTTTTGCATGATCTACAAACAATAGTGCTCTTTTTATCCTTAGACCTTGGACAAATAGAGCACCTCTGCTTCATTTATGGAGCACTAGGACCAGCCTAATCTGAACTAGGCAAAGGCTCTTCTTTGTCGATCAATTTGCATATTATAGCTCTAATATCTTTGGTCAAATTGGGGTCATTTTCCAATCTTTGGCGTCTTCTGATATTTGGCGACTCATTTTTGCAGTTTTCAACAGTAATTCTGAAAAAAAACAACAAATTGAAAAATTAGCAAAGATAAAAAAAGATACTACGTATAATCACGGGTGGGGTCCGCAGGTAACCCCGCACGAGTAAAAAACGTACTTACCTTAGCGGCAACGCCACGTATGTCCACCCGTCGAGAGCGTCGGCGGCGCACTGAGATTAGCCAAAATGGTGCGATCGTAGCTTGTCAATTTCAAAAAATACGTTAAAAAAGAGCGCGTTAAATTAGAGTTAAAGGTTAAGCGAATCATATTTGCTTTTTTATTGTTGAGAGCCATCATCGTCATACGCTGCTGGGCACGGGACGCCCTTGAGTGAGACGGCCTAGGCCTTGTTAAAGAGTATATTTTCACAATGATTACTAAACCTTCAACTAAAAATTGTTGACAAGTAAGATTCTCAACCTACATAAATAAGGCCTTAGGTACATCTTAAGTGTGCTCTATAAAATAAAAATATCATTTAAATCATAATGTCTCCGTAATATGAAACATCTCGAAATGATATTCATAAAATTTAAATAATTTATACATGAGGGCACCTCGTTTGCTGGTCTAGACGGCGATTTTTGGCATAGCCGCCTGTACACTCGGCGTAACAATAACTTGCGACTAACAACACTTTTATTACAACATTCACGATAAAATGGGCGCAAAAATTACATATCAACGGAGATTTTCATAACGAATTGAAAGGATTTTTAAATAAAAATCCTAAATAGTTTTGCTCGTTTGCAGTAGCATAGTATACCTATTCATAAATAATATAATTTTAAGTACCTAGATATTTCTGTTTAGATTTTTTTTTTCAATGTAAATTCGACGAGTTGTGCTAGTATTCAGTCAAAATAAATTTTATACAAGGAATCAATAGCAGTTTTTTTTTAATAATGATGATTTTTCTATGGATTTTTGGACATTTAGAGTTCTATAGGGAGTAGTTTTAAAATTCGACAGCCTTCAAAGCGCAATTTGCTAAAAGCTAGTTAGTGAAACGAGAGAACAAGAGTTCCTTGGCTGCACTTTACACTTTTGCCTCATACATATTTTTGATTCTAAGAGAAATTGATCTATGGTATGGTAATTCGAAAAAGTCAAAGCTTTGTTTATTTTCTGCGAATTTCTACGGTCAATATTTCTAATTGCCGTAATTATGACCTTTCATAGTTTTCAATCATGGTTCATGGTTTTCATTCTTCACATTATATTCAACTACAGAAGTATTTTGCCAACGACAGTACATCTCAATGAGGACTGAGTGATCAGTAAGGCGATGTTGGTTCCTTTCCAAATAACATACGCAGTGGAACGCACTATCAATTCACTATACTTGCTCACGAAGCAGTTTCAGCTTTACGAGTTCTTCAGCTTTGTTCGCCCCGGACGCATTGAAGATAAGCATAAAAGTGTTATACGTTGCAATTAATTTCCTCTAGCGGGTGTTGCCAAAAGTAATATTTGGTTTTATACAGTCCATCCAGCAAAATTCAATTTCAGAAAGAAAACTAATGGGTGTCCGGATTTTATTTTTGGTGAAAATATCTTATAGTTAGAATTATTTAGGTGTGTTGTCCGCTAACCCGCATAAGGCTAGCGTTGTGGACTGAGGCCTAAAAGCCTTTCGATGATGGAAGTACCCGACAGTGGAACGTTCGCTGATTGTAATGATGACTATGTTTTATTTATCCAGCTGTTTTTAAGTGAGTGAGAATCACATTTCACATTTGAATTTTAGAAGGATTTTTACAATCGACATTTTTATCTTGATACAGATTTGACGCAAATACCTACATGGAATAAATCTTATCACTTTCCTAGTTTTTATCTAAACATTTCATTTGACAAACGTGACAGCTTGTCTACACGTGTTTTGATACTTGACCTTTGTTTAATCTTACCGGAGGCCTTGTGAGACGTCATTTTCATAGAAATTAATAAGGTACTACAAAGGATAAATCCATATATTCACAAAGGATATATTCACATCCCAGCTTAAATTTAAATGTTTGATTAAACATGAGCAGAATATAAAAAGTGTCAAAATTTATTTATATGTAGAGATAACGTTTACATTGTTAATGCGTTGTACATATTAAAAATCACAGCATTTTTTAATTATTATTATACAAATGCATAATAATTATCTTAACTAAATTAACAACATTCTGATCAGTTTTCGTTCATATCTTTTTAGTGCTGGCTGCAAAATTTCATCCTTTTAACAACTTCCGGAATGTTTGAAATGTCTTCTCCATAGACAAATTTATCAAGAGCAGTAGGATCTATATCGACGCAAACGTTTTTCAAATTTAACTTAAAATTCAATAATAGTACGAGCTTAGATTTCTTCTCCAAATCTTTGACGATCGACATCAAGTTTGATGCTACGGTAAAGTCTATGTTTTTCAACTGAGTACCGTCGATTATAATGGTTGTTTCTGCGATAGGCGAAGACTCCTTTAAAACCGTCTTTCTTACGTGTTCAGCAGCGCAGTATGATACCGAATCTGTCAAAGGAAGTATCAATAATTCCCCATAATCCATTTTAACCATTTTGG
The DNA here is from genome assembly GCA_030295005.1 of Cephonodes hylas. NCBI lineage: Eukaryota > Metazoa > Arthropoda > Insecta > Lepidoptera > Sphingidae > Cephonodes > Cephonodes hylas. The sequence continues at coordinate 2,255,212 of AP025365.1, forward strand.
CATCAACTGTTGGCCTTGATGCATTGTACAATAAAAATAAAGCTTCAATAATAACTCCTGCTATCATACCATATTCTAAGCCATGGAATAAACACACGACCATGGTAATCAAAATTACAAGTAACTCTCTCTTACTATTTCTCCACAACCGGCCGAAGATCTCCAAATCAACAATAGAATATAACGCTGTGATGATTAAACCAGCTAGAGACGCCCTCGGTATGTAATAGAACGTTGAAGTCAAATATGTGAGTGCAAATATGATGAGTAATACTTTAGTTATTCCCCCAGCTGGCGTGGCTATTCCAGAAATATGGTTTAAAGCTGTTCTCATAAACGATCCTGTTATTGGCATGCTCTGCCCGAACGATCCTATGATATTGCACATGCCTAGTGCTATCATTTCTTGAGTGACATCAATTCTACCACCTTCTGCAAAAGCCTTAGCTATAGCCACTGTCTCAAGAATAGCAACTAATGGTATAGCAATTGATCCTGGGCCTAAAATCGATAACATCTCTCCGAAACTCAACGTTTCATTACCAACGATGGTAGAAAATGGTGGCCACTTGAACTCTGGAAGTCCTCCGTCAATTTCTCCGACTAGTGAGAAAGGTTCTATGTCTAAAGTTGATTTTAAAATGTATGCTGCAATCATGCCAATAACAACTACAATAGCATTTCTGGACAAAGAAATGAACCATCTAGTCCTTTTAATAAATTTGTCGTTCCTGTTACATCCGTCACCCAATTTCTTCAACAGTATTAGCATGCCAATAGTACTGAAACCAACCACAGGTTCCCATAATTTCATTGACGTTATATTCAAAGCAAAATTATACACTGATTCTGCAAAGTAGTTCCCTGATGATCCACTCGTACCAAATAGCGATTTCAATTGTGACGCAGCGATTTGAAGAGCTGCAGCTGTTGTGAATCCACTGATAACTGGCATAGATATGAATTCCACTAAGAAACCGAGGTGGAGAACTCCCATTAGTAATATTAACACTCCAGATAAAAATGCTGCTAATATAGCAAAATCTGCAGAATAACTCGTTACGTATCTTGCTGTCATAGCTGCGAGGATGGCTGTAGGTCCAACTGTGACGTTGTAGCAACTCCCGAAGAAAACATACACGACTCCCGAAGTAAGAGATGCGTACAGCCCGTGTTCAGGTGGGAGACCAGCTATCACTGCATAGGCTATTCCCTGAGGAATAGCTGTTAATCCAACAGTTATACCTGCTATTATATCTTGAATTATATATTCACTTTTATATTTTGGAAGCCATTGTAAGATAGGCAACCTCCTTTTTATTGTTTTCACTGAATATACACTTTTCACCCATTTTTTCACTTTAGTCCTTTGAGGAGTTGAGTCCACGTGGAGGACTGTCATTTTACGTATTTCTCCTTGAAAGATTTATTTTGTACTGGGTTTTTTCTAATTTTGACATTTGATATCTCGACGTTGCTTATCGTTTGTAACAATCTCGCTGCAATTCTACAATCTTATATATATAAACCTATACACACCTTCGATTCAAGTTTTTACAAATTACCTATTTGAACAGCTACTCAATATTACTCTTTGATTCATTACTAAAGTTTTTTTTTAAATATTGTTCGCACCACGCTTTTCAGAATGGGTATGGTAAATTTTGACTGATAACACAGAAAAAGTTGAGCGTCATCTGTTGAGCTATAAACCAAACTGTCGCATTGCTTTTAATCCTTTGCTATCAAAAAGCACTTTAATTGGATCCTAATAAAGCACTTGTAAATTGTAATTTAAGTGTGTTAATAGAAATATGTCCTTGGTCTGTCCAATGCAAACTAATCTCATGGCTTCAGCACCCATCTGCAGCTTTGTGGAATTGATAAGACTAAGTGGATTGTCATGAGTATAGCCTTTTGATGCATCACACGTGTAATTGCTTAGTTTTTTAAATTTCTTAATAGGAGTTGAATTAAGCTATATAAAACTGAGTTTTTGATTCCAACAAACCGACATGTACGTTAAAATGTATGTAATTAAAAACCAACGTTTTTTTAATGTACTCACAAGTGATAGATTACAATGTCACTAGATTATTAGATTCAATCATGCGGCGTTGGTTGATATCACTTGAAATGCAGTCACGAGGTGAAAATTGTTCAAGTGGTCTTAAACTGTCTACAAGTGATAAGGACACAGCCCAGGCTAAAGTGCCTAGATAACGGAGCGACTATTGAGAGTACAGTAGCCCTGAAGTAGGAACGGTGCTTTAAGAATCAACTTTAAATCCTTCTTGCGCGTAGTGTTTTGACTATTACGAATAGAAAATGTTTTATCATGAAATAGATAAATAGATCATTTTACAAATATGTACAAATGTTTATCTATTCTTTATGTCATTGTTTTGATTTAATAAATACTAAAGATTTTTAATTCAAGCATTGTTCATTTTTGCTTTTATTACTTTTAATCTATAATTCAATTTGGAATATTAGGAATTCGATAGGACTGTAATGTCTTTATAGTTAAAATATTAACATAATTATTAAATGTATAAAAAAGTATACACTTTTAAATCGAAATTTTTGTGTCATAATAATACAAGCCAATGGTGTAAAATAATCATTTTATCCATAATATGCCATTTCAGTGACATGCCGTTTTTTGAAAGGATATTAGAACAAAACAACAATTTTGATGTGTATCGATATATTATAAAAATGATATTAAAACGTTCATACAGATTGACATTATTATCACATTTTGATGTAGAAAGTTTATCCGATATGTTTATCACATTTCCATTATTTAATCTTAATTTTATCTTGATTGTAACTTGACAGCTTATCAAAAAGCCTATGTTATCACTTAACTTTTATCACAACTTCCTCATTAGACTGGTCCAATGACATAATTTTAGATATTCTGTCACACATTTTTTGCAAAGGCTTCTGGTATGTCCAACAAGTTTGACCCGTAAACAAATTTACCATCAGTAGCCGGATCTATATCTACACAAAGATTTTTCAAATTCAACTTGAAATTGAATAGAAGTATCAACCTTGATTTCTTCTCCAAATCTTTGACAACCGACATTAAGTTAGATGCTACGGTAAAGTCCATGTTCTTTAGCTGAGTACCATCGATAATAATGATTGTATCTGAAATACGCAGAGACGCTTTGAGTACTGCCTTCCTTATATATTCAGCAGCGCAGTACGATACTGATTCTGTGAAGGGGACTATCATCAGATTGCCCTTTTCAGATTTAATAACTTTTACATCAACAGTTGGTCGAGATACGTTGTACAATAATAACACAGCTTCTATTATTATTCCTGCGATCATGCCATATTCTAAACCAGAGAATAAGCAGACAATCATAGTGACCAAAAGAACAAGTAATTCCCTCTTACTATTTCTCCATAGCCGGCCGAATATCACGTAGTCGATCATTGAAAACATAGCTGTGATAATAAGACCAGCTAAAGAAGCTCTGGGGATATAGTAGAACGTTGAAGTTAAATATGTTAATGCGACGATAATAAGCAGCACTTTAGTGACTCCTCCAGCTGGTGTGACTACACCGGAAACGTGGTTCAGAGCTGTTCTGGTAAATGAGCCAGTGATAGGCATACTTTGTCCAAAGGATCCAATTATATTGCACAGACCCAAAGCAATCATCTCCTGGGTTGCATCAACTCTACCTCCCTCTGCAAATGCTTTGGCTATCGCTACAGACTCAAGAATTGCGACTAAAGGTACTGCAACAGATCCTGGGCCTAATATCGTCAGCATATCTTGAAAGTTTAGCGTTTCATTACCCGCAGTGGTTGAAAACGGTGGCCATGAAAACTCAGGGAGTCCTCCTCCTATATCTCCAATCAGTGATAACGGTTCTCTATCTAAAGTTACCTTTAAAATGTATGCGATGAGCATTCCGACCATAACGACAATAGCATTTCTCGACAATGATGTAAACCATCTCATTTGTTTGAAGAATCCGTCGGTTCTTTTACAACCTTCGCCCATTTTCTTGAGAAGCAGCAGCATGACAATAGTGCCGAAACCGAGAACAGGTTCCCATAATTTCACTGACGTTATATTCATAGCAAAAGTATATACAGATTCCGCAAAATAGTTTCCTGATGATCCATTCGTGCCGAATAAAGATTTTAACTGTGAAGCAGCGATTTGTAGTGCAGCAGCTGTTGTGAATCCGCTAATAACTGGCATAGAAATAAACTCCACTAAAAATCCAAGATGGAGTATACCCATTAGTAAAATTAACACTCCTGATAAAAATGCCGCCAAAATAGCAAAATCTGCTGAGTAACTCGTTACGTATCTTGCTGTCATTGCTGCGAGGATGGCTGTGGGTCCAACTGTGACGTTGTAGCAACTCCCGAAGAAAACATACACGACTCCTGAAGTAAGGGATGCGTACAGCCCGTGTTCAGGTGGAAGACCAGCTATCACCGCATAAGCGATGCCTTGAGGTATCGCAGTTAACCCGACAGTGATTCCTGCTATTATGTCTTGAATAATGTATTCGCTTTTGTATTTTGGAAGCCATTCTACGATGGGCAGCCTCTTTTTTAAGGTTTTCACTGAACACGCACTTTTTACACATTTTTTTACTTTGTCCCCGGGTGCATCTGGGTCCACGTTGAGGACCGTCATTTTGCGTACTCTCTGTGTGAAGATCTTATCCGTACTGGTGTTATTCAAAGATTGATATTTATTATCTCGATATTGCTTATCGTTCGTATCAGTTAGACTGCACTATCCACTAATCTTACAACAAACTATTGCAAATCCTTCAAGCTTTCCTACGTTGTAAATAATTTGACCATAAAACAATTAGCTTTGAATATCTCAATTAATTATGTAATTGCCATAACTAGTAAAATTTTATATGTCTTAGAAAATCTAAATCGTGAAGAACCGAGTCTGAAATTATGCCCAAATGAAACTAGGCTGGCTTCCTATTAAATAGGACGGAAACACAAACAATATTTTAAAAGTAAACTTTTATGTCAAAATGATTTTTGTTCTAAGAGTCTCGGTACATTGAAAAAAATCTGACATCCCAAAAATGATTAACTGTAATAACATAGCTTTATGTGCATAACATACATACATACATAACCTCACGCCTATATTCCCCGAAGGGGTAGGCAGAGATGCATTTTTACACCCACATTTCGCCAGGTATGTATCAGTCCCACGTAATAGGGGGCGAGCCTATTGCCGATTTTCGGGCACATTTCCAGACTCCGTGCTGCTACTGAGAATTTCCTAATGGAAAAACCCAATAACACTTTGCCCGACCCGGGAATCGAACCCAGGACCTCTAGATCGCACGGCACATACTTGTACCGCGAGACCACGAGGCAGTGCATAACATAATTGAAAAAGATATATAATATTATGGAACCAATTGTCATTAATGTTTTAATAAAAAAATCGTTAAAGTACTAAATATGCAAGAATAAAACAACAATTTTTTATCTACTTATGTAATTTAATATCAGTATGTATAATAACACATCCATTGACATCTCCTCGGGTAATATTTAATATATAAAATTGATACTTAATAATATGTAAAATGTTTCCATTCCTTTATTCTGAATATAATCTCGATGGAAAATTGATATATTATCTAAACATCTGTACACTATCACTTAAGTTACAATTCCTCAATAGGCCTTAAACTAAAATATTTTTACTCTTTCTGTCATACATTCTTGATAAAATCTTTTGGTATATCTAACACGTTCGACCCGTAAACAAATTTACTTTCAGAAGCCGGATCTATATCGGTACAAAGGTTTTTCAAATTCAACTTGAAATTAAATAATATAACAAATCTTGATTTCTTCTGTAAGTCTTTGACAATGGACATTAAGTTTGATGCCACAGTAAAGTCCATATTTTTTAAATGAGTACCGTCGATAATGATGATAGTATCTGAGATACGCAAGGATTCTTTTAGTACAGTCTTTCTAACGTGTTCTGCAGCACAGTACGAAACTGATTCCGTCAACGGAATTATCATCAGATCTCCTTTTTCAGATTTCATTATATTTGCGTCTACTGTTGGTCTTGATACACTGTATAACAATAACATAGCCTCAATAACAATTCCTGATATAATACCATATTCTAAACCAGATGATAAACATACTGCCATAGTGATTAATAGCACGAGCAATTCTCTCTTACTGTTCCTCCATAATCGGCCGAATATATCGTAGTTGATCATTGAAAACATAGCTGTTATGATTAAGCCAGCCAGAGACGCTCTGGGGATGAAGTAAAATGTTGAAGTCAAGCATGTTAACGCTACGACAATAAGTAGAACGTTAGCTAATCCCCCCGCTGGGGTCACTACACCAGAAAAGTGGTTTAGAGCTGTTCTGGTGAAAGAGCCAGTGACTGGCATGCTCTGTCCGAATGAGCCTATAATATTGCACAGACCTAGTGCGATCATTTCCTGGGTTGCGTCAATTCGGCCCCCTTCTGCAAAGGCTTTTGCTATTGCTACTGATTCTAAAATTGCGACCAAAGGCAGTGCAACTGCTCCTGGACCTAAAATCGTCAACATATCACTAAAACTTAATGTTTCATTCCCGACAACTGTTGAAAACGGTGGCAACGTAAACTCTGGGAATCCTCCTCCAATATCTCCAATTAAAATCAAAGGTTCCTTGTCCAAAGTTACTTTCAAAACATATGCAATGATAATACCAATCACGACTACTATAGCATTTCTAGATAAAGCCATAAACCATCTTATTTGTTTTATCAATCCATCAGTTCTCTTGCACCCTTGGCCCATTTTTTTTAAAAGCACCAGTATTATTATAGTGCTGATACCTAATACTGGCTCCCATAACTTAACCGTGCTTATATTTGTAGCAAAATTATAAACAGATTCAGCAAAATAGTTTCCTGATGGTCCGTTTGTTCCGAAGAGCGATTTTAATTGTGACGAAGCAATTTGTAGAGCTGCTGCCGTTGTGAATCCGCTGATCACTGGCATCGAAATGAATTCTACTAAAAATCCAAGTTGAAGAACACCCATGGTCAATATCATTATCCCGGATAGAAAAGCTGCTAATATAGCAAAATCTGTTGAGTAACTTGCTACGTATCTTGCTGTCATTGCTGAAATAATTGCTGTAGGTCCAACTGTAACGTTGTAACAACTCCCGAATATCACGTACACTAGTCCTGATGTCAGTGAGGCGTATAGTCCATATTCAGGTGGTAGACCGGCGATCACTGCATACGCGATTCCTTGGGGAATCGCTGTCAACCCAACAGTAAATCCAGCTATTATATCTTGAATAATGTATTCCTTTTTGTATGTTGGAAGCCATTCCGTAATAGGCAGTCTTCTCTTTAAATTTTTCACTGAACATTTATTTTTCACGTATTTTTTTGCTTTTCTCTGCCACGGACTCCGGCCCACATCGATGGCCGTCATTTCGCGTTTTCACTGATTGAGGATGTTGATCGAACTGGCGTCAATGTTCTGGTTGAGATTATGGACGCTTCTTACTATCTCGACGTGATTTATCTCCGTTTCAATCATTTGAAGAGGTTTCAGATATTTTCCTGATTGATGCCGATTATGAATCAATTGTGGTAGGTTAGAAAATATATATCTGCTGTAAGATGTTAGTTTCAAGATTTTTTATATTGGTTTATAATGAAGTAGGGTAACTTCAATGCTATTAATATATGAGAAGATTATATTTCACTTTGTTCATCAGTATGAATATCAACGAAAGACAAGGATAAATAATGCCATTAATATATTGAATTAAAAACAAATGCTTTTATAATATTTTAATATTAATGACAGTATAATATGTGAGTTAAAAATCAATTTATTGATTTCAATTTATCATGTGTTTAAACAGAAAATTTACCAGTATCCAGGCTGAAATCTATAGACCTTCTTCATCGTAAGTGTTAAAAGCCGGGTCCATCTTAGTCTTGATTAAGATATCAATTTAATAATGTTAAGACATTCCACACGATAAACAATATATTCAATGCAAAAAATATATCACTTAAAATTCTTACATACCGTAAATCCGGACAAACGCGAAGTTAACTTTAACGCCGATCGTAAAGTCAGGTATGCTATTCGATTTGCGAGATCGAGTACGTGAGAGGTGACACCGTAAAATACACCAACACCGTAGGGGAGTTTTATAGATCATCTGTGTGTTTTATGACGAAGTGAACATAAGGCGCTCTTACTTCGGGAATGATAATCTCTGCGACGATCAGTAACTCATCAGCAAGGGCCGAAGAATATTTTTGTTGTAAAATATTACCGATTTTTGCGAGATACATTTTGGATTTTCTTCTTACCCTTAATTTAACTACAGGAGATAATTATTGGAGACAAATCATTGATCAGTATTAAAATAGAAAAAGATAGTAATTCAGAGGGAAAAGTCGTGGGGTGCTTGACGTATGGAAGGTTAAAATCAATCTATTGGCAACTATCTCTAAGAGGAGAGTTATGGTAATGTAATGAAAAGCTTTTCACTCTGAATTAAATGATTTTGTTTATAACTTAAATTTGACTATAATTTTATTTTAAAGTAATTAATTATTATTGATTGTTTGACCTTCTGCTACGGCAATATAAACTCTTTGTTATTAATAATTATTTTCTTGTTTTTAGTTCGGTTTGCTATAAAAGCATGATTTTTTTAGTTTTTTAAAACTATTATTTATTTTACATTTTTTAGTACGACTTATCAATTAGTTTTTTGTGGACGTGTGGTCTTAAAATAAAGAGTCGGCCGAATGTCCGAGCCGGCAGGCATGCGCAGATCGCGCACTAGCTCTGTCCCTTTCACTCCTTCATAGAGGATCTATGAAAAGAATATTAATCCTGGCGCCTCTAATAAGGATAATGGTAAATTGTTAACGAATTATTGCATTGTCATTGGCATTTAATACGTATGCAAAGGTTAGAATTAACTAGACTTCTCGAAATACCTGAAAATCGCGTTCAAAGATTCCGTTACATACATACAGCCCAAGCTTACAAAAGCGTGTTAAAAACAAAACCACTCACGTCTCAAAGCCATACCACAGTAGGTATAACCTAACACCCTTTAATCAACGTTTTTGCTTCCAGTGAATAATTAATCGTCAATTATACATCGAAGTATCGAATATCAACTAACAATTTAGCGGAACAAACACGTCCCGGCGAAATCCCGGTAGCGGTAACCCTTCGCCAACCACGAGGGTATTTCCGGCCCAACGCATTCGATTTAGGAAACAAACACGGTATTAATTCTCGGGATATTATTGGCAGCGGAATTAAGGGATCCTACGTAGACGGTTTAATGAATCGTGTATGAGCTATGGGCTTGGGCTTGTTTGGTGCACTTAATAACCGATGTGGCTCGGATTTTGGAGGGTTTTTGGTTGTTTTTTCTTATGGTATCGTGATTATAAAGATAAAAGTTTATTCTGTAATATGAAAATAGAACATAGTTAAAACTACAAACTTGGTTGACTCAATATTATTGCTACAGCTGTCTTCTCAAAATAAACAAATGTAAATAATAAATAGGTTTTTATAATGACTATTCCTATGCTTGCAATGATCCAATAAATAAGAAAATCTTAAAATAAAATTGCTTATATTTAATTATATATTATTTGTTACAGGTAAGCGGGTTTACTTTACATGCTGTATGATTGCGTGAAAAAAAGATAAGCCTCCACGTTACATGAGTAAGAATTGTTAAACATGTAATATATTGTAATAAACATACATGCACTTATAAAATTATTCTGCTGTCAACCCTATACAAATTGCGCCACTTTCGTACAAAACAACAACAGTAAAGCGACGTAAGAAGTTTGCAACACAAAATCTTGTCCATTATACAAAGATATTTCGTATTTGTCACTCCATTGTACCCTCAAAAGTTTCATCGTTTACGCGAGAATAGATTTAAGACAAAGCTTATTCCTAAGTACGTATTAATTCTGCCATATATCAAATAGTTTGAGGATGGGTCTTAGCGACCCCTCTGCAACAAAGGGTTGAATCGGATTCGAGTTAACGCAGACACCTATTGTATGATTAATTTATTAGTTGAATCAAAATGCTGTTTGGCTAAGAACCTATAGCTAATCATGATTGTGGGTTCTGTTTACTATTGCGTATTATGTAATTCATTAGTCAAAAAATGAAGTTCACTTGGTGTCGGCTCAAAAGAAAGATGCCTATTCTTAATTACTTATATTAAATATAAATTTAGGAAATCTCAGTGAAAATGGCTTAGGTTTAGTAAAGCCTAGTGTAATTCGTGCTATTAATTATTGTTTTATAGATTTCTACATAGGAAAAAATTGAAAAGATTAGAAATCATTTTCTAACAAACCAGATAGAATGTTTTTGTCTCACCGCACTCAGTTATATTTAATCCAACCAGATTTTGTCATTTTTACATATTCAAATTTATGCTGCCTTCTGTTCATCGGACTAGTCGAATTTACAATATTTTCATACAATCAGCAAAATCTGTTTTTCACGAGAAAACTTTGATAATGTCATGTCAACTGTAAGGAAGCAATTTTGTTAGTATTGGCACTCGTCGAGATATAGCGTGATGATAAAGAAATACTGCTCTACGACGCGATAGGGATCTCGACACGAAAACGCAATCAAACAAGCATTTTATTCGCTCACGTCGATTTTATTACGTGTCGTTATTTGTTTTATGTGCACACAATACTGTGTTTTGGCCAGACGATAGCACTTGGAAAATGTTGCCTTTATGACTTCTCTATAGCAATTGCGATAGCGCTAAGGTGTTTGGGAAGTTAATTGCCCACACTCTGTAAAGAGACCTGGTAAACAAGGACCCATCTATATTATTATCTATCCATCAGCCAAGGGATGTTCACTGCTTCCTACTGGAACACAGGCCTCTCCGAATGATTTGAAAATCATCGGGCACCCGTTGGAGTATTCCTGCATTCAGCGACGACCTGCGACATATTAGCTAGACACCAACTTGCAAAATAAGAGGGCGAATGTTCGACCCAACTCCTAGATAGATATTTGTGTGAACCACAAATAGTAGCTCTGGATTGGGTTGTTTGCCAGCCCGAAAAGTCTCTCTTAGTCTCTGATACCCATGGCACAAGACTGGTATCTCAGTGTGGAACAGAGCCATGTGTGTGACTCTTGGGTTAAATTACACGTTGGTAATTTCAAATGACAAAATATACTTAAATGTAAGCACTTTTGAATCATCATTTGTAAATTAATTTTCCTATTTTGAAATAACCTACTCCAAAGTAACACTGTCATCAGACCCATACACTCAGAATGTACATAAAAATGATGCAACACGAGGTACCAGTGTAAACGATGTCGCGAAATGTTAGTGGGTCGCAAAAGGTCTTCACTCCGGAACCTAAGCCCTGCCCTTTTGTGCAATAAACCTTCGAATCAGAATTTATGTCCCTGTATTTGTTTGTTTTGTAAAGGGTTATTCTGTTAACACTATTTACAAATACATTAAAACCTTTCAGTATTATTTCTACCACCCTGAATCGGATTTGTATAAATTTAAATACGGAACTGTTCTTGTCATTGTGGGTTTTCATCTCAGCTGCTGAAGATGTTTTCATACACTTTTTTATATGGTAAGTAATGTAAAATGCATACAAAAGTTCTTCGGTGTGTAAACCGCCAATTCGCAGCAAACAAGTCTGCTAGACTAAAGCCTTAAAGTTCCTAGTTGTAAAGCAGGTCCGTGCCCAACATCAGAAGTATATAGACTCATACTAATGATTATTTGTTAAGTAACATAAGTAATCTAAACTAAAGCGATCGAAGTAATTGGCGCAAGCTAAAGTATCGCTATTGACTTTCCCACATCAATATTCATAACAATTTGACCTCAAACTCATTAGAACACGAACAGTTGTTGGCATAAAAATCGGTATTAAGATTGATGGAACCTTACCAACATCTTAAGTAACACTTAAATCGCTTAAAAAGCCGTGGCGGACTCATTGAAGACCATTCCATCTCCCCTCAAACATTTGAAGTAATGATGATTGATCATCTACTCCCCCTGTTAATTATCACTTTATAGACAACAATGCCGAGCTTAAATTTAAAATGACTATTATAAAATAGTTGTTCATCCGCACTACGGGATGTGGAAATGATTAATGAGCGAAGTTTGGATCTAAAAAATGCATCTGCAGTTGAATTAACGAGTTTATCACGATTTTTGCCGAGGTTTTATTTTGCTTTAATGCATTATACTTGCTTTTGTTATGGATCTTGCGTTATTAAGTTTCATTTTTGCAGCGGAAATACTTTTAAGAGTTTGGTGACTTTGCATTTCGTATTTTTAGTTACATCTACATAGGATTAAAGTTACATTTGAAATTAATGGATTAAGTAACCCGTGAAGAAAAAGATCATGTGGAAACCTACAGCAAAGAATTCTTAGGTGTGTAGACCGCCAACCCGCACTAGTCCAGCGTGATGAACTTTAAACAGTGGAACGTACATGGGCTGATGATGATATACTGAAAGTGATAAAGTCTCATTTTATTTCTTTTAAATAAATACAGTATTTTATCGAAGGTACCTATAATATGGAAACTCTTAATTTACTAAAACTTAACATACACTCTCTCACAAAATGTCGCAAAGAATCCAATCGTTTTAATCCGACAACGTTGTGGTAATACGTCGTGATGCTATCGACATTTCGGCCTGCCCCGGCGCGATAGGGCAGCGGGTTCGAGCCCCGGCCAGGGCAGATAACGGAGTGATGGAAGCGTACGTGAGGCCGCATATGCGGGGACATAACGAGGCTGAATGTTTTTCTTACACCGCGCGTTGGTAAAATACACCTTATTATTTCAAGCCGTTTTTACTTCCGTGTTGGAAAGCTTTTTTGTTTAGTGGCTTTTACTTTTGTTAAATGTTGGTAATACATAGAAAAATCTCAAGTTTATTTTTGGTTATTAAAAGAAATTCCCACATAGAAATATTTTTGAATTAAATTTTTTGATAATAACAAGACTGAAATTTTACTTGATTTAGATGTTAAGATACACTACTGTCATGGGCATCAGAAACTACAAGGATCTTTTTAGGCTCACAAACAACCAGGCCCAAATCTAAACAAATTATTTCTCTTTAACGGAACTTCGTAAGTACTAATACACACTATCTGATGTCATTCAACAAAATAACACATTACATAAGACAAACTGTTAGTTTATCACTTAGACATTATCGTTTACGCCAATATAAATGATAAACAAGTGATGATTATCATAAATCTGTCCGTCAGATGGGATATCATCAAGTTAACATAATGCTATTGTTATTCAAAATAATGTTAATAGCTAAAAAACAGCTCAATGAACTAAGGTGAAATTCGTACAGAGATATAAGCTGGATTAGACATACATTATACCGTTGGCTAATACATATGTAATCTTGTAAAATCTGTGCCGAGGTATCTAGAGCTCCCGGGTTCGATTCTCGGATCAGGCAGACTGTAATAAGTCCCAAGTGAAAGACAGCGAGCTTATTGTTGTTTCTTCGGTATTTTCCCATATTTGACCCTGATAGTAGGTAATCTAAAAGAAAAATAAAATCACATTCTTCTTCTCGGAAGACTTCTGCATCGCTCAGCACATACGTCATAAGCGAGATCACGATACAATCATCCTCGCATTACAAAACAGAGAGCCACAAAGAAAAAACAATCGCACATCACACAATTGTGAAATTATGTCTCAACAAATCCAAAATGCTGACACCAGAGCTCAATCGATGCTGTCTCTAAGGGCGAGGGAACCTGAGGCTTATCTCGGCCTGGTCCCCCGATATTTCTATTGGCCCGCTGATCGTGTCAAGCTGGGGTGTCATACAATTTTGCCCAAATTTATTAACGTGATTCAGCGCTTTTTTGAATGTCGCATGAAAGGGAATGGAGATTTGCAATTGATTTCTTGTTTGTCGAGATTTTCAGAGGATTTGGTATGATTTCAGGATTGAGGGTTTTTGAATTGTGGGGTTTGTATTGATAACTTCTGTTTGTGGTTGAGAGTTCTACCTATATTACCTGTTATAATTATGTAATTGCTGACTATATAGCCCCCAAAGTCACCTAAGTTACAGAGCTATTAATTAAAATTATGACCAATATTACAACAATTTATATTATTTGATAGACTTCTACATTAATGTGAAACTGGAACCACAGATTTGATCCCCACTTCGAGACAAAAATTTTACAATTCTATATTAATTTACATTGCTCAAAATATTTACACGGCCCCCTCATTTCATCTCTTCTTTCCACTTTCACATTAAAATTTTCAAAGACTAAATAATAAAAACATTACCAGAGATAACACAGCTATGACGTAGTATAATATACCGCGCATTAGTTCTACCGTGCCAACAGCAGCCATGTTAATCTAGGTGCCTGCCTCCTGCCTCGTGCACGCCGCCAAATTTATCTTGAATTCAGAGGAAATTATTAACTTCGCTTAAGATACTCGGGTTCACGGGCCTGTGCGTCTGACTTTCTTGAGTTATGGTTAATTAAAATTTCACGGTATTTTTTCCACTAAGGTAGATTTTTTTAAATGTTAGGTAGGTTTGTAATTATTCTCTGATGAAACTTCGACTTTTGTACCGATTTAAGCGATTTATTATTGAAACTGGGTTTTAACCGCAACTTCGTATTCTAAAAAAATTCAGTGTTCAAAGAGAAAAGGTTTCCCTGTTTTTGTAACATTTTTCATTGATTTTTTCTATTAGTCGCAGCGTGATAATGTACAGCTTAGTAAATGGGCTATCCAACACTGAAAGATTTTTTCAAATCTGACCCGTTGTTTCATAGCGCCTTCAAGAAAACAAAACATCTTTTTAGCTTTATAACATACTCTTAAGGACAGACTTGATGTAAAACATTTGTAAATAACATAAAATTTGCAAGCAACTGCAGTTTGCTATGGCCCAAAATTCGACAGTTCAAAATTTACAGCGTCTACTCATAAATTTATCCAGGAGTTAAATATGATGCTTTCGCGTCTTGGAAAGGAAGTATGCAAAACTTATTTCCTCGGCAACGCGTCGTCAATAAATGTCCCGTCTTACAAAATATGATATCCATTTTTGACTTGATATTCACTTTATTTTTAACATTATCTGACGTTCTCCGAGGCATGGCAATGACATGTCTAATCACTTGGAAATAATGGTTGAATGAGCACACCGCCTGTCCCTTTCGACCATCATGTGTGGACCTTCCATACCTCCCCCACTGTATCGAGTATCAGGGACCCGAGCATACGCTAATAGATATACAGAGGTCAAAGTAAACTGGACGAGGAAGCTTCGAGCGAGGATCTCCCCGGATCTTTTTTTGTATAAAATTTCAACCTTCTGAATAGAGAATAGTTTCCAAATGATTGGCCACGGGCGTTATGTACTGATTTGTTGCAACTGGGACACGTCGTCTGTGAACAAATTGTGTTTCCACGTCTCTTTATCTCGGGGGTGGACAGGTGGGAACGCCATTGTTGCGATGTAAGCCCAGGTAAGACTGTTCATTGATTTTTATTATAGAAAAGAAATAAATGTAACATTTTGTCAGCTATTAATAGAAGCCAACGAGAGTTACACGTAAATTGTGTAATATCTAGTTTAATATTGTTTATTGTGAGGTCCTTTTTTTTAAATTTAAGGATTCGGAATTTTGAAAGACAACCTGAGGTTTCCGGTTTCTTTAAAAGTACTACAATTTATATAATAGATATAAAACGAAGAGCTATTCATCCTTATACAATAACCAAGATATATTTTTGAAATCTCAAATGTAGGATCAACACGACAGGCACTAATCAAATAGTTCGAAATCTAAATAAATAAAGCTAACCTTCGTGCTTCTTTCTACCTGAAGACCTTGGACATTAAAAAAAAGTTTTTGAATAAATCATTTTTTAAGCCTTTCCATCTAAACTCTTATGAAAATGTTCATATTTGTGGCGCAATATTCAAAAGGAAAATAGAATATTACGAAACAAAAAGCAAATTAGACAACATAAATGAAATCTCACGGACCCTAAAGTTTTCATCCATTAATCTCTGTTTCGCGTTAAACGCCTGTATAATTGAGGTCACATCAAAAACAAACCTACATATTAATGTTAACACTATCCAGCCTTTCAAATTTTGCTTACATTCACTTCCATCAGATCTTATTTCTTTAGTATTAAAGTCTATAATCGCTTGTGTAACACCGCCGTTGCCACCTTTGCTTTCAACTACATTTTCCAAAGTTACCAATGCATCAGCAACAACTCATGCCGTTATTAAAATAGGGTTGCTTTCAGCGTGAAATTGATTTTGATTAAATTTGTCACGTTTCGGGACCTCGGCCCTCGTCAAGTTCTGCACCAGACAGAAGTAATGAAATACCTAGCAAATGAGCCGTATGTAGTTGCCAATAGCAACGTTTCTCATCGCTCATTTGTAGACTTGTTTTGAAGTGTGAGGGTGTAAGGCTATCCCCCCCCCCCCTCGTCCTTTAATGTCGTTGTGTTGACGAGTTTCCTAATGAATGTTCAGATGGTGTATGGTTTAACACTACGATACGTCTTGTAACAAAAGCGTAACAGCATTATCGTGTTCGCTTCTGATAGACTTGCGTCTAGTTTTATGAGTTTGGTGATTGAGTTTGTTGTATCGCGATTTTTAATGGAAAGTGATCTTCTTTGGAATTAATCAACATTTAGTTTCAAAAATTCAATAATGAAGAAAATGGTTTTTACAGTCTTCTATATTAATTTATTTCTGGTGCGTACCATATCGGAAGTAAGATTACTGTAGGCATAACTATTCTTAGCGTTAATCATCAGTTTACTGTAATAAGCGTAAGTTAATACCCATTTCTTAAATTTAACGTGACAATTATTATGTTTATATCTTCTGTGTCAAAAAATCCATAATCATAATAAATGGTCGGTGTACGCATCTTTCACGCTACACTATCTAAATTGTTCTCATGTTCGGCACCCATCTCGAAACGGTGCATATTGATAGCGTTGTTTACCAATTCCTATTATTTTCCATTTTTTTTCTATTCATAATTTATGTCGACATTTTTAACCTTTGACAACGAGGTAACCGCCCGTTTCGTGCCCGGATGGATAGTAATGGAAATTTTATGATGGTTTTTATAGCTTTTTTGGGGGGTCTTTTCTTCGTGAAAAACGTTGTGTTTTGTTAAAAAGCCGCTTTGAATAAAAATAAGGCATGAGTTGCGAGGTGACGGAAACGGTTGGATGGGCCATATCCTAAAGTTTTTGCATTTGATTTTTCCTCTATAATGTCTCTTTTTTTTGTACAAGGTAGATATTACGATTGGGAATAGGTACGAAAGGTTTAGTCCTAAAGTGGTGGTGATGGTGTGAGGTTTAGTACATTATATATTTTTCAAAACGGTTTAAGGTCAAAGAAAGTATAGGGTGAACGAGTAGTCATAAATATAGTTGATAGAATAATAATGCAGTTAGATTATTCATATCATCATCATCACCCCAAATACAACTATTACTTTGCACGTACCTCCACTACAACAAAAGAATATTATAACTTTTACTAATATAATGAACCTGTAGTCTTTGATCATGAATATTTTTACCTATATTACAAGTTCAGGTGCTTTAGGTTTGACTTAGTAACTGCAACAATACCAATTGAGTCATGATCCATTTCGACGTTTATTATCATTACTCGTAACTGTCGCGAGATTTGACTTCATAGTGACGTCACATTCAAGATAGAAAATGTGATAATGAAACTGCTCAAGGACGAATCATTGATGATTCGATAATGATAACGTATTTACTATTTGACATTGTAAGAAAAATATTGACTGACTTCACTTTTTATCTTTGATTTGAACTCTCGTTTCTTAAATGTTTAAATCTCACGTGATAAGAGGCGAGCCTATTGCCATGGTTTACGCGAACCTTCAAACTATGTGTAACTGAGAAATTTCTTACTGAAATTCAGAAGTGGTCTGCCAGAACCTTGAAAGTAGGAACTAAATTACACAACAAATACTTTTGACGAAAAAACCACGACGAATGTTTGTTTTATTTCATACTTTCGTACCTAATTTTTACATTACTGTCCCATCTGTATTATCAAGTAATTTTCAACAAAGGAATAATAAAATAATGAGCGTGACTTCATAATTTTACAAATTTAAAGAATTCCCCTTCTGGTCTTAGGTCAGCAAAGTGTGTACAAAACGCAATGAACTCAAATCCTCTGTGCATACACTAGTATAAAGTGAACTCACCCAACTGTTTACATACGATATATTTCTGGCCCCACACTAGGATACGAGTCCTTTGTCGTGGATATCAGAGACTACTAGAGACTTTTCACTCCCACAAATACCCAGACCTGAAGCCAATATTTTTGGATCACACATACATTTATCACTGTGCGGGTATCGAACCCGCGGCTTCTTGTGTCGCAAGCTGGTGTCTTGCCAACTGCACAATGGGGCTTTCAGTGTACAGTGCATTCTTCAAAAGTCTTGTAGTCCAAGAAATTCAATCCATAAAAAAACTTCCCGTCGTTATCAATATATCAGATAAAATTGCGTTGCCGTAAAAATGTCAGTATTTTTCATAAACATCGATAATAAATAGGAAAACTAGTATTTTCCAATATAAATTGTCTAGCACGTTGAGATATTGATGCTCGAGTAAAAATATTAGCTGTCCGATCCCAAAGGTAACTTAGAGGAGATGGCACCGTACCATTGGACGCAAACTCACTTTGTTGTCACTTCGAGCTGTAATTGTTTATATTTTGAGCATATCAATCTATGGAATACACATGACATAAAAAAGCAGTTCCGTAGCCATTATATAATGTTACAAATGTTCGTCTTTTCGTAATTTCAACATTATCGTCAATTATGATAATCAATCAAAAACAAATCAATTATATCATTGTTCTATATTTTTAAGAAAAAATAGTTATTTACAGCTGTTGAAATTACTTTTTGTCTATATTTTTTTCCCTATATATGTATCTTCAAAACTGATTGAACTATTTTAATTAACCACCGATAGACACCTGATGTTATGATCAGGTAAAAATCTATAATTTATACAGTTAGACAGGTCTAGGAACTTATTACACATAAAAGCCATCAAGAATTTTTCGTTTTATCTAAACTTCACGTAGACAAAGTCACAGACATCGGTGAGTAACGAATAAAAATAATTTTCTCTCGAGTTCGAAATGAGTTTGAGTACAAAAGTAGGAGCATGTCCGTAGACCATTAAGACGGCTCTGTAACAAATCATAGCTGCGGTGATTTTCACCTGTGAGCTGTAAGTGGGAATCTAGCTTTACTCGAGTGTCTGAAGATACACAGTTTAGAAAATGTCTGTTCGCAAATCATGAGCTTCATAATTTTACTTACTGTAGACTGTGCTTTAAAGGGTTTTTTTGCGAGAACATTCACCTTGTTTTCATTATTTAATTAGTTAATATACTAACTTATATAGTAGCTTCATTTGTGGGAATGTTTAGAATATTTATAACCGTCTCCAAATTTATGTAATATTCATTTAAGAATTTTTTATTTATATTTCGCCCTATGCGCAGAATAAAGTTATATGTGCTTTTACACAATTTATCTTTCTCAGCGATTTAAACTTAATTGGGCACAAAATTATCAGTAAATTTTTATATTCTTCAAACAACAACAAAATTTATGATTATTATTACTTCCCTAAAGCAATATATAAACAATTTTGACTCTATTATAGACATTAAAAGTAGCCTGGTGTTATAGTCTAAGTAACCTTATTCGATTTATTAGGTTCTTAACACTGTCTTTATTTTTCGCAAGTTTTTACCATATTAGCCTGAAAGGTTTTTTTCGTGGTCTTTTATATAGCAGTTCAGTGCTGGAAACGCTTACGGAACCATTTGTGTTTTGTCTCCGATTATAATCATCAATAAGTTTTGCATCCACACTCTCAATAATATAAAAATTGCCTATGTCGTATTACTCTAAATGCTAAAATACAAAATTCCCGGATTCAATCCCCGTAACGAAATATTTGCCTGTATTTTCTCCATTTCAAAACTCTCCTACAGTCAAAATAGTGCGACCCAAGACATTTTAGGGTGGGGAAAAATTGCTTTCAACTTAATACTATAATGCAGACGAGAAATTAGACCTCTCAAGAGGCGTGTATAAAAATGTGTGGATGGTACAAATATTGGTGTGTTATGGAAGCGGCCGCGGGAGGCAACACAGTCCTGAAAGGGAGGCCATTGCCCGTCTGCCTCGTATAATAGAGATGTGCCAACGCCGCAGTTGATGATAAAACAGTGCTATAAATGAAAAGGTCGAATGTCTGTAAAGAAATTACCAATATTTTTTGGAAATAGGTTAAAAAAATGGGCTTGAGGGTGTTTTGAGATTTTCTTAATTAGTTTTTTTTTAACATGATTAAATATTTTGATACTTAGAAATGAATTATAGGATTGAAAACAAAATTAAGTATGTACCATGCGAGAGCTTAATTTCCTCTGTTTTATAACGAAGTGTCGTCTGTATTTCATTGTGTCACTTATTTGTTCTTACAAATCATTAGCAAGAAAGAAATAATAATCAACTTATATTTTTTGAGCCATGTCGGTAGTTTATAAAACAGACTAAACCTTCACAGTCGCCTCATTTAACTAGCTAAGAATTTTTACAAAACTTGGCTAATTTAAAAATTATAAGTCACAAATACATCTGAGTTAACTCACTGCATTTGCACTGTGCATTTGATTCGTATTGGGTACCACAGGGCCAACAGATACTCGCTTTGTACAGAACCCTCCGTTAACATTCTAGTCGCGTTCTTAGTCTAGACTTAATTGGTATTTTATATTACACTTCAAATTTGTAAAGAGAGGTCCGTAGATCAGACGGGAACAAAGCATACTGGAGATGAGAAGATTACGACTATAGCTGTTGATCTTTTACTTTCAAGAGGAGTAGACGAGAATATTAGGAAATATTTGTAGTAACTAGTAGCCCAAGTATTTGAAACAAATTATTACTAACTTTAACGGCGAAGCAAAACATCATGGCGAAACCTGCACACGTAAAAGTTCTTAGGAAATTCTTAGAATTGTCGGCCAACCTACATAGTCCATTGAAATGTTACAATTCAGGGGCCGAATATTGCATTTCTTAGAGGACGCAATTTTATTTTTGGGATATGTTTGGGGGGTCAATAGAAGCTTAACCTCAAGTTTGTGGGGTTGCCACCCTTGTCCCACGGCCGCCATTTTGAAAAAAGGGGTAAAACACTAATATTGCGATATCTCTGAAACTATGCGTCTCACAGAAAATTTGTACAGACATAATTTGTAGCTAATTATTTTGCCTACAAATATGTTTATATAACTTTTTGCCCTAAATTAAAAATTAAAGAAGTTATAAGCAAAAAAGTGAGAAAATATTTATAAAATTTTTCTTTTTTGCTCTATAACTTTTTTTATATACATTTTACCAAAAAATTGCATCAGACCAATCTTGTAGATTATCTTTTGACAAAAATTTTACCCTATATATTTCTTCAATTTAATTCATTTAAAACGCTGTTACAGCTCTTCAAAGTTGAACGGGTTTGTCAATATTCATGAGAATCCGGTTGAAACGAAATGTTTAACTTATTTTTTCTTTATGTTTTTTATTGTAAATATATTCCTTTGTTAAATTCGTACAATTTTACTTATTTATCCCTAACTGTTTTCCTCGCCACGTATGAGGAAGAGTCTATAGGCGCGTTTTATACGTAGTATCCTCAGTAGGTCTACTCCACGGACATCTTGCTTATAAGGTAATCCTCGACATCATATTTTTAATTACTCATTAGCTAGCTACTCTGATCGACTTTTTTTCGATGGTCCAGGCTGAGGCTCAGAGTCTAAATCAACGTCAACCGTGAAAGTTTGAGGAATGACAGGAGTTAAAATTGGAATCATAGTTAGAAGTTTATCCTCAAATTCATTTTCTTCCATTAACTTGAATATTTCCATAATGTTGCTGCATGTTTCACCAGAGCAAAGGAGGCATACTGTAGAGCATTTCAGGCATTTTTCTGCAGCCACACATACTTCCGCAGTATCCCTTGCATCTGCAGAAAATTAATTTCATAAGGCCGGGGGATGCTGGAGGCTTGAAAGCTTGTATTGGCATCCAAATGTTTGTATGCTTTTTCAAGCCCAAATTTTCAGGATTTTGATATCTTCCGAGCCATGACTAGACCTGGTGATATACTCAGAGACTATGGAAACGAGCGGCATTTTGTGTTGGAGGCAGCGATGACAAGTTAAATGAATATTTAGTCACTGTTACAGCCAGATTAGTCTTATATAAATAAGTAAAATTGTACGAATTTAACAAAAAAAAATAGGAATATATTTACAATAAAAAACATAAAGAAAAAATAAGTTAAACATTTCGTTTCAACCGGATTCTCATGAATATTGACAAACCCGTTCAACTTTGAAGTGCTGTAACAGCGTTTTAAATGAATTAAATTGAAGAAATATATAGGGTAAAATTTTTGTCAAAAGATAATCTACAAGATTGGTCTGATGCAATTTTTTGGTAAAATGTATATAAAAAAAGTTATAGAGCAAAAAAGAAAAATTTTATAAATATTTTCTCACTTTTTTGCTTATAACTTCTTTAATTTTTAATTTAGGGCAAAAAGTTATATAAACATATTTGTAGGCAAAATAATTAGCTACAAATTATGTCTGTACAAATTTTCTGTGAGACGCATAGTTTCAGAGATATCGCAATATTAGTGTTTTACCCCTTTTTCCAAAATGGCGGCCGTGGGACAAGGGTGGCAACCCCACAAACTTGAGGTTAAGCATCTATTGACCCCCCAAACATATCCCAAAAATAAAATTGCGTCCTCTAAGAAATGTAAAGTTCATGTAACATTTCAATGGACTAACACTAGTCCACCGAGGTGGACTAGGGCCTAAACTTTCTCAACGGCAGCTGTGGCCCGTGTCCAGCATTGTTAAGTATATGGGCTGATTATGACGATGAATTTTCTTTGTAAGAATCAAGTCTTTCCTCCAGCCCAATAAATAACCCTAGAAGAGTAACAATGGCGTTATTAGATGGAATACGTGCACGCCCGGGAACCGAACTGGTGCGGTAACATCGTTACCTCTAAACCACTTCACAAAACTAGATTGTGAAAACTCGGCGTCCTTTTGCGCGAGCTCCTGCTAATTGCTTTACTTTGCTTTGTGGTTGGTTGTCATTTGTTTTGTTATTTTAACCAGCTACATCTGTTTGTATCGACTTGTACAGCAATCGGTTGTATACCTAGGGATCTTCTATATCTATGTAAGTTAGTTTGTTATTTCTATGTACTTATATTTTCAAAGTTTTATATTCACGATCTCATCAATTTCGCAGAAAGCCATTTGATGCAAGCCACTTCAGATAGAGTGTTCTGGTTATCTTTAAGGGAGGATTGTGTACAGTAGTGATCGTTTGACTGGTGATGATATTAACATAAAAGTTTCTTTTTGGGGTTTTTAATGCTTCATGTACCCATCAAGATCAAGATTAGCCAAAACAAAGAGCCACAGATTTTAGGAGTCCTATTTTTTTTTATGTTCTAATGATAAGACTTTCATCCATACGATTATGTGTAGCACTGTCCGAGTGTGGTACTTGACTCTTGTATGAGCACGTCTCATACTTTCAGTTAATTACTTTCAGCTTAATAAACCGTATCATAACTATCCTCGAAAGCAATTCAACAAAAACAGTTCTTTAACCCAGAAGCACAGTACATTTTTCGGGTTGAAAACAGCATCGTCGACGAAAAGCACAACTTTCCTCTGACCCATTTCTACGTCGCGAGTTTTGTTAGTTTTGTGTTTTTATATTTTCGTTCAATAACTTCGGAATGGGCAACCCAATTTACCGATAACTTGTTTACAAAGCTGCGCTGGTATTCTACGAGCTCTAGATGGGACGATTAAATCGACTTTGACTAACCTTATTAACCCATTAAATATTACTACTACCAAAAATAACTGTACTGTCCAGCTGTAGAGATCCTCAGTTTGTCGGATATCTTTTGCATTGTTAATGAAATACTACATAATCTTAATTGCAAGCAACAACCTTGCAACTCAATTTTTGCCCTCAAGTTAACTAGAACCGAAACAAAAATTAAATCGTTAGAAATCCTACACATATGAATTTGCATCCTTAAGCTTGTATCATCGACTACCGATCTCACTTGCTCTAAAACGTATACCACCTACTACAACCGATATCCAGCCACTCTTCGGTCAGTATTTTCGAAAATTCTTTCGTAACTTCGAACATAAACACAGATCTGAACCAGGAGATTTGCGTGGCGGTGATTTTTCTCACGTCCATGCAGGCGCATCCATCAGGCGCAGATAACGCTGGAGATTACAGCGTCATTACCTCCGGGAGCGTCCGATCGATCATGTGCCTCCTTTGTGCACTGATACCTTCCTCCGTAATTAAGTTACAATGTCGAAGATGTACTGGGTTTGCTGTGTGGTTTTGGATTGTTTGTACTCCGCAGTTGTTGAAAGTTGAATCGAATATGGTTTAAGCAATAATAGCTCTTATTTGCAAACTCAGAAAAAACACTAATCAAAATCGAAATTTGCAAGGTTATCTGATTGATTAGTGCATTTTAAGAGGCATCCGTAAATTAATGAATTGCTGAAGTATATTTCTACACGCGTCTTGTCAATTGTACTTGAAAAATCACGGATTAAAGGACTGAAAAACTAGAAGAATAAGTTACTAGACTTACGAGGTTTGTGTCAGAACGCGCAAAACTGAAACAAAAAATTAGAATGAGGTCGCCTTAATAATAATAAATCATTTATTTGGTATAGTTAATATCCATAAAAACTCATACAAATCAAAAGTATCAAAATAAAATTAAACTTAACTTACCGAGAGGACGTTAGGGATCAATGTTCTATGAGAGGACATCCAGTGCCACACCAATGCACTATCACATCGCTGTCCAACGCCACTTATTGCTAGACTTAGATTTTCTGTGCTACAACGCCCCAACCTGAAACAAAAGTATCAAAAACTATATCAAAATAACAGTCCAAAAATACAAAGTATGAATGAAGTTGTAACCAGGGCACAGAGCTGTATACGGAAATAGATCGAACCGTGGGACCCCCGGGCAGGCACCGTGCGATCCGAACATGTGCTCCTTGACTTATCTGATAACTCATTAGATATTAATGAGTATGTAAAACTGGGCTAATAAGGTCTATAATTGAATGACACGTTGGATTTGTAAATAAAAAAACCATTGATTGTTTTGTGGATAGAAAAAGTTATGTTTAAATAAAAAAGCAAAAAAAAAAACATAAAATGTAGTCCAAATGTGCGTTACAAACAAGTGGCGAGAGGACATGATTACGCCAGTTTGGTCTTTTTATTCAGTTTTTTTTTTCGACAATTTAAATATTCATCAAAGTTAATGGCTGGCCACCGGGGTCCATATTATTTCAACCGATAATTGTCATATAAAGTAATCTTAAAAAATAATTACAACCAGTTAAACCATTACCAAAAATCTAACATGATTTCCTAATGCAAGGTAAAGAAGGTACAACTTGAAAGCTTTTTGAGATATTAGCGCGTGAAAAAGCAACCACTGCATAATTTATAGATTTATGTTAAGAAAATTTATAATTTGTTTTTTTTTTTTTCAGGTAAGTCACCACTTCCTCACATGATCCTGAATTATTATTGTGCTCATTATTACGTAAGTCCTCAAAAACGAATAAAAATAGGATCACTCAATGCTCTTTTTTGGCAAAATCTTTTCATCTTTTTAAAAACCTACTTATTCAATTTCATATCCAACCACATGATTTTCCAACCGATCAAAAACCAATACACGCAAAAACCGCCACCCGATATTCAATACACAAACTTATTTTGATTATTTAGTGCACACTTGTATTATCGCAAAACCGTAATAATTTACCCCTCTTAGGGGCGCAACAAAGAGGCAAATAAGTTGCGCCCTCAATGCGCCAGAAGGGAGTGAAAGTATCCCAAGCTCAGTAAGGGCCCGGCAGCCGAGCAGTGAACACGTACCGTACGCTACAAACGCGAGTGGGACAGTCGATCTTCGTTATTCTTCACTCGTCATTCGTCATTAGTGGTGTAATTTACCAAGTGACCTTGACCTTTTATACGTGTTTTTTATGTGACGTGTTAACCACGCCGTGTTTTCAACTCGAAGGAAAGATAAGGAGTAAAAATTATTTTATATCAATTTTTCAAGGTGAATTTTCGTTTTGGATATTTTCTGTATATACATTATGCATGGATGGAATGGTTGGGAATGAGTTTAGTGGAATCTATTTTATGGTATGTTTAAGTGTGGAAGGTAATGTTGGAAGGCAAAATTCGAGTGTCGAATTGAAACGATTGGACGAAGAAGAGTAATTGTAAACAGTTTGCTCTATTAACTGTATATTATATATATTTAAAAAGTTTTCTGACATACACGATAGAAATACTCGTAATAAAAATAAGTTAGTAACTTATAAAACCAGGCTCCACAAGATCAGCAAATCTTTTAAGGGTTACTGTGTACACTTCTACAATAAAGTCCCTAGTCATATTAAGGCTTTAAAGTATCATAAATTTAAAGAAATTACTAAGAGACATCTATGTAACAAAGCCTACTATACAATATCAGAATATATGGAAGATAACGAAGCCTGGGTATAAGTAAAATGTTATTGTAATCCCGGGCTTGACTGGGTCTACTTTAATGGACATGGCTGTACATACTTGATTATTATTTTAGTAACTTGTAAGCAATCAGGTATGTCATGCTCGCAGAAATGTCTGTGCTTACGGCGGCGTCGTGTGCCGGGTCGGTCACTTCCCTATGAAATGGTTGAGGAGGCCGATGGCTGGCACATGCGTCATACTCGTGAACGGGTGCTGTTTGTGGGGACTGGTCTGCCTGATTTGCTTATTTCCATTAATGAAATTTTAACCTGGTTAGATATCGGAGTCTCCATTTAAGATGACTATGTTGTTCTTATATACAAAATTCTGATATTGTATTAATGAGCTGCTCTAATTCGGGAAATTGAGTCTTTGTATCTGTATTGTAAACTATCTCTTGATTGGAAAAGAGCAACACTAGAGTTTCTTGCCCGTTCTTCTCTAGTGATGACTGCCTTCCGAACAGGGTGGTAAATTTTGAAATGACTGAATCTAAGTGATGTATTTGACATTTTATGGATTCATTTTTTATGGATTCAATAAATATTATTTCATTTCATTTCATTTCATTTCATTTCATTTCATTTCATTTACAAAATGAGGAAATGTAAATAAAATTGCATTTAGTTTTGATACATTTTAAATTTCTGAAATAATATTTACAATTTTTCATAAAAGCTGCGTCTAATTTGAATTACATTGATATAAACATCTGCCCATATTTACGATTTAAATATTTTTTATTAATATACCATATCCGTATGATTATGAGATATTAAAAAGATTCAACGAGACAGAAATGAAAAGAAAATATTTTTATAATATAATGCATTTACGGTGATTTAGTTTAGATGAACTCCTTTTGTATGAACTTCTTTTTTAGTTAAAACTAAAGTGCATGCTTAGCACAATATGCGTGCCATAGTCGTAATTATATTTCGTAGCTAAAGTAGGATTTTATATCACCTATAATAAGATAGGATTTACCTTCGTCCTAATTTCTATTCTATACCAAAGACCTTATCTTTTAATTTAAAGTGTTCAGAAAGAAAGAAATAATTTTCATATAATAAAATGGATTTTCAGACTGACCAATAAGAATTTGAAGGCCAAAAATCATAACAGAGAAATATTAAAATTTACAATACAAAATCGACTGCCCCTCTGCATCGGGCCACATGGGGTAGCAACCCTTCATTTGAAGTATTTAAAACTAGCAATATCGATCCTACGACCCTATCGTGATTACCACACATGTTTTGTACAACTGTTGTTGAAGATTCACAAATAGATTATGTGAAATACTACTGTCCCACACAAAGTTCTGACCTTATACTACAATTAATTTCTGATTTAATGGTATTAAGTGGAATTGTATTAAGGTAAGAGTCTGTTTCAAATGTCTTTGCCATAATTTCAGCAGTTACTTCATACTCAAGTAGCAAAATCAAATACCAAAACTAACTAAAAATTGTTATGTAATAAGTTACTTAGCATCGAATTATATTAAAGGTATACCTGTTTCAAATGCCTTTGTCATTATATCCCAGTATATACTTGAGATGAAAAAGTAAACACCAAAATGTATTAAATAATGTTATATACCCAGACCTAACATAGCAATGTCTAAAAAGGAGTCTATACTGCACTTATAGTATTTATAAAGTGTAGAAGTTGGAATAGCACCTAAATTTACCCTCCCACTAAGACTCTAACCGAGCATTATAAAACTTCATGAGACTTATCGAGTGTCAACGCTCAGACTCGCATAAAATTTTTAGAAGCTTTTGAAAACAAACACATATTCTGCTGCAGATAACAACTTTAGATTCACTACAATGCATTATGTAGGAATTAACAAGTATTTTAAAATAAGTCAATAACAGTCAAACTGATTCCAATAAGAAATTATAACTTTTATTATTGCAGAATATTACCAATACTTTTTAATTGTTAGTTAATATTTCGATCGTAGTTATGTTTTTGAAATGGCTATCAAAATTCATCCGATATTATGATTTGCATGTGCCAACTAAAACAGATTTGATAACTGACAATATTTCTCATACAAAAACGTTTTATTTTTCATCGGGAACATATTGGTAGAGGTAAATGGAATTTCCAAATGGTTGTTTCTATTTTTCGAGCCAGTATTTTTTGCTAGCCGGAGCGTTAATGCATTCTGTTCCACGTATGGTTTTTAACTAGAAATCGAATATACACGTAGAGTTGGCCCTGTATTTATTTAATATATTTTCGTGTAAAGCTTTGTATAAAGAGCGTTATGGTTAAAAGGATTTGATGTGTTGAAATGCTGTCTAAGCATTTTTAAATTCCACACACTTTTCTAAGTAATGATTTCTTGTTTACTTATTTCCTATATAAATATGTATAAAATAGGTCTTTATTAAGAAAACCGCTGACAAAATACAATCAAATATAGTAAAGAAAAAAATGTGAGAACCGTAAGGATTCTATGCTTATGAATTCGCCTTCATATACATTTATTTGATTAGTCCATTAAACAGCAAAAGGCTAGCCCTGGACTGTAACCCTAACCTCCTCTTAAACATAAAATAGCTTCCCAGCAGTGGAATGTACATTGTCTGGTATCTTCAACCGTTTCTAAAAACACTCCTGAAGTAAGTTACATAACCCTGCTATAGATAGTTATGGAAGTGAGTCTATTCTTACATAACCCTAGAGTGAATGCAGGTCGATGCGACCGATGAGTCACTGGTTTTATTGCCGCAAGTGCCCCCATACCCGTGTTGCTAAGGAGGGTACATAGTACCCGGTGTTAGATTAACGGTTGATTTGGAAAAAGCATTTGAATTCTAGCTGTTCTATAATGCTTTCTCGTGAAAACAGCTGACTTGATGATCGATTTTGTTTAAATGTAGAGATAGATATGATAGTTCATGTTTATGTATGTTTGATAATGTATAAAAGCATGTATAGATGATATCTTTTTTCTTCTTCATCAACCCATATTCGCCCACTGCTGAGCACGGGTCTCCTCTACCATTGAGAGGGTTTAGGCCATAGTCCACCACGCTGGCCTAGTGCGGGTTTGCGAATAGATGATATGATATGATAAATTTACCAGAATTCAGAGTTAATTATAGAGCCCAAAGTAATAGACTCATGTCGTATTAGAAACTACGAGACAGTTTTATGACGTTAGAAGCTTATTAATGTCGGGTTTAATTTTTTATTATTATTAAAACAAGAAGCCAATATCCTTCCTCAAGATCTCATTAATCTCCGAAGCAAATATTATCTAAATTGGTTCTACGGATTAGACGTGAAAGCGTAACAGATAGTTACTTTCGCAGTTACAATTATAATTTTGACGAAATTGCACTTACTTCGAGCTTTACATTTACGCCTCTATCCAAAAGAGTAGGGAAAGAATACTGACTGCCACCAACTTCGATCTATCATCAATGCTGACCCACTAACAGTTTTAAATCTTGTACCTTGCCGATACAATGTTGCAGCTCTATAAATGTTTAGCAAGGCGAGGTGCATTCACATCTGGTTTCGTCACGAGCGGCCCATTGATAGGTTTGATTCACGTCCCAGTCCGCCCACGCACCGTGGGCGTAGCAGACCTGAATGAAAACGAGATGCTCGCTTTTGCCCATATCTGTGGGCCGTTTCGTAACAGTTTCGCAAGCCCGATGTGCTTGAATCACCTTGGGTGTTATTAACTTCGCGTTTTTCTTTTGTTTTTATTGATTCTTGGATTTGTTCGTAAAAATATTTTTGTGTTTATGTAATTCATGACTGTTAGTTAGATATCGTAAAATGAAATGGGATTTTGTTTAACAGTTGTCTATATGTCAATAAATTAATTATTAGTGATCGAAATTTTTTAAAGGTCATTTACCATTTGTTTAGCTTGTAATTAGTGTGATAGTAACTAATTGATACTTTTTATCCAGATTCTAGACGACGCTCTCTTTACCGTCTTTCTGGGCAGAGACCTCCTCTATAATCATCCTCATGTTGATCTTTTCATAGATAAGGTTTTGTCAATAAGTCTTCTGCATTCGAACTTAAGGCTGATGATATTTTTTGGTTTATCCCTCAATATACCACTTTTTCTTCGACAGTACAAAACGTACAAAAATACAACAGCCTTGTTATAACCTCATTCAGTAAAACCAATATTCCTATAGTACTAGCGTTAAGTATGCACATATAGATACAGATGTACATGTATGTGTGTGTATGTATGTATGTGTGTTGAGAATAAGTTGTCGGTTGAGACTGCATGTCGGCATTGCTGTGACGTCAGTACCTCGGCTTTATTGAACCAAATGGGCCGATGAACACACAAACTTCTCGTATAGATATCATGTTATAGTATTGTTGGTTGTTATTGGTATAAATTATTATGAAATTTCTTAACAATTTTATTTTATTGAATACATAAATGTTAATGGGTATTCCGATATGCAATTATGTGGAATAAATTTTAATAAAAAAATACGCTTATTTTTAACAATAAATAAAACGAAATACGATTTTTTGTACACGATTTCCCATATTAAAAGGGGTAGTAAACGATTGGTTTCAAAGTATGAGTGTAATTTTTATAGAAATTTAATGTGTGATATTTTTTTTACTTTTCATTAAAAACATGAATGAATGAGTGTGTGTGGGTGTGGTTTATTTTTGTCTATATAATTTTATATTGACCCAACAATGACATGAATTTTCTATTTCAGCTCTTCCATCACTGACTGTACCATAAGTGTATCTTATAAAAGACTTAATATAACAACAGACTGTGTTCAATTACTAATTTAAGACGTTTTTGTGATAGTGAAGAAAGTTCGTCTGTGTCCTTAATTGTGCCAAATATTTGTTCAAACGTTTGTCATTAACTTACGGACAATAATCGACTCTATGTGCACGGAATAAGTTTCAAGTTTAAATACAAGTTGTTGGGGAGGACTGGCATTAATGGCTACGAATGGGCACCAACCTATCTAAATTGAACAAGACCAGAGTCTCCGGTGTAAATCATGTTAGTACCATTCATTTATTTTCTAAATTATACGTAGATTTTGCTTATTTTGTTGCCGCTTTTTCTTTTATTTTCCATTGGAACAAAATTTTGCGTAAAGGTATTATTTTGTTAGATAGAAACTCCGTGTGCCTATTATCGAAATAGTAATATATAAAAGGCAGTAAATATTTTTGTGTTTCTACGCTTTTGCTTACAGTTACGTAATTTGACGTATTATAATTATAAGAGTATTTTCAGAAGACTTATCTCAGTATTTGCTATAAATAAAATAAGTATGTGGTTATCATCACTAGAATCTCTCAAAAAGCGTTTTTCAATTAGTGGTAGTCGACAACATTACATTCTGAACATGATAGTTTGGATTTTAATAGAAAAACATTTTTTGGCTTCAACTTTGGTGGTAAATTTTATTATAACAGTATTTAAAAATTTGAGTTCCATAACCCTTTCAATCATACAAAATATTGAGTGTTTTTTTTCAAGCCACAAATGGCGAAAAAACCTTGTATCGCGGCCAAAATGCATACATCCACCTCGTTAGGCCATAATAATCCTTGCCACTGAATAAATTCGTTTTATTGCTGGTATTTCCGCTCCTCTCGTACACAAAGCATTAAAAATGAGTTATATGTTCATACTTGCTTGTAAATCAACGTTATTTGCCAGCATTTTTTCGACTTAAATTATAAAAGTGGGTTGCGAAGTTCTTAGTAATACTCTCAGATCTTGGTTTGCTGGCTATTTTGGTACTGTGGAGGACGAGGATTAAATTCTTCTCTTATGTCGCATGGTTGAAATGTGACATGTTATAAGTCGTGACATGGTGACGTCAGTTGACCTATACAAATGTACCAAAGAGAAAATACCTAGAAATGATAAGCTGTGAATAGAATGTATGTATAAAGTTAAAGCTATCTTTTATAGAAAGTTAAATTTCTTCTCGTGTTAACCAATATTAGCTTTAAGAGATCATATTTTTTTAATGTTCCCAAAAAGAGCTTTTTAACATTAATATTTTTTTCGTAAAGTCAAAAATCAAAAATCCAACCTGTCACTTTGGTTCTAAACTCCTTTTTCATCGAGTAGGATTTTTTTTTTTTTGGAATAAGAAAAGTCAAAAATCTTATTTGAACGTTAAATTGTTCATGATGTTATGGTCGTAACAATTAAATTAATATATAATTATGGCAACCTAACCAGAACATAACTGTTATATATAGAAAAGTCTAATCACTATCCACTCTATCCAGTGACTTTCATTATTAAATTAGTTTCGCCTATTTCAATAGCATTGAATTGCATATTACCATTTGACACCTGAACGATTACAATATAGGTTTTAGTTTCATGTAACTAGTGCTGATAAATAGAGTTCGTTAATAGAACTACTTTGTACTTGATTGCCTTTATTTATGAATGTACCTCTGCCTAACTAGGTTGTCACTCTAAGATTCTAAAAAATAATAATTATACTATTTAGTATATTTGGAGGTCCTTCGATGAAAGTACTAAAAATACAAATAAAAGAGGAATTACTATTAGTTTCGTCTATTAACTATACATTATTTTGATATTTACAACATTAGACATAAATAACCAACATTAATGCCAACCCGCACTAAGCCAGCGTTGTGGACTATGGCCTAAACCCTCTCAATGGTAGAGGAGACCCGTGCTCAGCAGTGGGCGTATATGGGTTGATGAAGAAGACATAAATAAAAAAATAACATTTAAAAATCATATTCACTAAAAACTACAAAATCCGCCAACCTGCACTAGCCAAGTGGACTAAGACTTAAACCCTCCCAATAATCTCTACGACCGAGAAGTCCTTTGCCCTGCAAGACATCTAATGATAAGAGCATCAAAACCTAAATCATGAATCCTAATACAATATACTACAACTCACTCCCCCATCCCACAATATTAATGTTCAGATGCCATCCATCGCTCATCACATTGCGCAATCGTCCATCACCGCTGATCAAGCAATTTGCTAAATAAAAACGTCATCACTTACACACGTCAAGTGCAGTCATTCGTCATGCTGACACGTGCCCAATGGGTATCGGAATGGTGTTAAAAACTATGGGGATTGAATAATGTATTATCAATTTTCAAATTGTTTTTACATGTTTTTATATTAATGGTTAAGCAATGTTTTCAGTGAAAAACAAAGTGGGTATTTTTAGTAGCACGTCTATGAAATACTGCTATAAATTTAAGTTATTCGTTTTTTACATTTAAAATACGTTAGGATCATTGAGATCGCTGCTAAGCGCTTTCATGCAATCTAACATCGTGTTATCTGCTTCTATTGTAATTCGATAAGGAAACAAGCCATACATTACGCTACTAGAGCAAAGTAAATACCCAAGACAAACTGCGAAATCCTTACAAATAACATTGTCAAACCCATAAGGACAATAAGCGACACATTTCCCAAAAACAAAAGCGCATCGCCCCGCTAAGTACTAGCAAATAAAGAAAAAACACCAATGTTTACCCAATCAAAGGGAGTTACAACATAAACAAGATAAAAAGATCGGCGCCGGCCGGCCGGCCAATCCGAAGGAGCGGCCGCGACGACTTCCGGAATGAGCCGGCACAACTCAATATCCGAACGAGAGATATTCGATTACCCGTTTACGCGAGGCCGGATTGCCCCGCGCTCCCCACTGGGTTATGCTTAAAAACTTCTATACTGTTATTGTGTTGTAAGACTTGAAGGGATATCGGGATGTTATGAACTCTGTTTCGATATATTTCTAGGTAGTTCGTTCCAGTTTTCGCTTTCTGTCAACATTTTTTCTAAACTTTTCATATTGATATTAATCTGCTAGGCACTTTAGGTTTTGACGTCACTTCAGTGTGTTAAGCGTTTTACACTTTATTCAGAAGGATTTATCTATCGTTCCATAACCAAATTGCAAATCACCAAGTCTTGCTCGCCCCGCTAATTTGTTAGCCCTACACTTGAAGTTACCTTTAGGAAGCCCACTGAGATATGTTGATCAAACAGTCGCAAGCTCAATATTTACAGTTCATTTTTACTAATTAACCACTCCCCTAAAATCAAATATATAGTACAACCCTACGCGCGGCGCGTACTGTACGCCACTTCTAATTGGTTATAGTATACGAGTGCCGGCGAGATCAAAGAGCGAACGTCCAATATAATGCGCCAGACTGGCTGTGACGTCGCGTTCGCGTTAGGGCTGCTTCTGCTTTATTGTATTAGGATAATATGGATTAAATGATGCTCTCTCGTTATGAGATCTCTTGAATAACCATTAGGTAAATAGTATGTAGTGTTTTTCTGTGATAAATGTCGCGTTTTGTTTCTTTGGTATAACACCCAGGCTTTGAACGAATATAGTCTATACAAGCGTTGGTTTAAGTTCATATGAAATTCTTAACCGTATCGTCTGTTGTCTGTGATAGTTATAGTAGATATTCGAAATTCTTCAAGTGGTTGAAAATCTGTCACTCCATCATATAGCTGTTAACTCATGTGTCATCTTTGAGGAATAGAAAAGATTATAATTACAAAAAGACCGTATAAGGCTCTAGATGAAAATATTTCCTAGTCGTCTTTAAGTTTGTTATCTATTCAAAAAAAGAACATCAAGTAACAAAGCCTCATTTCAATTCGACAATTCATAAACGAATCCACTTGCCTATCATTCGCAAAATACCAACACCAATCAGCATCACTGGACTCGCCAGTTTTTGCGGAATTTAAATATAAATCCACCGGATGCGACGGTGGAGCGATTCTCCGTTTTTGCCGGTCTCTGCCAGCATGCATGATGTATATGCAATGCGCCGGACAAACCGAAAGGGTGCCGCCTCGTATTGTTTTACTACAGATTTATGACGTCATTACAATGATTACGGGGTCTGGTGTTGAGGTAAAGATGGGGTAGATTCGGCGTATGAATTATGCATTTGTACTTGTTAAATGTGTAGGAACTGTCAGGAATGGAATGGATGAAATGAAATCCTTTCTTCTTTAACATTGAGCGGGATTGTGGGGAGATAAAATATGTATGTATCGCGTCCTTGTAAACCTACAGTGTAGAACCATGCGGAATAAATAAAGGTTCGAAACAAGACAAGTAATAAAAAAAAATACTGAACTTACCCTTAAATGTAATATACAGAAGTTTCGAAGAAAACTAAGCCGCGATCCTTTACCATCCTTTACCAAAATCACAAGAGTTTCAGTTTTTTAGGGTGATTGGCGCACGTAGGATATTGTATATCAAATATAACTGGAAACAGTTTTCGTTACTGCCTCGTGGTCCCGGCATAATTATATGCTATCTAGAAGTCCCGAGTTGGGTAACTGGGTTTATCCATTGGAAATTCTCAGTAGCAACATCGACTCGCCCTCTAGTACGTGGGATATTTTCATACCTGGCCAAGTGATGTGGAAATACACCTCTACCTGCCCCTGCGGTAAATAATATTTCCCAACTAGTTTATGGTTGCCGTAATTCTATTGCTTTTACTAACTAAAAGAGTCCAAAAATCAATTCAGTAATAACATCACCCAAAGAACAATCAACACCGACGGACCCTAAGTTTTCCTCCCAATAACAATAGTTCCATTAGAGTAGAATGGCAAAAAATCGCCTTGTCGCCGAAATCCAATAGAGTCGGCGCCATCCCAGTGTCCGGTAAGGTGCATTTTTTTATTTAATTCCGCAAATCCACCCTTGTTATTGTGGGGTACCGGTTGCAAAGGGCGAAAGTGAATTCAGGTTGTCTAAGCTTTATTGGTGTTTGCTTAGTATTACAATCACTAGAAGATAGTCTAAAATTATATATCAGATTGTTTATTTATCATTTTTTGTATACCATAATAAAAAAACATAGGTTTAGGTAACTCTAAATAAGTTTGTGTCGTATGTCTTATCGCTGTCGGCAGGGAGATAGGCTGTAAGATGGACTGTTCATTCAACGTTAGGGCATAAATAGCGTCAATTTTATCGACATGTTTTGATTATCCCATTCTTAGCAAATGTGTTATAGCCATTTTTACTTTGTCAATCTATAAATCCATTATTGTGCATGTACTTTACAGAATTGAGTTCCGAAAAAATGTTCTATTGTTATATAGACCGTTATTCCTTGCACACCTATCTCTCCTCTGCTGCCCATTATGACTTAAAGCGCAAATAACTTAGTCGAAATCAATAGTCGGCATCTCCGTTCCGTAAGTTTGTGCTAAAATTGTTAAATGAAATCCCTCGGGAACTAATTTGTTTGGATCCCAAATGTCCAACTAATTGTTTCCAACTCTGACAAGTTTCGGGTATCCATTGAAACTGACAATTAATAACAGATTGATAATTCGCGAATTTGTTTCCCTGACGGAGAAGGGTCGATTATTCCCAATGTTTGTGCCTGGAAAATAAATTAATTTACAAACATTTTCTAGGTCCAAACCAAAATACATGTGGCTTCTACTAGTTTCGTACTAGTTTCGCGAGTAACGCATCTGATGTTAAAAGGAGTAATGTTTAAATAGTGTTAACAGCCAAGAAAAAACATCATCGTCTATGACCACTTGTGCCGCAAGCCCACCAGGCAGTAACAATAATATTTAAGAAATAATTTCGATTCAATATCAATCATTTTGAACACTTCATCTTCAGCCCATGTACGTCCCACTGCTGGGGTTTTGCTTCCTCCTCCCCTATTGAAAGGGTTTAGGTTTTAGTCAACCACGCTGGCCTAGTGTGGGTTGGCGGACTACACACCTAAGGAAGATCATTTTGAACACTAATAATTTAGAAAAAATGTACGCTCAAAATCTTATTGAAACACACTTGTGAGTATTGAGGGCTTGCTGAATATTCATGGACGGCGAACGGCAATTTGCATTTCTACGAAATGGAAATAAATGAAAGCCACTTTTGATGTTGCGAGGTCGAATGTGTTGGTTATCAAGATTTTATTTACGCCTTTGTAGTCGTGTTGTTTTTTTTAATTGCTTGAGTAAACAACACCTGATTGTAAGAACGGTGCTTGTATATTATGAGTGTGAGGCAAAGAAATGAATATTTGATGGCCACAACAATTGTCTTATCATGGAGGTCCCAGTTTTCACTCTTAGGATTGGTTAACTGTTTTTCTCTTAAGAAATTACCAAATTTAAGAACAGTGTTAGACGGCGTTACCTGTATATGAGAATAGGATCGTGCTAGAAAAATGAGTGCAGAAATTCCCTCATCCCTTCTTTAAGGCGTAGTTTTGATATGACCAACATTTGTGGTCTGCCAAAATTGTCTTCTGGCTTTGCTGGCTCTTTCGATTGAAAAAATTCCAAAATCCAAGGGATACATTTTACATTTCACATATGAAATTCTTCATTCGTCGTAATCATCACCCCTGAAACATCCACGCTGGATATAGGTTTCCCCCAAAGACCTCCAAAGCGCTCTATTGAAAGCGACATTCTGCTATCTTCGTTAGATTGTCAATTACATATAAAATATGTAACATTAATATTACAATAGACGTAATGATTATAAAAATAACACAGCGTAACAAAAAGCAGTCGTTTATCTTAACGTCCACTACAGATACACTTGACAGTTTTATGGTGGACATGTAAATCGTCGGCCGCTGCCCACCCCCGGTGGCGCGAAGATTTATAACCGTTCGGATCGCGATGCGACGATAAAACAATGATACTGTGTTTAGAACTCGGCTCGTTCGGGTTTTTGGTATTAAACGCATAGATAACGCTGACGTACTGCTGTGGGCAGCGGCGTGTGTTCGTCAGAATTCGGCAATGATTACTGACTGATGTCCATTCATAGTAGAACTGTATGTGTTACTGTATTTATAGTATAAATGTTTTGTGTTGAGCTCTATAACATAAAAATAACTGGAACTCGTTAACGCAGCCCAAAACTTTCGGGAATGAAAATTACATTTTACTAGTTGATATGATTTCTTGAATGTTATCTCTACATCACAGGAAAGTGTCAGCCATTTTGGTTTGTTTACCATTTTGAGGTTGCTTTAAAGGCTGAATCGTCGCAACTATCTGGCCACATTCCTATATAAACCGACCTGTTCCCATATTATCCTATGCAAACACAGCTGGACACCGATTTCCTCTACAACTAAAAGGCTTTAGTCCACCACGCTGGCTTAGTACGGATTGGCGGACTACACTCTTAAGAATTCATAGACCTTACATTACATTTATTCTCTGTTCACCATACATTTCTCACCTTCTAACACTTACAAATATTAAAACAGTTCTTAAGGATTAAAATAGGGTGTTCTGTGGGCGGTTTAAAAAACGCTGACTCGGCATTTATAAGGGCAATTACGGCGAGGATGCTAGAGACGTCGAAGTGCACTTATTAGCTACCACGCAGCCATTTTATCCGATTAAACTATGTAAAAAGCTTCGCTCGTAGCCGTTTCCCTTAGGCACTCTGAGTTATAGACAGTTGTGACGTAATCCTCGTAATGTTAAGCTAAACTGGGTTAGGATTATGGTACTGGTATTGTTGTATTTGTTTATTATGAAGCAATATTTTGTGTCTCAGCTGGGGTCATTACTCGATATCGATGAATTAAATTTTTAAAAATACATGAAAAATATTAATAGTCAATAAACTATTTTCCCGAGCTAAAGCGTTAACTTTAGCTTCGAATTCAATATGATATTCAATATGATATGTATTTAGACCGTGATTGAAAGCTGAACCAGGTAATAGCGAGGGTGATCACAAACCCAGTGGCGATATTAAAAATCGCTACAAAAAATAAAAATTTCGACGTTTTCCATACAACCATCGGTGTTAAAAGTATGTGGTTTGTATGGAAAACCTCAAAAATTTTATTGGTTGTCGGGATTTTCTATAATGCCAGGGGGTTTATAATCACTATCGCTATGACCTGCCTCAGTTTTCGATCACGGTCTAAATACACCCTGTATATGACTATGGTTTAATCATTCAACTTTAATGTAATCAAAATCAGGGAATAAAAAGAAGCAAAAACAGTCTACTAAAACAAAACGCTATTACCGTTGCCATGGAAACCGTTTGCCTTCAACACCGAAAAAACTCAAGTCAAAGGATATTGTCAATTTGCGAACTCAAACATCCAGCCATTGTTTCTGTCAAATGGTTACTCGTTAAAATGGTGCGGCGGACCGTGCGCGTCTCAGAGCCCAACTCGCCTTGTTTAAGCCACTCGCGGAGTTTGGATTATGTAGCGTCAGCAGAAATAGATATAGTCCTCATTTTAAAATGAAATTGACCCTTAGGTATAAGGCCTCCTTCAATGCTCGTCGTTTTTTTAATGATGAACTTAATTAACTTTAAATAGTTAATGAAATGAAGTATGAAATTCTATGGATTTTGGAAAGCAAACCATAAAATGGAGGACATATCTGGGAAATGTATATGATGGATGTAACATACTGTGCCAAAAGCTATCAATGACATTAAAAGACGTGTAAGCTATAAAGTTTGCAATCTTTATCATCAACCAATGAATCTATAATTTTACGAATAATAAGTAATAAGGCACATTAAAAAATATATAGCTATATTATTTAAAATAAATAAGGGAATCTGTTTCTTTTATTTAGGTCGTGAATTAAAGGAAATGTTTTCTTTTTCAAATAATTAATTCCTCGTCGTTGATCATAACAAGGACATCAGTACAACACCATTATTTCTCAACGCATGTACCTACACGAGAACTGCATTATGCAAGCACATTAGTTGCACTTATCTGCCGACAGTACTCCCCAAGGATTATAACCCTCTGGGCCGGCCGCGGATTCTTAGTAAATAGTGTTTTACCACCCCCTGCCCTCCAACTGCGGGTATTTCACTTCGAGAGGATTTGCTGAGTGTCTTGCGAGTAAACGATGTTTATATATCGATGTGTATGTGTTAATGTTTATGTTTCCCCTAATAGACAAGGGTTTTAATACTGTGTACATACGACCTTTTGGTTTGGAAGCGTTTTAGGTGTTAGCTGTTCTTAGGTACTTATTATCATCAGCATATATATATATTCCCAACTGCCGGGCATAGGCCTCCTATATCACTAAGAGAATTTAAGCCTTAAGCCACCACGCTGGCTTATCTTTACAGTATTCGTAATAGCAAGTAGCCTAGTCTTCACAATTATTGTTATTCTTAAACCTGTCTTTTTCTATATCCATTTTAGGAATCTTTAACAACCCCATTAATTGAGCTTCTTGAGGGCTTTGTCGCTCTGTCCTTGACTTTCTGATGACTTTGTCTTCGCAAATAACCGTGTGATTATTCACGAAGAGTACAGACATATAGCTTCAAAACACTAAAACTAGCTTGAGTTTTAATCTATATGTTCTAAATTCACAGCCAATCCGTAAAATACAATTCTACCTTCCATCCACATCCATCAACGAAGTTACATGACAATACTAGCTGCTGTTTGGTCATTAACTGAGTTGCATTGACACAGACACTTCGGATCAACAATTAGCCCTGACGAATGGACGTGGGAGCTGCTCACACGAATTAGTCCTGTACGCTAGTCTCGGATTAAAGGCACGCTTTCGACGTGTCGAACAGTGACTAAGGCGAGGACTGTTTGATGTCCACAAAAGGATTGGGAAAAAGGGAAATAAAGAATTAAAACAGTGATTTCGTGACTTTTATACAGAAGGTGTGTTTAGGCTGTAGCGATACACAATTACTGATTATATTAATAGTGATCTCATATGATGATAATCATAACTATAACTTTGGGTACCATTTACAAAACTTTACCCTCAATTGATTCGGTAGTCACTAAACCGCATAACCGAATAAAGTAAAAAAGTTCCAACTTACTTTTACACCTTCTTGACCTCCAGACCCCCTTTCTTAAGATATTAAAACTATAAGCCTTCTTCTTTTAAATCATCAAACCTCTTGTCAAGAACATTGTTTATATGAATGAAATATCAATAACAGTGATTGATCATAAATTATATAGTAAACCGATTTCTATCGGTTTGAAACGGATTACAGATTGGTATTTCTATACAAATCCCATTCAAACATTCAGTGTATCAGTAGTTATTGTATGCAGATGAATTTAATTAAACCAGTACATACCGCGCAAAGGTATGCTTTTGTAAATTAAGCTAATTTCACTTCGATGCGCTTTAGCTGCGCGATTTTAGTGATGTACCAAGTGAAAAGGTTTTAGACAGAATATTTGCTATCAGTCCTTTGTTTAAAGCTAATAACTAAAAAGCTTAAACCAGTAAATTTTAAAATTGTTTAATGTTCAACTCCATTGTTGTCATCATTATACTTAATCTATTAGTCGATACAAGGCCAAAGGTGCCCCAAGCAAGCGACAACCATCCCAGTCTTGAGTAGTCTACATCCATCCACTACTCCCATTTTTGTCAAGTCGACGTATTACACTGGTTTTGTCTGAGTGTGGTCTCCATTGTAATCCTTTTCTACGTCGCTCATCTTTCTTTAGCCCTGATCCAAATTTATTTCTATCCAGTATGCAGTTCCAAAGCACAACTAAAAGACCTTACCACGGTAATTTCTAACGAAAGACTTCCCTTTCTGTCGCCAGTAGCATCACTAGACAAGTTCGGATTCCAACTTAATTAGTCGTTCGTCAATTTGATCAAGAGTCCGAGGTTGGCGGGCGAACGTCCGACGCTTGCTGGCCCGATAGCGCTTCCGCCCAAACTCGCCTATACCATTGTTACCGAATTTCCAGCTATTCCCATGGATCGTATTACTGTTGTCGTGGACGCTTTGTGTAATTAAAATCAAAGCAGCTCTAATGGTTTGGATGAAAGTTTACATCGTGTTTGGGTTTTATTTATGGCTAAATTTGATTTAAAGCTGTGGAATCGATTGGGAGATGATTTTGTTCCTTTTTTAAGATACATGTAGGCTGAATTTAATACACTTTTTATGAAAAAACAAATTTGGGAGGTAGATGTGGCTTTATTTTATTGTTTAGTGTAATGTTTTTGACTTTCATGTCCCTACATTTTTTAAACTAGCAAAAAAAATGGAAATTTCATTGATATAACATGCAAAAAGCAATAAAAAGTGGAACATAAAGGAAAAAATTAAGAACGTAATGGTAACTATTATTAGTCCATATCCTGAGACTTTCATTATTTCAGAGATCCAGCTATACATAAGTTAAAACTTATAATACATTAAAGCAAATTATAAACTAATGTTTATAATTTCAGGTCTATCAGGTAATCCTGATATTAGACTAATAACTTTTTCGTAAAATCTAAATTATGATATAGAAATATGTAGTTGCTATAAAATATGATAACATGTTTTTCTGAGAATTACTCATACTCGGAATTTCTTAAGGAATACACAGGAATGTTTACAATTAATTTATCTTCACATAACTTGACGTGACATGTGACATAACTTAGCTTGAGACGCTCTGACAAGTCGACGCGGCGGAGACAAAAATAAATTTGTCGTATGTGATATAAGTTCAAGTAATGGTTCGCTTTACGAAGTCTTAGAAATTGGTTTTAAATAATATAGAAAAAAGTGATGTAACCTGTATTCAAATATTCTTTAAAATGTTAAAGAGGTCAATTGCCATAATTGTATCTTCTTCTATTATGATTATGAAGTCTATCAAAACTGCCTTATATATTAATCTTGATAGACTTTCATTGTCACAATTATCATCACCAGCTTATATACGACCCAGTGTTGGGCACGGCCTCTTTTAAAACTGAGTGTTTATGCTTATAAAACAGTATTATTGTGAGTAGATTTTTTTTTGTAATTTAGTGACAGATTTTACCTACCTATTATAAATTCTCGTAACTGCTCCCAAGAAATTATATTATTTTAGGCTTTATTCATAACTTCCTACTTATTAAATCCGTAGGTTCTCCATAACATACCACAATTAAGATGCAGTAGTCTGTCATATCTCGCCGGCCACTATCCTCATCAGATTTATGGCAAGACCTGAATTACCCTAGGCACTGCGTCGACCGTCAGGGCTCTCATTTGGTTTGGTAATGTGGCTTGTAAGTCAGACGGTTTCGCCCCTGGCTAAACTGAATATCGAACGTTAGGAGTTTACGCCTTGTGAACTACTATTTGAATTTTGTCGAATTTTGGACTTGTTTGTGTTAGGAATCACTGTTGAATTTCGTTTAGCTTTGATAGCCATGTTTTCACTCGTCTCGGAAACGAAAATTGGAGCCAAATAGCTGGTATATGACTGTTGATTGTAAGCTGAATTATAAATAAATAGATTTTTTGGGTTGCTCTTCTTGCCTTCTGTGATGTTTTGTTCATCGTATTTTTTGAGAAAAGTTGTTTGTAGTGCCGAAGATTTTTAGCACTTTAACACTTTTTTGCGTAAATGTTTAAATATTC
The DNA here is from genome assembly GCA_030295005.1 of Cephonodes hylas. Lineage (NCBI taxonomy): Eukaryota > Metazoa > Arthropoda > Insecta > Lepidoptera > Sphingidae > Cephonodes > Cephonodes hylas. The sequence continues at coordinate 2,299,657 of AP025365.1, forward strand.
CTGTCTACTAATAGTAAAAGATTTCCAAATCATTAAAATACAGCCACTGCTATTGATACCTCATACCATAGCATCAAACTACGAGCTTTCCTACCATATCCTCACAAATATTGGATTACAATAAGGAGATTACTTTCATACATCGTACATAATTGGTGATTGAATTATTTATACCCTTAATCCTGCTAGGAAATCTGTGACCAGCGGGGGTCGGATGAGTCATTTTTTGGGGGTCACCCCAGCAACAAAAGATGAAGATTTTATTGTCAGCTGCCATTGATCGGTTCTGCAGCTGTCATCGCGATTGGGGGTAGTTTGATTTTTTGCACGTGTTTGTTTTTAGGATTTCATTGGCACAATATAGACGTATTGTGTTGCTAATTATTAGGAGTGGCTATGGATTTTCAGAGGGTAAAATATAAAGAGCCGTTATCCAAAATTGTTTGAATATATTTTTATTAACGTTGGTGGATTTTTTAAAACTGTTGATGCTGCTAAAGCCATAGCTTTACTTATAGCTAAATAAATACTTTTAAAACCTTTTTTGTCGATTTTGTCATAAAGGCAATTATCATCTAATGACATTTTAAGATCGTAGAACTCCATGAGCAGACATAACCATTATCAATGTGTAAAATCTAATGGCAGGCAATTTCGTTAACTACCCTCCTTTATTACTTATACTGTCCTACGATATTAAAAATATGCTAATGTTAAACTGCTTTTAATTTCACGTATTGGGCGTGCATGGACGACTGGCGCCCTTTTGGTAATTTGGCGGGAAAAGAGGTGGCACGTGCCTGTCACGTGGCCGTCTTTTGACCAATCGGGGCCTATTGTTTTGGGGTATGACGTCATCGCGTATGGGAAATGCTTTGAACGTTTTATGCAGTCAGAAGTAGAAATATTTGAACTACGTCGAAAATATTGATGAATACATAAGTTAGATTAAAGCTAAATTCTTTCAGTAATTTGTTGTAGCAAAAATACGAAGAGAAAATCTGAATCTATGTAAACGAGACGTCTCTGGAAAACTCAATGCTTCAAGTCGATTGGAATCTCAATTTTTTTTAGAGTCCCTTATTTAAGATACAACAGAATAAAAAATAACTAGATATTAACTAAAACTAAAATTAATTCAGAATTACACATCGCTCATGAATAAGTCGGAAACAGCTTAAGCGTACAAGTTATTCCCTAGTCACAGGAGTAAACTAAGTACAACTGATTTGCAATATTGATCAAATATTTGGTGCGCGTGTTTATTTGTGTGCCGTGCTCACCCCCGCGAGACACCCTACAAGGGTTTATTTTAATGTTTAACGCTTAACCCAACCCCGGGAAGCCTAGGAACTTGTCAATAAAGTATGTTTGCCGAGGAATTACCAAGGTTCTTGTATAAAGTTTGCGGATGACTTTTTTTCTTAAGTCGTAATTGTTCAATATTTGCTTTGGCGCCTTTTTTTGACGTTTGCTAAGATGAGTTGCCAGTTAATTGAGACGTTTTTTAGTTTCTTCAAATTAAATGACGGAATAGCATTTTTGAAGCAGTAGTAATTGTTTACTGAAAATTAAAAATATTTTTCTTTACTTAGAAAATAAAAACATCATAAAATTGTTACAGAAAAAGAGAATATAAGACGAATTATATGTTGTAATGACGTAAATGAAAAAATTTAAGGAATTGATACTACATGCTACAAATATATTAAGTAATGTATTCCCAAGAAACTCTAGAGAATATCTTAAAATATCGCCGCCCCGTCAACAGCAGAATCTCGACGACTTTAGTGAAGACGACTTTGATTGATTGCCTGTTCTCTTGAATAATGAAAGTTCATTTTGAGCTATGAAATATTCACGCTGTTTTTGATATTAAAAACAACCTTGACTCGTTCAAAAATGTGTTTTGGTTAAATTTTACTGTGCATAAATTTACGAAATAATATAAATATAGCATTCTCTAAAAGTATTTTCTCGTTAAATATAAAGTTAGACGTAGAATCTCCATTGAAAACACTTCAAAACAAACCTTACATAGCGTAATTGGTTATAAGCCGGTTTCAGGAAATGCTCGTGAATTTGAGATCCTACATGGATACAAATATATGCGTAATCCGCAAAAAATTGGTACACATCGCAAAAGTACTTATAAATACTCATCTCTCATGTTGAATCATTTTTAAAACCATGCACATATAAAATTAAGAGAATCACTGCCGTCTTATAGAGAAATAAGCATAAAATCATCTTTGTATTCCGTGAAAAATGCATCCATTTCTATCGCATTATGGGATGTCTATTCTGGAATCGGGGAATAGTGTTCCCCATCATAAAGTATTGCTTCCTCATTCCAGAGGCGGCTGGGATCGTTCGCACTGTCACAACAACGGCCGACGGATGAATGATGCCCGACCTACAAAATGAGCTTTAAATTACACGTTTCCTCTCCATAGAGATGTTTGTGTGAATTGTAAAGTATTAGGTTTGGTACTTAGTCAGTACGAGCGTGCTGTTGGTAGATATTGTGATTTTTGATCCTGACGTCTCCTAAGTCGGTGGTTGTGGCAGTTGATACCTATTGTTAGATGTGTTTTCTTGGATTTTCATTTATAGGATATGTATATACTTTCGTTTCCAATTGACTATGACATTGACTAGTTTACTGAAAGTTGAATACTTACCACCACTGATTCTTATGAAATTTTATAAGTAAAAGATGATACGAGGGGCTGTATCGATCAAAGTCTTCCTAGCTTTATTTCGACTGTTTAGGATTACACAAAGGACCTTTAAATATTTGCCCACTGTATGAATGCGTTTTTTTTTCAATAATAGTATAAACGAAAAAAAATATGAAAAAGCCATTAAGGTCATAAACCTCTTTCTAATCTACGTCACCCGTCAAATAAAAGTATGCGGTGTCCAACACTACGTCGCCTAATGTAATAAGTCACTACAAACACATTACTTATTTACACATTTAAGAACTAGTGGTGTGCAAACATTTCCCCTCAAGGGCACGTCGCACTTTACCCCAACTGTCACTTGGGTTGACAGCTGTCAAGTTGTCAACGTGACAGGTGCCGAGACGGTGTAATCGGCGTGTCGGTGTTTGTTTATTGGATAAACTGCGTTTTTTACCCCATTGCATTGGTGAGAATTAATGGGAAATGTGATCGCGAGATTGCATTTTTTTTATTGTTTGGAGTCTGTCAGTGGAATTGACGCTTCGAGGCGTAAATGTACGAAAAATGTGCGACATTTAGTTACTTTGAATATCAAGTGGTGTCCGGCTCGATTCAAACAAAGTGTACTTTATATTTCCTATTAGAATATTTTTAGCAGTAATACGTAGTTTATAAATATGTTAAAAAAAAACTGGAGATAGGCACCCATTAAAGTTTAAGCTAGAAATCTACTGACAAAACGTCAGTGTTTAAATAAATGTCTGTTTGTATGATTTCTATAGATCAATAAATTAAAAATCTCTTTCAAGTATTCCCTCATGAATAACAAGAACAGCATACCCAATGCAATACAATAAATCATTTTTTATTTCGATCATTTAATTTCAGCGAACGCCCGAGTGACTTTTCATATGAAACCGTATGGCAACATCCGTGTTATCTCCGCCTCCATTCTGAGCAGTTAATAAAAATACATCAAGTAACAAAAATAACAGCTGTCAACCGCTAATCTACCGTCGCGAACGGAAACACACGAAAATAACCGAAACCGACTGTTTCCTCTGTCTACCTCGTAATGGTTAGGATCTATTCTACGTGGCTTGACTGATTTCGTTATTTGTGGTAATTACATAAAATTTTGGGTAGAATGATGATGGTAAAGACAGACTTAATGTCGAAAAACACGGTCGAAAGATATTTTTACTGTTTTTTCTTTAAGTGAATGCATTATTCCTAAATTTTTCCAGCGCCATCTGTAAATATAAAATGTGATCGTAAACTATTTAGAAATTCATAAAAATGAACAAACTCTTATGAAATGTTAACAGATGTGAAGTAGGAATTTAAAGTAAAGTACACACGAGACAGAAACATAATATTTAACCTTAACTTTTACTTTTTCAACAAGGCAATTACACAAGTACATAGTTCTCTTATCTTCACTAAATATGACATCTGAAACTACATATAACCAAAATTCATCGCAATAAACAAATTGCCAGCAAAGCAGCAATCCACGTGAACAATTAACAATATCCCGTCAAATAAGATGGATTAAATCGTGAATCCTTCTAGCCGTATTTAATATTACTCGTGTTTACCAGAAACAGCGGTGGCGTTCGCTTCCCAGGACGGTTATTTTCAGCCCACAACAGATCTACGCGCTTAGGAATGCTATTCGTTTGCCGACCACTTAAATTTTGACCGTTGGGTTAAGTAATGTTCGGGTGATTCGTCTTACAAGGGTGCTTTTAGATTTACATCACTTGGAATATTACACGGTGATTGTGAAGTAGCTGGTTTAGTGGAACGAGGGGTAATGGAAGTTATGTAAATGTTGAAATATTTGTTCTATTTTTATGAATTGTAGACTATGGAGTTATATTGGCTTGATATAACGATGATAAATTGGATTAAAGAATATAAACTACTTTTAATAAGCGATCATAATAATTACAGTCAACAAATTTCGCTATCGTAAGTAACATTAAGAAAGCATCTGATATACCAGCAATACAATACCTTCACAATCGACGCGAAAAGTATTGGTGTAATTTTTATGGTAGCGTACATTAGAAAAACATTTGCGGTGGAATATTTTTTCCCTTGTCATAATTTGTTTGATTTTCTGAGGGCATAAATGTGTTTTAAGGCTTCTTTTTTCTCCTAAAATAAAATAGGGAAAGGTGAAGGATTTCGTAGGCGAGATAGTGGGAAACTTGGGCTCATTTACCGGTCTGCCGGGGCCAAATGAACTGAAACCAACGAGATACGGGCAAGACTAATTTTCAATTAAAACTTCATCAAACTTACGCTGCGAAGAAACTTTTACGATGGCCCGTGTAGGGAGCGACGGCGGAGTTAATCCCATTGTGAAAATAAACGCCTAAGTTCTGATAGACGTTGAAAAATGGCTGCAAATATTTTTATGCAGTTTTATGAATGTTTGTGCTAAAAATATAGTTTGTCTAAATAAACTGGAATTATTTATTTCTAGTATACAATTATATTAATCCCTGGTCAAATACAAATTACTAAGCGAACCAAGATCTATAAGATAGCGATAAAATAAATCATTCCATTTGACTAACATACAGAAAATCCTTTTAATTTGCATTATCATTTGATACATAAACATATATATTTTTTGTAAGAGTTTTTGTAAAAAAATTTTAGTTTTATCAATTAATTTAACTCTCAGGCACCCATTTTCTAATACCCCATTCCAATCGTATGTGTCTATTATTCACCAGTCAATTGAATCCAATCACAAGCCTTTTCAATGTACTTGCAAGTGATAACTCCTGTACCCGGTACGTTGTGCACTTAATGGAATTTCGCCATTAGCCAGCCGAATGGAATTCAGACGTTGCTAAATTACTCGCCAGCTAATCAATAACCGGTAACTCCTGTGAATTGCGCCCGACGTCGAGATAACATCGTCTCTGTACTGAGGATGTATTTACTGTTTAGTAAAGGTTTATTTACATTACTTGTAAATTAGTAAAGATATACGTGACTTGAATATCAGAAAACAATACTTGGGCACAAGAAGAGACTACTTAAGATGATCTTCGGAAGCATTGAGCTGAACAGTTTATTCAGAGGTACACGTTACTACGTGGAAAATTTAAAAATATCCACAATAATATCTCAATTTATGGTGAAAACTAATAGACAGTTAATTTTCATGAAGGTTTCACTTGACGTGTATTCAATTGAATTGGTACAAATTGAGCTGAAAAATAAATAAAAATACATTAGCTGGCGGTCTTAACGAAAATTTTCGTAGCAATTTCTTCCAGACAACCTTCAGCTAAACGTTAAGGACGGTGCTTAGTCATTAAAGTAAACTTACAAATATAAAATAAATGGAAATAATAAATAAATGAGTACGTATGTACAATAAAAACAGTATTGAAATCATATAGATATATTTAAATAATACAAGACCATAAAAACTTCTCCTATGACCCAGAAACTTCAACATCAAATTTCCCATAACCTAAACTTCGCGACTTTTTACTGCGCAGGGAATCAAAGCAAACGATACTTTTTACCATCAAAACAAATTCGAAATTTAAAACGGCCAGTCATATCGCAATAGTTTTCAATTCCCCTGCTAGTGTGGCACGTGCTTGACGCGGGAGGCAGCGTCGGCCGAGTGACGCCCGCGGACGCCAACAAATTGGATTTTTATCCCGTGTGACGATGGGACATGGATGGTTCCGCGTCGATGGCCAGAATAGATACGATGGTTTTCGTTCTGCACTCTCTTTTTGGTGAGTAATTAGGTATGGTTTTGAGTGCTGAAATGTGCAAAAATATTGTGTTTAAATTTTGTTGAAGATCTAAGCTAGTCCACCAGGCAGATTATCTGATAGATCTTAAATTTTTGTTTATACGGATACGTCACCTCGCATAATTTTAATTGTTGAAACTTATATTATTAAGTATTTGTAATTTTGTGTGACCGAAATGTCTCTAGTAGTTTAACTCTAGTGCAGGGTCAGAAGTATGTATGTGAGTACTAAGTGTATTAATATACTTTTTCAAGAAATTCAGGACCACAACTTACGATTAACTCTACAAATTGATATTATAGATATTTGCAGTTTCATTTTTATGAATACATTTTGGTGTTGTCCGATTTTAAGTTAACTTGTTACGTTGATGATTAATTATTGATTAATTGGTCCTCAACCATCTAGTTCCGTATAAATCCATAATTTAAAGCCAATCCAAACCACTTTAGCTTACTTGTCAATACGGAATATCTTGGTATTTGGTCGATATTACCCATCCATCCATAAGCCAACCGCAGACATTGGGCAAAGCGTGCGATCGCACACGACACGCATCGCGGAATTCCAGCCGTAATTCTGGAGTTGACAACGTATTCGATGCAGACATATCTATCGTATTACAAAATCTTCTAGGTTCACGAATATTGTGGATTGGTTTTGGTGTTTGTAGTTGTTCTTTGTTCCTTTTTACGAACTAATAAGTCTCGATCTCCTTGGATAGAATAAAAAAAAATTACAAATATCAGCATTGTTCAATGTTTGAATTTCGATTTCTTTAATGCAAACGAGGTTTCAATTTAGGCAAAATCATACATATTTTGTTTTCGGTAATCCTACTGCAGCCGGTTTAGCTCATGGATTTAAGGTTTCCGTTTATTCTATTTCTTTACAAAATAAATCACAAACAAGTTTTCGAACTATTGTATTCCCATCGCTAGTCACCACAATAAATACTTTTATGCTAAAATTGCAAACTATGACGTGAAATATGAATATTTTCCGCACCATTTATCCAATTTTTAAGTTTACAAAGAAAGTTTACAAAGGCCGCTCGCAGCGCTGCCGGCAAAGTTGGAGCCATTCATTTATCTAGACTGAAAACTGCGTTCTACCTGTCAATGGAGGTATGGCTGGCTGTTGCATTAATTTCCTTAGCCTCAGTTTGTTGTGACTTGGTGCCTGGGCTGTTGTTGGCTCTATTGTTCGTAATTCAAATGTCCTCAAAGGGTTTTCACTCTGCGCTTTGATTATGCAAGGCAAAAGAAATAGGATGAAATTCTGATGCTTTTGTGACGATCAAAAATGTGGAAATGCCAGGCTTTAAAGTTGCAATGTGTTTCAGGAAATACCGTGCTGCGTATGTTACAGACGATGTGATAAAGATTGTTATATTTTTTTATCAAATAAGTTTTGCAGCATTTTAATGTTGTTTGATTTAAAAAAAAAAAACACTGGCCATTTTTGTTTATTACCAATATTACCAAGATAAAGATACATATAACGCATTGCTTAACTAAAGATTCTATATTTTTAATTTATAAGATAAAACTACCGAGTTGTTTTATTTCACTCCTGCCAACTGTATGGTTTTTATCTTAGACATGTCTATGTCCGACAAAAAGTAAGTCCGTCTAGTAGTAATGACCGCCTGGCCTTTTTGTCTCGAACATTTTCTAGTAGTCTACCCTTCGATGATAGATATGAAACGTATATGGGATATAGCAGATGAGGAAAGTTATAATCCATCTTATTGTTGATTGTCTTAAAAAGATAGCCATATACGATAACTCGCCATTTGCTCCTCCTCTACATTGCACATTTTGTTTGTCTAGAATGCATACAATAAAGAGTTAAATAAGTAAAGTTTGTTTGTTTGTGTGCAGCGCGAGGGAGCGGCGCGCAGCGATGCCGAGCGGGAGCGACGCGCGCGCGGCGATTGGGAGGCGCGGGCGCGCGCCGCCGACGCCGACGCCGCGCGCCTCGCAGCCAAGCTACACGCCGCGCAGCGAGAGATTACCAGGTAACCATTTCTACTTAGAGTACCAGCGCTTCATTATATATAGCTCCTTCTTGGCGGTCATTACTTCCCACGTTTGAAACAATTTAAAAAACAATACACTAAATACCCAGGGCTTCACAATGGATCGGCCTCCTACTTCCATGACAGATAATGGATAATGTTTATTTTGTTATCATATCAAGTCTAGTCGTCTAGTAGTTAACAAGAAATATTTATAAATGAATTTGTCTAAGAATGCTCATACTTTATTGTCACTATTTGTCTCAAACCATACTGATATCGACTACGAATTCATTCCCCCAAAACATAATTCGCCAAACACGTTAACGAACTCAGCATTATAGTCGGCAGTATTGTGTGGCAGTAAAAATTTAATTGGCGCCGCAGACGATGTTGGTCATCCGCAGAGCTGCCATTAACGAGCTTCACATCTCGTAATATTTATTTGACATCAATTTTTAATATCCGTATTTTCATTGTGATAGCCGAATTGTTTGTGGTCTGATGGTGGGTACTTCATGCCGGCCTAGTAGTTACTTAGCTGCAAGTAGGTATTTCTTAGGGCCAAGATATGGTCTCCTGAAATTGGTAAAAGGCTTAACTATTTTTAGGGGTTTCGACATGAGTCAGAGACAGTGTTTTTGAGTACACATACTCTTTCATAAGAATATTATCAATCTCGGTCGATACACATAGGAAAAAGTCACAAAAAAATTGTTGTTACTATTACAAAAACAGTTAGTGCAAATATTATTAACTTGAAATTAAAACTAATAACCATTTAATACAATTTGCATCAACATCTCTAAGTCAAACCAAAATAAATTAACCAAAACACCTCGATGATTCAGAGAGTGCAGTCAAAACATCTGTCATAGACAAAACAGACAAATTACAACGCACGTCCCACAAACAAATATTAGTGTCAGCTTCACCGCAACAAATAACTCGGCAAACAATACAAAATCATTTTATAGTTTGAATTGAAACCATTGCGATTTCGTATTTACGCGGCGGCGTCGTACCGCTGTCTGTTATGGCGCCGTTTCATTTAATGACCCGTTAAATCGGCTACAATCGATTATTAATTATAGCTTAATCGATTACGTGCATCGAGAGACTAATGCTAATTTTAATAGCGTAATAGCTAAATCTATTTGACTTGTAATAATTGACTTCATTGATTAAGCAGCAATTGTCGCAAGCGTTTAAGAGGTTTCGGATTTGTTACTGCAATAAGTAAAATGTTATTGAGTTTTCCATTAGTAAATTCTCAATGGCAACATAGACTACTAAAGTGTGCCTGTTAAGCCGCAATAGGCACGCTCTGAAACTATTATACGTCAAAAATATTTTTTACTTTTAAAGTACTTAGTTCCCAATCGCGTTTAATTGAAAAATCATCGAGCTGGCATTAAAAAAGTATCATTTACCTATATTCTACGGTATTCCATTTTCAAATTTCAAAAATTGAACAGTTTGTCAATCGATCCGGCGATATCGGACCAGTTCGGTAATTAACGAACTCAAGTTCCATTTTCGAATTTACGGTGCCCGGTGTAATCGGAGCGATGGCATTGGATGGCGATAAGCGCCCGTCCGATTGGCCGATTGGCCGTAACTTAGTTCGAAACACGAAATTTAGAGGATTTACTCCGAAAGTCCGTTATATATTTGACCCAATTTGCAGGAATTGAATTTATTATTGCGCTCTCTACCGTGTAACATAATAAAAGGGACCTTGAAGGGACTCGGGGCTTTGTTACAAACGTATTTCCACGTAAGGTTTCAATATTAGAAATAATTTTGTTCAAACGTAAGTAAGGTCTGGAAACGAAATTATTGGAAGCGAAATTTTGCTTTGGTGACATTTAGAAATGTCTTTTGCTTTGGTTTTTTAAAACTTTGGGTAAGTTTACCAACAGGCTGTGAATGATATAACCACTCCAGGGATACTTTTTTTATATCTTTAGTTTTTTATATAGAAGACAATAATAAAAAAAATTAAATAGATATTCAGTGCAACACATAAACCACGTAAGGCTTTTCTGTAAGCTTTAACAGTTGTGTATTAAGCTTCCCTAATGGTTCGACTAAAGTTCAACACCGAATAATGCTAATATTATACACTATACATGAACTCCCAATTCAATTACACACGATCCAGCGAAATAATTAAGCTGTGACGTCACGAATGCCCATAAATATGTGAGGCCGACGAAATAATGGGATCGCTTTACCATCGGAGCGAATGGCGAATTTATCCGGTGTCAATCACAAATCTGCCGTGGGAGCGAACGCATCTGTCTCCAGTTTTTATGAGCTACTTCCAGAAATGGAATAAGAATATATTTTAGGGAATATTTTTGTGATAAAAATATCGCAGATATGAGAAATTGCTCGTCAAGATGATATTGAATTCCGTCGTTCTTTTAGCATAGTATGAGAATATTGTATTTACCTATTTTGATATGACAATTTAAAAACAAAAATAATATTTTTTTTATATAAAGATATTTTTCTAAATATTACCGAAGTCCTTTTTTACAGTCAATTTGTATGTGAATACTGCCAATCAAGTTACCTATGTATGTGCTCCATTGTTTAATATATGTATCTTATTATAGCAAATTTACTTACGGGTCATCGCTTACATTCACCAACTACGGACCATCTGCAAGAATAAAAGAAAAACAAATTCAATTCATCAAAATATTTCCAGGGGCGAGATAAGCCGATTATTGCGGTCTAAAAAACACAGATACTGTTACATTGCCGTTTGTTTATGCAATGCGGATCGCGTTGGCCGCCGCTCGTACCCATTCATTATTTAAACTCTTGTCCGGGAATGAGGACTCGCGAGGATTTAAAAATGGAGGCAAACAAGCCAACTCGCATGTTGGTGAGTAATTACAGTTACCCATGAAAATACTAGAACATGTCATATGTACATTGGCAAGTTGAAATATAAAAATGCGTCATTTCACTATACATTGCCGTTATTGTTTACCATTTTGATGTATTTGAAACCTTTTTGCAATAAAATATAATAACGAGGACCTGTCAAAACATTCTTATTTTAAAAATCATAAATTCGGAATGAGTTAAGTGCGTAATCAATTTATAATTTAATTCAAAAAACGAAGACTAAAATATTTTAATCGATAACAATTCGACCTCCATGGTGTAAAACAAAAAAGTTTTTAAATTGATTTAAAAATCGAACATTCTAAATTCTAAAACAACCAGAGCATATTGAAACACGTCACGTTCGCGCCGGTCCCCGCCCGCGTACAGTTACGCGGCCCTTATTTGTATGGCCAGGGCGACTGGCGATCGATTTATAATCTGTCCCGTCATAAATATCCATACACTGACGGTGGTCTATGGATTTGTGTGGCGTTTGATAGAGTGTCGTCTAAATGGCGTTTAAAGATTTTATAGTCTGTGATATTTCGTCGCATATACGGAAGTTTGTTTTTTTGATGAAAATAGTCTAGATAGATCGCATTGCAGAGTAGCCAGAATGGTTTTAGAATTGTTCCTCAGTTTAGTTTCAAAATTTTTACTTGAGAAAACTGCGCTCGTGTCTAAATTATACATAAACTAGCTTTTGCCCGCGACTCCGTCCGCGTAAACTCTAGGGCTAAGTGCAGTGAGATTTTTGCATTTATAACATGTTTATCCCACGGGATTACATATTCCAGGATAATATTATCTCATGTTAATTCTGTGAGCCTACCTACCTCTATACCAAAAATGATTCCAATCGGTTTGGGAGATCCAGAAATACCCATACCCACGGGAATAGTCCATTTTCCGGGATAAAAAGTATCCTATGTGTTATTCTGATGTATAAGCTATATTGTGGTAAAGTTTCATTCAAATCCATTCAGTAGTTTTTACGTGAAAGAGTAACATACATCCATACTTACAAACTTTCGCCATTATAATAGTAGTAGGATAATAATACCGTTCGACCACATTTCAAAAAGAAAAAAACAAATAGTTTAAGCCTTGTGCGACGATTTTATTTGCTTAAATAAAATACTAAACTCATATTAAAACAAAAACAATATTAACTTTCTTTTGGATAAAAACATCCAAACAATTGCACTGTTTCCAAAAAACTCAACGATATGAACTAAACACAAAGTAGAAAGTAAAAAAAATGTGTCTATTCTTTCGATAACTCAAAACCAACAAGGCTGTGTGAAAATCGAAGAAAGATTTTAATGAAAATGGATGCCAAACACAATCTCGGAAAGAATACACTTAAAACAGTCTGGTGGACACAGATATTTCCACGAAAAATGCCATCAATTTTACTACAATATGTCCTTTCAAACTTTATATTTGGGCAGTGACGAAATGAAACAGTCATTGCCGTATTTCGGCCATATTATCAAAATCCGTACTGCTACTTAAAAATTACATTATCAAAAAACCCAATCACACTTTAATCTATCGTTGGTGCTGGCTAAAAATGCATTTAAAATTTTGTTTTCGTGGGTATTTGTAACTAAAAGTGACTTTGCGATCTTGCAAACAAGAGATAATGAAATGCTTTAAAATACCTAAATAGGAACTCTTTATTTGCATTTGACTATAACATTAATATTCTACAAATTCCAATCAAAACTTCTACATACAAATCTCCACAAACAAACATTTCGTATGTCGACCCGCGCAAATACTCGATCAGAAGCCACTAACAGTAACTAGTCTGTCTAGGACGCAGACATCTTCAGTCTAGACATAAATCTCATAAAACCGCACTCTAATCCCATAGGCGAGCGCTTCGACGCTTCAAAACAGATTATTCTTTACCGATTAACCGTCATGGAAGTGGTCGTAGTTTTTATGCCTTCCAATTTGCTGGTTCAAGTTTTCTATTAGCCCGTTACTATTTATTTATTTAATTAGTTGAGTGTCTCATGGCGCAGTTCACTAGACATAATGAAATGAAAGGGCGCAGGTCTTATCCGTGATCAAAAAAAGTAAGATCCAAAAGTCTTTCATAGTTTCATTCGAGGATTTTGTAGTATGGGGTCACAATTATGTAATGTTGAGTGTCTTTATTTATTTAATACCAACTACACTAATCGATAGTAGCATATTTAGAGAAATCTATAAAATAATAAATTAAATACATAATAAAACACAGCGGAAAAAAAAGTAACAGGCATAAGGAAAGTAACAGGCTATAATTAAAATTAATAAAAAGATTCTGTCTAAATACGCGAATTATCTTTTTTGATATGGTACTTTAAAAATGTTTACAAAATCGGATTGGAATATTGCGACTACATTGCTCGAAAATTTAAATGTAATTACTCTAAGGACTTTTGTTAAGAATACTTACCGTGTTGAAAGCATTGTCTGGGCTTGTTCCTGTTTGTCTGTTTCATTTAAAATTTACTCTCTTCGAGCAGACGTTGAATGTAAGTTGCAATGTTAATATTGTATCAGAAACTTCTAGGAACACACTCAGATTAATTGTGAGAAAGTTTCATAAGCTTAAGTTTAGTATTAACTTAAGAACTACGCCAGTTTTTAGTAGTAAGATTTATAAATTATCTTGGAAATATTTACGTATAAACGCCTCACGTCTGAATCTCACAGGAGTGACTATTGAAAGCCACGAGTTATGATTCCGACAGACCTCTTTTGTTTCTTCAACATCGATACTCATACAAATACGTCAGTTATTGTTAATTCCCACTTGGCCTTATTCCATTTTTATGTCGGCAGGTATTGGTCTAGGATCTTAGGATTTCGTCACTGAATTTTTTGTTGTTGTTAGGGAATTCTCGATTTCTGCGATCCTTTACGCGTGTTGTAGTGTGCAGTGCTATAACACAAGAAAATAAAACATAAAAAAAACTTACCAATATTCAGTTCATATAAGTTACTAACCGAAGCTCTCTTCATTCACTTGTAAAAACAAACGCGAGTAAAAATATAACTAAAACACAATATAACCGTGAACTTCGGCTGCAACCCCGACCTAATCCACGTTAGTTTATTTACGGTGGTCCCCCTTGGTCGTAAACTTATAAATAATAAACCTACGAACGGTAGAAGAAGCTGTGCGAGAGATAACGCTCATCCCACATGTGCTTAAAACAATGTGTTGTTTATACAACAAACTGTACCCCGCGGTTCATTCGCATCAAAATAGATTTTCTGCGATCAAGAGTAGCCTTTACGCACTCAAACGGTGAGGGAAAACATCGTTAGGAAACCTAGGCACTTAAAAGAGTGACGCTTTTAACTGTGTCTCACAATAACCTGAAAGAAATTGACTCATAATAAACACTAATTAAAATCGTACAAACTATACCCTGGCTCGACGAAAAAGGTAATTCATCGAAAACTTTCCAAGTACGTTTACATTGGAGTAATACAAAACCACTATTGATTAACGAAATATTTTATCAGCTGTCACAAGATGTCCCGACAAGTCGACGCTCGTTTGTCGATCCTCTAAAAATAATAAGACACACGACACCCCCTCCCCTTTCGACACCCTCTGAAGGAATTTAATACTAGCCGGTAATGCTTTGATTTTAGATTATTTTTTACGACGGTTCCCCATCATTGGAGACATAAAATAGATATCTGATAGGATTGACAATCTGAGGAGCAGTTGGATTTTGGGGCGTAATATTATATTTTTTTCAGAAAATAATCTAAATTTTTTATCTTTTTAGTAGATTTAAACTTAATGCAAATCTTTAACATTTATAAGATTTTATTTTATTAATAGAAAAATGTTAATTATGTATTTCAACTATAATTGTATAAAAACATAATACGATTTAATTTGAGAAAACATTTTTACAACAACTATCATCAAAACTGTATACAACCCATACAATAAAGAAATGAAATGTTGCCTTGACATTGCCGCCATTTTATTCCGCGAGCCGTTCCGTTTCGCGCGGCAACTGTCCAATTTGGGATTTTTCAATTATAATCCGGCTAAATTAAGATGTCGCTGCAACTCGACACTGTGACATAACGACCGCCAGCCGCCAGCCGCCGTCTGTAATTGTCTGTTTTATTTGTAAATTGATACGCGGCCATTTTGAATGGCGTGCCCTTGTTGTTTTTTCCGTAAGTTGTGTACAATTTAAGTGTTATTTTTAAGTTAACGAGATTGTTCGATGGGCGGTGTAGTGCTACGGTATAATTGAGGAGAATAATAGTTTATGATTGGTTTTGTTTGGGCGCGGAAAAATTGGAAATGAATTTTTTGCTTCATGCCTGTACTTGAATATAAAATTTACAGATGGTATAAAACTTGAAACCTGCTATCTATATCCTGTTATTTTATTTGAATTTTAACATGTAACGCACAGAAATGTAAGAGAAATCCAATTACGGTTCATAGTAAAATATTAAAATGTATAGACCAGTTTACGATTCACTGTGTAGACCTAGTCACGTATTCAAAAGGTATTAATGATTTATGTATGTGTATGAACTAAATTGAGCAAACAAACCATTTAGATAACTCCGATTTATTATACATGATAGACCACCTCGTAAGTACGTGATCGTAGTACACGAGTGAATTAACTTTAACATGTGTTTTTCGTTGCATCTTACTTATATCGTGTCGTAGATAAATTAAATAAAAAGTAGACTTCAGTGTTTTTTCTGTAAATAAAATTCACTTTTTTTACTCAAGCATTTTTTTATTTTTTGTCTATTGAGCTCTAAATTTCCACTTAATAGAAGCCTGTGTACCTGTTCATTTTATAAGACTCTGGGCTGCTACTTGCAATTGTTCGCCGCATACTTTGTCGTCGGATTAAAATGGCATTGTTTCATCTCGCTATGGCACGCAATACTTGTGATACCCTTATGTACCTGCTTACGATTAAGTGTCGCTTCATGTGACTGTATCTGCTGTACACAGACGGTAGAATAATCTTTTATGAATGCATTAGTCTGCATAATAAATAAACAATAAAAGCAAAAAAACCAAGGGCATACGCTTTCCTGCTTTTAATCTCGATTCCAACTAAACTGTTTCAACTGAGCAATCATCAATCTATTCATTCAATCTCATCAGATAGTGCTACATCTCTTTTCTACACATTGCATGGGCACAAAGATTTCCAAACAGCGCTTGTCAATGAAAACTAAACGAACACAGCCCTCATCTTTGTCGCATTCTCGCCAACTTTAAACGTACATTCCCGTAAACATCTGCTTTGCAATTGTGGCTTTTACTACCCTATTTTTAAGTTTATTTTGTTGTAAATATATTTTAAGATCAGTATTTATAAGTAGAAAACTGTAGCAGCGTTTCATTTGTCTGTTTGTAAGAACACGCTCGCAATTAGCCGACGTGAGTGAAACGGAACGTTTTAATGGATGTCATGTCTTAGCGATGATGTTTCTTGACAATTTTTTATTCTTCGTAAAATGTAATTCATTTTTCTCCTTCATTTTTATAATGGATGTTAGAAATATAATAGGGCATGTTGTTGTTGCTTCCGAAAAGTTATGTTTTTTTAGAAAATAATTTTGGTGCTTGTTTTCTCTATGGGGAATATTTAATGGTCCACTACTCTTGCCTGAGTCTTTGAAACGTGGTTCAAATACTTTACTACGGTCTTCGTTTTACACGTACAATTCTTGAGGGCGAGTATACATAAAAAAAGCAATAGGCACCCCACCTTATAATCTGAGAGTAAACAGTAAACATCCATTTTACAATTTTCAAGGGGAGAACTGCATTTGCATACAATGTTTCTGGCAAATTTAAATTCGAACAGATTCGCGTTTTTCCATAAATAATGGGCAATTTTATTTTTAGATTTATTTCCTTGGGTCTATAGGGGATAGTGTTAGGTAAGAAGAGGGATTTCAGAATATACATACACTCATAAAATAGGAAAAGAAAATAATGTCACGGATAAAAAAGTAATAAATACAAGACTATCTTTTATTTCTAATTGATGGCACTTTTTAGAATGATTGCAATCCGTACTAATAACAATTTATAATTCTAAGGTTGAAATTCGACTGTAAATCATTGAACCTTAGTTCAAAAGATACTGTGTTTAGTTTATCATATTAAAATACAAATTGCGTTCAACATTTTAAAATCTATCAGTAGTATCAAAGAAAGGCTAGATTCTTATTAATTTAACCAGCCAGTTTGAACTGAAAAACATTTACTTATTTAACATTTAGTACTTAGAATATGACAGTGAAAATCATTTGATTATTTTAAACTGTTTATTTTGTGAAAACAATTATTTACAGTAAACTCTTCTCCAAACCATCATCGCCCAAGCCTAGAACCGACATGAAACCCTACGTGTCCAGAGCCGGTGTTCGAAAGTGAAATATTAGTGGTAGTTAGTATTCGTTCCACGCGCGGCACGCTCCCCGACCTACCCTCGCGCTGCTATCGATCCCGGTTTTTTACCCGCCGGGAAAACCTTGTTCTGACCTTCGCCCGATCGGGAGTCTTTGTGACCTTTGATACGTAGTATACGGTACGTCAGGTGATCGGTGGAATCTAGGTTTAGTTCCTAAATATAATACTGTAGATATTTATTGTATCATTGGTGTTCTTTACCTTGATTTATGGATTACTAGCTGTTGCCCGCGACTTCGTCCGCGTAGACTACAGGGTTGGGTTCAGATAGAAAATAAGTTATAGTCTATTTTATATCTCAGAGTCCTATTATGCACACACCGAAAATCATTTAAATCGGTTTGGTAGATCCAGAAATACTCATTCCCACGGGAATACTACATTTTCTGGGATAGAAAGTATCCCATGATAATTTTGTGAGCTCTACCTCCCTCTATACCAAATATTATTCAAATTGCTTTGGTAGATCCAGAAATACTTATTCCCACGGGAATACTACATTTTCCGGGATAAAAAGTATCCTATGTTTTATCCTGATGTATAAGTTACATTATTGTAAAGTTTCATTAAAATCCATTCAGTAGTTTTTATGGAAAGCGTAACAGACAGAGTTACTTTCACATTTATATGGATTGCTCTAGAGTCTAGATACGATTCATGCGTCATTAGTATTTTTAACTTTGAGTCTTGAATGACGGAAAAAAATGCCAAACGTTGATGTATCGGCCTCCTTGGTGTCGTGGTATACGTATGTAACTACAACAATCGAGTGGGAATAAGTGTTGCTGGGTTTCCCGTAATGATTTTTCAGTAGCAACACGGACATTCTCAAAACACAACTGATGAAATGTGTGCTGATATAAACATCTGCCTCTCTTTGAGTATATTAATGAAAGTGTGCACATTTGCAACACGAGGCATAAATTGTGAATACATACATGTACGGACACTTCCACATATAATCTCGATTATGAATTTATACGTTCTAAAAAATATAGAGTTGTTAATTTATTGCTTAGATAAATTTCTTCTATGACGCAATTTAAATATCATGGCCTAAAATTAAGTAAATACATACTTCAAACTATAAATATCAAAATATGTACATTCAATATGTTCAGTATATTCTTCTCTTCTTCTTCATCAACCCATATACGCCCACTGCCGTGCTCACGGGTCTCCTCTACCATTGAGAGGGTTTAGGCCATAGTCCGCCACGCTGGCCTAGTGCGGGTTGGCGGACTACACACCTAATAAAATCCTAAGAACTCTTAGGTGTGCAGGTTTTATCACGATGTTTTCCTTCACCGTTAAAGCAAGTGGTAATTCAATGTGAATACACACATAACTTCGAAAAGTCAGAGGTGTGTGCCTGGGGTTCGAACCCGCGACCGCCGAGATTCTCGAACGCGCGCCCAAACCTCGAGGCCATCACTGCTTGTTCAGTATATTATTCCGTTCATAAACGAGTAGTTCATAAGGTGGCCAGCTGTCGCCGTTCTCGTCGCTTCAGTGGTTTTTATTGTCTGAATATAGCGCTATTTCGCTACTATTCTTCAAGCTTTTGATTTATAAACGAGACGTATGTATTTACGTAATTAGAGACCAACGTATTGATATTTTTCAGGCGCGTTTCTGGATATCGTGCTGCTATTGGATTTGAATTCAACAACCTTTAAACACTGTCTCCTCGAGCTCTAGATCGCTCAGAATTTATATCAATGGTTGCACCGCTTGCTTAATAAAATCTTTAAGCTTTAAATCTTAATTTAGCAAAAGCAATTTAAACATGTCAATAAGAATATCCTGAGCCTAAAACAAACAATTATAAACTAGATATCGCACAAATATCGTGTAACGTTTAAGCTTCTATGGAAGTAGGTACAGCCACTTACACCGCGAGGCTACTAGCCTTACTATGTAATGCTTAATCTATATGTGTTTTCTCATTAAACTAAAACCCGTGTGCTCCTCACGCCAGTGTTTTCATCGTCGCAAGGCGTCTCTCTCAAGGAGCACTGCAATCACGCAGAGATGACGTCTCATACTCAAAGCCGGCACAATGAGCGGCCCTGTTATACTCCAACTCTAAAAATACACACTTTATCATGTGTCCTCGCTTTTCTTTTTCCAATCAACGGGAGACGAAGATGGCCTTCTAATTAAAACTCAGGTCTGGAGCGACCAATTAGGCCCCCCGGTTTAGGCTTCGTTGTGGCTCTTAGGTACATCTTAAGTTATTTTGGGCGCTGGGGAAGATTGTGCCTCAGTTACATTTAAGGCTGAAAGAATGAAGAAGTCTATGACTTCTCAGGCTGAGATTGACTCTGCTCGGTTAATAGAAACATTTTTTGTTTAATTATTGTTGCTATTTTTTTCTTGTAAACGCTATTGGATACTGATTTGAAGTCATCTTTATTGTTGATAATTAGAAGATTTACGTAGCCATTTCAAAGTAGCCGTATGTAATCTCTTGTATGAAAGTCCTACCACTTTCTTGTTAGATAACGAGGAGACTTGACGGCTCCACGGCCGCTTTGCTTTCATCTAGCGAGATTTTTAAAGACCCAACTATAACCTCGAGTAGTCCTTTCCACTGTTAAAAGAGCCTGCGAAAAAACTAGAAGTTTTTAGCTACTATAAATTTTAATGAGCCGCGCAAAGGATAAAGTTTTTAGTCAAAAAACAATTCTGCTTTCTGTGATAGTGCTGCTAAGTTCTTAAAAAACTTAAAAAACTGTTATTTTGTTAAAAAAAAAAGGGAAATATGGTGCATATTTTTTTTATTCAAAGGTTCAAAGTAACACAATTTAATCTTGGCCCCGGGCACAATTCCCACGACACAACGATCATGCCATGATGAATGAATGAAGGAGCGAATGAGTGAATGATAATGAGAGGCAGGAATGAAGGAAGGAATGAAAAGCGCTGTAGGTAAGAATAATATTGTGACGAGATGCATGCCGGCGCGTCTTTACGTGACTTTTAGCGGATGGCTTTGCACAACGCGAGAGCATTTTCTTTTTTGTACTTTTCATCCGCAAGATAGCTCGGTAAACAGCCTTTTTCTCGTGTGTTATTAACTCATTGTTGTAGGAATGGGTTATAAGGTTACAATGTGTTAAAAAAGTAATTATTCATTACATAGATAGATTACTATTGATGAAATATGATAGGAATTGTAGGTAGTAGGCCAGTGTAGTAAATTTAGGAAAGAAATAGGAAAATTTAGGTTAGTAAAATGCATTGCATTAGGTTAATACGAAGATTTACGACATTTATTTTTATTAAAATTGTCTATTTCATTATCTTGCGCCTGTATATAATAAGTCCCGAAACAAAAACTAGCCATCCATAATGCATTACCCAAGTAACTCAATAAAGCTTGTAAATAAAGATTACCTCATATTTCCCGAGTCAAAATAAAAGGCGGATTCACGTACACAAACCAGATGCACCCCACAAACAGTTGCATTCCCCCGTTTCTTTCAAAGATATATGATTTTAATAATCGCCAAGATTACGGTAAGGAGGGTCGGCAGGATTCCTCGAGTGTCCCTCAGAGAGCGGCTGTCTGTCTTGAGAAATCGTCCCCCGAGCTATTTCATTTGTGAGGCCACTTGATATATGCCCTCGTATTCAAAGAGGACCTTTTTTGTTGAAAAATTCCTTTCATCCCACGTCAGATTCTGTTGTTGTTGACAATCGGAAGCAGGTTTTATGGGATTTCTATTTTATTTTTAAATTTTACGCATTTTCTTTAAATTTTCAAGAGTTACAATCAGTATTGATTTGTTTTGACGTGGAGTGTCATCCATTTATTACTGATAAATTGTTTCATATTTATATATTAAAACACCTGTCACTTTTGTAATTGCTAAATACTCGAAATCCACCCCTTGAATGAAAAATTAAATCACAACTGAATCCAATTAAAATCCAAAACGAGACAATTAATCAAAAGTAATCAAAACTGTTGATTTTCCCGCCACAATTACGCGCGTTAATCACAGCGTCTCAAGATGGCGTCGACAAGATGGCGGCGTCGTGACAGCCTTTATTGAGAGTGCAGCGGGTGCAGTGGTTTCTTAATAAACGACGCTCCGCGCAAGTTATTTGTCGTCATACATGTCGTGTCAGCTCGGCTGGCTTTAATTTTGATTATAAGACGTGCTCTCGCGAGCAAATTGTGATAATTTCACACGAGAAATTGCTCAGACACGTGTTCCTGTACTTTAATGTTGAATTGTTTTAGTAGGAAATTCCTTTAACTTGTTTGAAGTTGTCTTGCACTTTGAAAGATCTAGTTCTTTAATTTAGTCTTTATTCCTTTCATGTAATACCTACTTGCACAAACATAAATTTATCTATCCACCTAGTTAAATGCTCGATTAAGGAGATAATACTGGCATAAAAAATAACACAAATTACAAAAAAAAAAAACGTAATAACTATTGTATTGTAAGGATTGCTTGAGACATGCTCTTTCCGTTACTAATGTCTAATAATTAATTATTGGACCCATGTATGATAATTTAGAACATATTGTTTTATT
Organism: Cephonodes hylas; assembly: GCA_030295005.1. NCBI lineage: Eukaryota > Metazoa > Arthropoda > Insecta > Lepidoptera > Sphingidae > Cephonodes > Cephonodes hylas. The sequence goes on from AP025365.1 coordinate 2,322,134, forward strand.
CGTTTAATTTTACAACAGCTTTGTATGTAGTATTGTGTTTGTCTTGCGAGGGATCTTTATAAGGTCGTTGTAGGATAGGTAGCTTAATTAAGAAGGTAGGTAGCTTAATACCAAAGAAAACGTAAAATAAAAAAGTGCCATATACGACAAGCGGGAGGAAGCACTAGTGGCATTACTTTGATGATTAACACGGCAGAGTTACCGCTAGATGTCGCTTTATTATAAATTATGACAATGTTCTGGCGCCCGAACAATGCCGTATGTATGGGGTGTTATGAAATTAACGCGACGGAGCACCAGACAGCAACATAAATTAGTTTAGCAGCGTCTGCCATCCGAATTAAAACAATAGGGAAACGAGTGTTTACACGATGCATTGTTTTTCTTAGATTTTTTGGTGGAAAAATGAACAAATTTTCTCATTTTGCCAGTTGTTTAAGGATCAGTTTTAATCAGGAAAGTTCAACATCCGTTAATTGGGCTTTTAACTTTTTTTACACAATGTTCTACAATCATGTGCGATTTTGTGATTTTTGTTACAAAATAGAAAATATTTTGTAGTTTATACCTAGTCAATAAATGAAACTGCTATTCAAAAAGACTTGAGTAGCACGAAGTATCTCTAAACTACCTTTAGTTACTTATCCGGACATTTGAAGAGGTTGCACACTTGAGAAAATTGTTTGATCCTTCGAATCGAATAGGGGAATTTGACATTTATTGGATATCTACACAAAAACACTAGTATACCAATGCTATGACGTCCTATATCGCTACACAAATATGTACTAATATTATTGTTTCTAACTAGCAAATATAATCATGTAGTGTCCGTATTGAAATTCAAAGAGATATGAAAATCTGTGTTAAAACAGTAGTCGGCAAAGCGAAGGTATTAAATATTATATTCAATCATTACACTTTATCACTGTCAAATCGCAACACCGCATAATTTTGCGACTTATCGCGTGGATCATACGAGTGTGCCCGCATCCGACTGTCATACAACACTGCAAAGCGAAGTTTATTTTAAATTTAAACGATAATGAACGCAAATTAATTTGAAACCGCACACAGCGATAAAATCACAATGGAATACTCGCCAAACCCTCACGTTTCGACCGCAAAACCGTTTTTCGTAAACTATATTTGTTACCGCGGGGTCCAAACGGCCCCAGGGGTAAAAGTGCATAGGGAACGGATAATTTGTCACACAGCCGCTGTTTGGGGTTGAATTTCTGCTGATGGAATTGGGATATCTGCATTTTAAAGGTATACATTAGTCTTTGTTGTGCAGCCTTCGGGCTTGAGGAGTATAATTTGAGGGCCGTAACGTTTGAAAAACACCCTAACGCGTTTTAATTACTTGCGTATTAATGACTATTCTAGATAATTAAAATGGAAGCTTCTTATTTTGTTTCTTAATTGATTGTTAATTTTAATGATAGTGGTAGATTTTTTTTGTATAATTTATGTAAAACCAAGGAAGTGATTGATTAGCGATTAAATGTCAGGCAAATACCTTTGACTTTCGGTTTCTATTGTGTTACATTAAAATATAAAAATGATTTCTCGGATTTTGTAAATTATACCCTAGAACAAAAATTGTTTTTTAACCGTAATCCTATTACCAATTTAGACAAGATCGTTACACTACCAATACAAGCTAAATTTAATATTTACCCATAATAAATATTAAACTACCCTCCAAGTAGGCAGAAACACTCCTAATTCCCAACTCAAATACATTATAACAAAAGGATTTTCAGTACAGAACTTCCTAAATCCAAAGCGAATAATTTCTATTGTCCGAAACTTCATATTTTTGTCCACAAAACTAGTTATGGAATTGCCTAGCGTCGGCGCTGATGTGCAAACTGTACAACGCCCTCTAGCGGTCGGTTTTAATACAATTGTCATGCAAATTCGGGAATTAAAGCGCGCTTAGACTTTTGAACAAGTTTTAACGATCTTTATTGCCTTCTGCATAAGCGCTATTGAATGGAAGGAGAATTCCTCCTTTGTTTTCTCCCTTAACGATGTTCGAGGCATTTGGATGTTCAAATTATTTGAAATAATTTAACGTTAGAGTCTCTATTTACCCAGAAGCAATATTTATTATTGTTACTCTTCATATTTCTGTTTTTATATTAAAATACATTTCTTAGTCCGTCTGAGCTATGCACGTCTAAAGCCTTTGTTATTTTTGAATTAAGTAGCCTTTCAACTATGAAAGGTCAAATAGTTTCATAGCTTGTAGAAATGAGAACGATACACATGTATATTATTCATCTAAATTTTAGGCCAGCGTAGAAGACTAAACCTTTTCTCTCAAATTTTAGAAGAAGTTTACAGCATTGGAATTTAGCCCAGTGATATTAAACAATCTTCTCAATGCATCAGATGATTGATTGATTGATCTGAAAGTAAAACAACGCAGATAAGCTATCTAATAACACGAAAATACCATCAGTTTTAGTGCCCCTATGGCCAGTATAAACCCAAACTGTAATATCGATAATGGATGTATGTACATGACATCGAATTTAATATCCCCGCGTCCATTGACAGCCCGGAGCTGTTTTATTACGGGCATAAAGGGGATGTGGCAACAGCCGAAGGCATTGACAAAAAACCTAAAAATTTATCCAATTAGCAGTTCCGTTTATTGATTTTTTTTTCTTTGACCTTCCTCCCCCATGTTTGATTAACTGTTCAATCCATAACATGGGGTTGGACAAGTGAATCGCCCGGTATTTGTTTGCCAATTTCCTCTGGAGTTTTAATGATATTGATGTAAAGGCTTTGGGCTTGAGGTGACGACAATGGATTAATTTTGTTGGTGTTTTCGAGTTGGCTGGTTCCACTCTTCTATGATGGAGATGGTTGGCTTTTAAAATGAGACGCAGCTGTTTATTTGCCTGTACCAATGCAAATATTACGAGTTGTTTACTTAGCAATGTTATGTAGAGATTGAACTACTAAATGAGGTACCGTGTACTTGAGACTATGATAACTTTAATTTTAGACCTAATGTTTGCTAACTGACTAATTGGACTGCTTATAATTACCTAAACACCCAATAGCCGCTACGTTTCCCTTACTTATGAAGAGAGGACGGTAGTTTTGGCAGAACACTAGTTCTTGTAGACACCAATATCAAAAGGCAAGTTATTACTCCACATAGACATCTGTTTTGACCAGACACTTTCTATTACAAACTTAGTCATTATAAAATTCATATTACACTCACAGTTGGATTTTAAAATTCCAGAATAAATTGCGATGAGAATAAATCCTGTCTAATTCCCTATTCCCAAATCTAGTAGGGTGACCATAGGCGCCAGGTGCGTTCAATGTCGCCCGACTTTTATACCCATATCCCTGAGACGGCCCTCCTTCATTTGCATCTGACAACGACTGAAACTGAAAGTAATAACCAAGCCCCTTGTTTTACTGAGGGGGATTATAGGAAAGTGCATTTTTTGACTTATTAAAGTCAATAAGTCAGTAGCACGTGGCGTGATAGGATTATTGGTAATTTTGTTGAAGCTTTGCAAGTATCTATATTACTTTGATTGGTTGTTGAATTTTCCATCAATCTTGTTAATAATAAGAATGTCGTTGAAATGGCTGCAGTCTTACCTACTACTTACTTGGTTGCATAAAATGTACTTATACGTACCTATTTTATGATTTCTTACATAAAATTAATATTGAAGTTTCAGGCTGCTATGTCAAAACATCGTTTTTGTCCTCTTTAGGCATAATACTTCCCTTTATCTATATTATTAGAATAAATTCTCAGAATCATAGATATTTGCGTCCTTTTTGTTACATTATTTCTCAGTAACAAGCTAAACAACCTCTTGTCTCTGAAGATTTTAACGCTATATCTTCGATTCGCCACTGATCTAATATGACAACAAGGGTTGGCTCTTATCCAATATATTTTTCACACGGAACAAAATGACCCACAAACGATGCACTGCCAATGAAGACCACCCGCTGTGATGAATTGGCCACTTAACCGTTCATTGGATGGTCATCCCGGCCCTTGTATCAACCGTTCGTTTCCTGTGCCAATAATTGGGACCACGCGAGGGTTAAGACGCAAAAAGACGAGCAGAATATTTTCAAGTGCCCTTGTGAACGATACATTGTGTTGCATGAAATGGGAGCAGATTAAAATTGGTAATGATCAATTCAGTGTTAATGATGACGTATTTAATTTTTGTTAATGACTCATCAAACACTCCTTAAAAATCGTATCATTTTGCAGTAGCACTATAAAAAACCGTTCATCAATAAGTTATTACCAACCAACCATTATCAATAAGTTGCAGATCTGCTTGTCAAAGAATGTTTAATGGTTTTAGATGTTTGTTTTTTATATAAAACTTTACTCGTATATTAAAAATGTGCGAATGTCTTTTTTAACGTACTGGTAAATCAAACTCGCACCTATTCTCAATAATGTCTAATCATTATGAAACGTAACCATAACTATCTTATTGCCTAGGTCGATCACGCTCAAATGTTGCGACTTTAAATCCCGCCAGAAACCGTCGATTCCACCTTACATGTCAATATCGCGTGCAGTTTACACAGCCCTCGGGTATCGCAATACCCGGGCATCATAAAGCGCCAATAAAAAAATCATCAAATCATGAAATTCGCCTTTCAGTGGCTTTGTGAGGGAGAGTGCCGGCGGCGCGACCACTCCATACAAACCACAAGCTTTGTACGTGTAAATAGACACTAAGTACTTGTGTTTTAAATAGGACTGTTGATATTTTTTGAAATATCGCATTCTCGATATATCGATATTTCCATATATCGATATTTTTTGACTGTTTCAAAATAACAATCGTAAATTGGCTCAAAAATAAGTTACACCGTTCAAATTCAGTATACCTATTTATTTAACAAATAATTGTATTATAAATGTATGAAAATTTTCATTTTAATATAAAAATTATGCACACCAATATTTTTCAGTAAGAGTTTAAAAAAAAAACTCGTTGTTTTATATTTCAGCTGTTTAACTACTACGGTTTTTAGGCACTAACAGATTGATTGTGGAAGCAATACGTTCGGATGCGGACGTAAAGTCCAATAAGAAATCAAATATTTGACTGAATATGAAATGTAAACAAATGAAAATAAAAATTTAAAAAAAATATATCGAATGTCGATACCTACATATTAATATCGAACTATCGATATATCGTCCAAAAAAAAATTAGTAATAAATATCGATATTCCTAAATAATAATATCGATATTTCGTATATCAATATTTTATCAACAGTCCTAGTTTGAAATGCAATTGCTTTACAATACGATGCTATGATCCGCGGGTTATGATGAGTCAAAGTTGAATGCACGATATTTTGGATCCATTTTTGGCTTATTTACATGATAGTGTTTGTAAAGGTACTGCATCGTTACAACAAATATATATTTATTTTTCAAAACTATAAATAAAGCCTAAAAATTTGACAATAATAATTAAAATATATATTTTTTTTATATCTGAATTCTAATATGCTGTTTCTTCTTTTCAGGTAAACAAAGAGGTCATTTGGATTAATTGACTTAAGCCCGCCAGAGATTTACGGTATGAAACTGAGTCTTATTATACGCGTATTAAATAATCCAACACGCGAAAAATATTAGGTCGGCAACTAAGTAAGTGCGGATTTCACTCATAGACGGTTTCAGTTGAAGTTTTAGGTTTGCTGGCGTAGTCCAAGTGTGAAACACATTTTGTATTTGATAGCTGGTAATTCAGCTATCAATCAGTAAAAAAAGTTTTTTGATCGGTTGCGTAGTTTTCGTTTGGTGTTCGTTGAAAAATGGAAAATCAAAAGAACAATTATTGCCATATTTTGCTTTTTAATTTCGTAAAGGGGAAACGCATCGCAAGCTCACAAAAAGTTATGCGCTATTTATGGTGACGAAGCCCTAAAAGAACGGCAGTGTCAAAATTGGTTGGACAAATTTCGTTCTGGTGATTTTCACTCAGAGACGAAAAACGCTCTGGTCGCCCAGTATAAGTTAATGACGACTTTATCAAAGCAATAATCGATTCGAATCGTCACAGTATAACTCGTGTATCACATACATGCATTGAAAACCACTTAAAACAACTTGGCTTTGTTCAAAAACTTGAAAATCCGCGATTACTTAATTGCCAACCCAGGTTCGTCGCCATAAACAGCAAACAACTGTTGGTGAGCTTGCGATGCGTTTTTCCTTTGCGAAAAAAAAAAAGTAAAAAATGACCATATTGTTCCTTTTAATTTTCAGTTTTTCAACGAACGCCAAACGAAAACTACGCAACCGATCAAAAAACTTTTTTTACTGATTGATAGCTGAATTACCAACTATCAAATAACAAAATGTGTTTTACACTTGGACTACGCCAGCAAACCTAAAAATTCAACTGAAGCCATCTATGAGTAAAATCCGCAATTACTTAGTTGCCGACCCAATACATGCACATACTTTACTCACATTTTAATGAGATCTAATTCATCATTTAAAAGCATAGGTATTAACTTAGGTACTAAGTAAGAAGTATGTTACTTAAAGAATCTTTTGTCTTGTTTTGTTCTATATTATAGACAAACGTTATTTATTTCTCACTCATCAAACAAAATATACATTAAATATCGCCAAGTGTTTTTTCATCAATGGATTCCAGCTCAAAAGTAACTTTTTAAAAAACACAAAAATATACACGAATCTATATTCTTATGATAAATTTTTCACAAAACATCAAAGTTTTAAGAAACAGCCTTCTTTGTGCCGCTAACAAGCCCACTTAAAAAACTTTCAGCGACAACCCTTCCCATCCCGTCTAGACATTTCAGGTGTCCAACAATTTGGAAGTTTCCAGGCTTTCAGCCATTAAAAAGATTTCGCCCCTCGCGGTTCATTTTTCGCCCAAGTCGCCGCTCGGGACGGAAGCAACACTTCGACACTTTATTTTCAAAATAGCACTTTATTCATTATCACGTTAAATATTCTGAAGGATTTGAGTGTTCTCGAAATTTTGCTTGGATGAAGTTGTCTTCATAGACTGTATACAGGGTGTATTTAGACCGTGATCGAAAACTGAGGCAGGTAATAGCGAGGGTGATCACAAACCCAGTGGCGATATTAAAAATCGCGACAAAAAATAAAAATTTTGACGTTTTCCATACAACCATCAGTGCTACAAGTATGTGGTTTGTATGAAAAACCTCAAAAATGTTATTGTTTGTCGGGATTTTCTTTAATGCCAGGGGGTTTGTAATCTCCATCGTTATTACCTGCCTCAGTTTTCGATCACGGTCTAAATACACCCTGTATACAGAACTAGACTGTTGGGTAGTTAGATTTAACTTCCTAATGAGGGATTTACTGTCTGCTATCTAAAGATTTTAAATAGCACACGCAAACACCCACATATAACTCTAGATCCGCTTAATAGAAACCGAAAATACCTACCTATGTATGTATGCATACAGTTGTTAATTTCACAATCAAATAAATTTTAGTAAAAGTTTCGTTTTCTTTTTATTTTGCTGTCATCATTTCATTCTTGTCATAAAATCACTGAGCTATTATAAGATGGTCGTGTAGAATTTCTTCATTTTGAAATCTATTTCTATGAACCGTAACATTATAATGTTTATTAACCAAAATAATCCTTGACAAAATTTAACCAAGTAAATTACCTTTCGACTTCAATGCCGAATTAATATTAAGCGTAATCAAAATTCAACCAACTTATAAGTACTTCTAACTCTGAATATAAATGTAACAAGAATTATGCTAAAGACAACTTATGTTTACCAACGTACATTTTCCGAATTACGTAAACAGAAAGGGATTGAAATCATTTTAATTTTAATAACTCTAATTAATTCAGGTTCTTATGAGTTCGTGAATAATAAATTGTTTGTTGGTTTGATGCATTAAGAAAATTATTTATTGAAAGATATTCAATACTTACTGGCGTCTATGATTCCTTTTAATCGTGAGAATTCTAAATTGTTCTATAGTATTCTTTGTGTTAAAAGTAATCAACGTCCAATATCTTAAAAATTAAAAAATAGAAACAAAAATCATCTATAAAAACGGAGATATTGGAATAAATTCTCAGGTACATTATATAAGGGGTTATACATAATATAAGGGATTATATTTTTTTTACTTTATTTTAAAAACAGAAGGCTTGCTGTCTAGTATCCATGTGGTCACAAATGTCTGTCTCTTTTTCTGTACTTACAAATCATTAAAAACATCCTATCCTCACAACAAAAGCCTTTGAAAATCCCTAAAGTTTAAACAATTTATTTATACAAACAAACGTTAAACGTCGAGCAACACTTGCATCCTGCAACTTGTTACCGTTTGCACCCTTCCCTGTTGGGCGAGTCACTAAACGCACCCCTGCTAATGAAAACCTGAGGGAAAATTCGGGAAACTCATAATAATAGGGGCTGCAGGGTATACACAACCTGTTTGACTTTGTTTCAAAATTTAAGTAATCCATGGTAGATTCCACACGATGCTTCATAGTAACTTGATCTGTTGCCAATGAAGTTTTATGATTTTTGCTGCTATATAGGATCTTAGACCTATCTTAGTCTAAAAGGCTATTTTTAGGTATTATTCCGATTTCAAGCTGCTCTAAGCCGTTGCAAACATACGGTTAAAAATAAAAGGCGTAAGGTTTTCAATGATCGATCCTTACATTATTAAGTAAACTACTCGTTAAGTTGTAAGTCGTTGTAAGTTTTACGCGTATTTATACAAAATAAGTAATCTTTTTGCACATTAAAAGATATAAAAATGGTTTCTCAAGAATTTTAACATGTTAAGTATTTGTTTTGTTTATATTCATATACCTTGTAGAAACTTTTAGAGAAACAAAATAATGTTTTTTATACTTTACTAGCTGTTGCCCGCAACTTCGTCCGCGTAGACTACAGGGTTGAGTTCAGATAGCAAGTAAGTTATAGTCTATTTTAATTCTCAGAGTCCAATTTATGCACATACCAGAAATCATTCAAATCGGTTTGGTAGATCCTGAAATACCCATTAACCACCGGAATACTACATTTTCTGGAATAGAGTGTATCCTATGTTACCACCTAGGTTCCTATTTATCTCCATACTAAAAATCATTTTAACTGACTCAGTAGATGTAGAAATACCCATTCCCACGGGAATACTTCATTTTCTGGGATAAAAAATATCGCATGATCACTGAACTCTACCTCTCTCTATACCAAATTTCATTCAAATCGCTTTGGTAGATCCAGAAAACTAAAATGGCTATTAAAAAATAAGAGTTGATCGTAGAAGGGTGAAAATTAAGGATTGTATGTATTTTTGTATGTTATATCATAAAAAATAGAAACTAAAAATTTTGTCTCAAAAATAAAAATTTAGGGGTGGACTACCCTTAACATTTAGAGGGATGAAAAATAGATGTTGGCCGATTCTCAGACCTACTCATACGCTCACAAAATTTCATGAGAATCGGTCAAGCTGTTTCGGAGGAGTATGGGAACGAAAACTGTGACACGAGAATTTTATATATAAGAAACATAAATAAAGAAAATAAAACGCTATTTCACCACTCTTAAAAAGTAAAATCTCCCAAAAGAAGGGAAAATAAGGCATCTAAAAAAATAAAACGGGTAATGTTTAAATTCTCCACCACAGTATAGAAACGGGAGCACACTGTATACCCGGCTAACAGATAAATATAAATTCAAAAGGCCGGTGCTGGCAAATTGTGCGAAATTCAAACTTATGCACCGGGAGGACAGATGTCGCTCCCCCCTGCAGCATGCAGATTAACAAACCCTCTCCCGTTACTTTGTTACACAACACTGTTACCACTCACAACTTATCAAATTTTCCGAGTAAATTTGCATAGGAATCAATGAATCGTATTGTTTTTGGAAAATGCTACGTGATGAAGATTAAGGCTAAATGTTCGTTTTCTGTTAGACTATGGTAAATTACGACCTCGGTTAATTAGGATTCTTCTTCTTCTTCTTCATCAACCCATATACGCCCACTGCTGAGCACGGGTCTCCTCTACCATTGAGAGGGTTTAGGCCATAGTCCGCCACGCTGGCCTAATGTGGGTTGGCGGACTACACACCTAAGAAATTCCTAAGAACTCTTAGGTGTGCAGGTTTTATCACGATGTTTTCCTTCACCGTTAAAGCAAGTGATAATTCAATGTGAATACACACATAACTTCGAAAAGTCAGAGGTGTGTGCCTGGGGTTCGAACCCGCGACCGCCGAGATTCTCGACCGCGCGCCCAAACCTCGAGGCCATCACTGCTTAGGATTTAGTAGAAAACAAACTTTCATAAACTTACGCCATTTTTCTGTTTCTCGCTTGTTGGTCTCGTACCCCATTTGGGGCATGGACGAAGGACCAAAAAAATCTGGCTTTGTATCTTTTATAATGTAAAATTACTATCGAGACCGTGGACTACCAAGAAACGACTACAATTGTACCTTGCTATTTTCCGAATAGGCTTATGAACTTAACTATTTACATATATACCCTACAGTGAAACAGTAGTTTTCTATACAACTGTGCATGTCTATCACACCTTAGTTACGATCACCGCTGCGTCAGCTTAAACAAATATATACACCAGTAGTTAACTAGAACAACAATCGAACATTCAAATATCGAGATGTGAACGCGTAAGTTTGGCGCGAAATAATGAGTTGCAAACTGCTAACAACCTTGCAAGTTTTGTTCTCCGCCATTTGCGAAGTTTATGCAGTTAGATTATTCTGTTTGGTACGTGCTTATAGTTTTATACTTCGTACAAAAGTGTATTTGGTTATACAGGGTGTATTTAGACCGTGATCGAAAACTGAGGCAGGTAATAGCGATAGTGATTACAAACCCCGTGGCATAAAAAAAATCCCGACAAAAAATAAAATTTTTGAGGTTGTCCATACAAACCACATACTTTTAACACCGATGGTTGTATGGAAAACATCAAAATTTTAATTTTTTTGTCGGGATTTTTAATATCGCCACTGGGTTTGTGATCACCCTCGCTATCACCTGCCTCAGTTTTCGATCACGGTCTGAATACACCCTGTATAATCAGTTTTAGTCCACCAAATATTTTTAATAATTTGTTTATTACAAAGTAGTGATGGCCTCCAGGTATAACCCCGCGGTCGATACTTTCGGCAGTCGTGGGTTCAAATCCTATGCATAAAGCTCTAACTTTTCGAAGAGTGACACACATAGTGTTTCACTATTAATTATCACTTACTTTAACGGTGAAGGAAATGATTGTGATGAAACCTGCACATCTAAAAGTTCTTGGCAATTTCTTAGGTGTCTAGTCTACAAGCCCGCACAAAGTCAGCCTGGTGGTTAGATGTCCGCCATCAAAAGAGATTAAGGTAGATCCAGGCATATTTTTGAGGGCAGCATTGTGACATGCAATGTTAAAGGTGACAGTAGGAATTACCGAGAGGCATCGAAAAGTTACTTTACTCTAATATTTACCATAAAACCATACACTCCTCTATCTAACATGACCCTTGTCGGCTCACTACAATTTCCTCAATTTGATAATATCTTTCACCACCAAACTCCGGTACAGGATGGGCGGCCATGTATCCCTCTTGTCTATAATATCGGCCCCTTTAAGTGACCCGTGAAGACGCAATTAGGAATAATTGCTGCCATCCACTGATGCCTGTGTCTTTTGTAATCAAGAATACCATGAAATGTTTCAGCCGTTATTGTTTTATGTGTGCTTGGTTGAGGAGATAACAACAAATAGTATAATGAAAATGTTTTGGGAATGTCCATTAAATTAAGACTAAAAATATTTTTTTGTTATTATTATCGCTGGCTGCAGGCGGCTTCCGACCGATCCCGGTGGAAGTCATTGGGGGAGGCCTATGTCCAGCAGTGGACCACGATTGGCTGACATGATGATGATGATGATGATGAGTGCAAAAAAATAAATACTACTTAAACCTACCAAGATTGACGCTGAGCTCAATCAATATGCATTTAGAAAGGCTGTAATTTATCAGTGACACGTATATGTCAGTAATATTCATACAAAAACTAAACACTACCTTTGTTTTGTGGTTTTCCGACAAAGAAATAAATATTGAAAGTGAATATCGTGCTTTCCAATTCTAGCATTTTCCGACGGTTGTTTACTTTCAGTGGTCAAATAAAACCCAACTTCCGATGAAAATACTTGATATCGTTTCAGTTTCGCGTTACATATTGCCAAATAGAAAAACGAAAAGGATTTGAAAACTGCTGTTCCGGCTTTTAGCGAACGCAGTCGGGGCGCATCGAATGAAAATCGGGATACTTGAATAACAAATTACTAACCTTTATAAACTTATATTTGTATAGATATTTGGTCTACAAAGAGTAAACAAATTAAAGTATCATAATAAAATATATTTCTTTTAATTCCTATATGCTGTGAATAGTTAAACATTACTCAATACTAGAATAAAAAAGAGCATCCTTCCAAGAGCTCAAATCCTCTATCATCATCATCTTCAGCCCATGTTCGTCCCACTGCTATGTATGAACCTCCTCTTCAACTGATAAGGTTTAGGTATTAGTCCACCACGCGCCTGAAACTCGAGACCACTATTGCTTTAACATTCCTTTTACAATTTTAACACACTAAAAATCTTTAACAACAATAGCCTATTTATAAATTCAACCATTTACCCACAAAAAAGAACCCAACTTGAAACATATGCTGACATTATGTCTCTGTAATTCAGTTCAATAAAAATAAAACGAAACAAAATACCATTTCTCACTCAAAGACATTTTGAATCAGAGAGCTTATTACCTCACCTCCCAATGTAGGTGTAAGGTGCTCTAAAGTCCGGCACAATAACAAAATATGTCATATTCTGTGGTGTGCGGACATTTCGCACTCGGTAAACCTCTCAGTTGACAGAACAATGCAGGCAGCCATCTTTAAATTGAGTTTGCCATTGTTCCAGAGACAGCGGCGACGTAAAAAGCTTTACGTTCCGTGTACAGGTAGATAGGACGTTTAACACGATGTGATCGTTAATTCTTGTGTAATAAAGAAATGTATTGTTTTTTAAAGTTTGTTTGCTGAAATTTGTAATGCAAGGAAATGTAATATGCGAGGTTATATTAAAGACATATAGACACACACGCCATTACCCCTGAAAAAAAATTGAATCTGTATCTGCCGGGTATTTTTAAGGTCTAATAAATGGATACTTCTACTGTATATTTATTTAAAGGGATATCTTACAGTTTCTTAGCAAAATTCAATACCGCCTTTTGGTATATAAAAATTGAGTTGAACAGCATAAAGACCTTCTAAAGAAGAAGACTAGCGTCGGTTCTAATAGATTTGTGAAAGCGTAATTTTAATTACTTTAAAGTCATTTTTACATGGAACGTTTAGCCAAAATTAAACTCCTAAAGTCTCCATATATACACCCACTTTTCCTACTTACCCATTATACAAAAGTACTTCAATTCCATAGATTTCAAATTCATTCGATGCTCGGCCACAAACCGATTAACTCGGGAGCTACAAAAGGCGATAACCCTTAAATGCTAATGGGGTGCCATAGACCCCATGGTGAACAAAGAGCACAATGCAGTATCCAAACTGATAGGCGCAGTTTGTTCAGGTACGCGTTTAGGATAAGTTAAGATTATGCGTACGTGAGATCCGTAAACTGTACAGCACAATGACTCGCCAGCGGATTAGTTTCCGTGATAATGGCTTCTGGATATTAATGGGGACAAGAATGTTTAGGAAAGGTTTTGAGCAGCTCAAGCAGGGCATTTCTTGAGAATTTGTTGTAGATTTTATATGGTTGTGTTTATAGCAAATATTTTATTCCTAATGCTGTGTGGGTGGGAAATTGAAGCAAAACCCCGCATTTACGCCTCGTTCTAAGATCTAAGTTGTTAATAAATGTACCTATGTATGTATTGTAACAAAAACGCGAGTAATACCAAACTTATATTGCGGGTAATATTTATCTAGTATTCATGTTTAAAATTTTATACTAGTCAATAGTTACAGGAATAGAAATTTATTCCGTATTTTGAATGCAAAATTTATTTTGATGAAATTGTTGTTGGAATACAGTGTTATCATATTTATTCTGATTTAATGTCCATTTTTTCAGCGTGTCATTCATCCATCAAATACTTTTATCGCAATGTTGCCACAACCTACATCAGACCGCAACGGGAACTGCCAAATACAGTCGACAAACATTTCGCATCAACGTTTTGCGAAGGCTATAACAAAAATTACAGAAGCGTTAAATCGGGTCGTTTGTACCCCGAACGCATTAAAGGGTTGAGTGTGTTTATTCTCAACTTAATACTCTTACGGTTGTTTGAAGCATTACTGATTCTATTGATATGGAAATAAGTTTTCCTAAAATGGAGCTTTGTTAAATTTACAATTTAGAATGTGATAGCTTTGCGGAGACGCGATTTACTAGGACTGTGTTGACGAAACATAATGTTAGTGTATTCCAAAAATATATTAAATATACTATGATTAAGGCAATAAAGTGTCTGTATTGATATAACCCAATTTTTTACCTATTATTTAACTTCGTCATTGTTATTTTGACGTTGGAAAGAAAGAGTTTAGTATTTATCGACAATTCCAAAAATACAACTGGGTCTATTCATCCCACCTCACATCGAGATAAACCTTACCCATAAACAAAAACCGATCCAAAACATTAGGCAGCTCCCGCCCCAATCTAAGCCTTAACATATTTATGGGGAATTAAAACAACAGCTTCAGTAAGCAGGTGTCAACGCGCCGTCCCCATGGCCCTGTATCATTGGGCCCTGCACATAAATCTAGCATCAGGTGCGCTCGTGTAAGGGACTCTGCGACATTCTCAATGTGTTTTTCTGTACGAGTGCTTGTGGGCTGTGTTGGCGAAATTGCGCATGGAATGTTCTACTGGTTCTTGTTTAGAGTCTTTTGCGTTGAAATGGGTAAAATTTTCTACGTTTGGACGTATCAGATCGAAATATTGGTAGTGATTGGCCTTGATTTCTAGTTGCCAAAAAACTTCGTCTACAAAGTCGTGTGTATCATCCATACGTAAAGGTGCCTTTTTGCTCAATGAAATAATCATGGCATGAAACTACAAAGTTATGAAAAATTATCTTTCTACATTGTGTTTAACTTCCTCTAGGGACCATGGAACTTAAATTTGCCAAAAATCCTCCACTTTGTAAAAAGATCAATTTTAAATTTTTCCGCCATATTTTGGATCGCTAATCGAATATACTCGTTAACCAAAAGCATGCTCATAAAAAAACATAGTTATAGAATATAAAAGAAGTTCATAAGTTTGCCATTCCTATATCGCATACCTTATAGAGCGACACCTTGCGGCACACGCGAGAACTACTTTTTGCTAAGGGCCAAGCATTCCATTCTCGAGAACAGAATGTCAATAGTCGGCATATACGGTTTCATAGCTGTATTAAGATATTTTTCTGCAAATTAACGTTTTTGCTTATTATGTGGCTTGTTTGTAACTCAACTTCCCTTAGATAATTATACTGGAACAAAACTTGTTTTGGCGCTAAAAGGCGCTAGGCCTCGCCCAAGAAAGCGCCAACCATCCCGATATTGTGCAGCCCTCATCCAACCGTTTCCCGCCATTTTTCTCAAGTCGTCGGATCATCGTGCTGCAGGTCGTCCCACAATGTTTGTTACAATAATGCCGAACTTTACAATTCGACCTATGCGCAGAATAAAGTTATATCTAAATGTGCAAAATGTCAGCTTCTCTTTCTCAGCGATTTAAACTTAATTGGACACGAAATTATCAATAACTTTTTTGGTTCTTCAAACAACAAAAGTTATGATTATTATTACTTCACTAGTGCAATATATTAACAAGTTTAACCCTATGAAGACATAAAAATTACTTTGGTGTTACAGTCATAAGTAACCTTATTCTATGCATGGGTCGAATTAGAGTTTCGTATAAGGACCGTTGTGAAATTCGTATCAAACACGATCGGTTGTCGCGTTCCCGGATTCCATGTTTGTTTGCTCTATTCTTGGCGGTATAAAATCCAACTCGCCGTGTTAATGGCAGCGGTGAAGTCTCGAGGGTTCCGGGATTTATAGTCGCATCTAATGATTGGCTCGCGTTAGTGGAGGAAGCGGGCGTGAGTAGTCTAATTCGCTTGTTGCAATCATGGATTTTCAAGTTTTTTGATTTTAATTCAGGTACGGAAACATGCCCGCTGTAGCTGTTAGTGCACGCTTGTAAAATATTTTTATGATACTATTTTTAGTTATTTTATAGGTGAATTCAGAGTTATGATTTCATACAGTAGGAAGCAAGCTTTTGTACAGCACAGGCAAAAATATCACATTTCATTAAATAAATATAAAAGGCTCTCAAATTTATCCTCTAATATGTTATATAATACATACGAATCAAGTATTCCCTCAACAAATAAACTTACCCGCTGTCTCCCCTCACTTGGACTGCGTGCAAAGCGTGTAGAGTCGGCGTTCCTTGGGCGCAGTATAAAACGCACCTGTTATGCCACTGGGCGAGTGTGATTGCTCAGTATAATTGAATTACGCACAGAAAGATATACGATTTCATTAACTCAGATGCCATTTTATTGCCTGCACACAAAAATTTCGGTTAGGAATAAAACACTTAAATGTTTACACTTTTCGTTATTTCTGGCGTTTTTTCAAAGGCATTTCTGTCCCGTTTTATGTCGTTTAGTATGGTTACGATTGTACGCCGGAATGATTGCTCTAGTTAGAACTGTGGTAATATACCAAAACAATTTTTAAATACATAGATTTTCATAGCTATATTTACAGTAGTAGGTAGATATTGATCGAATATGTATGTATGTACAAATATATACGTGATGTGTGGTTCCAACACAATATTACTTGGCAAAAAATATTTATTTAGAAACTTTTCGACTTATATTTTTTCTTAGGACTATTTTAAATATCCTGATTTCTTGATCCTTTAACCTAATATAGTTGCTGGAATATGTAGATATTCTCTTTTCATTTTTGAATGATTTTACGATAGTCAAGATTTAAACGAATACGTCTATCAATACAATAACCAAATATTCTCTAAACTTAATTTTCAATCACGAATATCCTTCGAAATCTCAGCGGGTATGCCGTACAAATAATGATAATATTGGTTGTAATTAACATATCTCGCCTGAACCAATCACGGTGTTTGCTTACAAGACAATCAACTAACTGCACAATGTACCCCCAATACGTCAAGTTACACCGACGTCCAGATTATATAGACCTGGTGAATGCTTTGTATCTCGTAACCTGATATTTCGTTGTTTTGATGATTGGTATGGCTAATATATTCTTTAATCTCGGGACGGAAAACGATGTGTTGTTAGTATGTAACTGGTTTTTTTAAAGCATGAAAGAGAAGCTGTGGAAAAGGAGAATAAAAAGGGTAAGGGGAGATTTAAACAAAACGAAAAAAAGAAAAATTTTGTCCTGGTATTTTAAAAAATATTTATTATTGATGGTTTATTTTAATATACATTAAAATTAATCGTAGTTATTGATTGGCAATTTTAGAAGTATAAAAAAAACATATTGAACCGTTTGATATATACTAAATTTGATTAACTCTATAACAAATATCTTATTACCATTTTCCGTGAATGAAAGCTCGCTAAAGACTCAGTGAAACTAAACAGTGAAATCCTTAATTTTTCGTGAGTTCAAAATCCAAAAAAATGCTTCCATAATAATCTAGTTACTACAGATTATTAACTACCTAAAGTAATTGACGAACCCAAAGCTCAAGGGTCTATGTAAAATGGTCGCATAATTCGCACGGCAAATATTAGCCCAACGCATTAGAACAAGGGATGAATGTAGCTCATTAAAATTAACCCTTCAGCTTGAGGCAAGATTTAATTGGCTCAAATATTGTTATTGAATTCTTTATGCCTTTTGTCTGTATTACAAAGGTCGGAATTTACAAGAGAAAATATGTGAACATCCCAACTGATTTGATTTTAAATTATAACATACGGAATTATATAATCTTCATTATATTGTTATTATATTGATAATAATACATAGTGATATAATGAAGATTGTCGGCGTCTGAGGAAAATATAAGGTCTTTTCTTGAGGGTCCATAAGTCGTATCCGTTTGGAAATCCCGCTGAGGAAAACTGATTCCACAAATATATTGCACGAGGATGAAAACTTGGAACTAACGGTAGTAAAATTTAGCAGCAGGTATTAAGTCAAATAGTTCTTCTGGGAACTCCTATCCCCCTATTTATAGTGTAACTTGTAAGTAACAGTATTTTTAGAATTATTTATTAACCCATTTTAGTATTTTGAGGAACACATCGCATCGGTGATGAATTTTATACGTAATTTTACCAGTTTTAAAAGCTCTTTTTTCTCTAAAAAAATAACTTAAATGTACATCCTGCATCTCAATATCCAAGTAATCATTTGATATGGTGCATCCGAAAAAAATATCCGTACGTATTCCGGCAAAAATCCTTCTAACATTTTAGTGTTGAGGCAACATCGTGAGCTACCCAGACTGGCTAACGAGTGCTGCCTGCAAATTGGCCCTGTGCTCCGCCGCGCCTTGTTAAACGAATTTAGCACTAATTGTGTTCGACGGACCGTACTTCGTGAGAGCATTGTCGTGTGAGCTCCGCACAGAACTTTTGTCACTCTAATTATATTCTAGCTTGACTGGGATCCCTGGAAAAATTGTCCACGCGAAGACAAACTGAAAAACTCAAATTGCGAACTGTTTGAAAAGTTGCAGAGCGCAATGTTTGAATTTGACACTTTTTTGAGCGTTAACTAATTTCAATCTTTGTCTAAAAAGCTTTTGTTGTAAAATTTCGAAAATATTTTACGAATTTTCATCATTTATCCGACACAAAAGTCTAAATATGATATACTGGAGCATCAAAAATTTAAATAAATGCTTGAGTAATTGAATAGCAAAGTTAAATTATAATAAAGTAGAAAATTAAATAAAAATGAACAATATTTTAAAAGCAAAACTACATTATAAAGAAAGCACAACAAAAGCAAACAGAGGAATTAACCGTTTGTCAACGTTATAAAGGTTTAAGTGAAAATTACGCAAGCGAATTCCCGTCATAGCTTGAATAAACCGGTTCCACAAGTTTTACAAGCGGCACTCAAAGAAAAACTGCAGTTTTACGTTTAACTGTGCATTCGCATTTGCATAATGGCAACACCTTTTAAAACACTTTAAAACAAAGGGGATTCGGTTCAAAACAATAGCGGTGTATTTTTTCAAGTCGTTTGGTACAGTGTTGCCAGCAAACCCTGAACAAATCAAATGTATGAAATCCCAGCGTTCTCGCGAAATGTTTGGACAAAAGTTTTTGCTATGAAATTTAATATAGCCGGATGGTCCAGCGTTGATTTTAAACGGTTTAAGTTTTGAGCGTTGTTGGTAAACTTGCGGGTAGCTCTTGAAATACTCCGAGCTTGAATGACTTCAACGGTCTATTATATATTTCTTTCAGCCCATATACGTTCTATTTCTAGTCTACTATTGAGAAAGTTTAGACCTAAGTCGACCACTACCCTCGTGTAGATTCTAGAACAAAAGCAGCACGTTACACAAACCAATGCTCAAACAGATCCTTTCAACGTTCATTTCAAAATTAAAAAACCTAGCTACAAAATCGATTTACCATCTGATTCTATGATAGAATTTCCCACTACTGCTAGAGACTTTCTTCTTCTTCATCAACCCATATACGCCCACTGCTGAGCACGGGTCTCCTCTACCATTGAGAGGGTTTAGGCCATAGTCCACCACGCTGGCCTAGTGCGGGTTGGCGGACTACACAGTACACACCTAAGAAATTCCTAAGAACTCTTAGGTGTGCAGGTTTTATCACGATGTTTTCCTTCACCGTTAAAGCAAGTGATAATTCAATGTGAATACACACATAACTTCGAAAAGTCAGAGGTGTGTGCCTGGGGTTCGAACACGCGAACGCCGAGATTCTCGACCGCGCGCCTAAACCTCGAGGCCATCACTGCTTATGCTCAAACAGATCCTTTCAACGTTCATTTCAAAATTAAAAAACCTAGCTACAAAATCGATTTACCATCTGATTCTATGCTAGAATTTCCCACCACTGCTAGAAACTTTACACCTTTGAAATTCATTTTCCATCACTCCAAGTTGAAAAGATCGATAGCGGAGTGGAGTGATATTGCTAGCAACCCAACAATGGCCCTTTGAGCCACTCAGTATTCGTGTCGCGAGGGAAGTGCGGTGATTCCGATCGGCCGAGTAAATAACACTTCTCTAAACAACCGCTTACATTGTCGGCCTGTTTGCACAAGTTATTGGAAACGGCAGCGCCATGGCTCCGCTCGCCACTTTAATGTTTCGTGAATTAATTTGATGTAATTGAGAACGATGCCGTTTTCGATTGTGTATTTAACGCTCGATTTTGCTTTGCACTTCGGAATCAGGTGGATAGAAATAAAATTTTGTGAATTTGCATATTTGCCCATAAAGATTAGTTTCTGCCTTCTTACAAAGGATCTTGTTTTTAGTTGTACCTACTGACCTTCATAAAAATTATCAAGAAAATGCCTGAGGCATTAAGTCCACCTTTACAATGATTGTATTAAGTTTAAATAAATAAATAAAGAAATAAAATGTAATAAGATAGTTTAATCGAAACAGCTTAATAACTAAAGAAAATTTATTAAAATATTTGGGACTCGAATTTTGATGGTCGTGCATAGAGGTGAATGGAAAAGCAGAAAGAAATCCAATGGAAATAAAGAAAAAAAAATATAACTTTTTCTGTCGACATCAAATAATTCGACAAGTCAGTGGACAAACATAATGAAGCAAAATGGTCTATGGCTTAGTTTTTTGGTTATACTGGCAAACAGTGCCCTCCATGAATTTTATTTTGCCATTACTGCATATGCTTAAATTCCAAAAACTACCAAATACGTGAATTAATATCAGACGTAAATTATCTAACCAAGTATTAAGGGACTTCGGTAAGTCAAAGATATGTTCCGAAGCCACTAAGTATTAACATTTCCTATATGGCAACAATATTCCAGTCACGCGGCACCAGAGATTGTTCCATGATGCTGGGGAGTCGCGCACGACCGCTCACACTCCTGTTTTAATTCACAACTGTCGAGAACTTGCTTCCATGCTCAGCTCTGTGGAAGCCAAATCATTTCTGTGTGTGTTTTGGAATTTTGATGCAAATTTAAATTGTTGGAATTGTAATGGTATGAATTCTGGTGGAGAAATTATGAAACTACATGTGAAAGATATTTTTTATTTGTAAGTTTACTGAGGCTTACCGGAGCAGCAAATTTACACAGCGTTGTAGAATATCGACGACCTAAAAAATCCCTTACTTTGTGGGTAGTGTTCGAAAAAAAAATTAATAACCACTAAGATATTCCAAATCAAGGTTACGATACGAGAGACTCTAAATTCGAACCCCGTACCGAGACATATATTTCAAATTTCATCTTACTTCTGTCGGTTCATAGTCATCGGGTTTTTATCACACAAATTGTTTACAATGAAAATGTCAATACTATGTTAGGTGTTAGCACAAATTTTTAAATTTATAAGTCATATGATTATGGCATACACGAGTCTAAAGAACGTTTATAAAATCATAACTCCTCAAGAATTTTCTTAATGTGTTTATTCTTAACCTGACAAATTAGGTATAATATTCTACATATGTACAATAATAAATAACACGGCTTTTGTATTAAGAAATATCTGAAAACATCGTGTCGTCCAGACATTAGTATCACCCAATTTAGATGCGGCCGATAGTTTCCATTTAAAAGTTAATGGCTTTTGAAAATATTCTCCCCTTACAGGCCATAAATACGTCTGTTTGATTTACTACACGAATAACGTTGAGAGAATATTTGAATATGGAAAATGTGTTGTTTAAATTACATTTTTTTAAATGTTTTGATATAAAAAGGTTTTAATGCGTTGAAGATTCCTTTTACTGCTAATCGAGTATTACGTATAAAAAGATAACAAACTATGAAATAAAATGTTTTAATTTTTTTTTATAGATTAAACTAAAGTTATATCCTGTAATATGCGAAATAATAATATTCTGGATATTGCCTTAAAAAAAACAATTGAGTATATGTATGTAAATATGACACACTTTGATTTTGATGCAAACGCTACTATTATATATCGTTATGATATCGTTGAAATGTAAATCAAGTCATGTATTCTAATTTTTTGACCAAAATGAGATCAACATTTTAAAGTTCTTATCCTATTAAACAATATAAGCTAATTCGGTAGTAACTATTATTCTTTAAACGTTATCAAACAAACCGAACGGTTAATCTCAATCATAGATTATAATAGACTCAAAGATTGCGTGACGATATTAATAACAGCTGTCCCAAGTAAAGGGTGTGTCGAAATCTATGGGCTTATACATCACAAGTTCAACCCACGATTACCGCCGTTCCTATGTGTTGAAAATCATTCTGGAGTTAATGAAGCTATCACTTTAATGGCTTTTTAAATGACAAATGTTTTGAAATGAAATGTATTATAATATTAAGTAGTTATTAGGCCGTGGGTGTTCAGGTTAGTAATAAAAATTATACTTAAAAGTTTATGAAACCAGTCCTGGTAAGTGTAGGTTTTAGAGAATTACGAGAAAATCTAGAATCACTTAGATTCGTTCATCGAGAAATACAGCTCATGTGATTTTTTCGTAAATACATATACACACATACCCACCCTAACCTGAATCATATATGGGCAGGCCTTTGCCTACTTTTGAAGAGAAGAAGTCTTTACTTCTGAGTTCTACGAGCTACGATTCTGACACTTGTCCTTTTCTTCTTCCATCAAATCTTCATCCATACCTCTCCTCATACAAAAAATATGAAGAATTTTCTGGTTTTTCTAGACTTGGATAACGTTAAACGAAAATTTAAACTAAACAACCATTCTGAAACATGTCCTATGAATCTCATTTGCAATTATATAATTGAGCAATCAAAAATACCTATATTACGGTACATTGCGCTATGAGCCATTAGTTCCTAATGATAATTTCGTGTTGGACCGTGTAGGTCTCTCGCCTCACATTAGCCGTCTAGACGGGTTCGTTGAAAAACTGCTCGCCATACTTCAATGTACTGCAAATTGAATGGGCTGGGCGAACTATCGATTGTGTTGTTATTTATGATATTAAATACATTGTGGTCCAGACGTCATGCTATTAAATTAAACTATGCAAATTAAGTAAAAGATATGACATGCGCTCACCTTTTTGTTCTAGAAGCGAAAATATTTTCGAACAAAATTTAAGCCAATCGTAGAATATAACTTTAAGATGTATGTTGAAATTTCTTCTCCAACATCAAATCATCATCATCAACCCGAGTAGAAATTTTTTCGTGTTCCTGATCTGGACCCGATCAGGCATGCCTGATCGGGTCCAGATCGGGCATGCCTGATCGGGTCCAGATCGGGCATGCCTGATCGGGTCCAGATCGGGCATGCCTGATCGGGTCCAGATCGGGCATGCCTGATCGGGTCCAGATCGGGCAAGCCTGATCGGGTCCAGATCGGGCATGCCTGATCGGGTCCAGATCGGGCATGCCTGATCGGGTCCAGATCGGGCAAGCCTGATCGGGTCCAGATCGGGCATGCCTGATCGGGTCCAGATCGGGCATGTAACGCAGAACATTGGTCTGGACCCGATCAGGAATGCCTGATCGGGTCCAGATCGGGCATGCCTGATCGGGTCCAGACTAGGAATGGCTGATCGGGTCCAGACTAGGAATGCCTGATCGGGTCCAAACTAGGAATGCCTGATCGGGTCCCAATCAATCACCTTGCCTGATCCAAATTGAGTATGCCCAGTCCGGTCCTTTTAAAAAACATGAATATAATATTATAGTCATGAAAAAATTGTTTGTTAAAAAATATGAATTATTATAAATATGTTACTTAACATTTTATTATTTATTTTTTATCAATTCGTTATTTATTTAATTATCAATGATTTTATAAATATTGAATATTATAATAAATAATAATAATTAACAACTCAATATTAATGAATTTATTTATTTTTTGTATGGTAAAACATATTTAAACAATAAAAAAAAAATACAAGGAATTTAAATAAAAGCTGTTAGTGTCTTTTATTGACCTTCTTAAAAAGGCTTTTTAAGCAGTAACCATCCCAATCGTTAGCTTTATTTAATATTGACGACAATGCTTGCTGTAATTTACTGTCAGGAATATCTTGCTTATTTAGAAATTTCTGTCTCATTGCAGCTGAAATACAAAATTTGATTCAATTATGTTGTAATTTAATAAGTAATAATAATAAAAAATATTAATATTTACAAAGTAATAACATACAATTAAGAAATAATTAATTTGGTATCAATGAAAGTATCCTGCACTATATAATGATTAACATACTTTTTACCAAAGTGAAAAAAGTTGTATCTTTTAAAACTTTTTTTGGAGTTGCAGCTACATATGACATGGCCATATCTCTTGAAATGTAAAAAACGAATAATATTGCCCATATTATGGGTAATAGTGTTTTCCATCAATGGAAAAGTATATAAGTTTATTCTGGAAAAGCAAATTTATTATTATTTATAATGAGGAGCATTTTTTTAAATATGACAATTTCAATAATATGGTCAGATAGAGCAAATATTAGTTCTTTCATATATTTATATATAAGAGTATAGTTTTTTAGAAACTCACATTTTTTTATTGTCTTTCAACTTTTCATTGAATTTATCAAAGTTTTCCATTGTTGATAGTGGAAATTCTAATTTTTGAGCCACATCTGTTGATCCTTCAGTATCTATTCGACTGGAATCTAACAGTTGAGTACTGTTATTCTTTTTAATTTCAGACAGGATTTGGGCAACAACAGCAGATATGCTTACAATTTGACCTCTTAAATTCCCTAATTGTTTTGTTAGACTGTTATAATTATGCCTGAAACATTCAAGCAAAGAATCTGTTAAAAATAAAATATATATTAATACAAATTTTTACACTGATTATACATTTATTAAAATATCAAAATTCCAACACTGATGTAAATATAAATATTATAACAATTACCAACACTCCACAATTTCAGAATAGAATCCATATTATGACCTTAGTTACTAATAATTATTAGATAGGTATTGTAATGATTAATTTGTTTTTTACCATTGGATACAGTATTTTTTGTTGATGATCTAGCTGCTAATATAGTCATTTCAGTTTCTGTTTTGGATTTATTACTATAAAGATGCTAAATAGATTATCAGCAATTATTGATAATGTACTATTATTATTAGAAGTAAAACAACAGTAGTATAACTTAATTATTTGTATCAAAATTAACAATAATAAAAATATGTCAGTTAATATGCTTTGTTAAAAAAAATCATTAGTAAAAAAATATTAGAAATTAATCAACAATATTTACATTTTAAATAAGAGATATTACCTCAAATTTCAGTGGGTTTATCGGTTAACTCCAAAGCTGTTTGGCTGAATATTTTATCTATTTTTAATTGATTCTTTGATAATGCTTTTATTTTGAAAGTTTTTTCAACAGCAGCTGCTTTTGCTTTAGTGGACTGCTCATTATCAGTAGAGAAAGCATAGGGTTATTTTTCCAATTTTATTAATTTTTCCTCTGCCTCTTTCATAGTTTCTGATAACATTAATTGTATAAATTAATTACTGTTTTATTGTTTTGACAATAAGATATCAATTCTCATAAATCTATAATTCAAATAACAATAAATTACCTGCTGTGCCACATATTTGAACATGAAATGTTGGTCTTGTCGGATCAGGCTCTTCACAATGTTTCACTATTGTTTGTAATAATTTACAATACTTAGTACTTTTTAACAATGATGCAGGCATATAATATTTACATCCAGTACCACTATATTCTATGTAATGATCTAACCAAGAACTTGATACTATATCAATTACTTCATTGGATAAATCATTTACAAATAAAACTATAATGTCATCTGAAAAAAAATACGGATTATTGAAATATAAATTTATAATGAAAAATAGCAAAGAATTGTAATGTATTTTTAAATACTTTTTTACTATCCTTGAATGTTTTAGGTAATTCAATTTAATAACGAAACTTTACACACAACATGTAAATTTTTATCTACTTAAGTAGTTTACTCCACAATTTAGTATTTTATACACAATACACACTTAGTAAATGTCTAGATATAAGTTTATAGTCCTTGATACACTTTGTTTTGGTAAACACACAATATATTAATTATTCTGTAACTACTGTTAAGGCGATTTAGTTTTTGTAATGAACTTATTTAATCTTTACATTAATATACCAATCGGCATATTCAATCAATTCAATCCACTGATACCGTCTTCTTGACATAAAATAAAAATTAACTCCCGTGTTCTATAGACTGTACCTATGTAGAATTGCCGTTTGTAGTAAAAGGCGGGAAATGCCCAAAAGCGGTATTGCATTATTTTAAGTTGCGCACCAAGTTAGTAACATCCGCAATACTTGTTTATAATTATAATGGTTTTATCACGTATTATTTTACCTAACATCTTTTGGAAAAAAAATAAATACGATTATAAGTAACTTTCTATTTATGCACCTAATTCCTACACTTCCTGTTGTCGCCTGTCGGTTTATCAAGTACCTAATGTTGCCATAACAAATAAAATACTTTTCATGCGTTATCAAATCTAATATTATAAAGAGATAATGTTTGTGAATTTGTAACGTTGTAGAAATTCGTTATTGACAAACAAAATTTATGGTAAAAGATTTTTGTAAAATAAATTACCAGTATAACCTGATCTGATGCAAATAAAATTTACACCGTGACATAAATATGGCAATCATGATATGATACACGTCATGAGTTGAGTTTCACCGTTCACGTCCAAAATAATAATAAGTTTTGAATTGTATTTCTGGAATATATGTTTAAAAGCATCTTTTCTTGCTTTGACAATTAGGATAACGGTATCTGGGCTTGATACTACATGTCTTATCATACTGAATATTTTTTAATACCAGGCTAGCCCTATTTGATCCAGACCTTGGCCTAATGCAGTATGCCTTACAATACTTGAAAACATTTAACATAAGGCTATCCTGATCTGGTCCCGATCTGGTCCTGATCGGACTTGCCGTACAATACTTGAAAACATTTTAAATAAGGCTATCCTGATCTGGTCCCGATCTGGTCCTGATCGGGCTTGCCTTACAATACTTGAAAACATTTAACATAAGGCTATCCTGATCAGGTCCCGATCTGGTTCTGATCGGGCTTGCCTTACAATATTTGATAACATTTAACATAAGGCTATCCTGATCAGATCCTGATCGGGCTTGCCTTACAATACTTGAAAACATTTAACATAAGGCTATCCTGATCAGGTCCCGATCTGGTCCTGATCGGGCTGGCCGTACAATACTTGAAAACATTTAACATAAGGCTATCCTGATCTGGTCCCGATCTGATCCTGATCGGGCTGGCCGTACAATACTTGAAAACATTTAACATAAGGCTTGTGGCCCTATCCCACCACACACCCGCCACTGCAACTCCTGTATTCCAGGATCAACAGCGGCACGCACAGTATTGGCGCCGAGCAATGAAGCTCAGCGAATCTAAGGGGACCTAAATTGTCAAAATCCCGCAACGAAGTTAATCAGAAAAGCAATGTAAAGGAGGAGTTGGAAAAAAAAAAAAGAGTTGTCCACTTCCCTCCACAGCAAAGCGGGTGACAAAACATTGAGCTATGAGGTTTAACCTCACTTAAATAAAGACAATTACAATTACCAAAAATTTGCCGCAATTAACGCACCACGGATAAATAACTATTGCTTAAATTGGACCTAACGTGCGAACTGTTATACAGACTTCCAATAATAGGTATGGCAAAATCGCTGAAAGGCACGGAAATTCCTCCTAGATTCAACGAGGTCTGTATAATAAACAACACCAGACGTTACATGCATACTATTGAGCATACTGTTACGCTCATCCGACCAAAGATTGCACTCCCAAAGGATATGATGTGCGGACTGTTCATACTCGCAATCTTGTGTTGAGCATTGGCACATAGGAGAATCAACCAACTTAAATGAGAATAATTTGCTACGAAAATTGCCGTGACCCGTTAGAAATTGCGACACGTAATGATCAATCTCAAGCCAGGTTTTTGCCAAGCGATCGCTAACCGAAGGAAAATATTGATAGAGATGACGTCCCTTTACAGACAGCTTCCATCGGTTTTGCCATTCTTCTATTAATTCCGAATAAGTCTCGGCGTATGGTTTAAATAATCGAGTTATTTTTAAAAAGTCGCGCGATGGAAGGAAATCCCTATCAATACTTTGCTTGTTGGCAAAATATAACGCGGCGCGACGTTGTACTTCCAGGTCGACTGGAAGCACACCCGCAAGAACAGGTAAAGCCTCAGTACTAACGGTTCTGTACGCCTTACACAAAAATATCAACGCCAAACGCTGACTCTGGAGCAATTTCCTTCTGACTGCGCCGACAGTTGCCCTATCGGCCCACACAGGGGAAGCGTAACAAATACAACCCAAATATGTAGCTCCATAAATTACTTTTAAGGTATTAAACGACAGACCCCAGGTTGACTTTGATATTCTTGTTAAGGCATAAAAGTTGTTTTTAGATTTTTCACCGACGCTTTTTATATGTTCAATAAAAGAGAAATTTCGTTCTAGAACAAGCCCTAGGTAACAAACCGATTGTTTACTTTTGATAAGGACGTTATTAAATTTTATACGCGGCGGGGTTTTCAAGTTGCCTTTCAGCAGCAAATGAAATGATTTTTGAGGAGCGAACGAGAGACGGTTTCTTTCACCCCAGTGAGTAATTAAACGTAGACACGTGTCTGCTAACTTTTCTAGACCAGACCTACTATTTGCGTGTATGAGTAAGAGTCCGTCATCCGCATATCCTATTAAAGAACAACACGGTGGTAAAGGAATCGCGAGAAAGTCATCAAAGCCTAGATTCCATAAGTAAGGGCCGACAACAGAGCCCTGGGGGCAACCCATTGTCAGTGACTTCGACACTGCGTGGTGACCTAAGCGCAATTTAGTTGATCCATGGATAAAATAAGAGTTGATCATAGAAAATATATTCCTTGGGCAACCGCGAGATTTTAATTTCAGAAGTAACATAGGCCACCAGGCATTATCGAATGCACCAGAGATATCTAAAAATATCCCTAACACATACCTATGTTCCGATTTGTTAACCGCTCTTCTAACCGATAAAGCTGCGTCCACGGTTGATTTACCAATCGTAAAACCGAATTGATTATCGTGGAATTTCGGTCCGCCTGGTAGTAAGCGAGGCACAATAAGGCGTTCAAGTAGCTTGCCTAACGATGGTAATAACGTTATAGGACGATAGGATTTTGGGTCTTCAGGAGGCTTATTGCCTCCTTTTGGTATAAGTTTAATGAGACCACACCGCCAAATTCGCGGAAAAACACCCTCAGCTATGCATCGATTAAAAACGCACATTATGGCGACACTGGACAGTTTACACGCTTCCTTTATCATCTTGTTGGATATTTTGTCCTCTCCAGAAGCTTTATTAAGCGGGAGGGAGCTGACTACTTCAAGAAATTCGCGAAGTGATGGGCTATCCGAGTCCGGAGTAGATGGTGAAACGGAGGCCCATAGTCTTACTTGACTATGATATGCGGAATCGTTTTCAAGGCTATCGTCCGGGATAAGTGAGTTTAGTAAGGTTTCCGTGGTCTCCTCAATACCAGTAGTGTATGTTCCATTAACCTTTATGTTTTCAATGTATGCTGAATCAATTGACTTATTAGCTTTAAACTCATGGTAAAGGGGGGACCAGGGACCCTCAGCATTAAGACGGTCAACTACTCTTCGCAACAAATCGCCTTTTGCTTTAATAATCGCGGCTCTATAACGCGATCTGGCTATCTTTAGAGAGTTAAAAGCACTATCAAGTAAATCACTATTAATACACTTTTTCTTAAGCGAATTGAATCTCCTACGCGCTCGACGAAATAGTTGACGAAGGTGGACTAAGGTATTGTTCCACCAATCACATCTGCGAGTATTAGAAACAAATGCACGACCGAAAGTCATATCCGCACAATATGTAAACGTATCGGTCATAATTTCAGCGCAAGCTTCGGCTGAAAGTTCATTGCGAGTGAAATCTCTGGTATGATTAGCAAAAAGCGAGCCAAAAGACTCCCAATTAGCCCCTCTTAATTTATACCTATAGTTGTAATTATTAATAAGATGCCCTCGTGTAAATCCAGGTAAAAACTCGTACACTATCAGGCGGTGATCACTACAAGACGCGTCAGGTATAACACGCCATTTGTCGAGATGGACGTCTCCACAGGAAAGTGTGACGTCGATTGAAGATTCGCCCATAGGACTGCTATATGTAGGTGGTGCGTCGGGTGTATTATGAATAACTAAATTTAATTCTGCAATGAAGTCTTCGACGGAACAGCGTCGCTCCGAGTCGGTCGATCTACATTTGCCATACCAAAGAGGGGAAGACGCATTGACATCTGCGCCAACAACTATTTTATTTCCCGAAAGAGACCTAAGGACATGTCGCAAATGATGTAAATGTGGACCCACGGGGTCCGAGTATTGAAAGTAACAGCTCACAACGTATAATTTAGTTGAGGGAGTAGTAACCTCCGCGACCGCACAGTGTGACGTCATAAGATTACGCACTGATGTGACTGTAAACACAGAACTCGACACGTAAATGCCAGCTCGCGACCTGTTATCCAGTTGTAATAATCTAGTACGTAACCGAGCGTGTTGGTACTGCTCTTGGACGAGGACAATGTCGAGCTTATAGTCGTTAATTAAGATATTTAACTCCGACGTTGCTGCCCTATCATTGTGTAAGTTTAGCTGTCCGATCGTGAGACTATCCATTTACAATCAGTAATTGGTTGACAGTAATAAAATCTGCAATTTATGTTTGTACGATGGACATTCCTGAGACCCGCACCGGTGGTCGTGCGGTTTGTTAAACTTTTTGCACGTCGCGCAAATAGGTTTGAACGCGGCATCACTCTTATGTGGGCACGATCTTGAATCGTGTTCACCGGCACACAGAGCGCAAGTTGGAGATTTTATCGTGCAGAACTTATGCACATGTCCGTACTGCTGACAGTTAAGGCACCGAACTAACTCTATGTCATCAAAGAATCTACATGTCGCCCAGTCAATAAATAATTTGTCTTTAGTGGACATAAGATGATTCCGAACTTCCGAGTCCACTTCAATTCCGACCCATTTGCGACCGTTGTCTAAGACACGCCTGCGGACCACCCTAACTGACTTAACAAAATCCTCCTCTTTAATAGGGAGCTCGCCCTTAATATTTTGCTTGTATAAAGCACTGATGAAGACGCGATCTTCCATTGACGCCGGTACATCCTTGACTAAAACACGTGGTCGACGGCCTTTCGGTTTTTCTAAGCGTAAACCGGCTGATTTTATTGCGTCTACCGATTGGAGTTTCCTAATTTGAGACTCGTTCGCGACACGAAGTACAACTCCAGATTTCGCGGTCTTTTTGACGCCTACAATTTGAAAACCGTCGTCACTCGGCTTTATAACTTTCATTAACGCCTGCTTCGTCGCAGACGATGACGCGAAATCAGCTGATCGTTCGGCGGCGGGGTATGCGACAACACAAGGCAGCGGCGCGCGCGACTCAATTGCCGGTGTCGGTTTCGATAATTTAAGCTTTACGCGGTCCGCGTACGATGCATTTAACGCACGTTTCGCGCACGTTTTTACGGTTACCGAGCTCCCTTTGTAAATGCGCTAGTTTTGTTTCATTACAAGAAGATTTTATTGCTAGTAACGAAATAATGCCTGTGACCCGTTGTGTGAGGTCCATAATTGCCGACTTATTCGCGACGTTGATTCGCGACCCCTGATCGTTGACAAGTTCGTTAATTTTGCTCAAAAATGTCGACGCATCAGACACCAAATCGCAATAGTTATTTTGATCTACATCGCGGCTATCCTCAAAAGCCAAAGGAGAATTGCTTTCCGATCCAGATGGTTTAGATCTTTTATCGCCAGGAGACATATTTGTAGGTGACATGTCACCAAAAAGCCGTTTAGGTCGCGAGTTGTTAGGCGACCTAGGTGTCAAAATACTCTTGCCAAAAGGGTCCCTGCCGCGGTCAGGTGGATCGTCATTAAAA
This sequence comes from Cephonodes hylas, assembly GCA_030295005.1. Lineage (NCBI taxonomy): Eukaryota > Metazoa > Arthropoda > Insecta > Lepidoptera > Sphingidae > Cephonodes > Cephonodes hylas. The sequence continues at coordinate 2,354,616 of AP025365.1, forward strand.
ACCGACATTATATTAAATTAGCCGCAACTAATATGTGAATTATGCAACTAAACTAACAATAACCCTACCCTCACAACAAAATAAAACGACTTACCGATGTAGCACTGGTCAAAACTATTTAATTTAACGTTAAAAAATTTAACATAAGGCTATCCTGATCAGGTCCCGATCTGGTCCTGATCGGGCTTGTCGTACAATACTTGACAACATTTAACATAAGGCTATCCTGATCAGGTCCCGATCTGGTCCTGATCGGGCTTGCCTTACAATATTTGATAACATTTAACATAAGGCTATCCTGATCAGGTCCCGATCTAGTCCTGATCGGGCTTGCCTTACAATACTTGAAAACATTTAACATAAGGCTATCCTGATCTGGTCCCGATCTGGTCCTGATCGGACTTGCCGTACAATACTTGAAAACATTTTAAATAAGGCTATCCTGATCTGGTCCCGATCTGGTCCTGATCCAATATGCCTTACAATATTTGATAACATTTAACATAAGGCTATCCTGATCAGGTCCCGATCTGGTCCTGATCGGGCTTGCCTTACAATACTTGAAAACATTTAACATAAGGCTATCCTGATCAGGTCCCGATCTGGTCCTGATCGGGCTTGCCTTACAATACTTGAAAACATTTAAAATAAGGCTATCCTGATCAGGTCCCGATCTGGTCCTGATCGGGCTTGCCTTACAATACTTGAAAACATTTAAAATAAGGCTATCCTGATCAGGTCCCGATCTGGTCCTGATCGGGCTTGCCGGATCGGGCATGCCTTATTCTATCCTGATCAGGACCCGATACATGATCTGGTTGTGCCTTATTTGATTTCTACTCGGGAAAGTCTCAAAGCAAAAAATGTTTTAAGATGTTCTTGGATCGAATTTCGAACATCGTTTTTTATATTTTCTTTAAATATTTAACCTCGGTTTGGCCTTTCCATGTGACTGATTTAATCCCCGTCACATCAATGAGGAAAATTGACTGAACAGGGCTGAACAGTTAATTAATACCGAAACGCAAAATGAGTGAGAATAAATACGCAATGTATTTACATTTCCGTCATTTAAGTTTAAACAAGTGTGTAGTGAAATTGATTTGACGTAATCAGTTTTTGCGTTGCAAATGGACTCGGCTGTATCCTGCAACACAATTACTGGCTGTGAGTAGGGTTGTCGACTATCAGTTTTCAATTATGCGGGTATTTTTTACTTAAAAAGGGGTTGGTTGCTAATTTTACAAAGAAACAATTTTTTTAAGTCAAGAGGAAAAAATTAAGCTCAAAAACTTCATTAAAGATTAAATATCCACTTTTATGTTATTGCTACGATTTCCAATGCAAGTCTATTGGTGACATTTACTGAAAACTACCACTAAGTATATTTATTTTATTGCTAGATTCCGTTCATACATTACAACTTATTTAAAAGTATGATCTCCCTTCTTCATTACTATTCTACATTTTCTATGCTATTTCTATCGATCAAATTGGTACCGAAATATAAATAAAGAAATTAACTATGGCTGAAAGTAATATATCTCTTTATCATACTTACTACTCTTTAATCTGTAAATTCTATCAACCCTAGACAGAGCAAAAGAGACAGAACATCCTATCTCTCTTTATCACATTGACTCCCAACCAGATCGAGGTCAAATGTTTACGTAATAGGACAGGCGACTGATGCATTAATCCTGCGGGCTTAGGACTTACGACTAGTAATGAAACTATCTGTTTGTACCGTTCCTTCTTTATACAGAACCGTCGCTTTCAAAAGCTGTGTACTTCGGTACTATACTTTTTGCATGAAACGCACGGTTCTTATATTGAGCTTAAAAGTATAATTATGGAATTTTAAATGAAATTAACAAGACTTTTATTTTTTGTATCAATTTCAATAGTATACAAAACCAAATAAATCCGGCAATATCTTTCAAAACAATTCTATATACAGCATTGTATAGCATTCTATCCAAATGATAAACGATAGTTCAATTAGTTGCGGTAAGGAATTGAAAGCTGTCTGTAAATATGACACCCAGGTAGGTGGCAATTGATACTGTGGAGAATTCCATAGAGGACTTGACAAATTCATTTGCTTTGTGACACTGAGACGTATGTCTGACACATAGAGTAAATATACGTATAGATATAGGCATGTGTGAAGAGATACTCGAGGCTGTATATTAACAGGATGTAACTAAACAGCACTCCTGTCGATTAGTTACACCAATTGTATTAATTTCAACGCTATTTCTCATTCACAAAACAGCTTAATAATTTGAATCTAATAATCTATAAGAATGTATTCTTGATAAAGAAGTAATAAAAGCTCACAAAGTTATTGTATTTATGACAGAAGATAAATTGGTAAACATAATTCAATAATTCATAAACAGAAGTTAATTTAAACATTAAGGGTTATTTCCCTCTGAAAATCTGAAGGAAACAGCAGGATACTAGCAAAGCATTCTACAGCTTAATAGAATAAAACCTTTACATGTATTTCAAATGAACTTAAAGGGCTTCATGCAACAGGATATCTGAACGAATGACCTATAACTTCAAAATGCTATGTTCTCAGAAATAAGAATTTGTAACACAACACCGCAACCAATATTGGATTGTGTTTACAAAACCGTAAATCAAAGTTTGATGTTTTGCTATGGGCGTTTAAGATGAAATATTGCTTCGCGTGGTTTATTGCAGAAATATGAATTTATAATGGGTTTCGGATTGACCTACATGAACTTATTCTAGAGATCATTAATATTTCTTCACGTTTTTTTAGTTTAGAATTTAGAATTTAATCTAGAAATGATACAGCAATTTGGTAGAGAAATGAATACAAGGATATTGTAAAAGTTCTTTATTTACTTCTATTCTAAATTTATCTCACTAACGTTATTTTAGAACACATTTACTGTTATAGAAGTCCAACCTATACTTATGGATTCAATTTTATGGACTTACAAACACTCAAACCTGAAACAATTATCTCACACACACATTTATCTCGATTCGAGGATCGGATCCTTAACAATTAGTTTCGGAAGCTGATGACTAGCCAACTGCTCTACGGGGCTGTCAAAAGCAATACTTTTAGAACATTTTCGAATAGGCAAATTAAATTCATCAAAATCTAGGCAATCAAAATCTAATTGGTTAAAAAAACCTGATGTCCAAAGTAAAAAATCGAACAAAGCAACAGCCAATCAGCCACTCTATTCAGCTGTCAAAGAGGACTCGCGCAAACTGGATACGACTCGTCCAATCTGGTTAAAACCGGCCCGGTGACAGGCCGAGTGATGTTTGAACCGGGCTTAACTAAGTCAGACTGAATTCGGCCCATTGTGACGATGTACGCGACTGTGTGATCATTATTGGTAATTTGAAACTTTTGAAGCGACAAAATGTGGTGTAATGAGATAGATAACTGATTATGTAACTATCAGGATTTTCTAAATAAGTTAAAACTGCAAACAACTTCGTAGTTTTGAAAGCTTCATCTTAATCAGTTTTATTATAACCAAATAACAATAAATTATGACAATAAAGCATTACACAACTGCAAATTTAAAATATTTCTTAATAATTTATTGCCTAATTCTTTAAAATATTCTTCAAAAACTCTTCATGGCATAAACATTACTTAGAATATTCCACAAAGAAATTTATATATTTCACCGACTATAAACCACCTGATCTAGTTTTTCTAATACTTCATTCAAAACTTTTTGCCTTTAATCTCATTCCTTTCCACCATTTAGTACATCGTTCCAGGTGTTCCCGACGTTTTCAATTAGCGCCCTGCGGTGTTCAATTTACAAGATTAAAGAAATTCAAATCGCCGTTTGAGATTTAATGAATATCGGACTCGACTTTCTGATTAACGCAAATGACGTAATCAGCGGAGACCAACTCATTTGTCCAAGGAATTGAAATGTTAATTCTTGTATCTGGTTCTTTAAATATGCTATAATTAAGAAGGTTGATATTGAAAGCCTTGAATACCTTAATATTGATGAGTAGACTGAGCACTGTATACCGTATATTTACCGTACCTGTCAGCATAAATACGTCAAATTTTCACATTGTAGCAGATGTATTTCTCGTCACATATTGAAAAAACAACAACAAAACAAAAGTTTGAACATAAAATTCAACTATTCCGGGTATCAAAAATAAACTCAAAAAATTTTCTGCTAATTTGTGTACTGGATATGTAATTGAGGTCTTACTTAGCAGCTGGATTTTTCATTAGCATTACTTATGGAAATGTAATGGGTAAATACCAATGGTCTTGTCTTTAAGTACAAGACACCCCAAACAAAGCTGCCATAACGTAGACAGCACATACATCTATACAAGAAAACAATCAAAATTTGCATGATAACAAATAGCCGGCTATAACTAACGCTCTCTATGAAATCAATGGGCAATGATCGCAGTTTTATGCGGCGTCACACAGCGGTACATAAATCAATTCGCCGCGTGGTGGTCCTGCGATACCGAGTGATTTGTTCATGTGGATGCTCGTTATACAGATTCGTGGGTTCACATTTTATGACCTCGGGCCGGTTTGTTTTGTTTTGTACCATTATGGTGAAGTATGGACTTTAGTATCTCCGTTCTTTATACTAACATATAATAATTAATCAAGGATTTCCTCTAGAAAATCTATAGTGGCAGCAAAAAGTCTTGACACGTGTCTGGGAACCATCAATAGGCTAGACTATGGAAGGTCATAGTTCACAACTGGCAAACTTACGGCTGAACAAATCTTCTTATATCTAGTGCTTTAACTCACATGTGTTATTAATTTTCCAGTTAACCAATTGTTTTTTTCATACAATATTTAAAAATATGTTTTTTTATTGTTTCAGGTATGTCAAGTCAAGTTATAAGAATCACAATACAAGGTTTAAAACTCTGTAAGTTACTGAAATTTCTATTTTGTTCCACAGTCTTAAAAACCCGCATAAATAGAATTTAGATCAAAACTGATTTTCAATTAACACTGACCTGATTCTATAAAATTGTATACTCAACAACTCAACAACACATATCACAGTCTGAGAATCTAAAAGCCGCAAAAAAACAAGCAAATATTGACGCCATAACCACATCTTTCATGTGTTTGTGGAAGTCACCGCCAGATTCCGAGTACGACCGCTGAGCAAGCAGAGATGGTGTCCCCTTATTTATTTTTAATGCTCTACGCCTCTTTGAACGTCGATTTATTCCCAAATCTTAGCTGTCACGGGCAGAACTCAAGAATTATTTTTCTCGCCGTTCCTCGCTGGCTTTTGACTGCTTAATGACGGTCTTGTTTTGCCGAAATATCCGATACAGATATTGCTTTTTGTTTTCACGCAGATCGGTTTGATGTGACAGGCGTAATTTAAAGGAAATATTTTGCGGAAGACTGAGTTGTTGAGTATTTGGTTTGCTTTAAAAATAAAACAAACATTTATATTGTACATAAGACCTGTACACAACATATATTTTTTAAATAGACAGACACGTCATTAGGTTTTTCAATTACGAAATTCTCGTAATAGCATGAGTTATGGTAATCGAAAACAGCAGTACTAACTCTTCTTATTATATAGGACTTTTAAAAAGTTGTCACAAACTTGGTACTTTTAGTTATCCAAGACATCCAAAATTCAGCAAACCATGCGTTTAAATAACCAACTTTCCATCCAAAGTAAATCGCCTAAATAATGTTGACTTGTCACGTCAAGCAAAAAAGTCTTCTACCAAAATTACAGCCAAAATTATCCAGATTACGTTTGTTGAGAAAGTAATAGCGAAACAAAAAGTAGATTACAATACGCAATGTACTCGTAATCGGAAAAGTTGGTCGCTAGAGGATGTGGTACAGTTTTTGCGTGAGCTCCGATAGTATGAGATGATTTAGTGACACAGTTCGTGATAACGTTTGGGTAACTTTGTGGAATTCTTTGCGGCTCAAATGTTTTTATTGTGGCTTTCCGACGACAATTTTAGGTAAAAAATAACGTTTGATTTACGAAAATTATTGAGTGGTCTAAAGTTTTATTTTGATATTAGAAGTCAATATCAGTCAGAATATTATCTTAGTATCAATAATTTGAGTCATAAATAATGTACCATTACGCGATTAAAGTCTAACGCTTTTGAGCTTCTATGGAAGTACTGTGAATGTGTGTAATGAGGCAGTCTATATTATAATTAAAACAATCTAATAATATAATTCTTATTGATTAAAAAAAAAATTACATTTCGTGTTGCTGAGAGAGTTTCTTGCCGTTTCTTCTCCAGAGCGATAACATTTTTTGAAGCGGCACTAGTTTTAAAAATTAGTGTTATAAAAAGATGATTCAAAAGTACTTGTAAAAGTCTATTTGAATAAAGAAGATTTGACTTTGAAATTTATTCAATTCATTGATTTATCACTATACTAAATTATCGGAATCACTTGACCGAATCACTCAATCATGTGTCGTCACGGAGTTATAACGTTGTCATTAAGACGTACACGACACTGGCAGCCGATCATTATCCAATCAGCATTAAGCTTCCAGTGATAATGTATGTAATTATCGGATTTAGATGTATTGTGTGTGTTGTCTTAGTGTTAATGGTGTTGGCTGTTAATTGTATTTTTTGAACCATTTGAGGAGTAAAGGGTATTTTTTTTTTTTATTATTAAATAGGAAGATGGATAAGTATTTGCATATTATATACAAATGAAACTGACCTCGGTTTTAGCAAGCTATAATTCGGGCAGACAACATGTAAATTTGACAGCACTGTTTGACCAGCTTGCGAAAAACTTCGGACTACAAAGTTTGAAACCCCGTACCGCGACAAAAGTTTGTGTAATCCACTAAAAATTCGTTTAAGTTACCCTCGACACGAGACATAGTTTGGAATGAAAACTATGTATGTGAATGGTGCCTGTGTTTATAATTCTTTATCTATGTTAAATTATCAAAATTAACTTCAATCTATTCTAGTAATGTATTAGCTTAAAATAAAACATAGAAATGCTACCATATTATGATCTCACATGACTGCATAAGAGTATCATACGACATTTCTTTGTCCCTATATAAAAAGTATATCTAGCGTTACAAATACAGGCCCTCAATTAATGCAAAGCGTGGTCCGGGGTGTCAGTGCAAACAGGGTGGGCCGCATAATACATTTATCGCGGCCCATCGGCCCGGCCCAGGCGACGTATTAATTAATAACATGTGTTATTGAGGCCCGGGCGCTTTTGTCCACCCGCGAACAATTGCCGTGTTTTGGCTGGATAAACAATATGGTGAAAAATTGTTTGCCGATTTCTGATTGAAGGGCAGGTCTATAATAGTGTTTTATTGAGCGATGTATCGGGAGTTGAAGTGTGAAGATGGTATGGTGAAGTGAGGCTTTAAATCAGAGTAGTGGGTGAAATTTCAAGTAATGAATATGAAGATATTGCTTGTAATCTCAAGGCTTTCACGAACAGTAATCAAACATTTATAAAATACTAGTAAAATAATATTGCAACTGAGGGTTTTTAATAAAACATAAAGCAGTATCTGTACCTTCTTAGTTATGACGAGGTGATGATAATTAATTGATGTGGTTGATGGTGATGATGATTAACTTAGGGTTGACAACGTAACGGAGATAATTTTTCATTTATAATAAGTAAAACCTGTTCTTACACGTTTGAATCAAGTAGTGTATACAAATATACCTCGTTTCAACAACTTTCAACCAAACTAAAATGTGGATAGAATTCCGCGCGACTTCGTGTGAATTTTGCTCTTGTCAAATAACATTTCTGCGTATTCCCGTCGCCAGCGGAGCCCATCTTATTTCCTTCACAATTGCCACTGGCTTGCATAAAGAGATCTCATTCCTGATCGGCCGTCCCTTAATTTTCAAATGATAGCGAATATTCATGGCTTTTTCAAAGGCAGCGCGCATCCCCGAACATCAAAAGATGCCATTACACTGATTTTAGTTGAAAGAATTCCGTTCCTGACCAATATTTGTTAAAGTTTGTTTATTTGGTTTATTTCATGTCTAAAAAAGATTTTTGGGATACATTGGAAAATTAATTATAAAAAGGCATGGTATACCTAAATTGCAAAATTCAAAAGCTTCACAAGAGTGCGTTGTCGCTTTCACTAGTTTGTAGAAAAAGGAATGCAAATATTTTTCGATATCTGTACCACTTATAGAAATTCCGACATATTAACATTCTGTAATTTAATCCAACTAGACTGCCCTCTTTTGTTACTAACAAATACGAGAGATAACATCCCACACAATATTCCTAACCTACATCATCCCCTTATCACTCCACGTTAATCTAATTACCACGCGCGGTCAACGACCCATCAGAAACTCCTAATTATAGCCACATAATAAGCTCTTTAGCTCGAGTTCAAACACGATGAGTAAACACAGTCCGCTGACTCCACTTTTCAAGGCATTATGTAGGTGCAGGTATTTTGTAGGTGTTCGCAAAAATTCACCCACCGTACGTGCCTCGGAATGAAATTTGAAAATTTCCCCGTACCCTGCAGATTTCCGATAATTGTTGTGTTCAAATTTTGAGATTTAGTAACACCCCTTGACCCGCGTTATTCGACGCTGAAGAGTTAATTTTTTTGAGTTTGTTGGTGTAGAAAATTAATTATTATGAAAAGGTTTTTTAAGGGAAATATAATAATCGGGAAAAATTGGGACCTTTTACTTTGCAAACTTTGCCTCGTTGTTAATACTTTATTTCTCACTGGTATCAAAAATGTATATAAAGGATTTCATAATTATGTAACAATATTTACACATTTATTAATATTTTTAAACAGTCCAAACTTCTGTCCCGTGATACGCTAACACAATTGTTTATTTATTATGGTCAAAGCGTAACAGTTATCAAATATTAAACAGCCCGTTCAAAGTAGAGGCGTGAATATTAAAAAATAACACTCTATTTCAAGATATTGACTCCAATTTTTCTGATTTCAAACACATAAATTCAACTACAACGACACCGAAAAGTTTACTTAACACTAAATAAATCGGAAAACCATCGCCGACCAAATAAAAATGAAACACGAGTGATACAAACGCGATATCTGACGAAGTTATTAGCACTCAAATAAAAACTCACATCTCAGCCCCAGTGGCTCAGCGTAAAAAATGTCCTTCCATAAGGAATTTTTTCGCCATCCAATACCCATAAACACAATTTGCTGCCGCTTTCCTAGCGCCGGTATACAGCGCTGGAAAGAGACGGAAGATATAAAAATGTATGGTGAAGAAAGAGAGGGGTAGAGAACATAATTCTGCTGAAATCATCAAGGATGGTTTGGCCCTATTTATTGTACGAGGCTCGGTATGGTTTCGCGTCGAGCTAACACGTGTAATGCTTATTTTGAATGCTTCGGAATTTATGCTTGTTTATAGAGACGTCTTACATTAGATTCTAAGAACATTCATTATTTGATGTTTTTAAGTAACAGATCACATAGATTAGAAGAGACCAATTCTAGTTACATTAACTCTCCTCACATCTATATCTATATATATAAAAATGAATTGCTGTTCGTTAGTCTCGCTAAAACTCGAGAATGGCTGGACCGATTTGGCTAATTTTAGTCTTGAAATATTCGTTGAAGTCCAGGGAAGGTTTAAACGGTGAGAAAATATGGAAAAATTGCGAGGAATATGATAAAAACAAGAATTTAATTTTCCCATATAAACTGTTCTACGTAATGTCCTGTCAAACGTTAAATGTTTATCCCTTCAATACGGTTAATTGTTCCCTCAAATTAAAGAATGGATTAAAATAAAGGTTTCGAATCGACAACATATATTTACAATATTCGGATAATTGCATATTTTACATTTTAAAATGAAAAATAGCGTCATTGATTAATAGGGATTGACATATTTGTTGGTTGTCAAATATTTATGTCAGCGTTCAGAACTATTTTTTGCATAAAATATATCAAGCCTAATTATTATTATCTCCTGTTGTGTGCCTGGTTTACAATTTACAACTGATAGACCGAGATCCCAGAGCCGCCAGACGTTACTTATTTTCTGTTAGTGTTAGTAAGTACTACCATCGAATGTATACTCGCTAACTTGATCGAACGGCCAATTTACAGATATCGGCTGGTCAGGTTATCTAAAAGCGTCAAGTAAATTATCATGGCTGATTTTCACGTATGTTTTAGATAATATCGTTAAAAATAAGTCGTCAATACTCCCAGGCATTTCCCGCCGGCAATATTGCTTTACAGATGCTTTGAAGATCCAAAATAATAAGTTAACTTCACCTAAATTCTGATGTTCCATTTTTATATACGTTTACCAGACAGCTATTTTAAGACCTTTGACAAGAATACAGACCGATCTAGGGCTCAATTTTCCCTAAATTTGTTTAGACGCTTTTAGGTACCCTGACCACCAGATATGAGTAAATTGGCTGTTCGACCAAGTTAGCGAGTATGCATACGATGGTAGTACAAACTAATACTACCCAATGGTCCACATTTCGTCCATCAGAAAATAAATAAGGTCTGGCGGCTCTGGGATATCTGTCTATGAGGGCGGCCCCAGTAATAAGACCAACGCTGAACCCTTTATAATTAGTAAAAAGCAAAATAAAATTATAGTAGAATGAAACGCCTTGGAAAAGGAACAGAATATAACAAAAAAGCATATTTATATAAAAATAAATAGTCTTTCCTTAATAAAATTGTAAACTATGCATTTGATCATGCGATAATCCTTATTAAAGTTGTTGTGCATGAGCTAAAGAAGATTTCTGAGTTGGTACGACCAATTTTCGATAAGTGGCGCAACCGTCATTCAAACTCCTCTTAATCGTTTGGACCCATTGGAATGAAATTTTTTATGTATATATATTAATGGGTCCCTAGATGACTTTAAAACACAATTGGACCTGCTAGATGGCGCTGATGTCGGCACATCGCTTAAAACTTTTCTGGGCAGGACGATGTCTGCCGGGTCAGCTAGTATGATAATAAATAATAATAATAAATAATAAATACACCCAACAGTTACATACATAGTCCTGACCCCACACTAAGACACGAGTCTTGTGTCGTGGGTAGCAGAAACTACGAGAGACTTTTCGGTCTCACAAACACCCAGACCCGGAACAAATATTTGTAGATCCCACAAACATTTGTCTCGGTGCGGGGATCGAACCCGCGGCCGCTCATTTCGCAAGCTGGTGTCTAGCCATCTGTCTCTATATCTATATAGAGACGTATGAGGAAGAGTAAATGAGATGTATAGTACACACAGCTTCCTATATTTTTTTGATTTAGAGAAGCAGTAATCACTTAAACCGGGGATTACTCCGTTGTGAATCGTAATCGAATAAACATAAATTTAAAGGCAAGCGCCGAATTACCCCGTTAAATAAATAAACAGAAAACTATTGCAAGTAGTTATAGTAAAACAGCAGGCATAAGATAAAATATTCCAAACATCCCTCATCCCTCTAGCAACAGTCTTACTTATCAAAGCTAGCAAGAAATCCATAATTTACTATCGTCTGCGATCTTAAAAAGGGCAGAAAAATGTAACCTAGCGCACTGAACTTCGGGAGATAGGAAGACGTTGATTAAGCATGTATTTTCCTTTATAAATTATTTAGTAGAAGCGATTGCCGTCGGGTGCAGCGTGGAGCGCAAAGCTGCAATTTCCTCAACAATTCCATGGACGCTAAGACTCCCGTGTCTCTTAAAATGTCTTACTCCTTAAAGTTTCGCTTCGTCGGGTGCAGCCCCGCTTTATATCTGGCATTTTTTGAGATTTTAACAATCTTTTTAAACATTTAACACTGTATTATAGAGGATGACATTATTGGAGTTCAAATTTATAAATGGTAAATCTATATAATTTAAGGAATCTAAAACATATTTAATTTGACACAATCCGTCATCAATAAACTATTAAGTCCATTTGAGTCTAGAAACAAATAGTCCAAGCCGTATGTAATTAAGTTACCGTTTGCGTCCACATATGGGAACTAATTACAAATAATAATTAATATTTCCGGTTCGCCGAGCCCGCGCCTGCTCGTGAGCGCGTTGCGGGGCGTGCTTTTGACGTGTGTTTGAAACGTATTACACCGGCCACACCGTACTGTCGAATTAACTTGCGCAGGGAGGCACTCGTGGGCAGATTATGGGACCCACGTCCTATTAAAAAAAGGGTTACTGCAATGCAATGCTATCAGGATGTAAGTTAAGTGAAAATTGTAACATAGTCATGCGGAAAATATTCCAAATAACTTATAGTGAAATTCCGGACTCTATGCTTCTGATCACTTCAATCCAACCAACGGTTATGTGGAAGATATCGCCTATAGCGATAAGGTCGCCATTTGTGACACGACCTTATTAAGATATTACCAATACCAGTTTTAATAAATAAATCTAGCTACTGCTATATCAACCATTATACGTCCTACAGACAGGCACATGCCACCTCCTTTGTTGAGGGGGTTTAGGCAGATGCCTATCACTCTGGCCCTACTTACTATGTAATATATTTTGAGAATGTAAACTATTCTGTCCTAATCTTTTGACTACTTTTTTTACTATAGATTTTTTTTACACACCTATATTAATTCCTCGCCCTGCACCAAACCCAGATCCGACCCTGTACTTTGCGGTATAACTGAAGTTTAATTACCACTTTGATGTATTTCTGATGGCTGTGTTGGGTGTTGAGCGAACGTTGGAGGTCACGGCCACGTTGTTACGCGCTGCGGTAAAAATACTAATATTACCTGAAATACCTCGACGGCCTTATTGGTCCCGGAGCACAAAATTACGGTCGAGCTTAGTATTATTGGGCTGAAGCTTAGTAACACCACAATATCTTAAAAATTTGCTTAAACAATGACCTGCCAACTCTTTGTTGACTAAGGCCAAATTCCAAAGGTAGAGTCGCAGAGGAAGCCCGTACTCAGCAGCGAGCGTATTTGGGCTACTGATAATGGTGAAACATAGATTTCCTGCCTATCCCTTCGGAGATAATCGCCCATTTTCATTAAGGTACGATTCTTTGTATTTTTCATTCCTTTCTTTTTTTTTTTCTTCAACACCCACAATTATCATTTGATTTTTGATCTACCTACTAGAAGCACTATAAGTATGCCACGATCGCAGCTTTTGACATAAGTCTCTACTCACCTCATAGAATTCCGGTATCGTATAAAAAAAATCCAATAATTTTCAACATTTGTAATAACCTCCTACTCAAACTTATCAATAAACACTAACATAAGTAAAATTAGACTGAACGGCCGTCCAATTGTGGAATGCTGATCGTCGAATTTACGATTCGCACATAGCCCGGGGGCATCGTAACTCGATGATTCCCAATTTCACTGTCCACGCCTCCGGTGGCGGATAAAAAACGCACGATTTATTTCCTCTAATAGAACGCCACCCTTACCGATTGTTACAGTGCATTTTAATTCATTCATTGTTTTTTTACGTGATGAGTTAATCATAATTTTTAAAAAGTGAATTTGTATTCTTTTTTTATCATATCATTTAAATCACAATGATTATATAGTACTGTAAGAGCAATAAGTTACAAACTGGTTTTGACTAGGTGAAGATAATTCTATATTGGTTATTACTCAACAACTATCTTTGTTACGAGATTTAATATCGGTCACTTCACTATCGCAGGAGAAAATATTGTTGAAATTAGTGTCTTCGTGATTAGACAAGCTGCTTCTCCCATTTTATAGAGGTTTGCCTATAGTTTTTTATTGGTACCAATATAATTAATTTCCATAAGTATAATTGGTCTAACATCTATTGGTCTAACGTTCCATTACAAATAAACCACCAGAAAACTCCATCCCTCTGTACTTCGAATTCAAAATACCACTCAAACACATTAAAAGTACCAGGCTCCCATAAGCCTGTGTAGACCTATCTCCAGGCTATTGAGATTCAGTCAGGCGGAACTGTTGCGTCTTTCGCCAGTTCAACAGAGCACGGTAAGCTGGCGGATTGTACGCCAATCGATTTCTTTAACTTTCTCTCGTCTAGACCAGACGGCTTTGCCGCGGGATTTTCCAATTTGTCGACTTACTGAATTAGGACGGCGTGTGTTGCCTCGTGTGTTATGTTGTGTGGCGTGCTGTTGGAGGAAAAGGAGCAATGAAGGTAGTTGAGTAAAAAAGATTTTTTTTTTAAATCGATTGAAGTATTATATGTTTTCTATGACTGAATTTTGCTTTATAGTTGTTGATACCGAATTCCCAAAGTTTTTATGAGATAAGGGATTGTCGTATTCGTTTCTTGACAAATGTTCAAAAACCACACACAATAAATAATGTTGTGATCAAACACAAACATTTATTTTCTGATAACTTAAAGTTTCCGTAAAATCCAATGCTGTATCTGCTAGTTTAATAGATCGCCCTAAATTTTCAATCTTGTATAGTCTATCGCATAATAAAACACACAATCAAAGCAAATCCGCAATAACTCCTTTGCATAATAGTATTGGACGCGGCGCTAAACTTGATACGTCTGAAGGAATCGAAAGCGCCGCAACCAGCCTTTGTGGTCCGCCTAGGAAACGCACAAAGTCGCCTTGAAAATAAAATCGCATACAAATGAAATGCTGGAAAACTTATTCAGAGTTTACTACGTTCCATTTTACGTAGTTCGTTTGTTATTGTAAAATTTTGTATGTGAATTTGACTACTGTGGACTTTTAAGACAATTTCGTTGTTTTTTTTTGCGTGAACCTATGACTTCTGATTCTATGATCTCTTGCTACTTTCACCAATTCAATATATTTTACACATTCTTGATTTATATTATACGTTGATGTTCATATATTTGAAATATGTATCTTCTTGCCTCCACCTGATATATTTTTCCTGACGATATTTCGTTATTCACAGCCCCCGCTTAATTATATGAAAAAATCACTAAATTCACGTCTCACTAAACCAATTTGACATTAAAAAAATATCCCGCCCCCACAATAATCAATTCTAAACTATAAATTACACAACGTGTAAGGCTTTTGAACTGCCACTTTACCACAACTGACACAAGCAGCTCTACTAAGACAGCCTTAATCACTTTTAATTCCTTCCCACCACATGTCCGAGACAAATCAATACCCATCGAATCCACATGTATTAGTACATCCACTACAACAGACTGGTTGGTAACACAATAAACAGGTGCAGACGTCCTTGTATCCAGCTACAGCATTGTGCTAGTAATTACAGTTCGCCCGTGGATCCAACGTGGTACATCAGAGCCACGCCCGCCAATATCTTTAGAGATAAATATCGACTGGAGAGATACACATGGCGGGTTGTATGGGCTAACAATATTGATGGGTTGTAGAATGTACCAAAAATCATTAACAGCTTTTTGGGTATGGGACTCTACAACTGAGAGGGTTGAGGCCTTTATCGTCCACGCTGGCATAACACAGGTACAGGTTTCTTCGCGATATTAATCTCGCTAGATATTTACAATATAAATATATCTTCAATTTTCTTTATTTTATATAAGACTAAGGCTATGAGTAGATTATAGGAATGGCATGCCATTGTTTGATATAATCCGAAAAGAATGTCTAATTATTCAGATTTATTTATGCTCCTTAAACCAGCAATGAGGACTATGGCAGCTCACATGTACCTACGATCTATGACTAAAATCCCAGCCCATTATACTGTATAAAAATACAAACATTGCAAATATTTTTCAAGTACTTATGAAGACATTAATCCTTTTTAATTATAAAGGCATTAAAGACATTCTTTAATACCTAACACATTTCGAATACTGGGCACAAATCCCCCGAACTTCCAGCCAGTGTGTCGTCGGAACAACAGCAACGTCACCTCAACGCAGCAGACGTGCAAATTGTAGTCTCACAGCCGCAAACATTACTGACGCACCTCGTGCACGGCTGCTCCCGGTATTGTGGCGGCCTGGCCGGGCCGACTGTCCATCACACCATTGCTTTGTTTAATGAGCAAATGTTTACTTTACGAGATTGGTGGATGTGAAATGAGGCATTTGATAGTTGTGCGAAGAGTGACTATGCTAAATAATAGTCTAAGTAAAATTCGCCTTAGCTAAATAACGGAAATAAGCTCGCTCTTATTACCTAGAACTTACTGTCTCTACTGTCAATGTAGAAATACCTCTGCCTACTCTCTGAGAGATAATAGCGTAAATGTATGTCCAAATTGACGATATAAAACTAACTTATTCTAATTCAAGACTTTTCCCTTTATACTTCAAACCAATATAAAATTTTATCGGAAACGTATTTGCTCCGAATAAATCCTATAATGGGACATATGAAATCCTTTTCAGCACTCGCTTAAAATGTTATAAATCTGTGGGCCACCGTTGCCATGGCAACGCGGGTCTGCGGACGTAAATCTCGCAGTATTGGACCAAGGCACAGCTTATCTTGCTGATAAGGAAGGTTCGGACCCACATACATTGCGAAAAGTGTGCGTGTTTTGTTAATTGCTCATTTAATTTCCTTTTGGTACGAATAGTAATAGGAGATCTTTTAAAATATGTCTTAATGACTGCAAAAACATTGATAAAGTATTGCAAAGTATTGCTTGTTATACTGCTTGAGTTCAGCAAAGTAATGAAGATGGTTGGTTATCTGGCTTGTTTTTTTTTTCACCGATTAACCAAATGCATTTGTGGCTTTCACAGTTTAAGAAATCAATGTCTTTTTAATTTATTCATTAATCATTTACTCTTCTCTTTTCAATGTAAACAAAGAATCTATTCTAATACGAACGAGCCGACCAAAAAAAGATTAAATTATAGGACTAACACCAAAAGTATCGCCTTTAAAAATGATATCCAACCGAGGACACCAAAACAGCCATCGATAATATAAATGAGAACGGTTCCTCTGCCCTAAGGTTCCCTCTTCGTAAATCTGGGGGCTTGTATCAGCAAGCCTATCGAGATAACATTACCCGCATGGGGCCTCGACGCACTGCATCCGACAATTCTTTACACGTGAAAATGTTTGAATTCAGCCAGTTTTATTGTCAATAGAATTTAGACAAAGAAAATCTGTAAAGAAAGACAACTTAAAAATTTAAACATGATTAGTAATTGTCTATACATTTGACAATGAAAGAAAATATCGCGAATTATTACCTCTATTACCTATTTATTACCTCTTTTGCTTTATACCAGAATTTTCACCCAAGACTAGAATTGGAAATATCCCTTTGGTTTTTTAATACTACTAAACAGAATGCCTTATATTACTTAAAATTTTATTTATTGTTTTTTTTTTTAAGACCTGTATCTTAGTATGGAATAAGAACTATGTATTTATCAGTGGCGGTACTTCCATAGAAGCCCGAAAGCCCGACTTGTCTTACATAGTTCCGAATAACGAACTTAACGATTGTTTATTTATAAAATAACGCTATAAACGTGAATGTGAGTACTAACCGGTAGGTATTCATTAGTCCCACGTACCAAAAAAAAATATGCTGCTACTAAATAAACATTTGGGCTTGCCTTAGTTTGACACCCTAGCCACGCCACTGGTATTTATAGGTGTTAATTAATTATGACAATAGAAAACGGTTATTCTTCGTGTACTGTATTCCACTTTATACACCTAAAAAATTCACTTTTAGAAATGTAATTTACAACGTTCAGGCTTATTAATTAGAATAATCTCTTATAATGTTCCCGACAACAAACAATTAGTGAAACATAAAAATGTCAAATCTCCTTCTGTTGAACTTAGGATAATATTTTTCCATAATTCCCGCGGTCGAGTGGGCTGTGACGGAGATTAGCCTCCTTCGGGACGAACGCTTATCGGTTATCGCTTAACGGGGAAAAAGGATATTCCCAAGGAGCTCTATAGATTAGTCCGCGTACGACCGATCTTTTATGGAGTTTAGGCGCTGAAAATTGAAATTGGTTGCGTTATTTTTAAATGTTAGTATTTTTAAAGATACCTATTCGAATAAATAAAACTTCTCAGTAATAGAGAAAACTTTATTCGTGAATCATCTTTCAAACTTTACTCGTTAGTGGTTCGTTAGAGCGCTGCATTATAAGTAGTGATGATCTCGAGATATAGGCGCAGGATCGAGAATCACAGCGCTCGCGGGTTTCAATCTGCTCAGCTCTGATTATTCGAATTTATATGTGTATTCACGTTGCATCATCAATTACTTTAACCTTGAAGGAAAACATAGTGAAACCGGCACACCTAAAAATTGTGATATTATTAATCATTAATCGCCTTAACCAGTGATTAAGCAGTGATGGCCTCGAGGTTTGGGCGCGCGGTCGAGAATCTCGACGGTCGCGGGTTCGAACCCCAGGCACACACCTCTGACTTTTCGAAGTTATGTGTGTATTCACATTGAATTATCACTTGCTTTAACGGTGAAGGAAAACATCGTGATAAAACCTGCACACCTAAGAGTTCTTAGGAATTTCTTAGGTGCGTAGTCCGCCAACCCGCACTAGGTCAGCGTGGCGGATTATGGCCTAAACCCTCTCAATGGTAGAGGAGACCCGTGCTCAGCAGTGGGCGTATATGGGTTGATGAAGAATCGCCTTAACCAATTAAAAAAAAGTTTTTAAAAAGGAAATGTAAGTTTTTGAAATACATAATTGAAAACGAAGCGAAAACTTCACACTTCATATCACACGGAGTACGGGAACCAAAGAGCGCAGCGTTCCTATAACATGTTGCATTTGACCCGTACGGTCGGCAAATACGACAAAAAACGGTGATACTTGCATTTAAAATACGTCATCATCATCACCAGCCTCTCTCACGTCCATTGCTTGACATAGTCCTCTTGTGGTACACCATTTCGGCCTTCTTTATCCATCCCTTTCTCAGGTACATATCTTAACAACACGCTGATTCTGAAAATACACTAATATAAAGCAAACTAAAACTTTTCCCGACCCCGGAATTAAACTTCTTAGTCCAAAGACATATCGACCTATGCATCGAATAAAGTTACTTATGACTATAACACCAAAGTACTTTTTATGTCTATAATAGAGTTAAAATTGTTTATACAGGGTGTATTTAGACCGTAATCGAAAACTGGGGCATATAATAGTGAGGGTGATCACAAACCCAGTGGCGATATTAAAAATCCCGACAAAAAATAAAAATTTTGACATTTTCCATACAACCATCGGTGTTAAAAGTATGTGGTTAGTATGGAAAACCTCAAAAAATTTATTTTTTGTCGGGATTTTCTTTAATGCCAGGGGGTTTGTAATTACTATCGCAATTACCTGCCGCAGTTTTCGATCACGGTCTAAATACACCCTGTATATTGCACTAGTAAAGTAATAATGATCATAAATTTTGTTGTTGTTTGAAGAACATAAAAATTTACTAATAATTTTGTGCCCAATTAAGTTTAAATCGCTGAGAAAGAGAAATTGTGCAAAAGCACATATAACTTTATTCGATGCATAGGTCGATATATTATAATCATAATAAGTAGATACATAAATAAATGTTTTGATAAAATTAATAATGTAGGCACATCTACCCACCCAAGAAATAAAGCCACAACAAAAATATGTATTTAAAAATGCAATGCAAAAAGGTGCATGCATCTAGCACCTTTTTCTTTTCTTTTATTGATGTGATAAAATTGAGTGCTAAACATTCAACATCAGTCCGTCCACAATTCCTTTGTCTCCTTTCGTAAAAAAATAAAAAAAAAAAAACAACTCACAATTCGACCGCGTTGAAGCTCCCCAATAAATCCGCTGTCACATTTGCTGTCGCTACCCGTCTCGTCTCTCAGACTTGGCAATTTCCCATCACAGACAGTATTCAAGCCGAGCTCGTCGAGATTGCTTCCTTATCTAAAATCAATTTTTAAATTATACGTCATATCCTCGTAAAGTGGCTGCCAGTAGTTTGTTTACCATCGTGTGTGGGTTTAACAAGGGTTATGAGGTTGAAAAACTTGGTGGCTTAGTTTTATGTATGCAAGATTTTTCTATTGTATCTTGGTCACTTGAGAAAGCGAAAGAAGTATGTTTGGACCGTGGGAATTGACACTGTATAGCCTCTGCATACCCTAATGACAGGCGTAAGTTTATGTATTCGTATATATGTCTCGATAAATGACGATTATCAAGCTTTGATGCAGAACTGACACAAACAGCCCCGTTCGATAGCCCCGTGGCGCAGTTGGCTAGACACCAGCTTGCGAAACGAGCGGCCGCGGGTTCGATCCCCGCACCGAGACAAATGTTTGTGTGATCCACAAATATTTGTTTCGGGTCTGGGTGTTTGTGAGACCGAAAAGTCTCTCGTAGTTTCTGATACCCACGACACAAGACTCGTATCTTGGTGTGGGGTCAGGACTATGTATGTGACTGTTGGGTGTATTTATTGATTTATTAAATAAAGTCGGCATTTCACATAAATAGTCACTTACTTACTCCTATCTATTGATTTTTAATGAAAACCACGAACATAAAGATAAAAATAAATGCAAGCTTACATTCGTGGAATAAATGAATAAAATCCCATACTGACCGTGTTATCTCCGCTCTAAAAACGTATCGCAATGAATGCTTCACTTTTACAACAAAACTTTGATTGTCGCAGTTCCAGTTGTTGTAGAACTTTATCACATAAATCAGGATTTGTGCTCGAGACTGATTGCCCGGGGGAGGTTCCCATTACCCCTTGTAGGTTGTAATTGCCATTATTGTGCTAGAGTAAAAATGGCATTTAGGACATAAACATAGTGTCAGAGGTTTATGAAGTCTGAATATAATACTTTAAATGTTAGGCATAAACTGGCAGTGATGGCCTCGAGGTTTGGGCGCGCGGTCGAGAATCTCGACGGTCGCGGGTTCGAACCCCAGGCACACACCTCTGACTTTTCGAAGTTATGTGTGTATTCACAATGTATTATCACTTGCTTTAACGGTGAAGGAAAACATCGTGATGAAACCTGCACACGTAAGAGTTCTTAGGAATTTCTTAGGTGTGTAGTCCGCCAACCCGCACTAGGCCAGCGTGGTGGACTATGGCCTAAAACCCTCTCAATGGTAGAGGAGACCCGTGCTCAGCAGTGGGCGTATATGGGTTGATGATGATGATGATGATGATAAACCTATTTTTTAAAAGCTTTGCGTGAATTCCTAATTTATTTTTCAAGCCAAAATTAATCGCGTTATTGTTATATAAAACTTTAAACGATTGTTCAACTTTTGCATGTAAATTACATTATGTTCAAATTATTTGTTTTTCAAATGTTTTTCATTAAGCACTAAGTTATCTTTTATTTAAATTATAGAAAACTATGTAATATAGGAATTCAAATTCTAAGCATTTATAGCTCTTTATTATTATGAGTCTTATATAAAAATATATATATTTTATTTTACCTGATACAAAAGTAGCATACAGATCATTGCAAAGTATAAGTAAACAAAGCTCTATTTTGAAACATTGTGTGAAAAACCTTAAAAAAATCTGTACCATAGAGAAAAATGAAAGCAAAGACTTTCACTATTAGTCCCAAGAGTGACTTAGCTCGCATAGACGACGCTTTCCCCCTTTTTTTACAAACACGACGAACAAGAATAAACATCGCCCTGTCATCGTATCTTCAAGATCGTCTGCGTTACGGTAGGCAGACAAGGAAGATCTTATTTCAATCGAGAATGGATCATACTGTCAATTTTAAGACGTTGGGGGCTTATGAAGGGAAGCAATTTTACGCATGTCAATTTTTGTTTTGATATTTGTAAGTATTGTTTGTATAAATGGATACGTTAGTTTAATAAGGCGGGCTTCTTGTGAGATTGCAAGCTCAAACCCATGAAATATTTTTGATACTTTAATTGTGAATATAAAAAATATTGGGCCCTTTAAATGCCATGACAAAGCTGCATGATTGAATTTTGATAAAAAAGTTCTCAAGCAATATTTTTTTTATGGTCTAAGCTTTTAGCCAGAAGGCTTTATATACAGTTGGAATATGTAAATATTAAACGTATTTTAAAGTTTACCATTCGTTTTCATTTCTCAATAATATCGTTAAATTAATATTCAAGGACCCCATAGTTGATTTAATGGAATCATGAAGATCCATTATCAAGAAAAAAAAAATCCTCCATCATTCCCAAAAATGCTTACTTGCCCTTAGATTCACTTGATACAATTAATAAATAAATACACCCAACAATCAAAGTCAACATACATAGTCCTGACCCCACACTAAGATACGAGTCTTGTGTCGTGGGTATCAGAAACTACGAGAGACTTTTCGGTTTCACAAACACCCAGACCCGAAACAAATGTTTGTGGTTCACACAAACATTTGTCTCGGTGCGGGGATCGAACCCGCGGCCGCTCGTTTCGCAAGCTGGTGTCTAGCTAACTGCGGCATCATTATCATCATCAGCCCTTTAAAATTCCACTGCTTAATATAGGCCTCCTCTACAACTCCATGTGTTCTCAGTCCACCTAATGTGGGTATAATAACACAGAGTTTTTATCAGATATATCAAAAATGCCATTTGCAATTGTGAAGCTCGCTGCGATATGAGCGGCCATGTGCAGCACGTAGGCGCGCGTGCCGCCCTCGCCAGGAAATGAATTAATTCGACCACTCACACGCTGATTTATATTACGTATAACCGCCGCCATTGTTGTTCTTTTTTTGAAAGCCAACGGCTCTGTAGCCGCCGGATTTTGCGTTGTTTTGGCGGGAAATACGGTTTTAGCAGAATTTTTGCGTATGAGAATTTAATTTTTAATTTGAATTAGGATTTTTGGTGAGTGGTTTTGGGGTTTTAGGATTTTTTGTCTGGTGCAGCAGTGGAGATGAATCTCTGTATTTTTGCTTTTTGTACGTTTTTTTGTTTAGAGGTCTTGTTAAACTCAAAGCAAATATTACACACATCAAAACTACATATAACAACACTATTATATACAAATAAATATATATACCACGGCTAATTAGACTGTAAGAATATTAGTATGATATTTGCCAAGCCCATAATTTCGTGAAACGAGCAACAAAAGCGTTCAACATCGTAACTAACACACACAATTCTTACTATAAATTCCTTCCTCAGGTCACGTCATCGAGTAAAAACAGTTGGCTAAACTGCAATCACAGTAGCGCCAACCTAACAAAAACATAAACCGCCGCCCGCTTATTAATTCGGCCTCTATGCTCGTCTCCAGTTACAAGCACCTCGCTAAACTGAAATTAAGCTCCATCCCGGAACCACTTAGCATGATAATTGCTGAATAACTACTGCATGAAGTTTGTAATTGAAACCGACGGGATCTGCCCGTGTGCGCCGGCCTAACGTTTATAAGTTGACGGTGTAACATTTAGGCTGAACCTAAGCGATCAGTCATCAAACTGAAACTTGATTCAGGTTGTTTTATAGTTACCTTTACAATTTTTATAGGTCCTTAAATCTTTATCTAAATGAGAGACATTAACTGGTAGGTCACCGTTAGTCCAAAAGAATAATTGTTATGTCAAAAAATCGATTCCGGATGCTGTAAAAGTGGTGTAAAGCGTTGTAGCGTTTTTTTTTAAGAAACTCTTAGTAAGTTAACACATGACAATGTACAAACTTCCCATAAATCTACTCCATTAATTCTAATAAAATAAAATCTTTCTTAATGTTTAAGAACGTGAGAGTCAGTTTTATTAACAGTATATAAACGTTGTTTTGAATATATTGCCACACAGCGTTATACATTGTTTAGCCACATAAATGTAACGAAACCTTATACGCAGCGCCCTTTAAGTTAAGATTGCTAAGTCACCAGCCATTTCTACAATTTAATTAAATCATCATATTTAATTGAAGTTATTTAACCCCAAAGAGAAAAGCAACAAAACGGATCCATTAATATCAGCGGAACCACTGAATTTAATTAATTAAATCATGGAGCATTACACAAAACCATGACTAATTAATTGCGTTACTCAGATTTGAACCGAAATCGGCTCAAATGAAGCTCCGCCATCATTCAGACGCGATGCTAATGCCACTTATTTATTAACTATAATCCATTATACAAACCAGTATTCCAGACCTCTGATATCAAAGATTACATTTCACATCAAAGCTCAAAAACACTGGTTCAACTCTAATACTCCAATATCCTAAGATACTGTAACACGTACATTTAGTATTTGTCCAGGGGTCTTGATATAATGGTTGGTGTTACCAAGTGCGGGCCCGCTGAAGTGGTCACATCTCGTTGTCGCAAGATTAAGTTGATCTCCCCTGCCGCGCCCCCTCAGGCTAATTTAGCCTGTGTAAGGGGGTAGAGTGTGGTTTCAGGGGGGTCTTGGTTGAGTGGACGTCTGAGGAGCTCTCAAGAAAGGGTGTATCGTGACCGCACTCCCAACGTCTTTGTGTACTTTACATTATATCGTATGTACTAGACAGGCTTATGTTTAGCTTCAATCTACGCAGACGTTGAAATTTTGTTTTTTTGTAATATCACTTGCTGAAATACAATGTCTTAAAGGTGCATTAATTAATTATGTTATTAAACAAACAATTTCAATATAGCATACATACATGCAAGAATATGTAACAATGTTTAAAGCCTGCAATATAGTATTGTCGGTTTTCAGGAGCATGTCAAAAATTCAAGGATTACTAAACATTGGACCAATTCAACAGTACCCTCCCGACTTGATAACTGAACCCGAGACTTTTAAACCATAAGCCAAACACATTTCACAAGAGTAGCACATATTACAAAAAACAATAAAAATACTAAAATGTACTTAACCGAGAACAGAACATAAAACCGCAAGAACATTATCTCCCCAATGAAAACCCGCCCTTTCCATGTCGTGAACAGCAAGCGGTTAATGTCCTCCGGATGGCCTGAAGCATTTGTGTAAGGGCCTACAAGTAGGGCTACTTACGGACTAAGGCCATTAAAACATCCGGACATGGGGCTTCAACTTGAAAAACAATGATTTTTATTTTACAATAAATAGTATCAAAAAGTTTGGGAATAATATAAAAGTAGAAAACTTGATTTTGGCTGTTTTATAACCGATTAAAAAAGAGTTTATTTTCCATGCGTACTCCGAATTTCTGCAAAATGATTTATAAACGAAAGATAAAATATGCCTACATTTCCAAAAAAATCATATATTGCTTGAATCTGAAGCGATTTCCAGATGAAACATTAAAAACTGTCGAATTAATTGTGCAAACATTTTTAGGACTATCGATAGCTTTAACACATTCAAAGAATTTTAATTTCCCTATAAACATACCAAAAGTTTATAATACACTCGTTTGCTGGAAAACATTTCCGAGCTTAAATAAAACAGCTGAAATAATAAAAAAAGAATCTCCATCAGCAAACAACAGAAAAAACGAAGAGCAAATCCTAAATTCATAACCTGAAATTTTCACTAAATGCAACGAGGCGTTCGAAATTAACGTGAAAACACAAAGCGCTTGAAAAATTAAATTGAATTTTTTAACCTTTTAAAAAATGTCATCCATTTCTTCATGTTCACTTTATATCACATTTTATTCTGTTTGGGCGCACATTTTCCGCCGACGAGCGTGGATTTAACTCTTTACTGCTTGCAAAGTTCATAAATTAGGGATACGTGGCTCTGAAAATGGCCCTACCTATGTGTTGATCGTAAAAATTTAGGTATCAAATTGCATAGTAACGGGCTCTTTAATTCATCATTATTACA
Source organism: Cephonodes hylas (assembly GCA_030295005.1). NCBI lineage: Eukaryota > Metazoa > Arthropoda > Insecta > Lepidoptera > Sphingidae > Cephonodes > Cephonodes hylas. The sequence goes on from AP025365.1 coordinate 2,380,459, forward strand.
CGGCGAATTGCATGTTTGATGGTTAAAGACATCTACCAAAAATTGATGTCATAAAACATTGAGGTTCGACCTGTTCTTCAAGTATCAATTTCAATTTTTATTCATCGTACTCTCTCTTTATGTGAAATGTCAGAAAGGAAATATATTTTAGATTTAAATAGATGTATACAAAATACAAGAATACTGTTGTGGATCAAGGAACTTACCTGTCTCCAATTTGCTTATTCTGCTACCTTCCAACCTATGATGAATAGACGATCATGAAGTTGTGGTCTATAATTTAGTGATTAATTACGCCTTTACCAGACCTCAACAAAAACAATCTATGCCTTATATTTCGAGATCATTCATCCTTACAAAACCTTAAAGCATAACTTTATACAATATTAATTGTCAAAAAACAAAAGCAGTTATGGATCCTGTTCCCGGAGTTTTTATAACGAATTATTCCGATACGACTTTTGTGAATAACAAGGACGATTTACTCGAGCACAAGATATTTCAATGCCGTTATTTCAACTATGAACTCCACACAGGGAAGGCATGCCGGTATTTCCTTGCACCAAATTATTTTTGAAGGCATTCTCTTTGCAAAATTCCGCAAGGCTGCCATGCAAAGAAGTAAGACGCTTATAGGTTCTCAAGTGAAATTCGACTGTTGTGCTATTGAAATACGGTGTATTTTGTACGCAATTTTCTTTTAAGGGACTACCAGATGCGTCTTAGACATGAATAAGTTATGCACATCTTTTCTGTTGTCATTTCTTTTGTCCATCAAAGGGTGTTATTATTTTTGATGTTCTTCGATATTTCCAATATATTGAAAGAATAAAAGCTTTAAGAGACTTGCTAATATCTTTTTAGTAAAGTTTTCCAGCAACGAAGAACAATCTTGAAATAAAGAAGTCTTTTATTATGCTCGAATGCTTTGAATGTTACAGTTTCTGTCCTGTAGCTTCGGCTTTGTAGAATTCTGAATTGTATTCAAAGACGAATGAAAACTGTTTTACTGAAAAACTAGCTTATTATAATTAATTCATCTAAGAAAACTATTCGCTTATTCCACTTTGTCTTGTGCTCAAGATATTTACTTATATAGCAAATAGCAATAACACTTAGCTTGCTTTAATAAAATGATTATTTCGTTTCTGATTACGGGGATTCAAATATGAGGGAAATTGTATATCAAGTATAGTACTAGAATCACAATTTCCAAAAAAAACTTTTTCGAGATATTGCTGATTATAACAAAATAGATAATAATGCCTTCATGGAATGATGGAATATTTTTAATGTACATGTATTTCATATTTTCTACGTAAATATCAAGCGTTTTATTCATTCATCAAGTATCAAAATTATACTTCCGTAACACAAGATAATCGGCCCGCAGCGACGCAAGGAATATGACGTCGGTACAAAATACAGCCATGGGAAAAAGGAATGCCATAAAACGCCCTCTATCGGAAAAGTTTGACATGTTCGCGTATTATGGGAATTAGATAACTGTTATATTGGGGGTACAGTGGAAAACAAAAGTGAAAAAGTATAATTGCAATTTTTTGTTGTATGATCAAGAGTGTGATGTATGAAGTGTATCGCTAGTTGATAAGTTTCTGTATTTCACATATTAAGATCAAGGTATATATTATTACAAATGGTTGCATTATGGTCGTAACACATCACATGCCTTGCGTAGCCGTCACTAAATTGAACTATAACTTCGATATTTGAAATAAATGTTCATTCATATATATCCTAATTTTAATCCCGATATACAACTCTGCAAAGAGGTTTTTACAAGCGATGTAAAACGCATCAATAAATTTTTCGAAGACACTTTTTTTGGCTTAACAGAGGTTTCGTTACTCGGTGAGTACTAAAACAACTTCTCTAGTCAACTGTACTGCCGTTGTTAGCATTTTGGCCTGGAGCTATGATGTGCCTTTTTCGCGATTTTATTTCCATCGCGTCTTTTTAATACTTATTTACATGTTGCCAAACTGCCCTCGGCGGTATTGCCTTGTTCAAACAAGGAGCAAAATTGAGTATATTAAAAATTACTTACAAGCTTCAGCTGAGTTGAAAACGAATATAATTGTCAGAGGGTTTTTTTATATTATATTAAAAATAAGGATGCTTAAAGTTTCATTACAAAATTAAAGAGGACTATTTAAACATACTTTGTCTCGCTTTCGCAAACGTCACAAGACAATTAATAGAGGAGGACAAAACATATTCAAAATAATTTCATAACTAAGTATGTTTTAAGTAAGGCCTTTAAAGTCTTAATTTACTTAACGTCAGACAAATAAGACGTAGCTTTTTTTAATTAATTGTTCAGCCAAAAGTATTGAAATAGTTGACTTAAAACAAAGCATAACATATTAAAACTGAACTATTTTCCTGTTTTATTATATAAAAATAATTACTCTGAAGTCAACGAAACAAAAAAAGACGATAACAGAACTGTTGATGCATTTCTTTTTCCTCTCTATGTCATAATTCCTAAATATTTTTTATTTTTTGTTCCAGGTACGTTCCGGGTAGCTGACTGTGCGTAAGTTATGAAAAACATCCTCTAATCTCCCGTTTCCGATAGAGTAAGTCGGTTCCGCGCCTATTGCGGGGTGCCTGTCCTATCATACGACTGTTTTGACGACTATGCACCGTTTAGGGTTACCAGTAAAAATATTAATATTAAATAATTACTTTCGTTTCCTTTATTAACAACTTCTGGTCTACTTATATAGGTAACATGATTATAAAATCGCCAAAAAAATCTTAATTTTAATCAGTTGACTGTCCTATGAATTATGATTATTAACAATTATCATGTAATGTCAAAATCCCTCTTCAATGGTGAATTCATTCAATCCAAAATTATCCTTCAATTTTGTAGGAAACTATTTCCGAAAAATTAAATTTAAGTTAACCTATAAAATTACTTGAACCACAACCAACCTTATCATGCAGGCAAAAAGCCGAGCTACGTCAACCCGTTAGCACGATGTTGGCAGCCCTGCTCACGTTCGCACCATTCGGTTATCGCCATTCCGCGCGGTTGGCGCCACTGTACTCCTCTGATGTCTTTATTGAGCAATTTTTGTTTATATCGCCAACGGTTTTATTGTCATCCGTGAATTATTGTAGAAGAGCGGATAAAAGTCACTCGCTAAAAATGATACACTTGCAATAAAATATCAAGAATTTTCAGATTTTTAATGCGACTTTGTATGTACCTTCATCAACCCATATACGCCCACTGCTGAGCACGCGTCTCCTCTACCATTGAGAGGGGTTTAGGCCATAGTCCACCACGCTGGCCTAGTGCGGGTTGGCGGACTACCCACCTAAGAAATTCCTAAGGACTTTTAGGTGTGCAGGTTTCATCACGATGTTTTCCTTCACCGTTAAAGCAAGTGATAATTCAATTTGAATACACACATAACTTAGAAAAGTCAGAGGTGTGTGCCTGGGGTTCGAACCCGCGACCGCCGAGATTCTCGACCGCGCGCCTAAACCTCGAGGCCATGTGCCTATGTACCGACTGTAAGTTTTTCTTTGGACTTCGCAAAACTAAAATAATACACCTGAGACTTGTCAGAATTATGTCCTTAATAATATTATATTAAATTGCCAATCTAATATTTTTCGACGATATCTTTTTCCATACATGTGACCATGAGGTTAGACTTTAAATTTACTTTTTGCAGCCATAAATATCCAATGTACAATATAACCATGAGTATATGGTGACTGGGGAAGCGTCATTGTAAATATTACTGGTCTTAGTTTTTTATCACAGTCTTTTCCACCTGCATATAAATTTCAGTCGCATTCTATTTTTTTTCCTATATTTCCTGCAACGCGCAGTTTTGCTGATGACAAAATTCTCAGTGATATAACCGAGTGAACCCTCAAAAGCGAGTGCAAACGCCCAAAGAAAACCCATAGATATGTAGTCGTACACTTACGGTGAAACTGGGCGGTACGTCGGACCATTATCTGCAGGCGGAGGGTTAATGGAGCGAGATGTGCTTCAAGTACCGCTTCTAGCGTCTTATTAGTGACGTACGTTACTTAGTTTCTGTTTGGGTGAAGTGGCGAATTTTAGGGCGATAAGACTCTGAGGAAGTATTGGCCTCGAGTATTAGGTCCTTTTTCATATTTCAGCAGTGCAGTTATTCTTATTTCGGCAATGCAGGGTTAATATTTCAAGGCATGGTGTTTTGAAACTATATTTATATATCGAAGACTATTCTTCGGGGATTTTATTTTTAAGGTGAAGTGATTCAAGCATTGAGAATAAAACAATCTCATATAGAAAATTTCTCGTATAAAGAACATGCATAGATAATTTATATCTCAAGATTTAACCACGGATGTTATTATTGTTAATATTAAATTAGAATACATACCTCATAAAAAATAAATTTAGCGTTAAAATTTACCATTATGAACTACGTCAAGTAATGATGAGGTTTCAACAAAAACGGGCCCAGTTGCCCATAGAAATGGAAGGTAACTTTTGTTAGGGCGCCAATCTACTCACAGAACATTGAACCGATGAAAGTATTTCATGTGGTGTGTTGCGCACTGCGTCGCTTCTAATGACAGAAGGGACTTTGTTCTCCATGATGTATCACTTTTGAGTTTGACGAGTTTCAACTTGACGATACATAATATATAGATTCGATTTTTGCCAGTATCCTCTAACGGATATCTTTCGTAATCCTATCTACCTAAATAAAAAGTTGTGACCCAATGCTGATCGCTAAACATACTTTCATGACTCGTTTGATTACAAGTAAAAGCTTACAAAAAACCTATAGATAAGGATTTTGTCTTTTTTTCGCCATCCGGCTACATTAAATGAATACAACTTAACGTACTTATCTTACTTATCTGTATCACTAAAATTTACATAAGTAAATGAAGTAAAGTAATATAATATAATAACAAGCTTTATTTCATTCCACCATAGTAATAGTTAGATACATTTACATTTTTACATATACATATTTTAGTACATTTTTTTTTCTTTACATATTTGTTTATTATTTTATATTTCTAGTCCTTTATGTCTTTCCTACGATGTTTATCTACTATGTGGACCCCTCAAGGTAAAAGTCTCCTCCAAATAATTCCATTTGTCTCTATCTTTACCAGTGGTCATCTAGTCTCTTCCTGCAACTGATATAATTTCGTCCTGCCACCTAGTAAAGTAATATACTATATGAATATCTTCACTAATTCGCTTCACACCAAGCTTGCACCACGTCCTAGCAATAACTTGAAAATTAATCTGAATCCTATCCAATCACCAAAATCGTCGAGTCTATAGATTGGAAACTGAAATCTATGATCGGAAGCGGGCGGGCCGGCCCATTGTCTTCCGGAAACGAACGCATGTGGGGGCTGGCGGGGTGACCGCGACCGGATATGGCCGGTGTTACCAACGTGCAAACATATTCCGTGTCTATGTACCGCTGATGACGCGGGAATAACATTAGATTACTGATATTGATTATTCAATTGAAATGGAAAGCTTGTGGCGCTAATTTATAAAAATATTTTTTAATTTAATCATTTGTTTTCTATGTAAATGATTGTTTTACAACTGCGCCTCGAGGCTGCATATACTTTATAAAGAGTATTAAAAAAATATGACTAAATAAATAACGTTTTAGATTTAAGAAGTGAATTTAATAGTGTTTAGATTTAACTGTTTGTTCAATTAGAATATTTTCAGTTACAATATTTTTTCTCCAAAATATATAATACGGTGCATACCATAAGCACTCGAAACTATCATTCACAAAAAAAATTCCCTAGACCAAGCACGCACAAACACCTGAACTACTAAAAACCCTGCCGCATTCCGAATCGATCTTCAACTGCAAATGGAACCGACGAACGACGTTCGGCTCCCACAAAAACTTGCACCATCAGACGTCTACTTATTTGCAGAGCCGAGCATTGGAAAATATAGCAATCGGTAGTCACTTTGAAAAACTGTGAGCAAACCATCGCCCTGCCTTTGAGCTCGAGCGCCACTACAACTTGAAAAGATTAATGAATACGCAAAGGAAATATAGGAGTTTTCTTGAGCATTTTATGTGAAGAATTTATTGTATTTTCAATGTGGTTTAAGCAATAGAAGTATACTAAGACAATACAAGCAATTGAATACTTATATGGTTATCAGAAACATTTATGCAAAATTTTATAATTATCAGTTTAGAACAATTGATTCCCAAAAATACGTACTCTTTTCGCTATCCGGTCGGAAATATTCTACCCCTAGTATACAAAAAGAAATTTAAAATTATGTGGTGGTAAAACAAAAATCACTTCTTGCTGTTGTTCGTCTTCACAACATCATGTCTTTGATTTGATTCAACGCTAAGGTGAATCTGGTATCTACCAGATCCGAAATCATCAGAGACATTTCTAATTGAACTCTTTTACTTCACCAAATGTTTCATCCAAGAAACTATTATTCAAAAACTAGCTTGTATCTCCCAAATCACTACAATCCACATCAAAAGATGTACATACATAGCTGAGCACCAAACCGCTTGCATGTTCTTGCAAAAGCTTCGAATCAAACTGCGTCCGCGTAGTTAGCAAACTTATTTCTACCAACTTGGATATTCAATCGGTGATCCCGCCTTGTACGGTGTCCATCGCTTTATACGTAATAAGGAACTTATTTCTTTATATGCATGTATTTCCCTTAACTATGAGAGACTAATATGGAATTTAACTGTGGATCTATTTTGTAACTTTAGCTTTTACGTATTTCTAGGCTTCATTCTTGGTTTTTCATTATTTAGACTTGGAGGGATTAAGAAGGACAAGGCATAAAGTAGAAGTCCTGGTTTGGATTCCTGGGTCAGGCAAAGTGTTATTGAGTTTTCAACTAGTAAAATCCTAGACGGAGTGATTACTTAGTATTATCTCTCATTGGGGTAGGCAGAGTCTGTAGATCGCCAAATGCTACCGTCAAATACATTTGTATACTTAGGTACTATAAGATGTTTAAAGGTGCGCCTGGGACATCTTCCACAGACTTCACTAATAACTTGTGCACAGTAAATCTTTTTCGTAATTCTTATCATTCATCAACAATTTTGCCACCACCCTCTTCATTTTGGTCCTCTTCCTTCATGATCTAAATCCCATTCTAAAACGAAAATACAAAGGTTTTAACTTACAAATATTATCGAAGCAATAAACATACACAAAATTTACTAAGCATTCTGTGACGTTATTCGAAATAAATCGCGTGCATTTTCTCAAACTGAGATGCAAGCCACGTTCGTTTATAGTGCTTGCTGCCATACGATCGAGTGCACGCTTTCGGAATGCCGATCGTCTGGCTAAAAGGGTGTTAGGTCTAGAATTTGTAATCCTTGCTAAAAACACAGCATTTGGACGTATTTTATGGATGTCGATTGCCGATTTATAGAGAAATAAATGTATAGGGTGAGTCTTTGCCAAATATCCCATTGAATGTAGTGATTACAATAATAAATCTAGTTGAAATTGACTATACAAAAGCATCGTAAAGAAATATATAAAAGCTTTTAAAGTATTCTTCAATGATCACAAGAATCATACGAACTATAAAATTGTTGAAGCAATGAATGATTTCAAATTATTTTTTGTAAGATTGATGTTACAAATTCTTAAGCTAAGCCCCTCACTTAGTAACATATATATATTGACGTGAACTATCTATCTACTACAATATGGTTTTTTTTATAATTTATTAAAAATCAATAAGCACACACGATCCATCATTACTATAACAACAACATCGGCAAATATCTTCCGTGTACCGAAAAGACGGTCAGTCTACCGGCCATCCGGGAATGCCGACATAGCCGGCGAGGCAACAATCTAACTCGGATTCCGGCGCGTCCGAAGAGCCCAAGTGGCAGCCGACTGCTATGGCACTTTGGCACGCTCCCGTTTGGATAAAGACATGGCGGGGCCTTTTTAAAGGATACTTTTTATTTCTTTGTGTTTTGCTGTGTCATGATAAAATAATGCCTAGCTAAACCTGTGGCTATTTGGCGTGTATTATTCATAGATCTAGGATTCAGTTCTCAAGGTAGTATAGGTAGTAGTAGTATAGTATGGTCTCAAGGTAGTAGATAAGGCGGTAGTATTTTTATCACTCTAACATAAATTAAATAAGAATATTTAATTTCTATGATTAACGAGGACAGTGTACTTTCAACAATGCTTAGTTCATCTGTTCTTTAAATAATAATGTTAATATTTAACTAATTGTAAATAATATATGTTAAATTGTAAATTGACCGTAATTTGTAAATATAAAAGAACTATAATAGTAAAACCAGTTTTCCAATCGATAGTGGTTTTAATCTACATTATGACAAAATTACAAATTTCGGAATTTTATATATGTCTAAAATAACAAGCTTTATAAGGACTGAGAAATGCTTTGAATCGTATCATACTTTGTCCGATGTACAAACACAAATACAATCGTAACAATAACAACAAACGAACGCTGCTCATCCGCAAACTGAAAACAATTTTCCACTCAGAAAAATGTCGCAGTTTGACCTAATTCTTAGGCGCAATGACCCCGCTACAGCGAGGCATTATTTTAAGGCAAGCCCGAAATTTACCCGTCACGGAAAAACGCACTTTATCCCTACGTATCAGCGTGTGAAATCGTTCAGCAAGTAGAATTTAATTTACGGATTTATCTAGTGAATGATCGTGCGAGTGTAAAGTTTATAGAGTGAATTACACCAAGCCAAAGTGTGGGCTGTGTTTACTGTGACACGCCCTGCACATCTATTTACAAACAACAGCTGTAATTAATTAACTCGGTGTATTAAGGCTTTTTACTGGAAAAGGCAAATGCAAAAAAACTGGTTTAAATGAAGCTCGCTTGAAACAATTTGTAGAGTCTGATAGTGGTCAGCTTAGCTTTGAGATTAGTTTGTGATACTGTCTCTGTGTCTCGAGGTTTAAATCGGTATCTTCTAGAAGGAAAGTCTAAGTTAGAATAATTCATGCCAATATTATGCCTACGGTATCTATGGTATTAGAAGGGGTTTATATCCTCTCAGTTGTAAAAAAGGCCCGTGACCAGTAGTGGGTATATTGGGTGATGGTAACATAATATTATGTCTTGATTTTACAAAAAAACTTAAACTTAATACGAGTGAGTTAGCTGTACATTCCAATGCCATTAGCAATTAATTACAAAAAAAAACAAACAATGAAGTTCGAAGATTAAAATAAAATTAATTACCATTCGCACACTCGTACAAGCGCACAAATGGAAGCAAATAGAAGGCATAAAGAATAAAATTAAATGGTTTCAAGGCGGGGCGCAGACGCCGTAAATAAGTCGGGGTGGAGCGACAAAAAATCGCCCCCGTAAGTGAATATAGACGTGCGTTTAGTCGCATTTAATGAGAACGCCCGGAATTAGGCGTCGTCAGCTCTTGTCATAAATTGTCGCCATTCCCAACTTTCCGGGCAAAAAAACGGAATTCAAAGAGCCTTGGCTTGCAGGGCTGTCCGGAAGTTGAAAATAGGCTTGTAAATTTCTCTGGAAAGATAGCAAGGCAATATAAAATAATGTTTTTAAGTTAGCTTTTTTAAATAAAATAAATGAAGATAGCTCGGTGCAAAAGATTTTTGCACCAGTTTAAACGCAGCCAACAGATAGTATGAATCTGTTGAAAACATCAGAAAATTATGATAAAATTTCTCATACCCGCCTGCTTTTCGCCAATGCTTACAGTCATATTATTTAGCTAAATAATATTCCTGTGAAAAAAATCGTTGCAAATATAAATAGAGTGTCGTCTAACAGGAACCCATCCTAATGGCCTGTCACAATTTTTTTTTTCTGATCAACGAAAACACTCAATCACATCCACCACTAAGTTTACTATCACTTTTTCTTTTTTTTCTACACTTTACAAAAAAATCTTCTTGAAAATATTACCGTCGTGGTAGCCCTACAGTAAGGAGAATGAGACAATAGGGTCCAGTAAAAACTCGGTCCGGGATCTCGCAACGAGCTGTACGGGGGCATCGATGCTTCTTTACTTGATTCTTTTGATTGCAAACGTCCCCGGTCGGGAACGGAATCGTATCTCTTTTTCTTATCGGGGAACAATTGATTTTTTAACATTCAAATCTTGCCGTTTTCCTTTTCATACTGACTTTGTGAGTTTAACTTGTAGGGTAGGTAACATTAGACGTTTATAAAATGTGCCTTAAAGACTTGTACGAGTGTATACGAGATGTATACCTACGTAAAAATTAGGGTATGTATTCTAGACGGGTTAGTAGATATGTATTTCCACAACCATGTTTAGCAAATTATGTTTTAAACCCTCTCAATTGTATAGAAGGTCCGTACCCAGCATTGCTCCGTATATGGGGCTGATGATGGTACAACATGGAATACGTGGGGTTAGCCTATTACTGTGTTTGAGCGAATTTCCATATTTCCTGTTTTTAAGTCTACACAATCTCTGAATTTAATGTAACGATGTTCAAAATTCTTTTAGTGTTAGATAGCCCATTTATTAAGGAACTTTATAGATTAATTATATATATGATCTCGCCATGACAAATAATTTCCGGTTATATTTGTTAAGTTTGTATATAAAGTTTCGTAATATAATATATAAATTTTATATTTTCATACCCGATATATTTACGTAAGGTAACAGTAACATGTTAATACTCGAATTAAGATTCAGTGCGGCGCAGCCAGCGTTTCCGCCGCTCGCGTCACAAACCGAATGAATATTCATTACGGCAACAATGAAAGTGATTTATCGCAAACACTCACTTTGTCTTTTGGTTTTTAATTTTTTTAATCAGAGTTTGTGTGTTTTATTTCCGGTTTTATGTTTACGCTTTTGTTGGTTATTTGTTTGTTCTAAAATGAGGATGAAAATACTAAGCTTTAAGTACCACCATATGTTAACAGATACGTTCTTGGTAGTTACGGATTTAGATATTAATTAAACATCTCTAATGAGCATATGTTTGGACACAACTTTCTCTGAGTAAAGCCTATATCCATCCTTAAAAGTCGTATGTAAATACCAAAATATATTAGTCTGGCTTTGTCACATAGGATTAAGTAGATGGAATTGAATGGAAAATTACCATCATTAGGAATATATAAACATGGAAACAAACCTAGATGAACTCTTTCTTCAAAAATGCTCTCTAAGAATTTCTAAATCTACAAACCAGCATTGAACGAGCTTAATATATTTAGCCCTAAGCTCTACGCCCAATCGAAGATCCTACCTACATATCTCTTCCTATTTGACTTCAACTAAACCCAAATACTCTCGAAGCTTCAAAACTCCCACACGCATCGCCATACTAACTCCAAACGCAATATACTTAAACAGTACACATTCATGGAATCAGCGGGGCCATCTCATCTGCTTATATTTAAATCAGTCGACAATAAGAGCTACTCCCAAATCCTGGCGTGACCCATTTCCGCACAATCCACCTAATACCGCCGACGAACGCCTGGGACCGCGGTTGTACTGCCAGCGGGGTTAAGACCGTTTTTCATGATGTAGTCTGAACCAATTTTTGTCTACTTCTAATTGAAAATCTGGTCTTATGTCAATAAACATCGAGGTAAAGTAACGGTTAGCGGAATCTCATGTCTGTTGATAGAGGCATATAAACTTGCAAACCTCTACCGAATTTTCATTCTTACAAGCATATGATCTAAGAACATTAAATTGACGTCGCAATGTAGTACCCAGTTATTAGAAATTAATAAAGATTTTCTGGGTTCTTAGAATAAGGTTTAATCAATGAAAATACATCTTAATGCGAGAACCGACTTCCAAGCTCTTTACAACTTCAATACGACATATTTCAAATGATACATTGCCCTTGATTTAGTTGAATTTGTTTGCAACATTACATTTCCAAACAAGCAAATCTTTATGATATACAAAATGCACTTTAAACGACAACAACCAAAGAATTTCCCTGCATACATCTAAAATCGCTATCACTCCCTCCACAGCTAAAAACCCGCATCTTTTACATAACTCGGTTCGTTTGCGACTCTAAAAAGAAATAATAACACTCCGCTCAAGCATTTTTCGTGGAGCCCGATGGAAAAGCTTCCTTCATTCAAATGCGCTAATGTACACGACTTAACAGTCTCAGAAATGGGTTAAATGTCTACCAGCATTGTAAAGGAACCTTTTCAGCCAAGTAATTCCAGCCCAGGCGAATGCTGCCTGGAATTAGGCCGTTTGGAGCCATTTTGGCCTGGGTCCAACTGTTCCGCGAGACTATTGGCTGGGCTGGCGGTTAATAAGATTTCTTTTGTGTGGAAACGGCTTTATGTCTCCATTTCAACGGGTAGAAATGAATCTTAATTGTAATGCAGTTGAAACTTTGGTAGAGGGTAATTAAATTAGGAGTAGGATCTTTTTATACAGACTCAAAGTGAAGCGGTGTTCTAGTCGAATTTAATTATACGGAACCAGATACGACGTCGGATAATTAGACAGGTCGTGTAATTAGACGCGGTATATGTCGCTAGTGATTTACATGACAGCCACGATAATTGGTTTTCCTGCTGAAGCTGACTCAGTCATGAAACCGGCAATTCATTAAAGTCAGAACCTTTGAAAAATATGTCTTTCTGTATCACCATCCTTGGACGTCTTTAAGAGATCGCTTCGTGTGATAAGACAGTTTTTTGTAAATACTATCTAGTCTTCTGTGATAAAGTATGTATTACTAAAGTTGCTGAAGATCGAGATAATTGGCACCTACATTGGCATGCCTTCGTCCAGCATAAGACAGTCAGGTTATAGACTGAGAATATACATAAAAAATATAATCTACTTTGCTCCATAGTTTTTTTTGTAAACAATAAAGTTTACAAAAAGAAACGTCTAAAACAAAATAAACTTCTTTTGTCTTTTATACAATATAAAAGCCTCATTGAGAGTCATCTTAATAAGGAAGCCCTAAAACCGGACAACGTATATCTTCATTCTGCCAAAACAAAAAAAGGCTAAACGAACCGTCTATAAAGCGAGGCAACAGTGCTTCGCGCAAGTAAACAAAGATTCACTTTCGTTAGATGAGCAATTTCATGAATAAACATAATAAAAGATGGCGGAAGGTCGCTGGTTGCCTCGCCCGCGCTGATTTACTGCGATCCACGCGTTCCGCTGTCGCTTCTGAGGTCAGGCTCAAGGGATAAGCGCCGGCGGTTTTATAAGAATCGAGTTGTTTGAACTAAATGTATTCCTCTTGCCAAATCCGCACTGCCCACGTTATGGGCTGTGGTTGTGAATATAGGTACTTATCTAGAGGGCATAATAATACTTACCAAAACAGGTTCCTACTCTATAAAAAGTTACAAAAAGGTCTACCAAAAGAAGCAAAACACCGAAAGCAGATAGTCCAAATATTTTTCAAATAACTTGACTAGGAATTTGAAAAGCCTGTACGTAATACTTTACCTCTTTTTATAAGTACCGTCAATAGGGGCGACCTATTGAGATTGTTTCATCGCTTTTTAAATTTTTGAAAACAAACTATGCCAAACACAATAGCCAATCTGCCTTGCTTTGGCAATTGCGTTCTCTCAAAAGATTTATAAAAATAAATTATCGCTGGAGTTCGTCACTTAGGCCGCTAGAGTAGGCTTATACGCTGAATAGATACAGCGGGCACGAAGCTCATTGCTCAAACGGTAATGTAAGCGCGTTCACTGTATGACGTACTTGCTTGCCAGAATGCGCCCAAATTCCTAAACATTCTGCGCAATATATAACGAAATACAATACAGTATAAAAGATTTCGCAAATTTTGTTATTGGCTCGTCGTCTTGTATTATAAGAGAGCGTGTTATCGATAAGTCTTAAGTCGATTAATCTGTATTAAGACGAGGAATTGAATTCAATTAGGAATTAGCAGTATGAAATTTGGAAACACGCCAAAAAAAAATATTTTTGAAATTGATGAAATTCTAGGTGTATTTTGTTTAACCCTTCCCGTATACAAGCGAAAGTAGAATGTATGAAGCGCAGATTTTCTTAACGTACGAGTAACATTAATAAAATTAGTTTATCGCGTCACAGCGAAGTTTTTGACAAACACAGAGCACGACTCAGTGTCTCGACGGGGCACCATCGCCCCCCACCGCCGGTCTAATTGAATAACGTCGTCTTATAAAATATTCATGCGATATGATAATCTGTCTGGCCTAACCCCCGGCCGAAGCGAAACGGATTATATTTGACATATTCAATAGTTTTAGGCAAATTTTGATGTTTGCAATGCGATAGGGTACGACTAGGATCTATAATTGAGTAATTGAGAGTAAATATCTACCAGAAAGAGCAATGTCCGTGGAATGTACTGTTTGGGGGAGGAAATTTTACACATATCTTGTAGAGATTTCTTAGAAATAAGAATTATTTAAACATTTAAATGACGTTAAAATGTGTATAATTTCTTATTCTAAATTTAAAAGGGAACAACTGCTCTGCATACTATCTTTTTTTTAATATTTACACATTATAAGCCGTATGAGTTATGTATTAAACGCTGTCTTCGTAAAAAAACAGAAGTTTGGTTCTTCAATCGAGTTTACTTTATATACAATTAATACAAACAATGTATCCATGTGTAAGTATTAAAATGGTTTCAAATAAAAGTAAATTAGGAGCAAATAATACGCCCAAGTGCTGATACTGCTTCAAAGGACACATTTCACGACAACGGGCCGTCGCCGCGCCGGCCGCGCTTCACAATTCGCTATCCCACAATTTCCCGCTCATAAAACGTAATCTTGTTAGGAAAAAAACTTATTTCATAAAGTAGGAATTAAAAGGAGCTGAAATTTCAAAGGGAACAAAAAATTATTAATGCTCTCTGTAAGGCCGATTGTTACTGCTCAGTAGGTTTAACAATTACTCGCGAAGTTTTGTCGTTGTGAAGTTTTCCTTTTGTTCGCGTGATGGAATTAATTCGGTGTCTGCTTCATGTCAAGAATTGTTATTTTATTCGTTTGATTGTTTTCTCGTTTCTGTCTTTGTTTGTTTTTATTTTTGAAGAAATTTATTGAATGCACATTTTTTCAGCATTCAGTAAATCTTATTGACTGTGTCATTTTATTTAATCAATCGAAAAGAAATAATTAAATCATCATCAAGTCCATATACGACCCACTACTAGACACGAACCTCCTCTGCCACTGAGAGAGTTTGGCCTTATAACTCAGCCTATCGCCGTCCACTGCTAGCAAGATAGCGCCAACCATCCCGGTCTTGAGCAGCTCTCATCCATCCGTTACCCGCCACCTTTCTCAAGACGTCGGTCCATCGTGCTACAGGAGGCAATTATTATTATTATTATTACATTACAATTATTACAATTTAGGCCTTAAATTGTTTTATAATTAAATAGTTCTTGTTAACGAAAACATTTAAACTTACAAAGTCCGCATAAGGTATTTTCAGCCAAACACTATATAAAAGACCGGGAAACAAAAAAGTAATTCAATATAAATACCCGTCCTGATTAAGACATCCGTGACAATAATCGTAAAATTTCGACACTCAGACACATAATTCAGTGAAATTCCCAAGTAGGCGATGTAAACAAAGTGCCGATACCCCGCTGCGAGGCTCCGAGCCGAATTTAATAACGGCACGGTTTCTCTAATCGAATCCTAAGATGTTTGGGAAAATTAAAAAAATATGGCCCCCGTCGCGGAGGCGGAACGTCAACGCAATTTTTATCTTAATCTGTATTATGAGACGAAACGGGCAGGATTTCGAAGTTTGTGCGGGGATCACTGACCACTATGAATATAAATTTTGTGATTTATTTTTTTTTATTTTGGTATTTTTAGGCTTTCGCATATATACTTTGAAATATATATTTCAATATAGACCAATAAATTGTAAAATCGTAAAAGACTGATTGAAAATTTGCGCCTGCCACAGTTATCTGAATTATTTTTTATCCAGTAATAAGGTTCAAAACTCACATAAAATGTTTGAGGTTTTCAACTCACTACATAACATTTTGAAACAAATAGTATCCTCTAAAAAAAGGAAGCCATTTTACAGCCACGTTAAAAAGGAATCATTACGAATAGTTTGTTAAAATGGACCCTAAAAATACATCACAGTACATCCCTGTGGGTGAGTTTTAATAAAATTTTCGCCTAACTCGCATGTCCCGGAATGCAAGGAGAAACTTTCCTTCAAATTTGTTTTAAGCATACTTGCCTTTAAGTATTTTAAATTCAATGGCTTTGAGACTCCGTAACATTTTAATAACAGCATTATAATATTCTTTTATTAACTTTTTGGAACGCGAAGTTTCGAGACTGTGAGAAGTTTTGATGGCATTCAGTATCTGATTCGATTTTAATACCCCCGTTATAATTTTAACTGTTGAATATAATTCTTTAGTGTTTTTTATCATATGCTAGACTTTAGAGCTTGTATGTCTGATAAAATGTGTGAAAGAGTTTTGTCAACCAGCGTGAGAAGCCACGTTGATCTAGAATAAGGCTAACTAAGGCTTAATTTAAATATAATTACGTCAAATTTACCGTTTTATATCTCAAGAGCCCCGTGGTGTAGTTAGCTAAATACTAGCATGGGAAACGGGAGGTCGCTGGTTCGATCTCCGTATTGATACGACACAAGACTCGTATATAAGTTTGGGGACAACACTATGTATATTGTAACTTTTAGGTGTATAGATTTATTTGATGTGTGACAAGCAGTGATGGCCTCGAGGTTTGGGCGCGCGGTCGAGAATCTCGACGGTCGCGGGTTCGAACCCCAGGCATACACCTCTGACTTTTCGAAGTTATGTGTATATTCACATTGAATTATCACTTGCTTTAACGGTGAAGGAAAACATCGTGATAAAACCTGCACATCTAAGTGTTCTTAGGAATTTCTTTGGTGTGTAGTCCGTCAACTCGCACTAAGCCAGCGTGGTGGACTATGACCTAAACCCTCTCAATGGTAGAGGAGACCCGTGCTCAGTAGTGGGCGTACCTATATGGGTTGATGAAGAAGATTTATTTGATTAAGAACTACCAAAGGATCTTGAAAGGTCCTACAGGTACATAAACCCTTGTTTATATTCGCATCAAATAACATTTCCGTGTTTATAAACTTATATTGAATCAGAATTTCAAATATTCAATTTCAAGAAATCAAATTTGCGACCGCGTTTCACTTTGAAAGTAACATTATAATCAGATATATGGTGTCCTCAACAAACATAACGTAAAGATCTTGCTAAAAGGGTTGTTTGTAATTATCTTTCAAGCCGTATTGGACTGTGGCTCTCGAATGAAATCTTGTTAAGGACAAGTCATTAGATACTCTTGGGGAAACATTGATTTTAATATAATACATTGCGGGATATTATAGATTAGATGAATCTTATATTAATATATCGACAGACAAGAACGAATCGAAATCTTTTATTGATAGTTGCAACCCTCTTACTTTCTGAAATTTATTAGAAGTGTTCATAGACAAAGATATGTTTCATTGATATGTTTTTTGTAGGTTTTTTTTTGTAAATTATTATTATTGTTTCTAAATTTTAATTTTATTTAGTATTAGTTATTAGATTGTAATTTATTTATTAGTTGTTAAGTTTTTCACTATTATAATTGTCAATTATGGATTATTTATCTCAATAATTAGCTATCTTTATTATACTATTTTTAAAAAGTTCTCCAGTGGAGGCCACGAACGGGAAAGCGCAGCGTGGGACGTCCCCCAACAAGGTGGTCCGATGACCTTGTCGAGGTCGTGGGACGTGGCTGGCTGCAGGAGGCTTCCGACCGTTCCCGGTGGAAGTCATTGGGGGAGGCCTATGTCCAGCAGTGGACGAATATTGGCTGCTGCTGATGATGATGATGATGATGATTATACTATTTTTGGTGTATGCTATGCACACCATAAGTGTCATGTATATCAGATGTAGTACGTAGGCAAATGTCAACCTTTAATTGTATTAATATACGTGATGTGGTGGTGCTATATAAATAAAAAAATAAATGTGCAAAACATATAAAAAACAGTTATAAAAATATTTAAATTAGACCGCTAAAATTAAATTATTGGGAGGATATTAAATGTAGACTTTTTTTAGTGATGCATTTCAATTTCATGAATGACAGAAGTCACATAACATCAGATTTATCTAGAAATTTCTAGAAACAAAATGTAACCTATCATTATAAAACTTTATAAGCAATATTTTGCCGTAGTCGCGTTCCGACCCACACTTCACAAAACATTGGCATGTGGCAAGTTAATTAAAAGGTATGGAAAATTTTCACTCTCCATTACGTGACCTGTATGTGTGAATTTATTGCTGAAATGCGTGTTCCTACCGCCTGTTTGATTTTATTGTATTAAACTAATTAAGTTGGTTAACGAGTTTCTTATATATTCGCTCTTGTTCACAGAGGGGCATCGACTTAAACCTACTTTATTAATATTTACTTTAACAAATTGTCTGTGGTAGTTAAGATATTACATAAGCTATTGAGATCGTTTTTACGGTTTTAATATCGCATTCATAACATAAAAAGTCATTAAAAGTAGTTTAACTGTTTAACTAAATAAACGTCACTTGCAGACAAGAAAGACAGAAAAAACATTTACAGTTAGAATTTCAGTTTTAATCAATTCTTTCGCAACGAGTTAGGGAATAGGTAAAATAAACATGATTAAACAATACTTCTTAATGCATTTGTGAATTCTATCTGTATTAGGCAGCCGTGGTCCTTTCAATTCCAAGTTCGCCTTAGATTAATTTAATTATTAAAATATAAAAATTAAGAAAACATGAACGTTCTTGATGTGAAATGAGAAAAAAGCGGCTTAATTTCTCGCGTGTACAGCGGAAACTATTATGTTATAATGCGTCCTTGAAATGCCTAAAATACCCACTGCGTACCAGTAATTACTCTTTGCGTGAGCATTTATGATTTTTTCCTATTTGTATGTGTTCAAAATGCTTAATTGCTTTGTTTATTTGTCACGTCAACGGCTGTGACCACTCACACGGAAATGAGTAATAAAATTATATAATTTTCTCAAATAACACTGCAATTTCAGTTTCTTCTACATAGCTTAGCTTAGTAATCTTTAGCATTAAAAAAATATTCGAACCTTTCATTTGACTTATGTTGTCATGCTGTAAAGATGTTTGTTCAAACATCTTAAAGTTGATTTAACGAAAACAGATCGCTGTAGGTCAAACAACACATATCTCTATATTTCTCTTTTTCCCAACAATTAAATTCACAATCAAATAGTAAAGGCGATACTCTCTAAAACAGCAAATTTTCAAATTCAAAGTATCGAACGCGTCGACATTACCAGAAGTTCGTCTACCCAGTTGTTTTTACTCGCTCGGCCGGTATTTGCTCTGGGTCTCCAGGATATTGCTGGCCCCAAGCTACGTCCAACGTTACCAGACGATAAATTAGACGTGAAAATTCATTCAGTTTTTGTTTTACTTGCACGACGCCAAGTGTATGAGGGTGAGAAAATGTTACTCGAGTTATTGGTCACGCCGAAGAATAGACTATTGGAAAATGTGATTTAGGAGCAGTTTCCAAATTTCGAATTTGAATTTGAAAGAACATGAAGTATATTTGATAATTGAGCGATAAAACTTTGTTAATTCGGTATTGTTACTATAACTATCAACTTTCTATCATTAAAGTTGTAATTTAAACAAATCTCAAATCAAGCCTTTCATTATTAGGTCAGAGTATTTCCCAAAAATAATAACTTGGATTAAGATTTGAAGAAAAAAAAATTAAATGATTTATATTGAGAAACACCTCTGACTTTCCTTCTTAGCATTCAATTCTATAATTTCCACCTGCTAACCGCCAAATCGGATTCACCAGTGAACTCCAGGAAACCATCGGAAGCAATTCGTAAAATCCGATCCGCAAGAGTAAAAGGTCAATAAAGGGACAGACTACCAGTCCTATATACACAACTTGTATGCCATTTAATTGGGGGTCCCGTTTGTATGCCCAGGGATTATTATCTTCCTCTTGTTTGCTTGACCCTTGTAAGGGCTCTGAACTGCAAAATTTTCCTATTTATGTGTTTGTGTTACATTCTTAGTAGGATGTTTGTTGTCTCGTCTTGCCAGTATCGGATTTTGGAATGTTCTTAAGTCTTACTCTTGGAGGATAAGTCCGAGGATGATTTCTAGATTAACCTAAGCGTATTGACCGCATAAGACATATTTTTATTTACTGGTAACAAATCTTCGTAATATATTTTGTTTGTATCTAGTCGACAAAATCACATTATTTATCGTAATAAGTTGATTCCAAACCTGATACATGTAATGAGCTAAATAATTTTCATCTTATACAGCAAGTGCTTATGGGTTCAGAATATTCTCATTTATTCTTCAAGTTGTATTGACTCTGAATAAAAAAATCAAATTGTTGACTTAATATAAATTCGAGCAGGAAAATCTATTCCCGATAGTATCTAGTTAAGTCTGTCGCCAGGCCTCGTTTAAGTCAGCCAGATCCTTACATAACAGCTTCAGGACGCCAAAATAGTTTTCTAGCATTTGTTTGCCTCTATTTTGTCTAAATAACTATTCTCATGCAATGCCAGTTTTTTTATCGTATCTGGCATAATATCAATCTCCTTACGTTGCCTTTATATATTCTCTTGCCCTAAATATTCTGGCATTGTTTAGCTACGTCTTTGCCAAAAGTGGGAGGGTATTTGTGTGATTAATTCACATATTTGGCAGACTAGTTCCGCATTACATATTGCCTATAAGTTTGTTGGATTTCTTCTCTCTAGATACTTAGGTACTTTAAAAAATAACAACTTAATACATAGTTTGTAGGCACTCAAATGTTTACTAATTCATATAATTAAAAATTCAGCAAGATGTACCTTAAATATAACGTATGTACGTTTAAGGCAACGTAGCCTTATAAACTACTTATAAACTGTTAAAACTAGTCATAACTACGAATCATAATTACATATTTGTTTAATATAACAAACCAGAAATACAATTTTAATAAAATTCACATTAATCCCAAAATTCGACTTAGAAAAGGTAAAAAAGGGCATTTCCCTTTGAGACGGCCCGCCCCTGGACGCAAATGTGAGCAATAATTAGCTCTAATATGATATAATAGGGGGATGTAAATAAGGGGGAAGTTTGAATATTATTCATATACCGTTCAACAGTGAATAAGTATGTCCGAATTAGGGAGAGAAATTAGACGCATTTGTTTATCAGAAACAAATTGTATAATAAGTCGGACTCTGATAAAATAAGAGATTTCTCAATTCCTATATTGGTTTGCATTAGTACCATGGTGTAGGAATAAACCTTGGAACTCTGATTGTGGAGGTAATAATCACGATATGTACAAATAACATGAAAGAAATTTATTCAAGCAAACAATTTATAAATTTAAAAAATCTTAAAGTAACAAAATAATTATAAATGATTACAAATATAGTAGGATTAATTCCTTCTATTAATTTAATAGGCTTCATTAATTATCCGACCAAAAAAGAAATTGACATCAACATTTCCCTTCGCTCAAACGAAAATTAAACTCTTTTTAACGACTCCATATTTTTCCATTAATAATTCAAATCACGTGTAACAAAGTCACGTTAATCATACGAGAAAGGGTTGATTAATTGTGACAGACGGAGGGGTAAGGGTGCTACTAATTTGATTCTAAACTTCTACGTCATAGATTAATTCTTTTACAAGGATTACCTCATGGGTCTTCCTTTACAAGATCAAAGACTAAAAGTGCACCAAGTCATAGTCACGTGGTTTAGTACAAGTCTATTTACCTGAATCCATAGTGTAAGGCGTTTGACCCATTGCAAGTGCTGACGTAGTAAGCGCTTAATCCCTTGCAGCAACGGTGAAACGTAAACTGTCATCGTAGCTTCCAGGCGCTACGACGTAGCACTAATGCTACGGTTCTCGTAGATGTCTACAGTGTGTTAGAGCTGTATGTGATGTTTACGTGATTCAAATTATATTTTCAGCAAACATTATGAAATTAAAGATTTTTAAAATAAGGTTTAGTATTTTCATGATGTAATCATAGGAACCCCAGGCACACAGCTCTGACTTTTCGAAGTTATGTGTGTATTCACATTGAATTATCACTTGCTTTAACGGTGAAGGAAAACATCGTGATAAAACCTGCACACCTAAGAGTTCTTAGGAATTTCTTAGGTGTGTAGTCCGCCAACCCGCACTAGGCCAGCGTGGTGGACTATGGCCTAAACCCTCTCAATGGCAGAGGAGACCCGTGCTCAGCAGTGGGCGTATATGGGTTGATGAAGAAGAATCATAGGATTATCATTAAGATTTTTATATACCACGAATATAAAGCGCGGTTTTTTAAATTTTATATAGCATCGAAATGACATTTAAATATCATCATGAAAGAAGTTAGTAATATGAACACAGCTATTAATTCGCCTCGATATAATAGAACAAAACATAATATTTTTTACAAAATACAAAACATATGAACAAACTTCACAAAACAACCCTAAAATAAATTTAATAAACGCATTCATATTTAAACATTTCAATTTCCCCGTAAAGTTGGAAACGAAACGATAACATTGTATTCGGAAAATTCCATTCGAAATATTCAGTAATACGAAAGGAATGTTTCAATTCGTACAAACACATGTTGTTTTCGAACGCAAACAACCAATTAAATCAAATCTACGAGAGGGCTTTCATCTCCCAAGCGAACCGTCATAAGTTTTGATTTCGCCTGTTCTGAGAGTTTAATTTCCTTTCTTTCGTCGCGAAAACGTGAAAGGGAAATTATTCAGCTTCGAATCGAAATCAGCTGAGACGTAATCAAAATTATAATAACTGTTTCAAATGAATCTCCATTGGCAGTTGGCCTTTGGGGATGAAAACTTTAAGTACCATTTGTGTAGAGACGTCAACTTAGACAGGTCTATGTTTACTGGTAGATATTTCTATTATTGCTGTATCGATCTTTCGACATTTCCTTTTATATTGGGTTTGAATGACTTATGTTTAATCATGTAATATATATTCTGAAGATCAGTTTGAACTTTGGTCTCACTCTATTTATTCATAAATCTGTATATCTAAGCACTAAGCAATCTTGTAGGTAATATAATAACAAAGAATATATATAATTTAATTACAGATATGAATATATATTTGCTACAAATACTTGATATAATTTTCCAGAAAAAATACATTATTACAGTACAAAAAAGCTCATTTCCCAAGAGGCTCGTTTAACGAACCATTTCATCCATTCAAACTTAATAAAGTATCGGAAAGCAGCCTTATTAAATTATAAAAACGCTACACAGATCCGCATAGGCTGTTTACGGACCCCTCATTCAATAGGGTTGCCAAAATAAATAAATTAACTTGACATCAAAAATGCATTTGCATATTAATGAAAGTTGTTAAGTCATATTCTAAGTAGTGGTATGTTACTTGTAAGTGTATTACAGAGGAAACTAGTGGAAAAATACATAAATTTATTGGCTTAATAAAATGAAAAATCTGTAAATATTGATCCAAATGTCACAAACTGAACACCCTATAACACAACTCAACAACTACGGTATTTGTAATTCGATTTAGACGGCATCCATCTACGGAATAGTTTGGATACTTAACAATCACATTAATATCAAAAAATCAAATCAAATCAAAATATTAAATAATATTAAACTTAAAGTCTACTTTAAAAAAATATATTCGACTTTTAACATTATTTCACTGTAACAGTCATTGACTTCAACTTTTGGCAATTATAGCTGCGACAGCATTGTAAAAAACGTTTGGCTGGCAACCCTGAAAGTCCCATGAGGAAATAATTACTCGAAGCCAAGTTGTAAGTTCCTAAAACACAATTTATTTTGCCATTAAGCTGTTTGATGGGATTTACATTTTGCAAAGGAATATTTAATGTTTTAGATGCGTTTAAAAGAGTGTTTGGATGGTATGTGTTCCTTGGAAGAAATTAATGTTACATTTTCATGAAAATAATTCATTTGTATTCATGAGAAATTTGTTTTGTTATCAATTTTCTTTTTGGATGAGTTATTAAAGATAATTATTACAATCATACGTAATACACGTGCAAAGGTTGACTATATCGCAGTTAAGGTTTTCCCTATCCCACCACACACCCGCCACTGCATCTCCTGTACTACAGGATCAACATCGGCACGCACAGTATTGGCGCCGAGCAATCAAGCTCAGCGAATCTAAAGGAACCTAAATTATCACAATCCCGCAACGAAGTTAATCAGAAAAGCAATGTAATGTGATTAACCTCACATAAAGAAAGACAATTACAATTACCAAAAATAAGACGCAATTAACGCACCACGGATTAATAATTATTATTGCTTAAATTGGACCAAACATGCGAACTGTTATACAGACTTCCAATAATAGGCATGGCAAAATCGCTGAAAGGCACGGAAATTCCTCCTAGATTCAACGAGGTTTGTATAATAAACAACACCAGACGTTACGTGCATACTATTGAGCATACTGTTACTCATCCGACCAAAGATTGCACTCCCAAAGGATATGATGTGCGGACTGTTCATATTCGCAATCATGTGTTGAGCATTGGCACATAGGAGAATCAACCAACCTAAATGAGAATAATTTACTACGAAAATTGCCGTGACCCGTTAGAAATTGCGACACGTAATGATCAATTTAAACCGCAGTTAAGGTTATCAAAAAATACATATACAAGTACAAACAATACTATATACTAACTACAATTTATTCGTAAGTCTACATTGACGTTTAGATCTACAGTTAAAAAATTCTAAAAAATAGATATTCTTAGTAAAACTGATTAGTCACTTCCTATTCCAAAGTTATGATTTTCATATCAAAACGTTTTCAAACATTGCTAATTGCTTATAACTTAAGCTGTATTCTGAATAGATTAATATGGCTTATGTATTATAATAAATATTTCAATATTCATGATTCGAAACTTTGCTTTCGCGACTTCCCCTAATTAAATCAAAAAGTTATCTGTTTACTCATGTTTATCCTCTCCAATTATTCCCTTAAATACATACACTCAAATAAATTTCTTATAAATAAGAGTATTTAATAAAAAAATATTATTTGTTTCAGGTATGTTCGCAAGTGAAATAAGATGTGTGAATTGATATGATGAAGGTAACATAAATTAAATGGTGAGTGACAAAAGTATATCGTTATTCAAAATAATCTATAAACAAAACAAAAGATATATAAATTATAAGTAAATAAAAGATTAATATTTTACACAAAACAACTATTTTTCTCAACATCTTAATTCATCAGAAACGATTACATATTTACATACATATGTGAACAAAACAGTTTTTTTTTAATATCTAAACTGTCTTAGCCTCGTGCTGAATTTTTCATTTGTTTCAATAATAGAGGAGGCCTGTGCTATAAAAATATGTAACGTGTACACATTTTTGGTAGAAGGTTTTGACGACTTTCCTATAGCTCACCCTTAACTAAAACTCTCACACACCTTACATCAGGTAGAGCATGTTTAACAACTTGTTAATGACACGTCCTGTATTACTTGGCGTGTTGTAAAATTATTTAATACAAGGCCCCGGAGAGGGATTTATCGACGGGCCGCCGACCGTGATTAAATACGCACCCCCTTCTCCTCTCACCGCACCGCTGTAACCTTTCTGACCTTTTAGTGTAGGTAGAGCCAGTAGTACAGCTTCATAGTTATGTTATGGGTCGAATTTTAATTAAGAATTCGTTTTGCACAAAATTTATTATAGGAAATATATTGGGTTGGCAACTAAGTCATTGCGGATTTTACGCATGGATGGCTTCAGTTGAATTTTCAGGTTTGCTGGCGTAGTCCAAGTGTAAAACACATTTTGTTATTTGATAGTTGACAATTTAGCTATCAATCATTAAAAAAAGTTTTTTGATCGGTTGCATAGTTTTCGTTTGGTGTTCGTTGAAAAATGGAAAATCAAAAGGAACAATATCGTCATATTTTACTTTTTTTTTCGCAAAGGTAAAAGGCATCGCAAGCTCACAAACAGTTATTTGCTGTTTATGGCGACGAACCTGGGTTGGCAACTAAGTAATCGCGGATTTTCGAGTTTTTGAACATAGCCAAGTTGTTTTAAGTGGTTTTCAATGAATGTATGTGATACATGAAGCTTTTCTGCAATATCACGAGTTATACTGTGACGATCCGAATCGATTATTGCTTTGATTAAGTCTTCATTAACTTCAACTGGACGACCAGAGCCTTTTTCGTCTTTGAGTGAAAATCACCAGAACCAAATTTGTCCAACCAATTTTGACGTTACCGTTCTTTTAGGGCTTCGTCACCATAAACAGCACATAACTTTTTGTGAGCTTGCGATGCGTTTTCCCTTTGCGAAATTAAAAAGCAAAATATGACGATAATGTTCCTTTTGATTTTCCATTTTTCAACGAACACCAAATGAAAACTGCGCAACCGATCAAAAAACTTTTTTTACTGATTGATAGCTGAATTGCCAACTATCAAATACAAAATGTGTTTTACACTTGGATTACGCCAGCAAACCTAAAAATTCAACTGAAGCCATCTATGAGTGAAATCCGCAACTACTTAGTTGCCGACCTAATAAATAAATAAAAGAAAGACACAAAGATATGTCTTGAGCGTTTGAATGTTGTCTTTTTTAATCGTAACCATGAGCTCTTGCTTCGGAGTAGGATGTATTCGCATATAGTTTAAAGGCTGCTTTTAAAATATTGCCTAGAGCGATAAGGCCTTGTTGTATTATTCCTTACCTCCTCACCTTACCTCCTCTTGTTTTATTCCTTATAAGTTAAGTTTCATTTTTATTTAGTGTATATACAAGGAAGTTTTAAATAAATAAATAAATAATCGTTTTTAACTTCATGATTATTTCACAACATGTCCTGTCACAATGTCAATATGACAAAAAATTCTCTACTTAATTTCTTCAAATATCTCCTTTAGAGTTATTTGTATGAACATACAGTATTAATTGCCGAAGCTGTAGGTATAAAAATAGGATTCTCTTTAATGCGACAATACGTTGCTTAAAGTTTACATAAAAAATAAAAACTTATTTA
Source organism: Cephonodes hylas (assembly GCA_030295005.1). Classification (NCBI taxonomy): domain Eukaryota; kingdom Metazoa; phylum Arthropoda; class Insecta; order Lepidoptera; family Sphingidae; genus Cephonodes; species Cephonodes hylas. The sequence continues at coordinate 2,407,756 of AP025365.1, forward strand.
AACAAAAGCCCTGAATGGCACAAGTCTGCGCTACTGAGAATGTTGAACTGTGTCCCATCCCGTCTTGAAGTACGAATGGGCTGTAAGAAATTATCTCGGTCCCTCCTTGTAATACTAGAAGTGTTGTAATTAAACTTTCTCCATTCCGTGCCGTTGTTACTTCTACTGGGCTTTGTTTAAGTCAAATGTTTCCAACGTTTTTATCTGAGTTAACGTTTCTACATTGTAGAGTTGTATTTAGATTTTTCTCTAGTTATTAGTATTTTCCAAGTTACGTAATTTGGAATCTGGAAAATTTCTCAAAAACGCCAATAAAGACGCCTTCTATTATTAAACCTCAACCTACCACTTTGGAAAATACAGACGTGAGGTTATATATGTATGTATATATGAAAATTATTATTATACTTTGATTTTTACTTTATAAAAAAGTCTTGAAAACCCTATTGTAGGTACTATTGCTTACTTTTATATTTTTAGTAATATATACCGTAATTAATATCAGAGTCCAAATGTAACATAAACAATGATATTACTCGCCACCATTATTTTGAACAGTGATTACTATCCCCGTTTACTATTCCAAAAACAAACGAGCGACGAAAAACGAACATAGCAAAACGCAAAATCATCAGCGAACTTTTTAATTCGCACCGAGACGAGGCCTGTATTGAACCCGCGACCCTGTGAACTAAAACGAGGCCTCTTGAAACACTGATCTGAATCGTCCCAGTTGGAAGTGACATTGGTCTTTTTAACCCACAGTTTTAATTTCGTTCAAAAAGACCCTTTTATTTCGATTTATTGCGCGTAAAAGTGAAATGTTGTTTTTTTTATAGTGATCTCGCTTTTGTCCCGATCTAGTTGTAAAGAACGGTTAACATTGTTTTGTCTTCAATAATTGCATTTTAGAACTGCTTTTGTGTTTAATTCTCTTTTTTTGTTACTCTTTCTGGAAGTAAAAGTGATTTTATGAGGACGCGTAAAATGCTTTGTTACTTTATGATGTTGCGTTGCTTTCTTATAAAAGTAATAGAAGCCTTCAACGTGGTATATATAGTCAAAATTTTTTGATTTGACAGAAAGTGTCTGCTTATCAACAATTTCCAATATTTTTCCAGGTGTATAGAGGCTTAAAAGAGTAACACATAGGCAGTGCATATCATATAGACTTATATATACACTAGCTGTCCCGGCAAACTTCGTATCGCCCTACCAGTCAATGAATGTCTTGTTACTTATTAACAGAATTTAATTTTTAATTACTTAGGTATATCATCATCCCCTTGCCCTGGTCCCAATTAATTACTTGGGGTCGGCGCAGTATCTCTTCTTTTTCCACACATCCCTGTCAGCCGTCATGTTTTCATTCACCCCTTTCTTTTTCATATCTTCAGCCACGCACTCCATCCATCTCTTTTTTGGCCTTCCTCGGCTCGCCCATCCATCCACTTTCATGTTCATCACTTTTTTTTCCTACATATGATTAATTCCTTCTCTTAATGTGCCCATACCATGACAGACGGTTTCCTTTCATCTTTTCTATCACAGGAGCTACTTTCAGACTTACCCTAAAGTATTCATTTCTGACTCTGTCACTCCGTGTTATACCACTTTGCTGCATGCAGTTGTCTTTCGTAAGTCTTCGTCGTTGACCATTTTTTTTTTCCCTTGACCTACCATTTGTCGTACCTACATTCCAACTTGCATACCTCAATCTCATTTCCCGGGCTAGTGTCTTACGTTGCCCGCGCCCGGGCTGGTGTAACAAACCTTGCCCATTTCTCATAGGAACCGGGTGCTGCCCCTGCGCGTCGGCTACGGGGGACGGCCTAGGCCCTGTCACCTTTCTTATTATACATACTGTATAAATGTTTTGGCAAATGTTTTACGGCCGCCCGCCTGTCTGACACCAACTCTCCTTGGGGCTTTCGTTCTTTTGGTAAAGGGGTAGAGATAGCGTGTGTTTGGGTACAGGATATTGCAGGTAACGATTTTTGGCCTGATGGTAAGGATGCCACAGTCCCGGATAAGGAAATAGTGGGAGACTCCAACAGCTCGGGGGGCCGAGGTCGCGAACTCATAGCCCTGTTCCATGACTGGCTAGATCAATGGAAAAGGCATCCCCTGACCATTTATTAATATTTCTTGATGGAGATTTAGAATATTTTAGATATTCAAGCATAATAAAAAATAAAATATTAGGCACTACCAAGGAGATTTGTTACACAAAATAAATTTCTGAACGCCTTAATATTTGACAGCCAAAAAATGTCAATCCATTGTCATGAGAATTCTGCATTTTTAACATCTAAAATACGCAATAATTCGAATGTTATAGATACATATTGTCGATTCAAAATGCTTATTTTAATAAGTTCTTTTATTTGAGGGGGCCTCTAACTGCATCGACGGGATGACCATTAAATGACAGGAAATTTTGTATGGTGTTAAAGTTCAAAATGACTTAAGTATCATTACGAACCTTTTGTATGGGAATATAGAAAAGTATTATTTTTAGACCTTTTCAGGCAATTATTAAAATGTATCTCTCCGTAAGAACAATCCTCGTACTTCAAGGAATATTATAAAAAAAGAATTAGCGAAATCGGTTCAGCTGTTCTCGAGATTTGCGCTTAGGAACACATCGAGCAATTCATTTTTATAACATAGAACTCCTCCACTACGATTTAAACTTTATTGTATTGTATTAAAGTTTAAATTGACTTAATTATTAAAACGAAACTTTTGTATGGATAAAGAAAACAATGAAAAGTCCCACGGGAACGCTATCGAACGGGATAAAAAGTATCCTATGTCCGTCTCCTGGCTCTAAGCTACCTCCCTACCAATTTTCAGCCAAATCTGTTCTGCCGTTCTTGAGTTATAAGTGGTGTAACTAACACGACTTTCTTTTATATATATAGATAGTAAAAGTACAGATAAGAAATGTACGCAATTAAAAAATACCCCACCTGTCAGAATCACACCTAAATCACAAGCGCCTCTTAACAGGTAATTGGGGAAAAATGACAAAAATAAATTGAATTTTTCCCATTACCCTCGTGATAATTAAACCGGAAAACGTCAAAACCGATTAATATTACCCCATAATGCTCTTAAAGAACATCCATTTCTACCCCTTTCCCGAGCTACCCCATGCTACCCCTTCATCCGTCAGTGGCAAATCTTAAAGAACTCCGTACCAGATATTAAAAATAATAAAGTCCCCTAAGTACCGAGCTTCTTCACAAACCATTGTGTAGTTAATCTGTTAATAAATTTAATTAGTAAGGCAAATGTTGTGAATTTTAACGCACTAATATAAACACTTGAATCTTGAAGTAAAATGTAAGAACCTGAATGATTTTAGTTTAAAAATTAGGATATAACTTGACTAAAGCAATTTTTTTTTTCATTTAATACGATATGTTAAGTTATTTTGAAAGATTAATTTATATTGTTAAGAAGCAGTGATGGCCTCGAGGTTTAGGCGCGCGGTCGAGAATCTCGGCGGTCGCGGGTTCGAACCCCAGGCACACACCTATGACTTTTCGAAATTATGTGTGTATTCAAATTGAATTATCACTTGCTTTTACGGTGAAGGAAAACATCGTGATAAAACCTGCACACCTAAAAAGTTCTTTGAAATTTCTTAGGTGTGTAGTCCGCCAACCCGCACTAGGCCAGCGTGGTGGACTATGGCCTAAAACCCTCTCAATGGTAGAGGAGACCCGTGCTCAGCAGTGGGCATATATGGGTTGATGAAGAAGAATAAGAAGAGAATTTATATTGATCCAAATTTCAGTAGTGGTGCTTCCACAGAAGCTCAAACGCGTTACACATTAATTTCTAATGTCTAGTTTATAATTAATTATTTATTATGGAGTCAGGATATCCTCATTTATATGTCAAATTACCTTCGTTAACTAAAGATTATTGGCCTTTACGCTTCTATGGAAGTACCACCACTGCCTAATTTATATTTATTTCATAAAAAATTGAATTTTTCTATACTAATAACTTATCCCATCTAAATAAACAATATAATGAAACCCTTCAATTTTTCCATTCATGTTTTACTAAAAAAAATCGCTTATTTCCACAAGGACAGATAGGGGTTGGGATTAATTAAATCAAGATTTTTTAAATCCAATTTAAAATCAATTTTCGTCGCGTGGGGAGAAATGATTTGAATAATGTGCCAAATTAAATGTACATTGACTGAGCTTCCGCGGGTTTTTTGCTTCATTACTGAGACAAAGGGAATAGGCAAATCTGTTTTTGTTTAGAACATTCTAGTTAATGGGATATTAAAGTCATCGTTTGTATTTTTAATGCACTCACCCTATTTATACGAATTTGTTCAAAAGAAATATTATTAATATTTTTTATGGATTTTTATTTATAACCGTATTTAAATCTCAACTATGTCCGTCTCAAAACTCACAGATATTGTTTCCGGCATAAAAAAATGTGACAGTAATAACAAAAGCCACCAAGGTTTCTACCATTGCTTGCTAATTTTAGTATTCATGAATAAGTTTGATAAAAACATGTCGTTTTCCAGACAATAACAATGAATCCCAACATCCAAGTTAAAAACCATCATAATAAAGGATTTGGATGGTTAGGGATGCTCCTATCTAGTGGTCATGGTCTGCCCTAGAATAGGTGCTACGAGTACGCGACCTCGGCCCCCGAGCTGCTGCAGTCACTATCAACTTTCCCTTCCGTGACTGCAGTATCCACTCCTACAGACCATACTTTCCTCTCCCATAGCCTCCTCTCTCATTCACTATTCCCTTCACCCCGCTTGATGACGGGCAGCAGCGTCATCAATGCGCTTCCCCTACTGCGCTCGCCAACCCGCCTGCCAAGCGTGGCGAGAACTGGCAATATCCCCTCCAATGGATGATACTAGGACCGTTCCCGGTGGAAGTCATTGGGGGAGGCCTATGTCCAGCAGTGGACCAACACAGGGCTGACATGATGATGATGATGATGAAAGGATTTGCTAAATCGTAAACCACAAAAAAAATCTTACTCAGAACACATGATTTTTTTAATGTAACTCACAATACAACATAAATATTCAAACACGTTTCATACGAAAACAAAACGCAAGCACGTCTAATCCCCGAACTGGCAAAAGCGAAACTTCAGTAACAGCATAAAGGAGTTACCGCGAAGAGTCCGTAAAGTCTCACTAACAAGACTCCGTCGCGAGCCATCACTGTAATTAGTCGTCGCGGGATGCTATTTTTTACACATCTTCTTTAGTTAATTTTTTAGTTTACTTTTGTTGGGAAAAAGCAAAACTCAATTAAAAATGTGTTCAAATGTACTTTAGTATTATTAAAAATCTACATGGCTGGATATGGAAAATTTGCGTTTTAAATCATGAAACTGCTAAAACGGAGCTTCTTGGTAGACGGGTTAAGAATTAATACCGCTACGTCGAAACAAATGCTCAATTGAATAGAAAAATTCAAAGGTTTCTGAACCTCATTATCTCTCAGTAAACTAACGGCCCAACCACTTTTTAATTTAGGAAATGGTTTCAATTTATTTTATTCTAAATAAAGCAGTCCTGGTTATTTTATCTTTTACTCATTTAACTATTCAAAAGTTCTTACCTCACAACTACTCTCAGGTATCAATAACTTTTGTATACGTTTATGAGGACCAATTGGTCTCATAACTACACTCACATAAATATAAACTATTCAACAGCCCTAATAGTCGCCGTATTCCGAATTACCACACATTTAGTACAAGGAAATGGTCAAAGCTAATACAGCAAGACATCAAAGCTATCCATACTGGCCATTAAAAACACTCCAATTTTCGTCCGCAAAGAACAAAAGAGATCCAACGCGGCTCGCGTGCGAAGAGGTGGTAAGGGAAGCCATTTTGGAATGAAGGCAGCTACCGGCTCCATCCCAAACCATTTTATGGGTTAATCACTAGCTTTGAAGTTTGACGAATGGCGGAATATTTATTGGCTCGCTCACGACACACGTTCTAGGGCTGGCACGTTGCCGTAATTACAGTAAAGTAGGGTGTCCATGTTAGGTGCCTTTACCTTACTTTAGAACAGTGAAATTGACCTAGAATACTATATGGTTTCCTGGTTAGATCAAATGATGTTGATAAAAAAAATGGTCATTACTTTAAAACTATTGATTGCTTTTGAGAGTAATACTTAATTCTCTTTTTCTTATTCCAGTGTGTTACATTGATTTAGAAACCATGTATTGTCAAACCAAGTAATTGAACACTACTTGATTGCCATACTGTTTCATTGACGTGTCAAATTAGTTATCTAAAAATAATTTTAGATCAAACATTATCACCCAGTTTTTTTAAATAAACAAACATATTTGATCCCAATGTAAATTCAATTAACATAAATACAAACCATCTTAATTGGATACATATAAAATCAACCAAAATACACCACGCATTAAAAAATATTCAGTGCCCTTATTCAACACAACAGTAATCACGAAACCGCGTGATCGGAATAATATAAACCGATATGGTAATAATTTATCGTAAAATTCAATGTGACACCCAAAATACCCGCGTTCCGTTTTACGAGGCAGCGTTGATCGTCCAAAAATAGTTTATTCCGTGACGGTTGGTGAATGAAAGTAACATAAAAACTGTGCGCATAATAACATCAAACGTAACTCACGGGATTGACTCATAAAGCTTTTTACATAAATGTAAGTGTGGGGCGGCTGTCACAGCGATTTGTATTGATTACGTTATTTTAGACTGTAACTGAGCATTCAAATAAAAATGAGAGTACCTCAATATGTACGTAACGTGTGGTATATATGTACGTATTTATCCTTTGGGACACAAATGCCATAAGATTAAAAGTACCTGTCTAAAAAAGGTATATAAGGATTTAAACAACAAACATCTTTAATCACTTCTTATCAGTGTACAGAATGTCTTTGCTAAAGATCCAGTTTAAAAACATAATTTATTTACCTGTCCGCCAAACCGCGTTAGAACAGCCTAATCGAATGAGACATAAACCTTCTCAGTTATAGACGAAATTTGTGACCAGCAGCAAAGTATGTATTTGGGCTAATAATGTCTGACGTGTTTAGTGCCTGATCATATTTCACAGACAGATAAATAAAACCCTGCAAATTAATTACAGCTTTGTTTCTCTATATCTATATTAACATGATTAACCGATTTTCACTAGTAAAGAAATTCAATATATTCTCTTATATCGAACTCTCTACACACACTCTCGCTAACACTCGCGCCACACCCCAAATCGTCTGCGTGTATAGAGCTTGGATTTACACCCGCATATAAAGCATAAAAGAAAACGGGAATGATCATCCACGAGGTGTCTGTATCGACGCGGGAAAACGCACGTGTGCCCACCGTTAACTTTGCTTATTTGGGCGGAAAATTGTTTTTCGTAAACTGGGTATATCATTTTTAAGTGACGCTTTAGTTGTTATTATTTTTATGATAGATTAATGTTGTATACGAAATTGAATTTTTTGAGAGAAAAAAAAATATTTTGAGTTTGATATTTTAAGTATGATATGCTGGTCAATAATATACCCAATATATAACAATGTCAAGATTTAAATAACACTATTAAAAGATATAATAAATGTAATTTTCAACACTGTAAACAGTTTATATCTTTTATATAAACTTATTTACTCGGTTTTCATATATTTTATCATCAAAAGTATATTAATATATGTTTAAAATTTTTCCTCGCATTAATATCGCGAGACGTACATTTTTCTTCATTTTCATCGAATTACAAATGTCTAGAGCAACACTTGACGACGTCAAAGAAATTCCTCGTCGGAGTAATGTATCGTCGAAATAAGCATCTCACCTGAATGGGGGAGCTTTTATACAATTTTGCGCATTCCGACGAGAGCTCGTATTTGTGACAAGTTGCTGCGATGTCGGAATGTGCGGAGGCGGTGCTTTGTATTTAAAAATGTTTATAAACATTTCTTTTCCGAAATATTTTAACTAATTGTAAGTATGCATATAATGATTATAAAGCAGTAAATCGTAATAACAAAAACGTTGGTATAACAAAAAGTGATAGGAAAGTAATCGCATCAAATTTGATTGCGCCATAATTTTCCAAATTGCATCTCCTTAGAGAATTATTCTCTAAATCTAATTAAAAAAATATATGTAGGTATACGTCACACACTGCTTCGCCTATGTGTAAATCTATAAGACAGCCCATCAGTCACTAATCAGAGATTTTTGTATTTCTAGACTGATAACAGTCATGTTAAATTTATCACACGCGTCATGAACGCGAATATTCTATGCATTTATCTACACTTCAAAATACAGAACTCTTATATAAAACATCACAGATAACTCCTGCACTAAATTTCTAATTTTTGATCAAAATATGTCCCTAACGATCATAAGTTAATCTTAAATACCTCATCCAAACTTCAACGCACATCCCACATCCGATCAATAAATACATTCACACGATATTGAAGGCAGTGATATATTAGCGCTGGGGGCGAGAAGGGGGCGAGAGAGACGCGAGGGGCGCGGGGGGCGTCACGAAAATGTTCCCAACACCTTAATGACAGACGTTTATAGATGATTGGTGGAGAAAATGATGGGCAAATTGATCTCTTACGGGAATTATGTGAGGTCTGATATATTGATGACGTGGAAATATGGTGGAAAGTGTTTCATAATACACGATGTGTTTTCGATAGCGCAAGGCGTATCTTACGAAAACGTTTATATGAAAATATTTTATAAAAAAATAAATGCCTCGTGTTGTATGAAGGAAGAAATATAGCTCCTGAGTTTATTCTTTATATTTTTTATTACTGGAAATCTTTTGAAGGAAAAACTTAATTCAATTGCAGCAACTTCAATTTCCATTTCATACCGATCTGATAAACACGTCTCGATGGCATCGATATTGCTACGTCGTAGCAACTTTACTACGAAATTCGTAGACGGTCTACGAGAAATACTTTTGTTATTTTTCCTCTGGCAAGTTAAGCATTGCAGTTTCGTTGGAGAATAAGTTGTTTATTCTAAAGAATTGACGAACTTTGACCTACAAGGTTATTTTATTGAGGCAACGTCTTTTCACTTACCACGCGGGTACATTTTAGGGTACATAAAGGCAGACAATGGTCGCGTCTAAAGGCTCGATACAACGCACGAACAATGACACTCAGGGCTCTTAACGTTTTATAAAGCCCCTGACCCCGATCCATTGTAGGAAAAAATACCTTTCTTTTGACACAAAGTTATATTTTCAACGCTTTCATGACTTTTTATATGAAGGTACAATTAAAAGGAAAAATATGGTTTTAGTCAAGTGGAGCTTACTGATTTTCTTCTGAGCTTCGCGCAGGTGCAATGGAGATCGGTTGGGTGATCTCTTTAAACAGCATAGTTTTACACAATAATCGTTTAAGTGAAATAATTAAAACAAGGCTAACTAAAAACTGAATTAATCCCCTTTGTAGAGAAAATCATAGTTATTTTCTACACTTTTAGATTAATATCTTCCTACTAAATTAAGTATGACAGTTTTTTTTTGTAATATCAACAAATGACTATTTTTCGTCAACCTGCACTAAAGAACTTTCTTCATCAACCCATATACGCCCACTGCTGAGCACGGGTCTCCTCTACCATTGAGAGAGTTTAGGCCATAGTCCACCACGCTGGCCTAGTGCGGGTTGGCGGACTACACACCTAAGAAATTCCTAAGAACTCTTAGGTGTGCAGGTTTTTTCACGATGTTTTCCTTCACCTTTAAAGCAAGTGATAATTCAATGTGAATAAACACATAACTTTGAAAAGTCAGAGGTGTGTGCCTGGGGTTCGAACCCGCGAACGTCGAGATTCTCGACCACGCGCCCAAACCTCGAGGTCATCACTGCTATTTAAGATCTTTAATTTCCTGAGTAATTATACTGTAGTAATAAAATATATATTTATTCCCTTTACCAAATAACCAATTAACACCAAACACTCCAACAGTAACGCATATTCGTCTCCCAAAATTAGATCAGTGTCAATGTCTTCACTTAATAGGAGCAGGCAGGCCATTAGACGTCATTTATGTAAATAGACACACAGCTCCCCCCCCTTCTCCTCCCATCCCCTCCCTCTCCTCCCCTCTTGTACCCCTCCTACCCCAGCTTCCCCGGCTGGTGCGACCACCTGCCGTCGGCGCGCCGATCGCTCCATTTATCATCGGATGTCTGTCAAAATTGTCTGAATGGTTGATGTGTGCTGGCTGTTTCGTCTGTGTTATATGATACAGCATGTGCCTGCTGGAGGTAGAGGCTATTGAGCTCATGCATGTTTTTATACTATTTGTATTTATATAAAAAAGAATGGATAAAAGATAAACGTAGAATGCCATTGGCGACGTTATCGCTTACCTTAGGATGTATAATATAGGAGGAAATATAAAGACACAATTTGCTTCTTCTACATATCTTACAGTTCGTCGGTCATGTCTTTATACATTCTATATGGATTAAAAATATTGTTTAGGCTTTAGATACTATACCAGTACCAAAATCATATGTCAGAAATAGGGACATAATTATTAACCTCATTCTACCAGTTCAAACAAGATTTAATGTGTGGAAAGCCTTAATATCTACAAATATTTCTACCTTATTACCTACCATCTACCTAAGTTAGTTTAAAGAATGTTTATGTGAAAAATCTCTCCGATAAAACAACAAAGAAAAACTAAATAAATACAAAAATAAGCTATAAAAAATTTAAATCCCAACCAAGAGCGGTAACTGTAATTTCCTTCATAATTTCCATGCTAAAATGCAGGCATCTCGCCGCTGAGGTTGGCGCCATTTTGACGCGGACGTCACTTCCGCCCACTAGCAATTCTGCCATCCGACGGCGCTACGACTTCCGGTGTAGCTTCGGGCGTAGATACATAGTATACTTATGTATATGTATAATCTCTAAGTCTTCGTGTAAGACTTATTTATTAAAGGTCCGTTGCGATGTGATAATAATAAAACAAAAAAAAGCGAAATAATATTAGAAAGTAAATAAACGAATTACTATAAAGCGGCCGTGTCAAACATATATGTTTATGATAAACTAATCGTAGGTTCGGCACGTTTGGCATACTGCTGTTAACCTAGCAGTAGAACTTTTAAAGCTTAATATTTCATTGCATAGTCTAAGGATCCGTGAAAAATGTTATATAAAGTTATCTTTGCAAGAGATTCCACCTGGATTTCGTCTTAAGAAACTTCTCGAAGGATTATCTCAGTAATGTCTCGTACCCGTAATGTCTGAGATGTGAAATTGCTGTAGAATTTGCTTGCATTCGTCACGCGTCGTGCGAGACTCAGCAAATCCTTTTAAGTCTTAATGAAACATTAGCGAGAGCGTTTCTTACTACATATGTTTTTGTGAAATTTCAAGTTTCGTGGCGTTTAAGACCTTTTTGCATGGCGTATATAAATGTGAAACGAGAAATTTCTATAGAGAAGTTTTATCTCTCCTAAAACTTGGAGTAAGTCAGTGAAATATTTTGTTATGATTTTTTTTACTTATCTATGTAACTCTATTTGTATTTTTCTGCAAACAATATTCAATCAAATCAATGTCTTTGAAAAGGTAGCCGAGATAAATATATTTTATTTGTAAAGCCTTAATATTTATGTCGACAATTCGTAAATTTTGACAAAACACACTTAACATTAAACAACCGAACAACGCATTAATATAATTAAACCCGCGTGGTACGTGTTTGTAAAATTTAATAAATGGGCCGAGGAAAATGTGTAATCACGTTCAAAAGAGATTCACAGAAACGAGGCTCGCTGTATAACGATCAAACTTCGCTCTAACTTTGGTTCTTCTCGGCAATGTTTAAACGACAATTAATATGGAAATCACAGCTTAACGTGGATTATCTTGAGTTGGTAAATAAATCTGTATTAATAAATACACCCAACAGTCACACCTATAGTTCTGACCTCACACTAAAATATTCGTCTTCTGTCGTAGATATCAGATACTACTAGTTTTCAATTTAAAGGACTTATTAACTTAATCTGTTTAGTAAAATATCATCTCGGCGGTTGCGGATTAAAAAAACAGGCAGATAACTCTGACCTTTCGAAGTTATTTGTGTGTTCAAAATGAATTACCATGTATTTTAACGGTGAAAAATAACACCCGAAAGAAACCTGCATTCCTATAAGTTCTTTGGAATTTCTTCTTTTTCTTCTTCCGCAAAAACCCAATATTGAGAAGGCTCGTGCCCCGCAGCGAGACGTACATATATGGGTCTATGCTTCATTGACATTGGTCTGAATACAACAAATAAAAACAAAAATTATTACTCACTCATCATAACACATCATCGTCCTATTAATCATTGTCGTATTACCCGTACTGCAACGGCCATAAACCATATTAATTAATTATCAGAACTAATCCACGATTTAAACCAATACTCCAGATACATCTTGTTCAATTAAGATGGCCGGTAAATTATGAGCTCTCACGTTGGGCATAATTCGCGCTTATGGTAATGCATCCAGCTCTCGGCTGAGTGGAATGCCTTGTACCACAGGATTCACTTTATCATTTCGAATAATGTGCTCCGCGATTCATATGGATCTCTTTCTGGGACGATAAAATATTTTTTTACTATTATTTATCAAATATTTGTGGTATACGAGTTTGCGGTTTGGTTGGTGTTTGTGTCGTACCTATATTTATTTATTGTGCTAATACAACAAATAAGCGAATAAAATAGACATTATTAACTTAATGAGAAGGTTGTGTAACAATAGAGGCCTCGCTATCAGCGATTTCATCCAGGCAACCTCTGCTGGACTAGTATGATCAAATTTATAGAACGGGTGGTCAATATGAATAATATGATCCTTTCATATAAAGGCGACGTATACTTTAAAAGTAAACATTAATGGCAGTTATTAAGGGCAAATTATTCTAAGCGTTAAAGTATCGTTTTTATTACCTTTTGTATAATATTGGTGTCGAGTTCGCAAGGAGTTGTTCATCAAAGAGTATTTTGTGTGTTTTAACAACACTTATTTTTATTTATTGTAACTTGCATTTTTATCAAAAATATTAACAAACCACTTCATTTTGCTACACAAAAGACAATACTCACGTATTTTCCACTAGAGGGACCTACGATCGGCCATAAATCCAAGTTATGTACCCATAAATGTCACGCCACGATCGATACAGCTGTTACATCGTAAACTGAAGACAAACTGACAAAAAGTACGATAAATTTCACTCAGTATACGAGTATATCACACGTGATTTGATACTCTAGAAACATTACTAGATATTAAATAACTTATGATGGGTACACTGTCAGTATTGCATAACCACTTCATCTTAGGTATTACTCACTCATATTTACTAATAAATACTGGCTTTTGTATACAGCTTTTCTTTCATTTAGGTAGATATTTTTTTGTTTTAAATATATTTGATATCTTATATTAATGAGCAATTAGTCAAAATTGGCTGTGTGACTTGGAGCGTAAAAATAACATATCAAAATTAATCATGCATACTTCAATTAAGTAGGTACTTTAACAGTGAACGAAAACGTGAAAAAACCTGCACTTCAAAAGAACCTTAGGAATTTCTTAGGTATTTCTCCAACTTACATTAGGGCAGCGTTGTTGACTTAGGCCTATATCTCTCAATTGTAGAGGAGGGCCGTGCTTAACAGTGGAACGTATATGGCCTGATCACGATGATAATGAAATTAAATTCCAGTCGCTATAATCCCTATAATGGCTTTATAGCCAGGCATATATTTTAATACTTTCTTAACGTGCACAAAGATATTGAATCTATTTCCTTTTTTAAATTTCGAACCAGAACAATTGACAAGCTGCCAGTAACAACCGCAGTATGCAATATACGATCCAATAAACAGATCGCATTCTGAGAGCAATATATCAGGAGCAAATTCATAGGGCAGTATTTATGCCTGGCGGGCTATTATCGGTGCTATTAGGGGGCTAATCGGGGCACCGTCGCAAGTGCTCGTCGGTCATACGCATGGGACGGCCAACGCCAGATGCCAGTAATGGACGCAGGTGCGATTAAGCCGATTTATGGACGGGTTTTTCGATATTGAATATGGGCTACGAATTTACGCAGTGACAAAACTTTGATTGGAATTTTGGTTGGTAAAAATTTTGGGGTTTTGTCTTATATGCAACATAATGACATGCTACAAGAAATTTTTCATAATCAGAAAATTGTACTGTAATGTAAGAAAAATTTTTTGGTTGGATAAAACGGGACCCTATAACTATGACTCCGTTGTCCGTCTGTCACCAGAATGTGTTAAAACTGTGTTAGATAGACAGGTAAAATTTTAACATATAATGTATTTATGTTGTTGCTATAACAAGAAAAAAAATACTAAATAAATATATAAGTGGGGCTCCGATGCAACAGACATGATTTTTTTACCGTTTTTATAAGTTAACATGATATTAATTATGTATAACAAAACGCACTTTTCATGTATATATGTATATATCGATAGGGACCGATTTCACATAACTCTTCATCATATTCCACCAGCTTTAGATCAGTCAAATCATAATCCCTCACCACTCCATTTTCTGCAATCTATTTAGACTGCACTTCAGTCACTTGGCAGTATAAAAAGGTATCCAATAAGGGTCTGGGGTCCCAGACGTCGAGGAACTAGCTCAAGGCGCCACTAAGAACTCTCGAGCAGTGAAGCTACTAACAAACCTTTTGCTATCAACAGCAGAAATCCTTCACCGCTCACAATGAACTTTATTCTAAGGGTTTAACTACTCACACTCAGTTCTTTGAAACCGCGAGAGCTACTCGCGTCAAACTGTAACCACTTCTAACGTCTAACAGCGTGAAGTCGTCCTTAGGATTTGTGGTGTCTGGTAATAATTTGTTATAAAAGTTTTATGACATGCAAAGTAAATGTAAATTATTTAAACGTTATACAAGGCTTAATTTGATTTTTTTTCGTTTAAAACGTAAAGAAGACCTTAGTTATGACAAACCAGAGAGATTTAATACCCAAGAAAATTAGAATACGTAATACATAATTAAAGTATAGTTTATAATGTAACACATAACGCTGAGGTTCGACTGGGAGTCTTAGGCATTTAGACATTTTTTTCTTAATTTGTATAAAGTGTAAACAAATAAGTCATCTTGAATTTTAGTGAATTACATGTATTTCTTCTCAATTCATAATACAATACATAAATAATCACACATTTTTTACTTTACCTGCAACTAACTACAGCCCAAATTCCTCATTAATTAAAAGCCACAAATCAAATAACGATACTGCCATACACTGTAACATTTCATTAAGTCAAACGGCAAAAGTGTGCGACGTACAAGGTACTTATCCTTATATCAATATCCCCTAACCAGCGCCTAGTCAGCGCTCTGAAGTAGGTTTAAGGGCTAACGCTGCAAATACCGCAATGGACGACACACAATTCATAAGAGGCAGCGATTTTACAATCTACAATGTTACAGGGGATTATTAATTCTAAGTCCGTTTTCACTTCAAAAAACTATACAATAAAACTATTCATTTTAGTGCAAGGCAATGCTGTAATTGCCAAAGAAATTTTGTACAACTATAATTTTTTCAAAGACGATTCTTGAGGAATCGAAACTCGATTTGAAAGATCAAACTTAAAAGCAGGGTTCCAACTTTACAATATTAATGCAAATAAAAAAATAAGTAACACTCAGTTAGTGTAAATTTCATATTTTAACAAATTGATATATTTGTGTCTACCTTTCATAAAATAATATTCCGGTTAAATTAAACCAGAAACTAAACTCCTATACCCGCTCACACTACGACCGCAACTTTTAATCTCCTTTTGTTCAGATGAGGACATCCTCATACAAAAGGCAATGTTTTTTAAAAAATGTGGCGAGACTTAAAAAAATATTTGATTAATAGTAAATTATGCTTCTTTTTTATAATATGAGCACCTTCACCTGGTATTAGATTATATAGGAAATCGTCAATCGCTAGTACTCGCCCTGATTACCTTGTTGTCACTACCCTGATCAAGGATGCTGTTACGGTGCGGTCAATATCGAATGAGAGCGTGACAATAATCGCTTCTAATGCATTTAATAAGGAGTTAAGCTCAGCCGTAATTTGCGTACTATCAATGGAATAATAAAGTTTTTCTAAATTACTATGGATCGTTTCCATGTTATTCAATAAGTATTTTTCGTTTCTATTTACTTTGCTGATAGAATTGTTAAAGGAAGATATGGTAGATTTTATAACATGGATGTTATCTTTCATTAAATGAACTATTTTCTGTTCGTCCGTTTGGACGTCATCAATCGCTTTAGAAAATTGCGTTGCGTCATCATGATCTAAAGTACCGAAAAATGTTTTGAGAATAGTGCCTCCAAAATCCATAAGACCTCTTTTAAAACGAGCGCTAGGTTTTTCGTCAGTTAGCAAATACGAAATGGACGAGAATTTTTTCACATTGTTATTGTGTTGATTTTGTAACGCCGATAGTGAGTTAGAACACTCCTGCATAAATTTTTGTGATGTGAATGATTTACAAAGTGATTCTATTTTTTCAAATAAAAATTCAATTTTATTGATAGTGGGCTTAACGTGACTGATGTCAATATAAGTTATTATGTTCCAGTCATCGTTAGTAAATTTGACATCGAGAAGTTTGTCGAAATATAGACCCGGACTTCCTACTATTGTCGAGACGTATTCGGGTGACGCGGATGCATGAGCTGATCTGGAACAGAATGAACGACTATGATGTAATGATGTTTTATTGTTGTGGTATATGAGCGGCGGCGAGTTTAATTTCGTCATAATGATGACGAACATATTTTCTTCCTATCAATAAAGTGACGGTATGATTTCCGTTTATTTTAATGATTTTAAATGGGCCTTTCCACACTGGCATTAATGATTTGTTTTGTTTGTGGTGACACCTCACGTATACCATATCATTTGCATTATATGTGATGGGCTTTGCGTGTGTGTCGAAGCGGGTTTTAGATTTTTCTTTCGACGTTTGAATATTTTGAAGGGCCTTCTGGCGACTGTAATAAAGTCGGTGATTTAATGCACGAATGTAATCTGTGTATGTATTGTGATCAATGTTATCGATACTGCTAGGTATATATGGCTTATATCCAAATAATAACTCTAGGGGTGAAAACCCTGTAGTGCTATGAACGTTGGAATTGTAAGCGATCATCGCACTGGGGATATATAAATCCCAAGTGTGTTGATTTTCACCTACGTACGACCTCAAGTATTCTTTTAACGTAGCGTGACTCCTTTCTAAAGCGCCACATGTTTGCGGATGATACGGGGAAGCTAAGATGTGTTTAATACCGAATAATTTGGCTAATTGTTTGAAGACGTCTGAACAAAAATTTGTACCCTGATCTGTTATAAGCATTTTAGGTATTCCCATGTGAGAGATGTAATTAACTAAAAGTTTTGCCGTCTCCTCAGCGGAACATGATCGCATGGGATATGCTTGGGAAAATTTTGTTAAGTCGTCTTGTAACGTTAAAATGAATTTGAAGTTATTTTCGTGAGTTTCCGGAAGGGGACCGACGAGATCTAAAAATAATTTTTCGTTAGGTCTAGTCGCGGTGGATGTTATAATCATAGGCGCGCGATTGGTATGCCTAAGTGGCTTATTGATTTGGCAAGAGCGACAATTTTTAACATATTCTTCAATATCTTGCCGCATACCTTTCCACCAGAATTGGGGTTTTATTCTCTCGAGCATACGTGTACTACCGGGATGACCAGCAGAAGGAGAATCGTGGTTATCCTTAAGAATCTGCTTAACTTCGTCCGGTGTCGGGTATTTAATTGAATTGTGATATATATGCACCTTGATACTAGAATTATGAAACAAAAACGATATGATATTGTAAATTTTATTAAACGTTAGCTTACTAAATGGATCTGAGAAATCTGATATAGCGAATTCGTTTTCCTCCGGGTACCAGTATTTTATCATTTCTCGGTAATCACGGAGTAAATTAAATATATCTTTGTAAGTCATTTCGTCAAAATGATTAAGACGTACAAATAAATGTGTAAAAAGATGTTTATCATTATCTGTCGAATAGAATGTATATAATTCTCGTTCAATATCGCGGATATCGGGTTTACTTGTAGACGCGTTTATGATATCTAAGCAGTATGGCACGGATTCATCAAGATCGACCGATGTTGGGTAGGCAATAAGCTTACATTTTGCTTTGAGTAGAGATTCATTATGTTCTTCGATAACAGTGTCGTATGATATTCCTGCTTGCTTATTTATTTGGAGGAATTGTTCGTATGTTTCCGATATCGACGGCATGTTGTGTGAGTCATCGTTATTACCAACGGCTGGTGTTGGATCACATGCCAATGAATTAGGGACATTTATATTTAAGTCGTTTTCTAAGGTGTTTACCGGAAAGCGAGACAACGCGTCCGCGTTTGCGTTTAATTTGCCTTGTTTATACACTATCTCATAATCGTATTCTTCCAATTTAAGGCGCCATCTGATAAGTCTTGACCCGGGATCTTTGACACTAAATAACCATACGAGAGGTTTATGGTCGGTTATAATTTTGAATTTACGACCATAAAGATAGGGCCTAAAGGTCTTTACACCGAATAAGATAGCGAGAAGTTCTTTTTCTATCGTTGAGTAATTCCCTTCAGCTTTGTTCAGAGTTCGCGACGCATACGCGATCGGCTTGTCCTTACCTATGTCACCTTGCGATAGAATGGCACCTAATGCGTAATTCGACGCGTCAGTTGTTAATAAAAATTGGCGACTAAAATCGGGGTATTGGAGAAGTGGAGCTGAGGTTAATTTATTTTTTAGAGTACAAAAAGCTTGTTGTTGATCCTGTGACCATTGGAATACGGCGTCCTTTTTTAGAAGTGAAGTTAAAGGTTTTGTGATTTTGGAGAAATTTTCAATGAATCGACGATAATATCCGACTAGACCGAGAAATGATTTTATGTCTTTAGGAGACTTAGGGATTGGAAAATGTACGACAGCTTTGACTTTTTCTGGGTTAGGCGATACACCGTTATCGGTAATTATATGACCTAAATAACTAACTTCGCGACGTAAGAATTCGCACTTATCCGGTTGTAATTTGAGGTTAAATTGACGAAGCCTGTCGAATACTAACTTGAGCTTTTGCATGTGTGACTGAAGATCGTGGGAATAAATGATACAGTCATCTAAATACACGTAACAATGAAGTCCCTGTAATCCCGACAACACCGTGTTCATTAATTTTTGAAAGGTTGAAGGTGCATTTTTGAGCCCGAATGGCATTCGAGTAAATTCGTAATGTCCTGATGCGCTACCATTAGTGACAACTGTGAAACCCGTTTTAGGAGCATCCTCGGCCTTAATTTTGATCTGATGAAATCCGCTCACGAGATCAAGAGTAGTGAAATATTTAGAGTGTCCTAACTGATCTAAGATATCTGTTATTAAAGGAATTGGGTAAATTTCGGTTACTGTAGTATCATTGAGCTTTCTGTAATCTATTACAATTCGCCACTTTTGTTTACCGGAGGCGTCTTGTTTTTTGGGAACAACCCACACGGGAGCGCTCCATGGCGATATAGAAGGGCGAATTATATTTTGATCTAACATTTTTTTTATTTGGCTCTCAACTTCACTTTTGTGACACTCAGGAAAACGATAAGATTTTACATGAATAGGCGCAGCATCTTTGGTATCGATTGAATGCTCTATGGCATTCGTACAAGATAGTGGTTCACCTTCCAAATAAAATATGTCGGTGTAACAAGAACAACACTCGAGTAGTGTTTTGGTCTCTTCATTATTAAGATGAGATGTTCTGATAAGATCTAGTACTTTTTGAGATCGGTCTAAGTGAGAACTATGAATGTTGTAAACGTGTTCCGTAATGTTTTTATTGAGTTGTACGGATGATTGGACATCGAAAGGAATTAAATGAACGCGATAATCTTTTATAACTACGTCAGACTCGGTAGTATTAAGTACTGATATATTGACTCTATGGTTTGGCTTGACTGTAACTATACAATTGGCTATGTAAACACCGTCCGATATGCTGTGGTCAAGAACTAGGCCTTCGGTAACGTTCATAAGTTCTGATGGTGAGTTTAAAATGGGACATTCGATAACTGCCTCCGAACGCGAAGGAATAATGTAACTAGGTTGAGAAAAATAGATGGGCAAATAATGATTTTGTATTTTGAGGCAATTTTCGGAATATTTGATGTCGGCATGAAATTTTCTTAGAAAGTCGTTGCCCAAAATGCCATCATATTCTAATTGTATATTTTCGTTGATAGCGTGAAATTTAAAAACAAATGGAATAAAGTTTGCACTACTTTTATTTGAAGAACATTGAAATTCCATTTCAAATGACCCTAGCGTTTCACAATAAGAATTTTCCGCATTAAGACCTTTAAGGTGTATTTTTTCGTTTGCCATTAAAGGTCTTACTTTAAAGTTAGAGAGTTTCGCTATACTAACGCTTGATCCGGTATCAATAAGAAAACAAAGAGGGATCTGAGAGTACTTAGTGTTTAAGAATATATGAGGTAAAGATATTTTATTCTGTAGTGTGTTTACCTCATATAAAGGAGTAGAAACGTCTGACGTACTTATAATCTTAGATTTAGATGATGTATGGACTCGCGGCGAAACATGTCGAGCTCGGTAATTTGGTTTTTGATTCAACGAAACAGTGGCTCCCGAAGGAGTGTGTTGAGGTGTAGAAGATTTAGGACTCAACGAAACAGCGGTTCCCGTAGGAATGTGTTGAGGTGTAGGAGATTTAGGACTCAACGAAACAGCGGTTCCCGAAGGAATGTGTTGAGGTGTAGAAGATTTAGGACTCAACGAAACAGTGGTTCCCGTAGGAATGTGTTGAGGTGTAAGAGATTTAGGACTCAACGAGACAGCGGTTCCCGAAGGAATGTGTTGAGGTGTAAAGGATTTAGGACTCAACGAAGCAGTGGTTCCCGAAGGAATGTGTTGAGGTGTAAGAGATTTAGGACTCAACGAGACAGCGGCTCCCGAAGGAATGTGTTGAGGTGTAAAGGATTTAGGACTCAACGAAACAGTGGTTCCCGAAGGAATGTGTTGAGGTGTAAGAGATTTAGGACTCAACGAGACAGCGGTTCCCGGAGGAATGTGTTGAGGTGTAAGAGATTTACGCGATAGGTCGATGTTACGATTTTTAGGTATTATAGATTTAGAAGTTAACATCGTCTTTGATTGTGACATATTGATATTTGAAACGCGCTTGGAAACAAAATGATTTGTGCCATTATTTCTCGGAATGCGCCGGCACGAGTTCGTAATCCGAGGAGCTAGTTTAAATCCGATACATCATTGACGTTGGCGTGTGCCATGTCATCGTATGTCGGCAATGACGCCAATGGTAGCGGCGGCGCTTCAGAAATATGATGAGCTACTTGCGCATGCAATTGTTTACGCCTTTCGTTGTTAAATTTGCGTTTGCGGCATTGTGAAATATCATGGCCCGGATTTTTACAGTATTTACAATAAATCTGATCGCGCGAATTTTGGGGATGTGATTGCCTATTTTGCGGAAATCGAGAGGCATTAGGACTAAATGACTGTCTAACTGGAGAAAATCGGGAGTTATTCGGTTTATTATTATTTATAGACTCCGATTTTAACGCACTCCTTGAAACGAAATTTTGTATTTTTTCTTCCTCAATTGCAACGTTTACGGCGTCGTTAAGGGACTTTGGATTTCGACAACGCACCAAATTACTAATCTGCGAATGTAATCCTAACATGAAAGTGTGCAACGCTAAGTCTTCCGTCATAGCTAACCGACCTGATAAATCTTTTTTTAACGTATCAGAATTATAAATTTCTGTCTGTAGTTCAGTTAGACATTTCTCAACCCTAAGCGAAAATTGTGTTACACTCTCACTCGGTTGTTGCTTGCAGGCCTGGAGATCTAGGAATAAATGGTTATAGTGTTTCCGTTGCCCAAAATTTTGCCTTAAGAAACTCTTTAATGATTCAAAGTCGTCGAAGACTCTGTTAGAACATGCGATTTGGGCTTTACCCTCTAATTTGGTTTTAATAAATTTAAAAAGTAATGTTTTTTGACTAGGTGATGCTGAATCTAAGGCGTCTTGACAGTTAGATAAGAAGGCTGTGAGGGTTTCGCGATCACCATTATATGAATTAATAAACTTGCATAAAACATTTAAAGAAAATTGTTCACTCATTATGATTTCGGCTGAAGCTACGTTTTTCTTTGATTCAGTCATTTTAACTGGGAAAAAGAGAAATTAAATAGAAAAATATATAAAATTATGGAGGAAATTAAATAATAATTTAATTTGGACTATGTTGGGAAAGAATATAATAGTTTTAAATAAATAAGATTATATGGATAAGGATAATTAAGGTAAGTATAACTACAAAATATTTAAAAAGGATAGTAAGGTCGGAGGATTAGCGATAACAGAGATAAGATGTTCTACTTACAGAATCAGCAGGAGCACGGCCACAGCGGCAGACATCGGGAAACTCGTACAGCAGTGGCGGTGGAGCGGCACGACAGCAAGGACAGCGGCTGCAGCGGTGACACAGGAACTACGGCTACGCTTCAGCAGCACGGATCACAGCAACGCTTCAGTGGCACAGGAAACAGGGACGCTTCAGCAGCCAGAAACGCAGCAAGTTTTCGGAGACACGTGGCACAGCAGTTCAGTGACACGTGGCTACGCGGAGACACGGAGATAGGGCAACACGGAGATACGACGAGACGGAGGCACGGAGATAGAGCAACACGGAGACACGACGAGACGGAGGCACGGAGATAGAGCAACACGGAGACACGACGAGACGGAGGCACGGAGATAGAGCAACACGGAGACACGACGAGACGGAGGCACGGAGATAGAGCAACACGGAGACACGGTGACTCAGCGACACGGCGATACGGCGACAAGTTTGTCGAGGCGTTGGTTTATGAAGCCCCGGAGTTTTTGGTTTCTTTACGGTGTAGGTCCACGGTGATTGATTTGCGACCCTTTATACCAGCGCGATTCTTCGATGTTTCTTGGCACTGGTATCCCACTTCTGACACCAATGTTACGGGGTGGGTCGAAGAAGACTTTTTTAAAAAGACTTTTTATTAAAGAATTGATATTTATTTAATATATATTACAAATGGCCTACACCCGACGAAAGTCCGATCAAAAACTGCTTGAAAATAGCAAAGCACTAATATTTATAATGATTGAGTATTGGATTGGTTTCCTATTGCATTGACGTCAATGCGATAGGAAACGCAGCGTTTTTATTTTATATTCACGCCTGTTTTAACAAGGGTATAACAACCCCCCCGTTAAGATCGATCATCACTCATTATAGTGATGAGAGATTAAGAGATAACTAGACGTGAAGATAATATTAATTGGAAATTGATTTAATGGAAGCTATTCGGACTGTCATCGGTTTACAAATAAAATAAAATACATTATTTATTCGAAATTAAGAACTAGAATAAAAATAATTAAAATTTAAGAATTTAACATTTTTTTTTTTTTAAATATCGATAAAAATACGTTTCCTAGGTGTAACATAAAAATGAATAATAAAAGTAATTGAAATCATACATTTAAGAAATAGAAAGTTACGTGACTACTTTATAGAAATAGAAAATTAAATTATATGTAGTAAACGTAAATTAAGTAAGGAAAAAGTTTATGTGTTATGTTTCTTGCCGTTTCTTCTCCAAAGCGATGGCACGTTTTGGAGCGGCACTAGTTAAAAAAATAGCATAATGACGATTCAAAAGAGCTTGTAAAAGTCTATTTGAATAAAAGAGATTTGACTTTAGTAGGTATGACATTTGTTATCATACATGATATTTCTTTTCATAGGAGATCGATGTATGGTAACATCGATTTCCTCTGAAGACGACTCTGACGTCTTGGTATCGTCCTTAATTACTATCATTTGTGTGGACGGCTTTTTAACGCATTTGGTATTGTGGCATTGGTTAAATATTTGGATGCATCCTGATTTGCCTTTAATATCGGGTCTGCAAATGAAGTTTTTGGCTTTATAGAGAATAAAAATAGAAAATACTATCCCAAATAAATAGGTTATTGACATGTAATGAATGCCATATTTATCGAAATGAGATGGATTTTCTAATCTGTTCAACTCGTTTTCAAAATGGTCGAGATGAACACTCGCATGAATTAGCGAGTTTAAATTGTCGATGTTATGCAATTGTTTAAAGGGTAATTTGGAAAATGTTTTATTTACTCTGGATTTTTCACAACAATCGTCCATTAAGACATTAAAATTTGATATAATATTAGTTGAGTTTCCTGCTAGAATTTCAACTTTAGGCGAAAACTGCAAAGTTTTAAAGAACGCATTACAATGTTTTCTCAATTTTAAAATGCCAGTTCCAAATAGAGTTTTTTCAATTTTATCCATATTATCGTTGCAAGTAATATGGCATCTACCTGGTTCTGATTGTACAAAAATCCATCGGTTACCAGAAATTTTGTGGAAGACATCAATTGAACCATGTAATAGTTTAGTCTCACAATTACTTGGAAGTTTTCTGACTATTTCACTTAACAAAGTAGTTTCACAGATAGGATTGGCTATAGTGGAATATATACTTGTCAACGAACACATATAACATTTTTCACCGATTAGTTGGCATTTGTCTATGTCGCTTATCAGTGAATAGAACATATGATCAGCTGTTATCGCTATGTAGGAGCTGGTAGGAGAAATTAGGACGAAGGTATTAGGTTTAGTAATGTCGTATGGGACAGGAAGAGGAATGACATTGAACAAGTTATAAGTTTGGGGTAATACTAAAGGTAATTTCACTACAATTATGACTTTATTCTGGTGATAGTAACATATTAATTTAGATAAGTCTATTAATTCGTGAACATTCTGTAAAGTCAAGGAAACAGGAAGTTCGTATTGTCTTGGAAGGTTATTCCTGTTTTTGTCTAGTTCATGATATAGTTGATGGGGACTAAGAACCGTTGGATGTAAAATATTTAGTTTCGCGAATAAAATGGCATTGTTCATATCGTCAATATCGAATGAGAGCGTGACAATAATCGCTTCTAATGCATTTAATAAGGAGTTAAGCTCAGCCGTAATTTGCGTACTATCAATGGAATAATAAAGTTTTTCTAAATTACTATGGATCGTTTCCATGTTATTCAATAAGTATTTTTCGTTTCTATTTACTTTGCTGATAGAATTGTTAAAGGAAGATATGGTAGATTTTATAACATGGATGTTATCTTTCATTAAATGAACTATTTTCTGTTCGTCCGTTTGGACGTCATCAATCGCTTTAGAAAATTGCGTTGCGTCATCATGATCTAAAGTACCGAAAAATGTTTTGAGAATAGTGCCTCCAAAATCCATAAGACCTCTTTTAAAACGAGCGCTAGGTTTTTCGTCAGTTAGCAAATACGAAATGGACGAGAATTTTTTCACATTGTTATTGTGTTGATTTTGTAACGCCGATAGTGAGTTAGAACACTCCTGCATAAATTTTTGTGATGTGAATGATTTACAAAGTGATTCTATTTTTTCAAATAAAAATTCAATTTTATTGATAGTGGGCTTAACGTGACTGATGTCAATATAAGTTATTATGTTCCAGTCATCGTTAGTAAATTTGACATCGAGAAGTTTGTCGAAATATAGACCCGGACTTCCTACTATTGTCGAGACGTATTCGGGTGACGCGGATGCATGAGCTGATCTGGAACAGAATGAACGACTATGATGTAATGATGTTTTATTGTTGTGGTATATGAGCGGCGGCGAGTTTAATTTCGTCATAATGATGACGAACATATTTTCTTCCTATCAATAAAGTGACGGTATGATTTCCGTTTATTTTAATGATTTTAAATGGGCCTTTCCACACTGGCATTAATGATTTGTTTTGTTTGTGGTGACACCTCACGTATACCATATCATTTGCATTATATGTGATGGGCTTTGCGTGTGTGTCGAAGCGGGTTTTAGATTTTTCTTTCGACGTTTGAATATTTTGAAGGGCCTTCTGGCGACTGTAATAAAGTCGGTGATTTAATGCACGAATGTAATCTGTGTATGTATTGTGATCAATGTTATCGATACTGCTAGGTATATATGGCTTATATCCAAATAATAACTCTAGGGGTGAAAACCCTGTAGTGCTATGAACGTTGGAATTGTAAGCGATCATCGCACTGGGGATATATAAATCCCAAGTGTGTTGATTTTCACCTACGTACGACCTCAAGTATTCTTTTAACGTAGCGTGACTCCTTTCTAAAGCGCCACATGTTTGCGGATGATACGGGGAAGCTAAGATGTGTTTAATACCGAATAATTTGGCTAATTGTTTGAAGACGTCTGAACAAAAATTTGTACCCTGATCTGTTATAAGCATTTTAGGTATTCCCATGTGAGAGATGTAATTAACTAAAAGTTTTGCCGTCTCCTCAGCGGAACATGATCGCATGGGATATGCTTGGGAAAATTTTGTTAAGTCGTCTTGTAACGTTAAAATGAATTTGAAGTTATTTTCGTGAGTTTCCGGAAGGGGACCGACGAGATCTAAAAATAATTTTTCGTTAGGTCTAGTCGCGGTGGATGTTATAATCATAGGCGCGCGATTGGTATGCCTAAGTGGCTTATTGATTTGGCAAGAGCGACAATTTTTAACATATTCTTCAATATCTTGCCGCATACCTTTCCACCAGAATTGGGGTTTTATTCTCTCGAGCATACGTGTACTACCGGGATGACCAGCAGAAGGAGAATCGTGGTTATCCTTAAGAATCTGCTTAACTTCGTCCGGTGTCGGGTATTTAATTGAATTGTGATATATATGCACCTTGATACTAGAATTATGAAACAAAAACGATATGATATTGTAAATTTTATTAAACGTTAGCTTACTAAATGGATCTGAGAAATCTGATATAGCGAATTCGTTTTCCTCCGGGTACCAGTATTTTATCATTTCTCGGTAATCACGGAGTAAATTAAATATATCTTTGTAAGTCATTTCGTCAAAATGATTAAGACGTACAAATAAATGTGTAAAAAGATGTTTATCATTATCTGTCGAATAGAATGTATATAATTCTCGTTCAATATCGCGGATATCGGGTTTACTTGTAGACGCGTTTATGATATCTAAGCAGTATGGCACGGATTCATCAAGATCGACCGATGTTGGGTAGGCAATAAGCTTACATTTTGCTTTGAGTAGAGATTCATTATGTTCTTCGATAACAGTGTCGTATGATATTCCTGCTTGCTTATTTATTTGGAGGAATTGTTCGTATGTTTCCGATATCGACGGCATGTTGTGTGAGTCATCGTTATTACCAACGGCTGGTGTTGGATCACATGCCAATGAATTAGGGACATTTATATTTAAGTCGTTTTCTAAGGTGTTTACCGGAAAGCGAGACAACGCGTCCGCGTTTGCGTTTAATTTGCCTTGTTTATACACTATCTCATAATCGTATTCTTCCAATTTAAGGCGCCATCTGATAAGTCTTGACCCGGGATCTTTGACACTAAATAACCATACGAGAGGTTTATGGTCGGTTATAATTTTGAATTTACGACCATAAAGATAGGGCCTAAAGGTCTTTACACCGAATAAGATAGCGAGAAGTTCTTTTTCTATCGTTGAGTAATTCCCTTCAGCTTTGTTCAGAGTTCGCGACGCATACGCGATCGGCTTGTCCTTACCTATGTCACCTTGCGATAGAATGGCACCTAATGCGTAATTCGACGCGTCAGTTGTTAATAAAAATTGGCGACTAAAATCGGGGTATTGGAGAAGTGGAGCTGAGGTTAATTTATTTTTTAGAGTACAAAAAGCTTGTTGTTGATCCTGTGACCATTGGAATACGGCGTCCTTTTTTAGAAGTGAAGTTAAAGGTTTTGTGATTTTGGAGAAATTTTCAATGAATCGACGATAATATCCGACTAGACCGAGAAATGATTTTATGTCTTTAGGAGACTTAGGGATTGGAAAATGTACGACAGCTTTGACTTTTTCTGGGTTAGGCGATACACCGTTATCGGTAATTATATGACCTAAATAACTAACTTCGCGACGTAAGAATTCGCACTTATCCGGTTGTAATTTGAGGTTAAATTGACGAAGCCTGTCGAATACTAACTTGAGCTTTTGCATGTGTGACTGAAGATCGTGGGAATAAATGATACAGTCATCTAAATACACGTAACAATGAAGTCCCTGTAATCCCGACAACACCGTGTTCATTAATTTTTGAAAGGTTGAAGGTGCATTTTTGAGCCCGAATGGCATTCGAGTAAATTCGTAATGTCCTGATGCGCTACCATTAGTGACAACTGTGAAACCCGTTTTAGGAGCATCCTCGGCCTTAATTTTGATCTGATGAAATCCGCTCACGAGATCAAGAGTAGTGAAATATTTAGAGTGTCCTAACTGATCTAAGATATCTGTTATTAAAGGAATTGGGTAAATTTCGGTTACTGTAGTATCATTGAGCTTTCTGTAATCTATTACAATTCGCCACTTTTGTTTACCGGAGGCGTCTTGTTTTTTGGGAACAACCCACACGGGAGCGCTCCATGGCGATATAGAAGGGCGAATTATATTTTGATCTAACATTTTTTTTATTTGGCTCTCAACTTCACTTTTGTGACACTCAGGAAAACGATAAGATTTTACATGAATAGGCGCAGCATCTTTGGTATCGATTGAATGCTCTATGGCATTCGTACAAGATAGTGGTTCACCTTCCAAATAAAATATGTCGGTGTAACAAGAACAACACTCGAGTAGTGTTTTGGTCTCTTCATTATTAAGATGAGATGTTCTGATAAGATCTAGTACTTTTTGAGATCGGTCTAAGTGAGAACTATGAATGTTGTAAACGTGTTCCGTAATGTTTTTATTGAGTTGTACGGATGATTGGACATCGAAAGGAATTAAATGAACGCGATAATCTTTTATAACTACGTCAGACTCGGTAGTATTAAGTACTGATATATTGACTCTATGGTTTGGCTTGACTGTAACTATACAATTGGCTATGTAAACACCGTCCGATATGCTGTGGTCAAGAACTAGGCCTTCGGTAACGTTCATAAGTTCTGATGGTGAGTTTAAAATGGGACATTCGATAACTGCCTCCGAACGCGAAGGAATAATGTAACTAGGTTGAGAAAAATAGATGGGCAAATAATGATTTTGTATTTTGAGGCAATTTTCGGAATATTTGATGTCGGCATGAAATTTTCTTAGAAAGTCGTTGCCCAAAATGCCATCATATTCTAATTGTATATTTTCGTTGATAGCGTGAAATTTAAAAACAAATGGAATAAAGTTTGCACTACTTTTATTTGAAGAACATTGAAATTCCATTTCAAATGACCCTAGCGTTTCACAATAAGAATTTTCCGCATTAAGACCTTTAAGGTGTATTTTTTCGTTTGCCATTAAAGGTCTTACTTTAAAGTTAGAGAGTTTCGCTATACTAACGCTTGATCCGGTATCAATAAGAAAACAAAGAGGGATCTGAGAGTACTTAGTGTTTAAGAATATATGAGGTAAAGATATTTTATTCTGTAGTGTGTTTACCTCATATAAAGGAGTAGAAACGTCTGACGTACTTATAATCTTAGATTTAGATGATGTATGGACTCGCGGCGAAACATGTCGAGCTCGGTAATTTGGTTTTTGATTCAACGAAACAGTGGCTCCCGAAGGAGTGTGTTGAGGTGTAGAAGATTTAGGACTCAACGAAACAGCGGTTCCCGTAGGAATGTGTTGAGGTGTAGGAGATTTAGGACTCAACGAAACAGCGGTTCCCGAAGGAATGTGTTGAGGTGTAGAAGATTTAGGACTCAACGAAACAGTGGTTCCCGTAGGAATGTGTTGAGGTGTAAGAGATTTAGGACTCAACGAGACAGCGGTTCCCGAAGGAATGTGTTGAGGTGTAAAGGATTTAGGACTCAACGAAGCAGTGGTTCCCGAAGGAATGTGTTGAGGTGTAAGAGATTTAGGACTCAACGAGACAGCGGCTCCCGAAGGAATGTGTTGAGGTGTAAAGGATTTAGGACTCAACGAAACAGTGGTTCCCGAAGGAATGTGTTGAGGTGTAAGAGATTTAGGACTCAACGAGACAGCGGTTCCCGGAGGAATGTGTTGAGGTGTAAGAGATTTACGCGATAGGTCGATGTTACGATTTTTAGGTATTATAGATTTAGAAGTTAACATCGTCTTTGATTGTGACATATTGATATTTGAAACGCGCTTGGAAACAAAATGATTTGTGCCATTATTTCTCGGAATGCGCCGGCACGAGTTCGTAATCCGAGGAGCTAGTTTAAATCCGATACATCATTGACGTTGGCGTGTGCCATGTCATCGTATGTCGGCAATGACGCCAATGGTAGCGGCGGCGCTTCAGAAATATGATGAGCTACTTGCGCATGCAATTGTTTACGCCTTTCGTTGTTAAATTTGCGTTTGCGGCATTGTGAAATATCATGGCCCGGATTTTTACAGTATTTACAATAAATCTGATCGCGCGAATTTTGGGGATGTGATTGCCTATTTTGCGGAAATCGAGAGGCATTAGGACTAAATGACTGTCTAACTGGAGAAAATCGGGAGTTATTCGGTTTATTATTATTTATAGACTCCGATTTTAACGCACTCCTTGAAACGAAATTTTGTATTTTTTCTTCCTCAATTGCAACGTTTACGGCGTCGTTAAGGGACTTTGGATTTCGACAACGCACCAAATTACTAATCTGCGAATGTAATCCTAACATGAAAGTGTGCAACGCTAAGTCTTCCGTCATAGCTAACCGACCTGATAAATCTTTTTTTAACGTATCAGAATTATAAATTTCTGTCTGTAGTTCAGTTAGACATTTCTCAACCCTAAGCGAAAATTGTGTTACACTCTCACTCGGTTGTTGCTTGCAGGCCTGGAGATCTAGGAATAAATGGTTATAGTGTTTCCGTTGCCCAAAATTTTGCCTTAAGAAACTCTTTAATGATTCAAAGTCGTCGAAGACTCTGTTAGAACATGCGATTTGGGCTTTACCCTCTAATTTGGTTTTAATAAATTTAAAAAGTAATGTTTTTTGACTAGGTGATGCTGAATCTAAGGCGTCTTGACAGTTAGATAAGAAGGCTGTGAGGGTTTCGCGATCACCATTATATGAATTAATAAACTTGCATAAAACATTTAAAGAAAATTGTTCACTCATTATGATTTCGGCTGAAGCTACGTTTTTCTTTGATTCAGTCATTTTAACTGGGAAAAAGAGAAATTAAATAGAAAAATATATAAAATTATGGAGGAAATTAAATAATAATTTAATTTGGACTATGTTGGGAAAGAATATAATAGTTTTAAATAAATAAGATTATATGGATAAGGATAATTAAGGTAAGTATAACTACAAAATATTTAAAAAGGATAGTAAGGTCGGAGGATTAGCGATAACAGAGATAAGATGTTCTACTTACAGAATCAGCAGGAGCACGGCCACAGCGGCAGACATCGGGAAACTCGTACAGCAGTGGCGGTGGAGCGGCACGACAGCAAGGACAGCGGCTGCAGCGGTGACACAGGAACTACGGCTACGCTTCAGCAGCACGGATCACAGCAACGCTTCAGTGGCACAGGAAACAGGGACGCTTCAGCAGCCAGAAACGCAGCAAGTTTTCGGAGACACGTGGCACAGCAGTTCAGTGACACGTGGCTACGCGGAGACACGGAGATAGGGCAACACGGAGATACGACGAGACGGAGGCACGGAGATAGAGCAACACGGAGACACGACGAGACGGAGGCACGGAGATAGAGCAACACGGAGACACGACGAGACGGAGGCACGGAGATAGAGCAACACGGAGACACGACGAGACGGAGGCACGGAGATAGAGCAACACGGAGACACGGTGACTCAGCGACACGGCGATACGGCGACAAGTTTGTCGAGGCGTTGGTTTATGAAGCCCCGGAGTTTTTGGTTTCTTTACGGTGTAGGTCCACGGTGATTGATTTGCGACCCTTTATACCAGCGCGATTCTTCGATGTTTCTTGGCACTGGTATCCCACTTCTGACACCAATGTTACGGGGTGGGTCGAAGAAGACTTTTTTAAAAAGACTTTTTATTAAAGAATTGATATTTATTTAATATATATTACAAATGGCCTACACCCGACGAAAGTCCGATCAAAAACTGCTTGAAAATAGCAAAGCACTAATATTTATAATGATTGAGTATTGGATTGGTTTCCTATTGCATTGACGTCAATGCGATAGGAAACGCAGCGTTTTTATTTTATATTCACGCCTGTTTTAACAAGGGTATAACAACCCCCCCGTTAAGATCGATCATCACTCATTATAGTGATGAGAGATTAAGAGATAACTAGACGTGAAGATAATATTAATTGGAAATTGATTTAATGGAAGCTATTCGGACTGTCATCGGTTTACAAATAAAATAAAATACATTATTTATTCGAAATTAAGAACTAGAATAAAAATAATTAAAATTTAAGAATTTAACATTTTTTTTTTTTAAATATCGATAAAAATACGTTTCCTAGGTGTAACATAAAAATGAATAATAAAAGTAATTGAAATCATACATTTAAGAAATAGAAAGTTACGTGACTACTTTATAGAAATAGAAAATTAAATTATATGTAGTAAACGTAAATTAAGTAAGGAAAAAGTTTATGTGTTATGTTTCTTGCCGTTTCTTCTCCAAAGCGATGGCACGTTTTGGAGCGGCACTAGTTTAAAAAATAGCATAATTACGATTCAAAAGAGCTTGTAAAAGTCTATTTGAATAAAAGAGATTTGACTTTAGTAGGTATGACATTTGTTATCATACATGATATTTCTTTTCATAGGAGATCGATGTATGGTAACATCGATTTCCTCTGAAGAGGACTCTGACGTCTTGGTATCGTCCTTAATTACTATCATTTGTGTGGACGGCTTTTTAACGCATTTGGTATTGTGGCATTGGTTAAATATTTGGATGCATCCTGATTTGCCTTTAATATCGGGTCTGCAAATGAAGTTTTTGGCTTTATAGAGAATAAAAATAGAAAATACTATCCCAAATAAATAGGTTATTGACATGTAATGAATGCCATATTTATCGAAATGAGATGGATTTTCTAATCTGTTCAACTCGTTTTCAAAATGGTCGAGATGAACACTCGCATGAATTAGCGAGTTTAAATTGTCGATGTTATGCAATTGTTTAAAGGGTAATTTGGAAAATGTTTTATTTACTCTGGATTTTTCACAACAATCGTCCATTAAGACATTAAAATTTGATATAATATTAGTTGAGTTTCCTGCTAGAATTTCAACTTTAGGCGAAAGCTGCAAAGTTTTAAAGAACGCATTACAATGTTTTCTCAATTTTAAAATGCCAGTTCCAAATAGAGTTTTTTCAATTTTATCCATATTATCGTTGCAAGTAATATGGCATCTACCTGGTTCTGATTGTACAAAAATCCATCGGTTACCAGAAATTTTGTGGAAGACATCAATTGAACCATGTAATAGTTTAGTCTCACAATTACTTGGAAGTTTTCTGACTATTTCACTTAACAAAGTAGTTTCACAGATAGGATTGGCTATAGTGGAATATATACTTGTCAACGAACACATATAACATTTTTCACCGATTAGTTGGCATTTGTCTATGTCGCTTATCAGTGAATAGAACATATGATCAGCTGTTATCGCTATGTAGGAGCTGGTAGGAGAAATTAGGACGAAGGTATTAGGTTTAGTAATGTCGTATGGGACAGGAAGAGGAATGACATTGAACAAGTTATAAGTTTGGGGTAATACTAAAGGTAATTTCACTACAATTATGACTTTATTCTGGTGATAGTAACATATTAATTTAGATAAGTCTATTAATTCGTGAACATTCTGTAAAGTCAAGGAAACAGGAAGTTCGTGTTGTCTTGGAAGGTTATTCCTGTTTTTGTCTAGTTCATGATATAGTTGATGGGGACTAAGAACCGTTGGATGTAAAATATTTAGTTTCGCGAATAAAATGGCATTGTTCATATCGTCAATATCGAATGAGAGCGTGACAATAATCGCTTCTAATGCATTTAATAAGGAGTTAAGCTCAGCCGTAATTTGCGTACTATCAATGGAATAATAAAGTTTTTCTAAATTACTATGGATCGTTTCCATGTTATTCAATAAGTATTTTTCGTTTCTATTTACTTTGCTGATAGAATTGTTAAAGGAAGATATGGTAGATTTTATAACATGGATGTTATCCTTCATTAAATGAACTATTTTCTGTTCGTCCGTTTGGACGTCATCAATCGCTTTAGAAAATTGCGTTGCGTCATCATGATCTAAAGTACCGAAAAATGTTTTGAGAATAGTGCCTCCAAAATCCATAAGACCTCTTTTAAAACGAGCGCTAGGTTTTTCGTCAGTTAGCAAATACGAAATGGACGAGAATTTTTTCACATTGTTATTGTGTTGATTTTGTAACGCCGATAGTGAGTTAGAACACTCCTGCATAAATTTTTGTGATGTGAATGATTTACAAAGTGATTCTATTTTTTCAAATAAAAATTCAATTTTATTGATAGTGGGCTTAACGTGACTGATGTCAATATAAGTTATTATGTTCCAGTCATCGTTAGTAAATTTGACATCGAGAAGTTTGTCGAAGTATAGACCCGGACTTCCTACTATTGTCGAGACGTATTCGGGTGACGCGGATGCATGAGCTGATCTGGAACAGAATGAACGACTATGATGTAATGATGTTTTATTGTTGTGGTATATGAGCGGCGGCGAGTTTAATTTCGTCATAATGATGACGAACATATTTTCTTCCTATCAATAAAGTGACGGTATGATTTCCGTTTATTTTAATGATTTTAAATGGGCCTTTCCACACTGGCATTAATGATTTGTTTTGTTTGTGGTGACACCTCACGTATACCATATCATTTGCATTATATGTGATGGGCTTTGCGTGTGTGTCGAAGCGGGTTTTAGATTTTTCTTTCGACGTTTGAATATTTTGAAGGGCCTTCTGGCGACTGTAATAAAGTCGGTGATTTAATGCACGAATGTAATCTGTGTATGTATTGTGATCAATGTTATCGATACTGCTAGGTATATATGGCTTATATCCAAATAATAACTCTAGGGGTGAAAACCCTGTAGTGCTATGAACGTTGGAATTGTAAGCGATCATCGCACTGGGGATATATAAATCCCAAGTGTGTTGATTTTCACCTACGTACGACCTCAAGTATTCTTTTAACGTAGCGTGACTCCTTTCTAAAGCGCCACATGTTTGCGGATGATACGGGGAAGCTAAGATGTGTTTAATACCGAATAATTTGGCTAATTGTTTGAAGACGTCTGAACAAAAATTTGTACCCTGATCTGTTATAAGCATTTTAGGTATTCCCATGTGAGAGATGTAATTAACTAAAAGTTTTGCCGTCTCCTCAGCGGAACATGATCGCATGGGATATGCTTGGGAAAATTTTGTTAAGTCGTCTTGTAACGTTAAAATGAATTTGAAGTTATTTTCGTGAGTTTCCGGAAGGGGACCGACGAGATCTAAAAATAATTTTTCGTTAGGTCTAGTCGCGGTGGATGTTATAATCATAGGCGCGCGATTGGTATGCCTAAGTGGCTTATTGATTTGGCAAGAGCGACAATTTTTAACATATTCTTCAATATCTTGCCGCATACCTTTCCACCAGAATTGGGGTTTTATTCTCTCGAGCATACGTGTACTACCGGGATGACCAGCAGAAGGAGAATCGTGGTTATCCTTAAGAATCTGCTTAACTTCGTCCGGTGTCGGGTATTTAATTGAATTGTGATATATATGCACCTTGATACTAGAATTATGAAACAAAAACGATATGATATTGTAAATTTTATTAAACGTTAGCTTACTAAATGGATCTGAGAAATCTGATATAGCGAATTCGTTTTCCTCCGGGTACCAGTATTTTATCATTTCTCGGTAATCACGGAGTAAATTAAATATATCTTTGTAAGTCATTTCGTCAAAATGATTAAGACGTACAAATAAATGTGTAAAAAGATGTTTATCATTATCTGTCGAATAGAATGTATATAATTCTCGTTCAATATCGCGGATATCGGGTTTACTTGTAGACGCGTTTATGATATCTAAGCAGTATGGCACGGATTCATCAAGATCGACCGATGTTGGGTAGGCAATAAGCTTACATTTTGCTTTGAGTAGAGATTCATTATGTTCTTCGATAACAGTGTCGTATGATATTCCTGCTTGCTTATTTATTTGGAGGAATTGTTCGTATGTTTCCGATATCGACGGCATGTTGTGTGAGTCATCGTTATTACCAACGGCTGGTGTTGGATCACATGCCAATGAATTAGGGACATTTATATTTAAGTCGTTTTCTAAGGTGTTTACCGGAAAGCGAGACAACGCGTCCGCGTTTGCGTTTAATTTGCCTTGTTTATACACTATCTCATAATCGTATTCTTCCAATTTAAGGCGCCATCTGATAAGTCTTGACCCGGGATCTTTGACACTAAATAACCATACGAGAGGTTTATGGTCGGTTATAATTTTGAATTTACGACCATAAAGATAGGGCCTAAAGGTCTTTACACCGAATAAGATAGCGAGAAGTTCTTTTTCTATCGTTGAGTAATTCCCTTCAGCTTTGTTCAGAGTTCGCGACGCATACGCGATCGGCTTGTCCTTACCTATGTCACCTTGCGATAGAATGGCACCTAATGCGTAATTCGACGCGTCAGTTGTTAATAAAAATTGGCGACTAAAATCGGGGTATTGGAGAAGTGGAGCTGAGGTTAATTTATTTTTTAGAGTACAAAAAGCTTGTTGTTGATCCTGTGACCATTGGAATACGGCGTCCTTTTTTAGAAGTGAAGTTAAAGGTTTTGTGATTTTGGAGAAATTTTCAATGAATCGACGATAATATCCGACTAGACCGAGAAATGATTTTATGTCTTTAGGAGACTTAGGGATTGGAAAATGTACGACAGCTTTGACTTTTTCTGGGTTAGGCGATACACCGTTATCGGTAATTATATGACCTAAATAACTAACTTCGCGACGTAAGAATTCGCACTTATCCGGTTGTAATTTGAGGTTAAATTGACGAAGCCTGTCGAATACTAACTTGAGCTTTTGCATGTGTGACTGAAGATCGTGGGAATAAATGATACAGTCATCTAAATACACGTAACAATGAAGTCCCTGTAATCCCGACAACACCGTGTTCATTAATTTTTGAAAGGTTGAAGGTGCATTTTTGAGCCCGAATGGCATTCGAGTAAATTCGTAATGTCCTGATGCGCTACCATTAGTGACAACTGTGAAACCCGTTTTAGGAGCATCCTCGGCCTTAATTTTGATCTGATGAAATCCGCTCACGAGATCAAGAGTAGTGAAATATTTAGAGTGTCCTAACTGATCTAAGATATCTGTTATTAAAGGAATTGGGTAAATTTCGGTTACTGTAGTGTCATTGAGCTTTCTGTAATCTATTACAATTCGCCACTTTTGTTTACCGGAGGCGTCTTGTTTTTTGGGAACAACCCACACGGGAGCGCTCCATGGCGATATAGAAGGGCGAATTATATTTTGATCTAACATTTTTTTTATTTGGCTCTCAACTTCACTTTTGTGACACTCAGGAAAACGATAAGATTTTACATGAATAGGCGCAGCATCTTTGGTATCGATTGAATGCTCTATGGCATTCGTACAAGATAGTGGTTCACCTTCCAAATAAAATATGTCGGTGTAACAAGAACAACACTCGAGTAGTGTTTTGGTCTCTTCATTATTAAGATGAGATGTTCTGATAAGATCTAGTACTTTTTGAGATCGGTCTAAGTGAGAACTATGAATGTTGTAAACGTGTTCCGTAATGTTTTTATTGAGTTGTACGGATGATTGGACATCGAAAGGAATTAAATGAACGCGATAATCTTTTATAACTACGTCAGACTCGGTAGTATTAAGTACTGATATATTGACTCTATGGTTTGGCTTGACTGTAACTATACAATTGGCTATGTAAACACCGTCCGATATGCTGTGGTCAAGAACTAGGCCTTCGGTAACGTTCATAAGTTCTGATGGTGAGTTTAAAATGGGACATTCGATAACTGCCTCCGAACGCGAAGGAATAATGTAACTAGGTTGAGAAAAATAGATGGGCAAATAATGATTTTGTATTTTGAGGCAATTTTCGGAATATTTGATGTCGGCATGAAATTTTCTTAGAAAGTCGTTGCCCAAAATGCCATCATATTCTAATTGTATATTTTCGTTGATAGCGTGAAATTTAAAAACAAATGGAATAAAGTTTGCACTACTTTTATTTGAAGAACATTGAAATTCCATTTCAAATGACCCTAGCGTTTCACAATAAGAATTTTCCGCATTAAGACCTTTAAGGTGTATTTTTTCGTTTGCCATTAAAGGTCTTACTTTAAAGTTAGAGAGTTTCGCTATACTAACGCTTGATCCGGTATCAATAAGAAAACAAAGAGGGATCTGAGAGTACTTAGTGTTTAAGAATATATGAGGTAAAGATATTTTATTCTGTAGTGTGTTTACCTCATATAAAGGAGTAGAAACGTCTGACGTACTTATAATCTTAGATTTAGATGATGTATGGACTCGCGGCGAAACATGTCGAGCTCGGTAATTTGGTTTTTGATTCAACGAAACAGTGGCTCCCGAAGGAGTGTGTTGAGGTGTAGAAGATTTAGGACTCAACGAAACAGCGGTTCCCGTAGGAATGTGTTGAGGTGTAGGAGATTTAGGACTCAACGAAACAGCGGTTCCCGAAGGAATGTGTTGAGGTGTAGAAGATTTAGGACTCAACGAAACAGTGGTTCCCGTAGGAATGTGTTGAGGTGTAAGAGATTTAGGACTCAACGAGACAGCGGTTCCCGAAGGAATGTGTTGAGGTGTAAAGGATTTAGGACTCAACGAAACAGTGGTTCCCGAAGGAATGTGTTGAGGTGTAAGAGATTTAGGACTCAACGAGACAGCGGTTCCCGGAGGAATGTGTTGAGGTGTAAGAGATTTACGCGATAGGTCGATGTTACGATTTTTAGGTATTATAGATTTAGAAGTTAACATCGTCTTTGATTGTGACATGTTGATATTTGAAACGCGCTTGGAAACAAAATGATTTGTGCCATTATTTCTCGGAATGCGCCGGCACGAGTTCGTAATCCGAGGAGCTAGTTTAAATCCGATACATCATTGACGTTGGCGTGTGCCATGTCATCGTATGTCGGCAATGACGCCAATGGTGGCGGCGGCGCTTCAGAAATATGATGAGCTACTTGCGCATGCAATTGTTTACGCCTTTCGTTGTTAAATTTGCGTTTGCGGCATTGTGAAATATCATGGCCCGGATTTTTACAGTATTTACAATAAATCTGATCGCGCGAATTTTGGGGATGTGATTGCCTATTTTGCGGAAATCGAGAGGCATTAGGACTAAATGACTGTCTAACTGGAGAAAATCGGGAGCTATTCGGTTTATTATTATTTATAGACTCTGATTTTAACGCACTCCTTGAAACGAAATTTTGTATTTTTTCTTCCTCAATTGCAACGTTTACGGCGTCGTTAAGGGACTTTGGATTTCGACAACGCACCAAATTACTAATCTGCGAATGTAATCCTAACATGAAAGTGTGCAACGCTAAGTCTTCCGTCATAGCTAACCGACCTGATAAATCTTTTTTTAACGTATCAGAATTATAAATTTCTGTCTGTAGTTCAGTTAGACATTTCTCAACCCTAAGCGAAAATTGTGTTACACTCTCACTCGGTTGTTGCTTGCAGGCCTGGAGATCTAGGAATAAATGGTTATAGTGTTTCCGTTGCCCAAAATTTTGCCTTAAGAAACTCTTTAATGACTCAAAGTCGTCGAAGACTCTGTTAGAACATGCGATTTGGGCTTTACCCTCTAATTTGGTTTTAATAAATTTAAAAAGTAATGTTTTTTGACTAGGTGATGCTGAATCTAAGGCGTCTTGACAGTTAGATAAGAAGGCTGTAAGGGTTTCGCGATCACCATTATATGAATTAATAAACTTGCATAAAACATTTAAAGAAAATTGTTCACTCATTAGGATTTCGGCAGAAGCTACGGTTTTCTTTGATTCAGTCATTTTAACTGGGAAAAAGAGAAATTAAATAGAATAATATATAAAATTATGGAGGAAATTAAATAATAATTTAATTTGGACTATGTTAGGAAAGAATATAATAGTTTTAAATAAATAAGATTATATGGATAAGGATAATTAAGGTAAGTATAACTACAAAATATTTAAAAAGGATAGTAAGGTCGGAGGATTAGCGATAACAGAGATAAGATGTTCTACTTACAGAATCAGCAGGAGCACGGCCACAGCGGCAGACATCGGGAAACTCGTACAGCAGTGGCGGTGGAGCGGCACGACAGCAAGGACAGCGGCTGCAGCGGTGACACAGGAACTACGGCTACGCTTCAGCAGCACGGATCACAGCAACGCTTCAGTGGCACAGGAAACAGGGACGCTTCAGCAGCCAGAAACGCAGCAAGTTTTCGGAGACACGTGGCACAGCAGTTCAGTGACACGTGGCTACGCGGAGACACGGAGATAGGGCAACACGGAGATACGACGAGACGGAGGCACGGAGATAGAGCAACACGGAGACACGACGAGACGGAGGCACGGAGATAGAGCAACACGGAGACACGACGAGACGGAGGCACGGAGATAGAGCAACACGGAGACACGACGAGACGGAGGCACGGAGATAGAGCAACACGGAGACACGGTGACTCAGCGACACGGCGATACGGCGACAAGTTTGTCGAGGCGTTGGTTTATGAAGCCCCGGAGTTTTTGGTTTCTTTACGGTGTAGGTCCACGGTGATTGATTTGCGACCCTTTATACCAGCGCGATTCTTCGATGTTTCTTGGCACTGGTATCCCACTTCTGACACCAATGTTACGGGGTGGGTCGAAGAAGACTTTTTTAAAAAGACTTTTTATTAAAGAATTGATATTTATTTAATATATATTACAAATGGCCTACACCCGACGAAAGTCCGATCAAAAACTGCTTGAAAATAGCAAGGCACTAATATTTATAATGATTGAGTATTGGATTGGTTTCCTATTGCATTGACGTCAATGCGATAGGAAACGCAGCGTTTTTATTTTATATTCACGCCTGTTTTAACAAGGGTATAACAATGCATATGCTAATCCGTTGAACATGTTTGTCCGTGTATGACATAATTTACCTAATTCTAACGCAAACTAGGCACCACCGATCCGGCAGCTGAGTAACGTGCACGGATTTAGTATGTACATTTTTTAGTATATTACCGCCATTTTAGGAAAAAAGACGGAAACTAAAACACGAAAATCCTTTTAATTGTGACACAGATTTCGGATTCAGTTTAAATGACCTTCAGTACGGTACAAACCTGTAAATGAATTACTATTGTTTTTGATTCATCAGAGTGTAATCAATCGATCTGTAAATAAGAATTCTCTACCTGATTATTATAATTTTTTTTAAATAAATTATAGCAATTTTGATGCGAAGGAAAAATTTGTGATGACACCAAAGACTTCACAACAGAGTGCTTAGAAGACATGATCAAAGACCATCCGTGCAAATAAACAATTTTGCAAATCGCGGAACGCTACCCGCTGACAGTGACACCCCGCCCCATCCGCCAGTTCGAGGGCCGGCGCATACGGTGCGAACGCTTCCACGCTTCCACTAAAAGCGTGCTCCACACGAGAAAATGGGCTTACGCCACTCATTGTTCTATTGTTTCATAAAGTTCCAGCATTTTTTTAATAGCGCCCTTGTAAATAATATTTCAGCGTGCCTTTTGATCTGGACTCATTTGAGGGTGAAATAACCTAAACCGCGCGGGTTTTGAGCATTCGTCTTTGAGGGCTGACAATACATCAACTAAAAGGCCGAACATATGCGGTCTACATTGGACTTTTAGTGGGAGTTTAAGTGAGAATCGGGTGACTTTGAATAAGTATAAGACCTATGGATTTCATGGTCAGCTTTAAAGGATTTTCTGCAAGGCTTGTATACATCATAACGCATGCTATTTTTATGCGTTTGTAATCTATTTAGCAGTTATTAAATATATTTAATTTAATAATATATCGACCACCTTGTAATAAGCTCACCTCTGACTGAAGTATCGCGCGGTATCAACACTGTTCATGTATTTAGCACCAGGGGTAATTACGTCCATTATTAGTGATTGATCGCATCAATCATTGATTTTTGGCAGACGTTATTGCGTTCATTATCTTCTATGTTGAGATATAAATGCAATTAAAAAATAATAGCGATGACTGTTTATGGACAAAATAATTGGATATCTTTCTTCCTCAGACTATGTCTTTTTCGGATCGCACTGAACTATTAGATCCCAGGAATCAAAGTCAAAATAATCTTTATTTAAATAGACTTTCCTTTAAAATTGATTTCTTTCAAAATCCATCATCACTTCCGACCCAGTTCTACGATCGATCCAATGCATAAATAACATGCTTTGATGGATCGTGCATTTTATTCTTCATACTCACTTTGCTAGCATACTATATTTTCCTTAGGGATTTCGATCTAGGATACCGGATGAAAAGTGCACTATAGAATTCTAAACTGAACACTGATTTTATTTTTAACTCGACGTAAAAAGGGGCACTCAGCACGCTTGTTAGCAACACTAGCGTTTTATAAAT
This sequence comes from Cephonodes hylas, assembly GCA_030295005.1. Classification (NCBI taxonomy): domain Eukaryota; kingdom Metazoa; phylum Arthropoda; class Insecta; order Lepidoptera; family Sphingidae; genus Cephonodes; species Cephonodes hylas. The sequence goes on from AP025365.1 coordinate 2,450,829, forward strand.
ATCAGATATTCTAACTAATTTTTACTATTATTTATCTCTAATTGAAACAAAAATGCCGTTGAACAATACATAAAACCGAACAATATTTGTTAGAAACCGAATATGCCTTCACGCACATAAACATTTTCTTACGCCATACAAATATGAATTAAGGTCTGCAAAAGTCTTAGCGCAAAATTTCTTTACTTACCCATTGATTTCAAAATCAAAATCACACAGATTATTTCTCTATAGTTTCCCTACTTCATAGTAAGAACTATCACCTCTCACTACGGAATTTATAAATCAACAAGGAGATTTTTCTATCTAAAATCCGTCCTGTTCATTCTACTATCATAGTAAAGCCTGTAAGCTATTTGTTCAAATCTAGTCTAGGATGCCTAGGCCCAACTACACGATATCAAAGGTGCCCTCAAAACCACTCAAACACGCCCTCAAATCCACAAACTGCCTCGGGCTATTGACTTTAATTCCACTGTACCTAGATTGCCTTAAACCCTTCTGCACGAGACATAATAATTTCGTCTATAACATAAAAGATTATGTAACATACAGATGGTATTTTTAAGATGGTTTTCTGCTATCACTACGAAGTTGTGTTTGCTATAGTAAGTTTAAATGTATAAGATGTGTGCCTTAGTTTATTTTGTAATACAGGTGCAACCAGATGTAAGATTAAGACGTATTTTTTTATTTACTTTTTTAGCGTCAATGTCTATGTTATCACTGCAGTATGTCTTGTTTTAGTTTTCGATTATGGTCTGTTTACAGCCAATATAAGTTAGTTTTAGTATAAATAAATTTAAACTAGACATAAAACAGGCAATGTGTAAGGATTTCGGACTAGCCACTGATCAGCACTTAGTTTTTGTCGCCAAATTTCGTTATTCAATAATACAAATTAATTAACCCAAAACACATTTTTCGTCAGTATTAATTTCACGAAACACTTTTATCACTTTACTACTTCCCAACTAATATGCTCGAGGGCTGTGGAATTTTTTACAACCCCCAAAATTTCAACGCCATAAACACCTCGTAGTCGACTCATATAAATTTACAACAACGGTTTATGTAAGCTGCTCTATGGGACGGCGGCTTTGTGGTATGAGAGTGTTTAGTATGTAACATTGGGGCCTAGTAACAAATTCCAGGTAATTTTCTATGGGATTCAGATCAACGTAATTCTGTGTCCTCTCTTATTCTGTTTTAATATACCCAATATACTCACGCATATTTAACGAAGAATGACAGACAGCACAAATTATTTAACGACAATAAAATAATATACTAAAACTTAAATTTCATAATGCACATACAAACATAACCTCATGTCTGTGTTCCTGGAAGTGGTAGGCAGACGTGTATTACTGTAGCCAAATGTCACCAGACATGTATCAATCCCACGACGAACCTATTGCCGTTTTCGGGCTAATTTCCAGACCCATTACTTAAAATTTTCTAAAGCGAAAAGGTGGAAAGGTAAGATATAACAAACATATTTTTTCTCTAATACATGAAACTAAAAAAACCAACCCTCTTTATAACTTCTCCATAACATCGCAGGTTCCATACTAAACACTCACAACACTGTACTCAGCCTACATTTTTAATAAAACCGAAGTGGGTCGGCGTACACCTGCGACTAAGTTAGTCCGTCATTACACGAGCAGTTTGAGGCCTCGACGTCTACAACTCAGTTATGGAGATTGCCTGAGGATAACGGCTTGATGTTGATGAAACACTGTAGCGCGCCTTATTTTGGTAGGAGGGATCGCGTGATGTTTTGCTACTGGAATAGAAATTGTCCTTCATCTACACTCAGAAAAGTGGTTTGGTTATTATTAATATTAACCTAGATTGATTGCCACGGTGCATTCATAAGTCGGGTAGTGTCAGTGGATTTTTTCTTATAAATCTTATAGAAGAACGAATACTAAGTTGAAAGTGCAACTACTATGCAGAATTTCTCTTCAACTTACTCTTTTAAGCTTCATCAACCCATATACGCCCACTGCTGAGCACGGGTCTCCTCTACCATTGAGAGGGTTTTTAGGCCATAGGCCACCACGCTGGCCTAGTGCGGGTTGGTGGACTACACACCTAAGAAATTCCTAAGAACTTTTAGGTGTGCAGGTTTTATCACGATGTTTTCCTTCACCGTTTAAGCAAGTGATAATTCAATTTGAATACACACATAACTTTCGAAAGGTCAGAGGTGTGTGCCTGGGGTTTGAACTCGCGACCGCCGAGATTCTCGACCGCGCGCCTAAACCTCGAGGCCATCACTGCTTTTTAAGCATAAACACTCACATCTCACACTCACTCACATCACTCTTTTAAGCATAAAAGCATATTATGTATAAAGTTCATCATTGGCCCACGTACATCCCGCTGCTGGGCACAGGCCTCCTCTACAGCTTCTTAGCTGTAGAGTTTATAGTAAGCTCTACAGCTTCGTAGCTGTAGAGTTTAGGAGGTCAATCACTTAGCACAGGTTGGCGGACTTCACATCTAAGAAATAACATTATTAGGTGTGCAGGATTCCTCACGATGTTTTCCTTTGCTATTAAGGTGATAATTATCACATTAAATTTTAATTTAACGTGAATACGCCCATCACTTTTAAAAGTCAGAAGTGTTTGCCTAAGTTTTGAACCAACGAAATTCTCAACCGCGTGCCCAATCCTCGAGGACATCACTACTTGCGTGTTAAACTACTTTCTCTAAAGTATATACCTTTATACAGGGTTCTTTATATAGAAAAATCCAGAAGCACTGTTAGCCGGTCTCCGCGCCAGACCGTGTGCACATGTACAAAGCCATTTTTTATTGTTTATTTATGAAATGCAGTGTCGTGTGCTCGCTTATGACTGGCGCGGCAGTTATCCTATGTAGAATCGGGTTTGATTCCTCGGATATAGAAATATTTGCCGGTCAATCAGCTTGCCTTACAAAATTCTTTTTGTAATTTTTTTATGCTTGGGAAAAATCATAAAAGGTTTCTAAATCATAGATACATACCTACTGCTTACTTTCGATAATAATTTTGCTGATAGACGGTAACGTTCCAGCAATTTTTCACCGCAGCTAAACCAATGACGCTACGGACGAATACACATAAAAAAGTTAACAAAACGTACAAAGGGTTGAAACTGACAATTTATAAAAACAACGTCCCTCGTACCACGCATATTAAAGGGGAGAATTCATAATTGAAGTTAATTACGGTAATATTTTTAAAAATATACATATGTTTACGCATTGAATGACCGCTATAATAATTTTGACTGTTGGGAGAAATATAGTCGATACTTTATCCGACTTTTATATTAATGTCGTCTTTTCGTATATAAGCTAAGTGTCATGTGCCTGATCCTTAATGTAGAATAAAATTTAAAGACCGGTGTAATGAAAATACTTCTGATAGACAAATAAATAAATAGAAATTTATTCTGCCAAACTGTGTAGTCCGCCAACCCGCACTAGGCCAGCGTGGTGGACTATGGCCTAAACCCTCTCAATGGTAGAGGAGACCCGTGCTCAGCAGTGGGCGAATATGGGTTGATGAAGAATATCCTTTTACAAATGAAATTTCCGAATAGTTATCTACGAATAGACAAAAACTGTGTGGTGCATTTGCAGGTAATAATTCCAACATTACCGATCATTTTAGAACGCTCAGTGGCGCAGTCGTTAGATGTACGTTTTGTGCTAAATCCTAGGTGTTACCCTAATACGTCGTGTGCGCGCCGTGTTTGAATAATGTGCGGTGGAAAGTATGAGAGGAAGCGGTTGTAAACCTTATTTTTATAATACTGCATTTTTGTTTTATTTAAAAACTTATGGATTTATTTTATCTACGTAAATTTTAGGAGTGACTATGGTCTATTGTGAGTAAACGGACAATTTACCTAAGAAATGTTAAGTATCGTTCACGACTTATTAGTTTGTTGTTAAAGTATGTATATAAAAATTAATCCTGAGAATTGCGAAAAGTCAGAATGAAAGAATGGGGCTTGAACCCACAACCGCATAGTTTCTCGACCGTGCGCATAAATTTTGAAACTATCACTACTTCTGCGCAGCTACTTAATAATATTTCAGCGACGAAACCAATATTATTCTAAATATTCCATATTCGGGTTCGAAAATAGTTTTAATCGCATCCCTCTCATTCCTCATACAGCCCACCAAAAAGGTTTACCATAGCTGATACCGGTTTTAATAGCTAAGATTTACGAGTGCGCTCATCTGGTCAAGGGTTGAATGGTCGGCGTAGGGGTAATTTGTCGCACGGGGTGTGCGCCGGGCTAGTGACAAAAATACGATAAAACATGGCATGGTTGATGGGCGAATTTTATAATTTATTTGTGGGTTTTAATTTTGTTTTCAAACGTCGGAAATGAATATTAATTGAGACTTGCGGCTTAAATATTATTATAGTACAACAGAATGTCGCTTTTTGTGCAGTAATGTACAAATAAGGAATCATTTGTTGCTTTATTTTTCTGTTTTCTTCTTTTACGAGTAGTTCTCATGCTAATAGTCTTATATCGTTGGTTCCATAAATATCGGGAATAATTTTATCTTAAACAGTAGATATAAATGTAGTCTAACTTTATAGTACATTTCAACAGTACCTACTGGTAGTATTCTAGAGTCGACAAAGGAAACTCACTTCTTCCCAACCAAAACTCGGACGCACTCTTTGCTCCTTGCGTGTGACTAGACCCGTTAGAATAATAATTTAATTGCATCCCCGTACACAACCCAACAGGTGAGGTTAATCAAAATAGAACCTCCGTGGGTCGATATGACGTGACTGGGCGCCGTAAACCCGCCGAAAACCTTCGTCAAAAACGAAATATTAAATAACAACGTAATAGGCCGAAGTTGGCCGATCGGCCCCCGCCCGAAACAATCCGGCCCGACGATATTCCACGTGGGAAATTCGCGAAAAACTGCCGAACAATTTTCGCGGGGCGGAAATTAATTTTGACGTCATTAAATTTTTTCGCGCGTCGGCGCTTTTTTGGCCTTCCGACGGTCTCACGGAAAATGAGTGTTTCTAAACGATGTATAGATGTTAGATTGGTCGCACGAGTTCTTATAAAATAATGTATAATTTACTTTATTATAACACATTCCATAGGTAAAGGATATTATATGGAGAAGTCAATCAGTATAATTTCTTAGTCAGCGAATAATTTTTAAGTTTCGTCACTCATTTGTGTATTGTTGTATTGTTACCACTACTATGTAGAATATCCCCGCTATAACACTATTTACTGCTTCAAAAATACATTACCAATATAGGTTTCGGTACAATATATGTACAATATCATTCTTTTCGTAGTTCCCGATCACATGACCCTCTCAATACCAGCAAGGACGAGAATCAACCAAATACTTCCTACAAAGTTTTCCATTAATGAATCATAACCTAATCCCACAATCGCATAATATTTAAAAACACTTCACTACAAAACCCAAAGAATAATTCCACAATTGGAAATTTAAATTCCAATAAAAATTCTCAGCAAAAAGGAGCAAGTGTCTCGTCGAGTGGGGTTATTGAAAAAGTTCCCATTCACTAGATATCTGTTCGCGGAATGGATTCATTTCCTCCAGCTCTCCTATAATAAGCATTTGAGTTTCAACAATGGGATTTCTATCGCATTAATTATTTCAATCTCGGAGGCAGCGGAGTTTTCTTCGTTTGAAACAACGCTCGTTTGTGATAATATTAATTGCGTTTTAACCAATATATATTGACTTGTGCTATCTAGATTTCCCGTTTTCAATTCCCAGTAAATTTTCCAGAAATTTCCAGCAGTAACATGAAGTCTAAAATATCCAAAAAACGGTCATATGTATCCGTTACCAATAATAGGGGACGAAATGTAATGCAGAAATGTACCTCGGCCTTCTCCTATAGAAAATAAAGAAGTTAGGTTATGTATGTAAGGTAAATGTTGATCTCCAAAGTACATAAAAAATTAAACATAAAACAAACAAACTAATTAATCCCCATAACGTACCGCCTAAATCCTTAATCTCTCCCCGCAGTATATTAATAATTAAAAAGGGCTAAAACGTTTGTGCTCCGCGGTTTTTGTACAAGAATTATCTGCTAAGCCGGCTTTCAAAGACTTTCCTTTGTGCCACTTTCACCGTACAAAAAAATTAAGTGCTAAGATTGAAGTTTTTACCTTTTTTGCGTCTCAAGATAGACGATTCCTAATCCTTAAATTTGAATTTTTAGGTATTGTTTGGTGCTTCAGACAAAATTTTATATTGTAGATGATGTGCTTCAAGCAAAATATTATATTTCTATACTTGTTGGGTTTTAAGATAACACCAAAAAATATCGGTTTAATACACCCAACAGCTACAAGACCATGAGAGACTACGAAAGACTTCTCGGCATCACACCCAGACTCAAAACAATTTTTTCATTGCACAAACATTTGTCTTAGTTCACAAATTGAACCCGCGGCCTCACGTTTCGCAAACTGGTATCCATCCAACTGCGCCACGAGGTCGTCAAATTACATTTCATGTACCAATGTTTTTTTAAAGCAGCAAATCATTTGTAACTGCGTTCAAAGAGCGCTTAATGACTTTAAGTACAATTGACACGGCTTTATGCCCAACTGGCTGCTATTTAAGTATCCTAAAAAGAAAACTAACCCATCATTTGTCAGTAGAGCAGCCGCGAACGGATGTCGCACGCTAATGAAGTGGCGACTTCGTTCAAGAGTGCTTCCTTTCTATCCATCTCTTTCTAACTCATAAAAAAATCTTTTATCCCTCTCTAACGTAGTATGCAAATCCAGATAGAGATTACGCTCGCATCCGCAAGATTGATCCATCTACGTAATGAAGGTTTTGGTGTGGTCCTGTTTCTTTGAACTTTGCAACATCAGTGTTATGGCAATTTGAGCTTCGTCGAAATTGATTTAAAAAACCGAGTCTGCACTCGCTTGTTCGAAGTTTCAAGGATGTACTAAGCCGGATCATAAGTTTCAGCTTTAAAACTAAAATTGTAAAGTTCCCACTGCAAAATAGTTAAATAAGTAGTAAATAATAAGTAGCAGTATTTTGTATAGGGACAAGTGTTACCTTTTGTATGTTACCTATTTATTATGCTAAGATCACACGACCAATGATAAAAAATTGGTTGCCACGCATTTATGAAAGTCTTACATTCGACCCGAATATCCTAAAACGGCCGCATAAAACTCAGCTCGGCATGCTATTGCTGACAATTCCTTTCTCGCCTTATTCAACTTTTCTCTGATTTCGACATTTTGTAATGAAAAAAAGTAATTTTAAAACCACATTTAATAATGGTGATTTTAATTTGTTGCAGGATGGAAGACACAGTCAGGTCACTGTTGCAATACAAAAGTAGAGTGGAAACTTTGAAGCAGGAGAAGGCGTCTTTATCTTCCGCCCTGGAGGTAAGTTCATTCACCTTATTTAAAACTTCGTTTAAAACTGCAATATGTGTTACTTTTTAATCCATTTTAAAAAATACCCAACTTTGTATATTAATATTTATTTTTTATTTAGATATCTCACTTTCCACCACAAAATATACAGCAATATAATAAAAAAAAATACTGTAAAACAAATAAGAAAAGAGTGCAACACACAATATAATTTACAGGCTTAAAATCTTAATGAGTGCCAAATTTAAACGATTCAACTATACCAAACGAATGCAATAAGTAACAAAATTGTACATGCCCACAAAACAAAGATCTTCCAAAGACAAAGGCTCCCAATTAACAAGGAAACAAAGAAACAACCAGAGAAACTCAAACATAGGATGAAATTCCTCAACAAATAATCTCTAAACTGTGCTGAATTAAAAATTCGACGACCCCAGTTCAGTGCAATTACGACCAATGTAAAATGAGCTCCCGGTGGCCTCACCTCTCTTACAAAAATCGAATGTGGCCAGTTCTTTTGGTATTGGCTTTACGAGTATAGAGTTTTAAGAGGAATCAAATACAAATATTCAAAATATTTCATTTTGCCGGTCCGCATTGTTCGTTCCCCCATTTTTCAATATAAAAGTTAGGGTAAAGTAAGCCGTGGGCGCTCGTACAAGAGTTTTCCTTTCCAATTCCTGTATAAGACTATCGACTTAGTTTGCCGTTTGTATGCTTTATTGTATAATATTTATTACGAGTTTTGGTACGTGATTCGGCAGGAAATATGAGAAATTAAATGCTATTCTTTGCGCTTCTTTAATTTGTCTTATACCCTGTGTGTAATTGAAACCTACCTCAGGTTTTAATTCACCATGAATAGTTTCGTTCTTTATACCTTATTTCTTTATAATTTTATTTGGGTTCAACGCAGTATATTTTGTCATACCAAACATGCCTAGCCGCCGTCATGTCTTCATTCACCGCTTTTTTTCATATCTTCTCTTACACACTCCATTCATCTTTTTTAGCCTACATCTCCTTTTCCATCCTTTAACTTCTGTATACTCTTTTGCCTTCATATATTCGCATACAAAACTTATATGTAATATACTTTTGAAGTCAAAATCCTACTGCAGAATTTTATACAGTTTCCCTATTTCGTCGTATTTTTCAGTCGAAACGAAAAAAAACGGTGACCATACAAAAGTAGAGATTCGATATTAAAAAGAGGGTTTGCATCACAATGGGACGCAGGTACGAGCAATGGATACCATTCAAAACGTTACGGGAAATGGAAAAATCAAAATTCACATCTGACATTCAGAATCACAGATAGCTGACGCGGGGCGAACAGTGGCCGAATGTGTTGGTTCGGGGGCAACGCTTTGTTGTTGCCAAACGAGCTCTCGTTACTTAGCAATGATTATTTTAGGGGAGAACTGTTTACACTTTTTTGCACACTATTAAAAGTATGCGCTTAGTTATAGAGTCTAAACTTTAGATGATAGCAGATTATGTTTACTTCCATACTTGTAATATTTTAGCTCCAAATTCTTGGAGTATTTTAATACATTTATGATATACCAATAAATGAGACTCTAGGTAAAGTACTTTGATCATTTTTTATGCTGCATGCTTGGCTAATTATTAATATATCTTCTCTCTTTTTCATATTTATAATACATTTTCATCCCATTTAAAATCGTAAAATTTAATATGATTTTCTGTAATTATAAATTATTTATAATATACACTAAACGTTGACACCACATTCTACAACCACAATAAGATTACCAAAGCAATATCTCGTACCGACAAACCTCACAACGGCTATTATTAGCAGACCACTCCAGTTTATTACGTTCCCACTTTTTATACCGGTCACCACTTATCGTCAGATAAGCACGTGCACCACTAATTACGCAAAAACATCCCCAACCCTCGGACACGGTGCAGTGGTCATAATCCTTCAAAGAACGACTCGAGTTGCTATCACCAGTGTAACTTGACCCGTCTTCGGAGTAAAAATCTCGAGCTATTTGCTCGTGACATCGTGTTAGTGTTAAGTACTTTCTTTGTATTTCTTAGATACTTGAATGATTTGTGCTTTTTGGAGAGCCGAGTCTTAGAAAGATCAATGCTACAATGTGTAAAAATGATAAAATATTTTTTAATTTAAAAAACATTGTTATTACTTTTGAATTTATTTGTTTTTAAAAATCTTAACTAAAAGGAAGAAAACAAAAGAAAAGAAATAACTTTTTGATGTGTTTTATATTCCCGATTATTTGGACCTTGAAGTAATTGTACTAACATTTATTTATAAATTAATAAAGTTTCGTTATGAACATAGTTCTCCATAAAATGGGCACTGGCGAATTAATTCTCGTATCTATAAGAGCAGATATAATCCTAAAATGATCGCATGTCCCCTTACTAAGTCGGTAAATGGTATTTAATAGCACTAAATGGGTGAAGAGGGAGTAAAACGTCTATCATGTGATGGTCCTTTCAAGCCATTTGGCGAAGAAATTACTTTTGTTTTCATCAACAAAAACATTGAATAATATTATGTAGAAAATGTTTTACTTAAATTTAAGAATATTTTTGAGTCAACCATCCTTATGTAGAAAATAAGTAATCCTTTAACTTTTCAATATTTTTTTCTTTTTACGAATGAAAAATATCTATAGCGTTGTAGTTGAAAATGAAACTATTGAACATAAAAACTTTTGGAATCAATTATGTAATATTTTCGTACCTTTTTTTAGGGGCAGACTAAAGTAGTCTTCAATCATTTAATATACTTTAGGAAAATATCTGTCCAGAATTTCAGTCAGCAAGCCCTCTAAAGCTCATAATATCCGTACCTTTTATATACATTTAGATTATGTAATCTAAATCAAATCGCAGCATCTACACATGCAGTCATAAATTTTCCCATACCCGTCAAAGGGCAGATCGCATAGGACATCGAAGGGGGCTGCGCGTTATGCGGGGGTAACGGCGTCATCCCCATAATAACTTCTAAACGACACTCTGACACACTGCAGATAGTTTCATATGAGTTGTGCAAGGAACATTAAGTTGTAATGACGTTGGGGAAATCTAGTATAGATATATATTAAGTTAGTTTTTATCTACTAAGGCTTAGGCTTACCCCACATCTGGGTGGTCTAATATATCTACACGAGAAATTTTACGGTTTATAATTTTCTACGGGAATAACAGTTAGGTTTTTGTTAGCTATACTGGACCATTTTTAGACATCTAAGAATTACTGCCGACCCATTGTCATCATGCTAGATACGGACCTAATCAACTGTTGACAAGGCTTGAGGATATCTCATTACTATCATTTTCAGTCCAAACGTGCCTACAAATGGGTAGTGGATCCCTAATGCTCGGTATTTTCTGGATTTTGGGCTACTCGCATTCATCATGTTATACTATAACAAGAAAATGTTATATTTTTTTTCATAATCTGTTCAACCCATTTAGAAAACACATTAACTAAGGAAAAGTTGGATTATCCCTTATTGTTACGCACTAAAATTAACCCGAGTTAACAGGCTTTGTTATACCTACCGTGGATAAAACCGGACGTCCGCTAGTATATCATAATCCCGTGTAAAATGGAGTCCCCTTGACAATGCAAACCTTTGAAAGCAGTGACATTGGGAAAAATTCACAGAACTGTAATAAACGATACGCGGAACGCACGAGCCGGACACAGACATTTCAACTACAAATCATGATAAACACATAGAAAAATTATTCGCGGAGTAAGCTATAAGCCGAAGCGGATTATAATGTAAATAATTGTTGTCAATTCTTACTATGCCTGTTGACTCCGTTGGTGAAAAGCGAAAGTTACGGGGACGCCGGTACAACATAATTCTTTGGTATTTTTTTGTAATTATCAACATCCTAAAGAGTAAATCATTTTAATATTACAAATACAAAATATAAGACTGAGCTTCCACTTCTCCCCTTACCGAAGAAGTTGTGACCAACACTAATATATTAGGGTAAATATTTTACAAAAAAAAGTAACTCAAGATATCTCAAGAATTAATATTTTTCTAATTTAATCATCCCTTGAAAACTAGAGTAATTGAACTGTATTAACCATCTACTAAAACTTAATTTGCATTGCATTTTAATAAAAGACTCTTTTACCTACTTTTACAATGAATTATCATATGCTTTAACGGAGAATTTGAGAGAAAACATCATGATGAAACCTGCACACCTAAACCCTCTCGATGTTAGAGGAGACCCGTGCCCTGCAGTGTAACGTATATGGTCTGATAATGATAATAAAAATTTGTCTCGCCTACTCCCATGACTTGTCCTACACTCACCCATCGGCCGCACGAAGGACATTAAAATGGCGGATAGCGGGAAATCGGCTATGCACAATGGCTGGGGTTTCCCGGTTTAAAGCGCCCCCCCCCCCCCCCACCTGCCAACCTCCCCTCAAAACAATAATTCAGCTTCACCCTTCCGAAGTGCAAGGGCGCAGTTACCGAGGGCAACGCGTAGAGCTGTCCACTTCTAATCGATACGCGGTAATAATTCGTATGCGTAAAAGGCAACTGACTAATCTGACTGACTGCCTAATCTATTCAGACAAAGCTCAAACCATTGATTCAATAGTTTGCTCGTAAAAATCCGACTAATTCAACAGGAACCTAACTTTTAATTCAGATCAACTACCAAGGTCTATACTCCATACTCTTTTTTTAAAGTCAATTACAAGGTGGTTCATACATACATAATCTCACGCCTGTATCCCCCGAAAGGGTAGGTATTGATGCATTTCTGCATCCAGACATAGTTTACTAGTGAAAATATGAAACAATCTAGTCGAATCTAGCTTACATATACGTCTGAACTAAAAACTTGAATGGAGCAACACTAGAATTGCTTGTTCGCTCTTTTCTAGAGAATACTGTCTTTCAATGTATGTCACAAGTAATACAACTTACAAGCCAAGCCAACATTTTTACTAAAAACATAAAAGTTTTTAATTTTAATAAGCTGATATTATGTGAGCTAAGTACGTAATAACTTAAGATAGAAGAATATATTAATGGACTTATTCAATTTAAGAACTGAGTTGCGAAACTCTTTTTTACAAATAAAACTTTAGAAGGCGTTTATTTGTCATTTTATAGATTCAATAACCAATATTCCATTTTCATGATTATCATGATATAATTACGAATGTCCAAGCACTCATTGGCCAGCGGACCGGACCGGGGGCATTAGGGGTACAGGGGGGCGCGGGGGCGCCCGCGCGTCGCCGGCCATCTTATTCACAGATTTTTACTGCAACCGTCTATTTTTTCTTGTTGTTTGAATATATACCAGTTTGTGAATATACAGTCCACATTTCAATTTAACGTCTCGAACTACTAATATCATCGACAACCGCCCGCCACTACTCTATAGGACAGGGCGCATGGTGTCTGTAGGTAGGACGGCCCGCGGTGCGCCGGCCCGCTCGAATGTACGCTAATTGTGTTTGCATGTTTGTCCACCAATATTTCGGCCTTTTTACTAACAATCACGTGACACGAGCCTCAAAACTTTCGACATTTTAACTCATAAATGCTTAAGTAATAGTTATTATTAAAAGGGTAGGTATCTTTCTATGTAGAATAGCCCCCCGGCGTAATCTAAACCAGTTTGAAAAACGAGAGTTTTCAGTCCCCGCACCGAGACAAGTTTTTGTGATCCACAAATATTTGTTTCGGGTCTGGATGAATGTTACACCGAAAAGTCTCTCGTTGTGTCTGATACCCACGACACAGGACTAGTACCTTAGTGTGGGGTTAGAACTATGGATGTGTCTGTTGGGTTTTATTATATATTTATTTCTTCAGCCCTTTAAGTTTCCTGGTAGTTCTACTGGCGAATTAAACTGACCATAATAGAGGCTAACTATAATAGCAGGTTAGTCTAGATTTTAGAAATTTAATTAATTAAGAAACATGTGATCTATGATCATCTCTTTCCCCGCTATGACGATTTTTTCACACAAGGCTCGCTCTGCAGATACAATAATAATCGTACCAAGTAGTAAAGATTATAAAAAATGCTACGTATTTACCACATAAAAGTGAGATTTATAACTCATTAGTTGTGCAAAGGCTGGCCGTGCGGTGCAGTAATGACTGTATTTGTTACTGGAAGGCGCCGGGACGTCGGCTACGTCACTCGCGACGCCAACCAGGCTTAAAGTAAGCAACGATTGCAATATACATATATCCATAAATACACAATACACATCTGCTTCCCGTTTGGGGTAGGCAGAGGGTAAAGAGCCTCAAATGCCACTGTCCAAACACACTTCTTGAATTGCAATTTTTTTTGTTTGTAATTATATTTAAGTTAATAAAACTTCATAACAAAACATGTTTACTTAAAAACAAAATCTAATGTTTATATTAAAATTAATCTGTTCTCATCTAGTCTTAGTAATGGCGGTTTGCATAGGAAATTGATTAACATAAAATAAAGTGTTAACTGAAGCTTCATAAGGTTAATTATTCGAAAACATTGGTCAGAAATGTACAGACCAAAATGGCCAATAAAATCAAAGATAACCAATAGTTTAATTAAATTCCCCGGTACAACATGCCAAATCTGCACCAAATACTTGCCAAATAGTTGGAGCTAGCCCGTTGCATTTTATACCAGCGCCGGTTATTCATTAAGCCCTCCCTGAAGATTGAACAGGGCTACCAACCTGCTGGTAAACCTATAAATTTTATTTTAAAAAAAATATTCAGTTTTAGTGAAAAAAATTGAATTGTTATTTTTTTTTTTAGTGTGTGTTTTAGGCACCCGCATAACTGAGGCGGGTTAGGGCTTGGTCCACAAAGTTGGTCTAGTACGGGTTGGTAGACTACATGCCTAGGAAATTGCTAACAATTTTGTAGGTTTTTGTAGTTTTCCACACGATGTTTTCCTTGACTGTTAAACAACGAGATTATTCATTATGAATACATACATAATTTCGAAAAGTCAGAGGCGTGTGCTTTTGACCTCTCGACCGCCGAGATTCACGACCGCGCGTCTAAACTTCGAAATGATCACTAGCTCTCCGATCTATCTCGCATGAAACAGCACTAGGTCGGTCCGATATGGTGTTAATGCGATAATTTAAATTCAAACCGATGCCAGCCCTTCACTAAGGGGTGGGTGCGGTACAGCCGATGTATTTTCATAATTACGGGCACCGCGGAGACTGCGGGCTGCATAGTTGGGACCTAACGAAACCAATTAACGTGGGCCCAGTGTTACATACGGTTCGGTTTAAATTCCTCTATACTTTGACTAGGTTTTGATGACCTATGGTAGATTGGGGTAGTTACGTTATTTGAGATATAACATACATACATTAACTCACACCTGTCTCTAGTTGGGGTAAGCCTCTGCCTACTGTAGAGACTGAGGCTGTAGAGCGCCAAATGCCACGGTCCAAATATTTCTTTCGCTTCCTTAACTGACATTTTCCTCTCCATACATGCATGCATGTCTTCTTCTTCTTCTTCAACCCATATACGCCCACTGCTGAGCACGGGTCTCCTCTACCATTGAGAGGGTTTAGGCCATAGTCACGCTGGCCTAGTGCGGGTTGGCGGACTACACACCTAAGAAATTCCTAAGAACTCTTAGATGTGCAGGTTTTATCACGATGTTTTCCTTCACCGTTAAAGCAAGTGATAATTCAATGTGAATACACACATAACTTCGAAAAGTCAGAGGTGTGTGCCTGGGGTTCGAACCCGCGACCGCCGAGATTCTCGACCGCGCGCCCATACCTCGAGGCCATCACATGCATGCATGTAAATTACAACTTTATAAGAGAATAAGTAGTGTGTCAGCATCAACCTATATACCTGCTAACGTCCTACTGCCGGGCATGGGCCTCCCTTACACGTGACCACGGGTAGGCTTGTAGTGATGCAGAAATAAATTAAGAAATGTGTGATCTACAAATATTTTAGAAACAGATGACAGACACAACACTGCATGGAGTCAGGTGTAGGACTTGCGTAAATTTATTTCATTCAATTTCTACGTCGTATCACGTATGTATCGTAACAATGGAAACTATCTCAAGGTGTCTGTTGCTACCGCAAATCTGCACAAACTCGTCGATAAGATAATCCGGCCAAATTGGACGGCCGGGCTGATCTATTAACCATTGCCGCTTCAGATGTGTTGCATAATTGACAGGATTATACGTATACAACGTATTATGTCATATTGTAATCGAAATTGACGGGAAGGGGTGGCACTTTTGGAGATTTTTTGGATAACGGCACGATGAATTAATTCGTTAACTTATTTAAGAGAATTTGTAATTCAAATTTTATTTTAAAAAAATTTAAGTTAGTTTTGCAGCAATCTAGAAAACCATGGTTAAATTCCGGATGAAACAAAATGATATAAGTGTTTATGAAGTACGAGACTGAAACTGCGTGGAACGGACACACAGGTACACTTATTTGTTCAGCAATAATTATAAAAGTCGTGAAATTGAATTATTAAACGACAAGTAGGATTGTATAATACATATAATTTCGGCCACAAAGTTAACGGGCGCTCAACAGGGCATTTTTGTGCTCAAAACGATAAGACAATAAAAAACCGAATGAATGTATTCATGAAGATTCATTATGCTCATTAACCCATATACGCCCAACTACTGGAATCGGGACTCCTCTAAAAGAGACAAGAACAAAGACAAGGAATTTCCAAGAACTTAAGGTCGACAGGTTTCCTCACGATTTGCTCCTTCACATATAGAAATAATTAATACTTAAGTATTAAAGAACGCCTTTTTTGCCAATGCGCTGCACTAATGAAAAAGACGTATTAATAAATTATTTTCATATAATAAAAAAATGATAAGAACCAAATAATATGCAAATACAAAAAGCATTGTTTCGTCAACGCCCTTTCAGCGTAATAATTACGTTTACAATAACTAGAATTGAACCCGCGTCCATTAATCACGGCCGGCGGTAGACATCATTAGCTTTGTTCGGTCACGCGTTCAAATCCGCGGTGCGTGCGGACATTTTCTTTTTTCCACCACTAACGACTGGGATACCTGATTGATGATTGTCTGTGCGATATTTTCCTTTTATTTGCGCGGAAACTGACTTTGTTACGTTTCGACTATTTTTTTTTATCTAGCATTTGCTGTAAAATTGAGTTTAAAAACCAATGAGTAAAATGAAAAAAGTAGACACTGGTTTGAATCACTATACAAAAAGAAATAGATATATAAGCAGTAGAATCCAAAGTCAGGACATTCTCATTTATAAGCCAAATTGGTCTTCTTAAATTAAAGTTTGAACATTCAATACTGGACTTTTAGGATTTATGGAAGTACTGCCACTGATAGGCGAATACCAAGGTTATTTTTTGTAGATATTAAAAAAATGGTAAAGGTCGATATTCTCTTCTATATCCTCGTTTTTTCTTCTTAGTGACACCTATCTGTCATTCTAAGAGCCCTAATCAGCTGTATATAATATAGAACGAAATATTCACTAAGGTCAACTACTATGACATGACAGTCTATACTCTACGCGATTGGGGAGTAAGGATTTCAGACAACCCTACTTCGTAGCCTCCCCTAAATTGAATCCGAATAATTAAATAAAAAATCCTTTTTGCTCCTTTCTCCCAATTTGGCTAAGTGAAGTCTGACAGAAAACGTAAGGGTACCACGGTCAAGGGCACCGCTTTGGCAAAATTCCAAAATCGATATAAAGCTATTCTGCCTAGTAGCAACCCTAATTAAACCAATGTATGGATTAGACTAAATAGGAAACCGTATAAGAAGTTAATCCATAGTGATATTACAGAGAGGAATGATTTGTATTTTTATGTGGTTGTCGCGAACAAACTAAAAAAAATAATGGCCTTATGATCTCACGGAATAAGTATGTGCCGTGCTTTTTAGAGGTTCAGGGTTAGATTCCCGGGTCGGGCGAAGTATTGGGATACCCTTATGACTATGATTTAAAAACACTTAACATATAAGCAACAAATGAAAGATTTAAAGCAAATTACCAATAGCGACTAATAATTACGATTTTTATAACTTTTAGCATAATCATCATCAGCCATTATGCGTCCTACTGCTGGGCCAGGCCTCTTCTAACATTGAGATGGTTTAGGCCTTCATCCACCACGCTGGCCTAGACATTGACAATTGTATAATATTAAAAAGTATAATTTAATGCATATATTTATATAGGTCACCAATGCCATCACAAATAAAATTTCGCAGTGAATATTTCGAAAGGGTCGGTCAAAGCGTTGCGTCATGCGCTTCGCTTTAAGTAACCCTAGTTTTATTGCTCCCCTAATATGACTCACAGTCATTAAACAAAAAATATTGCAATTTATTTGACGAATATACACGTTAATATCTGTTCTTGTTGGTTATAGCCTAGTATATAGTCAGCAATGGTATTCAAAGTAGAAAAATGTAGTAGATAAATAAATAAATACACCCAACAGTCACATACATAGCTCTGACCCCACACTAGGTTACAAGACCTGTGTCGTGGGTATCAGACACTACGAGAGACTTTTTCGGTCTCACAAACACCCAGACCTGAAACAAATATTTGTGGTTCACACAAACATTTGTCTCGGTGCGGGGATCGAACCCGCGGCCTCTCGTTTCGCAAGCTGGTGTCTAGCCAACTGCGCCACGGGGGCTGTCGATATAAATTAATTAATTATAAATTAATACACCTTTTCATCTCATACTTCTGACCCCAATATTAGGAGTTGGTAAAAGATATTCATCAGCCCATATACATCCTAAAGCTGGGTGCGAGCCTCTTCTACAACTAAGACGGTTTTTCGGACTACGACTGCAGAGGGATCTTAGTACAAACTGATCTACTTAATTCTTTTCATTGGATTTCAAAACTAGCATTTTTTTTCGGTATAGGAAACACACAGACCAGATTTTGTTGGAAAAAAAGTGATGAGTATGAGTGTCGAAGGATGGGCTAGCAGAGGAAGGCCAAAGAAAAGATGGATGGAATGCGTGAAAGGTGATATGAAAGAGAAAGGGGTGACTGAAGACATGACGGCTGACAGAGATATTTGGAAGGAAAAAACATGCTGCGCCGACCCCAAATAGACTTGGGAAAAGGGCAAGTGGATGATGATAGGAAACACACAGACAATGGTTTTTACAATACAATTGTACCGGGGCGAGTATTGAACCATGATATCTCGTTTCACAGCTGGTTTTCCACTTAAGCGAATTTTTTACACATATAATTATTTTTAATTATTTTATTACAAAGATAGCGGGTTGAGATTAAAATCAAGTGTTAAAAATTAAAGATACTCGGGTTCAGATTTGAGAAAGTAGTCTTTTGCAACATAGTTTTCATTTAAACAAATAACCTACAACTCAATAATTGCACACTTTCGTTATTTCTCTCGTAGCAAAAGCATCGTCCTTACGAATGACCGAACTGCTGACAACGGAATATCACTAAAACTTCTTTTACTGGATACCTCTTAACTAGATTAAACTATTTACGACTGGAATGCTGAATCGCGTCGTCATAAATCTTCTGACTTTGCGGAATCCATTACAGAAGCTATTATAATAATTGTTGACTAGATTCTGGTGCCATGTCATGATGTTACAGAAATACAAATACCTACATATCACAATTAAGGAATTAACATAATTACTGGCGGTTTCTCTTAGCATTTATCGTACTGTTAGAAGTTGGGCCTAAAGATTTAGAAAGAAAAAAATAAGTAGGTATTTGAAATTCAATTATTTTTCCTTCGCCATTGTCTGGAGAACGAAACTTACCTAATTTAAATAAAAAGACCATTACAACAATAATGGAAATATGAGCTCAAGCAATACGATTACCAATTAAGAATAAATGAAAATAAAATATAGAACATATTACACAAAACAGTTATTCTAATCTGTTTAGAAAACACCCATATACAGAAGAAAATAAAATAATTTTACAACCACATTACTTGCACCAAAACCGGCATTAACCAAATGAATATATCCGTTTATGTTAAAGCAATCCCACAATATTAATTAAACTAATCCTTTCAACATCTGCGTTTCAAATACAAATGAATTTTACCAAATTAAGCGCT
Source organism: Cephonodes hylas (assembly GCA_030295005.1). Classification (NCBI taxonomy): domain Eukaryota; kingdom Metazoa; phylum Arthropoda; class Insecta; order Lepidoptera; family Sphingidae; genus Cephonodes; species Cephonodes hylas. The sequence continues at coordinate 2,470,478 of AP025365.1, forward strand.
CCGACGCGGAATGGCCGATTGAACTGTAATGGAAATAGCAAAATATATCAACATTTATCTACCTCGCGGATCTGATCCGTCTGTCAATGAGTGAAATTTCAATTAAAACTGTGTTTAATTAAAGCGCCGTAGCTGATATACGCGGGGTTGGGAATTTGGTATCTTCGAATCGATTCCTAGATAACAAAATTTGACGAGTGGATTTTTGAAATATTTCCTACTAAGGCGAAGTTTGTCGGTGTAGAAAGAGATCGTTAGGTAATTTGTATGCCTGAGATATTTAAAAAAATCCATTTAAAAAAATCTTTCTCTCTGCCTACCTTTTGCAGAAATACAAGCATGAATATATTTACGTAAGTTTATGATAATGCTAAACTCTTTTGTGTTGTAAAAAAATATACGTTCCACAGATATTATTATTAAAATGTCATCTCTGACTTTTTGTTTATTCTTACGTGAAATTATTTGTAACTAATTCATTTTCTGAATTTATTTATTTTTATATATTCGAACGAACAATTTTTAAAAATGTAAGTATTATTTTTTTTCCATCCACTGTCTTTAACCGGCAATTTCTAGAATCATTATTAATTGTTTTTATTTCCCGTTCTTTATCATCTGCTGTGATATGATCTTAGTAACAATAATGCTGTTGATTACGTGATCTAAGCTCAAACCTAACAGACTCGCATAAATGAAAAACATAGAATGACAAAATTTTCTAAAATGTTGTCTACTTGCTATCAAATTAAATACTAGCTTCAGAACAAAAATAAATTTAAACAAAAATACATTTCAACAACTCTATCAGAAAGCAGTTTAATACCGGGCGTGCTTTTGCCAACAAAAAAACGACAACAGTCCAAGTCAAACGGAGGTTACCTCGCCCATTCAAAGTCCCCCTTTGACGCTATCAAACGCGTGTTGTTGCAGACACACAAACACACAAACTCTTTGTGTCTCGCCCTCGCTTGATGACTAATGAAAACCTAGCGTAGTAACATAAAACAGCACATCAAAAATCCTTATTCCAACACCGTACAGCTCAAAATCGTCAACCCAACTGCATAAATAAAGTTGCCAATCTGAAAGTAAGACAAAAATAAGTAGCGCCACCAATACAGCACGAAATGAAGTGCCCAATACTGTTTCCAAAGGCAGCAAAGAGACCCACGGGTCTTAGTAAACTGGTGGGTGCTGGACGCACGCGGGCGGTCTGTTAATTAAGAGTGTGAACGATGGGTCCTTTTTGAAAAATATTTTTTAACAAATTTCGTTGTGATGCGAACACGAGCGCGTGACGAGAGACCGAAGATAAATAGGGTGGCACTTCGCCGCGTCCGATTATGAAACTGTGAAACGAGAATGTGGCACCATTAAAACAGCTATTCGAATCCCGACGTGGAAAGTATTTACAAAATAGGTGATAATTGACGTCGAAACGATACCGAGGATATAGATAGCTCGTTCCTAGAGTACGTTAACCTGTTGGTTAGACTTTCCTTAGGGATTTTTTTGATAAAATTACGTGTGAATATGTTTTTATAATTCTTAAAATGAAATATTAGTAGATGTAGTTTTTCCTATTTATCTAATCGACTAAGCAGGTTATCTACCATTAATTTACTGACAGAAATAGTTAAAAATATGTCTGTGTAAAATACTTTTAACGAAACTATTTAATTATTCTTTTAGATCATAAGCTCATAAAGCTTACTTGCCTCAATAACTTATACAAATCGTATAAACGATAAAATAATGATTCTACCCACACTATTAAGTACCACGACATTTAACACTACCCCATCCCTGAAACAATTCCAAACTAACTAAATCCATTTTTTTCTCCAGACGTCAGCAGCTCACTACCAAAGTCAGCTGGCGACGCTGACGGCGGAGAACGAGCGGCTGCGGGGCCAGCTGTCGGCGCTGTCCGCCGGCCTGGGCGGGGACCACGAGCGGAAACTCGACGATGTCGCGCACCAGGTCGTCCGGGCACTGCTCTCGCAGAAGGTAGGGGGTACAGAGGATGGTGGGGATGTAGATGGTTGTGTAGGTGAGGTTAGATGATAGGATACAGGTAGGGTCAATGAAGGATTGCAAAAGGATTTAGTAGCTATTCTTTTGTAAGGAAGCAATTGAAAAAACCGTTAGACCGCTCATGAGTAACAAAAGAATCATAATCATCAGAATGGAATGTTTCAAATTTGGACATTTGTGTAAAAAGAAACGCAGTGAAAAAACCTTCTATTAAAGATACTACACTCCACAAGTCCGTTTCTAATCAACGCCCTAGGACTTCTGAGTCAATTAACGTTCATTTGCATACTCATTATGTTTCTAACAGTTTAGGAGTCCACAAATATTTCCAGGGTGACATAAATTCACACTAAGGAGTCGGCGAGCACATTAAACCCGCGGAAAAACTGGCGCGGCCGTATCTCTTAATCCGCGGAGCACATTAAGATGCATCCCGGAAATTGTTTCCTCATAATTACTGTCGGGCCGGTGGCGCGACCGCGGCTTACACTCGGCTACATTCACACATAAATCGCCCCAAATGGGACACATTGGCCTTAGTGCGACACCGTAATAATTTCAGAAGCCCTGGCCCACTATAATCTGGGCATAATCTGGCCGATAATGCGAATGTTTGCGCTCAAATCCCGGTTGCGAACGGCCGCCATGTTGGCTTAGTTTTGGCGCGAACTGGGACGAACTTTCCAGATAAAGATGGCGCCGTCTGTACGCGACGCAATGGACTATTCAATTTGTTTCCCAAAGTTTAACCGTTGTTTACTGTGGGAACTTCGCCACGCTCCACCATTTAAGTGATAAAAATGTGGCGACTTTGGGAAACTAGGCGTTACATGTTACTGCTTTGTGCGTCTGCAACTACTTTAGCGGTAAAGTTATTTCGACTTCATTGTGCGTCTCCTTCATTGAATTCAATAGATTATCGCGCATAGTCTAACTAATGAACTTCTATAATATTTTGGAAAGAGTCGTAGAATTAACTTTTTGTTTTTATCTTTTTAATACATATTAGAATACATGAAGAGCATTCGTACAGAGCAGTACGAATAGAATTTAGAACTTAATTAACATTATACGTATGAATATTGATAACTAACACGCGAAACGTAACACACGATAACGCTTCAACAATTAACGAGTAACTCCATCTTGCAAATTATATTTGATGGATGTCTGCCCCCCTACATAACCTATGGAAATATTAACCAACGCGAATTCGCGATGAAATTATCTCAGAGTAATTATAAGCTAAGGATTAGGGTGAAACGTGAGATTATCATTAAATTCCGATGATGTGGTAAATGTATTTTATATAGAACTGTTTCCCGAAGTTTCACTTACCTTAATTTTGATGTATTTTACGTTTTTCAAGATAAAAATAGTCGCATATGCTATTTCGGGCTAAAATTTGATGAAAACCCCGTCAGCCGTTCTCGTGTGATTGAGTAAGGTTTTAGCAATAATATAAATAAAAAATGGTAATATAAGCTTGTGAGCGTCACATTACTAGGCACAGGTTCCTTTACTGTTGAGAGGGCTTAGATATTATCCAATCACGCTGTCTTAGTCCAAGTTAACAGACATAAGAAGTTCCTTGTAGAAAGCTTTAAATTGTACAGATTTCCTCAAGGCGTTTTGAAACCTACCAACGCCGAGATTCTTCTTAAAATACCGCACACTTAATCTCGAGCCTAACATGACTTTACATGCATAAAAAACATCAAAACTTTGAGGTACATACAGTGTAATAGTGAACTATTCACCACATGAGTCATCAATGACTAAACAAGGGTCCGCCTCTGTTTGTTTTTTTGTTTCACTATGACTGGTCCGGTAGAAACGGATCAAACCCCTTTCTAAATTAAATATCCTACACCGGGTTTACAGATATATAGGATTAAAATCATATTAATATCATACAAATAAAACATTTCCGAAGATAGGAATAAACTCAAATCTGTTTGTTACATTTTATAGACCAGGGTAGAAGCCTTTAAAAATAATGAAAAGTGAAAAAAAATTATAATAGAATGAAACCCATTAGAAAAGGAGGTAAATATGATAAAAATGAAAGGAAAAATAATTTACGGGCGATCTGAGGTTGGGAAGGGGATGGGGGTGAAGTTTTAAGGGTAAAAAACGGTTTTTCTCGATTTCCGGCAAAACTAAAAGTCCTATCGAAAAAAGTCAAATGGAAAAGTTGTAGATAATAAAAAGATCTAAAACTTTTGTATTTACACTTTTTTCACATAACCTCAAAATTTATGTGAAAAATTCAAAAAACCAAGTTTTTGGTTTTTTATTTTTATCTTTTACAAAAATTTTATTTTTTTAACGAAATTTTGTGAAAACTTACCTTTTTATGTCCCAAATACGCTGTAATTTATTTGATTAAAAATATTTATTTTTTCACCTTATTTTGAATTAATATCAAAAAAACACCCTAATTTTCAATCGAAAATTCACCCGTCAAAATATCAGCTTTTTTCAAAAAGTTGGTATGGTTTCTGTTCGTTGAAATCTCTACTTTCCGATGGTGAAAAAAAATATATATGTTACTATGGTAAATCTTCTCAGAAAACGCAAAAATTAATTTCAATCTTTAGGTTATGTTAAGTTAAGCATACTATTTTTTAAAGAAAATATTACGATTTTTATGGTTGAGTTGATTGATACAGATAAAAATAGAGATAGTATTTACCTTCCTATGCAGATTCGAAAAGTTTTAAGACCCGCCGGTCTGGGTCTTACTACATACATACCTACTATTATATACTATATATTTCGTAGCAGCTGTTACAACCGCTAGCCTAACCAGTATTCGAAATACAGTAAAGTAAACAACATCGTTTATAAAAATACACGTGCACGCTGAGTTTCTTGAAGATAATTGTGACAAGTTTACTTAAAAAAACAATAAAACTTTTCGAATCTGCATAGGAAGGTAAATACTATCTCTATTTTTATCTGTATCAATCAACTCAACCATAAAAATCGTAATATTTTCTTTAAAAAATAGTATGCTTAACTTAACATAACCTAAAGATTGAAATTAATTTTTGCGTTTTCTGAGAAGATTTACCATAGTAACATATATATTTTTTTTCACCATCGGAAAGTAGAGATTTCAAAGAATAGAAACCATACCAACTTTTTGAAAAAAGCTGATATTTTGACGGGTGAATTTTCGATTGAAAATTAGGGTGTTTTTTCGATATTAATTCAAAATAAGGTGAAAAAATAAATATTTTTAATCAAATAAATTACAGCGTATTTGGGACATAAAAAGGTAAGTTTTCACAAAATTTCGTTAAAAAAATAAAATTTTTGTAAAAGATAAAAATAAAAAACCAAAAACTTAGTTTTTTGAATTTTTCACATAAATTTTGAGGTTATGTGAAAAAAGTGTAAATACAAAAGTTTTAGATCTTTTTATTATCTACAACTTTTCCATTTGACTTTTTTCGATAGGACTTTTAGTTTTGCCGGAAATCGAGAAAAACCGTTTTTTACCCTTAAAACCTCACCCCCATCCCCTTCCCAACCTCAGATCGCCCGTAAATTATTTTTCCTTTCATTTTTATCATATTTCCCTCCTTTTCTAATGGGTTTCATCCTATTATGATTTTTTTTGGTTTTAAAAATTATCGACCCTGGACTATTTAAGATTGGATCGTAATTTATTAAATGTAGACGAATTTACATGGTCAGACAAGTTATTAAAAATTACCGAAACATTCTACTTCTACTAAACATTTTTTTCGAATCTTTACACTTTTATTAGAATCAGTAATAAAACTCAAGTGATATTTGACTGTATGAATTTAATTTGGAATTTCATCATCTCAACCCAAATGACCCAAGCCGGTGCGTCGAAATTAAATGTATTTCGGTGAATATTACCACATCCCATCTCGGCTAAAAGCATTATTTATAACCATCCTCATTAATGTTATTTATGCCTTATTAAATTTAAAACTTGCCAACTTCACGGGAAATCTTTTAATAAACAAACTTCAAGCTATTTCGGTAAAGTTGCCAGCATTGAAAGCATCGTCTTGCCAACCTCAGCAAACGCCCCTTGTAATTATGCACGTCAATTACCTTTCTCGAATTTAATTTAACTAATGAAGTATAATTAAAATGTACGCATTTATTTGGACCGAGAGGGGAGCAGACAGGATAAAACTTTTTACTTCTAATATAATTGTCCAAGTTTCGACAACTGCGGGTAATAGATAGATATCTTACGGTCGATTTTCTTATTTTACGCCGATGTACGGAACGCATTAAACTTACCTCTAAGATGTTAAATACTTTGATATTAAATTGATGTCGATTAAGCTTCGGCAATTTAATCGTTGCCAGCTGTTTCCAGAACGCATTTTTGGATATTTTCAAATTTACTTTTCACCACAGCCAATATCGTTGATGTAAATTTATTTTAGGCAACTTCTAACAAGTTATTTGAATTCTTTATCTTTAATTGAATCGATTCTGCAATAACTCTAATGAAGCCTAACTCTATGCTCGAATATTTTTCAGTCATAATTCTGCTTAATAATCCTCTTTTGTTTACTTTTAAACTAATATCACTATTGTAACCGTCAAGAACGAATTTCCCGAAATTTCCTTAAACGCAACGAAGATTAAAACATTCTCAAAATTCCATCATTGTACACAAAGTTACATTTATTAATATATTACGTTGCCGAAGCCATTATTTGACCATGCCTTTTTGATGTTTAAGTTTGGATCAAACACGAGTTATTATAGTTTAGTTATAGTTTACGGTATAAGGTACGATTAAACTGACATATAGTGTTATATAAAAGACCCCCCTCTTTTCTATTGAATAAACAAAAATGTGTTGAAAATTTCAGAGTATTCGCGAGGAGTTGGGATGCGCGCGCGCCCGGGTCCGCGAGCTGGAGGCGCAGAACCGCGCGCTGAGCGCCCTGCTGGTGCGTCAGCTGCGGCCGCAGCCCCGGCCCTCGCCCGCCACGCCGCACACGCCGCTCACACCGGCCACGCCCAGGGACTTGCAAGGTGAGAGGAGACATTATATGTGATGCCTCAGGTTTTCGAAAATTAGGTCCAAATCGACGTTACCTAACATTTGTGTGGGGTTCTTATTAAATTGAACGTAAAAAAATTGTGAGCATTTTTTTATAATTTGAGACTTTTTTAATGTGAGACTATTAGTGTCAACTACCTACATTAGGTAATGGGATTTCCTATTAATTATCTACGCTCAGACTTGTTTTAAGATGTTCCCCCAAAACGTTTACTGATTGAAATAATTCGAATATTTTCTATTACGATAAGTTCACCATTCAAAAAGGTTTTTAACTAATATATATAATCAGCTAAAATAGGAATATTCTTCAAAAATGGCAATGCAAGTAGAAATTCAGAATTCAACAACTAAGCATTCAAGTTGGTTATAACTTCATTTCAGTACACTTGGTAGATGTTGGTTCATGCGGGTCTTTAGTCTCGTTCAGAGACTCCCCGCCCCCCGCGCCGCCTGTTCCACACCCGCACCCCCTCAGCCACGACGACAAACGACGGCACCAGATCCTGGCTGACATTTGGACTGAACTTAAGGTACCGTAAGGAGCTAATCATCTTCTTTCATAAACAAGTTTAAAAGAATAAAACTTAAACGATAAATTTTATATTTTCAGGGTCTGGAAGTGACCCCAGCGAATCTGGCGCGTGCCTTGTCAGCAGTCGACCCCACACTGTGGGCGCCTCCACCAAGACCTGCAACTTTGAGTCTCAGCATGCCACCACCACGTATTGATCCTATTCGAGGTAAGGAAACCACCCTATTTTTACGAAAAAAAAAAACAAAATTAACAATTGAACCAATCTAACAAATCAACAAATATATTTTCAGCTGCAAGCGATGAGAAAGTAACAGAAGAAGAAAGCGGAGAGGCGTGCGAAGCTGGTGCCGAGTCCCCCGAAAGTGGTGCCAAAGATGAAGGCTACTCAACCATGTCGAGCGACGTGCAAGCTGACGCTTCCAGACAAAGCGACCACGCCGCAGACAGAGCCTTGCCTGATCTCAACGAGGCGTCGGACGAAACTGACAACCAAACCATAGTCTCCATTAATCCTAGAGATTCCCGCAGGCACGCCAGGTTACTGGCAGAAGCTGACTACATATACTTCCCGCTGGGCGTCGCGTTTGCCGGAGTTAGGGGAAGCTACCCGCCATCAAGACCGGTCCTTCCATTCCAACATGTTGTTCGCAGCTTCTCTGATTCCCATTTATGCCTGAAATTCATAGCTGGAACCACTTGCCCTACCAGCTGCCTGGACAGTCCAACGCCTAGTTCCGGTGTGTTGGTATTGGATTTAAAGCCTGCGCCAGAAAGACCATTACGGCGACCAGCCATAGCCTCGACGACAAGCTCGGAAAGAGTATCGTGGGGGAGTACAGTGGATGAGAAAGCAGACGGTTCACAGTACGATGCTGATTATGTTCAGCATTGGTTGGAGTTAGATGATGCGAGATCAGCATTGCAACAGCGGCACAGAGATTTAGCTGATTTAGAATATGATAGAGCGGAATTGGAGGATTGGAGCCTGTCTTTGTCCTGCGAAGACCTACGAGATAGACAATCGCCATTCGCTGAAATAACTACACCGGGACAAATATCCCTGTCGACCTTACCAAGCATTAGGGAAGACGATGCCCTAGAGTTAGAAGAAGATGTGGGTGATTGTTTATGGAATGATTGTGGTTTTGCTACGGTTGAAGTAGATGAGTGTAAAATAGACGATCAGGACTCGAATGATAAGAGATGGGATTGTAACGGGACTCATTCGCCTGGTGGGTCCTGGTCGAGCGCCTCAGACGCTCCTGATAAAAGATCGAGTACTGCACTGAGTGAAGATGGTGACTGCGCAAATGTCGGCTTAGATTTTACGAGAGACTTCTATCGCCTCGTCAAATATGAGAGCACAAAGAGCTTAGCATCAAATTCGTCCAGGGGTCTGCCGTCGCAAGATGCGAATAGTCATTTAAGGATTCATGACGTCCAAGCTATGGCTTTACAAGACAGAGAACAAGCTCTCCAAAATGTTCTTCACTTCATAGCGGAACAGCAAAAGTATTGTAGGGATAGGGAGGAATCTGACTCTATGTCTTCGAGGCCGGTTTCTGAAATTCGTGAGCTACCACCTCCATATGCGACTGCAGATTTTGACGACGATTCCGTTGGGCCTCGTAGTGAAGTTTCTGAAGATAGAAGGCCAGACTCATTCGGTAGTTTTTCTGAAAACGACTCTTGTGATGTAATTTCAGATAGACCAAGAGTAGCATTTTGTGATACTGTATCCGAGACTAGATCAATGCCAAGGTTTATTGAAAAAGAAGAACCCTACGTTGATTCTGAAGCTTTCTTTGAAAATTTTTCTACGACAGAAAACGTAGAAAATGAAACAGACGAGCATCATCTTATTAAAGTCCAAAGAAAGAACGAAATCAACAGAAGTATCGACGCGTGCAATTCGACGGAAGTTGAAGATACATCAACACAAGATAAAGAGGAGAAACCGATCGAAATTGAATCTAGTCGAAACGTAGATCTTAACTCGGCCTTAAAAGAAAATACGGTTAACATAATGCTCAATAAACAAATCGTTGAAAAAGAAGTGGAGATGACTAAATCGTCGAGTTTTACGTTTTCCAGTAGCGAGACCGAGATGTCGCTGGTGGAGGAGGTAATGAGCGCTTGTAGGAGGGGCGCTAGTTTACTCACTGTGCCTGAGGAGGAAGAGGGGTCGTCGCCGGAGACGAGTTCTCCGCAAATGACTGAATCAAACACAACAAGTACGTCAACTGCTGAAACTGTGATAGTAAGTAATAAGAACGAAGCACAAAAAGAGATGAGGCCGAAGACCGAGCGGAGTCGTATTCCGACGCTGATGGGAAAGAGGCCTCCGTCGTCGCCGAACCGGGGCAAGTCGAAGATACCCGTGGCGGAGCGCGGCCGGCCCGGCGCGGGACAGGCGAGCGGGCTGCCCGAACCCATCATAGTGAGGCAGGAGCACAAACTGAGCTTCCACGAGGCAGCCACTTCGAAGGATGTCATCGAAGAACTAAACAGGTTAGATTTATTACCAAAACTCTAAAAAATCAATCCTTAAACGTCGGTATAGACATCTAAAAAAAAAATATTTCGAATGATCCACAACCGCTGATCGTAACCTTGCCCATTATATAAACAACCAGTTATTTTTATTTTTTATTATAAAGGCGGACAAAATGCTAGAGGCATTCTCTTATCCTTCACCTAATTTAGAAAAATAGGGCTAAAATGATATATGATAGTTTGTATTCATTTCAGGATGATACGACAGAGCGAAGGAACTCCGACGGGAAACGATGCAAAATCGGAGGAGAGGAGCGAGAAGGGCACTCCACAAAAGGACGGCGCGCTGTGGGCGCCCACCGGCTGGGTCCACGTAGAGAAGGACATAGACTTCAGCGATCCCAAGGTACACACTCATTTACTAACCGTCAAGTATTGAGACATACGAGTATAAGAGACGGAAAAGTAAAAATACTCCAACCTTTACTAAGGTGAGCAGGCGCCCTTATAAACCTTATCGAAGGTTTCAAGATCTATGCTTGGATTCCGCTTAGTTTGTATTGTTACGTAAAGGAATCATATACCCAACAATGTAACTTGTTTTTTTTTATCATATTTTTTAATGAGCTATGGAAAAGTTGTATGCCGAAAAAAAGACGCTTTGGAATTTCTATTCCTTTTTCAAAAATATAAAGATTTTGTCCTAAAAACAGGGACTAATTATGACTCATCTTTCACTAGTCAAGAAACTTATAAGAACTAAACTTATAAGAAAAAACTATTTTCCAGGCTCGCGCGAACCTTCTAGACGTAATGCTGGCTTCCAGCGATTCGTCACCATCGTCTTGTGGGTCGTCACCAGCCGAACCTCCGCCACCATACTCCCGATTGCACCGCCTGCACAGATCTCGGAGGCAGAAAACTGGTAAATTCAATGTTTACGCGGCTTTAGAAACAAAGTTTGTGAGTGCTCGCAAATGGTATTAAGTCTTTAAAACTGATTAAACAAATGAAGAAACGTTTTTTTAGGCCCTAGTTCCACAACAAAACTGTGTGTTCTTAGTACAAAAAATTTCAAATTAAGAATTTTATAGTTTGTTTATCTGACGAAGAATGAATGTTTTATGTTTTTTTTATGGGCATGATAGAAACCAGTAATGGATATTATAGCAAATATTAAACATTGATAATATATTTTTCGACATAGAAATGTTTCTCTTGTTTCATGAAATGATATTCAAAATAAGAACAAGAAAACATTTCTTAGGTGACAAAGATGTTTCAGTTTGAATCCCTTGAATAAATTAATACTTACTAGCATAGCACATATTCTGTACATACAATAAATCCTTTCCCCATTTCTATAAATCTAGTAATTTTAGGTTTTAAGATACTTGAATGCTAGTGCACTTTTTCTCTAAAGCCATTTATTTTCTCTTGGTATTGAAAAATAGCTATGTTACTTCTATAATAATGTTGCCATATACAAATACATAAATAGTACGTAAATATTTTAAGTGACATAGCTATTTTTAAAAAGTTTTGTGTTATGTGTAAATAGAGCAGGGCGCCTTCCGTTATACCAGCTAAATTTTATCCTTGATACCAAATTTTAATTAATTCCCGAATTTTCTGTGTAGCACGAGCATATTCCATTTTTGTTTCATTATTTTAATTCATATAAACATTTAGTTCATTATAACAAAATTTAAAATAGGCAAAGAGAATTGATTATATTTCCTCGGGTATAGCACACAAAACTGATCGAGACCCAAGATATTATAGAAAGAATAATCATAAAATGAAATAATACAAATAAAAATGCCTGGACTAAAAAACTATGACAAAGTAATAACAAAACAAATTACATAGAATTTATTGACAACGAAAATTTCTAACATTTTTATATTTTTGAGACTATTTTATTAAACAAAGGAACCATTACATTATTTGAAATGCAAAGAGCAATAATTAAACCATTGCATGCTTATTGCGTTTCTTTTTACTCGTCGTTTTTTCTTCAAGGAATCGATGAAATAATATACTTTATTCTCTTTGCCACATTTTTCATTGGGCCTTAATTATCACCCCATTTTGTTTCGTTCAATACTTTACCAATTCTTTAATTTTTATCAATATCTTTTGAATTTAATAGACTCCTTTCCCTTGTCAATTAAATAATTCGATAAATCTTTCTTACTCAACGCGGTAAATAATATTGATATTTTATTATTTCTGCTTATTTTATTTTGCGTCGACAAAAACTCTCTGTTGGCTTTTTTTACACACTAATATCAATGGTTTGAAAAAATATACACCATCTTATTTATAAATTTCATTTTTTTATAGTCTATGGCAAATGTCAACTAGTGTTGTAAACATTTGAATCGTGTAATTTTGACATTTTATCGATTATAACGATGTTTGGTGATTGATATTGGTGTGTACGAATATTGGTGTTGTATTATGTGTTAGTCGATCCATGTCGTCTGTCCGTCCGCACGTCCAGCCACGTCACTTGTTTCCGCTCTCACTCACGCACCATCTCACTCACTCGCCTCATTTCGAGTAGATGTTCATGCAGGCGCATCGCTCCGAATCGATTTGAAATTAAAAAGTATCGATGTAATATAAGATACATGTATTTTTAAACCAAAATCACGACAGTATTAAGATAACATTTAAGTATTAGGGTAGTTGGCTATTTCCCAATTTCACATGATTCTAATACAAAACAGAGAATACATTCTCTGAAATGTGGTTTATCCGTGGTACATAATTTAAGTACTACTTAATATTATAAAAATGCCGTCTACTGTCAAAATTTGGGTATATATTTGTCCTTACTTTATAATTCAAAAGAAAACCTTTAATACAATAATATTTTCAAAGTATATTAGTGAACTACCCTGCTAAAGAAAGTTAAGACTATCATTGGCGTGTTTACTACGGGAGGGTATTTGCGCGGAGGAGCGATGCGCGGGGTCGCAGGGTCGCGGGTGTGGGGGCGCGCAGGGGGCGGGGGCGCGGGCGGGGCTGTGTGCTGACGCGGGTTGTGTCGCGCAGAGGGCGCTCGCGTGTAGGTGCAGTAAGTAACGTGGGTGTTGGCGGTGCAGCGGCGGCGCTGCGCTCCCGCGGGCTGGGCGTGCTGCGGCTGGCGCGCGCGCGCCGCCCCACCATCCTCGGCCGCGAGGGGTTCTTCGTGCGCTACGGCGACTGCGAGCGCGCCGCCGTCGCCACCTTCGACTTCCTCGACGACCTCTCCGGCGGCTCATCGCCGGACACCACCAAAGACTGTACCTAAACTTAGCAATAAACGCGTCCCAAATTATATTTTTCTATTGTGATAGACTGATGCGGCCGACGGCCGGCCCGGTAAGTTTGCGGTTTCCTATTTAAGCTCGTTACGGCGCCCGTGTTGACGTATTTATAAGGATGTATCGCCGTGTTCTTTACTCTTATTCTTACCTCTTCTACAAACTTATTCAAAACATTCATTGCGATTCTTTCCATTTAGACTTTAATAATATCTAGAGTCATTGGGTCAATCAACTTTTAAATGTACCATCAATGATAGATTTTATATATAAATTTTTTTTTCTTAAATTTGTATATTTTATACGTATTTGTTGTTGATAATTATTTATATTTAAGGAATTCAAATAGAGCAGAACAATTTATGGTAAATTTTACTCAAAAATTCACATGACTGTAGTTAAGATAGTCCCTTGGACATTTAAAAATTCAGTCAAATTGTTAATTTACTTTTAAATATTAGAATCATATTTGAAAAACCTTACTGTTCTTTTAAAGTAAAAATGACGATAATGTGTCTTTAGGAGATAAGAAAAAAGTGGTTGTCCAGTGGACATATACGTTTGTCCATAGGAAATACTCGGGTGTCCAAAGGGGATTCTATGATGAAAATCGCCTGTATTTCCTCTTTTATGGAATAAAAAAACAACTATTTCAAAATAATTATCAGTATTAGAAGAGAAAATATTGAATAATTCAGACAATGATCTTGGATGTCCAAGGGACTGGTGGTGATATTTATTAGTCTTTTCGCTCCCTGGTAATAAATAATAATATTTTGAATTAGGTCTTACGCACAGTAAAAAATATACATTAAATTGAATATATTCCACTTTAATTTACTACAATATATAAAATACAAAAGTTTTTGTGCTGGTTGTCCAGTGGACACACAATAAAGCCACGCTCTTTTTCAAAATACACTAGGTCGACTGGCGCCGCGGAAAAGATGAAATCAAAATCGGGGCTGGATGAATGTTGTCACGAAATAAATCGACTTGAGTTCCAGGCAGTAGTCACGCCATAAATTTTTGGATTTTGGAACTTTTTTACCGTTGTCCAGTGGAAGTCAGAATAATAAAATATAATAGGGACTAAAATAAACATGCAAAAAGGTCGTTAAGGTTTTAAAGCAAACAAAATCTATTTACTAGCATCATAGTAGATATAGTAATTAATAATTATGTTTCATTGTAATGGATTGCCATATATAATTTTTTTGGAAAAATTAATGTTTCATTGTACTAACCTACTGAGGGACAAATTTACATAGTACTGACAGGACAGATAAAAGTTGATTGACCCCATTACTTTCGTTCCTTAAATGTTTATTTTTTCATAATAGTAATATACTAAATGTCGGTTTGAGTAAAGAAAACGGGAACGCATAGTAAGAATGAGAGTGCAACTATATACTGGCTCAGATTCTGCTAAATTCTCGCTTCGAATAATAAGCAATATGCATATATTATAAAACTGGTTGAGGGCCACTTTAAGGCATGGTTATCGAGCTCCTGTGAGTATCATATAAGTCTATTTACTGATCTCGATGAAATTTCCAATGCCCTAAAACTGGTCGCTATCTCTTAGCAGAATAAGGGCCCCTTAGTGTCTCGCTTATGCGTAGTTTAGCGACGGTAAGCCAAATAGTTTTTATTTTATATTTTTTTAGTGTAGCATTGTATCTACGATGGCTGCACGGTCCGCAAGGCTGCAGCTTTTTAGACCTACTACATACCCTTTTGAATCTAGATCTCTTAGGTCTTGTAGTACTTTCACTTTGAATAATAATTCAAGGCACCTAGTCTTAACATTCTTCCTAGACTTCAACAGTATAGGTGTGGAAGGAAAGTTACTGTAATATAAGGCATGGATGCGATGATTCGTATTGTAAGTCATGTATTTTGTCAATCAATTATCAAAGCAATAATTTAAGGCAAGTCGCGCTCAAATCATGCTATAATGGATTGCGCTTAAACGCTTTTTATGAGCGAAAAGAACTGTCAAAGCGTTGATATCAATTAATTTCCTGTTGCTTTACGCTTCGTACCGAATAAAGAGAACATAGGTAAGAAGACGAAATAATTACTAAGTAATTGAAAGCTGCGGCCTCGATGTAATGTGATATTTTTGTATATACTGTAAGTCCCACTTATTTTCATATACATTTAAATGGATTCCTTTCTAACCGAACGAAGCGTTGAAGTTGGTCATAGGGTGGATATCTGGTTATCAGAGTGTGCACACCTATAAGTAGCTCGAACGCGCGATCCGGTTTCGATTCCGTTCTATATCGATACGGACAAATATCGATTATTCGCCACGATCGGATCGCACGTTCGCAGCACTATAATCATAATAATAGGTACTTATGTAAATATCGATAGTTACGATTTACTTATCGATTTAGTGACAACACTTAAAGAATAGTCATCTATAAGAATCGTTTAACCGCTATAGAGATGCATTAAACTCGAAGGGTACTAAACTATGTTTAATTGTATATAATTATGTGACTTCATTGAATGCTATTTATTGATTTGTATCATTTGCGTGATGGTCGATCATTTGTGTATACTTAGGTACATATCATGAATTTGTATTGTGTATTTCGTAAGGCAACGATTGTGTACAATTTCGAATTTATGCGAGTAACAATACGATTATAAAAAATACAACCGTAAACAAGAATCAATTATTATTATTATTTATAAAGCACTAAAATAATTAATTTAAAAAATACCTACATTTGTCGATGTATCGATTGTAAATTGTTTTTATCGATATTCGCGTGACACTACTCGTACATGTTACTCGCACAAATTTAATAGCTTCTTGCTATATATTATTTGCTAATTAGGTACATGGACATTTTCATTGGACACGGTTATGAACCTCAGCAGAATCGTACGTTTTCAAGTTTTTATGTATAGTTATTTTAATGGCTGAACCAAAGCGATTATTATACAAGAAAAAGAAATGATTTTTGCCACCACTTGTTATGCTGCTACACAAATTGATTTTAATATATTTTCCTTTGTAACAAACCTGGCTTATTTTGAATGGTGAATATTGAAGACAATAAAGGAAGATTTATACCTATTATTAATAACGAAACGACGAGTCGATCGATATCTAAAATAACTTATTTAGTGTAAGCAATTTATGGCTACGATGTATTGCCTAATTTGAGGTTTTACGTAAAGAACGTCCCTAAATGTTACGTTCGGTTACACGCATCATTTTAATGAAACTGGTAACTTATTGGGGAAAGCATTATTGGGTTAAAACATTTTTAGAGATATACATTATAATCGAAAAAAATATATCTGTTATAATTGTAAAAATCGGTTGTACTTTTATTTCTCTTCATTCTCAGTTTCGCAACAAAAATCGTATGTTTTGTTCGTTGTAAGCTTTATTTAATTTTCTATATCTCTCGCTTTCTATATTTTCATTCAAGTCAGGTGCTTTTTTATTTTCATTTCATGTCACGTAGAATGTTTTGACGGGTAAACATTTTTGTGCGAGTATCCGAACGTAACAATTGAATTCCTTAATTACTAGTTAGTTACGTGATACAAATAATTGGATCATTTATAAAATAAAATTTGTAACATGTATAATATTTTTCTCGAATAGCGTTGTTCCAAATGAATAATGAATATTTTTTTCAAACGACCAATACGTTAGATCATGTCATTCATTAGCCTCCATCGTCACATGAAATAAAATATGTGTGTGTATATGGGATGTATTTAATCGTAGTTTCCGAAGTACTGTGAATGGTAACTACCACGTTTGAGGAGGGATGAGACAGAAGGGATCCTCGGCACTGGGTGCAATTCGTACGATTTAACCTAAGACATAGGATACTTGACATAGGTAGGTACTTTGAACAGTACAAAAATCTGTAGAGTTACAATTATTATCTACTATTACAGATGGGTTCAATAAACGATTCCGTTCCCGATTTATATTGTGTTTTATTTATTTCCCCCATAAGTCTAGATGTCCAAAGTCACATGGAGTCATTAAGGAAGGCAGGCTGTAAGACACCATCGTAAGTCTAAATTCTAGGGGGAACAACAATCTTATTACGGACTTAAACGTTAAAGGAAGATGTTGTATGCGATCACTGAAGTTCGACTTCGATAAAATATAAAGACTCCCTCAGGCTTGCATTTTCGTAGGGTTAGGCAGATGCAGCCAATTTTAGCCTATTATTATGGAAACGAATAATAGAAGTGAAAATAATATTTACAAAAAAAAACAGTTCGTATGACTATACTTGGACTAAGTAGCATTCTAAATTATTTACGTTGAAATCCATCTTACATAGTCACACTTTTTAACGTTAATATAACTCGACAACCGCAGATTGGCGATCTTCAGAGACAAGTTTTGCTATTTTTTTCGCAAAATTTCAGACTTAGTACCAGATACTGACATTTTCCTTATAAAAAAATAATAACATTTCACTTAACCCGATAGTCAAACTTGTGGCGTACTGCCTATAAACTTATGACCGCTCAGACGTATGCACCATTTTACAACATGAGGCCAGCGCGACAGTTCATAACATTAGTATTGTTCTAATTATACAATGCTGAAAAAAAATTACTGCCGATAATAAGGAGGATTCTTATCAGCATTATTATGTCAATTAGCTGCGGTAGTGTCAAGGTTGGTTGGGAGTTAAACTGCACAGATTTTAAAACACGATATATTTGTTAATTATACAAAAGGCAGAATGTTAAAATTACCCACATTCAGCAACCATGACCGCATCCTCATCCTGATC
Source organism: Cephonodes hylas (assembly GCA_030295005.1). NCBI lineage: Eukaryota > Metazoa > Arthropoda > Insecta > Lepidoptera > Sphingidae > Cephonodes > Cephonodes hylas. The sequence goes on from AP025365.1 coordinate 2,488,745, forward strand.
ACGATAAACCATCACTGCTCACTTACGTTCCTATACCTCGAAGCAACGATAGTTAAGTATGAAATTGAGGATTCAAAAGTATGAACTTGTAAAAGTCTTTTTGAATAAAGATCATTTGACTAATTGTAAAGAACCTTTGTAAGAAATGGTAATGTGTAAATTGCCTCACGGAGTTTTCCTCCACCGTTAAATTGCGTGGTAATTTACAATACACACATTATTTCGAAAATTAGGGGCTTGTTTTAAAATATTATAAATAGGAAACATTATACGATTTTACTGTGTAATTCGACATAACATGCATCGATAAGAAATTGTACTGCTGACATTTCTAGACTCCGTGCTGTTACTCAAAATTTCAATTGCATTTGTGTTCTTAAACCCAAGATTAAAAACGGGAAAAATACATATATCAAACTTTCTAGCAATACTAACCGATTTTGACAATTTTTTGTGCAAGGAATTATAAACACAGTTACAAAACATAGATACTGTAATTGGATGATGAGTATCTTGGAAAAATAGGAACGTTTGAAACCAAAGGAAATTTTTAATGCACTATGTAGACCATAGACTTGTTCCCGCTATTTTGTACACAGAAATATATAATTTATTAAATGAATACATAAGTACATATGCACTCTTACACTGATGACCATGAAGAGGTAGGCCAAAATATATCTACAACTACGTTCCGCCAGCTGTTTGGTTAGGCATTTTTAAATTCTTTGCTATTACTGAATAATTCGATCTGAAAGTCAAAAACACCTTGCACATACTCGATCGAATCTAAGACCCCTCGATCGCATGCTTCACTAACGGGACCAACAATGCAGTTGTTAATCAAATTTAATTTTGCATGCGTCATTAAATATTAATATTACGTTATTAATACGACCTTTGTTATGTTCGTACTATATTTACGATATAATGATTCATCTTCTATTTCAGTTCTAATATTATTTTTAATTCAGAAATTACCGTGTGTCCTTTTTCATATTCAATTTTTATTACTTCAGTAGATAAGATCAATTAGATCTTTTACTTTCATTTCATTATGAATTATTCAGATAAGTTCAGTTAGAACCAGTCTGGCAAACTGTGTTTAGGTACTAATGCACATTTACCTCAATCATCATCAACAGGCCTTAATTCGTCCACTGCTGGACATAGGCCTATCTTATAGCAATATATTCTTTACCTCAATATTTACCATAAATGTAACTTAATATTTCCTTAAAATAGGCAGTAGCCAATAAATAATAAAATAATTACAGATAACCAACGGTCGCAGATTCAAGTAATTTTAAATCTATCCCAGGAATATTTTTCCATCCAAATTACCAATCATCACCAATGGACGATACATCACGTACCGACGGGCCCAGGGTACGTTAGTCATCTACATACGTAAACAAATGACATAATTCGTATTGATAATAATTAAATATTAATTAAAAAGTAAAATATTGTTATTTACAGGCCACTTCCGATAGCTCAATTAATTCTATTTTATCCCTCTAAAACTCCATGTACTTACGATAATTTATCATAGATTATCACAGCTGTATTTCCAAGATAAATATTTCGTGTTTTCGTGAAAAGTCCCATTCATTCTTGGCCATCCGAGGCGAGACACGTAGTCTGTAAATCTATGACGCACAATAACCGATTTACCTTTTCAGTTGATATAAATTATGTGACTAAATAATTGTTAGTCAACAATGCTACGTCGGCTTTGTCACGCAAGCAGGTTTACTACGTATTCTGCAGACTAATAATCATGATAATATTCATTGTTAAACGTAGATTAGTCTGAAAAATGGAAATATCGATCTGGATACATACATACGGGTAGACAAATTTATATAAGGAGAAAAAACGAGTGTGTTTTTTACAGGTTTTCAATTACAAGCAACTACGTTCGTTTAATCTACATTCATTACAATAGTATATTACTTTAAGTGTACTGTCCGGTGTCTAATTAGCTTCGTGATGTTTTTTTCATGAAGTGACGCCCAATTCTAGATTATTCTTGTCGCTCCTAATAGAATGATACATTCTGAACACAGTTTCCAAATTGGCACGCGATTGGAATAAATGTACCAAAATACCCGTATATTTCAGGGCCGTGATTAACACAAATGCCATTTAATCGGAAGTTTTATTTCAAAACAGTTTGCCAAGTTACAAACTAGTCCTACCAATATTGTGAAAATTTGTATTCTGCTTGAATCTTTGTTTATTCCATAAATTAGAACACCTTATGAGCATGCTAAGATTTTTACAGAACTAAAAGAGAAATGAATTATAATACGTATATCTTGCTCTTTTCTTGGATCTATTCTAAAATCAACGAATATACGAGCTTTTGTGAAGTTATTATAAATTTTAAGGCCATAATCGTTGTAATCAACACATTAAAATTATTATAGTAAAACAAAAGTATTTTAATTTGTTGTTAAGTACAAAGTAACATCAACAAGCAATTTAATCATAATTTGTTAGTCGTTATTATTTTATTATTAACTAACACTAATAATCTAAATGTATGTGACCAGTTGATACTCTAAAGTTAAATCTTCAATCTGTGTTTAGAGCACATTTTACAAACACTTCGAAATCTTGATGTGACCTGAAATTTAGTAAATTTTAATTAATTCAAAATCTATTCAAGGCAATAAAATTTTCAACAGCGTTAGTGCGTTCACACGACATGTTAAAATAACAAAAAAAAACGGAGACAAATAAAAACACACACACATAGTTAATAAGTTTATTAAAAAAAACTTGTCATGAAACAATTATCACCAAGACATAAAATTGGATTTATTTATTAAATCGGAGAACACACGTTGTTAGTAAATAGGCGATTGCGGTGTAAAGCGTTTTATCGTTCGTATTGGCGTTCGATAAGAAACTATAAACCGGAATATTTGTTGCGTAACTTCGCAAAAAAATGGACCACTTAGTTGTAAACTTCCGATTTACATTTCTTCGTTAATGCATAACATTCAAAACAATTTTAAGTTTTTATAGCACCAGACGCTACATTTTAATATGAACTGTCCATGTATACAATGTAGGTATGTTTTGTACTAAGTTTGTATTAATTTTAACAATATGATATTTACAGCGTTTAGATGTCGATATACACAGTAAAACATAATTGAATAAAACCTTTTTAAAAAATAAAATAGAATAAAAATTATGAATCCAATCTCGACTTTGTAAACACAAAAAATCTTTAAAAAGCTGATTATTTTTTAAAACTAATAATACTTTTTTTAACCTGATATTTGTGACAAAAAATTCCGAGGGCAAGATAGAAGGTATAGAAATATTAAAATTATTAATTCATCTAAAAACAATATTTCACCTTAAAGAACCAAATATTTCGAAAAAAAACATATAACATTAAAACTACTGTTTTTTAACATAAAATGCCGGTTACTATTAAATAAATTCGACTATATTACCCAATTATATATAAAACGGTACTAATAAATCTTTAGACACCTTTGTAAAAATAAATACATCAGAAACTGTTTTAATAATAAAATAAAAAAAAAATGTATAAAACAGATAAAAATCACCATGTATAATTATTTTGGCAAAACTAAAAGATGTTTAAAATGATTTGGATTTAGGCCAAATAATATACTTAAAATAAACAAACGTAAACCACATCAGAGATGTTAAAATTCACATCAAACGTTTTTTAAAACCATTTATTAAACATGGCAATTTTATCGCCGTAAGAAAATTATACCGATTTTCGCTGAGAATACGAAAGGGAAAAAAATCAGCATGAAATTTGATACAGTGTATAAAATCTATGATTCAAAATGAAACAAGGGAGTGTACAACATAACATTTTAGAGATGTTTTATTATTGCACTCAATGCGGACGACTATTGACTAGAAGGATCGTAATAGGAAAATAGATAAAGGAACATATCTGCAGTTTTGTTTAATCTCAAATTAATGTTGAGCCTTGAAAATATCACTATATACAAAAAAAAACTTTTGGAAAACTTATGATCAATGAAAATAAATTTTGTAAAAAAAGCTTTTTTTACCTGAGTATCGTGTTTACAATTAATTTAGAGTACTAATTAGCTTAACAATTATTCTTAATGTACATACAAACACCAAACAACTAGGCTGAAAATTGAACAACAAATTTGTAATTGTTACCGGTTTTCCCCAACAAACAAGGTATTACAGCAAAATTTCCTTGATGCAATATACTTGTTCAGAGATTTGATATGCATAGAAAACAAAAATATTAACAAGAAAAAATAAACGTTACGTAATTGATTTCATGATTCTAAAAATAAATTGGGTACAAATTATAGCAACAGCAATTTCCTAAAAACGAAAAAGTATGACTACAATGTTCAATTTTCAGCCCCGTGTAAAAAATAATTTAACACATCACTGGATTTTCAATAAATAATTAAGTCTTGTGATGTCAATGATATTGGCGTTAGTAGAAACTTTAAACATGTTATGAAACAACAATTTACTGGAAAACATTCCAATAACATGACGGGAAAAATTATCAAAAATTCCTCATATAAAACCTATGAAAGCTATTTTATTCAATAATTGCATCGATCTGAACTGTACCTAAGGTTTATATTGCATTTAAATTTATGTATCACATTTTAGTGCTGTAGAAATATAGCGTGAAAAACAATAATTGATTCTACTCCGTGCTGAAATAATTCGTGATGGTTTAAAGGCAGAAAATTGGCATTAAAATTTACACGTTCTATATGTACCTAAATACTGTGATACTTCTACTTATAACTAAATTGGTTTCATCCTTTGAACAACCGGAGCTAATGAGTGCACATAACAACTGCTAGGGGCTCCTCACTGAGCTGTGATTACATGCATAACAATCTTTCTACAAGGTTGAACCGACAATTAGCTAACTACGGGAAATGCAAACTCGAGAACGTGTGGAGGAGTAAAGTAAGTAATACCTATGTATAGAAATTGATACTAATGAACATTGAGAACGAAAGTTAGGCATTAAACAATTTCAAAAAATGGTAGTGTTAAATTTTAAAGTTTTGTAGGAGATGAAAAAACTTTTTTCTACAAGTGTAATCTTAGCTGAACCGAAAATTACAACAGCTGATGAAACAGATTTAAGAAGATATTAATTTTGAAACAGTAGTTACTTGATTAATTGTAATTGACTTTTGATCACTAGCTGCCTAAGGGAGCTAAGAATTCTAAGAAATGTTACTATTAATCGAAAATCACAGTCAATGAAATTTTCTAATAACGCCAATTCATTCCATAGTATATTTTAACTCCATATCCTGGGTTTACCGCCTCCTGATGAGCAATCTTCCTTCCTATTGCCGTCCTTTAGACCTCCAAATTGATATTGCTTCGATTGATTCTTCTGCGAGCTACGAAATTTGAAATTTTGTATTATAGAAAAAAAATCGAACCAAACATGGAAATTATGGTATATTACGATTGGAAGCTTGAAAATGTTGATGTAGACTTGATTAAATGTATTGCCTTGCTTAAACCAATTAGGATTGTTACAGAAATACATGCAAGCATGCTGTGAATGTTTTTATAGCAAGTACTAAAATTCTGTAAATTAGATCAAAGTAAATCATTACACATTATGTCAAGCTCATGCTTGACTTACCTCTAAAACGTTTGATAAAAACAAGGAATTTTAATCGTGGAAATAATCTTGTTGGTATAAAACTCTTAAGTCTATCAGAATGTGCAACGAAAGACAGCAAATATGATTGACTGCAATCAACCCACGTAAAAGCATGTCTAAAGAATGTGCCAGTAATATTATTAATGTTTTTTCTATACAAAGTTTTTGAATATGTACATTCGTGTGGTCCATGACTTAGACAAGACTAGAAATTTTAAGATAACCAACAAATTGTTGATTTGCATCCCACTAAATTACTGTGTTCTTTTGGTTAATAAAAAGCTATATAAAATAAAAAACGTATATTAACAAAATCTATTTAAACTGATCCTCGGTTCGTAAATTAAAACACGAATAAGGTAAAGTTGCAAATCAACAATTAATGGTAACATATACCCATTACATGCGTCACCAATGGTATTAACAGTCGAGTCATGCATAAATTATGCTAAAGTAAATTTATAATACAGCAAACATTTTTACGAAGCAATGGCCGAAAAGAACAAACAAAAGACATTCGAATCTCATAATAATGTGTATTGCGTTGACATGCATGACACCAATGATTCCAGAATTTTCTTAAAGAAAATAACGTTTAACCTATAAAGTTGCATATAGATTCAGGCTTTTTACAGTAATGATTCGCAAATTCTGATTCCCGATGATTAAATTCTTAAGTGAAAAGTGTAGTAAATATTGGACAAAATTTAACATTTTAAACTATTTTGGCTTTGTATAATTTTTATTTCTATAGACTAATATAACTGTAAAAATCATCAAGCTAGATTTAAATGTTGCTTGTCTTCATCCTTCAAAGATAAATAGATCTTTATCTTTCTATAATTAAAGACCGACCACATCTGCAGAAAAGTAGCTCCAACTTAAGACAAGACTTAAATAAGGGGGTAACTAGTGACTCCGAAATAATAAAAATACTTGAAAAATGTCATCTTTTTGAATATTATTCAAAGTGCTCTTGACTCCAAAGTCATGAACTTTGTACGACAATTTAAGACTGTACGTGGGATGTTAGTTAGCGTGACTACAATCCAGCAATTTTGGACAATTACGAAGTCATCAAAACAAATAAATTATGTCCCAAACAGAAATGATGGCTGAAAAAAAACGTGATCCCATTTTTATTTAAAATTATATTTTCAAATACCTTTAATACACTATTCTTTAAAGTATAATATATTTTTAGACATAGACCACAGAAGAATAAAATAATTGTGAGACACTCAAAAAAGAAAAAAGATCCCTTGGGGTATCCTAGCTTTTTATATCTTATTACCCAATTAGCCCATCAAAAGTGTCAATAAACGAATAATGTTCCAAAAGTAAATATTTAATATATTTGCGATGATAAAATATTCATGAATTTTGTTATCAATCGCCGAAATTAATTTCGCTTTAACGGGTCCGTTATCAAAGCGGATTATCAATGATATTAATTTGTTTCAATTGTTGGAATTTTTATCAGATTATCACGACAAATGCAATATCAATAACTTTTTCTCGAAAGTACAGTCATATTATATTTATATTAGTAATGCATAATTTCCAAAAAATACTTAAAAAAACTTGCATTTAAAACAAGTGCTATAACTGTAATAAATGTTGACAGCCTTTATTGTGCTTTATTGGACAAGAGGCTATTAAACGAGAAACTATCGGTTTAATCTGCCATCTTGCCGAAACAAATCCCCAAATATTTGTTTCACGTCTGAGTGCATATAAAACAAAGCCTATAAAATAATATGTAATTTTCTTTAAATAAAAATTCCCACAAATTGATAATAAAGAAACGTTTATGAAAAAAAATCTTTTACAGGAATAAAATCAAGAATCAAAAAATAATAAATATTAATTACCACTTAGTCTACAGGTCCCTAACAACACGTTATGGGATAAATAACATATAAAACTGTTTAGTCAGAAAATGACCAAAGAAAATTAAACATCCCTAAGTCCTACGTGTCAGGTCATACGGATTATTGACACAAAATACATGACGCAATGTATGAGACTTGTCGACGTTCTGACTCACTGCAACCTACTCGGTCCTACGTGAGGATACACCCGTAGGTGGGCTGACTTGTATAGTATCTTAGAATCAATGTAATTATTTGGAATCGGTGATTAATAAGGTACGGATTCGATCCCCGCATTGAGGAAATTTTTTGTATGATGCCCAAATATTCGATTTGGATCTGCGTTTTTGAGAGTACGAAGTCTCTCGTAGTTTCTATTTCTCATAGTGGGTATACACGACACACGAATTGTATCTTACTGAGAGGTCAGAACTAAACATATATGGTACTGTTTATGCATGTATTTATTGATGCCTTTTGGCGATTTATATTAATGCTTTCTAAAAGATCTCTCGATCGAACGACACACATTAATCTGCAACCAAAAAGACATTTCTGTCTAATACCTTTACTTAATAATTACTTCTTCACTGTCAGAACTGTTTAACAGAGTTCAGCGTTGTACAAAAAAATTTATTGACATACTCCCACTTCCTATCCTAACAAATTAAAATTCCCTGTCCGAAATATCTAAAGGCGTCTTTCAAGAAACTATTGAAGCGTAAAACGTAATATTACGTTAAACACGATCAGCGCCCACACTCGTCAGATGACAGTGAAGATTTCAAGGTCACGAACCAAAGACGCGTCAAACAAGGTTTTTATCAAGAGGAAAATACGTCACAGGGATTGTGGGCGGGTGAATATTTAATGTCTAGACTCTAGACTCGCTGAAACATCGAGAAAGTTGATGCTAATTTGCGTACAAAACAAAATAAGCCAAACATTTGAACGGTTTCAAAAACAAGGACAGAATTTGCATAGCGTTGTTTTGTTTATATCCAAAATCGGCGTAAACCTTTTTAAAACAAGTTTTCGCACACAAATAAGACGGCCTGTTTATAAAAAATATTCAACGAATATGTTTTAAAACTGTGATTATTGTAGGTATTTAAAGTAACGAATAATTGAGATTATAATTTGGAAATTAATTTCAGACCAAAACCACGTTCATAACACAAGAAATGTAAATGTACGTGAAATATTAACATTATTCTTCTTATTTAAGCTTAGCGTATTAAAGGCCTTTTTAATTCTTATACACCTCTTACAAGATTAACTTAAATTTTATATATGGTTTGAGTCTTTTTAGGCTTACCGTCGTAATCTAATGATCAAAAACTTCTCCTCTTCTTTTAAATACTTTACTTTTAAATACTTCTCAAATAAAAGATTTTCATAAAATACACAATTCGTATTCTAAAAAAATCACAAGTTTAACAACAAAGACTCTGAGACAAATTAATTACTATGAATCGACAATTAAATGCATTTGCATAGAATGCGTCTTGTACAAACATTGCACAATAGTACAACTGTGTCTACACACCAACTAAATAGCGAAGTCTACATAATTTTACGTGCACTTGATAATAACTCAGATTTTTTTCTATTCGTAAAAATGTCACATGTTGTAAGTTGTCATAAATTTTAATCAAAGCCGTTTTTATGTTATCTTCAAACCGAATAATAATATTGAATATGAGGGACACGGCAATGATCTGTCTGTCTATCATCTGATAATTTCTAAAACCTAAACTAATTATTACCCCTCAATCCAGGTCTTTATGGAAAACTAGCGTATATGTGAAATCTAAATACGAATTCTGTGTAACTGTCTGACGTAATAAAAATCGTCATCTCTACATATTTTATTTTTTAAACCTGATTTTTTTAATTTTAATATTTAATTTTTTTTAACCAAGGGATATACATACGTATATTATCACAACAAAAGTACAACATCCGTAGACTATCTACGGGCGTCAATCTTACGTGTTTCGACCACCCCGATCGATACGGTAACGCTGACATGCTCAAAATGAACATGGGAAGAGTGCTTAGATGAAAGATACTTCTGTTAACGTGAATGAGTAGTACGAAAATAAATTCGTTTAGTGAGCTGAATTACTTTTATCCTTTGATATATAGAAAAGATAATTCTAAAACGTATTTTATAAGCAGTGATGGCCTCGAGGTTTGGGCGCGCGGTCGAGAATCTCGGCGGTCGCGGGTTCGAACCCCAGGCAAACACCTCTGACTTTTCGAAGTTATGTGTGTTCACATTGAATTATCACTTGCTTTAACGGTGAAGGAAAATATCGTGATGGAACCTGCACACCTAAAATTTCTTAGGAATTTCTTAGGTGTGTAGTCCGCCAACGCGCACTAGGCCAGCGTGGTGGATTATGGCCTAAACCCTCTCAATGGTAGAGGAGACCTGTGCTCAGCAGTGGGCGTATATGGGTTGATGAAGAAGAAGTATTTTATTATCTACATGGCTTAACACAACAAAACTCAGTACTATTTTTGTATGTATTATTGGCATTTTATTTTAAATTATAAATGGATATCTTATAAATATCTTCTTTGTTCGTAGACGACGTTTTATGGACAACTCCCGTAAAAAGATGTAATGATCATGCGTGTATATTTAACAGGTATATGTTAAAATACACTATTGCACTATCACAAACAATTGCATTTATTAACATAACATTTAGGGGCGTAATTGAAATATAATCCATTCAATCTGTCGCCCGTGTTGATAACTTTTATTATAAACACTCTGATTGTATGAAAAATGTTCATTTTTAATTAATGAGTGCGTTAAAATACATAGTTATTATTAATTTAGGAATTTTATACCTATTATATTTACGTTTCGTATAGCATCATATTTTTTTATATCAATGTCATTAACGAGTTATCATCCGTCCTAATCTTTCGCAGATAACAATTACTTAATAATTAAAATACCCGTAAGCCATTCAAATTTTATGTGATAAAATGTTCTGGACATATCTAAGACGTTATCTCATTAACTTTTAAACATTCTATTATTTTCTAGACAACTTTATTGAATGATAATTTTCACACAAAAAGTTACCAAAATTATATCTACTCATTAAAATTGTATTTCATTTATTGAATAAACCTAAAATATGTGGCCTTTGCGTTTAATAAGTAAGCGTAAAACAAATAACTTAGTCAAAGCTTAAGATGTCATGCTTATTCATTTCTCAATGGTTATTGGCATCATTATTCCACGAAATACGGTTCCCAGAATAAATTTGCAAGCAGGGTAAAGTAACAATAAGCAAATTGTGTAACAAACATACCACACATCACACAATGACGGTGATGTAGCAACAATCGCCAATTGATTTAATACGATACTCTGAATTGTCAATAAAACCTTATTTCCAAAACCTATGTGATGATACATATAACATCCTGACTATGTTATGGGTAAAAGGAAATAATATTTTCTCTAACACCAGAATGTCCATATTAATGCAAAGGTTTTGAACGAGGTTTTACGAACACCGATTTTATTGAATTTTAGTATTGAAATTAATGGGGCCCAGGTAAAAGCCCAATTATGTGAACACCCGTCCTTGCGAAGCCGATGTGTTTTTTGAGGATATTCCTTTGGCATTCCGGTTTACAATG